>OY288108.1:49064665-50362165 GCA_958431115.1 Syrphus vitripennis
TACTGTATTTGTTTATTTAATGTGATGAAGTGTTTATCACTTTCTCGTGCTCATCCTGTTTAAAAATTAAAATTAAATTAAGGGTTGATTTAAGAGGAACAAACGAAAAATTGAAACCCTTCTCTGACGGAATGTCTTGACATTATAAATACAAGTAGGTACTGGTACATATTCGTACTCTACAGATTGTTTTTGTTGACATTGGTTGTTCTCACGATAAAACAAAACAAACAAAAAAAACTTTTTTAAACATCCTTTAGGAGAAATTATCATATTTTGTTTTTCCCATAATATTTCTTGAGAATTTGATTACACTTAAGTTATTCAAACAAAGTTACCTCAGACTTTTAAAGACAAAGAAAACTTTTTGAGAAGTTGTTCTATCACACACCTTTTCATGAAAAGGAGGAAAAGGTAGAAGTTAAGTGGGTATATAACTTTCTACCACACAATGTCCTTTATTATTTCCAAAAAAAAAATTTCAGTTCAAAATAACGCCTTTCTAAACATTAATGTCTGCAGAGTAATGAGCTCTTGCTCGGAAAGGGCTAAATTCATGAATAAAAAATTCAATAAGAAAATGATGTTCTTAAGTTAGCGGCCAACACTTAGGCAAGGAAGGTTGATTTTCAAAAATTAATAGAAAAATAATGTGATCAAAAATACAAAAAAAAAATCTCAGATGGAAGTTTTTTTTTTCTATTTTTATATAAACGTTATTATTTTTGGAAAGACCAAGGTTTTAGAGAAGAGGGTAAATTTAGCAAACTAAATGATTTGAAACAGAAAAAAAAAACTACAACGTGTAATCAATATTTTAATCATAGTTTTGAAAAATAAATTTTGATACCTTAAGTTTTGAAAATAAGCCAAATTCGCTTGGTTTTCAAAAGCAACTAGGTTTGGTTTCAATGTTTAATGGTTCTACCAATTTAAAGACAAACTCCGAAACCCAGATGGTCTTACGGTATATTTTTTACTTTGGACGATAGGGTAAGGGTCCGGAAAGACACCAGGGAGCTACATATGTAAATCATAAACGGGTGGATGGATTTTCTTAATATGTGTTTTTGTGCCGTATCTCCACAAGATTTTTTTGATTCTTTTATGACCAAAAATAACTACCTGGACCTATTTATTCATTTTTATTTTGCCTTTTTAAAATTCAATAAATTTAAATAGGTATTGATTGGGTCACTTTAAATGCGATTTTCTCAAAAACATTTCATCTGACTGTAATCAAAATTTGTATGCAAAACCAATTGAAATTTATAAAAAATTATTTAATACTTAAATCATCAAAACAAAATTTTTTCACTTTTGAAAAATTGAAATATTTCAAAAACGGCTAGGAGTTTTGAATTTTGGTACAAATCGGTTTTTCAATACCTACAGTCTTTAATAATTTGAACAAAAAATAATTTTATTTTCGAAAGTAACGGTGCCTCTCATACAAATCCCAAAAAAACGTTTTGAAAAAATTCAAATTTCTCGAAAACAGAACTTACAATTTTCACAATTTTTTTTGAACACGTAAGCATTAAAATGGCTTATCATAAAACAGTTTGTTTGAACGGATGTTTTGAGAAACAGCCAGCATTGAAAATGCGAAAAGTATATCAACTCCAAAACATAATACTTCGAATAGCAAAGATGACAACACTGTAAAATACATTTTTTGAATAGCCACAAACGGCGGCGCGGCGGGTTATAGAAAATTGAACAACGAAGAAAGCAACAAACATTTATTGAGTTCTATTATAAAAACTTACTTTGCCTTTTTTTTATAAAATAAAGTAAACTTGTTTTTCAAAAGTTTATTTCTTCTAATAATTATTCTATAAGAAATTCTCAACAGAACTGTTTTTTAACTTAAAAATTCAGGTAGCATATTTGAAATATTGATAAGTATGAAAAATGTTATAATTTCACAAAATAGTGTTAAGTACTTAACCGATAAAGGTTGAATCGTAAAAGGTTCAAATTTTATTCAATTCAATTAAATTTTTTTTAAATGAGATTGAACGTATTTTTTTTCTTATGAGCCCATAATATTAACATTCAATTAACATAAATCAAAGGATTTGTAAGGGAAAAAACACATATTGATAATTGGATTTCTATATCTTAATAATAGCTAGTTTTCAAATGTAGGAACATCAGAACCAGGCACACAAGCGGAATTGCTAATTGGTCTAAGCATCGTATAGTCGATTTTGATTTAAGCCCGTGCTATTTTTTTCATATGAAATTTACTTAAAACACTGAGCTTTTCGTTCAACGTCCAAAATATTAATCTCCGAAAAATCAATTCAATATTATTGTCATATTTGAGCATGCACATTGCACATTAATATTCAATTTTCTTTTTTTCCATCATAAGCCCCATTTGATATGATATCTTTGAGTAAAGGCAATATTATGATTTATGCATCCATGCAATTCTTCAAAAATAAACATTATTGTAGTTTTTATTTCCGCACTATTTTTTTCAGTGAAAACACTCTTTTTGAGTAATAAAAGTAGAAAAAAAAAATCTTCATGTCAAAAGAAAATAATGAAATGCTTTTCACCGTCATAAATGTGAAAACGGTTAATGTTTATTCTGATGTCTTTAAAAGAAAATGCTTTCATTTTTAATGAAAATCGAAAATCGAATTATAATTAAAAATAAACAAAATATTAAGCTTTTGAAATTTAATTTTTTTTTTGTTGCTTCGATGTTTATTTATTAAACATAATTTATAGGTATTTTCATTTCAAGCGGAATGGCTACGCTTTTAACAAAGCGACAATATGTGTGTGTCTATGAAGTAATAAACAAAAAAAAAAAAAACTACCCATTACTCGTATATAGTTTATAGAGTGTCTGTCCGGCTAATGTATGTAGGTGGTTTTTTTCTAAATGAAAATTTTTGAAATTTGATTTATGGTTGATCTAAATCTGGAAATACGAATTTACCTTTGCCAATAAATATTTGTTATTGGAACTTATCCACAAAAAAATTGCACGTGAATATGGAACTCTTGAATACATTTTTGGAATGAAGCTGTCAAAAAAGTCTTGCCTTGGTTTCGTCACAGTTTAACCTCGAGAAACCAAGACACATTTAAACAGTTAAAAAGACGGTGATAGATATATTTGCCTTTTGACTTTTAATTTTTTTTTAAATATTTAACTTTCTCCCTTATTTAGTCAAGATATTATTTTTGTTTGGATTTCTCCCAAAATTGAACATAGAGGTGTGTTCAAAAAGTATCGCGAATTTAAAATTTTCGCGGGTTACGTACACTCGAATCTCGGTTTTTTATGGTTTTATGTTGATACGCATGTCTCACTTATGGCGGAAAGTTCGGCCATTTTGAATGTTCAATTACTTGTTGACAGCTGCAGTGTATACAGTGTACAGTACACCTTACATGTTCTGTATACATACCACTTTGAGTTTTCAGATACTTTTACATAAAAGAATTAATCAAAATCAACATAACAAGTACAAAACTTCGATTTTTGAAATAAAAATTTAATAAAAAGTTAGTCGACATCGAAGAAATTAAGAAGAAATTCGTATAAATATATGGATAGGTTTTTTAAAAATTAAGATTTTCTAAAAGAAGCGAACAATTTATGTTGTTAGTAGAACTATTTTTGGTTTTAAAAAAAATTAAAAACCACCTGGTAGCCAAATAGCCAAAAAAAGTTTAAAAATCTGCCGCCAAAAAAAAAAAACAGACAAACTGACAGACTTACAAAATCGGGATATCCACCATTCTCTTAATATTAAGTTTGATCAAAATTTCAAGTTCAATTTTTTTTATTGAAATTAATTTTAGGAATATAAAATTGAATATTTTATTGTGAATATTAAGCCACAGATTAATGTTCTACAATTTTTTTACAAAAAAATAAGTGGGATCGAAAAATACTGAATCGTTATCGAGCCTACTCCAAAATCGATGCAGATATTGATTTAGGCTAAATTCGACAGAGTTATATATTTCAATTTTCATAAACGAAACAATACATTTAATTTAATATGGATTCAATTCTTGTTGCCGACTCAGCTCACAGAATTCGATTAGGACTGACGTCGAGATCGAGACGAAACTCTTGAAGTCTAATCTCAAGAAACGATACCAAATAAAAATTTAAAAATTATTTTGTTAAATAATTTTTTTATGTAAAATATGCAAAACAATTTTAAAAGGGAATAATAAAATGCAATGATGTGATCATCAAAGTGGAATGGAATTTAACGTGGCATAAATTTAACGTACGTATTTTTGAAGAATTTTTTCATCCATATAAAATTCAAATTTTGCAAAACATTTTAGCCAGATTTACATCATAGTGCATATTCATATACGTTTTCGATACCCTCATTGTTTTTTTTTATGGAGAACTATTTTATCGAATAGAGAATGTATCGGTATCAAATTTTATTATGTTTTTATTCGCATCTAATGAATACATTACTTTTTGTTTTGTTAAAAACAAATTGTTGATTTTATGACTCGGTTTTGAAAAATGTGATGGATGAGAATGGTGTATCGTACCTATATGAAAATAAATATCGAATGGCTCGGAGGTGGTTTGAAATCATAGCTTGCAAATGTTTTAGTTTGTCATTCTCTTGGAAAAAGTTTGCATAACGGTTTACTGACATATATTTTTACAAGTGTACAATAGGGTGTTTCTTATTTTTCAAACTTCATTCACTTCAAGCGCTTTAAAAAATGACGCTTCAATTTTTTGTTAAATTCAGTTCGACAGTTCAAAATTTGAGAAAATACAACTTTCATTTTTATATGTTTTCCAACATAAAGCAAAACCTTTTTAAAGGTTTGAGGTGAACTCGAAATTTTCTAGTTTTTGAGATATTCCAATTATATAAAAACCGCAAGAATACATTTGTCTTTGTTTTAAAAATTGAAAATCCTGAAAGTAGAGATCAGAAATAACTGTAAACCTTTATTTTCAATTGCTTTTTCTCAGACAGTAACTACATTTCTTTAGAAAGAATTTGGTTACGGTTTAAGATTAAAAAAAAAATAAGGTTATCGGTTGACACTTTTTTTTTTCTCTCAAAAATAAAACTCAGTGGTTAACCGTAACCTTAAAAAAAATAAAGGTTACTCTCAGACCTTGACCGATTTTTTTTGGCTGAAAATAAAGGTTATTGAGTGAGCATTTTTGAAAAGCTCATCAAATAACGGTTATTACAGAACCCTTCAAAAGGTTCAGAATTATTTCTGATCTCTGCCTGAAGTTTTTCCTATGCTGATTTTACTTTAAAAATATTGACGAGTTATTACTCGTAAGTTAAAAGTAAAAAGTTGTTCAGGCCAAATATGGAGAACCCTATAATGCCCATGGATAAAAATTTGTAAACGAGATATATCTCTCCCTCTCTGGTATGTCCCTGCGAAGTGAGTATATATGTATATTCAGATTTTTTTTTTTAATTTCATTGTGCTTTTATTATAATTCAGATAAAATGACCGCCGGCGATTGTTACTGTTCTCTGGCTGGTATTTTCTCAACACATGTTACGAATTCATTAAACAATATTTCCAGTATTGTCAGCGACATGATTTCAGCTTTGATGTATATGTCAAATGGTGACAGAGCCAAAAATTTCTAAAAAAAATATCAGCTATATCTCCTGATACTCACGTTAACTATATTCGATAAACCCATCTTCAATTTGTATAAGACCTTAACAAAAGTTGAAACAACAAGAGTATTATGATGTTTTACGTGCGGTTGAGGTATTTTCTTTAAGCTCTTTGGCATTATTCCATTTCAAAATCCTTTGTGTAAAACAATCTGGAACTGATTTATACAAATTATGTATATTTAAATAATTTCAAAAACATGATTGTTGCGAATTTGTTACATTTTATATTACATATACAATATACATACAAGATATACTCGAATCTCATATGTTTTTGATGGGAGTAACCTTTAAAATAAAATAATGTGGAAATGAAGAGAATTAATTTTAGAAAGAGTTTTATTATTTGACAAAGTGCATGCATTACAAAGTATTCCTAATTTTTTATTTTTTATTTATATGATACGTACACACTGTCATATGATACCTACATATATGAACTGTTAGTCGGTGAGTCCAAGTCTTTCCTCGCTCGCTTGGACATTGCTGCACCAGCTGGTGTGTCACTGGGAGGCACTGGCTTCTCCTTAGACACTCCTGATGAAGAGTACCCACAGGAGCCAAGTTTGTCGTTTTACTGTCAGTCGTCATTTGTGGAGCAGTAAGTCTACGATTGGATCTGCAAAGGGCTTTTCCTTTGCCGTTAAGTTTTCACAGTTCCGTCTTTGTCGTCGTTGAATTTGTCTATCACCGGTGAGTCTCTTCACCATGCACTACATGCTTTGCACTACTTCGCTTGGTTGGATTATCCAAGACTGTGGTGACACTGTTCTGTGTTGAGTTCCCAGTGCAGTTGCTTGGCTATAAAGAGCAGGATTCATTTAAGATGCATGTGGTGATGTTGCCCAGAATGTTTCCCATATGACCCTGCTTTTCACAACATCCCAAATGTACTTCCTCACCATCCAGACCTTTGGCTCCATGCATCGTCCTTAAGTAGCTTAGAGCTGTCTGTCATGTTACCCTAGTTGTTCACAGGCGGGGCAGTAACCCTGGAAGTTAATTATGTGTTTCACCTAAAGAGTTGGGTGCTCAAAACAACATCTGTCTGTTGAATTCGATAAGCGACGATAGTTGACGATATACATATGTGCATTGTTTTTTTTGCTGGAATATTTGAGGAGATCTTCAATAGGCAACTGTCCAGATGCTGACACCATCCTCAACTCCGAGATTGGCAAAGGGGCTTAGGGGAAGGTCCTCTTCTTTATTCGTCACGTATTATTGTTATGCCTTTGTTATCTGTGTTCTGTATGTTTGTAGTCAATAGCGGCTTAACTTTTTGATGAGCCAAGCCCTCGCTGGCAGTCCGACGCGCTAGTTTTTTTGTTTCTATTTGCTGTGTGTTTCAACGTTCTTATAGTTTTCCACATCTACATTTCACCAACTGAGGACTTTTGGAAGTAAATCTTCAGCTGGTCAGCTGAGGATTTGAATGTAAGCCTCATCACCGCACTAAGGTGCATCCAGATAGGTAGGCTGTATGTCAATAGGGACTACCACGAGGAAGTAAAACAAGGACTTCGTGACTGATTGTTGCGCTATTGGCTCAGGCCAAGTTCTGGACAGTCAATAATTTCCCGATTATGCATGATGCAGATCTCCATGTGTAAAGTACACTGATATGCCTTGAGATTTACAACCGCTGTCACTAAAAAGCTGAAAACGTTTGTTAATAGAAGTTTGGGTAACATGCGTGGACAGGGCACGAACTCTATTATACGAAGAAGTAACTGGCAGTGAGTTGGTCATAAGCTTCGAAAAGGTATCGAGTGCATTGCGAAAAAAGCGATGCAATAAACCATTTCAATCAGAAAGGCAGACGAGCAACCCGTTCTAGAAGCATTTGACAAAAATTATTGAAGAAGAATCGGCACACTTGGGGAAGAGTTCGAGAGAACTGAAATCCATCTTTGAAGTTCATAGTTGAGGCCATGTGCCCCACTAGTGGAAACTAATATACATATTTAGTAAGGTCGAGGACCTAATTAAGTAAAGTAGTAACTATAAAGGCTTCCCCGCCCTAAACAAATTCGAAACTAGTCCGAAATAGTCATGACGAAGAAACAAAAACGTGTTGTTGTTAATAATATCAATTTGTTGTTATTATTGTTCCATCGTCGAATCCGAATGTTATACATTGGTCTGTGAAAGCCGTTTAGCCAATTAAGTCTTATTTTCATTTTAAAGACGATTAAAGGCCAAATTGGCGATTTGCTTTTATTAAACTTTAATCGCTTTTCAGGCAATTATAATAAATGGCCATATAAGATTTTAATAGACAAGTGATTAACACATTGAGGCGTACATTTTGTTTTTATTAAAACATTTGTAACTACTAAACGCTACCGATTTTAAATCTAATCATCAGCTGTTGTTGAATTAATTATAAAATATTGCCAAATACCCATCTGATATTAGTAGATAGCTATACAAACGTAAAATAATGGAAATTGAGGTCATGATGGAATGAATTATTTAATTCTTGAATTGATTTAAAGAAAAGTCTATGATATGACTCTGAGCTATTATGAACTTTTCAACTAGACGTTGACATCATCTATATGCGAGGTTGCACTGAAGCAAGTGCATCTTGGCGCCTCTCACATTTTTGTTTTTTTTTTGTTCATTAGATCGTCATCGGACATATAGAAAACATTATTTGAAAGTTGTTTCGGCCAAATAGCCATGCAGAAGAGGACTACCAGATTTTACCTATAAACAAAAGTGATAGCTAATGAGATGTTGCCATAAATGTAATGGTCAAGTCGTTGCGCTGTTACTTCACACTTACGCATTTAGTTTGAGTGCCTGTAGTATAATTTAATGTATCTCATATTTATCAATCGGTCGAATAATGAATTTATTTGTGCTAACCCATTTAGATTGCAAAAATATGAAAAATATGTTAACCAGAATAGATTTCTTCTCGATTTGTATAACTGCAGTGAGTCAGTTTATCGCAACATGTGTGGCTGAAAGTCCGGAGCATATACTTGGACACTATGGACAAAGTAGTTATAACAATTAATATTGCTTTTTAAAACCGTACAAAGTACACTATGCTCAAAAGTATTGTTGAATGATGAAGCAGTCATGCACCAAATTGAATATTAACATTTTTCACACCGAACGGCTTATAAAATTTAATTTACGCCCAATGTTATTAAGGTTCATACTTTTTTACAAACTGCAGATAAATAAAAAGTTGTTAAAACAGAATACCAGTCTCGAATCACATGGTGTCATTCTGAAATTTGAGTAAAAATTTTACTTGGTAAAACTTCTTGTTGTTTAATTTTTTTTTTTTTTTTTTTTTGAAAAAAAAAATTTTCTTAGAAATTTTGATCATAATAATCAATGAATCATAATTAAAAGCCCCGATTGAAGATTTTTAACAGCATCTTTATTTTGGCATAAGAAATACCCATGGAAAAGTTTATTGTAAGATCTGGCTAGTGTAAAAAGTTATTTAAGGTCAAATGTCAAAAATTTAGTTTTTCGTGTATAACTTTGAAACGGAAAATGCTTTTAAATAATACTACGGCCAAAAGGCCTCGTATTTCCTACTTAACACTTTCCTCTCTCTGACGAATCACTAAAAAGATATTGCTGTTTGAAAAAAAACGTAAAATGATGAAAATTTGGGTTTTATTGTGTATAACTTAGAAATGGCGAATGTTTTCGAAAATATATTCATGCAAAGTTTATACACTTCTAACATTTCGCCAAAAATTCTAAAATATCGGTTTTCGGTTCTTACTCTTAAATAGTAAACAACATTATTAATGTTTAGTTTGTGGACTGCAACGTTGTCTATACAGGAAATATGTCAATACCATTTTTTCCATACGAGTTGTCAGTAACAAGATAATTCCACTACAAGTAGGTAAAGTGCCGAAAATAAAATTTATTGTTTTCTACTTTCCAAGTTTTTTTTTTTTAAATAAAAATTCCTATAAAAGTTGAAATTCACTTTAAAGTAACATAGTCTTTAAAAAATGAGGTACGTTTTAAAAAAAAAGTTTTAAAAAATACCGAAATACTTTGAATTCAAAATTGACTTTACAACTTTATATGAAAATTTAAATGCTCTAACTTAAAAAAATGTAAAATGGAGCTATAATATTTTTTATACCTAACACCATAGAAATATTATTAATATTATTGCAGTTCGTTGATCCGATTTTAATTAAATCGAAAATCAAAATAATATGGTCCTATGGCTGGTTATGGGTTTTTTACATTTAGTTTCAACTTGACGGTTGTATGCAGAATTAGAATTTGCGAAGATATCTTCTAAGGACTTCAACTCTTAAGTTGGAAAAAAATAGCTCAGCGGTTAAGGCTGTAGGTGCAGTCAGAAATGCGAGACCCATTTTTCGGTTTCTTTATCCTCGCAATGTTATGTCTTATTAATATTCCGATTTCGATATTTTTTTTATTTCAAAAATATGTCCTTTAGAACCTATCAGTCGCAAGTAAAAAGAGTTTTCGATCGAAAACACCAAACAAATTCAAAAAATGCTTACGTATTTTTAAAGCGAATATATAAGGCATATATAAGACTTAGCTGTTCCTTTTTTATTAGAGAATGCCTGGTATCTTCATATACTTTTTTTCAAAAAAAAAAAAAATGTTTTAACAAATTTAGTTTATATACTTATTTTTTATTTTTTTTTTTCAAAAATAGATCAAATCCTTTCTTCCAGGATAAATACAAGTTGGCCCTATAAATTAATCTCAAAACTGAAAGCAAAAATATTTGTATAAAGAAACACAAACTTTCATAAACGAAAATTGTTTGTTGTAAACAACATTAATATTTAAAAATTAACTAATTATGTAAATTTACTGGAAACTGAATAAAACCAACACAATATTAAATAAATTCTATAGTCATATTTGCTGACCACAAAATAAACTTGAGAATCCACCCTTGGAATGAATTTAAAAAAAAAAAAATAATTATTTAAAAAATGTACAAACATCTTTTCAATTTTTGTATAAGAACTTAATTTTATTTTTTAATTATTTTCAGATGATAAAGATGATGGTTACAGTTGTGATAGTTTTTACAATGTGCTGGCTGCCATTCAACATTCTTGTGGTACCTATATTAAATTAATAAATTCTTGTTGCTTCACTGTGCAATGCATAGTTTCAATAAAACGTGTCTATATTTTATTTGCAGCTCCTTTTAAACGACGAGAGCTTTATCGAATGGACTCCACTCCCATATTTTTGGTTCGCATTCCATTGGCTAGCAATGTCACACAGCTGTTACAATCCTATTATTTATTGTTATATGAATGCCAGGTTTAGAGGAGGATTCCTGCAAATTGTCTATAAGGTTCCCGGATTACGGCGATGTTGTTGCATGAGGAGATACCAAAGGGGATCAGAAAGGAGTTTCGAAGGACAAGGTATGAGACGTGAGAGTTATGTCATTCGTAAATCTACACAAGTACATACATATATTGACTTTTTATTTCCCGACTAGTTGGATAATATGTACTAGACCTATAGTTAGACTACAAGTGTGGCATACTGTTTTTGTTGTTTTTTTTTTGCCTTTGGTTATTTTTTGTTTAACAAATTCCTTCAATTTACTCGCACAAAACAAATTTCTATGGAAAATAATTTATGCCGGCTTTGTGTTTCCTCCCATGGCGATGTAACACAGACATTCAAGACCAATTTGCATCGTTATCTCCTAATAAATCCTATATCCAATTTTTTCTGACACGCTCACAAAGTGTTCCAACATGAATCGTAAAACCTTGAGTATGTAAAAATGAAAAATAATTGGGAATTGATATTGCTATAACATAATCTAACAACCATTTTTTTTATAAAAAAAATAAAATTGTACGGAAAATGTTCGATTTTCAAATTTCAAAATTCCGTATTCTGTATAGGTACTAGTAAATTTCTGCATTTCTATAATTCTGTATATAGCAACAATTGGTGTTTATGCACCTGCATTTAATTTCTGAAAAAAAAATACAAAAAAAAGTTTTCATAAAAGAAAAATATGAAAAAGTATAATATAATTAGATTTTTTTCCAAACCAGAAATATTTTTTAGTATAGGTTATCCTTTTAGTATAAAGGTTAAGCTGTAGGTCGAGGTGAAGAAAAATATACCGAAAGACTGACAGACAGTATTGTGGAAACGAATTACGAGTCCAATACTTTTACAAGTAATTAAAAGTAATTACTAGGACAAGTAAAAAAAACAATTTTTTTTATAAAATCAAATTTTTCTTTCGATGTTCTCAATAACGATTCACCTCATTATAAACAAAATTATGCTTTTATAATTTATAAAAAGTATTCAATACATTAATTAAAAATTTTTTTTTTCAGTTTTGAAGAAAAATATAATCATTTTTCGAAACTAAATATTTGAAAAAACGGTTCAATATATGTTTTTGAAATTCGGTACAAAATGGCTTTTTAATACTATCTTTAATAGTTTGAACCAAAACCTGATTTTATTTTCGAATATAATGTTGCCTCCCATACAATTTAAAAAAAAAACCCCTTTTTAAAAATTTTTAATTTTTTTGAAAATGGAACCGACAATTTTGAAATTTAATTAATTATAGTATAATTCATTATCAAAATTTGTACTGCACATGCATTAAACATTTTCGCTCTGAAAACATTTTTTTCAATTATAAATTGCGACAAATTTTTTTCAAAAAAATCAATTTCACTCCGAAACACTCTTAATTCTTTTAAAAAATAACAGTTTGGGTAACATTTTTATAAACATAAATGTTTTGTTTTTTAATTTTTGCAGGTGATGATTACACATTTCAACTACAACGTGTAAATACATGCACCACATACATAAGCACACGAAGAAAGATCCGAAACAATTCTATGCAAGCGGTAAGACATTTTTTTTATGATAAAAAACAAAATTAGAAAAATAATCACATTAGAAATAAAATAAATCTAATTCAGTCGATTTCTTATTCGGATAATAACTTAAAGAAAAAGAAATTTGAAAAATATGTGTAAACAACACTGATGTTTAAAATGTTGTTTGATTAGATAGATCAAAGATATTTTGATGTATTTATAAAAAATTAATTTCATCACATTGAATTGGAAGCTGGGTAACACAATTTTTACCGTAAAGCTATCATACTCGTATAACTTAGCCATTAAAGAATTAATGAATGAATCAAAGGAATAAACATTTACATATGTAATATATGTGTGGATTTTTAATTTAATTTAAAATTTGTCAAATTAGTGCGGGAAAAAGTTTCCACCATTAGCTATCTGATTTATTTAGAAAAGTATTGCACAAGAGGGAAACATATTTGTTAATTAGTTAAGTATTTTCAAATTTATTCTCCTTATTCCATCAGAAAGTATATAAAATGTCAGTTTCTGAGGTTATGTTACGAAATTTAACAACCTTAAACATGGATTCTTAAAAGTACATACACTGAGAGGAGGAATCAATCATTTGCCGCAACCGTCAAAATCTTCCCAAACGATATATTCACTTGCTTTACGAAACATTCGTTTTTCAGCAACTTCTATATTTCTTTTGAGTCAAATGATTTAAACTATCGCAGTAAACAATTTATAGTTTCCTACAAACCAATACGGGGTTATGAGGAATAATTTAGGCAAACGTTTCTTTTTTTGAAGAAAACGATTTTGACATTTATGACAAACGAATTATCTTAGGCAAAAAACCTAGTTTTTTTGATAAACGCAAAACACGACGTCTGTGAAGTTGGTAGAACATTGATAGGAACTTGCTGTTTTTTTTTGGGTTTCTATTCCCGATTCTGCAGTTCATTAAAAAAGTGGGTGTAATAGCCTGTTCTGTTCTACTGTAAAGTTAGCAGTATACCGTTTGTTCTAGGAACATGAAATATGACTTAAATTTGATTTTTTTGTAGTTCTTGTAAATATTAAGTCTCACGGACTTAATTTCATACTGTACATTACTCAGTAACCTTTTTAGGTACAAACTTAAAATAGGGTCAAATGTTTGCTGTTAATTTGCAGTTCAAATAAATACAAAGTTGAAGTCCTTCTTAAAAAGATCCAAAAATCATAGTATCTTCAATAATATATTTGAAAATTTAAAATAGGGCACCAAATTTGAGTTTCTTATCCACTTTTGGAAGTCGTTATTGTATTTGAACCAAGTAAAAATTTTAATAACAAAAATAAAAATTTTGTAAATGTTGAAAAAAATTAATTTCCGATTTGATGAAATTTAGTGTAAATAAACTCAATTTATCGTTAACAATTGCATTATCTTTTGATATGGAAGTTTTCAATTTCAAAAAGACAGTATTTTCTTCACTTCTTGTACAATTACATAACAAGTTTCTGTAATGAGCATATTCATGTAGATTGTCCGGTAAATATTAGAAAATCTTGAAATCTTATCGTATAGCCCACTTAATGACTACCCTTAAGCCGGAAATCAAAGGTTATTCAAAATATGTGCATTTTTTTGTACAGTGTACTTTTTTACTTACTATACATTTTTGAATACCACGATTTAATATGGTTAATTTCCATTATTTTTTTTCTTAACACACATATTTTTAAAATAGTTGGCTACCCATATAGGGTATAGCAGTAATAAAGTACGATACGATATTTCAGGATTATCAAATGTTTACCTGTCATTATTTTTTTCTCAATAAAATGAAATTAACTCTGACATATTTATTTTTTTACTTAAAATTTAAGATTATTCTAAGAACAAGCAATCTCATGATATTTTTGGGATATCATGATAAAAACCATGATATGTTTCCAATCGGGAACACTGCGTTTAACCATCATAACTTTCCGATTTTAAATGTTTGTTGTTTAAATATCTATAAACTGAAAGAGTAAATTGTCAGTTCTTTGACTGCATTGTTTTTAGTGACGTCTGAGAGTCAACGTATTTATCCCATTCTCTTGCCGTCTAATCGTAGCTCTTAATAAGTCTTAACAAAATATTATTTTACCCAAAACAAAATTACCGAATCGAATACAAAAAAAAATAAGATGAAGGTATGTATTTTTTATATAGAACACAGAAAACCATATGGTTTTATATCTTCGAGTTTTATTTCGATATTCAAAAAACTTAAGATATGTACATATACATATAGATGATATACTTTCATCAAATTTAAATTGATTTTTGTTTAGTAATAAGTTCAAACCGTTGCGTCATGTTCATTACACAAAAAATAAAACATTATAAAACTTTTTACTTCAAAGCATAATCGACTTCTTTTGCTTCTTTTTTGTAAAATCGATTTATTTCGATTGCCGTCATAAACGCAAAGAAAAAAAGTTTGCAGTGGCTAAAAAATTTTAAATTCTCTCCACCTCTAGGTCAGTTATTGTTACAGTTCCCAAATAAGACACAGGGTGATATCTTCTTAATATTTTCTATCAAGATTCCAAATGTATCATAGTAAATTACGAGTAACTTCAAATTTAAAAGGTAACGTTTCTAAAACAATTTTATTTTGCTTTTTTTTATTTTTTGCATAGTTGATTTTTATTATTTTGAAAAATTTGTTACTGGGGTTTAATACTTGTAAATAAAACTGGAACATAGGTAGGGGAGAGGGGGGCACATTGGGACACTTTTTACTAACTTAAATAAATTTGTAAACTTAAACTGGAGCCGTTTGGAACTTATTTAAAAAAAAATAAATTATTTGAAAATGTTATTTTATCAATAAAAAAATAATTTGAAATTGTCCCTTTAGCTATTTTTTCTGATTTTATTCATTATTTACAATTTCAGTCTGAATCATGGTTAAGAAATAGAAATTGATGAAATAATATATTCCAACCAAGATTTAAGAGTTAAAATGGTTTCCTTAGATTGTTCCAAATGATGGAAAGCAGGTTGATTGTAATGTGTCCCTGGAATTTTATCCAAAAGTGCACCCAAATAAATTAAAAGCTTCAAAATTAAAAAAAAAGTTTTTTAACTGTTAATATTAATTAATAATTAACAACATGAGTTTAAAAATAATTGAATACTATTTATGCGAAGTTTGAAGCTCGTTTTTTTCAAAAAATTACAACAGCTACCAGTTTTAATACCAGATAAATATTTAAGTTTGAGATTCCATTGCAAAATTATATTGCAGAAGCCAAAAATTTTATTCCTTAATAGATTTCTTGCCCTAAACTTGCCCCGTACTAAATTAGCCCTACCTAAAGATACAAGCACATACAGTTCAAAAATATTCGTCACTTTTCCTTATTTGAACTTTGTTTGAAACCGTAAGGCTCTGTTTTTCAGTGCTGATTAAGACTAGACTTAGTTTATCGTGCCAATTTATTGATCAATAGTTATTTCCACAAGCTATTTATTTAGTACGGGGGATTAAATGTAACCTACAAAATTCGTAAGATAAAGAATCAAAAAAAAAAAATTGAAGTTAATCCAGATTCAACTGAATATATTTGGCGAGTTAACTTTATGTTAAATTTAATCTCACACTGAAAAACTGAGTCTAACAGCCCGATTCTCCCCAACATCACTGATACCTCACAAGTCACAAGTAGAGGTGAAATTGATTTTGTGACTTTTTCGTATTCTCCCCCACGGTCACAAGTTGTGAGAGTCACAAAAACTATCGAAATTGTGATCTCCTTATAGGCAGGTCACAACTCACAAATTACTTGTGTTTTTACATTTCGGTGTACAAAAGTTTCTGAATTTGCATTTATGAGATTTTTATTTTATTCCATCTTATTCGAGATGTTTTATCTGAAAACGACCTATTGTATATTTGTAGATTGAAGCGAAGACGACTTTTAAGAACTATGACAGACGCAAAAGATCCATTTGCCCTACAAGAAAGTATTTTCATAAAAATATATTAATTGTGTTACCTGGCGCTTGCATTATTGAAATAAATTTTTTTGTTTTATTTTTCAATTTGGAAATCTGTTCTTGTTTTTAATTATCAGCTTTTCCAAAAGTCACAAAAAAATTCACCTTTGCAGTGCTGAGTTTCGTTGTGAGCTTTGTTGTGACGATTAGGGGGAGAATACCAAAATGTTATCGAATCACAACAATCCTTACAAGGAATAGTCACAAGAGCTTGTGACTTATGACTCCTAACAAGGGGGAGAATCGGGCTGTAAGTCATACAATTATCAACAGCAACTTAAAATTCTACTTTAAATCCAATAACTCAATCAAAGATAAACTATTGGAATAGTGAAATACAGTAGACTGTCCATATAACAAATCTTGAAAGAGTGAACTATCCAGTTTAGTGAAAACCCAGCTTTTTTTATTTCTTTTTTGGTTAAAGTTTTTGTTTTACGCTTAAATATTTCTTTTTTAATTTAACACTAGAAATAATGTTTACTTTAATTCAAATTCAACGTCTGATATATTTTTACCTTTTTCAAAATAGTGAACAATCTCGAAATATTTAACTTGCTTGGTTTTTATTAAATTCACCATATCGAGCGTCTACTGTATTTTATAAACTTACCACATTACAGTCTTGTCATATTTTCTGAATCACTCTGTATATGTGTATTATACATCTTCCAAAAACGAATCATCTGAATTTTATCTTATCGTCACTTATAAAAGATAACCTTAGTAACTTTAAAACTAATATTATTAATTTTTTTATTTATTACAGAGCCAATTTTCTTGTGCGGAAACAACAATTCTGAGATAGTGGTGGAACAGAATGTTCAAAACTAAACGGACAAAAGGATAAAAAAGAAAAACTAAAACTGTAAAGAAAAGTTTCAATCAACAAAAAAAAAAATCAAAGCAAAGTAAAATAAAATAAAAAATAAATTTAATTAGGTAAAACTTATTGAAACAATATTGTTAGTTTGATAAAATCAATGTTAGTGTAACCATAATTATAGCATAAGTTAAACCTTTTAAACTTTTAGGTTGTTATATCATGTGTTTTAATTTTGTATTAAGTTTTGGTTTCAAACCTGTGTTTAGCTCAAAACGTAACAGTTTCCCGCGAAATCCCTTAAAATTTAATAAACTAAATAATTAATTAAATATGTAAATAAAATTAAATGACATTCATGGATTTAGAGGATTTATTGAAAGATAATATAGAATATAAAAAAAAATGCTTTTATATGTGACAATTTAAATTGTTTCGTAAACAAGATACACGAATTCTAAGAATAATACAAAAAAAAAATCAACAACATTAATGTAATAAAATATTATATTTATTTTAAATTTATAAAACAAAACATAAAACAAAATGATTTTGCATAAAGTACCTACTCCGATGCTTTGTTTTTATTTTCATTTTCAACATCATCATTGTGCGTTGTTTTGTGATGGGGGAATTTCCATTTTCAATATCAAGGTAAGCACAGCGCAGCGGATGACTTCATTGTTATTCACTTCAACACCCGTCAAAATTATTTTATTCAATAAATTTACATGTCAATCTTTTGGATATACATATGTACAATGTTGAGTGATCGCACTTAGCGAAGAAAGACTTTAAAATTGATTTAGATGATAAAATGACAACAACAAAAAAAAATGGAACACAATTTTGTATTAGCACCCAGCTATAACGGTTCATATGTACATGTGACAATGTTATCAGTTCACGGGACATGGTTCCCTTTAAAAGGTGAGTGTTTTTTTTTACTTTAATCGGGTGAAACTCATATTAAGGGAAATTAATTTAAAAAATTATTAAAAAAACAATCCAATAACAAATTATAAATTCGTAATGAATTGCGTTATGGATCTAACGTTTATGGAGTTCCCATAAGGTAATTTAAGAGAAATTTATAATTTAGGATTTTAACAGAGGCGTTGGTAACGCGGTGCTGTTGTGAATCAATTATATGGGGCTCCGAGAGGTACAGGGGCCCCTGAGTTTGTAAGAATTTGATTATTGAAATTGATAATTTTAGTTATACTAAATAAACATTTTAGAGACTTAATTTTATTCTTTATCTTAATTGTTTAATTCTTTTTCAAATAATTAATATAATTTTTCATAAAAAAAGTCATTTAATTACTCTTTTGAGTCGTTTGACAACATTGAGTTTGGACGATTTTTAAAAATTCATATTGTCAACTAATGTTAGCACCCCCTCCCACTAAAATCCGTTGTTCCGCTCAGGATTGTTCAGTTCAGTCGCCAGTTAGGCGCCAATATAAACCATTTTTATTTTAGTATTTTCAGGTATCCAAGGGATTTTTAAACAGAAATTTAATTTTAATACTAGAAAAAATGCATAGTTCGAAATAAAAATTAATATCAAAAATTCAAAATAAAATTTGGGAACAACTATTGTCGATAAATTTTATTCGTCTACAATTTTTTTCTCCAAAAATAATTTTTTTGAAAAAATGTAAGTAAAAAAAATAGTATAATGTTTTTTACACAGAAAAAAGTTGGTTTAAAATGAATGCGTCAAAAAATAATAACGTAAAAAATTAGAAAAAAATATGACATAAGAAAAAATTTCCCCCAAAAAAAAATAGGTAATAGTAGGTACCAAAAAATAAATTGGAAAAAAATGAAATACAGATAAGTGGAAATATTTTTGAACTACCTACATTTTAAATAATATCGGCTCTAAGTAGCATTTTTTTAATACAATTTTTCAGAAAATTGAAAACGAAAGTACAAATGTATATTATTTTCGAAACCAAAAAATGAATTGCCCTTTGCATGGTGTCAACATTATTTTAGAATATAATGTGAACATTTAACCAACAGTATTTTGAAAAATTATCGTTTTGACGTCATTTTCCTGTATTTCAAAAATTCTAATAATTTCGAAAATTTTGCATTTTGAAGGTGAAAAAATTTTGTTAGAAAACATTTCAAAAACAGGTACTTGTATATTAGATAATTTAAATCATTGTTTCATTTTATTTTCAAGCTTTTCTAAATTTATTAACAGATATGAACACTAAGCCGGAAATTGTTAAAGCGATTGCCTAACAACAACTGAATATTAAAAAAAAATGATATTTCGAAAATTATCTTTCCCAAAATACACACAAACATTACCTTGCCTCTGTTGAAGAGGGATGCCATCGTCATATTGAGACCGAAACCATTGCAGACCACCACCCTTGCAGGAAGGGTTCATTCAATAAGCTTACAATGTTAATGCTATCATAAAATGTTCTATTGTCTTTTCCTCTAGTCCTATGGACAAAACACCAAAAAACCCTACTTATCGCAGAATTCAAACGTGTTTTCATATTTCTTAATTATGAATTATTACCAAAATTGTATAAAATATTGTTTTAAAAGCGCGGCAAGCTTATCATATAATAAATAAGATTGTCAAAGAATAAGAGGAAATTAAAACTCCAAAAATATGTATACAACCCATACTTCATACGTACTGGTATTATGTTCGTGTACACAGTAAATTGCGGATGGCTTCCGAAATATTGGTTCTATACCTTCTACTTATTGTTCTTTCTTTAAAAGATAAATCATACTTCATGTCCTTAAAAAATGATTCATTACACGCGAATACAGAGAAGCTGATTTAAAAATCGATTTCAGAAACATAACTACCTATACAAAAAAAAAAAAACACACAGAACGCTGTCATGTCCATACCCATGTTTCATGCTTGTCGAACATCATTGAACACATAGTGATTTTATGAGGACCTGATTTTCTCGGCAGTGGTGACAGTATACTAATTATAATATTGATGCATTCCTATAATACTTTTATCCTATCTATAGCATATTGTAATATTATCGCCTACGTCAAGGCCGTAGCTATTAAAAAAACGTACGAAGGAATTTATGTTAAAAGATAATCATAGACCGGACGCTTCCAAACAATGAAGAAGAAATTATCATTAATGCATAGTATGTAGGTGATTGGTTTTTGAAAAACAATTTTTCTGATATTGATCTAATCAAAGCTATTTTATTAGTACATACGAGTAAACTAAAGACACGGAAATACAAAAAATAGTTTTTAATTTTACAACAGGTACCATTAGGGATGAGTCACAAAGACTCTGAATCGATCCTGAAATCTGGGACATGTTACGGATTGTTATAAAGCACATCAATAGTCAAACTTGCGGGAACTCCGCAATAAATAGTAGCCATGACAAAATGTCATCATGATGGTAATACGAGTTTCGAATGGACTCAGGCATGTTATGGGAAAACATGGCGTTAGCAGCCGCAACGGTTTTTTGATTTCTACAACCGCCTAGTTCTAGGAGGGACCATGTTTGAACATAACACTTGTCACAAAGTCAAATAGAATTGACCACTTAGCGATCAGTCTGTGATTTAGAAGCAGTTATCAGAACATCTGAAACAGAAGAGTTGAAGACAAAGAAATGGCCAGGAAACAGCATTTGATGGATACTACGTAAAATTACGTACAGTTGCCATTCAGATCTTTATTCGGTTTGTCGTATACTTTGTACGCTATAAATTTCTGCAAGAATCGAAGAAAGGTAACACGTCAAAGCTTGCATAGCAACAACTCCAACAGAAGGGAGATATGAGTTAGAGTCTACCTATCGCATGAAGATGAGGGAAGTTCTAGTGGCGTGATAGCGAAACCACATCAACGTCTTGGCTACAGAACAGCCAAGAAGAGCTCACAGAAGTTCAAGTTCAAAGTCAGAATAGGATGAGGTGGAGGAAGTACTTTCTTTCGGTCTTAAATGGCGTGAGCCTAATGCCAAATGATCCGTCTGCACTAACAATTTCTTTTCTGGAATACACATTATACCAGTCAGTAGAGAAGAAATCTTCACCGCAATCAAAGCATTGAAGAACAATACAATTCCTGTTGGTGATTAACGATGTGCTGCAAACAGCTTTGTCAAATGGAAATGTAGAAATTCAGTGGACTCTGTTTGCTATCTCATAGGATCATAGATCTCCATCAAATAACAGCAAATGTAGAGGCAGAAGCCTAAATCGTTGGGCAAAAAATCAAATCGTCAAAAACTTCCTCAGAACTTCCGCATCTGTTCATGTAGATATTTCTGGACAACCAGTTGAGATGGTAGAAAAATTAGTACTGACTCTAATGAAATATGGAGAATTATGAAGAAATAACTCTTTGAGCTTTAGGATCACTATACAATATACATACTATAATATTAAATCTGTGCAATTTTTTTGGGTGCAGCACTTGGAAAGTCACATTCGTTACGTCGTCACAAATAAGCTGCAAACTTTCGTAAATAAAAGTCTGCGAAACTTCTTGAGGATATTCTGGCCTTACCATATCTTTAATGATGAACTTCATACGCGAAATAGGACCCATCTTACAAAGACAGAGGATTGTGGCAGAGGATTGAAGATTAACAAATGCATTGAGAGATTTGAGAGACAAGCAATGCAATTCAACCCTCTCGCAGCAGGCAGACTAGAATCACTTGGCGAAAAACGTTTCTAGATGAATCAGCACAACTGGAGAAGAGTTAAGATACATCTCCAGGGGAAATTAACGGACGTATCTAGTCTGAGAATCTTAGTAGGTATAAGAAGTGAGGTAAGTAAGTACATATTATGTGAGAAAGCTTCAGGAAATTGTGTTGAAAAAAAATTCCTCTCGTGTTTTTCGTAATATAAGGGATACCTTGACACTAGCTCAATTTGTCAATTTATAAAAATGGAGTTTGGGTCATAATTCTGTAAGTCTTAAAATTGGGATTACAAAATCCTGTTTTCGAAAATTGTAAATAAAATATTCTGTAAGTGCCAAAATTTAGTTTCGAAAATTCTGTTTTTCAAAACTATTTAAACATCGGCTTCTGAATTCTATTTTTTTTAAGAACTAAAATTCTGTATTTCAAAAGTCTGTTAATCTATTATTTTGTATTCCAAAATAATACTATAGGTCTCTTCAATTCCTTCAATAACATGCACATATGAACTGTTGAAAGTTTAGAAAGTCACTTGAAGTCTGCTTCTTAATGGACTGTTGCGTCACCAATTCTATAGAGTTTTGGTCGGTTTATGACAGCCCATCGAGTAGAATGAAGACATTTCCAGACTCCTCTTAGTGTCGGAGCTTTCCTCAGACGCCTAAAAGACTTACTTTGTATAATGATTTACAGCAAGGTGACTTTGCTCTGCACACTCTAATTTCAATTTTTTTTTTGTTGTGTTGGTACACACGTAACGATCAAATGTTCATAGCTTTGACATAAGGCATAAAGAGGCATAAAGGTTAGACTCGTGTTTGGAAAATAGTCGAATCAGGAGTAGAGAAATAGCGTTTGGCTCATGAGAATCAATTCTAACGGATTTTAAGGGATTCGTTCCAATACTGCTTAGTATTGATCAGAAGCAGCGTCGCATGAACATCGCTCAAGATATGCTGAACGCCGCCAATAATGACCCTGATCTGCTCAAAATGGTTATAACTGGAGACGAAAACTTGGACTTAAAGAATTTTGAACTACAGAATTCTAGATTTGCAGAACTTTGGAATACAGAATTAAGTCCGTACATAGTTTTTGATCAATTCAAAATGTTCGTCATACAATATTTTGGAAAACAAATTGAAAATCCTCAAAAACGCCAAAGTTCAACGATATTTTTAGGTGGTGTACTGTATTCACATTTAATCTTCTAAGATTTCTCCACAGCCCGATAATTCAAGCTGACATCTTTACATACCAATTCCTTCCAAATAATTTTGGCTCAAGCTTATTTTGTTAAGAGCACAAATGTTTATACATATACATATAAATAAGCAATATCTATAGAGGGTTATGTATTATGTTGTGTTACAATTTTAGCATTTTAATTAAAGTTCCCGACAACACCGAACCTCAACAATCTATATTTATTATGCATGCATTGATTGATGTCTTTTGATATGATGCTTTTTTGGAATTCATCACAGAACATCAATGAAAACAATTTCTATTTTACTGTTTGAATCCAGAGTAGGTGGATGGGATTCTGTATTATTATGGTGTTAAGAGCCAGAGCATCCAGTCCAGACCATGTGAAGATGAACATTTTGTAAATTGGTTAAAATCAATAAAACATAGCTACCCTGATTAACTTGCAAAATGCGAAGGCAGCCACCTACGTTTCAACATAATAAGTATAGCAGTGAACCCCAAGGCGACAACATGTGTTTTCATATCTAATTAAAATTGATATTGTTTTTGGAAATGGGAGATGAACGTTTGAAGTTAATTTTGAGGAGTTTAGACTTCAAAACAACAGTTTGTAATTTTTTTTAAATGTAGAAGGGTGCTTTATTATTTTCTTCCATTCTAAATAATGTTTATACATAAATCAACTCAGGATGTGATTTCAAAATGAACTTCAAAGGATTAATTGATCTTAAATTAAAACTCTACGACGCGACTTATCTTGAAGAAGATACATTTCAGATGTAGGTATGAATTAAAATCTGGCAAATATCAAAATAGGATATGAAATTTTGTAGGACAGACGGAGGCGTGTTTATTTTCATTCAGGATTTATATCTCATATGCTCCGAAAAATTATTATTTGGATGAAAAACTGAAATATATTTTTAATTGCTGGCATCATATCTCATCCAACATTATTTGATATCAAATTCATTTGTTTTCACTCCAGGCCAAAAATACGAACCAAACCCTTTGAAGAATATGAAGAAAAGAAAAATGGCAAAATATGGTTTTATTTATTACTTAATATCAAAGCATTCTGTACTATCTGAGGACTTTAAATGACATCATGCTCTAAATACGTTGCTATATTTTCTTTTTCAAAAGAAATTTAAGATATTTGCATTTATTAATCCTCGTGTGAGCGCTGCTTCAGTTTTGTGTAAGTAAACCAAGTTTTTTTTTTAAATATTGAATTGGTTTGGATTGAAATTCATTATTAATTCAGATTAGATCGAAAAAAAATTACCGCTTTGATATCATAGTCCATCATATAAATTTAATACTTTAGGCCGTTTTTTTGTCAATCGTTGGTTATAAAAATATAAGAAGAAATATTTTTTCTAGAACAAAATAGCTAATAACAAACTAGTTAATAAGCCCCAAAAAGTAGTAAAATTTCGTATTTAATAATCAAATTGTCTTTAAGAATTGGAACAATCAACAACAACAAAAAAAGACATACTCGTATTTGAGTTCAAACATGGTACATATTTACTAATCTAAAATACAAACAAACAGTTTTATAACAATTCTGGTAGTCGTTTACGAGAAATTTGAGATTTTTGAAAACGATTTTATTTTACCATTTGTACGGAAGGAACCGTTTTTTTTTAAATAAAATTAATTAAGTTCAAATTACCGAAGAAAGTATTAACAAATCGTTTTACACCAAATTTCAAAAAGAGGCTGGGTGCGACCCACACTGATAACTTCCCATTTGTGATCTTGAAAACTTTATATTTAGTTTTTTTCAAATAACCAAATCTTCTGCGAAACAAACTTTAGCTGTTAAATTCAAACAATCATTATTTTAAGATTGAAAAGCAATTTAATTATTTAAAGAAATTTACGAAATGCACATATATTGTAGAGATTGTCAACATTTTATCAGTTGCTAACAATTATGTTATGTAGAAAATAAAACAAACAAGAAGTCAATATCGTTACCCGTTTTTGAGAAATTTGAGTCGAAAGACAATTTATACCAATTTTTGGTAGAATTTTTTGTAGTTTTAATTTTTTGTAAAAAAACTGTCAATTGAATTTTTTTGAAATTTTCACCAGTAGTCAAAAACAACATTTTGCGTAAAATAAAATTATTTTAAAGTTAATATCGTTTTTCCATCTAAGGATATTCAAGTTATAAAATTTTTTTTTTTAGTTTTTTTGATTTTAAAAAATAACGGTATATTGATTTATTTCCAAATTCATATCAAATTTGTATGACGTCATAATATGTCGAATAAAATTTATTTCAAGTCAAAAGCATTATTTGTTCCTGAGATATTTGAGCCCAACCAAAATTTTCACTTCTTTTTTAAACTGCTATAGTAAAAAAACAACTGATTGAATATTAATAAACGCCCTTTCAGCTTCTTTCGAAGTTATTATCTGTAAAACAAAATTTATTTCAAGTCGATATCTCTACTCGTTCTTGAGATATCGACGACGAAAAATGGTACCAGAACGTACGGACGTACGAACGTACGTACACACGCACACACAGACATCTCTCTAAAAATGATTTATATAGGCTCTAGGAACCTTGAAACGTCGAGAAATGTTAAAAATTTCAATTTGACAAATCGGACCGATTACAATAACTCCCTATGGGAAGTTAAAAAACTCAACACAACTGAAATTAAAAATTGAATTCAATTATATTTCAATCAAACGACAACTGACCTTTAGAGTATTGTATAACTCCCATATTTCTCTTAAATAACTTACATATTTCTAGAAATAGCCAGTTGAATTCCTCTCCTAAAAACTTCAACTATAATACTGCCAGGAATGCTCATCAATTTACCCTTGAACCAAACTTCGCAAGTACTGTGAAGTACAGGGATTCATTCTTTAGCCGCATGTGCATCGGTATCTCCTTTCAAACCCTTCCTAATTTTCCTAACATTCGCACTCTGCATAAACATTTAAATGGTTAGTCAAAAACCTTTTTGTGCACGCACATTATAAAGACAATGAAATTTCTCAGTTATATTCTATACATACTTCCTTAATTGTAGCTTTCCAACCATATAAATTTTATCAAAATCGGTTTAATACTTTTTGATAAAATGGTACCTCAAAATTTCGAGATGGCTATTTATATATTAATATCTCCCTTTTTACAACCCTGGATATATGCAATAATGTGTACATATCTCCAGTGCATATTCTTGGAGTCATTACATTAATATTGTATCAGTAAGCTATAACAACAGCCCATTTATGATTAAATAACTGCATCAGTATTCTATACTTCATAAACATAACAATAATAAATTGATCCACTTTATATTTTATTAAATTCAAATACAATTTACATCCCAACCTCTCCTAAATTCTCTGATTGTTAATTTCATACAAACAAATTTATTATTTCATAAAAAGACATTACGCAAAGTGGAATACTGTTATTGTTTATTGCTTTTGTGATAACTCCTCGCCTGACTGATGCTTTTAAAACACATTTCCCTAAAGAGCTAAAATATATGAGCATTTAGATATCAACCCAATACCCAACCCGCCTAGGGACAAGTTTTATTTTCTTGTTCTTTGACAACAATATTATGTGCAGTACCTACATTTTGATATTGGAAACTTGAACTTAATTAGTTTTGGTTGTTTGAACATATTTCGTAGCTAAAACAAATTAAAAGGGTTATAAATGATGAGTACCTAAAAAGCTGCGAGATTGAAGCTGACGAATGGTTAACATTAATATAGCAGGTAGGAAGAGTAAATTTAAATACGAACCAATATTTAACAATTTTTTCGAATTTCAAATTGATTTTTGTATGTGGAACAAAAGTCATTTTAAATCTTAAAATCCTTTTAAATTTTTTAAACCGTTTGGTGCAACAGGCCGTTAAAAAATTTAAATGGAGAGAGTTCTTATTCTGAGACATATCTTGGTCTCGTCTCGAAAAACGTAAGAAGACCAAGACAAACTTACTTTTAGAGATTCGAGATGAGACGGAAACGATAGTCTTATTTTAGAACCGAGTGCTAATCAGTGGATTTTTTTTGGTTGAGTAAAGCTTATTCAAAATTTTTAAGGCTACTGTGTTATAGTGTTAGTTAAAAATGTATCAAAATCATTGCTCCCGTTTTCGAGAAAATTGAAATTTTTGAAAAAGATTTTCTAACATTTGTATGGAAGACACCGTTATTTTTGAAAATAAAATTAATTTTTGTTCAAATTATTAAAGATAGTATTAAAAAACCGAAAATATGTATTGAGTTGTTTTTAAAATATTTAACTTTCAAAAAATTATGTACATATGTATGCAGGTAACTTTTTTTCAAAACTCAATTTTTTTTAAATTTAAGTATTGAACTTTTTATAAATTTAAGATGCTTTGCCTTAAAAATATTGTTTTGAATTAGATATTTTTGAGAAAATTGAGAAGAAAACGGTTCTATGGGAGGAAGCGGTACCTCCCACATTTTGGAATTTTCGTTCAGTGAGTCAATATCTATTTTAATTTATTGAATATTTTTCAAAAAATAATCAGATTACCATTACGAGAAAAATCTGATTTTTCTAAAAGGAAGACAAAATTTATGGCAGGTACCTACCGTGTTTTTTTAATAAAAAAAAAAAAAAAAGCATGTAGAGATAGGCTTAAAAAATACTGTACACCAAGTTAAGGCTGTAGCTCAACGTACAGATACATAAACAGAATTGCTAGACCCACTTTTTTCGAATTCTCTATCCTATAGTAATGTGAAGTTTGATCAAAATCTCAAATTCGAATTTTTTCAGAAATCTAAAACATGTCCAAAGTAAAAATAGTTGAAAAATGCCAGACAAAAAAAAGCAAATATGAAGTTAAAAAAAATCAATAAAAATTTTGTCAAAAAAATTTGACAATAATCAAAATTGTCACGTAATAGCCAACTTTGAGCAAGTTATTCCATACTTATTAGCTCTATTTTGTTATCCACACTATCTGCTCTGGACACTCAAAAACAAAATAATGGGAAATTTCTAAATTTTTTACTGTATTTTCGTGTCGAAAATTAATCTGTTTTAAATCATTTTTATAGTAAAATACAGCAAAAAATATTAATTTATTATTATTGAAAACTATGAAAAATAATCTTAGTATTTGAGAAAAAATCGGGACCTCATGTTTGAAAAAAAAATCCTGTTAAGGACATCACTCTATGAATTGCAAACTCAAGGGCGTAGGTAACATTTCCATCAGGGTGGAGCAAGCTCAATGATGATTTGGTTTTAGGTTATTGAAACTTGCATGCATTTAGTAAGGGGATTTTATGTACCCTTAATATGTAAGAGACAGAGTGTGAGGGGATTTGAAAGGAGATGTCGGTGAAGATTAGTTTTCAATTTCAATACAACATCACAACGAGAGGGAAAGGCAAGAGTGTTGAAGGGTATTCCCATTCGCGTAGTACGACTAAAGAACAAATCCCTGAACTTGACAGTACGACCGAAGTTGGGTTGGAGTAAACTTATGAGCATTCCTAGTAGCACGAGTACTACGGTTAAATAGTTTAAGGGGAGGAATGCAACTGGCTATTTCATTAAAGCACTTACCGTTAAAGTAACGATAAAAGAGTGAGAGACAGGAAACGTAACGTGGGTGTTCGAGTGACGTAAAAGTATCGATGATGTTCCTATCTCCGTTCATTTTGTAGGCTCGTCTTTGTATGCTGTCCAAGGGGCTTAAGAAGGTTGCTGGAGCACTAGCCCAGAGATGGGAGTATACAAAAGCTTTGGACGTTTATAACTTTTAAAGATAATAGCCAGATCAGAAGGGGAAAAGAATTTCTTGTAGTTGCAGACAAGAGATCATTAATGAAAATGAGAAAGAGGGTCGGAGACAAAATGGAACCCTGTGGCACACCAGCATTTATTTTGTGGGTTTCAGACTTGAATCCATCTAATACTACTCGTATAGAGCGATTCGAAAGCAAGTTACTAATCCAACGAAGAAGGGTATCATCGATACCAAAAGCACGAATTCTCGATAAAAGAGCAGGATGCCAAACTTTATAAAATGCTTTAGAAATATCAAGTGCAATAATCTTACTTTCTCCAAAACGATGTTAAGATTTGTTCCACTGTTCGGTGAGATAAACCATCAAGTCACCAGTGGACCTATAGTTGCGAAAGCCGTATTGCCGGTCATTAAGAAGCTTTCAATCTTCGAGATATTTCTTAACCTGATAGTTTACCAGCGTTTCCATGACCTTGGAAAGAAGGGACGTAAACGCAATTGGTCAGGAAAAGAAAAATACTTTTTGTAGTGTATTCTTACAATAAATAAATTCTTAGAAACTAAACGAGATATTAAAAAGGTTAAAGTAGATTTAATTTAATACTTTTGGAATTCATATTTATTTTGAAAATTGTAGCACAACCTCAAAAACAATGAAAAACTTTATTATTGTACAAGTTTTTAAAAGGATACTTTTTGAAAAGCGGATCTGATAAAGTAATTCAGAACATAAATTCGAGTTAATTGTGTTCGAAAGTTAAGAATGTTGTATTGAAAACATTCCCTCGAACGAAGAAATATTTTTTTCAAGTATTTTTCAATGTTTCAACTATAGAATATCTCAAAATCTGATGTGATTTAATGTTTTGAGTTTAAATTCTGATTCAGCATACCAAAACATCACTACAAGTATACATATGTATGTATATTCGTTTTTGTAACAAAAAAAAATTTATTTTATTTTTATTTTATTTAAAATTTAATTTAAAACCAAGCGATTTTTGTAAAATGTCAGTAGCAAAAGCAAAACAATATACAAGTAATTTAATTTTTAATTTAAAATTTAAAATTACGTTGAGTAAACTTGTTTTTTAAGATCAAATCTCCTGAACTAAATGCCCCTCCACTCTTAAGATTCATTCATTTGTGGATTTTTTCTTTTCTGCAAATGTAATCATTATTGCTTCCAGAATTTTTTAATTAGTTTATCAACTAACTTAATAATACCTACTCTCATTTTCATATAAATCTTGCTTCGTTGTGGAAGATATCTCTACCAATTTCTAGTAGGTAGTTTTTTTCTTTTCTTAAAAATGAAAAGCCATTTGTAATTAGATAGTCAAAAACGAAAAATTAACTTTTAATTCAATTAGAAAAAAAAGAAACACTCCACCATTTACAATCTTACTGTATATACAAAATCACCATATTCTACATTTATTATTATCCGGAAACATTCCAGATCCACGTTTGCATTTAAATGTATTTGCAAATTCCTCCGAGTTCGATAAAACTCCCTTCAATCGTATACTACCAGGACAGTGTACATCCTCAAGGACATGACGACTTGCAGCTGGCGTTAAGGTTTCACACCAAAGATTACCAAAAGATATAAAAAATAACTGTTCATGGCTGTATTTCTCCAATCCAGGCAATTTATCTTCCATTCCTGATTTCTCAACATACTTTTTATAGGCATAAAAGGCTTCTCGCATTCCTCCATTGTCTGCAATATTTTCACCCAAAGTTAATTCACCATCCACCTTAAACGATAAATTACCAAAAAAAAAGTTAGTCTTGTTTTTATAGCTTGAAATAAAATGTATTTAATTATAGTTTCATATATACGAGTATTAAAAAGGTACAAGAAGATAAAAATAGATATTTTAATAACTGCAACAAGGTTAGGTAGATTTTAATGATTGGGCCTTATCTGTTGCCCTCTGGAATGAGAATCCTTCCCAGCATGAATCCTAAAACTCATTTCGTTGAAAATGATTGACGATGGTTTTATTGATGGATAAATGAAAGGTTCGTTGACACACGCAGGCTGTCCTGTCAACCTTAAATCTCCAGCAAGGTTATACTTTATTAAATGCAGTTAAGAAAGGATGCGAATGGTGGCTTGAGTTAGGTTAGATATTAGGTTATTTCGTTTGACAATAATTTAAGATTAAAAATATTTTTTTTTTTTGATACAAGCCTGCAAATAGGAAGACTGTTTTTTGGTATACAAATTAGGTTTAGTCAGGAACTTGACGTACGACTCAAGTGATGTCTGTATGGAAATATAGCTCAATCCCTCACCAGATGATACCTAGACATTGATGCCTTCATATTTCTCTATAACTGTGTTTCATAGCAAAATAAAATACATGACTGGGTCGCAAGTACTTGCTCCTATGTGCGATCACATCGTAGGTAGGTTTGCATTAGAAATAAATTAATTAAGTTTATAATCTGTGGAATTTTTGATATATTTTTTCTCCAGTATTAATTTATGAATAAAAAAATATTTAAGTTAGAATTTTTTAAACATTTTTGAAAAATAATTTAGTACACAAAATTGAATTAATATAAGGTTGGAAATTGCATCAAACAAATTAATATTAAATTTTTAAAATAAGAAAATAAATGTATTTAATGATGATGACAGTAAAGACAAAATTTTTGTTTTCAGTTTTTAAAATTTGTATTGAAGGTGGTATTAATAATTTCTTAATTTCAATTTTTTATTGTTTTATAATAGGCTGTGGTATTGATACACACAAAAAATTGTGTCAAAAATGTCGAAGCCGTTTTCGAGAAATTTTTGAAAACGGATTTTTAACTTTTGCATCCTTATTTTTGTTTCTGAATCTGAAAGACTAAATCTAAATCTTGAAAACTGTTTTTTACCAAAACGAAATATTTAATTTCTTTTTCAGAACTTAAAACTAATTCTTAATCAATCAGGTGAATTTTGAGAAAATTGAAAACTAAAAAAAAAAGATTTAAGAGAGTTTTATTCATTTAAAGTGAACTAACATCTATTTAAATTTATAGATTTTTTTAAATCGTCGGAGCCATTTACGAGAAAAATAGGATTTTTCCAGAAGCCAAAAAATATTTATGTATGTCTTACAATAAAAATCAAAAAATGTGTTTGATATAAATCTCGAATTCGAATTTTTTCACAAATATAAATCTAAAGCAGTTCTGAAAACCAAAGCAAAACTCCTAAAAATTAACTTTTACAATCATCACCTGGATTACTTGTTTTTTAAACTTTGCTGTAATTTATAAAACAAAACGGGATTTTACAGTAAATTAGTAAATGTTTTTCTGATATGGAAATATCAATTATGTACAATCCTCGGGGTCAAGTTAATAAAGCTTCTTTTGAGGCGCCATTAGTCCCGTAAAGAATGGGTCAAACCGAAAATTGTCAGTCATTAAAGTCTCAATGATCACAATTTAGTAACTTCTTCAAACGCATCTTTTTTATTTCAAAAATCTCCAATTTTATTTTATATATTGAATATTGAGACAACGGTGGTACTCTTACTACTTATTGAAAAAAATTTTCTAATTCAACATTTTCAAAAAAAAAAATTAAAATATTTTTTTGTTGATGTTTTCCAAAAATTGTGCGTTTTTGATGCTCCAATTAATTTTTAATTAAATGTTAAACCCTTAGAAGGCGCAAAACTGTTTAATTTAAGTTTCTGAAACAAATTGAAAATTTGATAGGTGCTTCCTTTTATAGCATATATGTTTGACACCGTTGGTTTTAATTAATAATTTTGTATAGATTTTAATTCAATACTTTAGAAAATTAAAGGAAGAGAAATATATGAATAGAATACATTTATTTCAAAACCAATTGAATGGAAGATAGTTATCTCTTCTAAAATTCACATTAATCAATTTTAATCCAATATTATACTGAAATTAAGCTGAAAGTCCGTGCCTTTAATTAATATTATAGGATTAAATAATAAAATCCTTAAATCAATGTTGGTTTCCGGTTAGCAATAAAAATATAATCCAGGATCTCTATTATGGAAAAAGATATACTAAATTGGTTTAGTCTGGCACGTAAGTAAATTTATTGAACTTTTTTATTGACAACAAAGTGAAAATAACAATAATCCGTTATAAATTTATTTAATGTTGTTAAGGACATTTAACGTATTACCAGAGGTTTTAATCAAGGCTGTAAAAAAGTGTGAAACGTGTGCTTTAGCTAACGTTAATGTTTAATACGATTGAAAAACATCAAAAAGAAATTCGATTCCATCTTTTTAAAATAAAGTGTTTTCTTCTTAAGGTATAAATAAGAAATGATAGCTGAAATGAGTGCTGTTTTTCAAATACATGATTCGTAGTGATGCTGTTTTAATGATAAATTAAAACAAAAACAAAGAGAACGTTTTTGACCATTCCTTCACTAATTTCTGGAGGCAGCAACCCGTGAAAAAAAAACATTTTTTTTTTAGATGGACGAGGCTGAGAATCGAACCAAGACCTCTGGGATGACACTCCTTCGCACTAACCTACCCGCACTGACACGGGCTACTACTACCCAGGCATTTACATTATTTTTAGGGCAAGTTTTGGATTCATCAAAAGATTTGAACTCGAGATTTTGATCAAACTGGTTACTATGATAGGCAAGCCGAAAAAAGTGCGTCTCGGAATTCTGTCTGTCCGTTGAGCTACAGCCTGAACGGGTGCGTGGATTTTCTTAAAACTTGATGCATAGTGTTTTTTGGGCCGTTTCTCCACAAATTTTGTTGTTTTTTTTAAGACCAAAAATATCGGTATCTGCAATCATCTTGTTTGGAATATCAAATTTTTCTTGTAAACGGCTGCAACGATTGTTTGGAAAAATTCAATAAATTCAAATTAAAAAAAAAAAACGGTTCACATTTTTATTTTATGTAAAATTCATAAAAACGATGTAATCGAACAAAGGAGCAAGTACGTGCGACCCAGTCGTGCATTGAAATAGACAAAAGGCACAGTCCTCAAAGCATGTTTGTCATTCTTTTCAACTTTAATTTATTTATGCATACAAATATTTTTTGTTTAACTTTGATGTTTCTATATCTGTTTTTAAGAAGAAAAAGTTTTAATACTGGCTAATCTGAAATTGAAATTCAGAGGAGGGCTTTGTTTCAATCCAGACAATTTCGTATGTTATATGTTGGTATGTACAACGTGCCACACACATAATATGATTGGGAAAAGAAAATCAAAAGAGGGGCGAATCATATAAGATATTCATTTCTAAGAACAAAAAATTACTTGAGACATTGATGGGGATTTGAATGGGTAAAGAAGATAATGAAAAAGTGTCTTTTCTGTTAAAGACTAAATGGGTGAGAAGTAAAAAATAAAGTAATTTAGTATATGCAGTCACGACAGTCATAACCCATTTTTAAAGTCCTGGCTGACAATTGAAGAAGTTTTGATTTTTAAAATTTGACAAAAAAGTTGGACAACGTGCATTTCTCAGAAACCGATGTTTTGAACACTTTTCTACTAGAATTTCTACACGAAAGTATTTAAAAATATAAAATTTGTAGGTTCTCATAAGAGGACAGGAGATAGAGGCTAGAGTATCTACAAAGGTTAAATCAAAGAAAAAAGATCGAAAGGGAGTGGGTACATTTTCCAAAAAAGTTAACCAAAATTCCTAATACCAAAAACCACAAAGCCAAAATCCATAACAACAGATTCCAACTCAATTATGTCAACCACTTCTGTGTGCGTGTTGTTGCAGAAATGTAGGAGACCTACAATTTTAAACCGAGTCTAAACAGCTAGGGAGCGAAGCAGCATTATGTTCTTGACAAGTGATACTCTTGGAGCAGCATCCTACGAAAAAAAAAACATTTCTACTTTCATGAGCAAGGCTGGGAATCGAACCTTGGCCTCTGGCATGAAAGTCCTACACACTAACCATTTTGCAAAGGGCTTCTACTTTTGTGATTGGGGATTTCTAAAAGTGTGTGGATTTTGTTTTTGAATATTTTGCCGATATCCCTTTATTTCTAATTCGTCTGATTTATAGAAAATGTTTATGAATTTTATTCATAGCTTCAAGAAAACAAAATACTTACATACTCTCCTATATCGTCCAGCTGATATTGACCATATTGTTCAACGAAACATTCAGTTCGATTGATGTATTCCTGAATTGTTTTATTACTCCACCACTGTCGCATATTCCCAGTTCGATCAAACATCCGTCCACTATCGTCAAATCCATGAGTTAGTTCATGACCAAGAACTGTGCCAATAGCACCGTAGTTAAGTGCCCTAATATATAAGATTATTTATCACACAAAATTGAATTACAAAAATGTGAATCCATTTTCTTTTACATGATTTTTTTTTTTTCAAAAAACGGTGCGGTGCAATTCAATCATTATTTTTGTATCTGTGTGTTAGAATATTATGTGCTGATTGAAATAAAAGAATTTTTGTTTATTTTTTTTTTTTGTATCAAGAAACTCACTCTAGTCCTAAATTGTAGAAGGGATATTGTAATATAGCAACAGGAACAGCTGAAAAGAAGAATTTAATTTTGTATTATATACATTTCCATACATATATTTATGTTTGACTTCAAATATAGGAAATGAATGAAGTTAAACTTAGCTTTGTCATTTGATTGCGGTAACATATTTTTACAACGATTGTGATGTTTTTATTTTGAGATCCTTTGCGGGGGAAAACTAAGCAAGACTATGTCAATGTGATACCCTTTTCAGTTTAACATTTCCTATTATTATGTATCGACCATTGGGTTCTAATAAAAACGTAAATTTATTGAAACGCATTTGTTTTTTAGGGGGACTCTGAAACTGTACAGGCCGTTTCCGGTTTACGAAGATTAAGGGAGTAATAGTAATATTTCCGCTTACATGGAACTGAAATTGTAAACAAATAGTTTTAATATCGTTCGAAGTATCCCAAACTGGCTGAATAAACGTATTATTTTTCGTGGTTTTGGGTGTTCTATGGTACGTGTCATATGTCGAAAACTCTACAGATTTTATTGAATTTTTTTACTGTAAAGTTTCGCAAGTAAATAAAATTACTAAATCAAAAAATATTTTTCAAAAAACCATTACTAAGGGTAGATAAGGTATCTGCCACAATACCAGATTTTTTTTTTCTTATAAACGATTAATCGGATATATAATTTTAATAATATGTAGGTACTGTAAACCAAAATTTTGAAAAAAGAATATTTTTTTTGTAAAAACTCAATAATTTTGTTATTTGGCGTCAGTCATAGCAAACAGAAAAAAGCATCAGGAAAAATTTTCTATTGTGTAGATTATTTTGTTATCATATGATTTGAAACATGAAAATGGTACGAAATCACTGAAATATTTTTTCACAAAAAAAAAATTCTTTGAAACAAATATTTTCCAAAAAAAGCATTTTTTAATTTTACTGATGAAAATCCTTTTTGCGTATCAGTTTATTATCATTTCTGATAAAATGGAACATTTCGTTTCAATTTCTTAATGCTTCACTGACATCAGGAAAACAACAATTCGCTTTCAGTTAACGAAATTCAATTGATTTAAATGTCAATAGAACAAATGATAGCTTTTTACTGACTGATTTTTTTTTGTTCGCTATAAACGACCGTCGGGAAAATGTATTCGATTTTATTTTGTTTCAACTTTTCCTGATGCTTTTTTCTGTTCGCTATGACCGACGCCTTAGATACCCTTTTTTTTCTTAAAATACTTAAGACATTCACCGAAATAACGGTTTTTGATGAAAATGAGAGTTTTTTTTTAATAATCGGTATCTCAGAATCTAATAATTCAGAGCTTTTAAATCTATAATCGCCACTAGCTTCTTTCTCTCCTTTCTCTCTCTCCTTTCCGTCGTCTCGATAACTTTCCTACACTTCCTTAACTCCTTTCTTACTCCTTCTTTTTTCTCTCTGCATTTTTCATCTCTCCATCTTCTTCTTTTCCGTCAAATTATTATTTGACAATATGCCACTTCAATCAAACTACCAAACTGAAGTGTTAATATTCTAAATTACCTACTTGAAAATATTTACATACAAAAAATTCAAACTTACTTATTGTATTGCTCTGAAACTCAAAAAAAGCATTCACAAAAGATGGCGAAAGTCTCCATTGGGGTTCAACAACGCCCTGAAATTCATTTATCATTGACTTCATTTGCCAAGCCAACACATTAATCATATTCTCCAAATGAGTTTTCTCGCTAATATTCACATCAGCATAAAATTCATCCAGTAATTCTCTATCCATTATCCATTCGGGAAAACCAATAAGACTTTTAACCGCAGCCGATTTCTGAAGTGTAGCTTCTCTAGTCTCCCTATCCATCCAAGACGTCGATCTAACCAAACTATCAAAACTTTCACGTATAAGAACCAACATTTGCCGCACTTTTGGCAGTGAATTCGTAAGGAATTCCTCATTGGCCAAGCTAAAACTCACTGCCATTCCCATAAGACTATTAACTCCATTTGCACAATACAATGATCTCGAAATGGAACCTTCTGTTTGACTCAATTCTTGTATATTTTGACTGTATAATTGTCTGAGGGCTGAATTTGTGTGAGGAATTATCTCCAATATGGTGTTTAGCCACAAATAGAATTGAAGTTGATGCTCTGATATATCAATTAGGTATTCGGAAACTTTTTGAAGATACAAAATGTCTGCAGGACTGGTAAGGATTTTTTCTCCGGATATCCTAAATTGCTTATTGGATTTCATCATCTGCGAAACATACGAATGCCAGATGGGAAGTGTATTTGGGTGGATTAATTTGTCCGTTTGATTTTGTAATTCTTCTATTGTCAAATAAACAATATCTTCCAAAGGGTTAACAGATGATTTCGTTGAATTTTCTGCTTCGGTTTGCAACTAAAAAAAATATGATTAGTTGGCAAAGTATTAAAAGTAGTGTTTTGGAGGGATACAAACTTACGCTATACAAATGCTTCATTATTTTTATCGAATCAAAAGTCAATTCTTCTGCTGTTGCTTGAAATTCCTCAGAGTTGATATTGGGATAGAGGTAAAGTACAATGATTGTTATAACTTTCTTTATGTACGAAACGAACTTCATAAGTGATTTGGATATTTTAGTGTCATCCTCATCTGTTTCTTCTGAGCTCTCAATATCATCTTCGTCATCTTTCAGCGATGCAATTATTTTATGTTTATTCTTCAGCACTATTTTATAATTTTCGTCATTGCTGGAAAATAAAAATAGAAGTATTGAAATTTAAAGTTAAGCTGGTAATATTTTTTTCTTTTTACAATGGCAACTCTGAATCTGATTCCGGAGTTCCCAGGGCAATCTTCTTAATTGTTCCATTTAATAGATCAGGCATTATGTCAAAGCCATAAATTAAATCCATTGATATGTGAATCTTTATTTGAACTAGCGTCGCTATCCAATCGAAAGCAGGATCTTCTTCCTTGTTTTCAGCTGGTAGTGTTATATTCAAAGCCAGTGGTATTCGAGGCAGTTGGAATACTTTCAAATATCGCATTAATGGTGCCAAATCAAGCTCTTCCAATAAATCCAAATTCATGCAAGCTTGGTACATTAGTTTGGTTTTATTGACAGCACCTGGGTCCGTTTCGTTTGGCTCTGACTTCAGGAATTCCCTTATTTGCCGCACAGTTTTGGACTGCAATTCTCTAAACCAGTCGTTGGATGTTATCGAATCGAGTCTGGGATGATCATTTGCCCAATTGCCACATGAGAATTTGTAAAAATCTTCACATGGGTCAACAGTGTTATCCATGGAGTAGAGGAAACCATAACTAGCTCGCAAGCATTGTTTGCTGGTGCATACGCCATTATTGTTTGAATTTGTTTCTGAAATATAGGAATCCAACCTTTTTTGTGATGTCTTCTTTTGTCTGAATATTCAATAAATGTCAAAGTGACTTACTTAAGGCTGCTTGAATTATCACAATTGTTAGTAAAATTAGTATTATAAATATAAGAATGGCCAATATTACTTTGTAGTAATATTTTCTTCGAAATCTGAAATGATAGTAAGGAATGAGAATGTTTGATTGTTTAATAAATTAGCTTAAAATTAATTACTTTGATTGTACTCCAATAAGATTTGGATTCAGCCTTGAGTCTTTAAGTGCACTTCTTGTTATTGAATTTGTAGCAGATCTGTGGACACTGATAACATCTGCAATACAAGTAATACAAAATCGAAGACTTAAAGGGTTTATTAAATAAAATAAAAACAATTATCAATTATAAAATTTAGCAACGACTTTTATACATATTTCAGTAAAAATCAACCAGATTATCTAATCAAATCGATTACAGAATTTGTAGAATTTTACTACCGGTGAATCAGTTGAATTCAATGTCCTTTCGCATTTTCTGTAAAACTTAACTGCAAAATTCGATTGTTAATTCTGAACTTTCCTGTCGACACGCTTTTAGTTTCTGACATTTGCAAAAAAGCAACGAAAAATTCAAAGTGCAACAAAGTGATTCAATGAAATAATTGAATTAATTTAATTAAGAATTTTTAAAACAAAGTCGATTTCTCCATTATTTCCACCGATTAATTTCCCTCCATTAATTGTTGTTTTTATTCTTCAAAAAAAAAAGGTAAAATCAGAAGAGTTGAACAAAATGTCCGCCACTAGCTGCATTTTACAGACATTCGTTAATTTTTCTTTCGACGGATTTTTGAACATCAAAAGTTTGGAAAATAATTGAGACTGTCACTTTAACCTATTCGCCAAATTCTGTAATAGGGATTGCATTTGATTATTTTTTTAAGAGTCCATATCATTGTGGTACACTTAACTGAATTATTTGAATCGTTACTAATTTAATTCAATTATTGGTAGGACCCAATGAGTTCAAACCTGTAAATTTTATATTAGAATATGTATAATTAAATGCTAGTTTTACTATAAAGTTATTAGAAGCCATTTACTCAGCGCATCCACGTTATTATTTGAAAATATGCTCCGAAATTTACGCAGTTCAATTAACGACCTCTTTGGGCTTTGTTGTTGTTGCATTTAACATATAAAATCCTTAGCCAAGCTGTCTAAAAAAAAGCTGGCCTTAAAAAGAAAACAGTTACCACCATATTTATAAACCGTTTTTGAAATACATATTTAATTTCCAAAAAATATTTTTTTTAAAACTCGAAAAAATATTTTTTTGAATTTATGTAAGTATGTACAATGTACATATTGAATAATTTCTAAAAAAATTTTTAATGCTTTTCCATAAAAAAATTAGATTACAATCAAATGAACTACATATTTTTGAGAAAATCGAAAAAACAAAAAAAAGATTCTATGAGAGGTAACAGTCGCCTCATTCATGTTTTTTATTTCATTAAAAGTGAACCAATATCTATTTAAATGTAATGATTTTTCTTTTCAAGCAAAAACTAATGTTTGGCGATTTTGACTTCGAACCTGTGAAACTCATAACGTTGTTGTTGAGTTAAATACGAATTGTACCATATTTAAGTAAACGAAAAGCATACCAATGAAATGGAAGAAAAGGTAAAAAACGACTTAGATTTCGAAATGTTCCTTCAAAACGGAAACAAATTGTTGCAATATATTTATGCGTTCAGACAGAACTTTACAATTCGTTTAATTTACAACATTTCACTATTAAGATTTTGTCATTTTTACTTCCTCTCATAGCTTTATGTAGATATTTGGTTTATGTGTGTCTTTGAAACATAAGTTCTAGAAACATCCAGTTTTAGGTGTTTTTGACTTCATATTTACAGAACATGTATAAACATGATTTTCCTTTGCAACTATGACTCTTTCGTTATTTCTTAGCAGTTGAATTTTTGTGTAATGTTAATGGCTATTTTGTTTTAGTTTTTTTCTGTGTGTCGAGTGAAGATTTGTTTTTTTTTTTCATTCGCGACACAGTTTTTACTTTATAAAATTTTTCTGATTCTTACGGTTTGGTCAACCGAACCGCTTTCGCCAAAAAAATAACTATTAAAAGAGAAATTCTTCACAGCTTTAGATGGACTTTTATTGTATGAAACAGACTCTCTGATCTCTATCAATACTACTACATTTAATGGCAATATCCTGCCTTCCCTTTTGGACCCCATTGGGCTCACTTTTGGCCAGAAAATTATGATTTTGATTTTAAAATCTTAATTGAATTTATTAAAAGTTGGTTTAGTTAAAACCCATTTTTTAGTCCTAAAGTTGCAAAATTTAAAACTGGAAGCTTAGAAACATAGATTTTTATTTTTTACTCTCTATCTCCAATTAAGGATACTTTCTATTTGAATCTATTTCTATCTCCTAGACTAGACTCCGTGTTACACAAAGTTGTTGAATTTTAGTTGTCCAACAAGCACTTTATGTACTGTGTTATAAGCTCTTTGTCTTACTCCCGCAGTTTCTTTTCGTTTTTTTTGTTCCTTTTGTGTCTTCATTTTACCCTCCACATTCTGACGTAGTTTTGTCCACTGTAACCTCAAACCCGATTACACTCATGTCAAAGATTTTATTTTAACAATCTCGTTTCTTTTTTTTTTGGCTCGATTCCCTCAGTTACCGATTCTTACTTTACGTTCTTTTTTTCTAGCTTTGCTTTTTCTTTCCCCTTTCTAAAGGGCTCTATTAAACCATAGTGTTTTGATAAGTAACTATGTATGTGCCCTGAGATTGGAAGACAGTTTGTCCACAAAAACTTAATACTATATAAACCCGAAATACATAAATTATTCTAGAACTCAACAGTTGGAGCAACACTCACAAAAGTGAGGAATTAATTTTTTTTTAAATTAGTTCTGAAGTTTAAATTTTAGCGCGCTAAAAAAGGCATAGCTAAATAAAAAATAAGTGTTTCTTTACTGCCAGCTTTAGAAATCCCTTAGTAAAGCAATGTGCAGTGTCTCCAAAAAAAGGAATTAAAATCCTTAGAACTCACGAAGCGGTCCAGGCAACCTAAAAAAAAATTGCTGAAAATTTCTTAGACTTCAGACAAAAACAATTCTCAAATTTCCATATTTCTGCATTTTACAGTAGTAACATATTATACAAAACTCTATAAATTTCAAAATGGCAATTACATATGTATATTACCAAAATTAACGACTTTTGCAAACAAAATTTCAGAACTCTCACCCTTTTTGAAAAAAATCTTTACAATTAACTCTTCGTAAGTTCCTACTGTTGTAGGTGTTGTTGATATTCGACACAAAAAGCTTTTTTTTGTAATAATACAAGTTTAATTTAATTCCATTCCATTTTAACATTTTTTTTTATCTCTCAATAAGTTTTATTTTTGGAAAACAGTTCGCCCCCAAGGTCAATTAATGCACGATTCTGTTTGTAAAAAAAAAAAACATGTTGATTTACGGTAATTTAAATGCGAAAATTGAAATGTACAAATTGACGCAAAATTATTATTTAATCAAACAGAAAAAACTTAAATGTCTCCTGTGTTCACAATCAATTACTTCACAGCGAGGTTTTTCTTAACCTGCCTGCATTTATTGTTTATACTGAAGGACTATTTGAATATTTAGCTAATTGAAAATTAATGAAAACTCTACCTGGGTTGGCTGAGCTGTGTTCACCGTTGGTCGTCCAGATTCGATTTCGCGTATCCATGGCATTCACTTTGGTTTCATAAAATATCACAAACACTTTTTCTATACGACACTGTTTATACTTATATTTATGTAGAAAAAAAAATATCAAATATTTTTTAATATAACCACCGTATAACCGTTAGAAACATTTATTTTAAAACACACGTTTAAGTGAACGGTTTCCGGCGAATGATTCGAAAAGTGTCAAACGACTTGCTTACAACTAACATTATCAGATTCAGCTCATGAAGGCATTATAACATTAAAAGAGTAAATATATGTTTTATTCGTAAACAAAAATAAATGCTTCCCACCCCTAAGGCAAGGGTACAAAAAATAACAATTCATTACCACGGAAAATGTAGTGAGTACGTATTGTACTTTATCGAAGTTAACAAAACACTATAATAACCGTGATACCACATATTAGGAGACATGTGGGAATGCCTTCATGAAGCTCTGAATACGAAATCGATTGTTCGTATTGATTTTGCCAAAGAGACTTCTGCTTGTGAGGAAACAAATCAATGACCCGCTGAAGGATATGGTGTTCAGTTAAATTAGACCAAAGACTTTTCAAAATCTATAACCAAGTTCAAAGACTCCCAGTGGGATACTAAAGAGTTGTGGAAGACCAAACTTATTCCGTGTCAACAACCATGGTTCTATCATTATAATTGTGCTTTACTTTGAGTATTTGTAGAAAAAATTCTAAATATATTATATACCTACCTTCATAGGTACAAACAACAAAAAAAAATCCTAAAGGTGAAATATTCAATAATTATATTGCACGGGGCTTACAACGGACCAACAACGACGAACGGAAATATCTATCATTAGAATAGCCGGGACAGCACCGTATCTCTTTTATTGAATCACTTAAGTGTAGTGTCCGTTCGTGTCATGTACCGATTATATACCAACAACAACTGCCAATGCATTTGTACCTGTCCGAAGGACTAAATTACTTTGGATAAAAGGTATTTGTATACTTTTCATATACACATCAAGTATCTAAATGAGTGTGTGGGATTGTAGGTAGGAAGGTGCTATGTCCTTTATTTTGGTTTTGTAAAAAAAAAATTACATTTCAATCAAACCTATGATTTTGGTTTCTAGATAAGATCTCTAGATATTTAAATTTTTATAAAAACGTTTTAAATTAGTTTTTAAAAAAAACTTTTAAAAGATTTTTAGATATTTCGAAATCAATACTTATGTATGCACATATACAGAATTGGAAGCGAACCCATAACACAAACTCGATGGTAAAAGTGTGTCTCTGTTAAATTAGCAGACATTTTTTTTATAAATAAATGATGATTAGTGCTGCAAAAACAAGATGTAATACTGCAATTTTAAATATTTACGATCTTGAATTGAAACATAATTTTTATTTTTCGCAAAAAAGTAATTTTGGAAAATTTAAACGGAATACATTTTTCTAAAGATTTTTAAGTTCAACTTCTTCTTCATTTTAATTTACCGGCGATTGTCATAATCTCGAGTGGGGCCACAAATCTCCCTCTCCACTGCTTCACTTTAAGACTCCACTTTTGGGGTTCGCTGAAAGATTTTTTATGTCCGACATTTGTGATAAATTAAAAGAATATAATTATATTCAATAAAAGCCTCAATTTCGAAAATAGTATTCGAGGGACGTCGAGGCCGATAACGCATTTTATTTTAAAAGCCGGGGAAATTATTCTAATTTTGAGGATTTTTTGAAACTTGATAAATAAAAATCTAAACAAAGAAGACATTTTTAAATTTATTTTTTAATTTATCGTTACACTATAATAACAACATATGAACTACTATAGGATGTCGGTTATTTACCAAACTCATTTTTTGAAAACACAGCTCATAAACATTTTATTTTATGTCGTGAGATTCAAGAATGAACCAAAAACAATGTATCACATTTTTAATATTTTATTCTTTTCTCTCGAACTATGTCAAGTATTCTAATTTTTTTCGTTGTTGTTTTTTAATTATTAATTGTTTCTTTAAAAATATGCATTTAAAGAATAATTTAAAAAATACAAATTATAATTTATTTTGATTTTTAAATTTATTTGACATTTTTGTAGGAATGCAGGAATGCAAAAGAATTGCTTATATCATAGAATGTAAAAATTTCATCGGAATTATAATTTTTTAAATATCTGAGAGGTAGCATTTAAACCTTTAAAAATATTTTTTCTCGTTGCGTTTCCAAATCAAATTCTTGACAATCAGAATATTGTGTTTACAAGTGTATTTTGGAATATGTATGTATTTAATTATTTTTTCATAACAGTATTGAAAGAAAGTTCATGTAATCCATCTACTATATTTTCTTGGTAATTTTCAATTTTCTTAAAAACTAAAAGGCATAAAATCATCTTGTTTTCAGTTTTTGATCAAAAACAAATAAAAGCAATGAATTCTAAAAAAAAAAACAATAGTAGATAATCTTAAAGCTTTGAAAAATTACTTTTTTTTAACTTTTTTTGCCCAATAGATTTTTTCAAAAACTATGCATAGTTTTGACTTGATTCAAAACCAAGCTAATAGACAAAAGTGTTGGCTTTGAAAAAATGTATAAAACTTACCGTTATTTTTTTAATTATTTTTTTTTCCATTTAACGTACATATTTTTTTAAATTGCCCCTCCCGCTCAAGCGGGGGGAGTCAGAAGTGGAACTGATAGCCACCGGAAGGGATTAAAAGATCAAATGATCGCAACTCCAAAGCGTCTCGCCAAATTACGACAGCTACGTTCATGTATAAGACCCCAATCCCAGAATTATGTAAAAATGTACGAAAATTGTTTAAAACAGCAAAGTAAAGACTATTCCAAACCAACCCAAAATAATATAAGATGTGTTTTTCTATAAAGCCTCGATAATGAAATTGAACAAATAATAAAAATGCGAAATGAAATTTCAGCTATTTCCATGGTTAATAGCTCAAATCATGGGGTTTCATAAAAAAACATAGATTACTTAAAACATGGGTTGAACCGGGTGACATGGTTTAAACTATCAGTAATACCTAGATTGTGAAAAAGTTACTGCATATTTTTTGGTGACAATTAAAATAATATGCTATCAAATATCATATTTAAGAAAATCAGTTTTGAAAAAAATTACAGAAGTTAACAAAATTTTTTTTTTGAGATTTCAGCTCTGAAAGAACTTTTTCGTCAAATTTTCGCTTAGGACAATATTTTCTGCTGGGTAGGTCCATGCGACTAAGTGCCGGCCGTGCTATTTTTGCAAACCAAATACACGTGATTATAATGTAACCTTAGGAAGGGGGAAAAAACAAGTGCTATAAAAATAAAAGCGCTTAGTCAAATAGGCTCATTAAATATGGACAATTGTTGATTTCGAAAAAAAATAGAGGAAATCAATAAAGTAAACTACCATTGGATTTTTTTTATTACTTTGTCCTTTTTATTTGAAGAGCCTATACAATACATATATTTAATGTATTTTTGAACTACCTACTTATTTATAAGTGAGCATTTATCTTCCCTTAATTGACTACCTATATGATAAGCAATCCATATACCTACAAATTAATAAATAAGCATCACCAGGCAATCATAATTTACATTGAAGAATAATAAGAACCTCGTTCAAAGTAAAATACTATTTTCAAAATTCTTCGTTTTTGTTTTTTTGAATGGGAGGAAGAAGCCAATTATAAACCTCAACCACAAACCTTTTAACTAATTGCTTTTTTTATACAATGAGCATATATGTACATACTCGTACACCTAATGTCATTTGTTTTAAATTGTTCTTTAAAAGAGTTAAAGGAGTTAGGATACAAAATCACACAAGTACACACATTTTGAGGTGTCTGTGATTAGGTACGATTGAGGAAGATTTGGATTCCCTTAAATAAAAAAGGCTTGACATCACACAAAACACCAATTGTATCTACACAATATTTACAGAGCTTACAACGGCATTAGTGAAAGGCAATTTTTTTTTGAAATTTTAAATTGCATGAAATCAGCAAAGATAATAAAAAAGAATATTTTTGTAGTAGAATTTAAAATGTTTGTACGTATTATACGTAACGTACAATGATGTCAAAATTTGTAGCTGCATATGTACATATGTATGTACGTAATTATGCTTTAATTAATTGGATTTAGAAAAAAAAACTTATTTAAAATAACTTAATTTTGTTGTTTCCCAATGGCTTTAAAGAAGTATTATGCAAGGACCGTATAATAACGGGTCCGCCAAATAACTTTTTTTTTAAATGCTATAAAAAAACTACTGAATATTTTCTCTAATTTCTTTTTTTATTTGAAAGTACAATCCTTCCGATTAATAATGGAAAATAATTTCATTCAAATGGCTGCCTCGGCTGGCCATGCAGTAGCCTACACGATCGGTCCAATTTTTAAGCACATTATCGATTGTGTGCAGCTCCGAGGTGGCCAAACGACATCAGCTCTGCGGCTGATAATGCGATCTTCAAAAACAGGGCGCAAATCATCGAGTGTAGCCTCGGCTGTGTGGCACGTAGCGCCGTCCTGTTGAAACCAAATGTTGCCAATATCCTCCTCTTTAATTTTTGTGAACAAGAATTCGTTCAACATGGCCCGATAACGATCGTCATTGACTGTAACGGCTACTCCTTGCTCATTTTCGAAGAAAAAAAATGACCCAATTATACCTCTGGACCAAAATTCGCACCGAACAGTGACTCGTTTTGGGTTTATCGGCTTTTCAATGTATGCGTGCGGGTTTTCTGCGTCCCAAATGCCACAATTTTGCTTGTTTACATACCCTCCAAGATCAAAATGAGCTTCATCTGAAAAGATGATTTTTTTTTGACAAAATCACACATCCTGCAAAATTACCATGATTGTCAAAGTAATGTCGCAATATTTCCCAGCGTTGTTCAAGCCTATACACAACCATATTCGTTCAGCGGAAGGATAAAACTAATTATCTGTCAAATCAGACATGAGCTAAGTGTTACCCATTCACGAAAAAAATTTACCTTTATCAGAAAGCCTTACATATCTACATACTATATCACATCAATATTTTAAGGCTAAGAGAACTTCGCAAACTAACAAATTTTACGTATATTAATTTTTGTTTTTGATAATTTTGTTTTAAATTGGCAATTTTTAAAAATCTCTGTTGTGCTGTTTATTTCTCAAAAATTACTTTAATTTATTTATTTTATTTTATTTATTTTCTCTAGATTGTAAAAATAGTCATTAGATATAAAGTGTATTTTTTTTTAGAGCTATAGAACTTTGAGTTGGCAACACGTTTTTCACTGGAGGCAAAATAACTGTTAATTGATTTGTGTATCAATGTGGTTTCACATGTCAACATGAATAGACTGATGCCTGAACAACACATTCAAATGGATATCCGATTATCCCGAATTTCATAAGAGAATTTTGTTTACCGATGAAGATCAAAACTGCCGTATTTGGAGCGATAATCTTCAAGTGTATGTTGGGACAATGCTACATCCAGAAAAACGAACTATTTGATGTGCTTTATAGGCTGGTGGAAGGACTCCGCTGACCTGAACGTTACAGTCAATGGTGACGTCTATAGAAGCAGAATTTCTGTGGATGATGTTCAGGAGCTATTGGTTCAACAAAACGGCGCAAAACGTCACCCAGCTTCGGCAGCAATTGATTTATTAGAGAAAACGTTTGGTAACCGCATAGTTTCACGTTTCGGACCCTTGAAATAGCCTGCAAGATCGTGTGATTTAGCGCCCGAATCCCTAGCCAATATGACCGAAACGATCGACTACTTGGAGGATGACTTTCGCTGCGTTATCGCCGAAATACGGCCACAAATGTTGGAAAAAGTGATCGAAAATTGTAACTCCAGATTTAATTACGCACAGGCCAGCCGTGGCGGTCATAAATCATATTTAAATTACTACCTATGCCTTTCGGATAAATGTAATTACATGTAAATTTTAAAAAATGTATCTTTGTTTAATTCTACTGCAAAGTTCTAAGCCTCTAAAAAAACACCCTGTATTGCGTTAGTTTTTTTATGCATCCAAGTTTTTTTTTCTCGAATGTTTTATTTGCACCAGTCTATCTCTATATTTGTAGTAGCCGTTCAATTGACAAATTTTGACAAATACTTCAAGAGTATCACTTTTCAAGAAAAAAGTGTCATTCGATTTAGGCATAAAATTGTAGATCTTTTTCCATTCCAACCTCCTGTGCGTACACAGGAATGGTTGAGAGTTGTAAGACACATAGCCTCTGGCTCTTCATAATGGTGTCTTTTATTTTATACATTTTCAAATCAGGTTCAAAAAAGATATAGAAATTATAATATTTTGTTTTTCATTGAATTGAAACAACAACTACACGTAATTAAATAATTTAAATATTTATCTTTGTTTATAAATACATTTACAACATGATGGTAATTTAAAATTATCTTTCACAATTTCGCCATTTTTTGTAAATGCAACTAATTGTCGATATATAAAACTTTGTTTGCACATTGTAACATATCCATTCGGAAAACTATCAGCAAACATACATGCTGACTCGGGATTTCTGCAAAAGAAAAAAAAATTATTAGTATATTTTAAATAATATGTTATAGCATAAATTACTAAAAAAAAGAAGTTTAATAAATTAAGTTGCCCACGAATATTTTACTCTCTATTTGTGTACTCAAATATTTGAAATGCGTAGTCTGGCTTAACTAACTGCCATGTTTGCATTGGCTTAGTCAATACTGGCTGTTATTCACGCTATACTAGCGGATCTGTATTGACTTGATGAATTTGAATATACAATTGTGTATGATGGCTGATGGAATAAAAAAAAATGTTCATTGTCATGACTTTTTTTTTAAGGCCGTCTTTCTATGTTCTGTGTAGTAGTTGGTATTGAAAACTAATAAAAGCCTTGGATTGGTAATAATTGAATTTTTTTATCTCTATAACGAGTTTCTTTCGGATCGTCGATTTTAGTCGGATGTAAGCTAAAAACTGACTAAACAATTAGTGGAACAGTTTTAACTGCAGTACAAACAAAAAAGCGGAATTTATTGTGCTGGAATATTTACTTGATTGAGAAAAAAAATCATGAAGGGATGTTAAAAAAAATATATCCACATAATGTACATATATTTATTTTTTCAACAAAAAAAATTTATTTAACTGAACCAATTAACTTTGGAAAGAAGTACAGATATCTGAATAAAATGTGTTCATAGCTCAACCCTACACAAATCGCAGTTGTTTGCTTGTTTGCATCAGAGAATTCTCCAAAGTGAAATTTTGATTGATTCACTTTTGACGAGTGGTGGTTTTGAAGTGAATTATGTTTTTTTAGCTAAAATAAATATTTGAATACAAATTGTTTTCGGACTTCGGTCATCATTCCGATTGTACAATAAACTAAAGTTTTTCAGATTCTGTACAATTTCTGTTGAATTAAAGAATATTGAAAAATTGCTGATAGCGATTGCATTAAGAGAAAAGGAATAGCTTATAAAATCAATAAGATTCGCACATTGAACTATTGAGAAGTGTTTTTTTTGATAATCACTTATTTCCATTCATTTCTATCAAATTGATTAAATTTTTTAAGAAAATTGTTTTATTATTCTGAGAAGAATTGCACTCAAATTCCACACAAAATATAGCAAATTCATATTGTTTCAAAAGGGAAACTTATTAACACTGAATCCCATGCAAGCAAGCATTGGCATTTTAAAGTTATCTTGCCACCTATAAAAAGCACTGGAAGGATGATGTAGTGATGAGAGACTTCGGCGGAGTCATTTTTACTGACGGTCGGCTCAAATATTTACTCTGTATCCTTAAACGTATATTGGTCTTTTCGGCTCCTTGTTTCTGTAATTTTTTTTTCAAGCTCAATTTCTAGACACAAATCAAAAACCGGAACATGGCTGTTTCCACAAGCGGCTATTCAAGCTATTGCTTCGGCTTCATCGTTCAACAATGACAAGATGATTCCGGATCACTGTGATATTGAGGGCAGTAAATGAGCTGATGAGCCGACTGGGAAAAAGTCAGCTCTTCATAGCTCACTTCGAAAGAGTATTTACTCCATTGGTGGGAAGGGCAAAATTTTCTCAAAAATAGAGAAACCTTCATTCCTTCTCAGAAGTAGATTAACTTCTCAAATCCCTATCAATTAATAGGGCAAACGAAATAATGCGGTATCAAAATGGCGCACTTCAGCGCTAATTGCTCTACACAGAGTTGAGAGCTTGAGGTCTCCATTTCTAGCTACTAAAAATTTAAATGCAAAGTTCAAAGTCAAGTTCTTATATCTGTGGTTTAATGTGTATAACTTTAAAAATGGAAATTCACTATTGCAAATTGCCCAGAAGTAGAGTGAGCGCCTGGTTATTAGAAGTTCTCAGGCTCAAAAATTGGAAAAAAGTAATAAACTGACATTTTGGAAAATTAATTAAATAAAAATATGTTAAATATTTTTTGTTTTGAACCGAGTCCAACTGGCCTCGAGTCTCAAGTTAACACATAGGTTAGAAACAGATGCTATTCATAAAGAATTTGGTTGCTCTATTTAGTAAAAAACTCAACATTAATTTTAGTGCTATTGTCTGTCAATCCATTGAAGTCCAATCCATTTTTTGACAGATAGAAAAAAAAAAACAACTTAATTAAAGAGTCAACCATTTTTAAGGATTCAGCTCCAGTTTATCTTTTGGACCCGGGTTTAAATTGTTTATGAATAACATAAACTCCAGGTTAGCTTAGGAAGAAACAAAGAAACAACTTCTCAGACGACTATGAATATGCCTCTATGTCCTTATGTTATGTCGATGACATAATAACACTTACTTTGGGATTCAGTTCATTATAAAATAAATCCTAAAGAACTAAACTTGTAGTTAGTTTATTTTTTAATAATTGAATATGTAATAAGATATAGGATAGATTCCGGAGACAGTACAATCATGAATTGAAGCAAACATAGTGACAAAAATTAAGCCCGTTAGACTCCGGTGGGCAGGTCACCTAGCTCTCATGAGCGAAGAGGAATCGGCTCGGAAAGTCCTTTGTGGTATATTCTATGGTAGACGGCAGCGTGTTAGACCATGCTGCACTGGAGAGATGGCGGGCGTACACCAGGAGTGCGCAACTGGATGACGTCGGTTCGAGACCGGGATAGTTGGAGAGACTTGTTGAAGGAGGCCAGGACCGGAGCCCGGTTGTCGAGCCAACGATGATGATGATGAGGAATGCAACCCCCGCTTATCAATTCATTTATTAATTAAGTCCCACTACTAGGAGTAAGTTCGTGGTGCCACACAAAGGAAGCTTATGAGACTTTTTCTACATTTTCTTGTTCTGCATTTAAAAACAATTTCATGGAAAAATTGCTCAATATGTGAATGTAATCCTTTTTCAAATTTTTTTTTTCCGTAAAAGTATTTTTTTTGCTACTTCTATTAGACAAGTTCCCAAAATTCAAAATCCATGTGACTTTATGTTAAACATTCCAAAAAATGCACGTTAAAAACACTACCATTGAAAACCAAATCAAGTAGCAAGTAACTTAAATATCACAATTCTAAGAAAGGTGGATATAAATAGAATGGTGTAAGGTGTAAGTCCTTAGGTAGGTACCACATGCTTTCATAGTTTCCGAGTGAAAATTAATTGTGTCTTATTAAAATCTACAAATGTCAAAAAGCTTAAGTTAATTGCTAACGACATCTTAAAACTAATTATAGAACTAATTCAATAAAAAATTTTACTCACACACACTCTTCAATTTTTACCGCTTGCGTATAGTTCTGCTGATTAACAATGTACAACCACTTAAGATCCTTGGATTCTCCTGCCTTCGGGTAAATTACCCTTTCAACGCTCTTACACAGAGAATCCTCCCCAGGACTCATACGTTGGCTTATATTAAGTGGTTGAGGAATATCATCATCACCAAATAAAACATCAAATTTGGAAATTTGATTCTTCAGCATGTCCTCAACCTTTTCCTCGGGGTAATTTTTCACATCGGTGCAAAATGATTTGCCTTTCTCTTGACATTTTGGCTCGCTATCAATTTCATCGGGGAAGTAAAAATCTGTAAAATTGAGTTTGATTTTTTTTTTTTTTATAAAATATTTGCTGTTTTGATAATTTAAACCTTTTTGTGGATATCCATTTGAAGAAATAGGCTTTGGAGTCCTCTCTCCATTACTCGGAACATTACTTCGCTGTGATGTTGATGACTTCTGGGGGAAAAAGACATCATTAAAAACTATATTCAGCTTACCATCTGGATTTCTTTGCACTTTAAAATCTTGTTTCTCATTAAAAGACTGATCTTGTTGAGGTGGTTCATTTGGATCGGTATTTCTTTCACTCGGGTTCTTTTTGTATTTTTATGTATGTATGTACATATTAAAAATGAAATATTATCAGCGCAAAAAAAAAACAAAAAAAAAACAGAAGTAAATACATAATATTAAAATCAGGAGTTTACACAAGTTGGTAATATAATTCTAAAAAAGCTATCTTACATTGGACATGTTGAAAAGTACAAGGCCAGAATTACTCACGGAGAAAATTTTTGGTATAATTTCGTCCACTTCGGCCTTAGTCTTGAAAAATGTTTAAACAATTTTTTTTTATTTAATGAGCATCATTTAGCAATCATAGTTTTTAAAAAAATGTAAAATGTAAGACCGTTTGTGATTTTGTAATTGAATATGTCCCGTCGCCGTCGCCGCCGGCGCCATTTGCATTTTGGATTCGAGTTTCCCTTCGAAATCTTGCCCTTGCCCGTGTAAATGAGTAATCATTTTGACAAACTGTCTAAAATCAAAATATTTTTAGCAATTATGTAAAAAAAAAATGTGCATTTGGCTGTGTGGTTAGAAAAGGTAAAGAAATTTATTTGTACAATATTCACATATAGAAGAGAAGAAAAAGTAAGTCGGTTAAGAAAGAAGTAGAATACTACTTTATTAAGATTTCCGTTAACGCAAGAAAAAATTCTTATCTATTTATTGTTTTAACTACCAATTATTGCGTTTTGTGGCATTTTGTAAAAAAAAGTAAGTATAAAAAAGTGTTACACAATATTACCTTTTACCAAAAGTGATACCTAACAACGTTAATTTGTTATAATTGTTCTTAGATGCTTTTGGATTGATCAAAATCAAATAAATCAGTTTTAAGAAAATCAAACAATTGGATCTATGGACAGTTTGCCCAACCCTATTATTAATTAAAGAAAAAAAATTCAAGGAATAGTCGAAAGTTTACATTTTCCAAAAAATAAAATCCACGGCTGAATCCCTCGAACTTGCTAAAGTACTTTGGAATAAATTTAAAATAAAAACGTTTTTTTTTTTACAGGCACCGGTATTTTTTGAAACTAAATTAAATGTTTGTTCAAATTATCAAAGAAAGTATTTTCGTACCAAATTTCAAAAATATAAATCAAGGAATAAAACTAAAAAAAAATTGTTTTTAAAATTTAAGTATTGAATACTTTTTATAAATTTAAAATTTTTATAAATTTTGTGCTAAAATAAAATTTGATTGCAATCAGATGAACCGTTTTTAAGATAATAGAAAAAAAATTCTATGAGAACTAACGGTAATTTCCACATTTAGAATTTTTGTTTCGGTAAAAGTGAGCTCAAAATATATTTAAATTTACTGAATTTACTGAACCAAGTTTCAAAAAAATCTACCCTCCCGTTTAAGCTCAACAGACAGACTGATAGACAGAATTTCCAAACTCAAAATCTCGAGTTCTAATTTGTTTTCACAAATCCAAAACTTGCCTTTAGTACCTAAGTAAAAATATTAGCGTTTATTATAGTAGTTATTACAAATACAATAAATCTTCATTTTCAAATCTTCTTTATTGTAGATAGAAATCAGATCAGCAGTTACTTTATCTGCATTACTTTATCTGCATACAAATTTACATTAGAAAGGTAATTAAAATATTTGAAGTGAGCAAAATTGTGACAAATTAGCTGAAACAAAAAATATATGTTAATTAGGATAACAGGCGAACTGATGAAAACAAAAGTAAATAATTGATTGTTCACGTTGTTCCCGCATGTTAAAAAACAAACTTAAGCATTTATAATGTAGAAAAATGTTAGTTACGTTTTTACACTAATTTGTTGCAAACTTTGCATCTACACTATTTTAATTAAAATGCGTAACGCAATGAATTTGAAAATATTACCCAAAAAAAAAATTGCATAAAAAGATAAAAAACTCCTAAAATTATGAATTGGAAATTGTGTGTTCTTCTATTTTAAAAATGGTGGTCATGGTCCAGAGTGTTCTGTCTGAATGTTTAGGACCACTACTTTCCCACTCCACTGCTTCATATTAAGGCTCCTTTGTAGGATTCCTGGAAAGGTCAACAGTCCTCTCGATTTCGGACTTTTCTATGTTTGAGGTCACTCAAATACAGTGGTGTCGTTTTATATTTAGATACTCTTTATTCTCTTTCTAGATATTTCCCCGCCTGAGTATTTAAATTCCCTATAGAAGAACAGTCTTTCGAGAACTAGTTAACGATGCAGGTAATTCGAATTTTTCAGAAACCCCTTTTACTCCACAAACTTAATATTTTTAAGTAAGTGAAGTTAGCACGGCCATTTTAGATTCGTCTAAAAATCAGATTGTACTGCAATGTGTTGGACTTGTGTTGCCATTTATTAAAAAAAATCGTTCTAAACGTTTAGATTTGCGAAGAGGGTACAATTTTTTTAATAAACTTAGCACCGCCATTTTCGATTTTCAAAAAATATGCTGTATTGTAATGTGCTTAGCTTTTGCTCATTTGAGTTGTTGCAAATATTACCTATATTTTGTATATATTTTTTTTAATTTTGCGATTTAAAAAAAAGTTATTTTTTCCGTTTTCTTCTCAAAATATTAATCTAGGAAACAAAAAGAAAAATCGAAACTGAGAAAAAAGTATTTTTACTTGCGAAAGAAAAAGTGTATTCTTGACTTCGCAAATTTACAAAAAAAAATCATTCATAAAATTTGCAAATCTGCGAAGTTTTGAAAAATATTTACGGCATCAAGCAACACAAGTTGAGCACATTATGTCACAATGTTTTTAAATTGAAAACACAAATACACTTCGCGAATGCAAACGAATCAACAGATTTTTCTTTTTAAAAGAAAAAGTGGCAGCCTAAGTTGAGCACAAGACAACTCATGTTAGATTTTTTGAAAAATAGAAAATTTGAAAAAAATTTCATTTATAAATTTGGGAAGTGTCAAGAAATTTTGTACAACATATAGCAGAACAAACTGAGCAGTGAGCATATAGCACATTATAACATAACCTACTTTTTTTTGAAAATCAAAAATTGCAACTCTAGCTTTACGCCAAGGAGCTTCGCAGAATTTATTTTAAGTCGCAAAAACTGCAAATTTTCGTTTTTGTTTCTTTTTTTTTAGAATAATTATATAATAGTTTTTGAATATAGCAATTAAAAACAAAATCTTAGTAAAATTTGCAATTTGCGAAGTTTTCAAAATTTAATACCGCTCATTGCAGCATAATAGTGGCCACAACCACTATTAAAAAATCGATAGTGAAACTTCCCGCACTTATGGGATAAAAATAAACTCATTTAAATAAAATTATATTCATGTTTCACATTTGGTTGACTGAAAAAAAAAACAAAAATGAATCTCATTTCCAAATCTCATTTTTGTTTCGATTTTCCACAAAATAAAGGGAAACAAATATAATATTTAAGACTAAAACAACTTGTTTTTCGCATACCACCCATTGTTCCGACCGTTCATTAATTTTAATAATTAATTGTTCTCTGTTTTTTTTTGATGACATTGTTATTATTTTAATATTTTTTGGTAAAATGCTAAGCTATAATATTCCTGAGAACCACATGATAAACTTCCACGAGCCACGCCTTTGCAGCAGATCTGTGATGTGTTGATTGGAATAAAAACAATTGAAACAAAAATATAAAAAATATAAAATATGAATGTATTTAAAAAGTTCTGTCTTAATACAGATGATTCTTTTTATTTTTATTTTCTTATCTATTGAACTTGAACAACTTTTTAATTGTTTTCCTATTAATGGAAATTTGATTACACAAATATGTATGTAGACATATTCATCAAAGGTGATGAACTCACTTAAATATTAGCCTCCCCCAAGATAATGTAATGCTGATTGTAAAGCAATTCCAGTGCATAATAATGAGGTATTAATATTTTTTTATTAAAAAAAAAATAGAAAGTTATTCCGTTTGTTTGTTTAGTACATGTGATGCATATTTATATTTTAATATGCCAATGTACTTAAGGTTTGTAATTTATGAAATAGGTTTTTAAAATTTTCTGTGTTGGGGTTTACTGTTGAGAATTCTTTTGAAAATCAATTATTGTTAAGGTTTAAGGTACTCGCAGAAGATATACGAAACCCAGAAAATCAAATGATTCATCTATAAGCATGCGGATTGTTACTTTGTGGTTATTTTTAATTTTTGCCAACTGCAGGTTATAGTCTCCGGGTCGCACGTTTATGTAGCCTCTTGTTCTTATAGCTAATAAATAACAATGAATTTGATTATCTGTTTATCTCTTAAGGTCTTAGTTAATTTTGCAAAAACAATAGTTAAATAAGAAATACAGTAAACGCTCGATAAAGTGATTTTTAAGCCTGTTCACTCATTCGAGATTTAATATATCTGCTTTTTTACCTTCGTTAAAAATGGTCGCCGGATAATTTAATTATTTTTTTTTTATTATTTAATATTTTGACATATTAATTAATGCTCATTTTTTTTTGCCAAGTGTCAGCTCTTTCTTCTTTGACCTGGGATCTTTCGATAACCAGCCGAGCACTTTGATTCTGTAACACGATGAGCGGTAGAGTAGGTACTCGTTTTTAAGAGTCACACTAATTTTTAAGTTTTAAATACATTTTTCAAATACTTTTTGCATTGCTAAAATGTATTCAAATTAAAACTGAAAAACAAATTGACGACCACCCTTAAGTTAAATATTTCTTTCTTAATAATATGGGCCCAGTTTTGTAAATTCATGGGTACCCGGCACCTAACGGTTATCAATAGCTTTACTCTTTACAGAAACGAAACTACTGTACACTAGGGCGTATACGCACTTTTTTTTATTGATTTTGTTTTACTGCATCTTCCTCCGTTTGTCAATTTAAATATGTATAATTGCTTAAAATAAAATTATAGAAGTTCTGCTAGTTAAATATTTAAAAAGTAAATAAAAACATGTTTAATTCAGTCCTAAACCAAACGAATTCAATTTCTTAATGCGCGAATAAATTGCGGATACAAGTTTTGTTTTTTTTTTTCTTGAATTAAAAAAAAAACTTGTTAAAAATTCTATTTGCCTATTATGTTTCATTTAAGCTAATGGTTCAGTGTTCGTTTTTTTTTATTTCCAGAACAAAAATCATAGGTCTTTGAATAGTCTATAGTGCAATTATCGTAAAAATAGGCATTTGGAACCAAAGCGTATGCTAATTCTGATATTTTCCGTCGTAGCTATATTTTTTTGGGGTGCTGAATGAGAATCTGACTTTTATGGAAAAAAATGCAAATAACTCAAACTAGCAATTTATCGTAAGTGATGTCCAACAAAAAATTTAATTAATTGCCTCAACGGCGAAGAGCTATAGTTTGAGAGTATAACCAGAAAACTACAAAAGAATTCGTTCATTCTTTCCATGTTCCTTCACGGCAGAATCGTATTCAGCAAAATCAAAACCACCCCACAACTTGCATCAATAAAACAAAACAGAAAAAAAGGACCCTCTTATGGAATTAAATTGGTTAATATAAGCTTCCATTGTAATTTGGCTGATCACGAGAAACAAAACATAACTTTACTTTTAGCCAACCGAAATGAGACTGTAATTTTCGGACCAAGATGTATCAAGAATGTCACTTGTGAAGTTAAAAAAATCATTTCAAATTGTGACTTCAAAAGCCCTGTCTCGGGCTCGTCTCGTAACTAGACCTGATCAGAATAAGCCTTTTCTTAAAAAAATTTCAAAAACTTTCACTTCTACGAACCTCCACATTGGCACATTTAAAAAAAAATTGAATTATATTTTTCTAGAGAAGTTCTAGAGTTCTTTTCGTTTTATGTATGTAGGATCGTATGTGTACTTTATTACAATAAGCGTCAGAAAAAAAAACGATTTTAGAATTATTATATTAACTTTTGCTAACCGATCTTAAAATTGCAACTAATTTCCACATTTTATAATCGGGCTACCTTACCAGAGTTGGTAAAACCCTTCATGAATCATTTAAAGGTAAACCAAAATGTTGTTTATTATTATTTTCTTTAAAAAAAAAAAAGAAAATTAAAATCACCTGGCTGCAGAAAACATTCACTACTATACCATGACTCCCCATAGAGTACTATTTATATCAACAAGATCGCTGCTGCTGCTGTCCATACGTAATTCACACATTCACTGAACTCTGTTAGTTACTGATCAAATAATGTATTTACTAAGCCAACACACATGTACTTATTTTGTTTAATTAACTACTGATTTAACAGGTGTTTTTTTTTTTGCAAACAAATATAGAAAAAAATACTCGAAGCAAATGTACCAACAATTGTTGCAAAGGAAACGTGTTAATTCCTTTTTTTTTTTTTACTTTTTAAACCACACCATGTTATTTTTTAGAATCGCAAAAATAAATCAAAAAGTTAAAGTTCCGAACACCAGAGAAGTTATTATTTAAATAAATTTACTAACAAAGCTTAACATAAAGCGGAAGAAACGAGTTACACAAAAAAGCGAAGATACTTTTTTGTAAGAAAATAAAAAATAATAATCAAAAAAAAAAGTTACCTACCGTTTCACATATAATAAGCAGCACTATTAGCTTTGTTATCGAAAACATTTCTTTTTTTTTTGTTGTTGTATGGCTCAGGAATAACAAGAAATGTTCAACAAAATCTTGATCTTCCTACTGTCAAAATGTCAAACTGTCTTTATAACCTTAAATATATATATATATATATCCTTAGCTCATGACACAATATATTCAATAAAAATAAACACTATCAAAAATGAATAAATTAATTTTTACAAATTTTATTGGAATATTAATTTGAAAAAAAAAATATTAAACTTTTGAATTAAATTTAATATTGTTTGCCGCGCGCTGCCGATTACAATGAACACAACCTTGCCCGCTTGGTATCAAAGCACGAAATCGACGTCAGGTCAGAGGAATAAATGGTCTCAAATTAAAACTATTGTTATTTTGGTTAATGATTGAAAGCGATCATGTCACAAGAGTGCTGAAAGAGAGGGAGAGAGAGAGCAAAAGAGAGTGAGAATATCACAGATTGAATTGTATTCTCATTTGCATAGAGACCAGTGTTGTGGGATCGTGGGGAATTTATTCACTGGTTTTTATTTAAATAACAAAAGCGATTTTCTTTTCTTAGCCCTGTTTCGGGTGAAGAGTATGTTTATCAAGGTTAGTTCAATTTTTAACTTTATCATTATTATACATCAGAACAAAAAGTGAACTTTTGAGATATTTGAGTTTGATATAAGAAAAAACAGTTAAACAAAGCATGTTTTTAGCATTGATATGTTTCTGCTTTATTAATTAAAAAAATGTAATTTCAAGTCTCATTTCCGTGTTGACCAATCCATGGATTAAAACTTTTTGTATAGTTAACTTGATTGTGACTTGAAATTGCTGTTTTTTTTTTAATAATGCAGTATTTATAGATTATTTATCATAAGGAGAGGACATAAGGGCCTGCAGGATTTTTTCCCAGGGAGAGCAAACGTATTTTCAAAAGTCCCTAATAAACAGTTAAAAAATTTTGGAAATGTGGAATTTTTCAAAGCGCAACTGCCCCATCTTGGCCCTACCTCGGGGCGCTTATATTAAAGAGGAAATGTTTATAATTTTCCTGATTTCACCTTAAAAATTCAGAAAATATCAAAAATTTGTTAGAGTGGTTAAAAAATAAAAATGCACGACAAGGTTGCCCTTACTTGCTCCTTTGTGTGATCACATCGTTTTCAAATCTAAGTGTTAAACAGTAATTTAGCATTAATTAAATTGTGAACCTTTATTTCATGGCACGGAACAAAGATGTTTAGTTCATATCCATTTTTCATATCTTATTTTCAAATACTAAAACTTTTTATAAATTTTACAATCCGATGGACAGATAGTAGGTACCTATAGTCGAAAGTACAAATATTTGTGCATACACAAATTTACAAGCAAGTGGGACAGGGACGGTACCAAGACAAGAAGTCTCGTCTCGGTCGCGTCAAAATTGAAAAATTGCATTCTCGCCTCGGTCTTTTCCTGGTACCAACTCAGAAAAATGAGAAACGACCATTTTCCATTTCCTTTACTGAATGCACCATCGAACATGTCTCGGTTCAAAAGTCTCGCACTGGACTTGTCTCGAATGTTCAAGAGTAGGACTCGTCTTGGTCTCGTGGTCAGCCCTATTCAAAATTGTTATTTTAAAACATGAAATTCAAGGACGAGACCGAGACGGGAATTAGTCGAAAAACACTTAAAGTCTAGGCTCGTTTTTGTCCCAAGTTATAAAATACCTTTGAATTAAAAATATTGTTCATTTGCTGTAAATTTACAAGTTTTCACTTTGTGAAGACCGAAGACTTATATGAAAGTGTATGCATTACTGTATTACTATTATTGGAAAATTTAAAAATTATACCCTACTCCTCATGAATCTCTTTTCTCTTAAAACATTTTTATCACAACTAAAATATAAATTATATGTATACTCTGTAGATAATTTATATTTTGAGGAAATCTGTAGAAAAAGTTTAAATTATAAAAATCAGAATTTTGATACCCATTTTTAAAAAATGCCTTACAGCAACCAGCACTAATCATAGGTAGACTTAGACAAGCAGACTTTTACTTCTCAGAGACTAAAAACGTAGTGAGTAGAATGATGGCTTTTTTTGTAACATGCAGATAAGGCATTGTAATTTTCAATATATTATTTTTATTAGTACTACCTGCATTAAGAAATTAATATAATCATTTATTAGTGGCTGGCTAATTTTGTAGTGGTGAATTTCACTAAGAAATTCAAAATTTAAAAAAAAAATATTTGAAAACAAAAATAACCGTTTTTAATTAAATCATTAAGCTTTTTACTATAAAAATGTTCAAATACTAAAAACCTAAGAGCTAATAAAAAAAAATTTTAAATTGAATAAATAACTTTTCGCCATCTATTCGCCGGGTAAAATTGAATTGTTTATGGCTATCGGGACAAAAATGTTCTTCCAAGTTTTTCCATCTTCATCATTTTGATAAAAAAAATTCGTCTATTAAATTTTTTAGATCGGAACAATTCCGAGTAAAATTTTGTTTCAGATAATTCTTTTTTTTTAATAATTATTTAATAGGAATTTTCCAAATTCTCTGAAAAAAATACGTTTAAATAATTTAAATAAAAAATCTTGCGAATTCTGTGTAACTTTGTTATCGTGTTAGTATGAATATTTCCATTCTTCAGTGTTTTTGGGGCGATTTTAGTAAAGATTAATTATTTTTATAGTTTTTTTGAACGACAAGATAAAATTGTGAAAACAAAGTTTTTGTGGAAAAAAATTTCGTTCCCAAAAAAAGCCATTGAAAAAAAAAACACCAAACAAAGAAAAAAAAAATTAGTTTTTTGAACAATATTTGAATATTTTAATTAATTTTATTTTTCAGAAAAAGGCAATAAATAATTTTGTAAAAAACTTCAAATTAATGATTTTTCAATTTTTGTTTTATTAAATGCTTTTCGTTAATTTTCCCGCTAAGACAAAAAAAATTAAGTCATTTATTTTGTTATCAAATGCCTTTTAAGTCAAATGTTGAGTTATAACAAAAATATTGAAATGTGACCAGTGTGATCCTGCTTTACAAAACGCAAGCTTAGCATCTTTGGTTCTATGAATGTTCCAGAGTGAAATTGCGATTTTTCATATGCGATTGTGAAGAGTGCATTCGTTTGATCATTATGATAAAAAATTATTGGAACTAAAATTTATTTAATATGTTTAATTGCTTGTTAATGCCACATAAAAAAACTTTGAAAAAAAGCAAGTGCAATTTATAGCCGGGTAACAGCTTTACAGCTATTTCTTTCTGAATACCAAAGATCGCTTTACAATGTTGACTCGCTGAGAGCTCAGCCATACTTTAAAATAGCTGATGAAAAATAACAAATGGAATTATTGGCACGAGTACGATAACTTGGGCGCCAAGAATTGATAACGGTTTTTGGTAGAAGGGTCCAAAACAAGTATTTTTTACTATGGGAGGGGGGGTCTATCTTGCCCCGTTTGGGCGGGAGGGGCAATTTTATAAAAAAGAACAAAAATCGGAAAAAAAATCATTAAAAAATAACGGTAATATTTACAATTAAATTTGATACTTTTTTTTACAGCCAGTATTCTGTACTATAAGCCACTTTTTAAATCAGGCAAAATGTATGCACAGTTTTCGAAAAACTGAGTTTTGAACTCAAAATTCGAAAAAAAAAACTTTGAAGTGTAATTTCTCACAACTATAAAATTTAATATAATTTTTTTTTATAGAATTCAATACTCTTATTAATTCCTAATCAAAACCTGAAAACTAGATTATTTTATGACTTCTAGTTTTTGAGAAAATTGAAAATAACCACAACTAATATTTCAATTTTTTGTGTTTTTTTTTGTTTGAGTGGTCTTATTTTGATGGTAAAAATGGTAGATGCGAGTTTGGGTATATGCAACAGTGGGGTGTGTGCGAGTTTGGTTGTATGCAACAATGAGGTGCGTATGCAACCCCCCTGCTTGGGCCCACTGTAGGATTTGGGGTAGGTGCGAGTTTAAAAAAATATTATAATAAATTTAATGGTTTTGAGAAATTACACTTTAAACTTTTTTTTTGTGTTTTTTTTCTCGAATTTTGTGTTTGAAACTCACTTTTTTGAAAACTGTGCATACATTTTGCTTGATTTAAAAAATGGCTTATAGTACAGAATACTGGCTGTAAAAAAAAGTGTTAAATTTAATTGTAAGTATTACCGTTATTTTTTAATTATTTTTTTTCCATTTGATGTACGTATTTTTTAAATTGCCCCTCCCGCCTAAACGGGGCAAGATAGACCCCCCCCTCCCATAGTAAAAAATACTTATTTTGAACCCCTCTATAAGAAACCGTTATAAAATCTTGGCGCCCAAGTTATCGTACTCTCCCCGAATTATTAAACTAAATTCTCAAAAACATAAGTACATACATCAATTAAGTAGTAATTAGTTTCAAAGCTTTACTTTCTCTACATTAAAATAGTTTTCAAATTTCCATCGAAAATTAATTTCTTGTATTCTTCATCTCTTTATAAGAACAAAATTTTATTATTATCTGTGTTTGTCGATTGCATTCTGCCATACTTTCATTACTGGTTCCTCAATTGCATCTGCGAAAAAATAAATATTATTATCATACAAAATAAACAATTTTATTTATTCACCCTGTTCTAGCAAATGACTCATAAATATAATATGTAAGTGTCTACCATTTCCTTGACTAAGTTGGCTTCAACCGAGTTCATCTTAAAGTCTACACTGCGTTAAAACGACGGAGATTGGTAGAAATATATGTACAAGATCATCTTTTAGGCTAACACTTTTGGCATTGGGAATTACAAGAAGCTGAGGTACAGGATTTACGAGCTTGTAGAAGTGACTTAGAAATTGGAGTGCCCCAGCATTGCCTCTCATTACGATTGCTCTCTGAAAGATTCCTACCAATTTGTATTCGAATTTAAAGCTATGTATATGCCTAAATACATATGTAGATATAATTCTTACCTGACGATACATCACTCAATATCTGCAAATGAAAAAAAAAATGACAAAGTAGGTAGGTATATTAATAATTTTTGCTAAATTTCATTTTTCACATACATATGTACCTATGTATTTATAATTAATTTTGAAAAAAAAAATTACCAAAAAGTTGAACTTGTAAGCGCTATTTTAATTCAGCTAGATGAGCGAATTCAGAATTCCCTCACTGTGCGTCCGTAGTCGCGATTTTTGTAAAAAATTTAAAAAAAAACTATTTTCTCGTCGCGTTCAATTTTTGCCCGCGTTCTGTTTGAACAGAGGATGTTTCTGTACAGTACAGTACGCGAGACCGCGATCTGTTTGATAAGGCCTTTAGGATGGAAATGCAAAAATTATTTTGTTTTTGATAATTCATTCAAAATTGGTTTAAGACATAACAACAAAAACATAAGAAATCAATTGGCGTTTTTTTAGTAAATAAACTTTGGAAAACAAAAAAAAAATTATATTAAACTTCAGGTAGGTAACACAAATCTTTCCAAATCGTTTAAAACATCAATTCAACCAACATTAACGTCAAGCTTTTTTTTTATTTAATTAGTCTCATTCTGGAAATTCATTCAATAACTCTTCCGTTATGCTTTCCAATAATTTAGCTTGAATTTTAAATTTAGTCCTTGGAGATAATTTCTTCATTTTCTTGCCCATACACTCTAAAAACAGATCATTTTCATCCTTTTCTTCAACAACTACTTTATTTTTTATCGCTAAAAATTCAAAAAATAAATGTAGATATCTACCTTGCTTTGACAAAAGGGATAAGAAATTTCATCTCGTTGTAGTACTCCCATTGTCGGTCGCAATTTGTTATTTTTCCAAGGTCGATTTTCTTTTTCTCTTTTACGAAGCGGTCACGCAAACTTCGCCATCTCTGTCTGCAAAAAATCGCTAACAACACAAAAAAAAAACGATAACAACGCTGCTTCTAGGCACATAGGTACACATTATGTAAATAATCATATCAAAAATGAATCACTCATTTTGGCAGTGTTCCCAGATTGGTGGTTTTTCCAACCAAAATGGTTGGAAATGAACCGTATGGTGGGAAAAACAGTGGGAAAAAATTCATGGTGGGATTTGTGGTGGGATAATATTTCAAACTTTTTTTTTATGGTGGGAAAAATTATTTGTAGGTATTTCATTCGGAAATTTATTCAATACAACTATTTACAAAATTTTCTCCAACTTTATTGTTTGCTCATAACGTAGGTATTCTTATATCCATAGTGCATAATTTTGTTTAACAATCTTGCAAATAGGCATTGTATATAAATTTGCATAGTACAACCACCTAGCGATCACACCACTTACAAATTTTTTGGTTGCTGTTTCTGTGTATATACAAGTGCGCCATCAAACGTCCACACCCCACAACACAAAAACCATCGTGAAGATAGTACTATAAGTTTTATATACAATGCACATAGGAACAGTCTTTTCTTTTTTTTCCAATACAAACAAAAACAAAACTCACCCGAACCCAGAGAAGCAGAGAGCCAGCTGATTGTTGTTTGTCTCTTAGGCGTTAGGCTTAACTCTAAGGCTACCTGTTCACTTGAAAATGTTAAGTGTTCAAAAACAGATCTAACTTGTGGCAACAATGATAATTTTATTTGAAATTTTCAACGTGTGTAGCTTGCCTTTTCCAATGTCAGTGGCTAACGGTACCTTATGTTTGCATGTGTGGGCATTTATCCTTCTCCTTCATCATCATTTCCATTTCGCTTTGTTTTTGTCGCGCGCAACTTGATATAAAAATAAAAAGAGTTATTATTGTATCCTATTCATGATTGATGCAAGAGGGGAATGGAAAACCAGAACATTCCATTTCGTTTGATTGATGTCTTTCTCTTTGTCTTAGGCATTTCTGTTATTGGTTTGAATTTGAATAGTCGTTTTGTGAAATATGTAAGATATACAAATTGATTAATTGAATATTAAGTGCTGTGAGTGTGATTTATTAAACAAATAGAAAAGGATTATTTAACTATGGTACTTTTATTTATTCTCTTAATTGCAAATTTTACTAAAATTAAATCTAGGTCCAATAAAATGTGTGTTTGATTGTTTGTTTTTTTGTTTGTTTGTAAAACCTAGATAAATACCTATCTATCTATTTTGATATGTTATACGTTATACCCAATATGTAGATCTTATAGGTAGGTAATAGTTCAACAAAGAAACAAAAAAATATAACATACATACATATAATGAGGATCATACCTACTTCATACATATACATATATTAATTATAAATGAAGAATAAATAACAGCACCTAGCTAAAAGCTAACTTTCCATTGTAAAAAGAATTGAGGCTTACTGAGTAGTGATGTGAAAAGTTCATCATAAAATTTGATTTGTGAAATACCTGTTGTTAAATGTTGTTTCCCTGAGTTGTTATCCTTAACTATTTTAACTGTTCTTTTTTTAAATTAGATTGAAGTGAACTAAGATACTGGAATTAAAATTTAAAACAAATTGAAAGTTGAATCAGAGTGAAAAAAAGTGAATTTTAGATCGAAATTTACAAAAAAAAAAAAACAATTTGTTAAAGGTAGTGAAATAAAATACTGGAGTGAAATGTTAAAAACAACTTGAAGTGATTAAAGATTGAAGTGAATTATTAAAAAAAACAAGAATATTTATTACCCACCTACAAACATAAAATAAATAAACACTGTCATTTACTTACATACGTCTATTGTACATATCGGTACCCTAACCGCAAAAGTGTGTGTTTTTATTTGCAAAAAATGTCACAAAGATACCGGAAAGCCTGGGAAAATGAGCCTCAATTTTCATGTAAGTTTTAAAAGTTAGATTTATTTTAGTACCTAGTCACAAATATGCCAATTTTCAGTATGGGTTGCTCCAGTTCCTGGTGAAGATACTAGGGTTCTTTGCAAATTATGCAAGTGCACAATGAAAGCGCATAAAGCCGATTTAATTGCTCACGGCAAGACCAAAAAGCATGTAGAGGCATTCAAATTTTTAAACGTAGCAAGCACTTCAAAGAAAATAACCCAATTCATGCCTAATCAGGTATTAGAAAAAAGAAAATTGGCTGAGCTCAAATTAGCTGCATTTATTTGCGAGCACTGCTCAATAAAAACAACCGACCACCTGGGTTGTCTTTTAAAAAGTATTGACAGTTCGTCGGAAGTAATCGGGCAAATGAAAATACACCGAACTAAATGCACTGCCTTGATTAAAAATGTCTTAAGCCCTTGTTTCCAGGACGAATTAATAGCGGATATTGGTGATTCATTTTTTTCAATGATAATCGATGAAAGCACATCGGTTGATACCAAAAAAATGATGTGTATCATGGTTCGGTACTTTAGTACAAAAAATAAAAAAATTGTGACGACACTTTACAAGCTAATGGAAGTAGAAGCAGGTGATGCCAAAACTCTTGCCGAACATTTTAAAAAACAACTTGCTGCTGACGGGCTAAAAATAGAGAAACTGATTGGAATTGGTGTGGATGGAGCTAACGTAATGGTAGGAGCACACAATTCCTTTTCATCAATTTTGAAGGAAACGGTTCCAGAATTAGTCACTGTGAAATGTATTTGTCACTCCCTTCACCTTGCTGCAGAGTATTCTTGCAAAGTTTTACCACGCCATTTGGAATTTTTGGTTAAAGAATGCCACAACTGGTTTTCCAATAGCACCAAAAGACAATTGGAATATGCTACGGTGTATAAACTTATAACGGGAAATCAGCCATTAAAAATTCCGAAACTGGCTGATACACGTTGGTTGTCAAGGTATGAGGCCATCGTAAAGGTTGTCGAGCAATGGGAGGAACTTAAACTCCATTTTGCTTTAGCGGGAAATAAAGAAAGATGTTATACAGCCACTCACCTGCATCAGCTGTTAAGTGATAACACTAACAAGCTGTATTTGCTTTTCCTTTTAAACGTTTTAAGATCTGTTACAAATGTTAACAAAATCTTTCAGTCCTCTAACGCTGATCCATTAAAAATGCTCGCAGATCTGAATGAATTATTGTATTTGACTTTAAATATGATAATTCCACCTGCTAGGCTACAAAAAGTTCTGAAAAAAGATTTACACAAGTTTTCTTTCCGAGACTTGGTTATGAGATCAGACTGCATAAACTTTGGGCACTATTTTATGGAAGCTAGCACAAATGTACAAAGGTCGGAGCTAGAAGTATGCAGGGAAAGATGCAAAGAATTTCTTGTAGTTCTTTGTGAGCAACTGCAATTACGAATACCGGCAAATGTCGACATTTTGGAAAAAATTAGTGTTTTTTCTCCACAATCGGCTTGTTCGCAAATAAAGCCGGACATAGCATCGATTGCAATAAAATTCCCAAACATTTGTGAAAATGTCGATGCAGTGGTAAGCGAGTGGAGTGTCCTTCACCGCGTTGAGTGGCGTGAACTTCACACACCAGAAAGCTTCTGGGCAGAAGTTTCCAGTACTATGAACTCTGCAGGGGAAGCCACTTATAAAAATTTATGCAGACTCGTTTTGGCACTTTTAAGTCTCCCATTCTCGAATGCCTCAGTTGAAAGAGCGTTTTCAATTGTCAATATTGTTAAAAATTAGCTTAGGAATCGACTAAGTATAGAAACGGCAGATGCAGTCTTAAGAGTTCGCTATAGCTTAGGAACTCAAGGCTGCATCAATTTCGAACCTTCAAAGGCAATGTTAGATAAATTTAAATCGGAAAATATGTATGCACAGAGCAGTAAGGACGATGATGATGAGATCGAGGAAACATTGTAGGCATTTGCCTATCAATTAAATATAAATATTTAAATAATACAAACAAAATCGTTTGACAACATTAATTATTATTTTAAGTATGTATGTCTTTTTATAACTAAATATATTAAAGAATTTTTAAATTATTTTGTAGTTTGTAAGCAAAGATGTGTTCCTATTTTTAAGTATGTGTTTTTATAACTAAATATATTAAAGACTTTTTTAAATTATTTTGTAGTTTGTAAGCAAAGATGTGTTCCTAGCTGAAATGCCTTTTTTATTTTTATTTATATAATAAGATAAAATACAGCTGTGTTAAAATGTACCCAAGTACCTACATACTATATCTTAATTTTTATTTATTTCTTAATATTAAATCGATAAAATCGTTTTAATTTTACTTATTTTCTTAAGGAAATGGATTCCAAAATAAATTTTTGTTCCACATAATTTCAAAAGCCTCTTTTATTTTTATTTATATCTTATTGAAAAAAAGTTTAAATATATTATTCATAATTCAAATTGTTTCAAAATGTACCTACCCTAGTAAAAACTATTGATTCATTTGTTTCTTGAATTATAAATTTAAAAAAAGAGATATATATTCTCTCCGATTAGAGTGTATGTTTACTCGCCAGGTAGGCACCAAAGTAAAAATTTGCTTCGATTAAAAGGATCCTGCTTGGAAACTCAAATTTACCAAAAGCATATGTATTGTCTTACCGTTAAATTCTAAATTTTTAAAATTTCGAGTTTTACAGCAAAATAAATATAATTATCCTATACTTTTGTGTCAATAACCTATTAAAGATCAAAATAGTTTTGGTGTTTAATTTTAAAAGAGGTCAAATTTTATGTATTTAAAAAAACAAACAGATCACGAATCTTCAAGAAAAAAATGGTTTTTGAATGTAAGCTTCTTAAACTAAAAACTTATTTTTAGTTGCAGTTGAAATAAGAAGTATTTGTTCACACTTTTAATAAATATATAATAATTTTTATACATACAAAAATTTATAATCTTACAATATATTATCTGTGTGATAAGTTAAGAAAAAAACTGTGGTGGTTTTTTTTTTCTCCCAGTACAAATTTGGTGGGATTTTTTTTCAATCTGGTGGGTTTTTCAAAATCCCATCTGGCATCACTGCATTTTGGTTTACCAACATACCTGGCTTTCGCAATGCAGCACTTACTTGCTGCCATTCAATTAGGCGCTCTTTATTATTTGATTTTGATCTGAATATTGTATGATGATATAGGCATTTTCGTTCCCTCACAAGATTAATCAATTGTCTTTCGAAAACCATTTTTTTGGAAGACGAATAATATTAACAATTATAATTATAAATATAGTATGTACAATTTAACGTGTACGTGTAAGCTATGTTGCACGAATGCAACGCAGAGCATGAATGAATTGCGTATCCGTCTATCCGTGCAGTTTGTGCGTTGTCGACGTCGTTGTGCCACTGCGACCATAGAGAAAAAAGAAAATACTTACCGTTTGTACCGTTACGATTACGACTACGTATGAGGGGTGAACACTGAACGGTGAAGCTTTGTTTTGGAAGGGTCATATTTGGTGCGAGTGTGAAACAGTGACGGAGATAATCATAACAGTGGCGAGTGTTGCCATTGCCTATTAGTTAAAAAGGTATTCTAACTACGGTTTAAAATAAAATGAAGTTAAATTGAAGTACCTAGTATAATATTATTTTCAAATTATTATTCATATAAAAATCTGTTTACTTTTGCATAGTTTTAACCTTTTAAGAAGCTATGTATTTATAAAAGACTGTGAAACAAATTTTTGTCATAGTTTACAAACCTTTGTGAAAGCGTAGTAAAAGGAGATGAGTGTTTTAGGGCATTAAACTATAGTTTTATGAAATTGATATGTGCTAATTTTAAAATTTTCACTTTTGAAGTTCATAGGTCAGATAAACCTTTTGCTTGGGTTTCTTCCGTTACTAGAGCGATTAAAGCCTTACCTCATTGAAACTATTAAATAACCCTATTTTGGCAAAAATATGTAGTATCCAATAGAAAATGAGTTTTATATTTTTAAAATGGTGTTAAAATCATAATCCTAAGATTTTCTAATCAATTATAATCTAAAAAAATTGAACCTGCGTTATTTTGTTTGCAACTCAGGAATTCATAAAACAAATCCAGTGGCATTGTATCTTTTTTACCATTACTTAAAAGAACGTGACGTAAATGAAATAGGTCTCGCAGTTCTGTCTGTAATCATGTTTGTCTGTCAAACTATTGAAGCAATTTTCTTCAAACTACGAGTAATGAGTATTTCAGGATAAACGTTAATGGAAAGAAATCGGCTGCACAATGCACGTAATTTAGAAGATAGAGCATATAAATAGAAACCTAGGTAAAATGGTACCTACTACTTTATATGTAGGCCAATGCACTATAGCACTATAAATAAAGCATACCACCTACGGTTTTAAAAATCAGCAAAATTAAAGATTGGAAACTTCAACGCTCAACCAATGTTTCTTTTCCAGCGTCATAAGTGTCGAGTCAACTACTTTGTTCAGTGAAGTGAGTGCGTCGAAATGATAAACAGATTGGTAAGTCCATATATTTATTATGTGCGATCGAGTGGAATGAAAGGAATTTCATTTCGATGCAAGCTCTTCGTAAAGAACATGAAGTAGAAGTGTATTTCAAGCTCGCTTTTTAGGTTTTAGATAAAGGAAAACGTTCTTTAGTGCATGTTCGAACTACTGCAGCTGCAAAAAAAAACGGAGACTTTCTATGAAGTAGGTACATTATGTACGTGCGTAACAATAGTGTAGAGGTTCTACAACCGGTACATTGATACAGGGGGATCATTGATACAGTGTTTGCATTTTGTTGCTTTAAGTTTTATAATAAATTAAAGACATTTTCGAATCATTGTTCCCATTTTGATATCATTGTCATTCACTAGTTAATTTTTTTTTCGCTTTTACTGAATCCAACGATAGAAAAATGAACGAATGAAAGTAATATGACCTGCACTAGCGACATTTTGTCGTAATTTTCTGATATTACTGTAATCGCAACCCTTTCGTACCTACTCATTTGACATTCGCACCAATTTCGAGACGAATTTCAAGTAAAAAAAAAGAAAATGTAGGCCCCTATTATGACTCGCGAGTCGAAAGTTCGTCTTAAGTCGAACGATTTAGCGAATTACTCTAGTCGAGGTATTGCTAAAAGCGAGCTTCAACATTCACCTTTCAAAGTCACATAGAATTACAGTTCGACTGATTTTGACAGATAAAGGCGAACATTCGCTAAAGATAATAGAATGACTTTTCAATTCGAAAAGTCAAATTTTTTGACATTTGAGGCGAATGTTACTAGGCGATTCGCAAACGGTAATGCCAAAAAGTCACATTCGACTTGCGAGTCCTAATAAGGGCCGTAAAGTACAAACATGTTTGTAAGTTGAAAGGGAAAAATTTAGTGAAATGTTGGATAGTAAGAAGCAATCCTCATCTTTAATTTATGTGTATCTAAAATCATTAAATTATTAAATTCAATTATTTCACTGTATTATTCTGTTTACACTGACGTTTAAATGTCAAAAACTGACAGCGTCTATAAGAAAGTTCAGAAACAATAAGATAATTTTATGAATCGACAAGTAGGTCATCCGTCGTCGAATTTCATAATTAAGTTTTACAGCAAATGCGAAAGGACAGTGGGTCGAGCTGATTCTGCGGGAGTAAAATTATAGGGCAAATTCTTAAACGTAAAATTTGCAAAGCAAATGAAAAATGCAGTTGAAATGTCAAAACCATTATGTTTGCCCAAGATATTTTCGACATTTGGACAAATACTTTTGCATTTGCGCATGAAAATAAAATCTACTGCATGTAGGGACAATCTGCTTATCTGCTCAAGTTTTGCGTTTAAGAATTTTCCCATATATTTCATTTTGAAAGTGAACAAACAATCTCAAATACACTTAACCAAATATTATGTAGCAAATAGAAGCGACAAATCTGGAATCTGGAATACGCTTTTATTAATTACAACTATTTAAGTAACATAAAGATACAACACCTTAATAATATTATAATATAGATTGCTCAACTTAATTCAGTTAAAACGAATTTTTGAAAATTCAAAAGCGATTACAGAAATGTTGATCAAGTATAAAAGTGGGACCAAGGTATGCAGCAAAAAAAGTATTCATCATTTTTTATCTAGTTCGAGAAAAAAACCTTGCATATTTGATGGCTGATGTCAAAGTAATGTTCGTTATTCGTTGGATAAAATTCAATTTGAATTTTAAAAAACAATTGAGTCGACATCTCCATCATCAGCATCACCACTAAATCCAAAAGCGCAAACGTTGTTGTGTTTTGCTGTTGTTATTGACATTTCAAACAAACTACAAATGTGATTCAATGTTTTCGTTGTCTAAATTCATTGCATTTGGGTCTCTCTGTAAGTATCTAAAACTTTCATATGCATCAAGCTTACGGTCATCTATAGCACCTCTTTCGCCTAGCCAACGTTTTGAATATCAAGGCAAAGGTATGGTTTTCGCTGAGAGCGTATGCCGCAAGTGCCAATCTGTTACCCTGGTTACTGCGAATGTATGGTTGATGTTCTTTTAGTCGTGTAAGGAGATTTCTTTTTGTCTGGCCATAATAAACCTTATGGACTTTGAAAGTCACTACATTTTATTGCATGTATAACGGATTTATTTAAATTATTGGTTTTGTCTTTAAATTTTAAATTTTAAGCTGTGCTGTTATTTTTTTTATTAAATTTTATTTTCTTAAATGAATTTTAATACTTTGCAGTAAACAATAAGATTTTAAACACGAGAGCAGATGATTGGTGCGTAGCTGGCTAAAACAGAGGCCTTGAATAAATGGATAAAGAGACCCAAAAAAAGATTGCCGCGTTGATCCTGATTTTCAAAAGAGAATTTTGTTTAGCAATGGAGCTTACCTTTGGTTGAATGGCTACGTAAATTAAAAAATCTGCCGTATTTAATGTACGTCTAAGCCAAGTTGTGGTGGCCATATGCCAGAAATTATATTTAAAGTATAATGCCAAAAGATTATCTTTCGAAATCAGTCAATTTTTAAAATTCATCTTTGTTTTATTCCATTTCAAAGAAATACTTTAGTAAATTCCATTGAAAAATTTCTATGATGTCGATAAATAATATTTACTTAAAATAAAAAATGTTCATTATAGAAAAAAATGCAATTTTGAGGCTTGCGGGTGGCATTTGAAGAGATACTTACGTTAAAAGCCAAATTATAGTTCGTCTCCATATGTCAAGACATGAACTGTCAAATTCCATTGAAAATCTAAAATATTTAAAAAAAAACCAATTTAATTAGATTTTTGTTATTTTCCTAAAATAATTATTTAATTTAAAAAAAATTGTTTTAAATACAAAATGTTTTTATTTTGAACTTACAAGTCCCCCTTAGCACCACAAGTTGTTTTGCGTTTTTGTTTTATGAAACTACACTAAGCTACATTTTTAAAAGCTATTGCTGCTTAATTGAAGAAAAAGTTTTGTGTTGACATAAACATTTCAATACGATGTTTCAATAATAATTATTTCTATTAGCCTTTTACTTTTATTTTTTGTGATTCACATACCTACCTTACAATAATAATTATAAAAGTTCACAGAAAATTTAATTGATTTTTATTTCATAGCCTGTGGGAAAAAAGAAAAAATAATCAATTACAATACAAAAATACTAACTCTCCAAACATTGTCGTGGAAAACTAATTGCTCTATTGAAAAATCCAATTTCGATTTACACATTCATTTGACCATCCGACACAAAAAAAAAACACCGATAGCTAAACTACTTTCAAGTGGATGTTGTCAAAAAAAAAGTACTCGTTCATGTGCCTATGCAACTTTGTTGCTGTATATCTTCAGTTTTATGCGGAAATATACTATTTATTAACTTGAAGCCGGAAATATTGCAGTAACATAAAAATATAAAAAATGTTTTCACAAAAAAAACTTAAACTATCTTAATATCCTACCTATAACTAACCACATATACTCGTAGATATATGAAGATATGCATGTTTTGTTTCTTCCAGTTTTTCCCAAACCAGTCCGAAATCCAATTTTAAAAATACACAAGATTTATTAAGGCACTCGCTTGTAATTCGATACAGTTTTTCCTGGGTCAATATTTAAAAATAAGAGGAGGTCAAGCAATCAAGTGAGACATTTAATTCACTTAACACCTTTTGTTGCTTACATAATGTTGTTAGGTACTCTGATTTTATTTCTGATGACGGCGACGGGTCAGAAAAATTGCGTCTAATTCCAATGAAATTACAGTATGGCCCTCAATTTAATATAGGTACCATCAAATAAATGTAACACAGAGATATTGCAATGAACTATGTACTATGTCTATATTTTATATTTGAAATATTAACCATTTGTGACCCGATTTAGAGGATTAGCCTGATTGCATTGAACCGTAAAGGGCTTACCCTCGTTTCTGAGTTAACCATAAAATTTATTTTAGTGCGGACAAGAAAAAAAAAATAATAATAATGTCATAACATTTTTTTTTTGTTGTTTTTGGTTTTTGTTTCGAGGTGGATAAATATGTATTAACTAATTGTTTATCTTAAGGTTGACGAAATTAAGTATTAAGTGGCATAATTTTTCAGATGTCATACAAAATGATGTACATACTTATTCCATTTGGAGCACATGGGTGGTCATTAAATGGCTTTGCGTGATGAATGATGATGATGTGTTATTTTTTGTTTGTTGTTGTTTTTGTTCATGAACAAATAAATAGCAACCAAATTAGATAGAAAAAAGTTTGATTAGATCGCAAATATTGTGGTTTTATTGTAAAAGTTTTTGGAAACATAGAAATAAATAGAAACATACATATTGTACATACATTTTGAATTAAAAATTATTTATTTATGTTTTCTTTATATAAAAACTTTCTTTACACTTAAAACTTATAGTAAAACTTAAACTTACTCGAAAAAAGTTATCAGATGGCTTTGAATTCATTAATAAATGATTATTAAAAATTTACCAAATCTAGAAGATAAACCACGGTTTAAGACCAGTTTGTTCAAAGTGATATAAGTGGTAAAGTTGTTGTAAGACTTCTGGTTAAATGCTAAGAATTAGCAAAAATGAAAGAATTATTTTACTTTCTGGGACTTATCCGTAAGAATAATAATATATTAAAGGTACTGCACTGTGGACAAACCAAACTTAAAGGGGTCTAAAGTAATCGTTATTTCAAGGAAGTAATCTATTATTTCTAAAGTATCAACCTTGAATCTGTTAATCAATTTTTATTGAAAATTTGTCTGTAAATATCATCGGCAAAACAACTTTTCCCGTGCCCTGGAAAATGTTATCGATTTGTGGTTGACCACAGTTTAAAATAAGGATTCTATGACAGAACAAAATATGGAATTTCTATACAAACTATCGATAGTACAAACACCTTGATATTAACATTATACTTGGTACACATTCTATCGAAATTTGTTCAACGCCTATTAAAGAGAACTTTAAATAATAAAAGTTACCAATCAAACTATCGATAACACGTATGAAAATATCGTTGATGACCCATCCTTATCCGGGTTATCCCCAGTCCCACAAAAAGCTTCGTTGTTGCTGCATTTACCACGTGAATTGTTGGTTTTTTTCTTAACGTGCCCGTTGGGGCTTTAAAAAAACAAACACGTTTTGAAACCGTTAATCAATGATTATTTTTAGTTTCAAATATTTGAATTTCTTTGAAACATCCCATTTTTAAAAAAATCTCATTATTTGAGTTCAATCATAGATATAGCTGTAATGCGATTTTGGATTTTTTCTATTTGTTCAACTGCTCCATTGGGCTTAAAAAAAAATCTAATATTTCGGGTTGGTTTTGGTTAGCCTATCTACTTCGTTAAATGCTTTCATATTTTTTCCTTTGATTTGACATTTCACGTTACTTTCCAGTTTTATTGGAAATGTTTGTTTACATTTGCTGTTTTGTTTGTTTTATGAAAAAAAGCAGTTACAAATTTACTACATAATAAAATTCCAAACAGCGTTAAACAATTTTTTTAAAAATAAACAATTTCGTAAATCTATAATGTACCTTTTTTTGCTCGTTACCGGTAAAGTTTACTGTCTTGCCCTCTCGCATTTTTATTTCATTATTTTAAAATGTTTTACTGTAAATTATTTAAAATATTTTTTTTTTCTTATATTTCGCACATATGCCTAATACGTTACTAAAGCAAACATATACATTTTTCTACATTAAAATTTCTTTACTTAGGTACTAAGCTAACTTGTTTAAAATACTCTAATGATATATTGAAGTCTAGCAGACTTTTTATTTTTGACTTTTATTGGCGGTTTAATCGCTTAGCTCAGCCAACACAACACATAAATTAATATAAGCAAGAATCCAGTCGACAATTTTCGATGCATAATTATGCAATTTTGCATCTATGTAATATCTTACATTTGCATACATTTTGAAGGCCAAATGTCGACTTTGATTTTTGATCACTTCCTTGTTGTGGAAAAATTCAGGTGAAGAAATTCAACAGAGTTTTTTTCAGCAAGAAGCTATAGGCCATGTTAAGCATAACATAGCGTGCATTAGCCTACTAGTTACTGTACAGATAAGAGCATCGATTTTTTGCAGGTATGTTTAGCTATAAATTGCCTTATTCATAAACATTGTTTAACTTTAAACAGCTGTTCAAATTTCGTAAATGTGTTAAAAAATTTTGTTCATCGTAAGCCTAGACACAATAATTAAAAGGGTGAAATTCCAATCCTCTTTTTCGCAGGTTACCTAATTATAGGTCAAGAATTTTCTGAACTTAATGCAAAGGTAATTGCTTTCTGTATCGATTGCGTTTGAACAAAAATTAAACAATGCATTAGTTAACCTAAGAACTAGGTTTGAAATTTTGGTTAATTTTATTAATTTCGAAAAATCACATTATTTTAGAAATATTTAATTACACTGGTCAACAAAAAAGTGCTTGAAAAATGTGCTTGAAAAATCTGGAAATCTGGGATATTCGATAGAATAATATTTGTCTATGTTGCTAAAAAAAATATTTTCGTTTTTACACGTCACAATTTTTTTTTTGAGACATTTTTTTGATTTTGTATCGAATTACATTTTCAGAATTTTCGAGCATCAAGTTTCCGTTCATTTTTTGATATACAGTGGTGGCCATAGAAATAGCACACCTATGTATTTGTAATTTTTTATCTTTATTAAATTTGAATATAAGGAACAATTAGACCGTGTTTCGTGCCATTCACGACTAAAAAATAGCATGTGGAATTAGTTATGCAACAAAAGGAACCGTTGAAGTTTCAATTTTAGCTAACTCTGTTTTAACTCTACCACTGAGTTAAAACAGAGTTAGCTAAAATTGAAACTTCAACGGTTCCTTTTGTTTTAATTTAATAAGAGGTAGGTACAAAGTGTGCTATTTCTGTGGCCACCACGGTACTTTTAATTTGAAAACTGTGTAAAAATGTTTCCAAAAGTTGTACAATAATCAGTTTTGGCCAACTCGAAAGTAAGTTGGCAAATTACATAAAAGTCAATATTTTTTCTTCGTGTCTTTTTAGTGTTGATCTAACATTTTGCTACTTTTGTAGCAATGAATAAAAATAAAAACTTATATTTGTATTATTTATCTCACACTAATTTTTTTTTGTTTTCTCGAACTTAATAAGTTATTCTCAATTTTTATTTGTCAATTTACATAAAATAATATTTTTCAAAAAGCTGCATTTAAAAATTTATTTTTATTATCTAATATCCAACAGACGTAAATTTCAACCATAGCAGTTTGATTCTGAGGTCAAATGCTATGAGCACTGCAGCTAATACTAGCAGGTAGAATTCAAATTTAAAAGTGTTCTCTCACTCAAACCAAATGTCAATTAGTTGTATAATAATATATTCTATAAATTACATACATACATACAATATGAAGTTATATTGCATATGATTATAATAAATATACATACATTTCTTGGCCTTATTAGTTATTAAAAAAGATGCTTACTAAAAATAAGTATAGTATTAAATATTCATTATGCAAAACATCATTCATTGACTCAGTAATTAAGAGCATCTATAGATGTAATTTAATTAGATTATTTGGTTAACTTAAGTCGGTCATTTGAACACTTTCAATGTTTGCTTTATTTTCATCGTCGTCAAGGTTGAAAAATAAATTTAGTAGTAAAGTTACATAATTCGTATGCGTATTTGAAGATGCTGGTGGCATTTCTACTTTCAGATTTGGAGATTCAATGTGAATTATGTTGCAATCGTTGAATTAGTGTATTTGCTCGTTCAGATAGATGTCTAAAAAAAATAAAAGCTGTGTATTAAAGATACAATTAATCATATTATTGTACCTATCCTATCTTTTAATAATTTCAAAAAGAAGTAAAAGGTTGGAATCAGGTAGAGGGGAGGTGTATTGGATCCCAAACTTTTGACTTCCACTTTGGAGGGTTTAGGATGTATAGTTAAGCAGCAAATCTCGTTTAAAGACAAATATTTGCATTTCCCTTTTATTTTGTTCTTTTTTTCTTCCATCCAAAACGGATGGAAATAGGGCCTCCCTCTAATACGATTTTCGTCTTGTCTTGGTCTAACCTGTAGCCACGTTTTGCATATCACCCTGTAAAACAAACAAATATACAAATAAAGCAATGCGAAAAGTTCAAGAAAATAAAAAAATTACGTATACGCCCAAGTGAACTGAAAAATTATTCTGCTTCCAGTGCTACATTTTCTTGCATATGAATTTGTATCTAAGTGAAATGATTTGAAACAATAGGGCTTTTATTATTATCTGAAAAACTAATAGTTTCCAATACTCGCATGCTGACAAATAGCTTTTGTATTCCTTAAAGCTGTTAACCGCCTATTTTTTAACTACATTTTTTGCTTTAATTAATATAATTTAACGATTTGAAGTCTATTTGATGTTCCAATATTAATATTTAATTTTAAATACAAGCGTTACACAGCTGTCGTGTATAAGGTACATAGTCTATTTTAAAATGATCTTTGGCTCAAAATTATGTGACTTGTTTGAAATTATAATATTCATCTTAGCTCGATTTAATGTAGATAATTGTTGTTCATCAAAATAATAATTTTCTCATGGGAGTAATACTCGTTGAAAAAATACATTTGAATTTGAACTGTGAACTAGCCTAAATGAAAAGCAAATAATCACCAAGAATTTGTTTGCGCACAAGATTCCAAGGTTTTTTATGATTGTATGTAGGTGCTGATGTTGCTTTGAGACATAAATTTGTACTGCAAAAAAAAAAGACGTTAACTTGCGACAGTTATACCTACCTAAAAATTTAAGTTAGATACATCCCTAAGATTTTTAACACCAAATTTGTCATCGTGACTGAAAGTTGCCTGCAGCACGCAACCTAACTAACTCACAAATAAATTGTAATCAAAAGGATTTTTGGAGTTTTAGGTTATCAAAGAGCTCTTTAGAAGGTCTCGACACCTTCGTATACCTTTGGAAAAAATGTAGATACACAAATAAATTTGTCAATGAAATGGCACACCCCTACTCGTTTTGGTTGAAAAAGTTAAGAGTTTTTAACTTTTTCCAACCAAAAAAAAAAACACTTTGCATACAAGGACAGTTGTTTTTTGGGTAGCCAGTTCCCAGTCAAGCGACAAAATAAACACTGTTTGTTTAGAAAAAAAATTGGTAAGAAAAATGTTGTTGATAAAAATTTTCGTCCGCAAAAAATATTGCTTGCTAATAAGTTTTGTTAACAAAAAAATTGAATAAAAATTAGCACAAAAAAATTGGGAAACAAATGTTCGTCTTCCAAAAATGGTCTAAAAATTTGTTAAAAAAAAACCAATGAAGTCTTGTTTGTAATAAGTTTCAAATTGTTTTGTTTCTTTTCAGCTTTTAAATCTCACCCTAAAAAGTTCAAGCTGTATAAATGGCCTTTACATTTTATCTACCTACCGGTCAATACATTTATTTAAAAAAAAAAACCATTTAAAGCATTTTTCTCACCAAACAAATCATTGTTCACCACAGCAACCAAAAAGGAAATTATGTTAGGTAGCTCAGTACTTATGTAGCTTTACAGTTCACACACATGAATATGGTTTCATAAAACACCACAAGTCCATATACGTAATATACCCTTATAAATGTCATCAGGAAGTAAGAAGCCATGACAGTAAAACCCAGGTCCACTAGCCCACAGCAAAATATTATTATTATCAAACTAAACTCTATGCAATAGCATGAGAGTATCTTTCCGTTTTAGCACTGTGTGATGTTTTTAAACATTAACGTAAATTTACCGTCTCAGCTGGCTCCATGCACTGTTTCATTATCAAAACCATCAATACTCGTTATTGTGTTACCCTCTTGCTCTTATTTTAATTTAGTTTGTTTTCCTGCATCGTATATACATATATGTACATGGTTAAGACTCTTATGACATCACGGCTGCTTCCTCTCACTTTCATTTCATCTGGGGTTTTAATAAAAATAGCTAATAATAATAATAATAAAAAAAAGGTTTAAATTCGATTCGAGGTAGGTACGATTCGATGAGAGCTGCTTCCAAAAAGGTGGGGGCCTTTCTCTCTCAAGCAAATGCCATTCGCATGTCTCAGTTTACTGATGGTTTTGCTTTAATTCGAATTGGCTTCTTCTGGGGAACTAAAGTGCGTTTGGTGGAAACAACAATCAGATACATTCCGGTTTACTTGGTTAGGGACATATTTATTGTGACAAAATAATTTTATTTTTCAATTTTCATTCATTTCTCAAAATTTACTGCGCAATTTTTTGTTTTGTTTTCTATAATAATTACACAACTTTAATTGGACGATTGTATGATAAGATCCATTGACTGAACTTTTAGGTGGATCAAAAAAAAATAGAATTTAAATGTGAGTTTTTTTTGTTAATTCGTCTTCACAATTTTTTTTTTGACCAGTTTTTACAATCCAAAAAATGTGCACTTATTTGGCTTTGTGAAAATAGACCCCACCCTTCTTTATGATTTTTTTCTTCTCCAAGTCTTCAACCTTTAAAAGTATTAAAACAAAAAGCAAACTCAAAACCAACTCTATTTGGCATTGATAAAAAAAAAAACAAAATTAAATAACTGTTACTATCTTATTGTACCACACTGTACAAAAGGTTGGTAAAAAGAGAGCACACATCCGAAATTTGTAATTTTTTTTCAGCCCCATGCCCCAAGAGATTGTATTTCATTTAAAACCAAGATTCACTGAAAGACATTGATACAAACGATCTTTAGCAGTTGCCGCATTCGCATTCGAGAAATGTTGAAAGAGAAATTTTCGTGTTAATAAAAAAAAAGAGCCATCTCATCGGGAACGTTAATTTGTTGATTTTTCGCGGAAAATAAAAAAAAGGGACGTTCCGAGTAACCTTAATTAAGAATTTTGAATAATTTCGCTAAGTGTTATTAGTTATTTTTTTCAATCCAGTGACAGTGCAGTGTATAACAAATGAATAAGGAGAATTGAGTGATTAAAGAATTTAACACGAAAAAAAAATAATATTAAAAAAGAAACGGATTTAAAACATAAATAAGGGCACCACATAAAAATGAAGGTAAGTGATAACGGTGTTATATACCAATTTGCATGTGAAAATGTAAATAGCATTGCTAAAAGCTGACATTGAGTATGAGTAATTTTTTGAGTCAAATAAAAAAGAACAACCGCTGTACAAAGTACCTACTCATCGATGTGTTACAAGTTACAATGCAGTGAAAGTGATCGTACTTTACTTCCTTCCGACAGCAATGTACCGTTGCGAAGGAAATACAATATGTGGATAATACTTACTTACCATTTACCAATCTCTTTTGTATATGGTCACGTGAAATATGTACATTATGTTTACAATCGACTTGTTTGATTTACATAGGTGCGATTAGGGAAACTATTTTCTTAGAAGACTTGGAAGTTATTTGTGCAAATATTTATGTTAATTTTTCTATATACAAATGGATACATAATAGAAGGCCCGTTGACCCGAGAGTGATGTGCAACAACAATTTTAATGTAAACCAAAACGATTAAAAGTGAAATCGAAAGTCAAAGTGTTGTATCAATTATTTCGAGGAAGCTGATAGTTTTTTTTTTTTAACACCACCTGTATGTCGTGCGGTATTATGATCACGCACCATAATAAAATCCGAGACCGGAAAGTTACTTTTGCTTGGTATTTTGTAACCGATTCTTGTTATCAGGTGCGATTGCATGTTTGATCATATTTTTTGACAGTAGGTTTGAAGTGTGTGGTGAGTGTGACAAGATAATTTTGACACATTTTTGGTATGAATTGCTGATTGATATGCAGAAAGCAGCATCTACAGCTACAATGTGCTGATTCAACTTTGATGATTAAAAGAGTTGAATTAATTTAGACGTAGCTATTAAAGGCGGTTTTAATCTTTTGTTGATCCGTACGTAATCCGACACACATGAGTAAAAATCATAGCTACACCATTTCTTCGTTTAATTACTTTGTCATTTAAGTATTTCGCAGTCTGAAGCAATTGGCAGTTTGTTGCACCAGAAAACATATTTAATTATTTTTGTAAGCATAACTCTGAGAAATAATTGTTTTGTACATTTGATAAGAGTTATTCTGTAATTTTGTTATTTAATAGTAATTGAGCTTCTGCTGAGTTGAATTTTAATATAGTGGGGTACTTTTTATATGCATTGCAAAAATTTAATGAGGTATACGTGATGCGTAGTTACATGATTTAAAATTGCGCTTGGATAACATTTGTTTTCAATTGATAAATAGGGGTGAATATTTTTTTTATTTTTATTAGAATATTTTGATTAAATTAGCATTAAGGAAAATTTTGTTGAGTTAATGAAGCTACCAAATTGTCTTTTGAAGGAATGCTTGCTCTTGTAGCTTAGAATTTAAAAAAAATTATTGGATCTGAACTTTATCTTGAGTTAAATAAATAAATGAAACCACATCTTTGAAATATCGGATTTTAAAAAATAATTTTTGAAAATTTTTTTGAAAAATCCAATTTTAAGTATAATTTTTTAAAGTTCTTACAAAAAAAGATTTCGATAATAGGACAGAAAAAAATCAGATTCAATCGAACTTTTCTACGAGGGGTTCTGCCATGTCCTAATTTAAAAATTTTTGGTGTTGAATGATAGATTGTATTAAAAATAGCGCAAACAAAACTTGTAACCTAAATATTTCAATATTAAAATAAGTTGTGTCCTAAATATTAGGACTGATTAAATTTTCAAAAAACATTTTGAATTCTTATTTCACAATTCCAAAAAAACATTTTTAAAAAAATATTTGATATAGAAAAGTATTTTTAATTTTATGTGGTAATGGGAGTCATTTCTTGGATACGACCATTTGTCAAAAAGTAGTCAACATTAAATATTTTTTTTGAGGAAATTATTATTTTCCAAAAAAAAGATAAAAGTAATTGTAAAAAAGGTGCTGTTATTTTTTTAGTATATATATATTTTAAAAGCACAATTTTCGAATGATTTTTAGTAAAAGTTCAGCGAGATTATGATGGTTATAAAAAGTACCAAATATGTTCTCGTCCTTGTCCAGATTGGTTTCGTCAAACCAGCCAAAGTTGGTTTGCACAAGAAGACTCCGAAACAGTTTAACCGATCACCATGCAAATGACACGTAAAGGTATCTACTAATCCGATAGGTGGTGCTGCAGTTAAGTTATTAAAGAATTCTTTTCTTTTGTTTAGTCGTTTAAAAAAAAGGCGAAAAGCCTTCCGGCTTTCGATTGTTCCATGTCTGAGGCCAACTTAAATACAAGTTCCGTTGCATTTATTTGATCTGCGATATTGTTATTTTTTTTTTTTTTTTTTGAATCACAAGAATCTATTTTTTTTCTACTCATGTGACTTTTAGTTAATAAAATTCTTTATTCCTAAGTAGGCTACAGCTCTATTTTATAATTTTTATTGTTTTTTATACATACATACGTACATATGTAAGTCGAAGAGCGTAAGCACGTCAAAAAATTCATAGACTCTTATAGCTCACTTGGGGATAAGGAATCTAGTTTTTCGTTGCCAAAACCAAAATGCGATAAAACCAAAACTGGCTTGTTTTGACACAGAACTCAAATAACCAATCAATGATTTTCATAAATGGTAAGTTTTCTTTTCTTAAAACGATCATTTAAATTGTAGCAACCAAATGTTGTTCGCGTGCTAAAAAAATATACATATGTATTATTTATGGAATCGATTACAGCAATAGAATGTCCAACTTATTAAGTGATTTTGCAATACCTAATTGAAATGACTTTAATCTGGCATCTTTGTAGCTTTTTTTTAAAATAAAGTTGTTGATGTCTAATTATTGCAAATAGAGCAGTAAATAAATGGTTAAAAAAAACCTTGGAAAACGGATGAAAACAGATTGAAAATCTGATCTGTAACATAGTTTTATCTATGTAGATACATATGTATTTATTTTGCGTAAGCTTGCCAGCAAGGGAACCAAATTCATGATTTTAATACTTTAAAGGCTTAACTGTTTGGCTTTAAGAAAACTGTTATAGGTTTCAGACGCGAGTCGATAGAATGTTTATTTTGTTTCCAAAGTCATCAGTATTTTTCGAACCATAATTGATTTATTGTATATAATCAGTTAGCCAACGCTAGGCATAATGTATAATGGAGGATAGTTTAAGCCATCTTAAAACTAAAGGAGTAGTGTCTGTTAAAATCTATTTGGATATTGTTTTAAATTCTTTCACACTTTGTTGTGTTGGTAGGGTTTTAATTCTTTGATCTAATTTACATTAGACCAAACTCAAAAATTGATTTTAGACAAAAATTGTTCGAAAACTCACACTGCTTTCCCACAGCAGACTTATCCGTCTTCGTTTCAATTTATTAGAAAATCAATACTTTAACAAGTTTCGATTGATTTCTTTTACAAAATTTGTGTTTATAAGAAAATTTATAGCTCCAAAAACAGTCCGGAAAATGTCTGTTTTCGATTGGGTTTTAGTCCAACACCGATATAGTCCCGCAAATACAACTTTTTGGGCAATCTAGTTAATTTGAGTGATCGATCAATTTAATTCGAATCAAGCTAATTTATTTTAGTTCAAAATAGTTTTTCTATACTTTGTTCAATTTAAATTTCCAGGCCATATGAAAGAACTTTTTCAAACACTGGTGTCTGGTGGAACCACTGAGTGACATTGAAAAAAGTTTTTTGTAATCTTCAATGCCACACACCTTGATGACACCAGGATCTATCTGCTTGTTGAATGAGGAGAGACAGATTGCATTGCCAAGTTGAATGAATATTTTAACTAAAGGGAGAAGGGTCTTGTAGCTTGCTGTTTTTCGGTTTTTATGTACTTTTGAAAAAATAAATAAAATTATTATAAATTACAATAATGTCATTCCATTTCGAATGTCAACCATTTGCAAATTGAACTAAAATGAACTAGAGGACTCCATAGTTTAGTGGACTGCACAAATCCATTGCTTATTTGTTTGGTTCTCTGTCTGTTGGTCAGTCTTGAAGTTTATCGATCTGTCTGTTTGAACCTGGTCCTACAGCGATTTTCTTCAAACTTGTAGTTTAAGATTTTTTAGCAAATTTCATAAAGGTGAAATATTTTGTTTTTAATTAAAACAAAAAAAAATCATAAATGCCATATAGTTGTTAAGACAAAAATTATTTATGCATCTCGAAAAACGGCTCTAACGATTTTCAATAAGTTTTTCTTTTGTTACAAAATACAAAATTTTAAAACTAGAAATAAGCGCGCTCATCTGGATGGAGTGTAAAATAGCCAAAAATGCCTTCAAATAATCCTCATTAATTAAATATACTTAAACAACTCATAAAGTTTTTGAACCATCTTCATATTATGGATATTATATCCGCAATTTTTTCTCGTTATTACTCCACTCTATGCATGCATATTTGCTTATAAAAAAGATTAAAAAAAATAATTTTGTTTGCATATAAAACCATCAATTATTGTGATACAACCTGAATAAATATTGTTGTTAGTTGATAATGATTTTTGTGCTTTATTAATTTATATCCTGTGCAACAACTTTTACATTTACATTTTACATTTTGAAATAAATCCTGTAAAAATCATGCGTGTTTGGTAATTAAAATGGCAGTAGATATTATTTCCCAACATGCATGGAAACGTAGATGAACAGAGCAATTTTGTATAATTAATATCAATTTTGAAATATGCAGTATGTAATTTTCCTTGTTCGGCTGGCAAAGATGACCTTTGAGATTCTAACTCTGACTACTTTAGTTAAATCAGGAGTTTTATTTAATTAGCTGTTGGCTAATTAATTGTCGTAATGTGTCGTTGGCACCGTGTTTGTGTTGGGGGCGGGGCAATTGAACAGTGCCCCAAGTGCTGTGACGCGTCGTGGCGAATGCCGATGAAAAAATTTCACGGAACGACATTTCACTTCACGTAATTTCGACTCAAATGCAAACCCCTCCAACAGGGGGTCATTCCATTAGAAGAGCACGACTTGAATTTTGACGTGAGCATTAACGTGTCATAATGGTAGACAGCTCTCTGGATTTAAGAAAACTTAGAATACTCCCTTTCATCCCTTCTCGAAATGAACAACGTTCCGCTCAGCAACTTACCACCCGTTTCGCCACATTGTTCAAACTTTTGTTTTACAAAATATTTAAACCGTGGTTCAGCAATTTTTATCTTTTATATTTCTATATTTTATGGTCTGATTCAAGGTTCTAGTGATAATAGCCACCTTAATTGGCGAGTTACAAAGTTGAACCCAATCTGCAAAATGTTTGAATAATTGGAGATGAACTCACATATGTCGGTATGTACGAAGATGGTTCATATAGTTCAGGGCCTTGAAATCTGCAACCCAATGTTCATGGGGGTTTTCCATTCTTCTAAGACTTTTAAGCGCCAAGTTTTTCCCTGACCCCCAAGTCTTCTGCCATCTTGTGTAAAAGGATCCCACTACAGTGAATGTATCGCAAAAGTGTCCCTACTACGCGGGAGGTGTATAAGTCTAGTTCTAGGGCTGGCCACGACTTCAAAAGTCTAATCTCGGTATCGACAAAGATCAGTCAAAAATATCAGTCTCACCTCGTGGTCAAATATCGGTGGACAATTTGTAGCTGTATTCAAAGCGGTCTACACAGACATACTATTATGCTCATCGGCCAAATTACTGATCGTTATACGGGGTTAAAGACCACATTTATTACCAATGGCTTTTTTGCATAAAATGTAAAAACAAATAAAAAAAAATTAAAGCAAAATAAAAAATCTTGTATAACCTTCTCAACTAATCTATATAAATATCTAGTAATTTTTTCAACTTTTCGGAATGTTCGTAACTCTTGCTAATCTCTTGTGCTTTTAAGTTTTAAAAAAGGCTGTCCGTTTTACTTGATGGAATGTCATAAACCTACAAAAGTTCAAGCGAAAATCTTGGATTTTATGTTTTATTTCCATGAAAATAGATTTTTTCTAGAACCATGTTGATATTTTGAAACCAACCAAAATTCAGGTTTTCTAAGTCATTTTTTTTAAATTCTGTATAATTTAAAGAATTTAGGAATAATTGTACATAATTTTTTAATTCTTGTTATTTGGAATTGAATTTTCGCATAGAAAATGATTTGCTTCCAAAAGTAGAGTGTGTCAAAATAATTTACGTTTTTTCCAATATTAAATACCAGAAAAGTTTGTTGCTTTTTGTTTCATCAATTTTCCAATAATTTTCAATAATTACAAATTATAACAACTAGCTATGTATATTTTCTTATAATTTTTTTTTTTACAGTTAAACGTTATTTTTTTTTGCTAGAGGGGTCCCAATTCGTAGTGGGCCCAGGGCCCCCAATTGTGTAAAGACGCCCCTGTGTTCAGCTGTATACAATTGATCCCAGTTCAAGGTCATACTGTGAAACTGGCAATAAGCCACTTCAGCTTATAAGAGTTAGTAAGTGTCCAGTGCACTTTCCAATAAAATAAGTAAATTGGTATGAATTTTATTCGAATGAACATTTATATAAATTTTCAGTTAAATCAAATCAGATTTTACTATTCCAACTATCTAGTCTACATACCTACTTGCATGTAATAAAAATGAAATTTAAATTGAACCGAACTGAACTGAACAGCGTTGACCAATCTTTAAAACCTGTCAAACAAAGTTAAGTCAAGTTCAGTTTTCACCTGTTCACAAAGTGAAACCAAAACAAACAGAATGTTATTTATATATTCGTGTAGAAGTGACAAAGTCAGTGGGTGACTTGGCTGATGCGGCAGGAATACTTTATTAACTAAAAACTTTTCATCAACAAATATTGGCATTGCAAATTGGTTTCAAGAAAATAAAAAATCCATCTCAACGAGAAAATAAACTTTCTCATTTGTATTGTTTTCACAAAAGATATTTATAAAAAAAAAGATTGGAAAATCACGTTAAGTAAGATGGATGAAAACTGAAATTTAAGTTTTGTTTGGAATTTTTAGTTTAAGCAGTAAAATAACCTTTGGAGCTATTAAAGTAGCTCATATTAAATTTAAAAAAAAAAACTTAGTAAATTAATAAGAAAATGGTTTGAAAATAATTGAAAAATAAGAATTCCATAAGTTTTAGACGACAATGACGTCATGATCACATGATGAACCTGCTCCATGAACAGAGCAATCCAAGCATCCAACCAGATACCAACATCTAAAAACAATATCCCCAAAAACGTCACTTTAACTTTTATCGCTAGTATCCAAACTGTCGATGATGCATTCTGTGTGCCCTCTATTTCCATGTTTCTTACTAAAGAAACTTCACAAATTTTTTAGTGCTGGTGCATTATCATGTAACACAATTTTTTTCTCAAAAGATTTGAGTTATTTTAATAGAATTTAACGACAATGCAGCTAGTACTTCAACTTTATAATGTAATTGTACCTCAAGTAAACTTATATAAAGTATATCTCAAATTGAATTTTACAGGGTGATTTATCATAAGATACTACAAAAAAAAGAATTTGTTAGTTGGGCCAAGAGAAGATAATATTTAAAAGTCAGAAACGTTTTTTTTTTCCTTAGAGTCCATCAGTCATATTAAACATCAATAGAGCCCAATTCCGGGAAAACAGGTTTTGGTACTCTTCATGGTGTCCCCATCGATACAACCATATAACTTTTGAAGGGTAAATTCGACTGAAAAGTAATCTTTGCAAAACTTACAGATCCAGCAGTTTTCTACAAAAAGATTTCAACACATTTTTTTCTTAGACTCCTCCTCGCTAAGAAGTCATCACCTTATTAAATAAAAATTCAAATGATGAAATTTTATCGAAAGCTATTTTTGACATCTTTATTTTTGACACTTCATCAACAAAATAATTTCTTGACAACATCGCGATATACCCGTAAAAGTAGAAAGCAATTGTAATTGTGGGATCATGATGAGATTTTTTAAATAATTTTATATCTCCGAAATTATCGAAATTATTTTTTTGAAAAAGAAGAAAAAACACAGTACGATCCTTGCATTTATGTTTACGCGAAAAAATGGCACTTTTTTTTTAAATCTTGCGTTGCGTCTTTTTGCGTCATTGCGTTGATCGTTGACATGGTCTAAGAAAAGATCAGTCAGAGAAAATAAGTGAAAAAGTGTCATTATCTGGTTTTGTACAAAATTACAAGAACTGTAAGTTTTGTATAGAATAGCTAACAATGGAATTTAACGGTTAAAAGCTATGCGTCTGAACGATTTCTAACTTATGAAGACTCTTTAAACTCTCCATAAGTTAGAAATCGTTCAGACTTCTTCGCCAAGTAGATCTCTCAACTTACTCGAGTCACCCTATTTTGAAAATGATATAAGAAATATAATGATACATTTTTCATCTTATGCCATTACGTATTTTTTAACATGAAAACGAAAGCTACATTTTTAAATTTAAAATACTACTTCGTTTTACTGGGAAATTCAACATGAATATTTCGATGAATCGACGAAATGAATGGCATGAAAGATAAATATCTGTTGGTACTTATGAAATGAAATATTTAAAATGAGTAGAATTATAGATATCTGTGCCATTTGAAAATTCCATTATGCAAATTCCAAATTTGTCTTCATAAATGAAAAATAAAACTAACCATGCAGAAATTTACTTTAAAGGTAAAATTAGATGCATTTATCTGTAATTTTTCGCTCTATTTCCTACAAAATGGTCTGTATTTACACTAAGCAAGGTAATATTTGTCCATGAAGAGATTCAACATGGAATTCCGTTTTTCGGAAAATCCCTCAATTGTTTAATTAACTGCAATAAATCGTATTTGATGGTCCTGAACTTAAACATATTTCAATATATGTATGTACGTCTGGTTGTTTACATGCTCGTAGTAAGTAATGAGATTTTACTTTGATAATTGTTGTGTATCTACTTATATTTATAATGGTTTTTCAGTAGATAAATAAGGGAACCAAACACGTGCATTAACAAATGTATTAAATAATACGCCTACCCCTACGCCCCTAAAACATTGAAAATGCATAAAACTTTGAATGAACTAAATTTTATGAAAGCAAAGATGTAGTTCACGTTCAGTTGAAGTTATCCTTATTACCACATATGTACATAAGCACAGGCATAAAATCATTAACGGTATTTTGATTTCGATCATATGAGAACTGGATTGGAATTTGGACTTATTATGTATGTACACTTTAAAAACATTAGAACTTACAATTGAAATTATGGAGCATTAGCAATAACTTTTCTTTTTCTTCTTCTAAATTCGTCAAAAAAAATTTGAACCTCAAGATAAAAAATTGGTCAAAAAATAAATTGGGGATAAAAAGTTTAATCGAAAAATATTTTCATATTAATGGTTAAAAAACAAAATGCTAAAAAATTTTGTTAAAAAAAATAGTCAAAAAAAGTTCTCCCGGAAAAAAAAAATTGTAAGTAAACAACCAAGTGAACCGCCCTCCGAGTCATTCAAGTCACCATCACCATTATTGTGCATAACCTTATATTTAATTTTTCTTAAGAAACTACTTACTTTTTAATAAAAAAAATGATTTTAAACAAAAAGTCATGTTTTGTCATGCAAGACAGTAAGCAGCTTTGTGAAATAATTTTTTTTTTAGTAAATCTTAAATTTCTCAAAAACGGTCTTATTGATTTATGATGTTTTTTTTTTGTATAAAAGAAAATCTAAAAACTGTAAATAGTAGATACTCAATAACAGAATTTTGAAAAATCTTTTTTGGAATTTTTAATGAAATTGAAAATTTTTTGCAGGTTCGAGACAAAAAAAAACCGTTAAAACAAATACTAAAATTTGTAGAAAATTCCTCCAAGAATTTCTATTACAATTTTTGTGTTTACTAATTTTAATATGACCTTGACCAATCATTTACTTTTTTCTCCTTATTTAATTTTAATTTGCTTTAATTTCTTGACTTATAATTTAATTTTTGACTTTTTTTTATAGCAACTCTATATACTGATAATACTTGTCATATTACCACTATTATGCCATACATATCCCTCAGACGATTCAAATTCAAGTGAAGACAGTGAACTAGCGGAAAGTGATCCACAAATTACAAAAAGATCTGGAGGCATTGATTTAGTGACACATATCAAATCCGTAATTATTCAAAAAAAAACTTTACTATTTTATTACAGTCTTGTTTAAAGTTTTATTTTAGGGGTTATTAGCTAGTATAAGTAAAGCATCAGCATCAGTAGCATCGGGAAGTTCTGGTGGAAGCAGTAGTTATAAGTCAAATGATGATGAACATGTAAGTATGAAATTATTCATTAAGTATTAAGGAATTATCAGTTTTATCAATTTAAGGTTTAGACTGAGAAATTATGTAAAAGTAGTTTTGATTAAAGCAAATTACGCTTTAATATTTTCCCCACGACCAACAACTGTGAACACCTAATTCTCGAAGTTAAACTCGTAATCCACCAATAACATGCCAATAAATAAAATTAGATCGAATATAACTGTAATTTTACATGCATTTTTGAATATGGCAATTTTATGTTGTCAGAGCTCATTTCAAAATTCAGATCCAATTTAATTAACAGTGCAGACAAAAACAAAGTTCGTTTTATACGAAATAAAATAATAAAAGTGCGTATACGCCATAGTGTTTTGTGGACTTCGTATTGTGATTTAATTTCACAAGTTGCTTCATATTATATGGAATGAGAACGGGATCAATGATCTGTATTTCAAAACTCGGTGTAACCCATATTTTGTATATGGATTAAAAATTATGTATAAACACAAAACTGTATTCTATTATTCTGCGTTTCCATTTCAAAATTCTGGAAACTTAAAATTTAGCTTTTTAAAATTCTGTAAATCGAAACTTTTATAAATATGAAATAGTTTTGAACAGCTTTAGTCCCCGTTTTGGACAATTTTCATTCAATTAACACAAAATACAAAGTGCTGGATTTCAAAATCTTGTACATCAAATATATTTACAAAATTTTAGAATACAAAATTTTGGCACTTATAGAATTTTGTATTTACAGAAATTTAAAATACTGAATTTCAGAACAAAGAATTTTGTAATCCGATTTTTTACACATACAGAATTATGACCCCCAACCTTATAAACATAGAATTTATTTATATATTCAAAATAACGGCATCTAAAGTGTTTAAATGTTGTTTTTCTTTTTCGACACTCAAACAAAAACAATGCTTTTGGATGTGGGTCATACAAAAACAGGTAGGCCTAGGCAATTATGCTTTAGATAAAGCTCTCACTAAAATTTATATTTTGTTCAAAAATGTTGCCATGTTTTGAGCTATGCATATTTTTTTTATCTCATAAACTTATGAGCATTCGGTGAATACTGGCCTTAATAGTTAAAATATTTGTTTCAATCTTTTTTATTTTATCATAAAAAATTATAAAAAAAATTTGACCAGGAGTTAGGGAAGACCAAGATCTGCTACAATTTAAACTCAATTTAAATTTTCAGGGAAATTCCGTAGACTTTGATCCATGGTCGTTAAAAAAATCAGTTCTCAACACCATCTTCCAAGCTGTCAAAGCAATCACTGGTGGAGTAACCGCTCTTAAGGGACAGCTTATCAAAGGCAGTGGTTATGTATTAAGTGCTGGTGGTAAAGTAAGTTAATATTCAAATAAAGTTTGAAAACATTGTACATACATATATATGTATTAATATTATTCTATTTTTATTTTTAGTTGGTAGCAGCTTCTGGTGACAAAGTTACAGATGTTGGCAAAAATATCATAAACTCTGCGCAACTATCTCCTCAACCGCCACAAGGGCATGGACAATCTTCTCATCCATTATTCAAATTAAGCAGCTTATCAGGTGGCTCATCAGGTGGAGGTCATGGTGCGGGACCTATTGTCCATTCAGAAAGTTAGTATTTTATAAACTTAACAAAGATCACCATACACATGTGTTATAGGTCCTATAAAGATATTGTCACAAGATTTCAGTAATCGGAAAATCATTATAATAATAAGCAAGTTATCGAAAAATCTTATGACAGTTTCTTCCAAGGAACTGTGGCATCTGGGTATCGGTATAGTTACTTTTTTATTTAGAAGTACACACAGCTTAAAAGAAATTTATTTGACACATATTCGTAATATTTATTTTTAAAAATCTTAAATCTTCAATATTTAACAGAAAACATTTTCGCCACATGACATTTTTTCAAATGACAATATCTTTTAAACTATAATTTGGGGAAAAAAAATTGTTTAGTTTTTACTGAAATACTTTTCGTTAGAATTCAACGTTGCAATGTTTTGATTGGAAAACTAATTTTTGGGACCACCTCAGTGGTCCAGTGCATTTATAGTCTAAGTAGTTTTAAACACCTTCAAATTTTTCTTCTCATTCTCTTAATGAAAAATTCATAAAAACGTCAAATTAACCTTTTGATCGCCATCTTGAGTTTTAGTTTCGTTTCTATTAAATATTGACAAGAAGCTAGTTCTGCATAAGATTAGGCGAATATTGAGACGAGAGTGACTTGGCTAAACGCGTGTCTTATGGAACGAATGTGGAAACGTGCCCATGTCGTTGTTCAAAAAGCTTTCAAAAATGAATACACAAAGAAAAAAATATTAAAACAATTAGCAAGATTTTAATTTTGGCGTTTTTTTTTCTTTCTAAAACTGGGGCAGTATTTCCTTTCTTGGAAAATAATTCCAATTCCGAGCGTTCTTTTTCCATTTCAAGTTTAATTTTTTTGACGTTCTTTGCTTTAAAAAATTAATTGGAAATAAGGCCTTAACTGGAATCAAGATATATACATAAAATAAAATCCAAAATGGCGACCTAAAGTTGAATTTCACAAGTACGAAGAAACAGATTTTTGATTTCAAAAACCAACTTCTTCTAATGAGAGCACGAAATAATTGGGGCGTTACAAACTGCTGGTAAACTCAAATGAACTGTTTATAAATCCAGTATTTATGGGGACATTTGACAGTCTCTTTGCTTTGCTCCAAAACTCAGTTTTATCGGGCTGAAAAGTCTGACAAATTTTGTCAGCAGTTTTCTTTTGGTCGAGGGAGTAGTATTTGTTTGTACTGTACCGAAAATGCAGTTATCTTATTTTAAAAAGTCAACGCAGTTTATTTTTTAATTTTCTGCATTGTAAATTAATACATCGATTACTCTCAGCTTAAATTGTTTGACCTTTTCTGTTCAAAGAATGTCCATATAAAATATTTATCTAAAGTTCGGTTGTACCATATTTAACGAGATTTTTTTTAAACTCAAAAGCCTGTTAAATTTTTAAAAGCATTTGGCGCAAGTGGCCATAAACTATTTAAATTATTGATTTTAAAGAAATCTGTTCCAAGTTTCATCAATGCAATATTTTTTTCAGCGTCAGAAAACTAATCTATGTAGCATAACAACTAGATTTGCAGTTTTCATGCATAACTCGAAACAAAATAATTCGTTGAAGATAAAAAATAAACAAATAAGAAAAAATCTTGCATTAACATACATTTACCACACATTATCGGCTACTTGATGAAAAAACGGAAGGAAGTCAAAAAAATGAACAAACTACTAAGAAATAAAAAAACAACATTGACAACGACGACAACCATTACAACAGCTATAACTAACTGCCTCATTGAATCCAATGGACCAGAGTATATTACGGTCATTTATAGGTACAGCATAAACCTATAAATGAGTCCAACGACCGGATAAATTGCAAGACAACTTTCATTTTTCACTATATCTATGAAAAAAAAAAAACACAACAGGTTTTTCACCAACTTATATATTACGTCAGACAAACACTCAAATATACCGAATGTACTACAAACAAATTGAATCAATTATATTATTTAACTCTGCATCATCATCAGAGTTCTCCTAGTTCTGGCTTAAAAACATCATCATCACAAATTAACAAACTGATATCTTTGTTTACCTTCTTTTTTTTTAGCTATTACAACATACGAAATACCGCCTGGTCATCACAACTATGGCCCCCCGCCATCTAAGCCACACCAGCAATACCTGCCATCACAGAGTTACTCAGGTGGAGCCCCATTTACGAACCATGCATCATTTGAAGCACCATCCAGTAACTATCTGCCGTCCAAATATGGCCCCTCGTACGAAGATGGTGGTACGTAAGAATTTAACGTCTGCTATATTTTAAATTAATGTTGCCGTAATATTTATGACAACTTGTAAATAGATCCCATCAAATCACATTCACAATACTAAAAAAAAAAAAATATTATTATTAATCATTGTGACTACATTTTTGTACATACTCCAAAAAGAGATTCATTTATGCAAATTTCATCCATTATCACGCACTGAACTAAACGATCAATGATTCAATTCATTGAACTGCATCACCTTTTCAATTGCAACGACAACGACGGGGACGCGGACATTTAAAGCTTCCGCAATGTTGCCCGATTGTGACCAGGTTCTCAGAGCCTAATGGCCGTTTATAGCCAGCGGGTTATATGTAAATAAAAAATAAATAAAACATCACTTTTATTTCAAATGAGTATCTTCATCTTAAAAGCAGCTTGAATGTATCTAACCGCTTTACGTGATTATCAGTGTCTCACGTTTGTAGAAAGCCAAGACCTACACACGTATCAATAATACTTTTTTTTTTGTTTTGAATTTAGTTGGCGATGAAAGTGAAAGTATTCACAAGAAAGTGCTGCTGACGTTTGTTTTTTTTTTTTTAACGGTGGCTGAAGTTGTATGTGGTTGAATTTAATCCATGATTGTTAGTTAGTTAGTTTAAGTCACACAGAAATATATTTAAGCATAATAACGATCTTGACGAGGAATATTGTAGATATTGCGCAATTTTTATGGTTTGATTTCAGAAACAAGATCAGTGTGGTAATATTAGATTGGTTTGGGAATTAGAAATGTGTGAATTTATTAAATAAAAACATTTTATAATATTAACATTTAATGGATGTACATTAATTACCATGAATATAATAAATTGATAAATGGATTTGTCTGTGAGCTTGAAAAGGAATGTGAAACCAAGGTCGTAGAAATAGTTTTGCAGACGCAATTTTATATGCAAACAAATTAAATCACTTTCTGAGACAATGATTTCGCATGAATTTGAGACAAACTTTTTTTTTCATTTTTAACAAATAATATAAGCTGGTCTTCCGAAAATAATATTTTTTATCAAGTTTGTGAATTACAAGAAATGCATACTTTTGTATTCCAAATTTCTGGAATTCAAAACTATGACTTCTTAAATTCTGTTGTTTTGATAATGGAAAAAAGCGAAAGAAAATTTTTAAATCCACAATTTTAGAATATGAAGTACGTATTCACAGAATTTTTGAATATTCAATCATTCATGCTACGTTGACGGGAAGGTTTTCGATGTCCTGTAAATGGTTTATAAAGTATACTTATGTAAAGCAAATCTAAATATCATATGAATTTGGCATATGTCGTGAAGAGAAAAAAATTGCAACGTCTCTGGTTCTTCTAGGAAGGGTTGACTGATATTCTACAAAATGTAAAGCAGACATGGTCATTTTTTTTATTTGATCAAAACTTACTTTTTGACCATTTTAGGAATTTTAAAATATGTATTTATGTACAATACTGACTCATTGATTGAATGATAAGATGCGAAATTTCCAGCCAGTTCAAACTGATTTTAATTTGGTTTTTCCTTGTCAACTTTTTTTTGAACATTTTTTTTAACAATTTTTTTTCAGCAAAAAGCTGACCATTTTCTTTTAGAACGAATATTTTTTTCGATGAAACTTCTTTCAAAAAATAATTTGTGTATATAATTAAATCAATTTTTCAACCACATTTTTCGCAGTTTTCAGTTTGGAATTTTTTTATTTTTGAAAAAAAAAAAAACAGTTGACAAAAGAAAATCGTGTTTCCCAATTATGAGTAAAACAAATTGGGAAAAAATGTTGTCGGCAAAAATTTTCGACTGTCGAAAAATAAAATTTTAAAATCGTTTGTGAATCGAGAACAAAATCAAGCAAAGAATAAAAAAATTTGTCAACAAAAAAATTACCGAAAAAAATGTTGTCAAAGAAAAAAATTGGTCCAAAAATTACTGTCGATTATTTTTTTTCGGAACAACCAAGTGGAAATTGAACCGCCTGCCAAGCCATCAGCCAGTCATATGATCAGTGTTGTGCGTATATATATATTTAGGTCCAGTAACACTTTATTTACGTTAAGTAAGTAACGTATCGGCTAATTTCTCAATAAAATTTTATAATCAATTTAATACTTGAAAAAGTAAATTTCCGATTTCAGTTTTCAATACTTGGAAATTGAGTATTTATTTACTTCAAATCATTCTCCTAGAACTCGGCCCAGGAAAAGTTATGAATTTTGAACAAAAAAATTTTCAATTAATTTTTTTCCAAAACATTTTTTTTTCGAAAATTCAGTTATTTTTTTTCGCATTTAGCTTTTTATGGAGTTAATTCAAATCTTGGATGACTTTACAATTTCACGATTTTCAAATTTATAAGAAATTCTTTCTTTAATTTTTTTTTAAGACGTAATAGCAAATTTAGTGTTTCAATCAATATCTGCAAATCTGAAAAAGATTTGCTAAAAGTCTACAACTATTTGCACATAAAAAAATTTATGCTTAAGACTGTCCCAAATCAATGGGAAATATTCGGTGACAACAACGAACCAGCAAGAACAACACATGGCTACCATTGGAAGCAACGGGTTATAGTTTCTTATATTCTAACGAATGCTTCGTTTTGGTGTGGTAGAGCTTTTCGGAAAGTACTTCGTTGGAATTTTCTGAAATATTTTTTTTTATTTTCGAATTAATAAAGTGCAAATGCCACTCTATAATCAAGATAAAAAAAATTAAGTATTTAAAGTAATTAATAATAATATCATACCATTCACATAGCTTTAACTTTGGTCAGGGAAAGGTTCATTCAAAAAAAAAAAATATCTACTTCCACGATTTGGTTTTCTTTTCTTATTTGTGTTAAGAAAAAAAATTTACTTCATTTTGGCAAGACTAATATTTTTAATTGATGTAGATACAAATTAATTTAAAAATGTCAAGCGATAAAGGTAGACTTTTCAAGTTTATTGCATGAACTCCCAAATTTTAATGAGAACATAATTTTAAAGTGATTGTTGTTAAAAGTACGAAATTTCTAGTTACAGAATAATTTGAACAAAGTGCTTTCATTTGTAAAGAAGATAAACTGATTGTAGTGACTTACAAATTCTAGAAACAAACTGAAACTAAGCGTTTCTGCTTGGTTTTCTGCGAAGAAGAAATTCGGTTTAAGATAAGATAAATGGAAAGGCAATTCAATTCATTTTAGGAAATTTTAGGAGAATCTAAGCTCAAACAGAATCCATTTCCTAGGAATACGAATCCATCCTAGGCGAAACACATTTGGACTAGAGACAGTAAAAACTTTCAATTGTATCCACAAACTTTTACTTTTATATGAAATCTTATTGTTTTAAGTAGATTGGTTAACAGAAAAAATCCTCTTATTTTAAATTGACTGAAACCGAAAAAATTTATTTTAGTTTTTAAATTGAAGACAGTATTAAGTATTTTTATTTTTGCTTACTGTTTTTTTTTTGTGTTTTGTGTAATCACCATCATGTTAGTTAATACCAAATGAAATTTTAACTAATAAGGAAAAGAAATAAGGTGAGGACTTGTTTGTCAACTTCAAACACTTCAATATTGAACGGGTTTTGGCTGAAAGCCGCACACCGAATAACAACATTATATATTAAGCTACCGAAATTTGCAATTGGTACTTTTCCTACGATTTAAAGTTCCAGTTTGGTTACATGGTGATATTTAATTGCAAAAAACTTGTTCATTCCTACTTATAGTAATCTATAAATGTATAAAATAATTTATTTGATATCGTTAAATTTCAATATTGTGTCTAGAATTAAGGCTTCCCCAATCCGATGCGAACATTCGGAGGCGACGATGAAAAAACAATAATACTTTGCTATGATTGACAACAACAAGTTTTTGTTTATGTTTCATCGTCGCGTCGTTACAACTGGGTTGCATTGGTGTCGCGTTGCTTTTGGGAAACCTTTATATAGGAACTATTATATTTAATTATATGTTAAACACAAGTAAGCACACAGAGCAGAGAAATTAGTTGAACTGTTGATCCAATATCATGAAGTGAAACGGATTTTAAAGCCTAACTCAATGCATTAACCCACTGGACAAAATAATAGATGCGTGCAGCAATGCACCCTTAACATGTGTAGTTTTCATTTTTTTTATGATAACATCGACACGTTCAGTATATGTTCCCTAATTTCATTTGTTTCGAAACATATCAACACGCAAGAAAAACCTTCGACAAAAAAAAATCCATTGTTCCAGAATTCTTTAAAATTAGAATGAACTTAGAAAATGTTTACTGAGTTTACAGGATTGTAAGAAAAGAATTCGGCCTTACTAAATTACATTCCTTAAACAAAATTTGGGAGTTCAGTATACAGTTTGAGATTTCAAATGGCTTGATTAAGAATGATGAATGAAATTTCAACAAAATTTCAACAAAATTTAAACAAAATTTCAATATACAAAATTTAAAATGAAAAAAAAAAGCCAGAAATTGTAAAATTACACTAACCAAATTTTTTTAGTTTCAATATTTAGCATTTTTAATTTAAAAAATGAGACAAATAAAATGTATTTTTAAAAGTTTTGATAAATCTGATGCAATTTTTTGTTGATTTTAACATCACTCATTTTTTAAATAATTATCGATTAGATTTTTAAAAATGTACTGAAGTTTTCACATTTTCTTGGATGTAGAAATGACAAACTGAAAATTTGTAGAATTCACCGGCAAATTTTAGAATTAGAATTTTTCACAAACATTATTACATCTAGAAATGATTTGTTTGCATGATATATTCTGTATTTTTACTACGATGCATTTGATAATTTCAATTTTTTAATTTTCAGTTTTCAAAAATTTTCAGTAACGTTGGTAAAAGTCAAAAATATTTTGTTTTTTTTTCAAAATTCATTCCACACTTACACATTCACACAGTCACGCATACATATTTTTACTTATTAATCTGCTATTGTCTTAAAGTTCATAGTTTGCAAGACCAAATAAACAGAATGGCTAAAAATAAATATTGAGCACTATCTTCAAGGTTACTATATACTTAGAGTAATAATAAAAATAATCTAAAACCTTAGAAGAATCTAACATTTAAAAAATTATATTAGTAGAAATTGAACTTATTTCATTCAGAGTTTTTAGGATACCCTTAGTTTTAAGAACCTACCCACTAAGTAGTTACTTCAATAGAATTAAAGAAAACATTCCATCAAATTAAACCGCTTTCCACTCTAATACCAAATTTACCAATTGATTTTATAAAATAGAAGAAAAGGGTCAATAAACCCTAATGTAGATAAAACAAATTTACATGTCATGACATTTTAAGTGCTATCAATCAATATATGAAACATAGCTTCCTTGTAAATAATTAACGACAAAAAGGCTATAAATAAAAAATGTTTCAAACTGCTATAATAATGTATGACCATATGTGTACCTAACTACGTACGTTCAACAACAAAAAATAAAAACAAGCAAACCCCACTTACAAAATAAAAAATAAAAAAAAAAACGAAATGTAAATACAGCTCTACTTACACTCATTTAACAAAATTGATAGCATTAAACTTAAACACCTAGAACATATATATTATTCCATACACAGGACAACATTCAGACGCATTCAATATATACGGACGACATACGAAACTTTCTGAAAAGGAAGTACGCAAGGCGGCGGAATCTCTGCAGGAAATTCTTCAATTACTTCCTGCCAAAAATAAACACAAAGAAATTACCAAAACATCATCAGTAACTATCGAAAAAGACCAACACGAGGGCTACACGTACGCAGAGCCAACTAATGACTTCAATCAGTACGACATACCGCCATTGAGACAACTCGAATCCGTATCGCATGTCGAATCAATAACGGCTGCTTACGGGCCACCGCTCCCACACAAAATACACTCATCTAGTTTTGAAAATAAAAATCCATCCGACATTTACCGCCAAATGGCACACAGAAACAAGGACACTGTTTCCTCACCCCCATCGAATCAGGCCCAAGGATACATATATACCAATCCAAATCATCGTGACAACACCTTACACTCCCCTCATTCCCCTCCTTCCAATTCTGGCAATGGCAATGGCGGTAGTGTCCTCAAGAACATAGTAAAATCCACAAGTTATAAAGTAAACATTGACCCGTATCGATCATCCCCATCCCAGTCATTAGATCCAAGACACAACCATCAGTCAAAAGCACAACAGTACACATACTTTAATCCGGCGGAAAATAAAATCGACACTCAATTCGAACGGAGACGTGACGTGAGGCCAAATCTTAGAAAGTTCGAGTATCTCAGGAATTCTCAGATACGAAATGCCGATATGTTCAATCGGAATATGTTGATGTAATTTAACATACAACTCAAACGGACCATAAATCATAGTCAGGGACGATTTGCATGAACTATTTATTTTTTTATTAAATTCACAATTTTTAGTTTAAAACTACTATAAACAAAATCTACAATAATGTGATAATGTATAAGAATTTATAGTAAGTATGATGAATCATTTTCTTCAAATACTACAACTTTAAAAAAAAAATACACTATTTTAGGGTTTAAAAAATTATTTATTTTTATTATCTATTTTTTTATATTTTTTTTTTAAATATTTAATAAATATATTTTATTTTCCAGGTGAATATTACTGAGGTGATCATCTGGTGATAGTATAATGAATTATATTAATTTTAAACTGTGGCATAAAAATAGCATTAAAAAGGCTTAGTTGATAGATCAGCTTTATGGAAAATGTTACATGTTAATTAAAAAAAAAAAAAAAGTGATTGTCACAATAGTTTTTAAATAAATTAATTTAAGTTTCAGTTAAGAAAATATTGCTTTGATCATTTTTGTTTTCTGTTTTCTGTTATTGATTTAGTGATAGAATGTTTTTAAAATGTTTATAAATAAGTGCAATGAATGTAAATTGAAATCAAACAACAACAAAATTATGTGTATGTAATAAAATTTTTATATTTATGCTTTAAATAATTAATTTCTGTTTTTAGGCTTTATTTTTGAGGAAATTAATGAACTGTAGGATATTTTGGTTGTATTATAATTCAAATGCATAAAAGCGATTATATGTAACTAGATGAACTATATACTCCACAATCATATTAACCCGTATTGGCCAATTAAGCCACACCATTTGGGAACCATTTGTATTTTTACTTAAGCAATTTGTTGGTGATAGCTACTACATTGACTTAAGCTTTTGTTTTTTTTTACTAAGGAGCTTTACAATTTATAAAACCCAGAACTGAAACGGCTTAATATGATAAATACATTAAATTCTGACTTAGACAGCATTGTACAATGGGGATTAAGAAATCGCGTAGAATTCCATGCTTCGAAAACTCAATACTGCCTTCTGTCGTTAAAGCGAGACATACCCCCGCTGCCATTATCTATGAGTGGCACTTGCATCGAAGAAACTAATCAGCTTGAGATTTTAGGTATGTGTATCACAAACCCTCTCTTGTGGAATGATCACATATTTAACGTCGCCAAAATTCCCTAAGATGTTTAGGTTTCCTTTAGAGATGCAAGAAATTCTTTTCCCCTTCTGATCTGACTATTATCTATAAAAGTTATATACGTCCAAAGCCTGAGTATAACTCCCATCTCTAGGCTGGTGCTCCAGCAACTTACTTGGACAGTAAACAAAGACGAGCCTTCAAACTGATTGGAGACAGGAACATCATTGATACTTTTACGTCACTCGAACACCGACGTAACGTTTCCTGCCTCTCATTATTTTATCGTTTTTTTTACTTTAAGTGTCCAATGAAATAGCCAGTTGCATTCCTCTCCTCAAACGATTCGACCGTAATACTCGCGCTTCCAGGAATGCTCATCAGTTTACTCTTGAACCCAATTTCGGGGGTACTGTCAATTACAGGGATTCGTTTTATAGCCGTACTACGCGAATGTGGAATACCCTTCCACGCTCTGTCTCTCCCTCTCATTGTGATGAAGTGAAATTCAAGACTAATGTTCACCGACATCTCCTTTCGAATCCCCTCCCACTTACCTAAAACTCGTATTGTGTTTCTGATATATAAAGGGTACAAAAAATTCCCTTGAGTGCGCGCTAAATTTACAAAAAAAAAAAAAGGAACAAGTTGTCAAGTCTTGCAAGTACAACAGTCAATTATGAGCCCAGGTACCAACATATAAATCTTTCGAATTGTTTAGAGAAAAAATCTTAATTAAAAAAACTTCAAAACTTCATAAAATGTTCCTTTATAAACTAATATTTTAACTGACATAAACTGACGTAGCGAGAGCAAAAAATAAGCATGGAAATCAATAAAACAAAAAAGTAAGTATACGGCCCAGTGTACAGTGCTTTTATTTGGTGAAACTTGCAGAGATTATTAAAAATGGTGCGTGAATTATTTTTCAAATAAAAATTCACTTTCTTAAATTTGAAGATAATAATCTTTTTAAAAAAACTACATTATTGACCACTTTCGATGTAATATGTTGATTGGAAAGCCAAAGGAAAACCTTTTCTAGCCAAAAATTTATTATCATTATAGCATCCATACCATATTTTTCCAAATTACTTTAAATGACTTGTTTAACGTGAGACTTAAGGTACTAAACGGTCAGATATTAATGATAATTCAACAGTGTCATCTAAAAAAAAAAAAATTTTTAATAAATACCTGACATTTGAATTATTGAATTATTATTTGAATTTTATGCTCTGTTAAATTTTACATCGATTCCGATATTTTTCAGATTTCTAAGATGTACAGTTACATTATTTTGTTTTAATATTGGGACACAGGGTGCTTTATTTAATTTAATTATTCCTGAATAATATTTATGCAGAACTTTGTAGTGAATAAAATGATGTCTCTTGATTTTGATACACTTTTGTATTCGGTGCCTTAAAATAATCCCTCAAGTTGGGAAATTATTGCATTTCCTGAAAGAACACCCAATAATTATAATGAAATAAGTTCTAATTATCAATAAAATAATCCTCCAATTTCGGGGAGATATTTCATTTTTTAAATAAAGACGTTTTCAGTAAAAAAATTTTAAAGATTTATTTCATTTTTCTTTTTGGGAGTTACATATGTAGATAAGTATATAATGGAGTCATATGTCAAAAGAATACAAAAAAAAATAAAATTTCAATTTTTTAATTTTTAACTTTCATGAAAAATAATTCACTTTTAATTTTGCAAAAAATAGATATCCTTAAAAAAATAATAATTCTGTATTTTTGAGATATTTAAGAAGTTTGTGAAATGTACTGTTATTTTTTTTTAAGCTGACTTTCATAAGTGAAAATAATCGTAGATGTCAAAACACTTTTACTTACGAATTTTCGAAGCTATTTTCATTTTATTTCATTTATCAGCAAATCATGCATGTGTAACATTATTTATTTTTTATATGCCAATAAAAGGTAATGTTTTGCTTCAATGTAAATAATATTTTTTTACCTTGGTTGATTCCAACACGATTCCAGCACATTTATTGTTATTTTTTTTATTCAACATTATATAAAGGGTAAGCACTTTAGTTGAATTTATATTTCATTCAATGCTAACGCAGCTGAGTTAGTAGACAAGCCTGAGGGTGATTCAAATTATAAGAAACGATGATACATTGAACATAAATGGCGAATTATTTGAAAATGTTTAAATTTCTAAAGTGTTCAAAGGTAAAATAACATTTAATTATGTTTGCATGCACTGTTGTACGTTTAAAAAAAATTGTATGTAAGGAATAAACTAAATTGGTAAACTAATGAACTAAAATTGAAGGAAGCTAAAACTGAAGGAATGTTTTTTAAAAATGAAAAGAAAACATTTATGAAAATAATATTCAGAACACTTTTAATTGTATTCTATCCAATGAAGTCAAAAATACTCTTTACATATTTGACCAACTTCTATTTTTTGAAAAGCCGATCCGATTTTGATGAAATCATTTTAAATTAGGCAAATGCAAAAATAGTTATGGTTTAGTTAGACAAAACATCTCAGATGCATAATAAATTTCTGGCGTTTAGTTTAAATTAAAACAAGAGAAAATAGAAAGAACTTTTAAAATAAAACAAAATTTCAATCAAAAGGTTAAATATTTGTCTTTATTAAGATTTATTTCTTTTACTTTCTCAGGGTTTTTTTTTAAAGTAATTATTGAAGAAATATTCAAACTAGAACTGAAAAATATAAGAAGAAAATATAGTTTGGCTTTACTAAAAGTATTAAACACTCTCAGACTTATATTTATTTTTGAGAAAAGTATCCTGAGTACAGTACGAACAAAAGAATGAATTGTTTAGCAAAATTTTGGAAAACATTTCTGTTAGGTTTTCTATTATATAATTTCGATGTTATAACGCTACACTATATGCATTGTAAAATATATCGGATGATGATGAGATACCTTGTTACTTTGACTTAAAATTACTATATTGCACTTATTTCTGTCTACAATCCACACCACTGTGATTGTTATATGTATTTGAGTTTAAATGCCAGCAATACACAACAAATATACTGTTTTTGCAAATTGATCTGTTTTCTAAAGCATACTTTTTGGCTTTTGATAAAGTACAAAAAAAAAACATTATTTAAGTTTCATTTCGAAGTTTGTAAATTTGAACTTATAAAATATTATTTTTAAAGTTTTCTATTTATTTTCGATGACAGGACCTTTTAAAGAAATGTCTATGTTTCAAGTGCTTTCGCTCCCTTTGATTGCGATGTTTGGTTGTAAAAATTGTTTTTTGGCTGTTTAATCTTTTCTTATGCAAATTATGTATATATTTTCGATGACAGTACATAGAAGAAGGACAACAATATTTATTAAAAAAAAAAAACCTGAACAACCTGGAGCAGCTCTCAAAAATTATATAAGGCTAACCTTACGCACTTTGGTTTATTTCTTATAAAACTCATAGCAAAACATCTTTATAAAAAAGGAGAGCACCATCCTACAGTGCATTGAATATCGATCACCACTTCACCTGCTGTTTATCAACTTCGAAACTGAATTCGACTGCGTTCCTCCAAGTGATTGCTATTATTATCAAGGCTGTACATGATGGATCCAAATGTCACGTTATGCTTAAAGGAAGGGTGTCAAAGAAGTTTGAAATCCAAAATGGGTATAGGCAAGGTTGTATACTGTCACCAATTCTGTTCTAGTTGTTGATTAGTGATGTACTGCACTCAGTTTTATCGACGGGAAACGGGAGAATTCAGTGTGTGATTACTTGTAAATGATGCATACTTGGAAAGTCACATCCGGTGTCACAGGAAAGCTGGAAAAGTTCCCAAATAAATGAGTTCAAAACATCTTGAGAATTTTTTTTCAAACCCAATCCTCTAAGATAAACTTCATACGAGAACAGGTCACTGTCTCTATCATAGGAAGACGTAAGTGGCAGTGGATTTGCTATTCGCTACTAAAAAGTAACGAGTGCTTTGCGAGTCAAGCGATGTAACGAAATCCTGTCAAGCAAGCGTTCCAGGCGACCAGAAATTACTTGAAACCCATGGACATGGATATAATAGCCCCGAAGAATAAGCCTGAATAAGCAAGTAAAAAACGAGAAACGGGCAAAAAAGCAAAAAAAAAATACATGCTTTTGAAATCAGGAGGACATTAAACGTGTTTGTATGAAGTCAATACTTAATAACGACTTCTCAATAACAAGTCAAAGTTAGCTACGCCATACTCAACCGTGGCATAATGTATCACTGCTCTGCAGTATGCACAAAGTCAAAAAAACTTAAATCACATTATGATTTTTACGGGCTACTTTTCATGCTATATTTTTGCAATGATGACGAGACGGTTCCTTATACGACTCTGTAATGTTTTCTAGCATTAATTATTTAATTTATTACAGTTCAAACTTTGTAGGTATATTTTGTAAGTAATTTATTGTAAAAATGTGGCTGAGGCGGTTTTAGTGCTTGGCCCCTCAATAAAAGACCTGTATTTGCACAATCCAATTAAAAGCTAATGGAAATTTACAAAAAAAGCCGTTGCTATAAATTATTTTTTTTTTTTTTGAGAAAATAATCTGTCAACGTATTTATCAATTACGTATGATAGAATTAAACCACTCATAAATTCAAGGCTCACTAATGATACAAACAAAAACAAACATACACCCGGAGAAAGTTTTAAATCGATCAATCGGCAGCAAATGTTTTTTTTTTTATTTTTCAATGCAGCAAGATCATTTCGAGTTAAATCCTAATTCAAGGCCGATTTGAAAACAAGTCACTGTCATTGCATACCTCGCACGCAGTACATTACAAAACTTCCGCCTATAGACTTCTTATATTCGTTAACCTTGATCATAATTTCTGAAATGCGTATAAACACGCGCAATACGAATGTCTTCAATATACTCGTAGCTTGTTGCAACTACTATTAACGCATGTGCATTGATCATTGATCTTGTATTATACACATTGACCTTCTAGGGCAAGTCAGGAATTTTTCTTATTTTATAAAGTTGCAGTTAAATAATTGAAAGTTGAAGTGAATTTTCTCAAGCGAATATCGAAATTATGCATTTTTGAAAGTTAATAATTTTATGCATAATTATTAGCCCACCATTTCTGTAATTTAACCTAGTTGAAAAAAAACTTTTGTTGATTTAATGTTTACAAAAAATGATGGATAGTTTATGGTCAAGGTATCAGTTGATGCACTTTTCAACTGTGTAGTATTTTTTATTAACTAATTTACAATAATTCGTTTCAAAACAAATAATAAAAAAAAAAACATTAAACACACTCTACTAAATTGACCTTCCGAAAGAGGAATCTTTTACTTTCTTTCATTTTTGTTTTTAATTACATATTTTAAACTTATCACTTTGAAATTAATTTAATTTGTTCTGTTATTAATTAATTATTGTTTTCAGACTCTTTCTAGGGCTTAAGGCTTAATAGTAACCAAATGAAATATCATGCAAAGGTTGTGTATCACTTTGTGGCAAGGCATAGTCTTTAGCCAATTGGTCCAATAGACTACCACTGCTTCTACCTTGAGCTTGTTGTAATTGTGGCGCTCTGTAGGCAGGCTGTTGTTGTTGTTGTGGTGGTGGTGGTTGCGAACGTGGACCATACTGAGCAGGTTCCACAACTGGCCTAATTGGCTCATGATTAATAGTATTGCCACTTGGCACTGGTGCGTATGATGGTCTCGATACTCTAAGATTCGATTGATCTCCACCAAAAGACTAGAAAATTGGAAACAAAAAAAAATGTTTTTTTTTTTATTGACAATTGGAAGAAACGTCATTAATGAAATGGTTACCACGCTTTGTGAGAATCCTATTTCTGGACGGGCTGGGCGTTGCTGAGGAGAGTAAACAACATCTGTTTGTCTAGCACCTGGAATTTGAAGTCTTGGAGGACCTGATTGAGGTTGTTGTTGAGGTGGTGGTGGTGGAGGAGCATATTGCTGACGATTGTCTTGTTCATAATCATCGTACTGAGGGAATTGCTGTGGTCTTGGCTGAGGACGTGGAGCTGGTTGTGGACGATTAGGACGAGCCTATGAAACAAAAAATAAAAGCAGTTTATATTTTTGACTTGTTTTTAGCAATTACGGGTTTTCGTGAACAACATTTTTCTCTGGAATGTCACCATTTTTCGAAAATTTGAAATACCACTGCATTTTGAACTATTAAATTGAAAATCCATGGGTGCCCCCAGAAGATTTATTCCCGATGCCAATTAATTCGAAAGGTTACTTCCACCCTAATTCAAGTTAACAACTTTCGAAGAAGTGAGAAATTCCCGAAGAAAATATGTTCACGATGATCCTGATTATTGAAAAATGCCAAAATACTTACATAAGGACGATTAGGCCTTATTTCATCTTCATAATCTGGAACTTCTCGGTTTTTATTTGTTGTTTCGTCAACTAACGTTGGTGGAGCAACAGTTATACCCTCCCCAGATGGTTGGAATCCATATTTGTTAGCACCATATTCCACCACTCTGACCTTGCCACCTTCTTCGACATAACCGTACTTGCCTTTGACCTCACCAGTTGCAAGTTTGGTTTCGATTTTGAAGGAACCATCTGCCCCCTCGTACCCATATGTATAGGAACCATCTTCATTGTGCCTTAATAAAAAATAAACAACTTGCATTACTTTCCTTTCTTCCAGGAACTTCAAACTTCTAAATTCACCTATTTATTTGCTTCAAAATTGCTACTGGTGCAACTCGTGCAGGTTCCGAACTACCCCCACCGATATTCGAACGTATCCTTGGAGGTGCAGAACGAGCAGAAGGATCATAATCCTGATAATCTTGTGACACTACCAAACTCACAATTGAGCACAATAATATTCCACGAAGCTATACAGAAATAAAAACAGAAACAATAGTTGGATAAATAAATTTGCTGAATCCAAAAAAACTTTTCTCAAACAATAAAATGATGCCTTAGAAATAATTTACTCTTTAGACTTTATTTCTTCTACTAGCTATCTAGTGCTGCTATTGAGTTGAAAAATATTTAAACTTTATTAAGCGGAAAAAGAAGTGGTTTATGTTTCAGAACCAGATAGATACACTCTAAAGTTTTCAAATTCCTCCATGGAAGCAGTACTATACGTATACTGCCAGTTATTCTGTGTTGCGCCTCTATAGCCATGGGGAATGTGCCATTATGTCATTATATTGGGTGTATTCGCTGGTAAGCTATGAGCATAAAGTTAAAGGTATGCTTGTGCATAAAATAATTCAACCAACAAGATAATTGCATTAAATTCACTTCACCTCTTTTGCAATATACTATTTTTTTTTTCCTGTGCAACAACCAACTTCAACAACAACAACAACAAAAAAGCACCAAAAGCACTGGATATATCTATGCAATTAAGCCACATCGAAAATCAGGTTGAAACAAAAAAATAAATCCATGACTCTTATAGGTATATTAAATTTAGTGGGAGTTTTTATTTTGTTCACTTCTTATTAATTTTTTTTTCCGCACTGAGATTTTATCTTGTTCTTTTTTTTTGCTGCATCCATTGATGCATGCATATTTTTTTTTTTTCAAAGTTTAAATGTCAAAAGAAGGTATTATTTTATAGATTTTATTTGTAATTTAATCACGTACCAGACTCATTTCACTATTTTTTTTGTTTTTTTATTTTTGACACAGTTAATTTAATTTTTTTTTTTTCAAAAGGGATACAAAGATATAAAATGTATCTTTGTCCCTTATTGTTTTTTTTTTTTGATTTATTTTTTAAATATTATATCTAATCGTTAATTCGATATAATTTAGTTATTTATAGAAAGAAATTAAAAAAAAAAAGTCTATTGAATAACTAAACTACCGTTAACACTTCATATGATATATAAATCTCTAATATAACTGAACACTTATAAAACTCTGTGGGGGCTTTTATACCTTGATATATAAGCACCTTCGAATTGGATAGCATAAGATACCATTATTTTGCAGCTGGATAGGTAATATGGATACGTTTCGTATACAGTGAACAAAATAACAGCATACAAGACTTTTTTTTAAGAAGAAACATTTTAAGTGGGTATTGGTTTGAGAGTAGAAACAGAGCCTAGAAGTTCGAGTATATGGTACTTGTTGGGTATACAGCAGCGTACACTATTGGCGACGATATTATTTGTGTTGCTGTTGTTGGTACTTATTTGCAGTTGGTAGTCATACTAAAAATGCAGATATATGCAATTTTTCTACCATTGATTGATCTATATAAAAATATTGAATTTAAGGAATTGTAGACAAAAAAAAATATCTACTTAATATTTCGAATACGTGGCTTTATTTTTTTTCATAGAATTCTGCCCAAAATAATGACTAATCAAAGAACAGTGATGGAGGTGTGGTATTGGCTTTTCTGCATAACGAGTATATGCTATACATACATATATGTATTGGAAAATTCAAGGAAACAAAAATAATGACAAAGTTAACAACATCCTACAGGTTTTTTTTTTGTCTTTAGGCAATTGCGAGATTCAGTTTGTTATGTTGGCATGTATAAGAGTTTAATGAAAACAGTTTGAAAGAAAACTTTTAAACATCGAATGTGACTGTTGAAAAGAAACAAATCGGAAGTTATAACAAATCCGGTTTTAATTGTAGGTTAAATCAACTGACACTCCTTTGGGCATATACCCAAAGGTTGGACTATAGCAAAGTTTAATGTCTGCAAAAGCAAAAAAAAAAAAAAACGAGTGAGCTTAAAATACAGGTTAATAAGAAAAGTTAATATTAAATATAAAATTGACGTTGGCAACAAAAATATTCTTTCCAATAAATTCTCATTTGCTTTCGTAGGAGTTGTAGTCCAGCAAAATTAGACTTTCACTTGGGAAAAATTCCGACAAAGCTGAATTTTGGTTTAAGGTTTTATTTTAAAGTCAACTGTGAAAGGGGAGACTTTTGCTCATACAATCAATAAATTTCGAAAAAAGGGAGTAGGACATAAACTCAATAACAATGGCCACTTTTTGTTGTTTATGTTAAGAAACTTATTTTCTATATAAAAACCAAATTTTTTCGGTGGTGAAAGTTAAAAAATCTGCCAGCTTGAAATTTTGATTTTGTTCACAAACTATATTTTTGCGGTCTTGAGTTAATTTTTCCTCAAAAAGGAGGCTGAGATGTTTCGAATGTATTTGATTTTTTTTTTTTAATTTTTTGACAGATAAATATATAAATTTGGTGGCGCAATAGTCCACGACCTAAGTCACTTTCAACTCTCAACCATTCCTTTGTGCGTGTTATTGCAGGAATCGAGCGAACCTTCAATTTTATGCTGAATCCGAACGGCTAGGATGAGATTTACTTTATTTTTGAGAAGTGATACTCTCAGAGATTTTGTCAATTTCTGGTAAGAAGCAGCAGACCGTGAAAAAAAAATTTGTATTTTTAGATGGGTGAGGTTGGGAATTGAACCCAGTCATCCAGACAATACCTACTCCACAGACTACAACAACTTTGTTTTTTTTTCATACAACGACATTTACATTTACAATTGCTTTTGTGGAGCACAATATATTTTTTCTACACCAATGGAAAGCTTGGTAAGTTAAGTTTAAGAAAATAAGTCCCTTTACCTAAACAAAAAAAAAATGGCGATCGTAATCTTTTTTTTGTCAATATTTGCTGTATACTTATAATAATGTTTGGGAGTTTGAACCATTTTTTTTGAATTCTGTTCAATGTACGGGCAAAACGTTTTTAATGTTTTTTATGGAGAATAGTTTAAGGAATAATAAGTAGCTGAAACTTTTTCAAAAAAAAACATCGTTTTCTAATAAATTGCAAGAAACTAAATCTTAGTCCCTTTCAAAAAAGAATGTTTCATTTATATATTCGTACGTAAGTAGATATTAAATAGACAACTTATCTTATTATTCAACAGAGGCCAAAGAAAATTGAATAAAACCTTGAAGTCTGTTAATCTGTTTTAGCAATATCTACATATAAAAACCACACACGAGCTCTGTTAGATAAATAGATATGGTGGCCATGAAAAAAAATCTATACCTCAGTGACCCAATTAGCTCTAGGGTGCGACGCGTCGTGACGTATTGATATCATAATTCATTAGATTTGATTTATAAGAGGTTTGTGCACATCTTCCTTAGGGAATCATCGCTTCAATTCTGTGACAACAATATGCCAAATTGGACAAACACCATTATACAGGGTGATTTGCATAAGATGTGATTAAAGGCTATACGTGAGACATCTGTGGGAATTCTACATAGCATGGGACATCAAAGTCAATTCAGCCACATCCGAGAAAACTTGCTTCAGAAAACCTGAGGGACTTCAAATCCCATTATCATACGAGTTGTCGAGGAGGCGTGGCACCCTCCCACTTTCTCAGATTTGTTATAAATTATATGAAGTTACTTCCGATTGCTGTGGAATAATGAAATTTGGTAGAGTTATAGGAAGTGCATTCAAATAAAAAAAAAATATAAGAAGCGATAATTTTCAATTATGAGCGCCTACTTTCGCATGCCTGCAAAAAAAACTTGTGCAATGATCCTATCTTATTGATGCAAACTATTATTATCCTGAGCTTACATTAATGTGACGCCACTACTAGACGAAGGAGTTATTCAGTGCAAAGATCAGAATGCTGCGCCCATAACCATCGTTTACATTGTTACTAAGCACATTAAACATCCCACATAAATGGGGAGAAATATACCTTCTCCCCCCACATACCATATGTTTCCAACACGCTCTAGTTTTTATTCACATTTTATGCTAATCACCCTGTAAAGTCCTTAATTTAAATCACAAGGAATGACGTAGCTGGTAATTGAACCTTTTGGTTGAAATTTTCCATTAAATTACTAATTTTTGTATTAATGCATTGATCTCAGGTACAAGGTCAATATTTCAGTGAGATTTTAATGATTTCATTTATTTATGAAAGAATTCTGGATATATTTTTCTTCGTGAATATTTTTGAATCAACGCTGCAATGATTTAAAGTTTCTTCTATTTGTGTAACTTGAATCCAAAATATAATTTTACAATAACTCAAATATTTCTCTATTTTCGCCATTGGATACCTTATAAAAATTCTAACCTTAGCGTTTTCAAGCCAAATACAATACAATTTGAAATGCTAATAATTTAGGGACAATTATTGAAGCCAAAAAGTCAAAATTAAATTTTTATTAATTTTTGGGGTCAGTTCGTAAAAATTCGGGTAACGTTTTCATACTACCTGTGTATCCGGATTTTAAGTAGTGCCCAGATGTTTTTTACACGAAATCAAATTGACGAGTTTTTATTTTTACCTGGTCAAGGAATGTGTGTTAAGGATTAAATTATGTTGGGATTTTTTTTTCCAGCATAGATGGTAGTTATGACTGAAGAAATTATATTATGGCAATTGACAAGATTTAGAAGAACAAGAACCAGAAAACAAAATTTATTTTTACAGTACGCAAAAGAGGTATACATATCTAGCCTTATTAAAATTATAATTTTTTTAAATCTTCATGCTGCTAATTGTGTGTAAAATTTTTGGATTGAATTTAAAAATTATATTTTTCTTACGATTTGTTTAACTGTCAAATTAGTTGTTTAAAAAAATAGTTTGATAGTTAAATTTATAATTTATTTATGGTTGAAATAAGTCAAGTGCCATAATACAATATCTTCAGTCACTCGCCCTATAACCTCTAGGTCTGTAATGATAACAGATTTTGAGTGCGAAATGAAAACTATTGAAATAATGTTGCAATTTATCATACTTTTTAAAAGTGTTTCATTTTTGATGAAAACCTAAAAATCAAAGGCGCTCCTTACAAATATATTTATGGTCAATTGGGGCTATTCTTATGTATGCTTTAAAATAATACACTTTATTTAGGATTCAAGTGATTTTCAAACAATGCAATAATTGGGAAATGCATCAATAGACTTTTTAGGTTTTTAGATTTGGTGGAAAATTATTTGCATAGACTTTTTACAGACAAAGCCCCTCCACGTGTTTGTAAATAACTATAGAAAAGTTAGTCATTGAACAAAATAAACAAGATTTCAAAACAAATACGAACCCAAAGAAAAATTAACTGTTTCACCACGCAAATGCAAAACATAAAAAAAACACATTGCACCCAGCTACCATTTTTGAATTGCATTACTAATTGAACCATCATCCACCATATTCTCCCGATCTGGGGTTCTATTCAAGTTTTTTTCTGTTCCGCAAAATGAATGATTTAACAATGGCAACTAGAAGAGTTAAAAAAAAATTGTTTGACATCACTCTCAGTTGTTGTTCGGTAGCTTTATTTATATGTACGTTTTCTACTTCCTTTATTGAAAATGTTACAGACCTACATATTATACCATGAGTCTACTTTTTTTTAGCCAATATGACACGAAACCTGGTACATACTACAATATTAAGACATATTTTTACTTTAAAAAAAAATAAAAAAAACACGTTTTTAAAATAGGTAGCTACATATGAAGTTGCTTAAGAGCATTTCTTATTGAAGTTTTTTACAGCAAAAACTTTGATATGCCGTTATAAAATAAGCTAAAACTATTTGTAACAGTTACTTTAAAATGCATGCAAAATTGCAATTCCTTTACCAAAAAAACAAAAACACTGCAAAGAGACCATTGACCATTTTGTTCACATAGAAAAAAACTAAAGTAAATGCCAAAAAAAAAATCAGCACTTATACCTTAAACAAAACAAACCTGTTACCATCAAACGTACTTATATTTTCATTTTCAGTTGTTTTTATTATCATACGAAAAAAAACATGAAACATGTTTCAAGTCTGATGGCGGTAAGTGTAATACCAATTCCGGTACACTTACTCCATTTAAATGCCACCGAATAGAATGGACTCCATTTATCAGCACAATCTGCTGAATCACTCTCATTTCAGTCTGCCTGCCATGCGAAAAAGTCCGCACATAAAGAAAAGAATGACGTTAAAAATCAATGACATACCAACTAAAAAATTAAAAAAAAAATTAATTAAATCAACTTGCGTGTGGTTATACCTTAATGACGAACTCTCACATTCTTCGTGTGTAGTTATATTTTAATGGTTATTGTTACAATCTACATGTTGATAGCCTTGAAGGTGAATACTGATGGCTGACTGTCCACTTCCGCAAGGCCACAACCCATACCCTACCCTACCCAGTTCAAACCCGACCTGAACGTGAACAATTCGATCTCACAAAGAGTGTGTTGATTGTTCTTGTACATTATGTAGAACAACTTTCGCTGTGGAAAAATAAATTTTATTATTGTTGGTACAGAGTACATAGGTCGTATATAGAAATCCTTGTTGTGTTTGTATTTATATAAAATGAATTTAAAAAAACGGAATATTTTTATAATTCACATTTACATGTAAACGCGCTGGCAGTACACTTGCAAAGCACAATGTTTGGTATTACTTTCAAAAATTAAGCCAACCAAAATAGGTATTTTTTTTAACTACGGTTGCAGTTGCATATCGTTATTGAATTTTTCTTGGCCATTCGATTGGCCCACAAAAAAAAAAAACAATGTTGAAAGACTGTTGTGGGCAGTTGGTTGAAAGGAATGTGATGGAGGTTTGGGTAAACTGGGTGTTGTACTCTGCTTACATAATGCAGTGCATATTACATGTTATTCTATTTTGCATGGTTACCAACTGAGACGACTATTAAAAAAGTATTTATATGCATAAAATATATAATAGGGGTGCAGTTTTGTTTTAAACTTTTATAATTAAAGAGTTAAAACGTAAAATTGTCTCGTTCTGCAAATTGATTGAACTTGAATAAGAGCTGTTACCACAACTTGCTTTTTTTATTGTTCTTTATATTTTTGTCATATCCAATGAGTAATTGACCGAGCAGGTTCTTTATCATAACAAACGCAAACGCGGCATTTGTATTGAAACCAAATAAAAATAGAATTTTGTTTACTTTATTTAGGTAGCAGTTTAAAATTTAATCAATTTAATTAATTTTAAAATTTCTTGAATTATATTTTTTTAATGTTTTGAATTGAATATGAATATTCGAGAAAGCAATTGTTTTTTTTTATTGCATTGACAATTAAATATCTTGCTATTTTTATACAAATTGGATTTTTTTTTGCTGGAAATGGTATCAAAAGTGAAAGCTTGTCAATCAAGTTGAAATTAAATTTTACTTAGCACATGCAATTAAAATCTAAATCAATTATAATAATTAATCAGGTCTTTATTAACAACTGTGGTTGAACAGTGAAAATTGTATGCTAAAGTTGTTCTAAAACATGAACAAAATGGACATAAGCTTTATTTGATGTTAAAAAAGAAATAAAATTTAATGTTGTTCGTTTCGGATCAATTTAGTTTTCTATTATTCGTAAACATTATTAACTTGCTTTTATATTAAAGTACTTTAGAATAAACAAAAACAAAGAGGCGTTAGAGAAGTGGATGTCAACCCACATAAAGGAGATCTTGTCCTCTTCACTAGGAAACACAAACCTAGGAAACTTTTAAACTTAATGTACAAGAAAGGGTGAAGAAGGATAAAGTAGCCCTTTTCTCCTCCAAGAAAGCTTTCGGTAATAAATGCGGCTTACAGCCCCGTATTACTCACTGGCTATACACCTCGAAAATTAGACCGATTCTAACTTATGGGGTATCTGTATGGTGGACGGCTTAAAATACAGCGATAAATCGTGACAAACTTGCAAAAGTACAGAGAACACCTTGTATTTGTACTTGTGGTGCACTTCGCTCGCCCATCTGCACTGCACTGAACATTCTGCTGTATCTGATATCCCTAGACCTATTTAGCAAACAAACGGCTGCGAGCACTGCACTCCGTCTTAAGGCCTGTTCTCAGTGGTCCAACAATGGTATTAGCCACACCGGTATTCTGAATTCGTTCGGATCATTTCCAACTAACATTGACCACGCCGTACCCCGATTACAGTTCAATAAAAATTTCCAAGTGACCATCCATTCTCGATTCAATTTGGAAAACGGTACATTCTTGGATGATGAATCGATTCACTTCTATACACACCGATTGATCAAAAACTGATGACGGGGTTGGTGGGGGCTGGTACTCTGTACTTCCTTATCACTGTAGCGTCTTCGAGGAGGAACTTTTGGCGATTAAAGAGGTTTTACCAACAAAAGATATCCGCATCTTTTCGGATAGCCAAGCGGCTATCAAATCTTTGGAATCTGTCTCCTCAATCTAAAAAACAGTCCTAAATCTCTGGTGAAGATAGAGCAACAGTTCAATATTCACTTCTACTGGGTGACATTCCATAGGTAATTCTACTATAACGATCCTAGTGATCTAGCCAATACTATAAGATTAGTAGCATAGCACGCTTCGTAAGAAGCTCAAATTGGTTTAACGAGTAAGGGGGATCTTGCAGCTCCTTGTGGTATCACAGCGGACCAATCTTATTGGTCTAAGTGAGTCCGCCTTTCCTCGGTAACCTAACCTAACCATTGTCAAAAAAATAATGTCTAAAAGAAGAAAAATTGTCAAACAAAATATTTCGACATAGTAATATCAAAAAATAGTTTTCAAAACCTCTTTGACAAGTGTTCAAAAATATGTCGAGCAAAGCCGAGTTACAGTAAAATGTAACGATTCTATTTTGATTTATGGTAAATAGTAGTGGAATAAGCTTAAAAATATATAAAAGAAACTTTACTTTAGAGCAATATATTTTATATTGATAGAAAAATGTTTTATTAAAGTCAAATACATTAAATTCTAGAACTTTTGGAAAAAAGCAGTCCTAGAATGTTGAAATATCAACCACCACGCTCCGCACTCCCATTGTAATCCAAATGTTACCAAACATCAGATAGGTATATAAATATTTTTTTAAATAAATAATAATGTCTTTTAAAAACAACAAAAATATTTTATTCTCGATAACACTATTTATCGTTAGTTGGCAATTATTGTGTTTCCTCACGGACCAAATAAATGAAACCAGTTCGAGTTCATTAAACATAACACATATTTTACTTGAAAAAGAAAGATACAGATATGATTAAAGTCTAAGTAGACCTACAGCTTAGACTTAGTTTGGTTACATTGAAATAATACGATAAGAAAAATATCAACAACTTTATTGAACACAGGCCTCTTAAGAAATAAAAGTTTGGTTTAGTCTTATTTTTATGTATATGAATTAAATTGTTTTTTTTTTACATAATAAGAAAAGGTCATTTTTTTTTCTTACTTCCTGCCTGTGTAATCTATGCTGTACGAACCACTCGCGATGTCAATATTTCTGAGAGCAGGATGATGGTGATTGGGAATGTTTGGATATGGATTTTGGTAGCTTGGTGGAGGTGGGTTGTATTGGGGTGGATTGTATTGGGGCTGTGGTGGCTGAAATCTGGGCTGAGGTGGATTGTAATATTGTGGGGGTGGTGGTGGTGGGGGTGTCCATTGAGGGCGGGAAGATTGTTGAAGACCGTCGAGGCTGAATCTGCTGACTGGATAGTTCCTTGGTGGTATGGGCTGGGGTTGTTGTTGGGGTGGTGGCGTCCATTGTGGACGTGGACGTGGTGGCTGGTAGTTATTCTGGGGGAAAGTTATCGGAGCGGTGTTTCGATTATTGTTGTTGCCACCATAGTAGACACCTGGATCTTCTCGGTATTGGCCATCGTCGATTTCGTTGGGGCCCAATGGATATGGATTACTGCTCTTCAAAGTCGGAGGAGCAACATTTATGTCACTTCCTATTAAATGATATTAGAAATGCAAATGTTAGACAGAATATTTCATGTGATCTTGTTGTGATCTCACCTTGAGGTTCAAAGCCACGTCTACTTGCACCATATTCAACTTCACGGACCTGGCCCTGATCATCGACGTAACCATATTTTCCGTGAACTTCTCCATCAGGATATTTAGTTTCTATTTTAAAACTTTTATCTGCACCCTCGTATCCATATGTATATGAACCATCAGCATTGTGTCGGTTGATTTGTTTCAATATTGGCACCGGAGTTGTGTACTGTTGTGAGTTAACTTCCAAAACAAAAAAAATGCACAGAAAAACCAACTGAAAATATAAATTTAAATACAAAAAAAGTTAAATATCGAAAATAACACATATCATTTTCAAAATATATTATTTCAATTCTAAGAATTCATCCGATTTAAGTTGAATCCCTCTTCAATGTTCAAAAATTCTCCTTGGGGTTCTTTAATTGAAAATTGATTGTGTCTTAAAAATGATATATTCTAAACTTTTTTAGACGTTTTTGGTGGCGCGACAGTACATCAAGAAACAGAAACAGGGCCTAAGTGACTTAAAACTCTCAACCATTCCTGGGTGCGTGTTATTTCACGAATGGAGAGGACCTATAACTTTATGCGGAATGCGAACGGCTATGGTGAGAAGCACTCTATTCTTGACACGTGATACTCTTGGAAAATTTGTTATTTTTTTTAATTCACTAGCTGGCTTCGCTCGTTCATTTAAATTTAAGCTTGGCACAAAACTACGAAACCAACTTTTTTGAATAAATGTAAAAAAATGATGGTTTTTTTAAGACAACAATTAAAGTATAAATAGAAAAATTTAACTTTACTCCAGAATCATCTATCAAAAACTGGTGCGTGTGATCCTTACTGGAACTCGTATTTCATAAAAATATCATTAAAGTTGTGATTCTGAAAAGTTAAATTTTTTAGTTTCCATAATAAAATAATATTATTTGACACCAAACATTTTTTCAAAGAAATGCGTTTTTTTTTTGCTTTCTGCTACGCGAGACTGTTAGTTCAATTTCTCGTCGGCCTCAAACTTAATTTTTTGCAATTCTTTTAATTTCGGATCAACCTGAAGCTAAGTGCTTAATTTATATCAATATTTTGCGATGCTTTATTATTTTTTATTCATTTTGTTTTATCTTTTGTTTTTGATTAAAATTATTTGAATCATTCCGTGTTAATCAATTGCTGATTTTTTTTTTACATTATTTCAGTAGGTATCTTTGTTTGTTAACTAACCAAAGAATTTTTTTCTGAAATATAATAGATATATAATCCTGTTTATCCTTAATGTACTTAACATACATCTATGTGAACAGTTAATTCTTTTTTTTTCATTTTCATGAACTGTTAATCAAATCAAAGGTCAATGAGTTCACAAAACCAACGAGCTGTAGATCAATAGGACAATGAAAAGTTATTTATGGGTTTCAACTATGTAATGTAATGCAAACCAACAAATTGAAAACAATGAAATTCCAACATAAAATAAAAACAAATAAATAACAAAATGCCTTTTATAAAGATAAAAATGTAAAATCAATTAAAAAAAGAAAAACAAAAAAAAACTTGCATAACTACGAAGTGGAGCGGAACCTTGCATATAGTCGATTTGCCAAACAATTTTTTTTTTTATTTAACAAATCGAAATATAAATTTATAAGAACAAATTTGAAAAAAAAAACGAATTATTTTATTAGGTCCCAGATTCGAAATGAATGTTAAGACTTTTAAAAACTTCGTCTGTTAGTAAAACAAATCCTTCAGCTGAGAAATTTTATTTGGAATAAACATTGAAAATCATTAAGTGGAAAATATTAAAAAATCGAGTTTTGTTTTCCATTAAGTATTTAACCAAACCATTAGGTATATTTATTTGTCATAAATAACTCACTTATACTGGTTATAAGACAATTAAAACAATAAACTCATTTAAACCATAGAAATGATACATGATGACCTTGGCATACGAAACATAACTCGTTTTCTTTTCTTAAAGAATATAGAATGTAATGAACTTTTCTTTTTAATTAATCATACATACAACTGGTACAGTGAATCAAGTTGTAATTAATATAGCGTATCAGAATTTTAGAGTGAAACAGAAGCTCTCTTAGAATATTAAAAAAAACATTAAATACGCCAAAGTGTTTTTTTTTTTCTTTCAATCACTGAAGACTGTCATTAAAAAAAACTTGACTTTCTTGATCTATGCGATTTGGCCACCATCTTAAAGTAATTTAATTTTTGTCAAAAACAAACATAACAAAAGACTTTAACCAAAAATTAATTTTCTTTAAGATTAATACTACTTAAGAACTTAATACAGCAAATAAAGTATTTGATCCCTTTCAAATTCAAAATGGCGTCCAACGCAAAAATTGTAAAAGGTTGAAAACTTCTTCCTTTAGTCTTAAATCCCGCCATAGGACGATTATTCATCATCTAATGTAACTAAATAACTGGTATGGAGTTTATTGAACAGTTTTTTGAATCGTGTTCGGCTCCTGGAGATGCATTTCAGCTCTTCCCAACTCTTCTCTGGTTGTTCTGATTCCTCCTCGGTCGTTTTTTGCCAAGTACTTCTTTATGTCATCCCGCTCTTCTATGTAAATGCGTATACTATTGCATGGCTTGAATGGCCAATCAACTGTACCTTATCCTAAGTATGGTAGAGTTAATGAGTTCCTGACCTGTTCTTGTATGAACTTCATTATTGGAGAGAAAATCCTCAAACAACCTTTCTTTGTGGAGAACGTAAAATTTTGATCATACATACATGTAGCTTTGATATAAGCAATCAGTTTGTCTGGGATGCTCCTCCTGCGCAAGGTAAAGCGAAATAAATTCTCTATTGACACTGTTGAACCCCTTTTCCAAAGTCAATGAACAGTAGGTGAAGTGGTGATCTATATTCGATGCACTGTTTGATGATGTGTTAATGTTCTACTTGTTCAGTTTCAAGTGTATCTTTGAGGTGGTCTTCATTCTTCATTCACTCCAGAACGATTCTTGCTATTGGCTACTACTGCTGGTAGTATGCAAACTCTTCTTTAGTTTCCGCACTGCGTAATAGTCATTCCTGATTTACACTCATCGGAAACTCTATTTGTCGCCCAAGCTCCCTCAATGACTTGGTGAAAGCTCACACTGATTTTTAGAGCTCTGCGGAAATATCGTCACGCTTTGTTGCCAATATTATGTTTTCCTGTAACATGCCTGAGCCCATCTTTATCATTGCCGACCTTGGCATTCAAGTCTCCCATCACCATTGGGATGTCTCCACGAGGTTTACTATCATATTCAGCACTGAGACGGTTATAAAAAGCCGCCTCCTTTTCCACATAAGAACGCTTCCTTGAGGCGCGGAATTTTATAGTGTTAACGTCCCGTAGTGTAATCTGGAACCTGACTTTAAGGAAATTCTTGATTTTAACAGTAGGGCTAATGTTTTTTTTAGCAACCTTCGTTAATGTTAGAAATTTTTTGTTTAAATAATTCCTTTCTAAATAATTTTTAGTTCTAATTGAAAATATTATGTATACATACATAACTGCCTGAAAAATTCCGAAGAGATAGTGAAACGTCCTTGAGCCTACGTGGCGACTGAATATACCCTATTTTAATTTGAATATTTACAAAAAAAATAGTTTTTGAGAAATTTAGAAACTGAGAAAAAAAACTGGAATTTGATCTATTTCTCGAGTACAAACTTCTAACATTGGATTCTTTTTTAAAAAATAGCTTGAGACAAGAAAATTGATGATTGATAGTTGAGACACTGATTAGTGACGTAACAACATGGCCTTTCTATTCCAACCTTATTACAAAGACCTTTGAATCTAAAGTTAAAAAAACACCAGTTTGAATTAAATAAATTTTGTTTTTAATTTCATTTCTATTATTAAATATATGTATATTTTTTTTCAAATTCAAGAGACGTGGAAAAATCTTCTCTTTCTCAGGACTAGAATTTTTTCAAGTCCTTATTTTTCACAAACTGTCAACTTGATTCACTGTATGCTCTAATATTTCATAGAATTTTTTTCTAGTATCCGGTTGTATAGTATATGTAGAACACAGTTTTACGATCGAAAAATTAACTAAAAAAAAACCAACAAACAATAGTTCCTTATAGCTTTGTCAAATTTTAAATTCTAATTAACGTTTCTTGTTTTAATAGAATTAAGTGGTGAATGCAGTTTTTTTTTATAAAATTTACATTATGCAAGACCTTCGACACCCAGCGCACCACCTGTCTATAAAAGCACAAACATTCCAATCTTGTTAGTATCGTAAAAGTAAGTTGTTTATTTTTTTTTCACAATGGCAAGTATACCCTTTGTCACATGATTCACAGAGTTATTTTCTTTTACACAACCAAACAAAAGAACATTTCGTTATAATTTTCACCCAGCACATCTAATTATATAACGGTTACATAATGACGAAAAGCCTTACCAGCATCTTCGTGTGTTTTGTTTTTACAATATTACGAGTAAAACTAAAAAAAAAACAAGTCGTTCTTCACAACCGCACTATATTATTTATTAATTAATGAACCGTAATAAACAAAAACAAAAAAAAATATTATATTTTGAGCTTAACGTAGTTTTCCAATTTCTTTCGTTTGATGCTAAACTATTAGCACACTTACTCGAAACTCTGTTAACTTACGGACTCAAAAGAAACCTCAAGTGTTGATTGCTTTTATACCACTTCCTATAGCTGCTATGGTAATATTTGTCTCAGAGCTCTAAGCCACCTAGATAGATAGAGTCTTGATGTATATTTTGTCTGTAAAGCTAAACTATGAAGTTCAAGTAAAGAACAAGCAACAAGCCAAACTCTTTTGGTTGCAATGCCTCAGCTCCACCTCAGACTTGTATAAGCAAAGTATATAAAGTGCAGGCGTATATTTTCCATGAGTAGTTATTTAATAGACACAAATATTTGAAATATTTATTGGAGCAGCAGCATCGCCATTTTGACTGCACCGAGAGTTCAGATTCAGATTTAGCTTAGGCTTTGGTCATTTTTGTTGTTCATATTGAGTTTGAAATAGTTTTTTTGTTTGATTAACCAGTTTGCATTGGGTGGTATGTATGTAAATAGGGTTCTGTTTTGGATTTTCATATTGAACGACATTTTTTTTTTTTTTTTTTGACAAAAGGAAAACTTGTTACGTTGTAAAAAAAATTATAGTATAGTTTAATAGATTTCACATGCACAAGAGCACAAGTCACATTGATTAAAAATGCTGTCCAATATTATTTAGAGGATATTATGCAAAATAATTGCACGCAATGAATCAAAACAACTGAGTAATTTTGTACGAATCTTCAGACTGCTTAGGTGCTGATTATGATTAGTTGTTCTTAATGACATAAGTATATTAAAAGTAATATCATTTTCAAAATCATGCGTCAGAAATGAAGTTTCCGGAATGCAAGGAATTTGCGGCAGAAAATGATTCAGATTGTTTTACTTCAAATTATCAAAACGTCATTGTGACATATAAATATATCGGAGTTCAGGGAACCCGTACCCATATTTTATAACGCATCTTCAGCGTTTTCAGCGACTTGGAAATTGGACTACTTGGGCTTCTTGAGCGTTTAGGACGTTTTGAACGTCTTGGTCGTCTTAAGCGTCTTGGGTTTAAGGCATCTTAAGCGTCTTTGGCGTCAAAACAACAATAAAGAAAAGGCATATGACAACAAAGGAATCGAACATACATATAAATTTATCCGATAGAACCGTTAACATTTATGTTTTATTTTTTATTTATTATTAAAACAGACATAAAGGTAATTTTCATTTACATTTTTAGTTGTGACGATAGGAACTCGAGGGCGACTGCTCAATTCCAACAAACCTACTACAGTCTGTCAAAGCTCTTCAAATCCAGAAATCTCACCATAACTTCAAAACTGCTGCTGTACAGGACCATGGTCCTGCCAGTACTCACGTATGGATCCGAGACTTGGGTGCTTAGCAGAAGACACTCCGACCTCTTAGCCGCGTTCGAAAGATAAGTCTTAAGGAGAATTGTTGGCCCCATATGTGAGGAAGGACGATTCCGGAGACGGTACAATTATGAATTGTACGCAATCTACCTTGAAGTAGACATAGTAACAAAAATTAAGCTCAGTAGACTCCAGTGGGCAGGGCACCTGGCTCGCATGAGTGAAGAGGAACCTGTTCGGAAAGTCCTTTGTGGTACATTCTATGGTAGACGGCAGCGTGGTAGACCATGCTTGCGCTGGAGAGATGGCGTAGACCAGGACGCTTTGGGGTGCGCAACTGGATGGCGTCGGCTCAAGACTGGAATAAGTGGAGAGACTTGTTGAAGGAGGCCAGGGCCGGACCCCGGTTGTCGAACCGATGATGATGATGATGATAGGAACTCGAGATATAAATCAAACCTGACATTATGATTATCAACAACACGATAAAATGTGGCCCGCAATTTTGTCTGTCTGTAACTAGACCTACAGCCTATAATCTGCTGAAGGGTTTTCTCCAAACTTTTCTAGATGGTATAAATTTAAATTCCAAATGTAACGGTTCCTCTTATATATCCGATCAGACAAATCGTTTTCATTTTTAAGACTCAGCACCTAAACTTATTTGCTGAAAAAAAAACAATATTTTCTTCCAAAAGCTGTTATACTTGCAATAAAACAGTATTTTTGTATGGATTTCGATTTCACCAGTTTGATGGATTGAGACACAAATTTTTATGTAAAAGTGACAGATTTTGATAACATTGCATCGCAAATCAAAATTTTCAAATTATTTTTTTTTTTTTTGATTTTTGAAAAAAAAAATCAATTGTTTTGTAGAAACTCGATGTTTTGAAAAAAAATGAATATATTTTTAAAGCGCATATTATAAATGAATACTAAAAACTTTCATACAAATAATTTAAAAAAATATTTTTTGAAAAATCCACTCCAACCATTTTTTTTTTAATTTGTATTTTCATAAAATTATTGTATCATAAGATGCCATTTTCAATTTTGAACTCAAATTTATTTAAGGATTATTTAAGGAACTCAAATAATGAATTGTATGCCTTCTCATATTTTTCTCTAAAGATAGGTATACTTGTTTTTGTTCCGATCGGAAGGTTTATTTCGTAACAATGAAATAGACGCATACGGAAATTATTGCACAACAATTTTGCTGATTTTGACATTTAATTGCTAGGCATCGCATGAATTCGAGACACGTTATGTACTTCGATTTTAAAAGTTTCAATACACATTTCAATTTCTTTCGTAGGAATGTCCGATTTATCAATCGGAACAGCTAACATGATACAAAATTCGTACATTTCGTAGAAATCGGATAAAGATTCTTTCCGATTGGATACGATGATAGGGCTGTATAACTTCAACATTTTCAAGTTTTCTTAAGTTAAGTTTTTGTATTTTACCACTCTAATAAATAATTTTATAGCTAATTATTAAAATAATAATTAAATTTCCTTGCGTTTAATAATAATAGAGTAGTTTATTTATGTACATATATTTAATTTAATTATATTAGGTAGTACATTTACATATACTATGTGTGTTTTATTCTTTTTCCTTGTTCAAGATATCGTTAAGATTTTCAATGATTTTTTCTAATTTTTCTTCTAAAACATTTACTCGTATTGTTAAACTGTGCAAAAAAATAAATTTTACAAAAAAGCCAATAAAATATAAATTAATTACAAAAACAATAAAACTTACGAATCTTCACTGTCGTCATCCATGTCAGTTGATATAACTTCAAAATATCTGAATATAAGAAAATTACAATTTAAATAATTATTGATTTAAAAGTACATTTAAAAAAATAGAACTTTTAGTACTCCAGTCATTACAAACATTTGACTCCCAAAAAACCGGAGTTTTAAAGAATTTTTCAAATATTAACTTTAATTGAGCTAAAGGCCATCATGTTTTGTACTTGCAGATCATGAAAAAAATTATTTTTTTCTTCGATTGATCGCTTAAGATATCACCAACGTAAAATTACAAAAATATCGCTTTTTCACTCATAAGTCATAACTCATAAAATGTGAGTGTTATCGAAAACAATGCTATTCAAGGATTTTGCAGAGTATTGTCTTCTTCAGAACAAAATTTAACTGCTCTTTCTAAGGGTCATATTTTCAAAGGACTTTCATCCCAAATCCCGATTTTGCATTTTGAAAATAGAATGAACACATGAGTAAGTTAAAAACGCATCCGCTTAGTCTCGGAAAAAATTTAGGGGCATTATAATTTTGAAATATTTTTCAGGGCCGCTTTTTCGTTTCGCTTTTCTACACAAAGAAATCATGAAATTTGACAAAAGAAAAGGTAGATTAGGTATGTTTTTTTAAATACTTTCTACGGTTGCCTCATTTATTGGCAAGTATTTTAAGCATTCGGAAAAATATTGGACATAGAAGAACTTTCGTTTAGGAGTTTGTAGTTTCTCCATCAACTAATCAACTAATTAAATAAATATTATTATTACTTGTCAATAATTTTGTCAAAGCTTTTAAGTTGCTCTTTCTGATCCTCGTTAGTCGCATCTTGTTCATTGGAAATTCCAGAAACTTGAGGCTCTTCATCATTACTTTTCTTCTCAACTTTTTTCTTTTCATTTGGAAATATTCGATTCTTAATTTTTCCAAAAATTAACTTAATAAACTCTTCAAATTCGTTAACCTTATCTTCGGCTGTTTCAGACTTCACATCGGAATAAGTATCATTGATAATTGCCAAGAACATGTTCTATTGAAGAAAAAAAAATAAAAAATAAATATTTCCTCCGGTTTAGAACAAAAAACCATTACCATTAATATAAAAAACACAAATAATATAAATGAAATAAAAAATATTGGCCCCAGAACACGATTGGCTGCTTCCAATTTCTCGAAATCAAAATCACCTAATACAGTTCGCATGAGTGTAAGGACTGCTGTTGAAAAACTACAGTAATCCGAATGTACTGATCCAAAAACGATAACTGCTAGAAGAGCAAAAGCCACAAAAATAATAGCGAACATGATGCTGAAGCCTAGAAGATCTTTGGCGCACTTCAAAAAATATAAAGTTTTAAACAATTTATTATTAAATAGCTTCTTATCTAAAAGATTAAATAAACGTCAAAATTCACCCTTTGAAGAGTTGTACTAAATTGCATCATTGTCTTGTTGAATTTAATATATTTGAAAATTTGAATCCAAACAATGAAAACACAAATTCCCATTATGTCTAAAAATATCCCATTCCAATAGCATATTATATCGAAGCTGATGAATTGGGTGGGATCTTCTTCATATTTCTTTAAAATCGATTTTAAAGAAAATGTATGCCAAGGTAAATAAATAATTGAAGCATAAGCAATCTGTAAAAAAAAAAGTTGTTTTCATAATTTGTTTAGATAATTAATTTTCAATTCATTTGTTAAGAACAATAGCTTACCAACAGCACTAAGACACTTAACATATTAAATAATGATCCATAAATCGTCTTGAAACCTTTTGAAACGACGCCCCTAATCATTTCAATTGTATAGTAAAGTATCAATCCAAAAAACACTAACGAACACAATATAACAAAATATCCACCATCATTCCACAAAGGAAAATATTTTATAGCTTGAAACTGATTGGAAGTAACAACACCACCAGTAGGCAAAATTTCCGCTAAGAACCTGTCAAAATATTTGTGTAATTAATGAAACAGTACTTGGTGTAAATCTTACTTTGCATTACAAAAAAGATTAACATTTGAATTAAACAATAAGAATTCTATTATAATTATTCTTGTTGCTGTATCTACCCAAGATGCATCTTTTAATTGAGCTAAAATATTTTCATTTTCTTCTTTATTAAAGTCCAACATCTCAATGTAACCAGCTCCATGATAATTTGTAATTGATCCTGAAATTCCATAAGTGCTTGCTTGGCTTTGAGAAAAATGTTCTTTGCTGATAAAAACAACCAAAAAGAGAAATAATTAATTTTCAACAAATGTTTTGATCTATTGCAATGGGGAGAAGAATCTTGAACTCAAAACTAATGAAGATGTTTTATAAAAATACAATTGTTAGAAAAATGTCAAAAATCGTTAGAGCAGTTTTTTTTATTCCATTTTCATTTTAAAATATCAACTTCTTCTAATTCCAGAACCACCGAAATTGGTTTTCCTACTTTTTCCTATCTCTTCGGTCCCACCTGTACACAGTCCTACTGAACCGTAGTCGCTCAGCGCCGAAGGCCGACGTGGTAGATAAACGGAATCGCCTCTCTATCTCCTGGATCAACCCTCTACTGACTAGAAAGAGAAATCCATTTGGAATATAACCAAACCACTCATACACGCAAATGTTCAATATTGGGGTAATAAGTCCAGAAGCTGTTAGCTGGGGACTACGTTCCTGCAATGTGACCCCGAATCAGCTACGTAAGAAATTATTTTTTCTGTTTATGTTAAATCTCTTTTCACCCTAGTGGGCATCCATTTCCAATCATCATAGGTCCGATAAGGGCCGGCCGGCCATGTAACAAATTACCTTTACAATGGAGTCCGGCTGCTATAAAACAGCCGATTCGTCTGGCTAAAAGCTCCCATAGCTCTGATCAGAGCAGAATTTATATATCTGTCGAAATACAAGCACTGATCCAACGAGATGTCAAGAAGCTTTCCTACACTTTTGCCCGCCAGTGGATGTCCATGTGGCCCTACGCCAATTCTTTCTCGTATCTGATGTTCACATTACCTCGACTTTTGAAGCTCTGTTCTGTACGCAATTATATTGTCGGTATACGCAATTGCCTAACAAATTGCCTGTGTAAATGCTGAGTAGAATCTGTGAGTTAACAGCTGCCTTAACTTCTTAACTTTAAAAGTGTGGTAGAAGTCAAATTCCCTATCTCGACAACAAATTGCTTACCATTGAGAAAGCATATGCAAAAGTGGTTTACTTATACCAAGCCTGGTCAGCTTTAGATAAAGTCCTCTAACTATTAGGTGTCGAAGGCTTTCCCCAAGTCAATTAGACAAGCACCCGTACACTGTCTTTAGGATTTGTTCCATTGGGTGTCAGAGAAGAGATAAGACGTGGCATGAATATTTTCATGTCCTGTCTTAAAACCGATGCTTTATTGACCTGTAGTGTCTACTTATAGTCGCAAGTAAAAACGCTACAACCTCACTGACGTGACCTCTTATTTACCTCTGTTCAAGAAATATCTTTTTTCCTATTCTTTTTACGGGGTTTTAGCAGACAAGAAATTTTGCACAAACATTTATTAAGTAAATCTAAAAAACCTATAGTCTGGTGAAATTGACGTCAAAAATGCATGCAATGTTGCTAACATATGTTGGTTGCAGTTGGACATCATTTACGAAAAATTGATAGTTCAAGATATATGTAAGTCAAAGTTGGAAATAACCATTTTTTAAAATTTGGATTTGCATATTTTGCATGTTGGGAAACATAAAATTTGGAATTAGCTCTACCCCAACTGACATAGCTCAGAATAAATTACATTAAATTTTCAAATAGTGCTTGATCATGGTTTGACGTCTTCCAGTTGTATTGGGCCAACATTCAAGAGAGAGCGATAGTTTGAGAATTATTAGGAAAAAAAAACCGGAGATATTGCATTTTTTAAACATTTTTTGCATTTTTCTCCATGTTGTGTCAAGAAATTTTGTTCGACAACAATAGATTCGCAGTCCCAAGAACATAAAGAAGGAATAAAATTTCAATTCCAACTATTTACATATCAGTGTATCAACTTTACAAAAACCTGTCTTTTTTGTGACTTTTTATTATTGTGACTCATACATTGCTATACTCACTTAAAAAACAAAGAAACATCTTCTCTTCTCTTTGTATACTGTCCAAAACATGTTTTGAATTGATTTTGGAAAACTGTATCCACTTTGCACTGTTCACTTCTCACTCTTATCTGTCTCAATCTTGGAGGTCCCAGCAAAATATTTCCATCATTAGACTCATTCATTGGCAACATTTTCGTTTCAAATTGGCTTATTCCCTCAACAAATGTTGTTTCAGCAAATGACCACCAATCAGAAATGGTAACAAGGTCTTCATAAGCCAGTTCAAGTCCATGTTGATTGGATGTGAATCGATTGTGAAATAACCTCATAATTGTGTTATTGAAATAAAACATTCCAATTTCTCTTGATGACGTTGCTACTGAATATTGAAAAAAAAACTTTTTCTAACAATATTTAAGGAAAATATGATTTTATAAAATTTACCAATGGTTGTTACGAATAAAAACATCAAATAGATCCCCAAATCTTTTAATTCATTTACAGGTGTTGATTGTTTGCTTTTATTCCGGTTTTTAAAAAAGAATCTTTTGAGGCGATTTTCGTTTCTTATTTCCATTATAATTTTTCAAATATTTCAAATAACTATACTGTTTGCTTGTACAAAGTTTAAAACAAAGTAATAAAATTTGAGTTATAAAATAAACGTCAACTATTTATAATGTATACGTATGAGTTACTCCTAACTTTACTCCTAACTTTACTCCTACTATGTTCATAGAAATCTGCATCAGTAACAAGCTTATCACCCTTATCAAAAACAACAACATTTTGCTTAGGAGCTCTTACTTTGAGGCATTTTGAAGATTGTCAGAATTAATGAATTATAAAAGCTGTCTCCCTGGCGTTAGGTTTTCTTTCACTCTTAGTTTTGTCTTAAATAATTAAAATTTCAAGAAACTGGAAATCTTTTGTAGTTTATTGTTCTTTTTTTAACAAACTCGAAAAAAAATGTACATAAATGTAAACATTATGCAATATTTTCAAGATAACAATTTTTATTTAACACTTACTGCTTTATCAAGACATGTTTGGAGGTTATTAATTGTGTTTTCCAGAACTACTATTCGCTTCTTCAAACTAAAAAAAAGAAAATGAATAATGTATCAAATAAAACAATTCACAAAAAATTGAATATGTACATACTTATTCAGCTTCAGTGCAGATTTTGGTTTCGGCTTCACTCTAAAAAAAATAAAAAAAATTAATGCTTTTGGTAGGGATCAGAAAAAAAATTAAAGAACAGGGTTGTTTAAAATACAATCATGCAGAACTGACATATAATTTTTTTGTAAACATAAAATTTTTAAACTGCAAATTTTCTGTTGTGTACGTTTGAGAAGTGAAAAAAAAACATTGAAGAAACATTGAGCATAGGTTGTGATATGATTGAGTACATGAAAACGATTCAGTGATTTTTTACCATTTAAAATTTTTTTTACAATTTCTAAAAGAAAAGTGCGTGGATTTTTTGTATTGACTCTTAATCTTTTCAAGTTTTTTTTCCGACAATGAATACCGAGCTAGGATTTTTTGAAAGTTTTTTATTGGCTGAATCAAAATGTGGTTTTTATTTAACACACACCTTATATACTACTGAAATAAATCAACCCAATTAGGAGACTAAACACTATTTAATTGGACCTTGTTGAATTATTGATTCAACGGCTGGACGGCTGTTTAAACTTCCACAATTTTTTACCGATTTTAGTAGAAGCTAATTCGAAAAAATGGGTGTGGAAGTACTTAAATGAACTTCAGAAAAATCATTTTCAGTTTTTTTTCTTCTAAATAAGAATAGAAGATGAAAAATTTACCTTAATCATTTGAAAAATAGACATAGAGCGGCTTCCGTGAAACAAAGAAAGAAAAAAGGATGTATTTTACAGACACTCACAAAGCAAAATCTCAAAATTTCATTGAAATCATTAGAAACATTTCCGGGAAACCTAATACATTCATGTTAATATTATAGAAATATAAATACGAGAAAGTAGCTCGTTGGAAGCAATAAGATTTTGATATTTTTCTTTCATGATAGGAAATTTTCATTCATTTCTTTTTGAAAGTACCTACATATATTTATGCAAAATTGAAAGTAATTACAAATGGGTAATTCTATAGGTATCTTATACGCGTATACGCGGTAACTAATGTGTAAAAAATTTCGGTATCTCACAATACGTGACGTTGTCAAATGCAACTTTTTTGATTTAAGCCTCTTTTGATTATTTTTTTAGTCATATATTTGATATAGTAGAATATTTTGCAAATTGTTTTAAAACTTAGCAAAAAAAAACATGAAGCTAAAGCATCGCTGCACCAAAGTCAAAATGTTGGGCACTCTTTTTTTGTTTTTCGTATAATTTTATAACATAAATAAAAAAAATTAAAAATAGCCCTAAGAATTTGGAAATTTAATTTTTTCCATGTACCTACTAGTTTGTTACCTACCAATTTTTTTTTTCATTTGTTTTTAAGCGTCATGGTTAACAACACTAAATTAATAAATAAAAACAAAAAAATCTTAAAAACATCGGCTCTTGAGTTAGGTAATCTGTGCAGGACTTTATTTTACTTAATTTTAAAAACTTCGCCTAGCTCAACGCCAAAAGAAAAATTAAAAACTAAAATTTGAAAAAAAAATGTAAAGGAAATCGGCCCTGGAGAAGTGCAAAAAAAAAAAAAAGATATTTGTAATCAAAAACAAACTATTTGTAATTTAATTCTACTCACGAATTAACAATATTCTCTTTCCTTTTTTCATCATCTCTTCTATAGCTTTCATCTTTTAATGAGTAAGTTTTTAAATCAATGTTCCTTCTTGATGCAAAAGGAATTTTCTCAAACATCCCAAGAAGTTTTCTCTTGAGTTCCTTCAATTCCTCAGTTTTGTTTTCATTAGTTTCACTCTTTACTTCTGAAAACGTATCATTTATTATGGCTAAAAACATGTTCTGCAAAAAAAGAAAATCGATTCTTATATTAATTTTTATTTTTTGTTCTATGTCCTACCAAAAGTATGAAGAACACAAACAAAATATATGATAAAAAGAAAATCGGACCAAGGATGGGACTAGCTTCTTCCATCTCCGAATAGTAAAGGTCTCCAAGGACCATTCGCATCATAGTAATCATAGCAGTTGAAAAATCACGAAAGTCAGCATGAGTTGTTCCAAATAAAAGAACTGATAAACCGGCGTAGGCGAGAAAGACAATTGCAAACATTACAACAAATCCACATAAACTTTTTGCACACTGTTGATATTTTATTTGATTACTATTTTCAATTATTAATAAAAAAAAAGTATATTTACCTTTTGTATAGTTGCACTGAATTGTAACATTGTTTTATTCATTTCAATGTATTGAAATATTTTAATCCATGCAATAAATGCACAGATACCCATTCCAGTATTGAAATACACATTCCAATAACAAATAACGTCTAAGCTGAAAATATCTTCTGATTCCTCGTTTTCGACATCAAGGATCGTTTTTAAATAATTTGTGTGCCAAACAATGTAAAACAGCGAAAAGTATGCAAGCTTAAAAATGGAAAAACATTACAATACATACTACATTATAATTTTTGAAGAAGAAATTTAGTTTTTATCTAAAATTTATATGTAAACACTTAAGGCAAAAATTTCAACAAAAAATTTACATACATACGTTTTCTAAACAAAAATTTTGATTTTTTTTTAAATCCAAAAACAATTTGTTTTGAAAATTGATGTACAATATTGTGAAATTACTATGGGACCACTTCCATAGAAATCTTCATCGTAATCTGTCAAACTTCATCAAGATCGTTAGAGACGTTTTCGAGATGAATATGTTTTGTCTTAAAGGTTGAATGACATTGCGTTACCCTATTTTTTCGCGATCTCTATATCATCCTAATGTAAAGAGTATTTTTTTTTTAGAGGTATAGAACTTTATGTTGGCGACACTTTTTTTACCATTTTAACAGCTGTTAAGCGATGTGTGTTAAGTTTGGTTTGGCATTTCAAAATGAATAGGCACACTACCACCTAGCTAAGTGTAAATTCGGTAAACCCAAACCAAGATTACCGTTGATCCCGATATTCATAAGAGAATTCTTTTTAGCGATGAAGCTCACTTTTGGTTGAATGGCTGCGTCAATGAACAGAACTGCCATATTTGGCGTGAAGAGAGTCATCAAGTGCATTTTGAGACATAGTTACATCTAGAAAAACAGATTGTTTGGTATGCTTATGGTGGTATCACGAAGCTGGCCAGAAATTTGCAGACAGCAGTTATATAGCCATGTTTACTGACTTCCTCAATTAAACAACCATAATGTGTAGGTGCTGTGGTTTCAACAAGACGGAGCAACATATCACACAGCGCATGACACAATTGATTTATTGAAGGAAACGTTTCAGACCCGTGAATTGGCCTACAAGATCGTGCGATTTATTGCAGCTAGATTATTTACTGTGCGGATATGTTAAGTCGGTACTCTACGCCGAAAAGCCCGAAACGATCGACCACTTGGAGGACAATATTCGCCGCGTTATTGCCCATATACGGCCAAAAATGTTGGAAGAAGTGATAGAAAATTGGACCCAGATGAAATTAAGTCCGATCATTCCGAGGCGGTCATATGCTAGAAATCATTTAAATTATAATTCAATTTTATTACGAATCCTCAACCGTTTTCCGTTCCTGGATTTAAAAAATTTAAGCATTCTATTTTTTTAAAGCAATGAAGTAATATTAATTTAGTTCTAATTGCTTTATCGTATTATTTAACGCTCTCGTCTCAGGTGAGAATGAGAAAAAAAACGACTTTCATACATATGGACTGATAAAATGTAGAATTGTGTTTTGTTTCTGTTTTTGTTTTCGAAACTTACTATCTACGATTTATTTACGCATATAGTTTTTATGTATCCACTTGTTGGTCAAAACATTAATTTAATTTTTGAATTTTTTTTAATTTATCTGAATTTAAACTTACCAAAATAACAGTGACATCCATAATACTCCAAACAGAATTGAAAATACTTAAAAATCCATTTAACTTCACTCTCAACAGTAAATCAATTGTATAAAATAAAATGATCACCAAAAACCACAAAACAAAGAAACATTCCGAGAATCCTTCACATAAAACAAAATATTTTAGTGGTTGGATTGAACTTGATGTCAAAATGCCCCCAGAAGTTGCAAATTCAACTAACATTCTGCAAAACAAAATTCAGTTAATTTTTAAACATGAAAAAAGATTTAAATTTTATTTACTTTATATTGCACAGCAAATTAACATTTGCATTGTAGGTAACAAATTCAATTAAAATCATTCGAGTTCCTCTATCAATCCAACTTAATGTTTTTAACTTTTCCAAGGTAGCTTCATTTTCATCTGGCAGCGAAGACAACTTTTCAATATAACCAATGCTGTCATAAGTGGATATTTTTCCCCAAATTGGGTAAGTGTTGATATATGCTTCAGTTGATTGAGTTTTGCTGTTAAAATTTATAAACTTTTTATCTGGACTATGTTTAAGGGACAAAAGACAAAACAAAAGATGCAAAATAAATAAACTTAAATAATACCAAAAACCACATCGAAACAAGGTTTAATTTTTAAAAAAATAATTATTGATTTTTTACCACAATTTTATGACATTTTTAAAAATTTCCACAAACTGATATAACATAATTTTTACTTTCGTTAATAGGTACCTACTGTAGGCAAGTTTTGGATTCTCAAAAAAAAAATTTAATTCGAGGTTTTAATGGCAACTCTGTCAGTCTGTTCTTTTATCTCAGCTACTGCAATGATTTTCTTCAAAATTTGGACTTAAGGGTTTAAGGTAATATTCACTACAGGTGAAATGGAAACTCTTTGTTAGCTCCAAAAATAACGATACCTATCTTATAACATTATACTATATTGACGAAATTTTCGTAGTGTAGTCTTTTAATTCAAATAATTTGGTCTAAAAATATTTTTCAAAAAAGTGTTAACTAACGGTATACGTTACCAGCAATAGGACCTGATATTTGATTTTTCGATTTTCTCATAAACGGCTTGCAATACAAATGTGTATGAAAGAGATCCTATATTCTAACTAATTTTAACAATTTTGAAAAAAAAATATTTTTTGGATTTTTTAAAAAATAAAGCATTTTTGAAAATTCCATATTTGGTAAACGGGTCAAAATTGTAAAATTCTAAAGAATATGCAAAAAGCTAAGAACAAGCATACAATTTTTTTCATAAAAAAACACAAAACTATTTATGTATTTAAAAAACTTTTGTATTATTATTATTCAGTTTAAAGATCAAGCTTCTTATCTGATAAAATTTTTCAAAATGTTTTAAGAAAAATAATTCCAAGTTGGCCTTATATTGATTTTCAAATTGAAATAAAGCCAAACTCCAAATTTGGTCATATTTCATTTTTCAAAACGCAAAAAACCCATTTTTTTAGGATTTTGTTTTTACATGCCTTGTTCTTGCATTAAAACATTTTAACTTTTAGCAACGTTGCTGAAAGTTTCTAGAATTTCAAAGTTTCCAGAATTTACGATAAAATATGAAGAATAAGAAGGGAAGAAAGGGGTCCTAAGAACTCAGTTCCAATGGCAATTGTGCACAACGTTCCAATAATATCGCAGAAAAAAAAAGTTTTGCGAAACAAAAATCAAATAGAATCTTGGTATAAAAAATTCAGAACTGGCTGAAAACTTACTAAAAATGCATAACCTTAAAGCTACATTATAATATTCAAAAATTAATTAATTTTTTCGAAATCGGCATATCATACCGAAAACCTCAGCAAAATAAAATTTTGTTTTTGGACTTGTACCCAATTAATTACATAGTTTGGAAAGATATAGTTAAAAAAAACTGTTATTACTTAAAAAATCCAGTTCTTTCTTCGTTCCTTTTCGTGTACTCTCCATAGCATGTTTGAAATTGATTTCGGAAAGCATTATGTATCGAACAAGTTGAATTTTCGACTCTTATCTGTCGCATTCTTGGAGCACCAAGTAAAACTTGATTTCCCGAAATTGGTACACTTTCATTATTATTAAATTCACCAAATTGAGATATACTTTCAATGAATGTCGTTTCAATAAATGTCCACCAATCTGCTACAGTTATCAAATCTTTATACGTCATCTCAAAACCATATTCATTATAGACCGGACGATCAATAAACTGTTTTTGAATAGCATTTGCATAATGGAACATATTTTTTTCGTGGGCAGATAATGATACTAAAAATAATAAACATAAATAATATGTAAATATGTAACTAAAGACAAATTTCTTATTTTTTCATTCGAAACTACATATACATACCTACCAATTGTTGTTGTTATGAGAAAAACAGTAAATACAAATAAGTCTATTAGATGAAATAGGATATTTGATTTTGATGTGTTAATTCCTCGACAGGAAAACGCCTGCATTTGCATCCAAATATTTTTAAAAGATCTTTTATTTGTATTTTCCATCATTACGTTTTTTTATTAGAATTAAATTATTGAGACTGCCTACTTTAATTTATAAATAGCAAATTACAGAGGTTGTTAAATTGCTTTAAGTTGGAAAATAAAATGTTAACTTCATACTTTTTAAATAAACACAATACCGATCACTCTCTCAATATGGCGGTTTTCAGTGTATATAACAGATAAAACATTTCGTTTCTTAAATTGATTGTATTTACGTACTTTTATTAAAAAAGACAATATTTGAATGGTTTTTAAATTCTAAGGGATCAGATTTTTTTCAGTAATGAATTTAAAAATAAGAAACATATTTACATTATAAGACTTTTAGACCTCATTTATGCAATTTTATTTTCCACTTTTGATTTTCCATGAGGGCCGTTCACATTCTCAAATATATTTGACAAACGCCGCGCCGAGCCGTTTGATGAAAATTTGATGGTTTGATGGCTTTAGCGTTCACATTTGTCAAACGTGCCGTCAAACGTCAGTTCTATTTATGACAGACGTAGAAAACATTTTTAAAAAATGTCCAATCTTTTTTTAATTATAAACAAAATAATTTTCCCGGAAGGAAACAGTACTAAAAATTATATGACTATGTCAGGCATACCTTTTGACGTATTTTCTAAAATGTGCGCTTGGATTTAAGATACGAGGAACAACTAACGTTGGAATATTTTTCTAATTTTTATAAAAAAACGGGGTTTTTTTTCTCGCAAGTACTTTGAATACTTGAGATTAGATATAGAAATTTGTGGTCGGTAGAGTACAAAACATTTTTTTTGCGTTTGTACTTTTGGAAAACCAAGGCTAAATTTTCATTGAAGCCAGCTTAACTAGCCCAGTTACTTAGTTAACAGGAAATTCAAGTTTTAACATTACAGAATAAGGTGACACTTGAAGTTCTTTCCAAATGGCAAAACTTCCTAATCCTAATTTGTTTAAATTCAGCTTTTAATTTAAAGGACCAATTGTGCAAACGTGGTTTAGTATTGGTATAACATTTTAATTTTCAGATTTTAGTGATTTAACTGTGGTTAAAGGCTGGATTAGGCATGGAATCAGCTTGAACTATAACTAAACCTTAATTTACTGACGAAATTCGAAAAATAAAAAGTGCTGAACAACATTTCAAATATTGGGGTCATAAAATATTTAATTTTTGTTTTAATATTCAATTATATCTAACTGAGTTATTTTTGTAATTCAAATTATATGACGTAATTTATCGTGGTTCTCTTTGAATTAATCAAACTAGTTCTCGAGCCTCAATTCAACTAAATTTATCGATCACTCAAGTGAACTAAAGTTCCCAAATCTAATATGTAAGTATCGAACCTGTATGGTTTATTATTTACAAGTTTGTATGGAGCATTGTTTTTGTTCCTGTTATTAGAAAACAGACAACCAAAATATACCCCAACAAAAAATTTAACTGCCTAAGGGCGGATTTATTTACAATGTGTTAAATACACTTGGGTTTTTTTCACAACTTGACGAAACTGCTTTTATTCACTCAAGTTGCATATTTATAGATACTCCAAAGTTGATTAACTGGAGAGTTGGTCAACTTTTAATATTCTCAACTACCTGAAATTCATAGTTTAATTTTTGTGCAAATTTCGGATTTTTTTCATTTCTGTTTATTCATTCGTTATATTGAATTGTGTTGCTCCTCTTTTTTTTATTGTGTTGAAAGTAAAGTATTAAATTTTAAATGGTTGGAAAATAAAGCCTTAAGATGTTAATTAAACCTTAAATTGAAAATGAATCGTAACAATAAATTTTGGGAGAATTTTTGAAAATTTAAGCCTTGAAAGACATAATGCTTTTACGTATTCCTATCCACAAATGGGACGACACCCGGAGACAAATTACTGCATCAGTGAGCTCTTCATTATTTACGATATATTTAAAATATTCTATCGATTTAATTTTTCAAAACCGACAGTAATTATTACGGTTCTTGAATTGATAAGGGATCCCTTACCATTGCGACTTAGTTAAAGGTGGCCCTAATCGACCAACATGCTCGCCAAACATGCTCGTTTGCGTGTCCCCATACACGGCGAACATTCTCCAAAGAATAAACATCATTTGCGACAAAGAAGCGCAACAACAAAGTTCACAGCAAAAATGAGATTTGCTCGCGAACATGGCCCTACACGGCGAACATGGAAGCCAACGAAGACGAGAAAATCGAAATACACGACCAATATACAGCGAGCAGGAGCATGTTTGGCGACCATATTCGTAAATGTGTTTTTGTATTTTCACTTAAAAATAATTTATTAAATCCTACTTCTGGCTAGCATTGTCATATCTGAGGACATCTGGCATCATGAAATATTCAAATAAATTAAATGTTGAATTTTGATTTTTTGTTTATTTTAACTGAGCAATATTTTGAATGGTTTTTTCACACCTCAAAACATAAAATTTTGAACATTTCCATGTATGTACCACTTTTCAACTAATAAAATTCTCATGAAAATTATAATTTTTAAAAAAAATTTCAGTATTATAAAAACTTTGGATGCCATATTCGAGAAAATTAAATTTTTTGAAAGCGTTTTTTAACATTTTTTTGTTGAAATTATTAAAGATAGGTAATATTAAAAAACGAATTTGTAAAAAAGTAAATATTTAATTTTCCAAATATATTTTTTTTTTTTCAAAATTGAAACTTTCCTACATCGTGAATTTTTTTTCCATTGAAGTAAGCCAACTTCAAGCCATTTTCAGAGAAAAATCGTTTCCAAAGAGGCCAGCAAAATTTATGGCAGGTACCGTTATTTTTGGTCTTAAAAAAACGTCTGAAATACGGAACAATAAACACCAAATTTCAATGGGCAGATAGACTTTCGACTTTCCTATCATAAAAATGCAAATTTGTTCAAAATCTCAATTTCGAATTATTTCACTAATCCATAACTTGCCCTATATTCACAAATAAAACATATTGAATAAATATATCACTTTACCTTCATAAGGCCACAGAAAAATTTCCATCACATGAGCTGGACCATTTTCCTCTCTTTAGAATTTAGAACAGCTTAACTTAGAGCTCTTTAGCGTTAAACCAGGAATTATAAAGCTTTTGTTTCACTTCGTTATTTAAAAAAATTGTTGGGTTCTAATTGTTAGGAGATTACAAAACAAAACACAGAATTGAATGCTATTTCAGCTTCTCAGAAAAACTATTTATCTAAATGTGTGACAAATGCTTCTTTCCCATTAATTATTCATCTAGGAATAAAAGTTTATTACCTCTGTTTTAATTTCTCAATAATAAATCCAAATTGTTTAGGTAATTCAACTCTCATACAATAACTTTTTTTTACCATTAAATTTACTGATTTATTAATTTTCTTAATAGCATCATCATATTATGACTCGACTTAAGGTCATTGTAAAATTAAAAATTTTATTGTATGTACCTCATATCATTCTTTCATATTTTACTTACAATGAACTTGTGCCGTCAAATTAGCAAAAGCTTTTTTTAATTTCTGTAATAATTACTTATAGTACAGTCAATCTAGGCAAAAGTCGGGGGTTCATGGCAAATATTTGTAACAAATTCGGCTCTGCAGTCTAAAGCATAAAATACAAAAATGAAAAGAGGAAATTCCATTTTACAATGCAAACAAAAAAGCGTGCAACAAAAAATAAAGCTCTCAAGCAAAATTCAAATATTAATATTTTTTCGAACTCAAAATCTTATATCTTACAATTTGAAATATTTTTGTTTGTTTTTAAACCATTTCCAAGTGTGTTCTAATGCATTTACGCCTAACTTTAGTAAGTTTTTTCTGAGACCTTTTTCAAAACTACAAGCTCTTCAAAGAGAACACCAGCATCAAGTCTTGAGACTTTTTTCGGGGTATCATTTTAAAATTCAAGTAAAAAATTTGGTTTGGTAAAACTTCAAGATTGTCAACTAAGTTTTAGCAAAACGCTGAAAAAAGAAAAAAAATATTTTGACTCACAAAGTTAGTTTTTACCACTGTTTATATCCAAACATTTCGAAAATCAAAAACCAATTATGCAAGCAAAAAATTTCAAAAAAACAACCCTTACTAGAAAAAAAGTAACCATTTAACCATTTTGGGTTTCCACCATGACTTTTGGGACAGTCTGAATAGACAATTTGCGTTATTTTTGTTTTCACTTGCAGTTATAGGGCAAGTTTTGGATTCATGAAAAAAATTGATAGAAATTTCAAAGAAATATTTTGTTTTGGGGTGGTGCAAAAAAAATATTTTTTTCGTTCTCAATATAAATTGAAAGTGTAACATCACACAAGCTCAACGACACATTTTTCATATTTGTGACACTTTTTATTTGGCGGCCATTTTGTTTTTAATGAAAATTTAGATTTTTTTAGATTTTTTTGATCCTAGAAAAAAAAGTTATAATACATTTTGTTGAAAATTCAATTTTTTAAACGCTCCTTCAGTACAACTGCAGTTAAAGGACTCAATGATTAAAACCAAAACCAGGCCAGTTCTGTAACTTTCATCTGACTAAAAAAAGACTAAAATCAGTTAAAAAGTACTGCAGTTAATTAACTTTTAGTCAATTAACTGCTTTTATTAACTGTACAGTTAAAATATTAGTACTGACTGCTGACTGTGCTGACTGTTTTGTTTTTGCAGTTAAAGTACCCTCCCACAGTATTAACTTGCAGTTAATTGTTAAGTTAATTAACTGCGTCTTAACTGACTGCATTATCAAAGTAGGTACTGCAATCTTTTACAACTCTGGTCTGTATAGAGTTTTTTGGGCCGTTTATGATTATGTAAAAGTATCTAAAATTTATAAAAAGTATTCAATACTTCAAAAAAATTGTTTTGAGTTTTGAAAAAAAAATTCAAAAAAATATTTTTTGGAAATTAAATATCAATCGAAATTATGAAATTGCGACAAAAAAAATTGTTCTTTATTAATTTCCTAGACAAATGTTAAAAAACCATTTCCTAAAATTTCAAATCGAAAATGGCACTGATGATTTTAGTGAATTTTTTTTTAGTGTAGACTGTAGGTATTAAAATATGTAAGTACTGCCATTTATTAAACAAAAAATTGGAATTAAGACATAAATGTTCAGTGTTCACATTGTTATTTTATGTTTTACGCTTAACTTAAAAACGAAGTGGTCGCACCAAGGAGCAAGTACGTGCGACCAAGTTGTGCATTTTATTTTATACAAAATCAATAAAATACCAACGTTACAAGAAATCGGTGACACGCTTTACTTCACGTTTTAAAATTCATTTAATTCTAAACATTTTCAGCCATATATCTTAAAACTATGAAAAAAAATATATGTGGAAAATAATTTTGTAACTTAAGTTACATATTGTCTACTTTTTCTTGAAATTACATTCTTTTGGAGGAACAATAAAATGTAAAGCCGAATTCTAGTTTGACTGTTCTATTATCATTTTGTACCTACGTCTGTTTTCTCACTTAAGTTTATGACTACCTTAACACGGTTAATTCTTAATCGTTCCTGTAATATCAGCTTTTCAAATGAGCATTTGAACTACCGATTGAAATATCTTTAATTCACCACCAATCCAAAGAAAAATCTTAATTGTTAAAATATTCACATAGGTCGTAGGTTAAATAAGCAAGTACGAGTAGGTACATAAAATATTATTTCAACTTAATAAAATAAATTTTATTAAAATAAAATGTTCATACAGTAATAAATTTTGAAACAAGTTACAACCCATTAAGACATACGTTTGTTGTCTGAAAACGAATGACTAAGAACAATTCAGAATACTAACCTAAAAGAAGTATAACATTATTTTTGTTTATTGTTGAATTCTTAATAAAAAAAAAATATATGTACATTATTTAAATGAAAACGAGTTGAACACAATTTGAGATAGTTAATGGATTTAAATAAACCATTGTTAAATTTCAGGTTCGTTTATATTTTGGCTGATTGGACCAACTTGCCGAACAAATTGCTTAATCTGTTTTCGGCATCGTTTGCAAAAGCATCTTCTATCTGGGAGATAGACAGACTACTCGCAATGAAGAACATTTTATTCATAATTATTTGTGGGCTCTTGGCCAGAAGTACAGTTAGCTTGGATTATCTTACAGAAAGACGTATGTATCTATCACCAAAGATTTATTTGAATTTATTAATTTTTTATAATAGTCTATTTCTTTGTGAGTTGTATTACATTTTTGTATAATCAATTTCCTGGTGTAAATCAACATTAATGCTAAAAAGTGACTCATTTCTAACGTTTTTTTATTCAAATATTTCTATGAAACGTCATAGTTTTTTTTTTTCTTTTCATTCCTTTAATAATTTATGTTAATCTTTATTTTTTGTTGCAGCTGATTACCTTGAAGAAGGTTGCAGTATAAAAAATCCAGAATTCAGCAAGTGTTCGATTGTGAATCTACAAAATGTTTTTAACAAATTGCGGGAAGGTGCTTAGTAAAAACTCAAAACAAATAATTATTCCATTTCAATAACATAAAATGTTTTTTTAAAAATTCTATAGGCATACCTGGACTTAAAACTCTTCCCAAAACGGAACCGTACTATATTAAAAGAGTAAAACTATTGCAAAACAATGATGCAGCCAAGTTCGATATTGAATTAGCAAATTTAACTGCAATTGGAATTGGCAATGCTGTTATTAAGGAAAATCTGTAAGTGAATTTGTTTTCGAAAAATTACATTTTTCCCACATGCAGTGAGTTTTTTTTTTTAGTGTTGATGAAAAAGATTATAGTTGGAAGACCAAATTTTTCTTGCCCAAGCTTCGTATCGATGGTGATTATAAGGTGAATGGAAGATTACTGGCTTTGACGTTGAAGGGAGCAGGAACATTTTTCATTGATTTGGGTAATTTTTTAATAATCGAAGAAGGAAATATTTTTTGAAACAATTTTTTATCTATTATTTATAGAAAATACTGATTTCAAACTGTTAACTAAAGTTAAACTTTTTGAACAAGGTGGTTATACATTTGGTAATGTATCTGAGTGTAAGATTGACTTCAAAATTGGTGGTCTTAAATTGAGATTGAATAATTTGTTTAATGGACAAACTGAATTAGAAGAAAGCATGAATGTTTTTTTGAATGAAAATTGGAGGGAATTCGCTGTAGCAATGGGCCCAGCTCTCAAACAAATGATGGAAGGAATTATGTTGGATATATTGAGAAAGATTTTCAAATTTATTCCGGCAAAATTTTTTATATCTGATATTCCAACATCGGAACAATTATACGGATTATAAATGTTAAATATTTCAAATTATTATTAAAAGTTGTAAATTTTTTTTCATTATTTCTACAAACATATGTGTTTTTTTTTAATTTTCTATATATTTATTTTGGATTTTAAAAGGCACACAGAGAAAAAAGCAAAGGAAATCGGTTTGAATTGAATAAAGAAAATCTTTTTGAAAACTAACAAGATATTCGTATTATCTTAAGAAGAATAACACTTAAAATTTAGATCAATAATACGAGAAATTTATTTTTTTAAAGAACTTACTTATTAAATCCAATCCTTGCAAATGGAAATGAACGTAGTGTTCTGAAAAAAAAACTGGAAATTAAAAAAATAATAAAAAGAAAAGCGTTTTGTTGATGAACGTAAATTGACACGGGAAATAAGTAAAGAATAAATAAAGTTGTTTTCGACTTAAAAATGGGAAATAACTGAAATTTTTTTATTTGAAATTATTTTACTTTTTAAGTATTTATCAAACAGCACACATATAAATACATATGTAGAATGTGAACAAATCGAAAACCGAAATTAATGAATGAATTCTGAGCTCGAATTCAAGTCTGCGACAAAAAAAAATCGGTTGGGAATATTAAATTTGGTTTGTATCTCAAGAACATTGCTGACCAGTGTAAGTATGTATTTACATTTTTGTGCAATTCAAACCAATCCAGTTTTACATTAATTATCAATAAAATATGTTTTTTGTTTCAATATTATTTTGTTCTGAATTAAAATTTTACTTTTCCGATGAGAATCAGGTTCTACAATCTGACGATTGAAATTGATTGAATAGTATTTTTTTCTGTCAGAACAAGTTATCGTGGTTGACAGCATCCAATCAGCTAAAATTATGGGGGATTTGTTTTGTCTGAGTAAAAATTATACAAAGTGCTTAGAGCTGGCTACAACGACGAGACCGAGATGAGACTTTACAAGTCTCGGTCTCTTCTCGTTTCCAGCGCTAAAAATGTTTTATTTTCTGCTGACTATTTTTTCAAGTTATAAATTGTATAATCAAATTGACAGTAGCTGATACTGTCTTTGCTCCACGTACACAAAGTACTGTGCTATTCAGTGAGAGAGCCATACGTTATTGAATTATTTTGATTTGACATTACGACTCCAAGTGCCAGTTGAAATAAATCAGTGACGTATTAAGCTCCCTGATGCCAAAGATCGGACCTTGATCTGACAAACTTCATGGAACTCAAAAGTAACAGAATGTTAAAGAGGGGAAGTTTTTTTAAACAGATAATTCTATATAATTTTCTGAGTTAATGAGATTTACACCTTATATTATTGTAATTTAATATCGAAGATATAACGCCACCTGCTGCCCTTAAGTACGGAATAAAAATTGTATATTTAAGTACGGTAGGACAGATTAAGTAGAGTTAGTTATTTTAATTTTACTTTGTTCAATTTTGATTGAAAATTGAAAAAAAGCAATTATATTAAACCAATAACTATTATAATCAAGTTAAGTTATATTTTATTAAAACGTTTAACTACAAATCGCTTTCAAATAAATTAAATCAGTTAAGTAACTAGTTTAGTCACTATAAATTGTGCAAGCATAATTTTTTATTTTTTTATGAAGGAGAATTTTTCCAATCAACGATGTACCTCAATAAATACTTTTTTTTCTTTGCTTCCATGAGATCTGTTGGACGACATAAATTTGGTGAAACTATGTAAAACTGTATCTATAGTTAAACTTTTTAGTTCTTAAAGCCTTATTCAGTTACTCCGACTTTAGAAAGCCTCTAATCCCGGAAAGCTTATTTAAAAAAAAAATACACTAAGAATAGAGGCGGAGTAAGCTGAAACTGATTCATAGGAGGTAATGTAAATGCCGTAGTAAATCCGTTTTAGTATCTAAATGTCATTTTGAGAAAAAGAAGTTAAACTTTAAATTGATTTGATGCTTTGAAAAACAACGATAGTTATTTTGCATTAATAAATGATTTAAATTCTTTTAAAGCTTTTTTATTGCAAGAAAAGTATCTATGAATATAAACAAATGCATTTGTTTTTATCTCTTATATTTAGTTGGAAAATTATATATATTTTTGAGCATTATCTTAGTGTCGAGAAAGTTTCCTTTTATTTTTCTTATCCATGTATTAAGCAATTCAAATTCCACCATTAATAATTAATTGAAAATAATAATAATAATGGAATTACTAGGATATCCCGTCTTGCGTTGCTTCTAGCACCATAAAATTAAATTTTATTTTTATTTTTAGTTTAAATTTTTTAAACTTAAATTTTTGAAGTGAAACTTCTTTGTGGGCGTTGAAGAGTTATATCTGAAGGTTTAAGTTTAGCATATAGCGAAAATCAATATAATTATAATAAGAGATACAGTTATTGATATAACGGTCTGTTTTGAAAAAAAAATATTATAAATTAGGGGAGTGCAAGAATTTTTTTAAATAGCACATTTTTGAAAAATCGTAAGGAAGTTTTTCTTCTGTCACGTGAAATGCACACGCATTTATTTTAGATGATATTTAAAAAAATCTTTGAAATTAAATTTCTTTTATTTTCACATAAGGGTAATGTTTTTCTTGCTGTAGAATTTTTATATAATTAACTACAAGACTATTCGAAAGTTATACCAAAAAACTGCATCTCAATAAGATTTAGGTTGATATACAACGAGCTTCTCTAAGCTTAGGTGGCTCATAACTCAGCTGGCTTCCTTAGCTCCTGAAAAGGAGCCTAATAAGGAAGGATTTCTTTAGACAACAGTCTCTTAAACTTATGAGCGGTCGGTGAATTTCGGCCTTAATATTATTAATTTTGTTGCCATAGTTGTGCCTTGACATCACTGTGCCATTTCCCGTTATTAATTTAGCTTTTATTTTGCTTATCCGCTAAAATAAAATATGAATAATTAGATTCCTTTTTTTTTCATCTGAATGTGAAAACTTTATATGTATGTTTATGAAGGTATGTTACGGTAAGAAAGCAGGAAATTGGGAGCAGTGTAATATATACCCCCAAAAGGGGAGTGAACATATAAATGGCCAGTTTAGATACTTTTAATTTTAGAAGTCAACTTTTACGAATGTTGAAAATCCTAAGCATTACAGGTAAATTCTAGAATTTGTATATTTTACAGTGACACATACATACATATGTATCTACCTGAACTATTCAACTATAAAATAAAAATACAAAATACCTATTTATGACAGAAAATCTAGCCTCCACATTAATATCGTATAATAATATTTCAATGCTGAGATTGAATTGCTCAAGTCTAATTATATAACTAACCTGTTGTTTTTTTTTATAAACTACCTACAGAAAATGCAATAAATAGATGTAATGTTCTTTCTTTAACTTATTAATCTGTTTGCTTCTGTGATAAAAAGACTTTTCAATTACAAAATTTCTAAATGCTCGTTAATTTTAAAATAATAATTTGCTTCATCGGTTTGATATATCTTTCCGTATCATTCGCCGCCGATGAAGATATCTATATAACCGAAAAACGTAAGTTCATATAACTCACAACCAATCACCCGAAAATAAAATGTTTACTTGGGACAATCAATCTTCGATTGTTTGGTTTTTTTTTTGTCGTCGCGTCTGTTCTTAAGTAAGTTCGAATTTCATCGATTAAGTAGATACAAAATACAAGTGATTTTCTTTATAAATAGAGTAATCCATGGCATGCTGCTGATGCCCTCTGCTATAAAACATCTAACAGATCTCATATGAAATATCAAACTTTCAGATATGATTCTTCTGATTATATTACGAGTATCTTCTAGATACTATTTGTGGTCTAATGCTGGTGTCCTTGTTGGGCACATGAGTTTGAGTGAAGTGTAATTGTTTATTGAAGGTGCTTTTAGCCACAAACACGGCATATAATTAATAAAATATTTTTATTCCAATGTAATACTTTTTTATGAGTTGGGGTTTTTATGAAACGAGTGCTGTGGAATTGGGCATAATTAATGAATGATATTCAATAAAAAAGTTGTTAAACGATAACTTGGATTTCTGTTGGGTTTATCGTGGGTTTGTAACAATTTTATCGACAGTTAGAGCTAAATTAAATCAAGCAATTCAATTCGCCGCCTTTGGAAGTAAAACGTTTACAGAATATTATTTTTAGACCAAAGAAAAATAAAAGAATGCCAAAAGAATGGACTTGGAATTAAATCTTAACAGAAGAACAGAACTTATTATTTGGAATGCGTGAGAACACTACCCTTTTTTAAGTTTTTTTTTTTTTTTTTTTTTTTGTAAAGAATAATAGAAAAATTGGTTCAATTGTCCAGCACAAGCGAAAAAACTAAATTTATCTAATTGGAAGGCTCAAAAAGCAATATGTGTTATGTAACTTAAACAACGAAGTATGACGAAATATGACGAAAAATTCAGAAATAGTGTATGAAACAGAAAAATTAAAAAAAAATGAATGTGCAAATCTAAATTATTTAATGAAAATAAAATTATTAACAAAAATTCAAAGAAAATGAAATGAAAATTTCAAGAACTAATACCATGGAAAATTGTTATAAAAAATGTACAAACGAATGCATAGTTTTTTTTTAATTTTTAAACAAATGTTTAAAAAATGTTGTCCCATTAAAATTTTCGCATTTTTAAACATTTCTAGATTTTTCGAACGCTATAGTTAGTGCGCTAACTTCCATCAATTTTTGATTTTTTTTTTAAAGTTATACAAACGTATTTTCAGTTTTGCCCAACTCGAAAGTAGGTGCGATCTTACAAGAAATAGCAAGTTTAAATTATTTAATAAAAATGCACTCAATTTAAAATTTTCAAAGAAATATTACAAATTTAAACCAAAAATGACCTTTAACATAAAAAAAATTACAATTTGTCAAACTGCTTGTGAGAAAATCAAAAAAAAAACATCTACCAGCAGGTACCGTTTATAACAGATTTTTGAAAAAAAAAAATCGAAAACAATTTGAATGACGGCTTGTGAGAAAATGGAAAAAAAATGTAATGACTTAAAAGCCCACATAAGAAATGTAATCAATATCTCTAGAGTCATTAGTTTTGTATTAATTGTTATATGCCTGGCACCGTTATGTTTGGAGCTAAAAAAATAAACACCTATAGAGAAATACATAAAAACCAATGTTTAAAGAGAATCGCTAAAAGGGCTCAGACTTGATATCAGAGTTTACATAGACTGACAGAAAGATAAACAGATATTGAATTGCAATACTCATTTTTCCCGTTCATTATCATCGTAACGTAAGGTCTGATTAACAACTTAATTACTACTTGCTTATGAATCCAAAACTTATCCTTACATTTACACTTAAGTAAAAAGTTTTAAATAATACTTTTAATTTTTTCCCGTGGGATTATTTCTAGATTTGTTTTATTTTTTAAAGGGAAGCTTTTTTGACATACAAAATATACAAAATATTTCAAAATTTCTCAGTAGTTTAAGAATTCTCAAATAATATATGTATGTATGCTGGCCAATTCAAATTATCAATTATTATTACTTTCAATTTTTTTTATCATCTTTCCACATTAAATTCATCATCTGATGTACGTGGGCTCGGTACCAGTGGAAGACAGTTCATCAAATAAAGCTCAACACCACTAAGATCTGATGATTGTCTGGCAAGCATGAAATAGTTATAACTCCGGCCAAATAAAATATATACAAATTAATAAAAAAAAAACAATAATTCGTAAAAAACAATTGGTGGTAGTACATTTAAGTTGTTTTTGTTGTTGCTGTTAACAAATTCAATGAAATTAACGGAATAAAGAATGGTCAAGTCTAATAAAACGGACATTCTATGTATGAATTGTAATACAATAAAAAATAATAATAAATGATTCTAATTATTGTTTATCATCCCTTTTGAAAAGTAACTCTTCAATTAGTTAATGTTTTGCATAAAGGAAAACAAAAGCAGTTATTAACCCTTTCAACATAAACTTTGATCTATAAATGTATGGTTTCAAATTATGTACTTCTGTATGTATCTACAAATATAAGGGAGGAAATAAGAAAATAACCCGTTATAACATCACGTGCGAGGCAAAGAAAACACATATAGATTTAAGACTTTTAAAGTCAATTGAGATTTATTTGTGGGTGGCAAAGTGCTTCATTCAGTTAGAGTTTTCTTCCAACTGGATGCAACCAATGGAATATCATGACTCAAGAAATAGCAAGGACATTATTCCTTATTCACTGTTGCCAACAAAAGTTTTTCCTACTCCAATAGTGCTTCTAACCCAGTCTTGTATTTTAATGTTTTATGTATAGTTCAGGTTGAAACTCAAAGACTTAGATCTTCGGAGCGTGAAGAAAAAATTTTAATAGAAATTAAAAGGTCAATTTTTTCGAAGAAGTTTTATAATATGGAGACTTAACCAACAACTTAGAGAAATATAAAATAACTAAGCATACTGTCTATTACTTAATTCAGGCCACTCATTTCATAATATTATTTTTCGATGATTGCCTATTTGAATTTAGAAATTCAGTATTTCAAAATTCTGTAAATCTTATATTATCAATTCTAAAGACTCTGATGAGAAACCTAATTCTTCATTTCTAAAAATCTGTTAAAACATCCAGAATTTTGGGATACAGAATTATTATCCCAAAATTCTGAATTAAATATTCTTTGTGAATGATAAAAGAAAAATGTGGTTTGGGGTCATGATTCTAAAAGTGCCAAAATTAGGATTACAAAATTTTGTTTTCCTAAATTCTGTTTTTCCAAATTCGTAAAGTGCCAAAATTCAGTTTCCAAAATTTGAATTTGCCAATTTCTTGCAAAAGGCAGCAACCCGTGAAAACAAAATTTCTGTTTTTTTTTTAGATAGACAATACTGGAAATCTAACCCAACCCTCCGGCTTGATAGCCTTAAGCATTATGCCACGGGCTACTGTGATTACTAGGTACTAGTTCTTTAATATTTTTTTTAAAATTTGGTTAAATTCACCTTGTAAGCTTTTTGAGCGATGTGTTTGACCCTAACCAAATAGAACAATTTATTGAACCTCTTTTTTGCAGTTAATTACCATAACTCACAAATTTCGATAAATTTCTTAACCCCGAATAATTGTATGTCATTGATGAGTCCAAGTGTGATCACGGGGTGAAACTTTAATTTTTGTTAACCTTTAACAGCTTACTTCTTCTTTCTTTCTACTTATTTAATTTTTTGTCTCTTTCTTTAATTTAATTTTTAATTTAAATTGTTATTATTTTTATATTTTTAGCTTCATATTTACAATCATGTGAAATTTATAAGCCAGAATTCACAAAATGTTCCACAAGCTCTATACAAAAACTGTTCAACCAACTTGCTAAGGGTAAGTTAAGAATACAAATTTTTAATTCAAATCAATTAAGTAATTTTATTTTCTTCAGGTATCCCTGGTTCGAAAGTTGGCAAACCCATTGATCCTTTTTTTATTAAAAAACTTGTCTATAAACAAGATAATAACCAAGTTGCTACAATTACGGCAAATTTAACAAATCTTGTAACTAAAGGTTTTGGTAAAACTATTGTACAAGAAAGCAAGTAAGTATAAAAAAATACAAAAAAAATAAACATTTCATAATCTTAGATTTTTTTTCAACTAAGGGTTAGCAAAAAGGATTTCAGCTGGGAAACAAAATTATTGGTTCCAAAGTTAAGGATAGATGGACATTATAAAATGGAAGGAAAAGTTTTAGTTCTTCCTCTAAAAGGAAATGGAGAAATGTTTATTGAATGTGGTTAGTTAATCATGACGTACATTTTATTTTTATGATTCACCGAGAGGTCATAAGTTTATTCATAACTTAAAAAATCTTCTGAAAACTATTCATCATAAGAATTTACTAAGTAGTAAATGAGGGAGCATTTTTTGAGTTATGTATGAGTCTCATAAAATTTGTAACAGTCTGAACTTTCATTTTATTGTTAATCGAAGTGCAGAAGAAGTTCAACGCACCCCCATTCTTTGAGTATGAGCTAAAGACAATTCAAAGCCTAATATTTGTTGCAGACGAACATTTTTTTCTCCGATAAACAGGAATTGAAATAAATCGATTTTAAAAACAAAAGCGGCTTAATGTGGGGAAGAGGATTTCGCCAATTTTGCTTTTTCATACTTATCAAAATATAACGTCCTGGATAATGGAAGGTTTTCAGATTTTGAAATCCAAAGGAGGCCTAGGCACTGTCACCAATACTGTTCCTGCTGGGAATTGTCAATGAACTGTACACAGTTTCGACAGTTCTGGAAACAGAAAATTCAGTTGACTCTGCCAGCATACCTCAAACACCGGGACTACGCAGATGACATATCGAATGACAACAATGGTGGAGCAAGAAGCAGAACTCGTTGGGCCATAGATCAACTCGCAATTTCCATACTTCATACTAGAACAGGTTAGGAACCTATTGTCTCTCTAGACATCAAGGAACAATAAAATGCTAAGCCCAGCCTGATACAAATTTCCCCTAGATTGATTGATCTATTGAACTAAAAAATGGAAAAACATAAAATTATAAAAACTATACTTAATTTTTTTTTCCTTTTCAGATGATCTTACCATTTTAATGCGATCAAAAACAAGACTGTACGAAAAAGGTGGATTTACATTTTACAACGTTACCAGTGTTGCCATCGATATTTCCATTTCAAAGCTCAGAACTAAATTCGATAATTTATTTAATGGGAATAAGGAAATAGAAAACAGCACAAATGAGTTCTTCAATGAAAACTGGAGAGATTTATTTGAAGCCTTGCGTCCCGTTTTAATACAAACCATCGAAGGAGTTCTTTTAAATCAATTACAAGGCTACTTCCATTATGTGCCAGCGAACTTCTTTGTAAGTGATATTCCCACTCCTGAGCAGCTGTATGGGAAGTCTTGAGCATTATCAACTCAATTAAAGTACACAATTTACATACAGTTTTGATTTTTTAGTTTCAAGTATAAAAACAATAAAAAATTATGCACGAAAGCTAAACATGAAATTAAGAAATATAAGTCTATTTTTAAGAATGTGGCCTAACACAATTCGAAGTTTTGATTTCAAATAAAGATTGAATTTCATTTATAAGGAATATACATACATAACTACAACCTAGGAATATATTGGTCCGTTTTCGATAATAAAAATAATTTTATAACGAAAGTAGAGAACATTCGGTGCCAATATTGCAGCCATTGAAATTGTGGAAAACTGGACACACCCTGTATACAAATCTGTCAATTTAGAAGCTGTCATCGAGTGGCACCTGTCAATAAACCTCGTGGAAATCATTCATTCAAAATCACACTTCAACATAAGAAGAACATTAAATAAAGAAAATTAAAATTAATAGAATTGGTTACTCTTTACTTGTTTTAGGTTACAACAGAAATATTGTTTCAATAAATATGCTCATTTGGAAAAAAGATTTTCCGTTAAATTTTAGTTTTGTTGGTATTAGATACTTTTTTTTTCTAAGTTTTGAATAGGCCAAGAACGCTTGATGAGATGTATGATAATCCAAGAAAAACATGCGTTTTGGTGAGAAGAAGTTGAACAGATGTGAACTAAAATTTATTATGGAGTCAAAATATTCAGCAATGCATTTTGAAAAAAAGTTTAGTTTTAATCGAAACAAGAAACACCCGTGTAGGTGTGAGGCGCACTTTTCGAAGAAAAAAAATCATTAAACCCAAAAAAAAAAAACGAATATCTAATTTGGAAATCTCGCAAATTAATAACCGTGTTCAAATTCTGGCAACTAACCATCTCACATTCACATCTCGCACAAATAAATTTCTTTAATATCACCCAAATCTCGCAAAGTAAAATCTCGCATTAAAAAAAAGTTACCAGTGTATTCACATGGAGTAAAAAATGTCATTACACTATATTTCTATTGAGGTGGAAACCACCAATATACCCGTCAGTAAAAAATTCTTTCCTTCGTAGTTTTTTAAGTACGGGGCATTTAATTTCTTGGTTTCAAGTTGGTAGCGCTGGTATTTGACACCTGTAAAACTCTGAAGTACCATAATATAAGTTAAATTATTAAAGGATCTCTCAGATCTTCGCGATTCTGACGACGAATTCAATAATAACAACACGCTCAGTCGATAATAGTGCTGCTCGAAGGGCAAATATTGCTGATGATCCGAATTCATTGATTTCGATTGGCTTGAAAGATACATATGTATGTGTTTCCAATTTGGTTGCATAATTTCGATTTGACGCAGTTAGATTATAACTTTTTATGGTCTACGCAAAACACCATGCTTTCGCGAATAGTTTTCTAGAGGCATGGAAAACAACATAACTCAAGTTAATTGCCGATACACCACCCGAAATATGCGAAAAAATGGTTAAAAAATATATCAAAAGAGTCGCAAATCTTCCCAGGGCAAACTACAAAATTATAAATAAAACGTTCGTCATTAATTTATTGGTGTGTGATTTATTCAGCTTTACTTTCGAAACCAAAATTCAAACCTAGAATGTTTTTGAACAGAAATGACATAAGTCAGAGATTTTTTTTTAAATCCTATGTTAAAGTACTTTAGATAAAAAAAATACAAAAATAAATTTGTCATAAGCGACAAATATGAAAAAGCACACACTTTGTGAGTTGAATTACTAAAATAAGCCAAACAACAAGTTTTAAGTCAAATTTGAAGATGCCATGTAATGTATCGTAAAAATACGAATTTTTGGAGAAAAAAAAACCAGTATTCAAAAATCATGCTACAGCCAAAATGGTTCTTTAGCCAACTCAGTCCTTAATTTTGATGATCTATGTAATAGTGATGGTTTTTGAGATTTTTGAAGCCTTTTATCTCAGGAAACACTAATGTTGAAAAGTTGAAATTTGAAGTTTCTGAATTTAAAGTTTCTGGTACCTGAGTTTGTTCCTGTAAAATGAGTGCAGAAAGTTTTACAATTCATTTGAATTTTTCAGTAAAATTGGTAAAATGTTTTGTTCTCAAAATTCATTTGATTAATTGATTTTCAAAATATAGTTTTTAATTTTGTTGGAGCTTGCCATGCATGCAGTGTTACTGTTACTACTAATGACTGAACATGCGGGGCATCAGATATCTTAAAAAGGGAGTCAAAATCGTTGAAACTCGTTGAAGTTGATGAAAAAATGTAACGGTACTTTTTAGAATTTTTTTATTTACAAAAAAAACACACACCTTCTATTGGTTAAAATGATTTAAAAAGCTTCATATATTGAAATAAAAGCGCTTTTTATGAAAATGAAACACGAGAAAGAAAATTTCTGATATTTTGATAACAGATCGAATGATTGCATACTTTCATACAGTTTATATAAGAACAAAGTGACCTTAATGATGAGGTCGAATTTTGCTGGACGAATGTGATAATTTACATACTCAACTATAAAATTAAAAAATAATTTAAATACCTATTTATGACAGAAAATCTAGCCTCCACATCAATATCGTATAATAATATTTCAATGCTGAGATTGAATTGCTCAAGTCTAATTATATAACTAACCTGTTGTTTTTTTTATAAACTACCTACAGAAAATGCAATAAATAGATGTAATGTTCTTTCTTTAACTTATTAATCTGTTTGCTTCTGTGATAAAAAGACTTTTCAATTACAAAATTTCTAAATGCTCGTTAATTTTAAAATAATAATTTGCTTCATCGGTTTGATATATCTTTCCGTATCATTCGCCGCCGATGAAGATATCTATATAACCGAAAAACGTAAGTTCATATAACTCACAACCAATCACCCGAAAATAAAATGTTTACTTGGGACAATCAATCTTCGATTGTTTGGTTTTTTGTTTTGTTTTGTCGTCGCGTCTGTTCTTAAGTAAGTTCGAATTTCATCGATTAAGTAGATACAAAATACAAGTGATTTTCTTTATAAATAGAGTAATCCATGGCATGCTGCTGATTCCCTCTGTAATAAAACATCTAACAGATCTCATATGAAATATCAAACTTTCAGATAATATGATTCTTTTGATTATATTAAGAGTATCTTCTAGATACTATTTGTGGTGTAATGCTGGTGTCCTTGTTGGGCACATGAGTTTGAGTGAAGTGTAATTGTTTGTTATAATATTGAAGTTGAAGGTGCTTTTAGCCACAAACACGGCATATAATTAATAAAATATTTTTATTCCAATGTAATACTTTTTTATGAGTTGGGGTTTTTATGAAACGAGTGCTGTGGAATTGGGCATAATTAATGAATAATATTCAATAAAAAAGTTGGATTTTTGTTGTTTTATGAACACTTTGTTTGTGGACAAAGCTTAATTAAATAATGTAATTGATTGCGCCGTGCGTCGCCGTCGCCTCGGAAGTAAAACGTTCACAGAATATAACAGAAGACCAAAGAAAAATAATAGAATGCCAAAAGAATGGACTCAAAACGGAACTGATTATGTTCAGTTTTAAATTATTTATTAATCATAATTATAATTTAGAATGTATGTATGAGAATGTTACCTCTTTTAACATTTATTTTTGTTTTCGAAAGAATTAAATTTAAGTAGTTGGAAGGGCCACTTTATGAATAATAATTTTTATTGTAACTTGAAAAAAAAAATGGGTTTAAAAGTTACCGCGAAGTTATTTTTTTTTCGAATTCACGACTTTTTATCGCATGAATTTTCTCATATTTTAATAAAGACATGGATCGAACCTTGAATCTCATTATTACTCCCTTTGTTTATTTGAATTCATAAAAAATTTATTTCTTATGCATACATATTTTTAATTATTTTTAGAAAAGAAAATAGTGTACAAATTTAAATTATTTAATAAAAATACACTCAATAATATAATTTCAAAGGATTGTTTTCAAAATAATGAATTTTCAAAAAATTTTAAATTTTTATTTTTTATTTTAAACTAAAAAATATTAGGTAAATTTTAATCGGTGAATATAACATCAGTACCAGCTTCAAAAATGCAAAAACGCTCTACGGAAGTAAGCCATTCAATCAGCAAAATAACATTCCATTCGAGAGTCGAATTCATAAAGAAATCAGCTTCCTTTTTCTCGATTGACTGTATAAACATTACAAATCCAGGTGCTTGCACGATAATAGAATTTTCATTAAATCGTTCCTTTAAGTTAAAAGTATAAAAAAATCTTATATATCCACCCCTCTCCAACCAAACAAATCACAGCTCCTGCCTAAAGAGGAAGGGGAAAAAGGAAGTTATTTAAAATTTTTTTTAACGCACCTTATGCAGATCATCCATATTCCTAAAAAAACTCTAAAAAAAAAGTAATTTTAATTTGACATTTTTTGTATTGAGTGTAAGAGTATTTCCTTTCCGTAAAACATTTTTCATTGAAATCTTTTATGACCGTCATCTTCAAATCTCCCATACATTATTTTACGGAACAATTGATAGGTTTTCTGTTAAACGGTTTTTATTGTTTTTTCTCAAAACTTATATTTGTACTAGTAGTCAATAAAAATTTATATTATGATTTTTATAATTATGTTAACAGTTTTGATATAATTTTTCTGTTCGAAACCTTCGTAATTGAAAACAATTTTGATAAATATGAAAGTAAATTTAAGGACTTCGAATTTCTATGGATCTCAGCGATAAGAACGAGTACGCGTGGAAGAGCTAGTGGAGGTTGTTATTTTGGATATAAGAAAACCATCAAAAACTTAGGTTGCAAGTTCGAGATTAAAAATGAAACAACATTCTTACAACTAAACTATGAGAACGAAAAAATGATAATTATTCCGACATACATTAACTGCAACAATTGGGAATCAGATTTCGAAAAGTTGTACGAATTTTTGCTAATGAATGACAATCCAAATGTACTCGTAGTAGGTGATTGCAACGCAAGGACTGCGGCTGAAGCGGGGTTTGAAAATGAGGAAGTGGAAATAGCACGTCAATCAAAGGATGAAATGTGCAATGCACGAGGAAAAAAATTGCTTGACCTGTGTAATACATTTGGGTTCAGAATTTTGAATGGAACCTCAACGTCAGATAAGGATGGTGAATTCACATTTGTTGGAAGTCAAGGTAGCTCAGTAATAGATTACAGTTTAGCTGGAGGTGCTATGGTGGAGTTTATACGCGATTTCAAAGTAGACGCGATACCATTCTCGGATCATCTGCCCACCAATACGATGATGCAAATAGTTACCAATGATGAGTCCAGTACAAGAAATCTACGGATGCTACCAAAATTGAAATGGAATATTAACAAAGCAGCTGTATATCAGAGAAACCTAAACCTTTCACTAAGTCAGGGAATCAATTCTGGTCTGAGTGCTATTGCAAGTTGCATAAAAGCGGCTTACCCGGCAAGCAACAATAACAACAAAAAGTTCACACCTGTAGAAAAATGGTTTGATGATGACTGTAGACGTGCGAGACAGAGGTCATTTGCGTGGTTAAAGTCATTTCGTGTTTATGGAAGTCATTATATTAAGAGCAAGTATCTGGAAGCAAATAGAGAGTACAAAAACATATGCAGGATTAAAAGCAATACCTTTTATAATGAAGAGGCTAGACGGCTAGCACAATGCAAGAAGTCATCGGATTTTTGGAAAGTGGTGAAAACATTAAATGGAGAGGAGTATAAGATACACAGAGACTTAACACCTGACGTTCTCTTGTCGCATTTTAAAGAGCTTTTGAATCTATCAACCGTCAATCCAACAGTTTCCTATGCAGAGCCATGCATTGAAAATAGCATACTAGATGGGTACATAACTATTGAGGAAGTTATAAATACTTTAAAAAAAACTAAAGGATGGAAAAGCGGCTGGATCCGATGGAATCCCAGCTGAATTCTACAAATACGGCACCAATGAGCTGATAAATACGATTACCTCGGAGTTTAATTACATTTTGGATAGTGGATCTGTACCCGAATTGTTTAAGGAGTCCTTAATCTTCCCTATCTACAAAAAAGGAAGTACCCAAAACCCAGACAATTATCGTGGAATAAGTTTTTTGAACGCCTCTTACAAAATTTTGACGTCAATTCTGCAACGACGACTTAATTTATGGATTACCCAGAATGGATTATTGAAGGAGTTTCAAACCGGTTTCAGATCAGGTTACTCCACGGTCGACCAAATATTTGTTCTTCAGAGCATTGCCGATAACTTCCTACGAAACCAAAAGAAACTTTACTGTTTCTTCGTGGATTTTAAAGCAGCCTTCGATGCGGTGGACAGAAATGCACTCTTTTACAAGCTGTATGGATTAGGGATGTCCAGGAAATTCGGTAAAGTCCTCAAAAATATATATAATGATACCAAATCCGCGGTTTGGAATGGAGAGGAAATTTCTGAATGGTTTCAGACTGAAACAGGCGTTCGACAGGGGTGTTCGTTGAGTCCTCTTTTATTTGCGCTCTTTGTGGATGACCTTACCGACAACATTGGAGGAGGAGTGGAATTCGCCGGGACATTGATCAAAGCACTTTTCTATGCCGATGACATCGTACTGTTTTCTAATTCACCCCAATCACTGCAACTGATGATAAACCAACTGCATAGGTACTGCGTAACGTGGAATCTAAAGGTCAATCTGAGTAAATCCAAAATAATGATTTTTAAAAATGGAGGTGGAAGAAACTGCTCAAATGAAAGATGGAGCTACGATTCGAACTGGATTGAGGTAGTGAGGGAATTCAATTATCTAGGAGTGTGCTTTACAAAGAATCTTAGTATGGAAAGACATCTTAGCGAAAAACTTAAGAAAGCAAAAAGTGCAATTGGGACTTCCTGGGCAAAGTGTTTCTCAAACAAGGCTATAGCACATAGTAGCAAATTCCGTGTATTTGAAGCAGTGTCTGAGTCTATAATGCTATACGCAGCACAGGCTTGGGGATACAAACAGTACGAGAGTGTGGAAAAACTGCTAAGATTTTTTATTAAAAGAATATTTCATCTTCCCTACAACACACCAAATTACATGGTCTTGCTGGAAACTGGATTATCACCGCTTTTTATTCAAACCCTCAAACTACATATAGACTACATTCTCAAAGTTTTGCAAATGCATAGTGAAAGATTACCGAAGAAGGCAGCCCTGTATGCAATCAATCAAAGAAGTAGTTGGTACGCAGAATGGCATGAGTTGGCTTTATGGTGTGAAATTTCACTGGATTTGGATTTCGGTAACGCTGATGATTGCAGAGTTAAATTGTATAAATTGATTGCGACGGTTGATGAAAAGCTACGTAGTCGATATATAGAAGAAGCTTCAAATTCAACTCATAGATTAGTTTACAAACATCTGAGTCATAATCTTGGTCCAAATAACTATTTTAGAGATGAGAACAGTATAGAGGTTATTTCTATGATGATGAGACTTCGAGGGGAGCTCATGCATCTTAACTATATTCCGCATAGGGAGGATCTTCCAGGACAATGTTGTTTATGCAACCAGCGAGAAAGAGAAGATGTTTTTCACTTCTTAGGAAAATGTCCTGTACTGGTAGAAAGTAGGAGAGTCTTTCTTGGATCTAATTACCTTACGGAAGAGGAAATGATAAGACTTTTAAATGAGATGACGGTGGATAAACTTTTTGGGTATTGCAAAGTGGCTGCATCATATCGGAACAGAATACTCTGCGAAAGCTTCTAAAAACACATCGAGTTAAAAATAATACAAATTCAGATATTTTTGTTTATTAATTTCTTGCCTTTTAAAATAATGGGAAAACCAATGAGCTTTATTATATTTATTTTATTATATATTAATTTGATCGTGTCAACCTGGCAGACGGCATTGCCATGCTAATATTGATTTTGTAATCTGTAAATATGTTAAAAATAATAAATTTTTACAAATTCCATTTTTTTCGTTGAACGCAAATTTCAAAATATGTATAATTAATGGTGTGAAATAAAATTTAAATTTTCCTACAGCAGAAACGACTCGGAGTGTTTATAAACCCTTTCGAAAAGTGACTCCTCAATTAGTTAAATGTTTTGCATAAAGGAAAACAACCACACTTGTTAACCCTTAGCATTTCCATTTTAACATAAACATTGATCTGTAAATTTTATGTAGGTATGTATGTACTCGTACATATGTAGAAATATAAGGGAGGAAATAAGACAATAACCCGTTATAACATCACGTGCGAAGGAAAGAAAACACATATAGTTGATTTAAGACTTTTAAAGTCAATTGAGATTTATTTGTGGGTGGCAAAGTGCTTCATTCATATAGAGTTTTCTTCCAACTGGATGCAACCAATGGAATATCATGACTCAAGAATTAGCAAGGACATTATTCCTTATTCACTGTGGCCAACAAAAGACTTTCTTATTTCAATATAACTTCTAACTAGTCTAGTATGTTATTGCTTTATGTACAGGTCAGGTTATACATAGTTGAAGAGTAAAGTCATAGAAACGTAAAATTAAAGGTCTTATTTTATTCGAAGCAAATAGAATTTATGATGACGCAACAGTAATTTCAAAATTGTTCTTCTTATTGTTTAAGAAGATATCGTGGATTTACTAATTAGTTATAAATTTATTTTTTGTTTGTTTATTAATGTTTGTTTATTAATAAAATTTGGTTTTGAGCATTTTAAAAAAACAGAATTTTGAAAACCAGAATTCCATATTTACAGAATTGTTGAATACAGGATAATGAAACATTAGACTAGTAGAATACAGAGTTATGTATTTTCAGTTTATGCAGAATTTGAATGATACAGTTTTTTGGACCTGTTCTCGAAATGTGCACACTTTTTTTCATTATTGACACAATTTTTGTTTACATTTACGGAACCTAAATTTTATTCGTTTCAAAAGTTCAACCTAGTCTCACAAAAACTATATTTATGGAGTTAAAACATCAAATCAAAAATATTACCTTGAATTTTGGTCGTTAGATATATGACAAACCGCAGAGAATAGAATTGATAGCTTTTCTAGAACTCAAAATAATGTCGACACTTGGCGCAGATGATAAAAAGTCTTAGTAGTAACGAGCTAAGCTTATGAAATTATTGATGATCTTGGGAAGGAGCTTATTTGTTCAAAAGTTAAAGTTGCACATACAATAATAGAAAAGTTTTAAGATTTCGGCTTTCATCAAACAAGAAGTGTCGTTCTGGAGTATTGATCCTGTGATATTTGATTGACTGCTGGAAACTGCCGGTTTTTGATTTTTCAATGTCTAAATGCATGTGTCGTGTTTCTTATTTGTTTGGTATAGGAGTACGTACAACTGTTTTTCTTCCGCGATAGTGTTGGAACCTCGTGTGCTATTGGCTTTTGTACTAAATTGTCAAGGCATATTATTTGTGCTTGACGTTACCAGCTAAGTTGGTCACACTGTCCTGATTTTTATTCGATCACGAGTTGTCACTCGTACTATCATCGAAGGATGTGCACTCTAGTTCCCATAAATTTACTCTCATTTGGTTTCCTATACACAGTCCAATATTGTAAATTCGTCTTTTTCACTCTAATGCCTTATTCTAGTTCCCCTCCTACTCTAATTGAGAATTTTTCTGTGATTCCGGTGGAACCTTACCTTTATTTTGACTTGCTCTTTTATTTCCATGATCATGCGGATGTAAACTTCTAAAAACTAAGTTGCATATTTACAAACCATGTCAGAACGGGTGAAATGCAAACCTCTTGCGGAATCCCAATATGTTTTGCGTTCTGTTCAACAGATATCCGTATTATTTTTTGCAGACGGCCATCCAATACCATTTCAATAATCTATATATATCTTAAATTAATTCCTCTTTTTTTTTAATATATATAAGATTTCTCTTTCTTAAATTTTATTTCTATTTAAAAGTTAAATCGTTTTACTTTTTTATTTTTTAGCTTCATATGTGCAGTCATGTCAAATTTATAAGCCAGAATTCACAAAATGTTCAACAAGTTCTGTACAGAAACTGTTCAACCAACTTGCTAAGGGTAGGTTAAGAATACAAATTTTTAATTCAAATCAATTAAGTAATTTTATTTTCTTCAGGTATCCCTGGTTTGAAAGTTGGCCAACCCATTGATCCTTTTTTCATTAAAAAACTTGTCTATAAACAAGATAATAACCAAGTTGCTACAATTACGGCAAATTTAACAAATCTTGTAACTAAAGGTTTTGGTAAAACTATTGTGCAAGAAAGCAAGTAAGTATAAAAAAAATACCAAAAAATAAACATTCCATAATCTTTGATTATTTTTTCAACTAAGGGTTAGCAAAAAGGATTTCAGCTGGGAAACAAAATTATTAGTTCCAAAATTAAGAATAGATGGACATTATAAAATGGAAGGAAAAGTTTTAGTTCTTCCTCTAAAAGGAAATGGAAAAATGTTTATTGAATGTGGTGAGTAATGTACTATACATACATATTATTTTGAAATGTAGATCTGGTTTAGTTCTGCTTGTTGCTATTTCGACTGCTTCTTTCCGTTAACGCCTTCAACTTCCAGACGTAAAGAACAAATCGTTTTTTTCTGTTGAAAAATTTAAAAAAAAATCAATTTTAATTTTTCAAAGAAAAAGAACTATATTTTTCTTTTTTTCTATTTAGATGATCTTGCCATTAAAATGCACACTAAAACTAGACTTTACGAAAAAGGTGGATTTACATTTTGCAATGTTACCAGTGTTGCCATCGATATTTCCATTTCAAAGCTCAGAACTAAATTCGATAATTTATTTAATGGGAATAAGGAAATAGAAAACAGCACAAATGAGTTCTTCAATGAAAACTGGAGGGATTTATTTGAAGCCTTGCGTCCCGTTTTAATACAAACCATCGAAGGAGTTCTTTTAAATCAATTACAAGGCTACTTCCATTATGTGCCAGCGAACTTTTTTGTAAGTGATATTCCCACTTCTGAGCAGTTATATGGGAAGCATAATCATTATCTCTGAAATAAATTTAACTGTGTACACAGTTTACGGATATACAAATTTTAAATTTAGTAAAACTGTTATATTTATGTAATGTATTATAATAAAACAACAGAATTACTATAGAAAATATACAAAATTTTAGTTAGAGAAGTAATAATAATAATATTAAATATTTAAGCAAAATACAACATTAAGAAATGTACCTATAAATCAATTTTTTATAATGCATTTTGATGTAAAAATAAAAACTAATAAAGAAAGACATCGAAAATTTAACTTTATTAAATCTCTGAAGGTTAATTATTTTACCATTTTTTTGTTCAACAAAAATTAAGTACTTATCTACATATGTATGTAGTTATTAGTAATTATAAAGCACTTAAAATTGTTCGTATGTTTTTGACGCATATTAGTGTCATTTTAACGTCAAATTCGTATTTAAATTCAAAATGGAAGACAATACTTAAAAAGTAAAAATGTATAAAAGAATAATTTATTCAATATTTCCATATTTAAATTTAAGACATGATTGCAAGTAAGTTGTATTGATATTCAAACCTATTAAAAATCTATAAATGATTTTAATCTACAATAAACATTTAATATTGCTATTCTTATGTTGTCTATCCATCTTTAAAAATTATCCACTCAACAAAAGAATTTGGACGAGAACCAAAGTTCTGCCTCAATATTTTCCCCAATTTCGTATGCTTTGAATATTTAAAACTTTCTTACAATTTATATTTAAGTCATATACCGAGAAGTTCAGTTGAATTTAGATTGGTACTTTACCAAACACACAAATTAAATAATTCATTAATCCGGTAGGGGGCCATTTTCTAAAAAAAATTTTAATGGAAAAAAATGTAGAGATATTATTTTTGACATACAATAAACTCCAGGTCTTTGGGAAGGGAAAGGTTATATCTTTTCAAAACTATATATACAGAGTGCTTATTAAATAAATACATATGTTAGAAAAAAACTTGGTGTAAGTATTTTAAATATGGACAAAAATATTTTTTTTTGTCAAAATCTCTTAAACAGTTTTTTAAATAAAATTATAATCAATTTTGGTGTCAATTAGTGCAGAAAATATTTTTTTTCTTCCAACCACGACTCCATGATCCAAAAACGATTAAGTACTGCTTGCAAATTTTATAATAAACTAACATACATAAAACCTAATCAATCCCCGTGAATATTAAAACAAATAACATTTGAGCAAATTGAAGCAAATATATAAAAGCCTTTACACCCGCCATTGCCATAAATGTTCATTGAAAGTGGTTACTTAGGTATAATTTGGTCTGTATTTTTCATAAACTCTCATCAAAATCAACATTGTTTAGGTTATGCTTACTTTGGTCTGTAGTAGCTCTTTGCGTAGGTGCCATAGGTCTGGGTTCGATTCCCAACCTTGTCCACCTACAAAAATACGAGCAAAAGTCTGCAAAGCAACCCGAAAAAGAGTCTGATATGAAAAACAAAACACAAAGATGCACAAACCAATACAATCATATATAAATCAAACTTAAAGTACTAGAAAAATAGTTAAAAATCAATGCGATTAGAAAAAAACTGATTAAAGAACTTCATTTCTCACAAAAACACACCCCTACAATCTATAAACACTATCTGATTTCTTTATAAAAACCTAAATTTAGACAAAAATAAAAGATAATTTAACTGCTCATTAATTTGCTTTTGGCAAATTTTCTGCAAAATCCGAAGATAGGCCCACCATATATTTTAATAGATCAGTCATTTGCGTTTTACAAAGGTCATCCATTGGTTTTCAAAAACCAAAAAAAGGTTTTCTAATTTAATTCGACTCTCTAACTTTCCATCTCTACCTCACAGACTATAAGATAGTTAAAAAAGTTAACTCCAAAAAGAGAAGTACATATCTTCTTTTTGAAGATTAAAATATTTTTTAATGGATACGAATTTAAGTACCTACATTTTCCAAAATTTCTTCACGTTCATCTGCAACTTTTATGTTTAAACTGGCGTCACCCGCAATTGAATACAAAATATTCTAATCACGCAACTTGCTCCAAAAAATTTTCAAACTCAAATAAATATTCTTGTTCTGTTACCAATTAGCATGTGAAATGATATTCTCCAAGAGCACAAAAAAAAAACGAAATGTTATCAATTTCGTCATCGATATTAGATTCTTATGTGATTACATAAAAGTATCGAGCGAAAAAAAGTAGGTAAATTAAACAATAAACATACACCTTCCTTTTTTTTTTTTTGCAAAATTCAAACACAAAATCGATTTGATCAGAAGTATTCTGTTAGAACCAGTCTTATTCCGAAAGTCAGTACGTAAGGTGAACGGTCTTGAGAATTTAAGAACTGTTATCATTATCAATAATAAATATTTTTTGCAATGATATTTTAAAAGTCACTTGTTCAGTGTTGTTTAATTTTTTTTTAAAGTACAGGAAAAAAAAACTAAGTTAATATGATGCAAGACGCAATGTTTGGATTTTCAAAAATAACAATAATAAATTATTTTCTTATGATACAAGTTGTGTTGCTATCATTAAGCAAAGGTAAATAAATCACATTCACACATTGCTCACTAATGAATGCTAACTGTGATTATACTACGAATTTGAATGACTCTTCCAATCAATTGTCATGTGGTTGGAAGTAAATTATTTTTTGTAATGTTTCTAACAAATTACCTATTATTATTATTAATAGTGCTAGAAGATTTAATAGTGTAGTATAAAATTGGTGTTAGTCGAGAAAATAACATGCAATTTAAACGGTTTAAAAGTGGAGTAGTTTCTGAAAATTAATCGATACCTTCTAGACTTCTAAGAAGCAAGTGTGGTCAGATTTCAAAATATTACATCCGAAATTTTGTAACCCTGGGAGTGACTGTGTATACAATTAAATCAAAATATTTAAAACAACTATTCGGTAAATTCAGAATTCCTATTTTCAAAATTCTATAAATCTTTAAAGATTCTGATGGCTAAAACACTTCATTAAAATGTACATTCAAATTTCAAAATGTTTTGAAAAATATTTTTTTAGTACCGACTAAAGTTATTCCAGTAAGATCTTGTGTCAGATCCTGTAGTTCTGATTTTTTGCTGGTTTGTTTGTTTTGTTAAGACAATGTTTAATCCAAGTTTTTGACGAAAATCCATTCTTCACAAACTATTTGCATTTTATTTAAAATAACAAAATCTGGCTTTATGGTGGATGAATGCAGAATGACTCGCAATATAAAGAAACTCATTTTTTGAAGATAATCCAGGATTAACTAAACATATTTGGTGACTTATTACGGCCGGCGTTAACTTTGACTCCCACTGAAAAACTGGTTCTAAGTGAGTTAAATAGTTTGACAAAGTTTGGCCACAACGTATCAATATACATAGTTTCTATTTATTCCCTCTACTAGTTCTCAACCTCAATTTTTAATGCCACATTTTGCACACAGTTTGTTGTTTTTCGGGAACTATTGGACTAAGTATGTATATTATTAAGGGGCCAGTAGATCAATCTTGATTCATCCCTGGTTCATGATTTTAATTCACCGATTTCGTCGGAGTGGTTCAACACTGAATCTTGAACTAAAACTAAACCTCAACTAACGTACTGAATTTGAAAAATAAGAATCCTGAATCACGGTTTAAAAATTTGTGCAACCAGTAACTTGTGTTTTTGATCAAATAAGTATCCTTACAAGTTCATCAATTTGCTTAGAAATTCCAATTTTTCCTAATTCCAGAATGGAACTTTTTTTATGATGAGTCTTACCCTTAAAATGAATAAACACGATGCTTTAGCTTTAGGAAAAAAGAAGGAAATAGGAGACACCTTGGTTTTGAAGCTCTGGGTCTGGATGTTGAAATGGATAGAGCTGGGTTGCTGTGCGGCTAAAGAAGGAATATCGGTACAAATTTGGGGTCAAGGCTTAACTGATGTGCATTCCTAAAAGCGCGAGTGTTACGGTTGTTTAAGGGGAGGAATGCGACTGGCTATTTCACTTGTACACTATTTATAAAACTATCGATAAAATAGAGAGAAACATGAAGTACTACGGCTGTGTACCAGTGTGTTTTTTAATCCCCGTTGGACAATAATGTGGAGATTAAAATTTAATGAGCTAATTATACGCTGGAGTTCAAAAGTCTGAAAACGAATGTGAAAAGCTCAAGGTGCAGTCAGTAGCAAATAAGGAAGAGAGTCAAACACAAAACGGAGCCCTGGGGAACACCAGCATTTTGATTTTATGAGAATCAGAATTAAAACCATTCAATAAAACTTGTATTGAACAAGAGCATTTTATTTGAAATTTTGTCTAAAATTGTGTCTGAAAATACAAAATTCTGAGGGTTCCAGTTCCGTGCAAACTTAGGATAATATTAATATTTTCTGACATTTTTTAAATACATGTTCGATTCTATACACTGACTTTCAGTTCAGGCATTTGAATAAATCATTACTGATCCCATTCCATGGAAAAATAGAAATACTTATATTATGTTAATATAATAAAAAGTTCTGAAACATATGTAAACTTGAAATGTTTCTGTTAAAACAATATTTTTAATTAAATGACTAATACATAACCAATAACTCATTATTTCTATAAAAATTGTTTTCAATATTATTTATTTAATATGTAAAAATATTATCATAGAAAATTAACTGTCACACTTGAGAAGCTAATTTATCTTTCCCGTGCTGATAGTTAAGAATGAAGATATAGGTAAATCACCTACGAAATATGGTTTATGTACCTATGCATAACTATATGACTTCTGCTTTTGCTAATGATCAGTAAATACATAGGTACGTTTGTATAAACGTATGTTGATACATTTGTTCGTTTGAATGTCTGTATATATGTAATGTACTTATGTGCTTCAAAATATTTTCTGGGCTGATAGAAAAGCTTTTGAAAATTCCCCCAACACATGTGTTTTGAAACAGAAAGTGGAACTCCTACACTGAAGGAAATTATCTGCCAAAACAATACGGAACCAGGTATTCGTGTTGTATTTTGCTTATTACACTTTAACGTAATTGCTAAAATCAAAAGACTTTCTACCAATTACATACGCTATTGAATTAGGCATGAAAGGAACAATTGCGTAAAAGAGTTCTATAATAATTATGATTGTGTCGATACTAAAAATAATTAAAATAATAGTTCAAGGAGAATGGCCACACTGGTCACTTTTTAATATTCTCTAAATCGCTCATAACTTCTTCTTGAAAAAATTGTAATTTTTGAAAACAAACTAAATTTTGGAATTTTGGAATATGTATTTGAATATTTGGTTTGCCAAAATAATTATAAAAGCATAAACATTAAACAAATTAGTTTGAAAAAAAAAAAATATTTTTGTCTCTTCATAATTTTGAATTTAAATCTCTAAAACCGGAGTATTTTCTTTTTAAATAAATTTAATTGAGAAAACTATACACCTTCCACTCAAAAGAGGTGTAATTCACCTCCATCCCATTTGATTTTCTTTTTGTCTTGACCAATTTTATTGATTTTACTCCTTTTTCCAAAGTTTTTTTTTTGGATATGAGAAAATAGGTTTATGTCACCTCTTTGACAGCAATATTATATTATTTTTTCAAATTTGAATGAAAATTCCATAATTCTTCATTTGTGTGAGTTCTAAGAGAATATGTGGATCCTACGCCCGCCCACTGAATGAAAATCTCAAGTTTTAAATTTTTACATTTGTATTTACTTTATGCCCCACATAACCTATCTACCAAATTTAAAAACTTTACAACAATCGGAAGTGCTCCATTTAAGTGATGAAATTTACCAAGTTTTCAATTTTAAATTCTGTATGACTTCAAACCCGCAGCTCTACCAAATTTCATCATTTTACTGCAATCGCAAGTGTTTGTTTTAATTGATAACCAATTTGAGAAAGTAGGCGGGTTCTAAGCGCCCTGAAATTTTTCTTTTGTATTTATGAACATTGAGTCCTACCAAATTACTTCTAATTTCATGATAATACAGCAATCAGAAGTACAATTTGAAAAAATGGGAGGGTACCACGCCTCCTGATTTGAAAAACTAAAAATTACAAGGTTATACAAGTTGTCAGTCAGTCATTAGGTCGATTAAGGCTTATGTGTTTTTAAGCTCGATTTCTCAGGAACAACTAATGTTGAAAAGTTAAAAACTACTGAGGTTAGTCAGCTTAGCAAATGTTCCAAATTTTAAGTTTTTGACTTTACTGTCACTAAAAATAAGAGGGCGGTTTTCCTGTAAAAATGGTGTAGGTCTAAAATTGGTCTAAAGAGTACCGTGTCCTTTGATATTTTACAGATCTTGAAATTTCATTTCATACTTGTATGTCATACATGTATGTATGAAAAAAAAAAATGAAATACAATCTAGTGCTCACCGTCCGTCTGTTTTCCCTTTTAATCTAATCTATTTTATTTAAAGGTGCAAACAGTCATTTTGGATACTCAGAATCAAACCAAAGAAGATGGGGAAAACACCATGGCCATTGTTTTGGAAAACACCAATCTCCAATTTCCGTCCAACACTCCAAGGTATTATAAACGATATAATTATTATTGTAACCAATTATCTTTATGAACTTTAAATTCTTCTTAAAATACTAATTTCATAATTTAGGTAATCAATTAAATTATATGAAATTATTTACATACCGCTAAGACACATTACCTTTAATCTTAACTTATTTGAAACTTAAATCACCACTCACCCTTAATATAGGCGAACTTCTTTACCTAATTAATATATTAAAGCAAACATGTTATTTTAGGCCATCCCTTTGCATATGCCAGCTATCGACCTTATCGGATATCACAACTTGCTGGCACACCCTCTTAAACTAATGAATAATGGTCATACAGGTAAGTGAGGATAATTATTATTTAATTGAATAGTTTGCCTTATCAGTTCATGACAGGAGCTTTCTTAAAGTTGAAATTTCACAGAAATCAATAATTTATTATTATTATTGTTTTCCTCTAGTTTCAATTACAATACCAAAATTTTCTAAAGAAGAAATCAGGGAGGGGGAATTTAATCCGTATATTCGCGGTGGTAAGCTGCCCGGCGAGTTTGAGGTTGAGGGTGTACATTTTCATTGGGGTGATAGAAACAATAGAGGCGCTGAACATGTTATAAATGACATCCGATACACTATGGAAATGCATATTGTTCATCGAAATAAAAAATACGAACAATTGGCTGATGCGTTGCAACAACCAGATGGAGCTGCAGTTTTAGGATTCTTTTTTACGGTAATGATTATAGTTCGTAAATTATTTTTAAATAAATCTTTTAGCTATATCTATTTTAAACTTTATATTTACTTGATTTATACTATTTTCTTTTATTTAATTTTATTTCATTAAATTTTATATAATTTTATTTTATATTATTTTATTTTATTTTATTTTATTTTATTTTATTTTATTTTATTTTATTTTATTTTATTTTATTTTATTTTATTTTATTTTATTTTATTTTATTTTATTTTATTTTATTTTATTTTATTTTATTTTATTTTATTTTATTTTATTTTATTTTATTTTATTTTATTTTATTTTATTTTATTTTATTTTATTTTATTTTATTTTATTTTATTTTATTTTATTTTATTTTATTTTATTTTATTTTATTTTATTTTATTTTATTTTATTTTATTTTATTTTTATTTTATTTTATTTTATTTTATTTTATTTTTATTTTTATTTTTATTTTTATTTTTATTTTTATTTTATTTTATTTTACAGTTAGATGAATCTGATCATGAGGGTTTAAATACAATAAGCAAATATTTACCGCACATTGAAAATTCAAACGAATCTGTTTATATGAATTCAACATTTTCCTTATCATCGTTGCTGTCAAACATTGATTTGGATAAATTCTACACCTACAAGGGTAAGCTCATTTAGTTTATAATAAATCAAATTAAAAACCTCACACCACAGATAACTTAAAGAGGGATTAAAAATAAATTCAATTTGATGGATTGTCGAAATTCGACCTAGAGAAATTAACACAAGCCGTGTAATTGAATGAGTAATTATTTTAAATTAATAAAACATTTAAAAAAGAGCAATTATTGATATCATAAATCAGATTGAATAATTTTAATAAACAGTTAGTGTTTCAAAAACAAATTAATCGTTAGTGGAAAGTGCAATGAAATGAATTTATCCGATTTATTTTGAATGAAGTAAAGTGTTTTTTTTTTATTACTGGTTTTTTAAATCAACAAAAATTAATGCGAAAATAAAGCTTGACGTGTAAAAAATAACAAATAAATATTTTCATAAATACAAAAAATTCTGTAGTTAATATTTGAAATACTTCAAAAATTAACTACAGACATTTTTGTAAATACCTAAATGTTGTTTTGAAATAATAAAAGAACAGGTTATGTCTTTTAACATTATATAACAATATTTCTTTTATTTTTAACATATATCATTCTTTGTCCATTAATTCAATTTAATTTTAACTCAGTTTAATGACAGAATTAAAGTAAACAAGAAAAAAAAAACACTTCATAAAAACTTAATTTAAAATAAAAATAAAATGTACAGGTACAGGGTAACAAAAAAAAACAAACAAAAGAAGAAGTAAAACGTTTTTTACCATATCAAACTTATTTTGGCTCATAAGAGAAAATTTGACACTGTTTTAATTCCTCCTTCTGTATATTTGTCAAATCCTCCATTTTGATTACTTTTTGAACAAATTCTAATGGCAAAACAGCAGCAAAAGAAATAGATTTATATTTAAGGTTGGAGTGTTTCATGTTTTTTGGGTATATTTGTTTGATTAGAGTGGTGAAATTTCTTTATGAAGAATGATCCCAAACTTTCAAAAACATGACATTAGACCCTGATAGAAAATGAAATGAAAAACAAAGTGTAAAATTGGACAAGACTTGAGGTTTTTTTAAAATAAAAAATAGCCCTAATCTAAAAAAAAATCGGAGAGTACGATACTATCTCCCCCCGTTTAGGCGGTAGGGGCAATTTAAAAAATATGTACGTTAAATGGAGAAAAAATAGTTAAAAAATAACGGTAATACTTACAATTAAGTACTATACGTTTTTTTCTATTCTATTAGCCAGTTTTTAAATCAAGTCAAAACTATGTATAGTTTTTGAAAAAAACTGTTTTAAACTCAAAATTTGAGTAAAAATTAGTTTAAAAAAATTTGCAATTTCAATATTTCAAAACCATAAGTTAAATAATTTTTTTTTAATAATTTGTTGCTCTTTTTTCATTTTAAGTAATAATTTTTTAAATTGCCCCTCCCGCCTTAAGGGGGGGAAATAGTAAAAAATGCTTGTTTTTAACTGTTCTAAAGAAATAGGTTATAATATCTTGTCGCCTGAGTTATCGTACTCTTGCCAAAAAAAATACCCAAAATATGAAAAAAAAACATCCTACTGCAAAATTTTTTATTTGGAATTTTTGAAAAGTTTCAGCTTTTTAAACGAACTTCAGCTGAATTACGCAATATTTGCTTCTAAAGTTATATTTCCTGGGGATATAGGAGGGTAAATAAAGATTATACATATATGTTTTTATATATTTTAATTCACAAATCTCAAATTAATTTATGAGTAAGAACTTCAAAGTGGACTCAGGGAATATTCTATTTGAGCGCCTCACATGCAAAAATATAATATTCTGCGTATAGGTATATTTCGTTAAATATATATTCTTTAATTGATTTGCGTGAAATATTTTAAAACGTTTATTTTACATAACAATCAACAAAATGCAATAATTAAATCATGTTTCAATTTAAGGTTCTTTAACGACGCCACCCTGTTCTGAAGCAATTACTTGGGTACTTTATCCCGAACCTCTGCCGATATCACCTAAGCAAGTAAGCAGTTTTTTTTTTAATGAATCATTAATTTAAAGATTTATTAAGTGCATATAAAAACCTAAGTATTTCTTTTTATTTGTTTTTCTTAAAACAGATCTCAAGATTTCGTCAGCTCCAAGATAGCGTTGATGGAGCGCTGGTTGACAATTTTAGAACTTTGCAACAAATTGGTAATCGAAGGATTTTCGTACGATCAGTTAACATTCATCACACACACCTTGCGAAGTTAAACAACGAAGTAAGCTACACAAAGTGGGACTGGTTCTTTTAAACTTCCAGAATAGTATTAACTTATTTGTAGTGTTTTTTTTTTTAACTAACATTCAAACTTCCATACAATCAATGCATTAGTATAAAGTTGATTTATAAACAACAATTAAATAAAATTTATTAACAAAGGTCAGAATGACCCAAGTATCTAACATAATTTGGGTGTTTTATTACTATAGGAGTGAACATAATATACATACATGTAAGTTAGCAGTTAAGCAGTATACAAGTATACACTCAGTGCCCTATTGCCAAGGAAAAATACGGTCACGCAATGATTAAAAAATTAGAATGAAATCTCTTTATCTTGAAAATATACCCTTTCGATAAAGATGTTTAATTTGGTTGAATTAAACTTTTGATACTAGCAACAGTATAAGGTAGTGAAAAATATACATACGCAGAGCAGAACAAAATCGTCTCCAAATTCTGTGACAAAAATTGCATTCAATGTTGAAATTTCTGTTTCGAAATTGGCTGGATGGTTCATGGATGTCTTAAATTTGCAGTAATTCTGTAAATAAATACGATTTGTGTCTTTTAATAAAGCTGAATGCGACACTTCGAATCTCAGTTTCGTTCATTGTTGAAAATTGCCAAAGAAAAGAAAAATCACATTCAAACATTATTTCATGTCATCGAACTGTCGAGAAATTCCAGCAAAAATCGATTCAACTATGAGGAAGAGGAGTTCCAAAATGCCTAAGAAGTTTCCATTGTTTGCTTATTCAAGGAATAGAATTAGGTGTAATATTCGCCAGTCATTTTTTGGTTTTGTTTATGTTTGCTTCATCGAAAAGCATATCAAATAATCGAATTCTTCTTCTGAATCCGAAGTTGTAACGAGCGCAGTTGTACGTAACACTGAATGTGATCTCGATTACTTTCATGGGCTCTGGTAATTTTTCCAATATTTTTTTTTCCACTTCATGATTCGAATATCCCCTTGAACAACAATGATTTGAACGGTTTACAGTATTGTTGAGAAGAAACGAAAATTGAGTTCTACCATTTCACTTTTTATTGAACCATAGCTGAATCTCTTATTGACAAATTACTATTTTATTTTATGTGATAATTGGTAAACTAGACTTTTGAACAAGCAAAAATTTGCTAGGTAAAAAGTGAAAGTAAAAAAATAAATAAAATATATAAAAATAATAAATAAAATGCTTGTAAATTTTGAAAAAAAAACTCATTTTTTAAAGTAATTTTTTTATACTTAACGGTATTTTCTGACAACTTTTTTTTAAGGTAGGTAAATTCAATTTATTATTGAAGATTTGCATATTTATTATTAAATCATTAATTTATCATTTCATATTAATTTTGTTTGAATTTCAAAAAGGCTAATTTTACAAATAAGTTTTTATTTAGTACAATAATCATCACCTACAAGAAGGGCCGTCGAGAGGAATTCCGGGCCCGGGACGGAAAAATCTCGCCCCCCCCCCCATATTTACCATTTTTTTTTCAAAGTTCATGCCTACTGAAATGGTACGTTCTAATTTCAATTACGAATAGCATGAAATTGGTTGGAATTAACGGAAATAGTAATTTTTTGTTTGCATTGTAAACCAGCGATAAACCACAATTGAAAAACGTTTGCGTGGGATTTTCGGGTCCCCCGAAACCGAATCAAAAATTCCCAGCAGAAAAAAAAATAGAAGAAAAGAAACTTTATAAAAACAGAAACCGAAATAAATATTTGTGTTTTGTTTTTAGTTGCCGGGCCCCATATTTTGACTTTAAAAAAATTCAAAATTAAATAAATTTGGAATTTACGTTAAATTAAATAAGAAAAGTGAAACAATTTATTATAACTTTCTTTCAATAGTTCAGAGTTGCCCAATTTTTCATTAAATATTAACAAAAATGCACGCCAATAATAATCAGATGATTTTAAATTTCGGGCCCCTAAAAATAAGTGGGAATAGGTATGTTGATGATGAATATAGAGTATACTGAAAAAATACACTCTCCTCATTACTTTCAATTTTACGGGCGCCTAGAAAATCCCGGGCCCGGGGGTTTCCCCCTCCCCCCCTTGACGGGGCTGCCAACAAGTGACCAATTAGTAAAACAAAAAAAAAAACAAGTTTTATCATACAAAGTACATATCTGATAAAAGTGAAAAATACATGCAAAAAATGTGTGGAAATCAATGATTTCTTCACTCCAGAGCACTCTTTAATTAGAAAATATAAAGTGCATGTCTCCAAAAAAAAAACAAAAAATTTTCTTTTATTACCACAATTTATTGTTAAATTTTTCTACTTCTCGTTCAATGAAAAATTATGACATCGTTAAGGTAGAACTATTATAATAGACGGAAGTGATTTTTAGCTAATGTCATAAACCAACGAAAAGTAGCTTTCCGAACACTCAAATGCAGAAATCAGCCCTTTAATGCGGTTTCACTATTTTGATTTTTCTTGCTTGCTGTCAGTTCAATTTTAGAGAAGCGGTTAATAAGTATTCTTGCTATTGATAAAGAAATTAACGAAGACTAAACAGAAGACACCCAATCGCAATTATGGATGCGTCATTTTAATTCGTTCTTTGTAACCACGTTAGCCGGCGCGGCATCCGAAGACGCAGTATCACAAAAAAAACTGAATGTTTTTTCATTTGTAAATTCATATGTACTTATCTACTTCAAATATAAGTTCTGGTATGACATAAACTTTCCGTAGAATTGAAAGGTCAAAGCATATTGAATTGCATATAAATCTTTTAATTTTGTTAGGCTTATTAACTACCAATAAATATCGATCTCATAACAAGACAAATTATTTGTGTATGTATATTTGTTGATTAAGGAAATATGTATGTTAAGCTTTATAGAAAAATGTTTGTCTTCTTCCTTTCAAGGACAACTCCAATATCTAGATTGCTTTTGATTCCGTTTTTATTATTGCTGCATATACTAATACTGTAATATTACTTTTATTCTATATGAATACATTAATTACAGTAGAGTCCCGAAAATATACTCATGTCAATTAGAGAATCCGCAAAATTTGATCTGTAGTGCAGTGCTTTCTTTCCCTACTTATTTATCGTACTTTGGGTCGAATTTCAGTTGATTTTTTATTAGTTTTATTACCCGATTATTTGTTGAACTGCTTATGTTTTACTAACTTTACATACGAAAAACAACCATCCGCAGTGCGCTTATATACTTTCCGGCTATGCGCTTGCGTTTGGACGACACCTTCAATGCCCCACCAATTGATAAATAATAAAATTATGCAAAAAAAAGTTGGTTGGATTCTTATTTTTCAATTGGACAAAAAAAGAGGTGGGTTAAACTTTCATACAAGGTATTTTTGGATCAACAAAATAAAGTCAGTACTAAGGTGTTACACGTAGACAGGTGTGTTTTTTAATGGATTCAAAGAAGTATGCCGTAAAACAAGAGCTGAAAAGGGCTATACTTTGATGCAAATTGTTTTTATTTCAAGCCCTAAACGGATTGGACGGTGTTTGGTGAAAAAAGAGTTCGGGGCTAAGCTTATATTTGCTATCACCATGGCCATAGATTTTATTACTGAAGTGTCTTCTTCCAATAGTAACATATTACCTCTCGGTGATTTTGGGTTTCTTCTGAAGAGTAATCCTACCATGCACCTTTTTTAAGTTCTTCCCAATATCATCTTCTCTTACTAGATAAATTTACTTTTACTGACTTACGGCAAGGAAGCTCTATTAAAAACTCAAAAAATCGAATTCTCGATTTAGTATTTTCTTCAGAAGCACTCTTTTTCTAAAGGCTAATTCTGGGATAAATAATATAGTTTACTACCATCTACCCCTGGATATTTTTCTTGACTTCAGCAGTCATTGGATAAAATTGCAAAATAATTCACTTCTTTAGAAATTGTAAAATTTTAATATTGGATGTAGTGGCTTAGCTAGAACATTAACAGCTGTGCCCTTCAAAAAAAATAAAAAAAAAAACATTTACAAATTATTTTGTCGTAAGTCTTGGATGATTTATTTTTGGCTTCTTATATCGACTTCCGCAAACTTCTTTAATTTTCATTTCCTTGTTATTTTTAACGTCATATCACGTAGTTTTGGGCTATGTAAGTATATTCTTGTTCAACTCATATTTCGATGTTACACCTACAAATGTATATTAAAAACAAAAATAACAATGTAAGTATCTTTACATAATTATCTCTACGCCCGTTCAACCTCCGGGCGTATAAGCGGCTTTTTTTTATTGGATCAGTTAGTTTTTGTTTATTATATTAAAATATCTCTCCCCGATCTATCACTATTATTTTCGAAAGTTGGTCGAAGTTTCGGTCGATATTTATTGGCATCTAGAAAAAATATTCCAGCGGAACATGATTTTTAAACTTATTTGTTCTTAGAAGAAGCAGTATTAGCATTTTAATTTTTTTTAATGGGTAAAAGAACTAAAATGGCAATATTATAAATTTAAAAAAAAATACAAAAAATTAATTTAAACGCCATCCTTTAAGAGGCATTTTAAAAAAAACTAAATTGTTTATGGAAGAATGTCATTTACTTCATTTTACAGGTGATGAACAGAACAGAAGTAGATTTTAAGGTTTTTATATAAAATTTTTAAAGAGTTAGTTTTCTTTTCCTTCAATTATAATACAATTTTTCACTATATTTCTTCTTTAGCAAACACAATTTTTTGAATTACCTTGATAAAAACATTATTCAAAATTTCTCTTATTTTTGACAAATATAACATTTTATAACTCTCGTTTCTCTTGAAAACATCTTTTTTTAGGATTACTCATTTCTACACAGTTTACCTATTTTTAAAAAAATGGCTTGATTTCAAAAATTAATATGGTGACCTAACATTAACAAAACATCCAAACAGAGGAAAACCATAGCCCTAAAAAGAAAAAAGAAAAGCAATAACAAATCAAATAACAATTTCTGTTAATATATTTATTTTTACAAAACAGAAAATGACTTAATCAAATTTGTAAAAAATTATTTGATACACACTTTGGATTCTTATTTTTCTTACGAACGAATAATTAAATATGAAACAAACAAAATTATAATAAATTATTCGTATAAATATTTAGTTTGAACAAAAAAAAATCATGGCACAATTTTTTTTGTATGGTGATACATATGTACATACAAGATCCTTCCATGTTAAATAAATATTAAATAATAAATAAAAGTTTTTTAATGTGGCAAAGAATAATGTATGTGCTTTATTTGCATCATTACTTTGCAGTTATATGTATTTTAAACTTGAAAACATGATAATATCGAAATAGGTTTTTGTTTATCTTGGAAAAAATAAATGAATTTTTACTATTCGATTCAAAAAATGTTTTATAAAATGTTTTTTTTTTACTTTTAAGGAATTTATTTACAATAAATTTTCAAAGAATTATATTTCATACATTATCGCTCAACTTGCTATGTAACCTTTTTTATTGTATCCAATGAGATTCTTACAGTCAATTAATGCACTGTTTATTTTGGCACTTTAGACATATTTTTCAAACATTTTGTAATAAAAAATGCATTGCGGCTCACGAGGAGGAGATTCAGTATAAAAACCGCAAATTTTGTTCTAAATGAGGATAATACACAAGTTTTTAATTCAGTTAACAATCCAATTGTATGTAATTCAAGATAGCTATAAAGTCACTTGCTTTTTAAAAAAAATCGTATGCTCATTTAATTTTTCATTCCGATGTAACTTTTGCACTAGAAGATAACTTCTATCTCACCTTTTGTTATATAAACGGTATAAAAAAAAATTCATTGATTTTAATCTATTGTGTAATTTATGCATTACAAAAAAATAATAAATGCACACTTTACTCACATAAATTCTTAGGTACAAGCAAAAAAAATCATAAGTCCATACAAAATTCTAAAAAAAATAACTATTAAGAACTTGATGAATTCAAAAAAAAAGCAAAAACTCTGTTAAAAAATTAATAATGTTGTTATAAAAATAAATTTAAAAAACAAGTCGATGTGTTCAGTCTTTTTCTTCCTTTGCTGACATAAAGAGTTTCTGAAAGGTAAGTGTCACTTGGCCTGTAACAAAAAATAAGGAATCATTATAGAAATTATATTGAAAATAAAGTATAAATAAGTACCAATAGCATTTTGCAGCCATACAGGTTTATTTTGCCAAATAATGCCTGCGTAATAAAATGGAATTCCAATAATTGTGATAAGTATACCCATGCCAACTTCATAAGGAGCCACGTAACAAGGAACAATGATTAAGAAAGCGCAGATTATCACAAAAACAATGGGAATCCAAAGTGGTACCTTAAAAGAAATCGTTTTTTATAAAATTAATTTATTAAAATAAATATTTTACTCACTTTTATTGGTCTTTCCATGTTTGGTCTTTTGTAACGGAACCATAATACAGCCGATACTGAAAGCATTATGAAAAACGATTCCACTATACTGCTGTAGGTAATAAGAACATAAACGTCACTAACAAGTAGCATCACAATTGATAGTGCACACTGAAAAATATTAAATAAAAAATTAAAAATTAAATTATTAAAATTTAAAAATTTTCAAAAATAATGTCCAGTTCTCAGTATTACTAAATACGCGCATCTACTTTAAATATGAGGAAATATGAGGAAAATTTAACTGGTTACACAATTTAAGTCGACTGCATTTGGGACTGCAAATCTCTAAAAATGTTTGTCTAGACCAAAATAAACAATAAAAAAATATTTGTAAAAAATGTCTGAAATGTTTTTTTTTAATGTTTCTAATATGTTTCCTTAGGTCCGCACGGAATTGAAACATTCGTAATATGCTTATGAAATATTTATAAGCATATTAATGGAAAACTATATTTGTCTCCACAGTTTTTTCAAAGTTTATTGTTATTTATCATCATCATCCATTCCATTTTTACTTGAAGTGGAATTGAAATCTGTTGAAATTTGATTGACTTCAATTTAGTTTCGAGTGAAGTGGTTCTACATTTCTATATGCCAAAAAAAGTTGAAAAGAAGAAAGCTTAATATTTTTCAAAAATATTAGTATGTAGGCCGGTCACATTAGTCCGAATCTTGTGTTCTTATTCTAGAATAGATCAAATCAACCAGAAACTCTAAGTTTTCAAATACCCTTCAAATGTATGTGTCCGCTTCAGCTATTAATAATTACCTTGTACAAAAAGCCAAAGAATAAATATAGTCAAAATTTTTAAACATATGTTTCTGCAAGTTTTTAACTGATTCGTTTTTGGGAAACGCAACAAATGTTTAAAATTACGATCCGAACATTTCACCCACATTTTTTATCTCTCCGACCCATAGGAAATTAAATTTCTAAATTAAAAAAAATTTAAGGGGAAAGGAAATAAGTCAATTCATTTGTATATTATATGATTTAGTTCCAATTTTTTAATTCAACTTCGATTTTTTTCTAATTTCTCTGTGTCTGTAGTTCTAACGAAATTTTCTTAAATTTCGAAATTTAATTATCCAGTATATTGAGATATTCTATAAATATATTTCAGAAATGGCGTTTTAATAAAAACACTAAATAAAACGTTTCTTCTCCTTTTTGAGCCATACTTACCAAAAATACTAGAGATGGGGTGGGAGTATATTTGTCAATACTGATATGAGACAAAATCGATGGCATATGACCATTTCTGGCGCCAACAAAACACATCCTAGAAGATGCCATTATATGAACTGATAAACCACCAAACGCTGATACTGCTACTAATATTGGTATAATCAAAGACCAAACACCCAAAACTTTTTTTCCAAATGTCTGAAATAAACAAATGTAGAAAGTAAGTTAGTATGTTGTTGATATAACTTTATAAATTAGATACTTACCACAGCAATGGCTTCAGAAGCAATCATTTCTTGTTGTGTGAGTACAGCAAGGTATGATAAATTAGCAAGAACATAAATTGCTGTTACTAAAGGCAGCGATATATAAATAGCACGTGGGAGATTCTTATAGGGATCACGAAGTTCTTCTGTCATAAAATTTAAGTAATTCCAACCAGCATAGGAAAATATACCAGAGTAGAATGCAACTGATAATTTGCCAGGATCTGTTGCCGAGTTTTCAAATGGCTTATTGAAATTTTCAAGGTTACCTGAAATAAAATAATTTAAAAAAAAAATAAAATCAATAAAAAATTTAATTAAAAAAAAATTAATATAAAAAACTATAAGAAGTTAATAACGAAAAAGTTCGTTAAATGTTTAAAAAGTATATTCCACTTTTCTAAGAAAATACAAGTTTTGTGAAAATGTGAATAAACATTTTTGCAATTCAAATCAAATTTGATCCACAATTTAAACAAAAAAAAATTTTATTGTGGTATGTATATTCGAGATTTATGTCGTTTTCCTTAGGTCACTCCTGAAACACTTTTCTCACAACTTTTGCACTCCCTGAGTGTTTGGAGGGTTCTATTTGTTTCATATTTCATAGGAATTCGAAAACCCAACTTCCGTTAGCAACAAAAATCTTATTGAATAGTTTTATTATGTTTTGTTTTTGTGGCACGTTACAGAAAAACAAGAAACAAAAAGTAAATAGGCACTACAAAATAATTGATACTTATAAAATAACACATTATAGTTAGCAACATTTACAACAAAAGCAAGAACTTATAAATAAATTGTTATAATACATACCCATTGCCATCCAAACCAGGCCAAGAATAATTATCAATACAAGTGCTGCAACCTTTGTGAACATGATTACATTTTGCATTTTTGTCGTTGCTTTCATGCTGTAGGAATTCAAGAAAGTAAGAAAACAAATCATAACTGCTGCTAAAAGCTGCAAGGCACCATCAGGTATTTTACATTCTTCAGCAAAGAAGGGTTGAAGCACATAGGAGGCAACTGTCAGTCCCATGATCGCATTCGTTGTAGGCCTGGAATATTAAAAAAAAAAATACAGATTTAAGAAAAAAGTCCTTAAAAACAAAATAACTTGAATTCGTAAATTTTATAAATAATGGATTAAGAGGAATGTTAATTAAAAAGAGCGATATTGCTCTGAAATTTGATTGAACGGTCCTAAGTCAAAAATCAATTAGGTACAAAAATACGGGACAAACTGCTTTGAAAGACATATGCACTCATATTTATCTTGGATTTTTAAAAAGCAGCTTGTGAAAGGAAACATCATCGTCAGCGAAAGTTTCGCTCTGGTTTTGGACAACCATAAGACTTACATATGGTTTAAATGAATAACTCACCAATTATTCATTCTTAATTTCTCATTATTTTAGCTTTCAACTGATGGTTGTAAGTGCTTGAAATTTCTCAACACAAGAACCTTGGTTTTTAAAGCGAAATATGAAAAAACACCATATAATTGGGTGTACAAGCAAATATTGGGTTGGACGATCAAATATAAAAGGGAATTTAGCTCTGCACAAAGAATTAGATTCTTGTGATCCTGATTTTTAAGTTTGCATTTAGAGATCACATGCATTGAATTTATGATAAAAAAATCAAGGTTTTAGTTAATAATTGTTTAAAAATACAAAAATTGCCTTTTTGAAAGTGTTTTTTCCTATTAAAATATATACAACAAAACAGAAACAAGTTATTTTTTCAATAATTCTGAATATATACGGTTTTTGAAAAATTTAATTGTTAAGTTTTTGGATTTTTTAGGTGAAATATAGAACATTAACTATTTTTAATTTTGGATTTTTAAAAATTATTTTTCATTTTCTTCAGGGAAGGGAAACATTTTACTTACAATATTAATAACTACGTTAGTTTTAACCCGATTTAGATAAATCTAATATAATTTCCAGTAAAGAGCACATACCTATATACTTTGTAATATACCTCTCTATATTGAAAATTAGTATGCGACAATAAGCTATAATTACCAATGTTTAAAAAAATGGAATGGAAAAAACATTTGTTTGCAAACAAGGCTTTAAGAAACGAGGTATATCGACTTGCAAACACATTCTAATGTGTGTTGAGCACAATTAATATATTAATCAACCAGTATTTCAAGCGTTTGGAATGTACGCGCGTATAATTATGTATTATATTTTTTTTTTATTTTACATATAAGTTCATAAAAGTGTATAATATCAGCTACCGACCAGCTTTAAGTTTTATTGCAACGGAAACAATTATTATGATAATAAGGCCAACAAACTGTTTGTTAGTCTTTGCTAGTTACCATTCGATGCATGCCAATCTATTATATGATGGTAGTTCATATAAAAAAAAACTTAACTTGCATTAAATACGCGAATTGAACCAATGAATAACGAAAACCAAATAAAATGCAATGTGGACTGATTTGGAATAGAATTGAGTGATTTAATTTGATCTAACTCTGGATTAGAAATTTCATTGGAGCGTAGAACAATGATTTTTTAAAAATAATGCAAAAATAAAAATGTACAAAAAAACAGTTCTTTGATAAGTTAATTTGTGTTTTAAATCACACGAGAACATCTTCAATAATCTGAAAATGTTTCCTCATTAATTTTCGCTATAACTCGCCTAAGCTGATACGGTGCATAAAACGTTTTCAAATGTTGTTGTAGTTCCCAAATATGTAGTAATTTTGTTCGGTCTCAGCTTTGGTTCTTTTTCAATTCTTGTATATTTTGCCCTCTTTTTCTTTTTTGATTTCCTACACCATAAATCCAATTACGGTTGCCCAGTTGAAAAGTTCTAAAAAATTAAATTCTTGTGTTTACTTTGTGCAATTTACTTTTTTAATTTATTATTAAATTCATTCAACTCTAGACACATTAATTGGTCGCACTTGATTTGTATTCAAGTGGCTTATTTGAGCTCAAGTGACTAAGAATTTTAAGTATCAATATAAGGTATACATTATACAGGGTGTTCTCGATTTAAATGCACAGTGACAGACTTAACTCTTACATTTCGAAACATTAAAAAAACTGAGAACTTTAGGGGATATCAAATCATTCAACTTGTTGTTTGAAGAATTAATATTCATGTTAATTAGATTGAAGCGCATCCGAAAATATCGCGAAAAATGTTTAAATGTGACCATGGGCATTGTATATCAATTTGCATAGTACTATCATCACGATGATTTTTGAGTTGTGCGCTGTGGTCGTCTGAGGGCGCACTTGTATATACACAGAAACAGCAACCAGAAAATTAGTATGCGCTGTGATCGCTTGGGGCCGACGTGGTGGAACGTGCTGATGATAGTACTATGCAAATTGATATACAATGACCATGGGCATTGTACATAATATATAGAACCTATAGTACTATCATCACGATGGTTTTTGTGTTGTGGGGTGTGGTCGTTTGAGGGCGCACTTGTATATACACAGAAACAGCAACCAAAAAATTAGTAAGTGATGTGATCGCTAGGTGGCCGACGTGTGGAACGTGTTTATGAGAGTACTATTCAAATCTATATACAATGACCATGGGCTCGAAAAAAAAATTCCTGACTTTCGAGTGTTTTGGAGAGAAATGGCGGTTTTTAAAGACTCTAAAAAGTTTAAAAGTGTGTTAAGGTATCTATGGACAGAACAAACATTGGAACAAAAATTTAATTAACTGCTAAGACTTTTAAGAAAAACATAAAAATGGCGAAAATAGTGAAAAACTATCGTATATTAATTTACAACTGTCAAAAGACACTTTTGGGCATAAAATTCATGAAAATGTGAAATGTAATGTGACCCAATTAAAAAAAAGATATTCACTCTTATTACCGTTATCTCAATTTGAACAATTAAATGATACGTATCTGAAGCTTTATTCTCCTAAAAATATTTAGCAGAAATAAATTTCCGAACGTTTGTAGTTTTCTTGTGACAGCGGATGTTACTTTCCAAGTGCCGCACCCATAAGAAGCACGGATTCAATATTCTAGCGGAACAGTCATAGCTTGGTCTTTCTGCTTATAGAGTTGTTTTTCTCCATAGTTTGGACAGCATCTCAAACACAGCCTTTGCCCTGCCGATTCGACTGTTAGCTTAGAACACTGTTTTATATTATGATAATGGCAACCTTTTTTTCATTAACAATATTTCTTTTATTTTTTATTACAATTTCACATTTAACATAAAGTGCAAAAAATAACATATGTACATAGATACATTTTTGTATAACATACATAGATATGCTATTTTTTTCGCAAAACCAATTTTATTTAGCCAAACATTGTTAATTATAATAAAGTTTTTTGTTCAAATAAATATATTGTGATTTTTTGATTAAATTATACACACAAGAACATGTATGTATGTATTTAGCAGTTAAGTTAAGTATAAGAATTTGAAGATCTATTTGTTAGATTTTTACATTAGAGTTGTTAAACGCCTATCAGGTTCAAGGCACGAAACAGCACAGATTGTTGTTCTCAATTCATAAGCAAATAACGTACGTGTTTGAACTTAAAGTTAATATTTGTAAAGTTTTTTTTAGGTCGTTGACACTCAAGAATTTTTATTTCCAATTTATTTATAGTGAAACTGGTTCCCATAAATATTGCACTTAATAAAACATGAACATTTCTGATAATCCTTTATAAATAAATACTTATATATCAGTTCAATGTTACGATTTAATTGATAAAAATTAACAATAAAAACAGAAATAATTACATATAATTTTTTTAGTGGTCAATTCAAATATGAACTGTAAGTTTGATTTATTTTTAAATTTTCAAGATAAAAATGCGGTGTAGTTGTACGGGTTGTGTTTGATTTAGCTCTTCACTGGAAATTAGATTCTGTTATATCTAAACGAAATTCCAGAATTTTTTCAAACAACTACTTTGATATAAAGAGTTTTGAAGCTCTGTTTTTATTTAATGATTTTAGTGATTTTTAGTTTATTTGATCAAATTATTGATACATATATTTAAAAATACAAAACCTGTTTTTCATAAAAACATTAAAAATCCTTGGTTTCTTTTTTTACAAAAATAATTTCTTATATGAATTTAGGACATGTGCCATTTTTAAAAAATCTGCTGAATCAAACCAACTCAAAATGCTTATTTGTGGTAGGAGTTGTAAATATTTTTTTTAAATGATAGGGTTTTCTCAAAATATGTAGGTATACATAAAATTTAAAGAAAAAATAGTATGCAAATTGAAGTAGCATATAATAATTAACACTTAAAAACAAAACTTAAAAAAAGAAAAACATTTTTAAAATATTGAGAAAATTTTTTTTTTTTTTTTTCAAAATCCAAAATTTGAAAACGTAAAATCGCGTTTTATATGAGGTACCTATAATACATAATGTATATACTTACAAAACCCCACGGAAAAAATTTCATCAAAATACTGAAGCCATTTTCGAGATTGTCTTAATGCTTACATGACAGGTACCTACCATTATTTTTTGAGCTAAAAAAAGGTTAATTCGGTTCTTGGGAAGAATCACCTAAAAATCTGTTTTTTAGCAGTCAAAAAATTTATTTATTTAAATTTATTTTATTTTTTTAGGGAAAGTTTTGGATTCGTGCAAAAAATTGAACTCGAGGTATTAATCAGACCTTGCACGTTTTCAAACATTTGAAAATCGTTTTTGACCACAGTTTAAATATTTATTTAATTTGTTTGGTTGCTAATTCCGGAACTTTTTTACCAATTAGTTAAATATCTAAATTTTCTAGCAATTAAAGAAATTGTTATTTTTTTTTTTTAAAGGCAGTTTTTGTATTTATAAACAATAACTTATAAAAACTTGATTTTTTGATGTTAATTTAAAAATTTGAAAACCTCCTTTAATTTTTTTAAGCACAAAAGAATTTAATCCGAAAATGAGGTGTGCTACAAATTTCGTGACGTAAGATTAAAAAAAAAATATTTAAACAGAAAAACCATTAATAATAATCTATCAATATTTTATAAATTATAACTAACATCCAGGTAAAATTAAATGTATGTGAAATATGTAACCGTTCGTGCTCAAGCCAACAACTTTTCCACAAAAATGCTTTTTTGCGGATAAATTCACCAGATTATAATCACGCTTGAGCACGATAGTTTTGACGGAGAAAAAAACTAACTTAATTTTGTAGGTACTTTTATATGCAGTTCCCACTTCGGTATAATTTGAAAGAAAAGCGGCAGTTAGCTATTTTCTGAAATTTTATTGGCAAATCCCAGGTTCAGATTCAGCACCCGCATTGAACAGGGAATAAATCAAAACTACATTATAACTTGCTTCCAAATGACGCTTTGAAGAGAAGTATATTTGATCAAAACAATTCAATCTAAATACAAACAAGATAATCATATTAAACAACTTTCAGTTTTTTTTACAGGTGATTCCTATCACCATCATCTTCGCAGTGATTTCTTTTTCTTTATTCTACGCAACTCTTTGTTTTTATTTTCATACAGTAGCTTTTGCGCCTTATTCATTCTTCTCTTCACTTACAAATCTTAACAAAATAAAGTTCAAGCTGATCATTTATGAAAAAAAATATTAAAGAGCGATAATTACAGAAACAACTGCTATAGTGAAATCTCTCTGGATGATATGACATTGTGGGTTGAATGAAAACAAAGCTTGTTTCCCCTATACTTATGTAGATGCAAACACAGTAGAGAAAAAAAAAGACAAATAAAAATACTTGCAAGCACCTGGGGTATATGTTGTTAATGCATTTACCTATTGCACTGAAATGTACGATGACGAGACGCACGTTCAAGTCTGGTAAAGATAAACAAATCGATAGGGAAACAAATATGTTGTTTTATTTTGTAGCAAAGTTACTTTACATCCAATTATACAGACAAATGTTTGGACCTTGATTTGTGGGGTTTTCATATAGCAAGATATGTACAAACCAATTCATTTGGCCGCAGTTCTCAACTTTGGGGACAACCTTAAGCACATTGCAACTATTCGAATGCATTGTCTTGTCTAAGCCTCCTAATACCACTCATCAAACAGGCTTGACATTCACCAAACCAACAGGTTTTGATGCAGTTTCTTTTACTTTAACGAGCTTTCTGAGCGAAAAATTAATACATTATTGATTTTTTCTAACTGCAAATAAATGTATGTTATTCACTTTTAGTTACGAGTTATAATGCACAACAAATATGTACGTAGGTAGAAGCTATAATTAATTAACATCTTTCAAGATCAAGTTAATAAATATCATCGCACCGGTTTCTATTGATGAGGCTCCTTGCAGCATTAAATAAACAAATAAAATATTTTTTTGTGGTGTAGTCTCCAAGTTGTATGAATGTATTTGAAATAAAATGAAAAAAAAAACTTTCAATACAAATTTCTTATGTCATTTAGAAATTAATTTTTAATTTGAAGCGACGCGTTTCGGTTTAAAAAAAAAAAAACCATTATGTGCATTTTTGATGTTATGCTTCATTTTCTTAAAAGCAAGTTTTCATTCAAACTTATTGGTAACAAAATTTTCTATAATTTTATTGCATTTTTAGTTTAAAAAAATAAATAAAAAGGAACAATTTTTTTAACCAAATTGCTGTTGTTTTAATACACATTTTTATTTTATTAAAAAAAAAGCTCATCTAACGATTTAATTTTTATTTTTGTAGCGCTCGCAAACCTTTACCTAAAATTTAAAAAATCATTTCTCTATTATCACCGGTTCCGAAGCTTTTCATAAATGGACATACATTTGTAAGTTAGTCAAGCGCAAGCTTTTTTTAATTCTCTACAGTTTAAAAGTTTAAGTTTTTTTTTTTCACTAATTTATTTTCGTTCGTGCTCAAGCCCACAACTCAGTCTGGATAAAAATTAATCATTTGCAACGAGTTTCAATGCAGGCAACAATTAATTCTGCAAAAACCGGATTGTTCTTCAATGCATAAACGTTTTCTCCAAAAACCGGATATCTCTTCAATTACACAGAGTGATTTGATACGAGTATATGTTTTAGCAGGCCAAGTCTTCAAAACTTCACTCATTAATTTATTCTTTTTTTGAGAAATCAATTCTCAACATCAATTTTGGCATAGGACAAAAGGTAAGCTAAATAAATAACGCCTTGCACGTGAGGGAAAATTCTGTGGAAGAAAACTTAAATTCTCTTGTTCAACTTTGAATACATCAGTTTACACTGGAAAACTTAAGAATACAGCAAAATATCAAGAAAGCGATGAATTTTCAAGAAGACAAAGATAATGTGTTTGCCATTCAGTAAACAAATCTGCGATATTTACACAATTATCTACATACATATGTATGTAGGTGATAATTTTTGTTTTTGTCTTGATTTGTAATTCATTTATTTATTTAGTTTCTTAAATGCAAAACAAATTAGTCAATAAATCATCTTTATTATAAACGGAAAACATTTTAAAGTGCTTTAAATTCAAAATTTCCAAACAGGATTTTATTTTAATAAAAATGTAACTGACAATAATAGGCAAAATTAAAAGTAAAAAGTAATAACTTATACATTATGTCTTATAAAATAAAGAACCCTTTAGTAAAATTGGGATATTTAAAATTAAAACAAAATGCATGACAGTGTCGGGTTTTTTCAAAAAATAATTTTTCATATATAAAAATGTTCAAAGCATTTTTTTTTAATGCAAGTTTTTAGTATTTATTGACAAACACTTGAAAACTAAATTTCAAAATAACATATCTAACGTTGACTTTTTAAACAAAAAACATTTTTTTTTAATTTTAATATACAACTAACATTTTATGGGACCTCTTTAATGAACATTTTTATGATTAGTCAAACCGTTTATGAGAAAATCTAATACCAAAAATCCGGTTCTATGACAAGTAATGTTAGTAACGTTTTTTTTTTAATTTAATAACTTACAAAACCCCATTAAAAAATTTCATTAAAATCGTAAGAGCCTTTTTTGACATAAATACTTATGATTTTTCTTTGTGGTTATATGATAGATACCGTTATTTTAAGTTAGCGTTTCTAGGGAATTAAAAAAAAACCTTAAGTTCCAAGAATTGTGTGACTTTTAACAAGTACATTTCTTTTTTATGAGATTACATCATTACAATTTTTTATCCATTTTAATTTCGTTGCCAAGATTTGTTGATCTGAGGTAGAAAATCTTGCAGTTTGTTTTTAGTCAAGTTTTAATAAACTAAGTGTTAATTTATGCAGATAAGTTTAGCAAAATTGCCTTTTGAGTTTATTTTAACATTTTATTTGATAAGTACTTGTACTCCAGACATCTCACATCGCTTTTTATTTATTTTCAACATTGGGTTTTGCAAATTCAGTTGTGATCTTTCTCAGTATAACACATCATTATTTTATCGAATTTCAGGCATTGGTCTTTTCGTAATTGTCACAAAGGGATGATGGTTTTTTCCACTTAATTTTTGAATTCTTAAGCACTTGAGCTGATAAGACAAGTTTGTTTGACTCGGTCATATGTTTTATTTTCTTTACACTACTTAAAACTTAATTTTTTTTTTTAATTTAATTAAAAATTTCTCGGAAAAATTAATGGACCAATGTATACCATTTTAAGTCTTGTTTTGATGGAAAAAGTAAAATACAAATTTTGTTTTGATGGAAGAAGCAAAGCATTAATTTAGTTAGATATTCTCAGTTATATCTACATCGTCTTACTTCATTTATTACTTAATCTTAATTATTTACGACGAAAAGACCATACAAAATAATCCATAAAAATTTTGGCCGTTTTATCGAATCTGGACAAAATAAGCCCAAAAATGTATTCATCCTCTGAAACGATGTCTTAGTCTTGTAGATTATAATCTCGTAATTACCTTCTGTATAACACAGTTTCATTTTTTAAAACAAGGTGAATGTTCGAATAAATATGATATAATATATGTAGTTGTGATCGGCAAAAGAAGACAATCATTTAACAAACCCATCGTTTTCGAGTCGTTCCTACATATTAAAAAAAAATCTATGAACCCTTAATTAAAATGCTGAAAAAGATATTTTTAATTATTCATTAGGAATTTGCTTACACATACAAAGTTTCAAACAAATGAGCTAATTGTGAAATTGTATACATGGTTCGGTAATTTAAATTGGCTTATATTAAATACAATTGAAAAGAGTCTACAAATTGATTAAACAAAAAACTCAAGACAATAATTCAAGCCAGATATTAAAGATTGTTTTACCTTACACAAATGACTGTATCAATGTCTAAGGCAGAGAATGTTTTCTGATAAATTAATTTGTTTTCAGCATTTTTTTTTTTTGTCAGTGGAATTCGATATATAGCTTAAAACAAATTGTGTTCACATTTCAGACAAAGACAAAATTTATTGGATTTTAAATCCAGACGCCATATATTATTGTTTTCCCAAAGATAAATTAGCGTGGGACAGATTTATTATAGATTGTTTTTGATGCATACAAGAAAATTGAGGAAACTGTTGAAGCATTACAGTATATAACATTCTAATCTGTACGTGCTTGATTTAACGATTCAATAACGCGCATAATGTAAAAACATAGCACTTAAATGTCTGCATTGTTCACCAAAAATGTTAACACTGATGTTAAAGCACAATTCGCACGCAAATATTTCCTAAAAAAATCCTAAATTCTGTATTCTGCATTATCCAACACGACAGTAAAAGTCAGAAAACTCGAATGGTGCACTGAAATAGCTAAATGCTCTACTTAGGTAAACTTAACAAACAGTTTTGGCTGATAAATCTAGACTACGTTTTACGCTAAATAATATAAATTTATACATACATACATTGTAAACATTGTAATGTTAACGTTAGCATTTAACGTATTCGAATAACAACAACAACAAAATCATGCATTTATTTAAATGTTGCGATCTTACATGAAAACGTCATTCATTGTTCCATGAAAATTAGGTCGCTCTTAGTTCCGCTCGAATTTTCAATTATAATGTTTTTATTGAAAATCATACTTGAAAACTTTATATGTATAGTTAAGCAAGAAAATGTCAGCAAAACAGTATAAAACAACATGTCGGTTCTTTTGGTTTTCCAATGCCTTTTGTAAGGTAGAATTGCCGATAATTGTTTATTTCAACAAAAAAATATTATTTGTACTAAAAATATTGCAGAAAAAAAAAATTACAATGACACAAACACGATACAAATGATAACATGTAACATCAGAGAATTCCGTTAGATTGTCGAAACTAAATAAAACTTCTTTAAGTTTAAAGAGGGCATTTTAACTTACATTTACAATATAGCTTTTATATTATGAACACTTGAACAGGTACACATCAGAAAGATATAAAATAGCAAATTTATAAATAGGTTTTGTATGAGGCTGTTGAAATCTTATGGAGTATGAGACACAAAAAACTAGAAACTATAAATTATTAGAAAAGATCCTAAACTCAAGAATTGCAAAAACGCTAAGTAAAAAGATAAAAAAAATGTTTTTGAGTAATGGGTCCCAGCAACTTATGAGCGCTCGGTGGATACCGCCCCTTAGTCTCAGTTTTTTGACTACCAAACGTAGAAATTCTGTTGAGGTAACTGATATTACCCTTTGAGATTTCATTTACCTGAACATATATTATGTATCATCTCAAATTACAAAGCAGTTTCTTTCCATTTTGAATTTTGATTGAAATATGGAACTCGAAGGAAAATTTGTTGCTCTTTTTTTGAACGCAAATTTAAACTTGAGTAAAATATGAAAAAAAATGATGGTTTATGAGAAAATATTTCGTTTAAATCAAAAGATTAAAGAGAATATTGCATATTGAATATCTTTTAACTTTAATCGTTTCAACTGCTTTAAAACCTGAAAATAATTTTACATCTCTGCTGTGTGTATGTACATCTTACTTTAAAAACTAATCAGTAATTGATCTTAATCATATCACAAAAAATAAAATCAAACATTGAGGAAGTAATAGAAGAAATAATAAAGAAGATAAATCATTCAATTAAAAAAAGATCACACAACAAACCCATTAGGGACATATTGTGTACAGACATTATGTGTGTTTGATCAATTTATTAGACGTTTACAGACTTAATAGAAGAAAAATAGAAATAGAAAGTCTTCTTAAAACATTTAAATCGGATCTTCAAGATTAAAGTCATTGGGAAATGATCATTGATCATTTACTAAAAAAAAAAAGATACTGAAACAAAAATTGTTAAATTCAACAAAGACTAAGAAAAAATATGCCACAGTTCTGAAACGACTAAAACATTTATGAACATAATATAGACATACATGCTCCTTTAAAAACATGATGTACATTGTACAGTCTAGATGTCTCATATACGTTAACTCAAAGTTATTTTTCATTCAAAAAGTATGGTTGAATTTCATATTTTCCAAAAGTCTACTTTGTTTGTATAAATCAGTTATTTTAATTTGAAATTATTTAAAAAGCTTAGATAAAGAGCTAGAATTGCACGTCGTAGAAAATAGCATGTAACTCTTTAGTAGTATTCGTGTCATAAAAGGGGTATTGCGCTCTTTACATGTTCATAAAATGATGTAGTCCTTTAAGGATATGATGAAATTTTTGCCTAAAATGTTATCATCATACGTATGTACCTATGCTCTGTTCGCATAACAACAACTAGGAGAATATAATTAATGGAACATAAAATAACAAAAGCACGCGGGTAATTAATAAAAAAAATCAATTTATTTAACCCTCAAATCTAAGATTAACCTGCAAGGACTTACTGCACCTTAATCATAAATCATTTAGCAAATTGCTTTTTTAACGCTCCTCAATTATTTTCTAGCCATTGTCATATTTAAATTAAACACTTAACTGCAAGAAAGCACACACTTATTGATAAATAAAAAACTTAAAAAGAAACTGACTTTATCAATCATGAAAGAAAGTCTTTATACAATAATTTTCAATTGATTAATTAAAAATAAAAATTATCTTACTTACACAAAAATCATCATTGCATCCCAGAGGTATAAGAACGCTGGCAGTGACCCGAAAGCTTCGTAAATATAGGCGTAATCTCCTCCTGATTTTGGAATACAAGTACCTAGTTCTGCGTAGCAAAGTGCTCCAATCATAGAGAGCAGCCCAGATAGCACCCAAATGACCAAGGACGTACCAACGGCATCCACTTCGCGTATGACACCTTTAGGAGATATAAATATACCCGAACCAAAGATGATACCCAAAATAATAGCAACTCCTTCGAGGAGTCCCAGTTGTTTTTTCATTTGATTTTTTGCTGCTGGCGGAGCATCTGAATGATTGTTTGGTGCTTCATCGAAACCCATTGATGTGGGTGGCTGCTCGACACCAGGCGTTATTAGAGCTATTTCACTAGGCGACGGAAGATCTTTCGAAGCCATAGCTTTCCGTTTTGATTTTATGAACACGCGACAACAACTTCTCGACTTGACGACTGTCCGCGAGCGAATGATGATAATAAATAAATTTGATTTCAATAGTTTAGTTACAGTGAGAATAAAAAAATAAACTTCAAGATTCTCCTCTCCTTGTTGTTTTTCCTTTTAAGTAAATTTTATGTGCTCAAAGCATTTCTTTTAAACTGAACTAAGCACAAGCGGCAGTTTTGTTTAAAGATTGAGGTTAGATTTGACTAGAATGGTATTGGTTATATTAGTAATTTTTTAACTATTACATTGAGAAATTTTATAAAATAAGCTTTGGTTTGTGTTTTACGTAGAATATTCTTTCATTAATAATAAGTTAACTATACAATTTTAAGCGTTTTTCTAATAAAATTATTGAGTCTATTAATTTGTAACATCACACGGCGCACATAACGATGAGATTGAGGTATATAAGCACATTTCTGAGATGACATTTCGTTGACAGTTTGTAAATAGAATACACAAGTGACAGCTGTTAAATACTTTTCGCGTTTACATGTGAAAGTTTTTAAAATATATCATTTGATTATTTTATAATTAAAAAATTAAAGCAACGAAACTACACTGTCTTGAAATTGTGTGAAGATCGTTTACGACCTTCAAAGTTTCCAATAGGTTTTCAACACCTTGAACACAATGCGATAACATACTGCACCGGAACCTTGCGGTTTGAATAATTTTTAACAATTTTATCTCCAAATGGCATTTCTTAAAAAAAAAAATGGTCGCATATAATTTTAAACAAAAAATTGAATTTTTAATAGAAAAATGCAACCCATTGAATTTGTTCTGTTAAAAGGGTTATTTAATATTTAATAAAGTTTTGCACCATCCGATTTTCAATTTTTAAAATTTTAAGTATTGTGTTTTTATTTTCAATAAAATTAAGATTTCTATTCATACAACAGAAACTTGTACCATATTTCTAACGACTAAAAACATTTTTAAAAATAACATTTGTTTAAACAGTAAACAAAGTTACAAATTGATGAAAAAAAAACACTTTCCAACTTTTAATAAAATTTGTAGAATTTTTCATGGAATTTCCACTCCATTTTACTTGCTGTTTATCTGTAAGCAATAAGAAAAAATGTAATATTCCCTTCACTTGCATTTTTTACAGATTGAAAATACAACGACATAAGCATAATTTGAAATATTTTAAAATTTTGTAAAATGTACCGGTATATATTATGTACCTTAAAATTTCTTCATTTCTTTAATTTTGATTGTATGTTTTCTTTGACAAGTAAAAAAAGGCACAAATATTTTCAATTATCTCAATTGAACTACCAAATTGTTCTAAAGAACGAATTATTTAGAATTTGGCAAAACAGTCCACCGCTAGAAGTAGTTTAAAAGTAATAGAGCACATTTATGGCTGTTAGTTTGCCACATAATTTAAATTTATTACAATTTTATATCCATTTACAAATACTGCATTTAAACAACACAATATGTTTTACTATCTTAATTAAGAGTCTACTTTTTGTCTGCCTTTAATTTGGAGCTTATCATTTCTTTAAATTGTGAAAGAATTTTATTCTCACGCTTCTGTCTCTCTTCCTTACTGAACATAGCCAGAGCCCGCTTTTCATCCGCCGAATATATTTGATTTTCCTTACGAATTCGCACAGCTTCCATGCGACGATGTCTAAAAAAAATTAAAAATTAGGAAATTAGAACTATAATAGGCACAACTGATGATGTCTTTCTAAACATACCTGCTTCCACTCATAACATATCCAACCGACTCAAACGTAGCTATCTCGTCCGAAGTCAAACCAATTTCTCCTCTGCGCGGGATTCTCTTGCCATCAGCAATGTACGCTGCCATTGCAGCACCCTCTCCCGGTAATAGGGCATGACCGAAATCTTTTTGAGTCAAGCCACTCGTCTGTCGTAGGGTAGGTCCAACATCTTCTGTCAGACTGCCGGCTTCTGTAGACGAGGATGGTACAGAAAACTCATGATCTATTTTCCCGGAACTACTCTGGGCGTCTGTGTTTATTTGTGGTTTCTTATTATCTTTCGTCTTTTCAACCCACATTTCTGTTTCAGAGCCTGAACTGGAGGAACTACTGCTACTCGATGAACTACGCTTTGACTTTTTCTTTTTGCGTTTTTTTGATTTCTTTTTCTTCTGCTTCTTCAATGATGAACTGCTCTTCTTGTGCTTCGACTTTTTTTTCTTTTTTTTTAAGGTGCTGTGGTTCTTCTCTTCATTTAATCCTGTGTTGTCATCTTCATCATCGGTGTAGATTGTTGGTTTCTGTGGTGACTTCCCCCAGATGGTTGATATTCCTTCTTCTCCTATGGTTTCCCTTTCAACTCGTCGATTGTCCATGAAGTTGTCCTGTCGCTGTTGGGCTGCTGGTCTTCTGTCGTACTTTGATTTATATCGCTCATTTGACCTATGGTTTTCGCGATCATTATATGAATAGGACTGACGGTCAAAACTTGGTGATCTTCTTTTTGACCATCTGCCAGAATCTTTATGGTTGGAATCCTGGGCAACTCTGCGGATTCGTTCTCGGGAAATGGAACATGATGGACTTCTACTACGTGAAGACATTGCTTTTCTATTAATAATCTACTTTTGTTTTAATGTAGCAACTCTTTGGAATTTATTAATTGTACATTTATATTGTTCAGTTGCATCTAAAAAAGAATTTCGTTTTTTAATAGGACGAAGAAATGTATAATGCTGACCATTTTTTGTTTCTTTCAAGGAAAATTTAAGCCACCAAAATTGAAGCTTGTATATTTGAAATTCGTTTATTTTTGTCGAGATATTTTAATTAATGAAATTAGAAAAAAAATTTATTTGTAAACTTTTGGGCTTGTGGCAGCGAGTTTACCGCAGCTGTCATATTTTGACATTTCAGTTGAAAAAGCTTACGGCTCTTTGGGCACAATGAGTACGGCCAAGAATAAAATCTGGAAAGTGAGAATGTCTCTGAACGCAACACATAATTGATTGCGTTACAGACGCGCGTATTCTTTGAAATAACTCGAATAACGACGAATATTTTGCTTTGGTTGTGGGGTGAAATTTGCACAAATTTTCGAAATTAGCTTCCAAAATTATTTATTACAAACCCTTGCTTGCCAAACAGATATTTTAAAGCACAAACCAAAGCGATCGTGGTGGCATGTTCTCATTCAGACCATTAGCCCTATTTGTAAGAATTTGCTAAAACACCCCTTAACGGTTGAATAGTTTCTCAGTAATGAACTGAACGCAGAATCTACCTTTTGCCACCGTATCGAAGCAGTTATTTTCATAAAAAATCCAACAAAAGTCGCCTTCGCTTTGGTTTGTACTTGAATTAATGTCAGGCGTAAACTTAAGCAATTGCGGAGGCAACTTTTTTTGATTATTTATTAAAAAAAAACTCCAGCGACACGGTTACGGTGCCAACAGTGTTCAGCTACGCGACTTTGTATAATTTGTGGTTTATCCATTGTCATCATATCATCCTTTGTATATGCAGAACATAGCACTATCATGGCGAGTATTTTTTAATGTTGCCCAACCCTTGTGGTGGCGCTAGGTTTAGAATTGGATATGGTGAGTTTTTTAGCATTGGAAATTGGTAGTAGGAGCAGGAGGAGACTATTATTTGGATTATTGCAACCAAAAAAGGCTCTACTTTACTTTACAGACCACCAAATTTGTACACCAAACTATTTTTATATAATAGATAATAACTTAATATCAATTAATTTCACAATTTTTGGTTGAGGAAATAAGTTTAAACTATTTTAATTAATTATTAAAATTTCTCATTTCCATACAAAAGTCATTGATAACAACCACCATTTCTATTTTTTTTACAGCTGTGTGCATGTGTTTTCATATTTAGTGTTGATAGACTATGGATATTTTAGGGATGTTTTTGTTTTTTTTCAATGAATTTTCAGATTTCAGATGGAAAATTGTTTACTTTTGGGAAGTTTATTGATCCCGATTATTAAAACTGATGTATTTCTTTAAGTTAAAAATTAAAAAAAACTGTTGACATTGGCGCCTGCCAGGCGACTTTACATACCCTAAGCGGAGCAACGAAGTTGCGTGAGCGGGACAGAGGCCCCAAAAAGGGAGTTGAAATTCTGAGAACCCGCGAAGCGGGCCAGGCAAGGTACTGTTTATTAAAAAAAACTGTTGACATTGGCGCCTGCCAGGCGACTTTACATACGGAACTGCTTATTTAAAAAGAAAGCGGTTAAACAGTACTGTCAGTCAATTAGTTGTCCACAGCTGTATATGTATATGTGTATATACATATATATATATATATATATATATATATATATATATATGGATACATGTATAAATAATATATATATGTACATTTTTTTGACACATTATGTGCAATAATGATGCTCTTATCCAATATAAAATTTAAAAATAGACCGATTTTTAAAATTTTCAAATTTTTTTTAATCGTATTTAGGGGGGTTTCCTCACCGTAATATTTTGAAGCTGTCCTATAGAAATGCCCTCCTACCCATTAAAAAAAAAAATTTCCCAAAAGGGGGTGGTCTGTAATATAAAGTCGCCCCCCAAAAAATATCAATTAAAACCTCTATAAGCTCTCCGCAAAAAAAAAATTAAGGAAGGGTTGCCCCCACTTTTTAGATGTTGCCCCATTCGACTTCCACCATGATAGTACTATCTATGTTTTCCATATACAAAGTATCATCCACTGCCACCTCATAGTTTCGTGAGAGTGAACACGGCCTACAAAAAGAAAACAAAGAAATGGCTCTGAACGCATACATTTTCCTAATCACGAATTTAAACCACAAAACAAACTTTCAAATTGATAAGAAAAAAAATTGCTACCCAAGTACATAAAAAAAACACTTGATAAAAAAGGCAAATCAAGTACAGAAAAAGTAACTTTGAACTTGGACTTTACAAAAAAAAGCTACATATACTAATAATTCTAAAATTCTAATTTTAAATAATTTTTCGACGAGTCTTCGACGTCACTGCCTAAAGAAAAAAAAAAAAACACTTTTTACCTATATTTTACACGTACAAAAAAAGAAGCGAGCAAACCTTTGTTGTGAAAACAAAAACAAAAAGCAAGAAAGCTTAATCAGACTAAATTTTTGTTAAACTGTTTCTTCTTCTTTTTTTTTTTTGTTAAATACATAATAATTGTATATATAAAACAAATCAAATCCAATTGGGACGACAGCGACTACGACGAACTTTTGTTCCGTCGCGCATTCAGTTAGTGTTTTCGTGTTGATTTGGACGGTTCGCTAAATTATTAAGACAAATTTAATAATTCTTTTTTTTTTTGGAAAATTTGATTATTTTTAAATTAACAACAACAATATGGCCGAGAAGATTTCCGTTTGCATTGTAGGCTCAGGAAACTGGTAAAAAATTTCGTTCCAAATTTGTACAATAAATGTTTCACAATCCTAGATACACAATGTGGCCCATTATATAACACACATGGTTCTTTAATCTTTGCAGGGGATCAGCAATTGCTAAAATTGTCGGTAAAAATGCAGCTAAATTACCAGAATACGATGAAAGAGTTACAATGTATGTTTATGAAGAAATGATCGATGGCAAAAAATTGACCGAAATCATAAACACTACTCACGAGAACGTTAAATATCTGCCTGGACATAAGTTGCCACCCAATGTCGTAAGTAGTATTTTAAGCTTAGTTGCAATTTACAAATGTTAATAAATTTAAAAAAATATATACTTTTAATAAATTACGTGGGTAGCAGAAACAAAAAGATGCATAGTTTATCTTATGCAAGGCATGTAGCTGTCTATTGAAGATGCATCATTACAGGGTGATGCCATTGGCAAACCATGGTCATTAGCGCATTTTTTTAAAATTTCTTACGTAAAGGTTATCTAATTCAAGAAAAATGAAAAGATATTTAAAAGAAGAAGTACTTTGCTCTGTGAGAACTTACCTAGCCTCGTAATCTGACAGGAGTGTGCAAGGTCATATTGACGAAAACAATACGACAACAATGTTAAGAGCAAAGACATTCGAAAAAAAAAACAAAGGACTCAAGGTCTTCTCATTTTATTTCTATTTTCGCCATTTAGATTAAAGTAATTTAAAAGCTCTCTGTTTACACCACTCTCAATCGATTTGTTTTTGTTTTGGCGTTTCGAATGAAATGATAAGAAGATCAACTTCATTATTTTTTTGAACTGTAAATTGTTTGTTCCTAAAAAAGTGACAGTGGCATTGATTTGATAAAAAGTGAATTTTGTTGTGGGATGAGACTTCCATTCAAGATGTTTTTTTTTGACATTAATTCAAGAGAGTGCAAGGTCACATGGACAAAAACAATGCGAACAACAATACATTTGATGATAATCTTAAGATCAAAGACAAACAATAAGCAGGACTCCAAGGCCTTCTTATTTTATTTCTATTTCATCAGCAAAATTAATTTAAAAGCTTTCCTGTTTGCACTACTCTAAATCTCAATATTGATTTATACACTCTGTTGCAAAAAAAAAACATAAACATAATGTTAGGCTTTAGAAACTTTATTTGAATATTCTTTAAATATTTACTTGTTTAAACAGAAATTTTATCGAACAAGAACAACACCTTAAAGGTGCTACCACCAATTGTTTTTTACGAATTAATTTTTTAATTCGTTTATATTTTATTTGGCCGGAGTTATAGCTATTTCATGCTTGCCAAGCAATCATCAGACCCCTAGTTGTGCTGAGCTTTAATTCAATTTTATCTTATCAAAATATTATGAATGAATGAAAATGTATAAATTAAGTTTTCATACATATTCCATCCTTTTGTTATTAATAAACTATAATTTGACTGTCAAACGAACTAAGACACTTGCGATTAGAGATCTCCGAACGAAATCGTAGTGCTCAGATGATTTTTTGTTTGTGGAACACGCCTATTATTTGTTTTTAAACAGAAAGTTTTTTTTATTTCTAAAATTTATTTAAATATTTATTTTAACATGTTGTTATTAAAGTCTTAATTAAAAAAAAAATCAATCAAAATTCTGGAAGCCATTTTGGAGAAATTTTACAATTTTCAGGTTTCGTTTTAAACATTTTTATCGGATATTCGATTATTTTTTAGTTTAAAAAGAATTTTTGACAATGGACTGTCATGCCGGAGGTCTGCATTCGATTCCTAGTCTCGTCCATCTATAAACAGAAATGTTTTGTCTTGAGTTGCTGCCACTCGTCAACTTCTCAAGAATAGAGTGCCTCTCGCACTAGCCATTCGATATCAAGTTTTAGGTATTCCTACAATAACACGCACACAGGAATGGTTGAGAGTTGGAAGTTACTTAAAACATGGTTCTTCATGGACTGTCGCGCCACCAAATTTGTAGTATTAAGAAACCAAATTACAAAAAAAATCTACCGAATCGTTTTCATTTCGAAAACTCGAAAATTTCAAAAAACAAAATAGAATTTTTTCCAACATAAAAAAAAAATATTTTTTGGTAATAAGTACTATTTATAATTATTTGAGTGAAATTAAAAATTATTATTTTTTTTTAACACTAATTCCTTTATTTTACCTGTACATTTATGTATATAGCTTCGATAAAAAGAGAAAATGTTTGAGAAATATGGTTTTGGCAACGCTTCAAGAGATTCAAACCACTGAAATCATTTTAAAAGTAAATATTTCTTGAAGGAAAATAGGTTGAGATATAAAAATTAATATTTTTTTTTTCAAACAAAATACAATCTTTACAATTTAAATAGCCTCCTAATAAAAAAAAAATTCACGATGCTATTAATATTAAGCGCATGTTTATTTCGCTGGCAAATTATTTACCTTTTATTTTTCGGCACTCTTATCTCTTTCATAACATAAATAAAATTTCTTAACAAATATGCAGAGTAATTGATATAAATATTTATTATTAATGATTAATGAATCGTAATCAAGATAAGACATCGGAAAACTACTAAAAGTGTTTACATTTTTTGTTGTTATTATGTAATGTAATTCAAATCGTATAAATGTCGTTGATAACCCAATTAATAAATATTCTTGCAAGTACATAAGACTATCTATCAACAAACGATGATATTTGAATAAGGAAAAATTACTTTTTTTTTAAATTTTAATATTTAAAATTTCTAAATTTAGATTACAGTAACTAAGCTATTGCTTGAGACAAAAAGATAACTGTGTTGTAATAAATTAAGGGGCTGATTTGTCCTTTTTGCCTGGAAAAAACCAAAAGTAGTTTTATACAGATTATAAAGCGGAAAAAAGAAAATTTAAGCGTCACACGATGTGATAAATTAAAAGAGTCAAATAGAAAAGAAGTTGTGCCTTCAGAGCATTTTAAAAGGAAAACCCTCTTTATCAATTCCCTTTTGGGTGTATCTTACATTACTTGCAGTACTATAGCGCAAGTGAGATAATAAACATTAAGATGATGAAGAACGCGGAAAAAGTTGGTCCCGAAATTTTGTCTGTCGCTCTGTCTGCCTGTTGCATGTACTTTAACGTACAACCTAAACTACCGAAGCGATTTTCTTCAAACTTGTAACTTAAGGTTTCTACACGATTCTATGGAGACGGAATTAATTTTTTTTTATCTACAAAAATAACCCTTACAACAAAACTTTTCTATCTCGATTTCGATCTTATTGTTTTTTGTTTGTTTTAGTAGGAAACTTAACTTATCTGGTTAAAAAATATTTTTGAAAATACGTTATTAATGGTACTTGCCCCAGAACCGGATTTTTCTTTTCTATTTTCTCATGAACGGTTTGATGATTAATACTTTATTTTTAATTTTAATATGTAAATTTTTTTTTACATAAAATTAGTTTGTCTATATATGTACATAATTTGCTTAATTAATTTTTTTCCTAATTTTTTCCAGGTAGCCGTTCCTGATATAGTGGAAGCAGCTAAAACTGCCGACATTCTTATCTTTGTTGTGCCACATCAATTTATTCGTAACTTTTGTGGCAGTCTGTTGGGAAAGATTAAGCCAACTGCCGTAGCCATTTCCCTCATTAAGGGCTTTGATAAGGCCGAGGGTGGTGGTATTGATCTAATCTCTCACATTATTACTCGGCATCTTAAAGTATTTTTGTTAGATAATTCCAGTTGCATGATTCTAAAAATATATATTTGTATGTCTATTTAAGATTCCATGCTCCGTTTTGATGGGAGCAAATTTGGCCAATGAAGTAGCTGAAGAGAACTTCTGTGAAACAACTATTGGCTGCAAGGACAAAAAATACGGTAAAATTCTTCGAGACATTTTCCAAGCCGATCACTTTAGGGTTGTTGTTGTTGATGATGTCGATGCTGTTGAAGTTTGCGGAGCACTTAAGGTTTGGAATATTGATAATATTTTATAGAAATTTTATTTATTTATGTTTGGCTCATAGAACATTGTTGCTTGTGGTGCTGGTTTCGTCGATGGTCTCGGCTTGGGCGACAACACAAAAGCTGCTGTCATTCGATTGGGATTGATGGAGATGATTCGATTTGTTGATATCTTTTACCCCGGAAGCAAACTGGCCACATTCTTTGAAAGTTGTGGTGTAGCTGATTTGATCACAACTTGTTATGGTACTGCACATATTTTTTTTTATACCTGTCTTATGTTGTTACATAACTATTTTGTTTTCTTTGTCTAAAATCAAGGTGGTCGTAACAGGAAAGTATCAGAAGCTTTTGTAAAAACAGGCAAATCAATCAAAGAGCTTGAAGTAGAAATGTTAAATGGACAAAAGTTGCAAGGGCCATTTACAGCTGAAGAAGTCAATTACATGTTAAAAGCCAAGAAAATGGAAGAGAAGTATGTTTCTTTTTTTTAATAATTAAAAGAACATAATCTTACATTAATTAAAATTTTGTAGATTCCCACTTTTCACTGCTATCCATAAAATCTGCATAGGTGAACTTAAAGCAACACAACTTATCGACTGCATACGTTCCCATCCAGAACACATGTAAGTATACCGTTAGATACAGCCCGATTCATTTGTAGTTTTTTTTTTAATTTGGAATACCCCTTTTGTACCGCCTTCTGTCTTAAGTTTCTACTATTTCAATCAATATAAATTATGTATTTATGTTTAAAATGTACATTTTTTCTGCATTTAAATATTTTGCATGATTTTACTTTTGTTAATATATTATAATTATGTTAAATTTTGATCAACTGATGTATTATTTTAACGTAATATTCTAGTTTTTACTTGTTATTTGTTATTACTTGTTATTTTATTTGTTATATTTTTTTCCCTCAAAATGCAACTATATCTCAACTAGTTAAATGGTAATTATTAGTTAAAAAATTGTAAAATTTTAATAAAAAGAAAACAAAAATCAAAATTATTCATATTTCATTAACAAAAAGAAATTGAAACCTACTTATTCGACTGCCTCATTATTGTTTTTCTCCTTTTGTAAATTTGTTGTTTCATTTTCTCTTATTTGCCTCTTATTTTTAGTATTAGCTATATAGCCAATTGCACGTGACAAGTATGTAGACTTTTACATTTGTTTCTGAAATTGGAATAAACCCATTTTTATAATTTTTTAAAAATAAAAATTAGTTATTAATTTGAAAAAAACATAATCAAGGGACTTATTCCACTTTCAAATTAAAGGCCAAGATTTGTCAAAGTTGAAAGAGCTTCAATTAATCATGTATAAGGTTACATACAGATTTTTTAAAACTATAGTTCGTTTGAATTCGTACATCGCTTGGTTGTGGGTTAAAATATTTGTCGTATGAAGATTAATATTTTCTTTCTTCTTCAAAAATTGTTAACAGAATACGGCTTTGTAAAGTGAATGAAAAATAATAGAAGTAGAGAACTTTTAGCCAATCAATATTTTAAATATTTCAAACGAAAGGCATTAAAATATTATTTTTTTCTTTTGACACGTAATTCTTTGCTTTTAAAGTGTAATTTATTGATTGGATCGAAATAGTTTCAATCGTCTTTCTTTTAATATTGAAAAAAAAAACGAAATTGTTCAATTCAATCCATCAATTTTGATCAATTTTATTAGAGTGCACATTATGCTCTTGAGAAGAAGTGGCAGTAATATTTTTGAATGAATAAATTACACACTTTAATTGTTTGTTTCATTAGCATTTGTATATATTACGGTATTTTGTGGAAGCTATCCTTAGTACAGTGGGATTTTATATAAATTAAAAACGAAACTTTGGCAGTGGAATTAAAAAAAAAAAGACCTTGGGAACATTTTGACAGACTGAATTTATTCTGACTGTTTCTGTTTATGTCTTAAAGCTTTTAATTCGGAGCTTATTTTTGACAACATTTAAGTTGAAATTAAAATGCAGAAATATAAATAAAAAATCAACTATCCTTTTTCCAATGAATAAACACTTCTACTTAATACACACTTGTGTAAAATAATAATAATATTTACTGCATATCGTGAACTTTATCTAATCAAACATAAGCGTATTTATCAAATTGGCGCTAAGTATTAATTGTTTTGATAAGTTTTTCATTTCTTATTAGAAACTCTTAAGAAAAGAAAAATTAAAAATACCAATTGTGATAAAAATTTAGATAGAAACTTATCAGCAACCTTATAATGTCTGATAGCATACGATATAATTTTTTTGATAAACAAAGTAAACAGACAGAATTGCAGTGTAAATAAATTAAATAAATAATTTAATAAAGGTTTAAGAGATAAGAAGAGAACAAATATGTTTATAAATTTTTTTAAAATTTAGAGATTTTCAAATAAAGCAAATTAACAGTTGGGGGCTATTTCCTTTGGAACGCGAATCTAACAAATTTGATTGAGTATCCTGGAAGAACTAAGAGTTGAAAAAGTCTGGTTTTCTGACAACAAGCTTGTCAAAATTTGATAATACAAATAGGAGAGGTTTCGGCTAATTTGATTGTTGATCAAAAGCAATACTTTTGGTTACGTAAAGCTACAATGTAATGCCGGATTTGTATTTTCCTTTTCACAAAAGTGTTTCTCGGATCAAATATAGGCATACTTTGATAGAGTTCTGGACATTTAATTCGCTTTCGGGAAGAATCCAAATTGAATCCGGTCCAAATTGAGCGATATCACTTTCAATACTCCCCGCTTTGTTAACTGGACTATTGATTTACTGGGCTATTTTTTCAAAAACTATAACCATCTCAGTATTATATATGAATTAAAAATACTTTGGTACATTGTATACTGATAGATACACTTCAAAGTATGAAGATAAAGTAATATCAAAAATTTAGGAACAAGCTTTAACAATTTCTTTAAACAATAAATTCTTGCTTTCGATTTATTAGCACTATTGTCTTCTTTGTTTAATTTCATTTAACTGTAATTTCCATTTGAATTTATTTTTGTTAATCATTTCTTTAATATTTCAGATACCATCCCATCCTAACCCTTCCACTGTAAAGATATTCATACCATTATCAACTTTTCCTTTGCTCTTAAGACATACATGATATCATTTCTTTATTCACTTTTTTGTTTTGTTAAATTGAAAAATATTAATTTTGTAGGGATCGTGTAAAACCCGCAAAGCTTTAAAAGGAGCTCTAAAAAATCACTGAAGAAATTACAACCAGAAGATATATAGAATGTTCAACATAATGTACATATACAAGAAATTTAAGATTTTGTGTTCATTCCATTTCATTATTTTTTAAAAATAATGATGTTTCGTTTAGACTGTCTATTGAAATTTTTAAAAAATTATTATAAATACTATATTTTTTGAAATTACTAAAATTAATAAATTGTAATATACATTCTACTAACCCAAGTTTTTCAATCATTTTATCAAAACCCATTTCAAATAGCCATTCTATATTTCGAGCTTCATTCAAAACTTCTGTTGCCTTTCGTTAGGAGTTGCATACTACATCTTTTTATTTTGAAATCAACAAAAATCAACATTATATATGTATTTGTGTTATTCATTCCTTTTTTAAAATTTAGACAACTATTCAGTTCCGATTGGCCATAATTCAAATAAACTAAATTGGATCAAAATAAAAAAAAAAAACGAAAATACATATTTGGTAATACGGTGAAATATTATGTAGGTATGAGTTTTTGTTATTTAAATTTAATCAATTGCCTTGTTTTTTACTATAATTTAATTATGGTTTGCACTTCAGATTGCACAAAACGTCATTGTTAGTATATTTTTTTTGTTTGTTTTGTCAACAAATAATTTCACATGCTCATGATACTTTTTTTTGTTTGTTTTTCAACAGGCAACAATTGTAATAACAACGTTTTAGTTAACAACTTTTAAAAATAGTGTACAGTGAAAAATTATTTAAAATAAAAACCCGAAGATATCAATTTGAGAGTATATAAATGCTGTGACTCAATGATAAATCTATAGAATCTTACATATCTACGTTCGCGGAGAAAAAAAAATGTAAAGTATCAACCCAAGTTACAAATAATTTGTAAATTTTCAACCAATTAATTGCCAATCATTACAACCTTATTTACACCAGAACTGTGATTTGTGTTCTTATTTAAATATATATATATGAATATTTTACCTTCCCACAAGAGCTGTTAATACCACCACAAAAAAAAATATGTATATATATTAGATTTATTTAATTAGTAAGTAAATTATGGTTTTTCCTAAATAAAAGGAGTATCATAAAATGAGCAAACATACATAAATTTTATAGAAACGCATGTTTTTATATGTAAAACAAATTATTGTTAAAAGTCCTTTATTTAGGAACACTTCATTATTCAAAAACAAAGTTTATTATTACAAAACAAAGTACAATTAGAGTACACATTAAGCTCTTGAGAAGAAGTGGCAGTGTTATTGTTGAATGAATAAATTACACACTTTAATTACTTGTTTTATTAGCAGTTTTGAAAAATAAGATTTTATTCAAATTCCGGAACAAAATTAGAATTTTAACATTTAATTTTAACTAAATAAATTATGTCAACTTATAACATGGTCCGAAAGATTTGGGATCAAGCATGAAATTGGTATATTTTCAAATCGGATTGGTAAGGAAAGAAGATTAGTAAGAGGAAAGAATAGCCTCACAATTAGATAGACCACGCAGTGATACAACGTCGCCTTTATTCCATATATCGCGATAAAAACATCGACTCGCGATATGGTTTGAACTTAAGAATGTTTAATATATCCCATATATTTCATAGAAAAATGTCTTGTCTTACTTTATTTTAAAAATTAAATTAGACCGCGTTTGGAAAATAAAAACACACCGCACGGATAGTTTTATCTCCCGATCCCTCGATCGGGATCTTATTTTATTTTTAAAATGAAATAAGACCTATGCCAAGCCTAATTCATTTGGAACCTCCGAAGAGGTCAAAGAAGTTACTTTTTTACTTTAAAAAAAAAGCGTCGCAGAATGACGTGTAACATTGGAACTGTTTTGTATGCAAAACAAGAAAGAGAGTTCACTAACCCCGGCGCACGAGCTAGTACTAGCTAGCTAGCAGGACTAAATATTGGCAAATTGAAAAACTTAAAAAAATTTGAAAAGGAAGTGGGGTTTTACGTATTAAGTTTAAGATCCGAATGCGGATGATGATGAGCATATCCGGAGACACAAGAGTTGAACAATTTTCAAATCTTTTGACTCCGCCTATAGAATTTTTGACATTTAATTTTTCTCCCGCTATTTCTGCATCTGTGAAGCATTCTGTTCAGAAGCTATAACAGTCGAACAATTTTTAATTGTTTGGCTCCGTAAATGTATTCATAATATATAATAGGTGTATTCATAGTATAGACGCTGTCGGGAGCTAATGGGTCCTATCGAGGTACGGAACTTTCTCCGCAATGCATCCTTCGTGGGAGATTCAATTTCGGTTCAAAGTATAGCTGTCATCGGAGAAAAAAAAAAAACTTCCGCACCAAGAACTCAATGGAGGACTTCGGAGAAAATATTAAAAAAAAAAAACACGGTTTGAAGTACTTCATCGTCGGAGGGAATCTCCGATCAGCTGATCGGAGAACTACCTTAGAAGCAAAATGTCTCCCATTCGCAAAATTTCGGAGATTTCCGCTCCGCCGGTTACCTCGATAGGGCCGAATGTTCAAACCAACGAAAAGTAGCTTTCTGAGCAGTCAAGTGGAGAAGTCCATCAAATTGCACACAAGTTAGTTCTTACTTCACCAAAGTTAATTTGTGGATGTGCGCTCTTTATTTTAAAAGTAAAAAATGATATTAAATTTAATTTCCTTGTATTACAATCAGACCCCTACCGACAGCGACTAATTTGGAGGAGCTTTCCCAAATTAGAAAGACAAAGATGAATTGGTGAAAAACTTAATAAATTTAAAATTTGGCAAAGATAGAGCTGGTTCAAAAAAAAAAATGGAAACCGGAGCTGTAAAAATATAACTCCAAAAGGAACCGAAAACTTCTCCAAAAGCATTTGTACAAAAAAACAACCTAACGAATCCAACGTTTTTCATCTGTACCGGTTATTTTTGACAACGTATATTTAAAAACTAAAATTATCAATCATGACACTAAATCGCTTTTTGAAAATGAAATAAAGTCACGATTGAAAAATTAAGTCGACCGCGCAATCTTATAATAAAATTATAATTTGTCCACCTTACTTAAACGTAAATAAAAAAAATTATTGTATTTATAGCATTTTAATTATAATAGTATTCAATTTTCACAGATTTTTGTTTCTGATTTAAATTTGGTTTGAACTTGGTTCTTTTAAATCTTTTGAAACTTTTATCAATATAAATTGATTTAACAAAACAGTTTTTTTAAATGTACGATCCAAGTAAGTATAATAATTTAAAACAATTACCTTAATTTGAATCCGTTGCTTTAAGTATGTTCATAACATTTTAATCTTATTGTGACCACAAAATAGCTCTGTCAAGAATGTTCAAATGAAGGAACACTTGCGAGAAGCTTGTAGATGCCATCAATGATATCTCCCACTCTTTGTGGTTTTGATATCGTAAATAAATTCCATTAATACTCTGTTTAATATCTAACAGTAAAAGGGATAATTTTTTTACAAGCTTAGGAATTTTCTTCGGTGTTTTTTCTTCAAAAAATTTCGAAGATTCCAATTTAACATCGGACATCAATTTTTCTTTTAGATAAATGTTGCTATTATTTTTTTCGACACTGGATTTTAGGTTGCAAGATATAATGTGGTTTTTGAGTTTCAGTATTTGGTTCCTTAGCTCGTTGTAAAGTTCCTATGAAAAATAAAAATAAAATTTTCTTTAAGACTGCAGACATTAACTCAAGCTTCAAACGTATGCCATTGGTTTTAACTACACATATATTTAAGACAATGTATAGAGATCTTGTCAATCTTTTAGTTCAGTTTCAAATAGATAATCGACTAAAAGGTACTGAGTTAGGAATTTATGCGTAACCTTTAATGTGTCGAACAACCTTGGCGACTTGAACATTGATGAATAAACATTTTGATTTAAGAAAACGAAGAATTTACCTCATTCACATTGGACTCTTCTGCTAATCCAATGTTGTGTGTTGTAAGGTGTTCAGTAAAAAGAGAGTTCAATGAAGAGTTGTCCTTAGAACAATCTTTCACATTATCCACAATTAAATCACGCATCATACTTAAATTTTTTTTCAACTTGCTTTCTCTATCACCATATGGATTCAGACTTCCAATTACAGCATCAATATGTTCTTCTGTGTAGAAATATGACCACCATTGTCTGTCTGGACTTTTTGCATTATGCACAATACAGTTCGTTGGATCACCTGTGCACATCATAAGGTCACTTTGAGATGGAACAGCATTTATAGTAGTTTCTTCTTTTTCAAAATCAATGTGGTTCGATCCCAGGGCTATTTGACTATTCATTTTGTTTTCTTCAAGTTCGTTGTTTTTCTTTTGAAATATTTTGTCTTGTCCTTTTTGAATTCTCCGATCTTTATTGTAGAGCCTGGTTAAATATTTTTCGGTTAGACACTTTTGTTTGGGGTGATTTACGAAACTGGGAACATTTGTGGGAGGATTATGCAAACATTCCTGGATACAATCTGGTGAATGTTCCACAAATACCCCTGGAATCGATCTTAGAACATAATATTTCCTATACGCACGATCTACACCAAGAAAAGTTTTAAATCCGAAGAGGCTTCTGCTCAATTTTCTGATCTTATTAATATTGGTGGTGTCTTTTCTTGTTTGAATTCTCTTTTGCTGTTTCTTTAATTGGCAACAATCTTTCAATTCTATTCTTAACTGTGTAATTCGATTCATTTGATTTTCAATCATATTGATAGCCGGTGAGTAGGTAAGAATCTGACAAATTAATGTGTTAATGATCTGGACAATTTGCGGCATTGGCAATTGGTAAACACTTAAGTTTTCAAGAGAGTCAATAACAAACGATTGGTCCATACGAAATATCAATCCGGGATCTTCTTTGGATGAATATCCATTTCGATACATTTGGCGATACATATCAGTTGCATCCTTGACCTGAACTCCCGAAGAAAGAAAATGCAAACGCAAGACTTCACTTAAAGTATAAACATTCAATGGCAATTCATTAAGTTTCAAACAAAAGTGCGAAGTAATATACAAATGTGTTTTATATGCCTCATGCATCGCTTTAAATGGTTCAATTTTAAGTTTACTTTCTTCAATGTCTTCATACCAAACTGGGTATTCCGATTCTTCTGATTTCCGCAGATTAAATATAGTTTGCAAAAGATTTATCAAAATACTACTCAGTGGTCCGTTAATTTCACGAATGGTAAATGCCCTCGTCAGCTTGGATAAATTAACGTGTTTCTCTCCAAAATTTTTGTACGTGTGAATTTTGGAAAATGTTTGTAAGAACTCACTTAGCATTATTAAGTCGCCAAAATATTCACTAGGAATATTGGTGTTGACTTTTTCATATTTTGGAAGCTCTTTTTGATCAAATCGTTCGAGGTCGTCTGTTTGTCGGCATAAAATCATAGCTTTCTCTTTAACAAAGTTTTCTCTCTCATAATTATAGACACTTGGTATTTTTCCAATAAATAATTTATCAAATGATAATTTTTTATCAGTTACATATTTTTTATAAGATTCTGGTTTCGGATAAATAATGTTATCAATAGTGATTGCATTTTTTTTAATAAAATTCTTGATAATTGTAAAATTCAAAGAATTTTTATAACGCTCAATGTCTTCAAACTGAACAGTAAACTGGTTTTCATTTTCAATTCCAATACTATATTCGACTTCATTAGGTGTATACGAATTTTTACCCGCCGAATGTAGCGCTATCGATTTTGGTTTGATTTTTGTTATGACAAACGGTGTTTTCTCATGAGATTTTTTTAAAACTTTGACACGTTCATTGACGAAAAACCGGTTTTGTATAAACTCAATGCTGAGATTACATAAACTTTTTAAAGATGAATGTCGGACCGTTTTGATGAATATCAAGACAACGGGTCGAAGATTTTCATTCAATGTTCTCTTACTTTTTATAGCAAGTTTCTCACTCTCTAGTGCTTCTGAATATGTAAGATTCTCACAACCCGTAAACTGGCATTTCCATATAGTAGAACTGTTCGCTATTATATGAAGAGCATATTCTCTAAAATTTAAAGAAAAATATATATTTATTTAAAAACAAATAAAATATACGTACAGTATTTTTGTTCTCTAAAATTAAAGAAATATTTTCAATTTTATATTTTTTTAAATTTTAGCTATTGGATTATATGTTGTGAGACATGTCGTCGCTTTAATGCAGAACTAGTCTAAATGACAATTTAAAAAAAAATTCTGTGGAGCGGTTTTAAAACCGCAAAATAAAAATATAACACTTAGGACATAACTGTAATTTTGTACGATTAAAATACTGAATGAACAACAGCACGTAGGAACATTGTCATCAAACAGACACGCGCATAATGGAACTGGCTTTTTTTCTCACGATAAAAAAAATATCGAAACATTTTGGTCTTATACTATTTCTGCATTAAAGCGACGATGTTAGGAAACCTAGTTGCAAAGGATTTACTCGTGTAACAATTTGCTAAAAGTAACCTCTTTCTTTTCGATATCAGAATAAAATTGTAGTTTACAAAAAAAAAGCATTCATTGGTTACCCTAACTTACTATTTCTTTTTAAAGATCATACCTACAGTAAACATTTTTCTCTACCACCAAAAACAACTAAAAATAAAATGATTCAAAAATGCTTTCAATGGCCTTTAATCCACAAAAGTTGGCGTTTCTCCACATCAAGTGGGGTTAGACTCTTCAGTGAACAGTGAGGCGCTTGTTAAGACGCAAATTTTTGTTACTTTTTTGTTGAAATTTGGATATACATAGTGTATTTTTAGAGGTATACAACTTTAAGTTTTTAACACTTGTTTAACTGGGGGCAATTTTTTTTACTGCTGTTAAGTGATTTGTGTTGCGTTTGGGTTGGTATTTAAACACGAATAGACTGAAGCCAAAACAACGCTTCCAAATTGTGCAAATTTATCTCGATCCCGATTTTTATAAGAGTTTAGCGATTTTGGTTTAATGGCTACGTCAATAAACAAAACTGACTTAGGTATTTGGAGTGTATGTTGAGACACCGTTACATCCAGAAAAACTGACTGTTTGGTGTGCTTGGTAGAGTGATCGCTATAGAATTGAATTGAACAAGCATGATTTGCAGGAGCTGTTTTCAAAAATACGCCGCACGTTGTCACACAGCTCCTGCCATATTTGATTTTTTTAAGGAAACATTTGAGATCGTACTATAGGTATAATTCCGCTAGACTATTTTCTATGGGGATATAACGTGAACTCGCTATTCTACGCCGATAAGGCTGAAACGGTCGACTAATTGGTGGACAACATTGACCTCGATATTGCCGATATACGGCCACAAATGTTCCAAAAATGAACCTCTAGATTAAATAACATCCGAGCAAGTCGTGGAGGCCATATGCCAGAAGTCATATTTATATTATGTATGTATAATGCAAAAAGATAATCTTTCGAATAAAGTCAATTTTAAAAAATTCATCTTTGTTTTTCAAAGTTCTATACCACTCGTTAATAAACATATGTAACTGCAAAACCATTTTTTCGAAAATTCGAAAGCGTCAACTAATATTGTGCATATAAAAATTTTCAAAACATATTTTATGAATTTTTCAAAAAATAGGAAATACTGGTTCTTACTATATTAAGGTGTTAGTCGAAACGACAGAGTAAAAACAGAGAAAAGAAATTATTTTCAAATAGTTTTTTTTCATTCAATGTACGTTTTTTTTAAGAATGCAACAAAACATTAAATACGCGCTGGGTTTCAACTTAGCTGCCATTATAATAAAATAAATAAAGTTTCGAATGTTTATACCTAGCTAGTCGAGATAAATATTAGCCAAATCAATTAAATAAATTTTGGCGTAGGTAACAATTTTGAGAGATTACCTCCAAAATTCGTGTTCAAATTTAAAAGTTATAAGTTATCGTTATATTTATAAACTTACTCATATTCCCGGAAAATACGTTTGGTTAAATCACAATAAAATACTTTTTCATTCTCATCCTCATATTTACGTTTTTTTCCTATTTTAAGCAACTGTTTAAATTCTTCGTGGTTGCAAATTGGCATTTTATTTAGGAAAGAGATAAATTAAAGATATTACAATTTGTTTGAATATACAAAATCAAATCACAAACATTTGTTATCATTCACACCAAATTTCAACGTAAATTAAAAAGGAAGAATGAAATTATGAACTTGTAAACAAAATGCAAAGGGAAAACGAAAAACGGTAAACGCTGCACTTTTTGATTTTCTGTTGTTGTTGTTATAACATGAGTATGAGTATTGAGTGCGAGTGGAGAGGTTTTTTTTTTTAATTTGTAGTTCCACATTTGAATCAATTAGAAACGCCAGGGATGAAAAATATTATTATAAGTACAAAAAAGAAGTAGTAGAATTTGTACCCGCCTTCTCGACATCAGCTAGAAATGTATAGCAACAGAAAAAGCAGAAGCAAAAAGTAGACAACAACTTGTTTGTCTTCGTCGTTTCTCAAAAAAAAATTCAAGATTCAAAAATACAGTTCTAAAAAAAATCAAAACAAGTGAACACCAGCTGAAAAAACCTCGACGTTTATTTAACATGGGATCCTCCATTTTTCGCTGATTTGGCAGAGCGCAGATAACAAAAATGGAAACTTTAAAGTTATTGGGGCTTATTCATAGTCGTCTGCTGACAAGTTGTTGTTTTTTTTTTGTCTCTTCTATGGAGTTTATGTTATTCATAGACAATTTAGATCCGGTCCAAAAGATAAACTGGAGCTCAATCCTTAAAAACGGTTATTTCTTTGACTAAGTTGTTTTTTTCTATCTGTCAAAAAATGGATTGGATTTCAATGGATTGACAGGCAATAGTACTAACATAGTAAAAGAATTCTGTGTTTTACTAAACGGAGCTGCCGAATTCTTTATGAATAGCAGCTGTTTCTAACCTGTGTGTTAGCTTTAGACTCGAGGCCACTCGGTTCTAAAGTTTGACTATGAAGATGCTCCATTACCTTCAATATGTGTTCTGTACCCGATACCATTCCGCCTTTCACTCGAACGTCACCAGACAAAAATAAGAACTTGGATATGGCCCATGTGTTCAACCAGTTATTGCCATGTCATGAGATGGGCAGTAGGTTTTCATGCTTGCACCCCTCATAGCATGCCATATCTTATGGATACGAACTAATGTTCGTGAAGACACATTCAACGTACCCATCTGTCAGATGTAAACAAAAAAAAAACTGAAGTGATTTTAAGAAAAAATACAGAGTGCGAAAGTAATTACTGAATTTTGTCGACAGCGTTACTTTTTTTAATTGGAAACAATGCAATTTATTTAACTATGGACAGTCATATTCAAACCGATTATAATATGGTCTCACAATTGGCTTTGCGCGTTGCATTGCAAACAATGAAGGAACGTTGTTTGTCCTTGCAACAGAGGCTTTCGGTCGTCGAAGAAGAAAATGACTCGTTACGTGGTCGACTAGATTCCGACCAACATCAAAGCCATAATTGTTCATCAATACAACAAAACAAATCCACATCACATAATACTATTGAGCTGGATAATCTACGCTCCCAGGTTTCAGAGCTCAATAGACAGAAAGTCCAACTAAGCGATCACATAAATATGGTGGCAAATGAGAATAGGAAGCTGTGGTCGCGATTATCCCAGATAGCCAAAGAGCAGCAGGGCAGTAATGCCAATCAAAACAAGAATGAAAGCAATTTGACTCAACATTCCACTGGCGATGAACTTGACAGTCCAAAAACAAATCAAAACTTAATTCGCTCGCGAACATTCACACAGCACTCGCCAAATCCCAACTTGAGATTGAAGGTCATAAATTACGAGAACATAGATAAAGAGAATGATGATAATCCTAGCCTGGAAGAAGTTCTGCTTGTTGAAGCATCTGCTTCCGATGATGATGAGGGCAGCAACAGAGAACTGAAGTCAGACGACATGATTGGAGTGTGCGAGACAGAAATTGGATTTACTTATTTAAACGTCCATGCTGCCCCCGATGACGATTTTAACATCGAAGCCAAGAAATGCCTAGAAGGTTTGCACAAAATTAGAGCAGAAGTAATGCAACAGCAGCTTGATATGACATCTACCCTGGATACATTGGACAAACGATTTGGTAAGCATAAAGTTTTGTTTTTTGGTTATCACTGATTAACACCTAATAAATAAAATAGTCTTGCAGGGCTGTTCGGTTTGTGCTAAAAAGCCTGAAATGATTGATAAAAACTTAGATACGGATGATATCATTCCTGAATTGCCTGAGTATTTGCATAGTCATCACGAAGTTGATGATGACGACAATGATGAAGATAATGCACAGGCTCTGCCAAGTCACATTGATTTTATTCAACGCAAATTAGAAGCAGACAAAAAAGTTAAAGTGTGTCCAATGTGTGGCCTTACATTTGGTACAACGGTAACTTTTGATCAGTTCTGCAGCCACGTCGAAAGTCACTTTATACAGGATTCCTCATCCGATTCAGAACAGAACTACGAAATTATTGCACACACAGTTGGGGATTTCTGACGAAGCAAGAAAATTTATTTTTCCAGCGAACTTTGATCCATCAACAACCAAATTTATTAATAATATCGACAGGTACCATCAGTTTGCTGTTTTTTGTTGTATTCTTTTTATTACTTTATATTATTCATTACTTCATTTTTGATTACAAAATTGTTATCGAAAAATAAAATGCATTATGTACATCAACTATTGGATTCATTTATAGGGGCATTATTGTAACCATAAATCGCTTTTAAATTATCTCTTGGTTGGTTTTTGTACTTATAGGTTTTCCATTTTTGATAAAAAGAATGTTAACGGTTAAGATTTTTTTAGAATATATTATACATTATTATCGGCCATATTCTGCTATTCCATCAAAACGAAAGTTTCGATTCACGGAAATGTTTTATTGGTAGGGCAATTGGAAGCGAAGTGCGGGGTAGTTTTGATTTTTTACCTCCCTTATGTTTTTGGCTACAAAAAGGAATCCCTAACAAAATTTCATTACAAAACACGGTAAAAATATTTTCAAAAAAATAACGGAGTCAATGAAAAAATGTAATGAAACAATAGAAACAACGGGTTGTTATCAATCGTGTCGTCGTCCAAATGTTTAGCATTTATCCTGGCAAATTTTTAAATGTCGCTCGAGCAAGAATAGTATGACGGAGAAAAAAAAATTGACTAAAGTTTGTGGGTAATTTTATATTCTTTCCAGTTGTACGAGAGCACTATTTTTTTTAAAAAAAGCAAAAGTTTAAAAGTTATAAGCGAAAAACAGATTCGGAAAAATCAAAAAAAAAAACCAGTAGCATCAAATAGATAAAATTGCCCCTTCCCATCTAAACAAGGGAAAACGTGTTGCTTTCCATCAGATTGTTCGGCATTGGTTTGGGAAAGCTTTCTTTGTATATGAAAACTATAGTACTATCATGGCGAGTTTTTTTTAGGGTTGCAGAGGTCCTGGTGGTGGCGCTGCAAAATGTGAGGTGTAAAATTCGATTTGGGGAGTCTTTAAGCGTCGAAAATTGGTGGTAGGGGCAAGAGTAGACTATTTTTTGGATTATTGCATCCAAAAAATATCAATAAATATCATTTTAAACCTCCATAAGCTCTCCACAAAAAAAAAAGAGTAAGGGTTGCATAGGTAAATTAGATGTCGCCCCATTCGACTTCCACCATGATAGTATACTATAGTTTTCATATACAAAGAAGCTTTTAAAACCTTTTGTACAAGCTTTGTCAAACTTTTAATTCACCGATTTCGTCACGACTATTTTGCAGATAAAATTGAATGGAAAGACTCCCAAACCAATGCGAAACATTCGGTCTCAGTGACAAAACGACAACACCTTGGTGTTGTCAGTCATAAGGCAATAGGCAACTACTGTTGCTATTGCTATTGTTTCGTCGTCGTCACCGAATGTTTCACATTTCGGTTAAGGAGTATTTTTGTATATTTTGTTGTGCATGTATTATGCGAAACAAACCTATCGACAAGAAGTAAACGAACAGATCTCTTATATCTGAAAAAGGTTGTCAAATAAATTTTGACATTTTTAAAAACTTCAACCAATGAACTAAAAAAAAAATGTTACTGAAAATCATTGGAGAAACATATTTTTTTAAATATAAAAGAAAAATATGTGAAACATTTCCGTTTGTTCGGAACTTTTCAACAGAAAACAATAAACTCAAAGTTCTTTTCTTTGGTTCCGACAGTTTCTCACTACCCAGCTTAGAGGCGCTTCACAAGTCAAGGTAGGTTTTTTTTTATTATTGTTTGCTTAAAGGACAAAATAAAAAGATTTCATGTATGATATAATAAAAAAAAAATATGCTAACAGAATAAAACAGTTTAAACAATTCAAAGGTATCTACAGTTGGCGTTGTCACATCCTTCAAAAGTCCTATAAACTGCATTAAATACTATGCTGGAACAAACAATTTACAAACGTACAAATGGCCAATCGATCCAACCACATGCGAGCTGTATGACCTGGGAGTAGTGGTTTCCTTTGGACATTTGATACCAAGTAACCTTATTAAGGCGTTTCCTTTGTATGTAGCTATTGTCATAATTTATATAAATTCTAATAGAAACTTATATCACTTTAGAGGAATGATAAATGTACATGCTAGTATCTTACCACGATGGCGAGGAGCCGCTCCAATAATATATTCAATTATGAAAGGAGACACTAAAACTGGAGTGTCGATCATGAAAATAGAACCAAAAAGGTTCGATATCGGTGATGTAAGCACAATTATTTGGGGGTTTATATTTGTTAATATTGAAATGATAATTTATTAGATTTATGCTCAAAAAGAACTTTCTGTTGGACCTCACGTTCTTATGCCTGAATTGCATAGTACTTTATCAAAAGAAGGAGCCAATCTTCTTATCTCTACCCTGCAAGCATACCCAGATAGTTTCAAAAATCCTATTCAACAAAATGATGAAGAGGCTACCTATGGTCAGTATATTTGTTTTTCTTCAAGTTTTCCTGTATGTTTAATCCATTTGCTTGCAGCACCCAAAGTTTCATCCAATTTAACAGAAATTCGATGGGAATTGATGTCAGCTGAGGAGGTGTACAATCTCTATAGAGCACTTTTTGGTTATAAACAATTATCTACTAGATTTCAAGATTTGAACGTAAAATTGGTTCATGTGAAACTAGGGCCAAAGCTTGATAACTGCCATGGTATTCCCGGATCTATAGAAATTATTCGAAGTGAAAGGTGCTTCAGAATACGATGTAAAGATGGTAATTACATAGACGTTTTAAAGGTTAAAGTTGAAGGCAAACGGATAATGACCGCTGAAGAGTTTATTAATGGATTTTTAAGAAAATGTGAAAAAAGTTCGATGGTTTTTAACTAAAATTTCATTTGGTTCTAACAAAGTGAGTTTTATTTTTAGTAATAATATCCTTTAGTAATAATACTGTGGCGCTTGGTTCTATAGAAACAAAAATTGCATATACCCAGAGATGTCTTTAGACAATTATGGGTCTCCTGGGTCCTCAAGGATATAAAAATGAAATTTTGTTATGAACTATAGTAAAGTTAATAAATAAAATATTCATAAGTTATTGAAAAAAAACAATGTTCTAGTATTTATTAATCGAAAAGAGAAACAAAAGCAAATATACGAGAAGTTATCCAAAGGTGCAAGATTTTAAAAATATGAAATTTATTTATTACAAGTTTTAGTTTGTAATCGATCTTAACTCTTCTCCTTATCAATGCCTGTTAGGGTTGACTGAAACTTAATTTTTTTTAACTTATTATTCAGGTTGATGAAAAAATATCTTGATTTTTTAAATGCCCTTAAAAGTTCATGCGTTATGGGGGAGAATGAAATTTTTTTGGTTTTGAGAGTTTCAGATTCTTAAAATTAAAGAAAAAACTATAATTGGGCTAAAATCTTAAAAAAAAATTTTTCAACTTCATCGTTTAAATTTGTATCCAATATTTAAAGCCTTAATGACACCACTCCAGCCTGTGTATATGTATACCTATTTTTATTTGGTCAGGAAAATATGTTAAAACTAAGTGAAGGTTCAGAAAGTCAGAATTTTTTTACGAACGACTGTAACTATTTTGATGAAGTTTTTTCTGTGAGAAAATTAAGCTGTTTAAAAAAGTTTGTGTGTTGGCGGTCTTTTACAACAAATAAAAAATTGTTGAAATATTATTCGAATCACTGTAGATCATTTCCATTACATAAATTCAGTTAACTATTAAATCAACTCAACACTCTCACTATACGTTTTGCTTATACGGTTATTATGTACCTCTAATTCTAATCTAATACTTGCCTTATACTTTTCTTAATTTCTAATATAAAATCTTTTTCATCTCTTGTCAAATAAAGCACATAATTTAACATTGTGCGTTTTTACTTTGCAACAAAAATAAATAATTTCTTTTTTTGAAAATTCAATACATATTTTGAAAATGAGTCGATTTATTCTTCGATTTCGATTTTAAACTATAATTTTTAAATACTTAAGACTTGCATACGAATTTACTTTCAAAAAATACTCCAAATTCATGGATGTCGAGAACAAAATATCGCTCAAAGTGTTTCCCATATTTGAAAATTGGTTACTCCTTTGCTTTTCCTCTAATTCTTTTGAGCTCGAATTTGATCTTTTAAAATTAATAAAAGGCATTCCAGAGAAAGCCTTTTATTGAATTTATTCGCGAAGTCATGAAACTTCAAGGAAAACTTTGAACATAATTCCTAATTTTCGAAGATTAGAAAATTTACAAATGAAATTTAAACCTGGATAGTCATAAATTTTGTGACGTTATATAGTTATGGCAAAGTAAAAAAAAGAATTGCAAGTTTTTTTATTTTTTTTTTTAAATTATTGATAATTCTAAGTGACTTTAATTATATTAGAGCAATAATTAGTGAGCATTTTATTTAAATTATTTCATCATTACAAAATTTGAAAGTTTTTATTTTTTTTTAAATTTCGACGCCGATGTCTAGGGAACCCTAAATTTTTTTAGGTCTGCATAGATATTAAAACTTTTAGGAAATTGTTTTTAGCAAAGACAAACAAATATCATTTGGCAGTCTTGAAGTCGGTGTATACTTAGCCTATTTTTTAAGAATACTTTAATAAATGCTATACAGAACATAAAATATTTGTTTTTATTTTTAATATTTTTTATCAACATCAGTAATTTTGAATTTCTCTTATCCAAGATCGGAAGGTTTGGCTTCTTTTGTTGTAGCCTCTTTTTGGGTAGTTTTTTGGATCAAATTCTTGCTGAACCAGTTGGGGCGAGGTTTTTCCATTTCAACAATGCGTTTTCCGTCAAGGAATTCGGAAGGCTGCATGAAATAAGAATTATTGTAAATTACCTCTAAATGTGTCTTTTTTTTTATTCAAAATTTTAACCTGTTCATGTTTCTCGCCTTCATAGAGTACAATAACTTCTTGTTCCACCGGATTGAGTCCTAATTTTTCTTGGATTTTGTCCTGCATGAGTTGAGTTTCATTACGGACTTTAGCATAACAATGTGCTTTAATAAAAACATATATATAATAATGGTTTTAAGTAGTTGTATCAAATTCTATTCTTACGACATAAAACTCCAATCTCATGATCATGGCCACAATTGTTACATGAACGCAAATGAGTCTTTAGCTTTAGAGGCTTCCATGTGTATTCCGGAAGACCAAACTTGCGACTAAGTCTTCGCTCTACAGACCTTCGGTGTTTGGGAACAGCCCATAGAATTCCATCTCCAATGAGATCCTGAATACCGTACTTAGAATCATTTTGTGTTAACCCATTGTTTGACTTGGCATTCATTCCCGCAACAGCTAAACATTCTGGAAAAGTAGATAGTGTGTCAATTGATATTTCTACTTACATAGTTTGTGAATTTTGGTTAGTTTAAATGATAAATATAAGAGAGTAAAATAGCCCCAGCACACTGATCTAACCCAAAAAAAAAAAACTATTGGCAAGAAGTTGTGAAAAGTCTGAATATTATACAGTGACCAATTTACCTGCATGTGGAAATGGACCCCGAAACACTTGGGCAAATGCATAGTCCAATTTATTTAGAAATTTAGAAATCTCAACTAAAATAAAACGAGACATTCTTGAAAAATATAAATAACCCTCTTAACGTAACTACAAAAACAGAAAGATACGAGGAATCACCTTTTGACAGAATAAAAATCTGACAGGAAGTATTATACCATTCAGAAACAACTTTCCTAAGTAAAGTAGTCGCGTTCATGGAACTGTCGGATATTAGTGAAAAATGTTATGTCGAATTTTTTTCAACTATTTGAATTCTATTTTTTTTTTTTGGTTGGAAAGAATTTGTGAAAAAATTGATTTTGCTTTTATCATTGTATGTGTATCTCATATGAAAGGTAATTCTTGACTATATTATATTATTGACTTACTTTTACAAAAGTGAAAAACGAAAAAGTTTAACCATTGCAAGTGAGATAGCAATACGCGAAAAGTGATTCTAAACATAACATAAAATAACTCAGTCTAAGAAACATTTAACAGTTTTTGTATAATTTGTAATTTTTATTGTTTTTTAATCATTCAATTTTTTCTTCGTTTGTTTGCTTCTCATCAATTATTTATTTTATTAAATATAATTTTGAAAAGAAATTCGAATTTCCAATTAATCATTTAATTGCTTCATAACCTGGTGCTTCGAGCTTATCGTATATTCCTAAACATGCACTGTTACCACGTTTACAAGCAGAATTGAGAGCTCGAGTTGGATTAAGGTCGAATTTTCGACCCAGGTTTTTCGTCATTTGAGTTGAGTACTCCAGTTAGAGTTTGGTTGAAAATATGTACAGATGACAGCTGCTGGTGTCTCACTCACACAAACGTCAGACATTTTGCCAATGCCATGCCAACTCCTCAACTCAGGTTTCTTAGAACAAATTACGACTCGACTCCGCTCCTAAAGCGGAGTCGAGTCGGTTGAAGCTCATTTCAACTCAACACAGGTATACAAAGGGGCGAAGCGAGCTTGACGCTCACTTCAATACCTCTTGTAAACATGGTATGTATTGATTTTGGTGGATTAGCAGTAGTTCAACTCTGGTTCAAGTATTGAATTGGCTGTTATCATACAGCACAACCGTGAACCATAGCTTAAGCTCAACTAATCTGCCGAATTTAGATAATAGAAAGTGCTGAACCACGGCTTAAGGATTTGTGCAACTTTTAAAACGCTTTTAAAATTGGCCAAGTTTATTTTTGGCTATTCAGCAAGCTTTGTGTTGTTGTAATCCCTTGTCAAAAAATCACTAATCACATCTGTAGTTACGAAACTCAAAGCAAACTCAAATTTTTTTGGAAATGCTTATCAAAATATTAACTGGAGGAATTTCATTCCGCGGAATGAAACCTTGCCTATAATATGGATAAAACGTGTGAAATACGATTTATTATTTAAATTGATGAAACATAAATTTAAGATATTTTCTGTAACCTTTTTTTTCAAATTAATCTCGCACCAAAAGCATCTACGATGATTTGTTTTCAATTTTGACATTTAATTTTTTCTTCTCGGACGTAGAAGTGGCACAAATTGTATTCTTTCATTCATTTTCATGTGTGTACTGTGATCATAACCCACAAAACGATTGCTGTCACTTTTTACGCTGACTAAATTTCCCTATTTCAATCAAACACAACGAACGCATCCATACTTTATACCAATTGTCAGGGACAGTTCTCTTATCAGAATTTTTCACTTCAACAGCTGATTTTTTTCCGAAAATTCTGTCATGCCTTTTATTTTGATTTGAAAAAAAATTATAATCCATCCAAATTACATCAAATTGAGAAATACCAACCAAAAAAAATCAATAGAAGCTTTAATTTATTTATTAATACCTAATAGAAACGTAGAAGACTGAAGACTAAAAATGTAATGAAGCTAATTAAATAAAATAGTGATGAAGTGCGGAGGAATTCGCGATACAAATATTAAAGATTTTCGTTTATTGTTTACCCCTAGTAACTGGCCCACCCATAAGATAAATTCAACCATTGAATTGTTAAAGCTGGTGTGTGGATCAATCACAGCTCCAACAAACTTGAATCGAATCGGCTGTGCTGTATTGTGACGAAAGCAATCTTGTCTTGGTCTTCTGCAGCAACCAGCCAAGAGAGAAATCGAATCACTTAACAACGTGGTGTTAGCAGTGGCTGGAAGTTTCGGTCATAAGCACTTAGTCCGTACTCCCGAAAGCATTCAGTCGATTGAATTGTTAAGTCCGGTAGAAGTTTTGAAGAAAAACCAACCAAAAAAAAATTTAAATCGCGGTTTAAACTTGAGTGTGGTGATTGTCCGTTCGAGTGATATTTTTTTTGCACTGGCAGTGTTGTTCCACCGCCGCCGCAACTGTTTTGTGCATTACTTTCTTTTTTTTTTTTGCTCAATCTGCCTGTCATTTTTCTGGGTTTCTTTTCTGATTTACGGCCAATTCATTTTTACTAACATTAGACTAAATTATCAATTTAAAAAAAGCATAATGGCTTGTTTCGGGAGTTCTAGTCTCAGCTGCATTCGACGTTCGAAAGCGGATACATTTTTGTGTCACTTATTCTTAAATCGTAACATCGTGAATAAAACTATAACTCCTCCAAGATATTTAATACCATCAACAGGGGGTTTATCGTTCACTAGATCCTTTCATAACTTGAGGCGTTCATTGGAGGACTCTTCAATCGAGTACCACTTAAAGGTAAGAAAGAGGATTATTTTCGATTACATAACTATTTTTTTTTATTAACTGGAGGCAAGCGCAAAACAGGTGATTTATTGGTAAATATTTACCAATCTTAACCTGATTTAAAAAAAAAGAAATATTTATTTCCAAACTATAAACGCATGAGTTGTTGTCCAAAGCAATGCAGTCAACTGCCACCTTGTACGAATTCCTTATGAAAAAAAAAGACAGAAACTTTCGAATTTTTAGCGCGTAACTAGTTCGGGGGATTGCGAAAGTGTCGCAGTTGCAGCAATGGCAACAGGATATTTTTTGGCTTTAGTATATCTTCAATCCTGTTCGTTGTGCAACTGTGTTTTTTGTATCTCCATTCGAATAGTCTACAAAAGCAACATAAAAAAGAATTAAAGCGTTTTAGTTTTTTAATAATTATGTATTGGCACTCGTAGGTATTTAAATGTTATGCAAGTATGTACTCGTACATTTTTGTTTTGGGATATGGTTCAATTTGACAGTTTCTTTTGTGTGATAGATTTGCTTTTGATTTTTGATTCTGCGCCAGTCACTTTCGGAGTTCTAAAGTTCTAATATTCATTTGGTTCCTTATTTTGTTATTATTTGCCTTTTTGTTTTGGATATTCTTATGCAATGAATTACTTCTTAAACGTGCACAGATTTGTAAACAGTTTTTTCTGTTGTTTTGACTGTTTAAATATGAATACATAGTTTAAAAAATTTAGGACTGTATTGTTTGGTTTGTTTTATTGAACAATTTTAAATGGGTAGGCACATAAAATAACTAAGTGATTTTTTAAAAATAAAATTGTCTAGACAGAGAGAAACGGAAAAGTTCACAAGATTTATTAATTTCAAATGGAATGTATGTTATTAGTTGAAATTTAGATAAATTTTAAATTTTAATATTTATGTTCAATAACAAAGATAACCAGTAAACAAAAAAAAAAAAATAGAAAAAAACTAATACTAAGTATTAGTCTTATACTTTTTTATAAAAAAAAAAAAAAAACAACTCGTACAAAATCCTGGTACCAGAAACATGTACTATAATTTATATGAGGTTGGTTCTTATTATTTTCTTAATATTCGTTTTTAAATTTTGTATTATAGGTATAGGGCACCAATAAATTCTGGTTCTTTAAATATTTGAATTTCATTTTTATATTATTAACATAAATAATAAAATAAAATTCCACTCCAAATTGATATTTTCTCAAAAATCAAAAAAAAAAAATTATATTTTGTTAGGTATATAAAATACATACTTCTAACAATAAAATTTTCAACCGAAATCTGTGAACCGTTTATGAGAAAATCGAAAATGAAAAATATATTTCTGTGACGAGCACCGTGACTAACGGTGTTTTGAAGGACATTTTTAATTGTAATGAGCAAAAAAAGGACGATCAAATAAACATTTTTATGAAAGTTTATTTATGTATGTACCATTAAAATAAAATACTCTTATAGTAGAACCTACCAATATTATTTAACAGAAAGCTTTGACTCAAAATATTTAACGGTGTTACAGCTAGGTACCGAGATTTTAAATTGTGAGATAAATTTGTTTAAAATACAATTTCGTCATAACCACAACTAAGACCTTTTCGAAATACTGTATATTCAAAACTTTTGTTATTTCAATGCAAAAAAAAAACATTTTCATCGGAAAGTACGCAGATTCCCACCTCAGTTGTGAAATATTATCAAGATTAGGTCGGTATTCATCGAATGCTCATCAACGGGGATTTGTATGACATGATGAGCACTCGGTGAGTACCATCCTCAATGTTCTTATCAATTTACAACGTAGAGATTTTTCGGATGCAGATTTTTGACATCCGCAGATGCGGATACGTATTAAAAAAGTTCAAATCTGCTAATGCTGATGTAATTAGGTAAAAAAAAGCGCGTAAAGCAACTTGACTACCGTTTCTGGGTCTAAGCGATAATGCAAGGGGTCGTAAATTATTCCAACTGCTAAGTCGATCCTGTACCAACTTGTTCAACATTCGATGGGGATGCAGAAGTGGATGTAAAAGCTCCCTATTTTTGCGGATGTTGATTTTAATGCAGAAGTTCCTCGTTGTGAATGCGTATATGTATATTACAGTTGAAACTGAGTGAATTTAGAACAGAATATTGCCTAAAGCAACGAAAAAAATTTTGAAAAAAAAAGAATTCTGAAAAACACAATATTAAACAATCAAAATTCTGAAAATCAGTATCATGAGAGAGTAGAATTTCGACCCGCTTAGAATTGATTTTCCATGGCAAAGCTTATTTTTGTATGTTAACAATTTTTTTCTTATAAGTACCTACACACATTTAAGAATAAGGTATTCTTATACATTATGAGTTTGAATTAATTAAGAAATTTAAAATATGTATACATATACAATTTAGAGGTTTATGTTGACATATAAAATTTTTTGTGAAGTGATTTCCGAAATGCCTCAATTTCAATTTAAATAAGTTTTTATAATAAAATTTATGAATAAATAACGTAACGTCTTTTAAAGTATAATTGTCAGTCAAAGTATAAACTGTCAGTTAAAATCCTTGAATCTAATAGGTGTGTTTACTCTTCAAAGTTAATATATTCCAATTTGGAGGTTTTTCTTAAATTAAATTTTTCATAGTTGCCTTGTTTTTGATGCTAACATTACAAAAGTAAATAACTGCAAGTAGTGTTTTTATTATGGATGTCAAGTTCAAGCGTTCATATAAGAAAGTATCCATTACATTGTACTTTTAAAGGTTAATATTGTTTAAACAATAAATAATTTTTGTTGTTGTTGTTAAACTTCTTAAAACCAAATTTCTCGAACAAAAAACTTTCTCAGCGCATAAAGTGAGCACATTGTCAATTTATATTAAACCCAATCGTACACAAATTGTTTAAGCACTCACATTCCATTACCTCAATCTTCATTAACCACCACTTTCATCTTCATCACTTTCGTTTTATTTCCAATCCATTGCTTGCACCTGTTTAGGTATTGTGGCCTAATTTCAAAAGGAAACAGGTTTGAACTTGTTTATAATTTTTTTTTTTTCACTATCATGAAGGAGAGAAGAAGCAACCTATGAAATATTTAAATAAAAACAATAGCAGTTACATAAAATCTTCGGGCAATTATTATAACGTACTAATTTAAATTTTAACTCATAAATTTAACATATAGTTGCGATTAAAAAACGAACTTTATTTAAGATTTGCTATCTTATGATTTCTTTATTACTTTAAAATATATTTTGTTTCTGGAGAAACCTCGAAAAGATGAAAAACTACGAATAGTTTAAATTATGCATACTTAATATGTAGGTAGCTATATCTTTGTAAATAACAAGATTCGAAAGCTGTAAAATGATTTTGTAATATTGTTTAAAAGAAATAAACATACCTACATACATAGCAATCCAAATCAATGAATAAATTCTCTATTGCATAATCAAAAACTGTATTCATCAATGAAAATAAAACTTGAATGAGTGGTTCAATGAAAACTTACATAATACAAGTTTCTAATGATGCATTTTAAGGTTAATAGCCTATGAAATAGTAAAACTACCTATTAATTGATTCATTTTGGAAATGGCGTGAATAACGGAGGAATATAGTTTGATTTCTTTAATTAAATTCAGTTTCAAATTAGATTTTCGTTTATGATAATGATTTGTTATAACACTCTGAGGTGTTCATCGAAATAAGGAGAAAAAGGCTGCAGTGATTTGTAGTCTGAAACCAATTGTAATTGATTTCTATTGAATTAAAACTTTTCACATAAAAATTGAAAAATGTATGTATATCATCAAATTGATAGCATCCCCAGTATGCTATCAATTTGACGATATACATTTTATATATTTAAAAACAAAATGTTAACAACATAATTTTTTTTAAATGTTGTAGGTAGATAGAATTGTTTTATTTTATTTTTACTGACCGAAGTATTTTGTTTCGAAAAAGATTTTGTCCTTGACAAGAAAGTTATACCTAAAATGTTGTACTGCTGTAAAAAGAAATTGTATCGCGATTAAGATTTTTGTGAAAGAAAAATAATTCTAGATTTTGTGCATTTTAAATTTCTTTTAGTTAAAAAAAAATCTTCTCGAGAATAAATTGAATGAATATCCCAAAATAACTGTGTTACGATTTTTTTACGAATGCAAAACATTATCTACCTAGGTAATATCACCTTTAAAACAAGTATAAAGTAGGTACAGTTTGCAAGAGAGGTGTTGTAGATTACACTAGCCTTTTTCTTAACGACAAAAATTTCGGTTTCTATGGCCTTCAATAATAAAGTCTTAAGTTCAAACCTTGAGTGATTCACTTTCATTCATTGTTTAACCCAAAAGATAAAGATGAATCAGAGTGAAGTGATAATCTGTAATATTTTTTTTTTGGTTTCATAAAAACGAAATCTTAAAACTGACCTATGTATATCCATGAGTTTTTGTAGCAATTACTTACATAAGATACGCAATAAATAGTATTACATGGATAAAGTGCATGATGTACCTATAGTACATTTAGGAATTGTGAATGAAGAACTTTAAGGTTAAGAGATGCATGAGGATTTTTTAAATAAGTTAATGACTTTTAACTTTCGTTTGCCAGCCCCGTCCATTTTTTTAGGGAATGCTGAGTCTTGCGAGAAATTAACAGATTCTCTAGAAGTATGACTTGTCAAGAATAGAGTGCAATCGTAGCCCACATGAATGGTTGAGAGTTGTAAGTCACTTAGGCCTTGGTTTGTTCATGGATTGTCGCACCGCCAATTTTATTTTTTGAAATGACTTTTAACTAGTTTAAAATAAGAGCTTCAAGTATTCGTCTCAGTGCCTAAGCTCAAATCGTCCAGCGTATAGCAGGCTGTTTGTTTCACATTTACATATGTCAGATTTATTGCAAAAATATGTGAATTTAATTAAAAATTGTGAGGATCATATGTATTTAAGATGGGGTGCGTTGTGCGCAAAGGTTAAGTGAGGAGAAATCACCGCTGCCTTACCAATCTGTAAATCATTTGTGTCGAGTGGCGCGTTCTCTGGTTGGCGCATAATAAAATGCGGTCCAATATGTATATATCTTGCTCAAAATATATGAGATACATATGTACATATGTACATACTTCCGGTCTGAGGTCCGGCGATTGAGACAAAAAAAGTGTATATACATACATACATATGTAGGAAAAATATAAAAAATGTTTTTTTTTTTTTTTTTGATAAACAACATTTATATTTGACAGAATTATAAATCCTACCAAGTACATATGTATGTATCATGCCTAGTAATGAAAGGACCTTCATTTACTCTCTCCATGATTTATAGTGAAATTTGAGTAGATTTATATTTACATATGTATGTATATTAATTTATTGCAATGATTATTTTTTTGCTGACATGTTAATATTAATTTAATATAAAATGCATCTAGGTACAATCTTCATTCACACAGCAATAAATTACAAAATGAAATATCAATTCGAATTTAATACCCTTTATGATTGTAATCTCTTGCTGTTCCTAGGAGGAAGCAATTAATAAATAAAAAATATCCTTTTCAAGTTCAACAGCTAATAAAATTTATTGTTGAGTAAAATTGATAAACTTAAAGGCAAAACCATTCTAAATGCTGTAGAGCTATGATGATTGGGTTTGAGTTATGTACAATGGTGCCCTTTTCAAAAACTAAATACTTCTCAACTATTTTAAAGTTGATATTTTACAATTTAAGATCTTTATCATTTACAATAAGAGCTGAGGTACATATAAGTTTAGTTTGGATGTTGAGATGTTATGCAAAGAAGGAGAAGGCTATTTTATTTATGTTACCACATTCATTCATTAGTATTTCGAAATAAAAGTAGTTGATTGGTAACTTCTAAGTTTTTTTAATTTCAGAGAATAAAATTAAAAAATGGTTGAAACGGGGTCTTAAGAAAAACAACTTTTTTTAGAAGAAAAAAATAATTCATTTTAAGTTGAAAATTATATTATCAAACGCAGGAACAAATTGAATTAAAAATGAAATAGCTAAGAATTAACAATTAACACAAAAGTGTTGTTATAGGAGAAGTGCCAAAATACATAAAATTCATTATTTTTGAATTCTAGTCCTGTCAAAATAGTTTTTTTTTTTTTGTATAAACATAGAAATGGGGAAGACAGTTTTTGTTTTCGAATTTCTATAATTTTCGAACCTCAACTATTTTGCAGGGTTGCCGCTATCTTGAATTAGTCAGTAAATTCGTTTTTCACGAATAATAACTATTTTATTTGACAAAAAGCATGATAAAAAAAAATGAATGAATTTTAAACAATTATATGTATAAAAAAATGATTTTTTGTAGTGTTTAGTAAAATTAGTCATTAAGTCTATGTGAATTTAATATAGAAATTAGGTAGGAAATTATTTTTTCGCATTGGAGAGTATTTCGAATTTGGATAAGTTGGATAATTTTTTTTATAATCTAACAACTATAAAAGAACAGTAAACAAATCTAAGATATCATGCTCCGCAGGATTTCTGAACTTAAAATTGTCAAAAACTCTTGAGAAAAAAAATACAAGGAATGATAACAAGTGATTTTCATGTATTCGTTCTACTGACTGCAGCAAAATGAAACTCTAATAATTAGTGCAAATTTTAAATAACCTGATGTTAATTACAACCTTAATTGTGGCTTTTAGAACCTGGTTGTTTTAGTGTCGTTTTAGTTTTACGACTGTCAATTAAATATCCGTTCCTTGTCGCCCGTCAGCGATTAAGACGCGTTCGGTTTGATTTTATTTAGAATATAGTGTTAGTTTGATACTAGTTAGCAAATGTTTAAAATTATGAAATTTAAAGTAGTGTTAAAATAATCATAAGCCATTCACTTTCCGGAAACACCAATTGTCGCTTCTAGAACCCAGTTGTTTTACTGTCGTTTTAGTTAAACCACTATCGTGAAAAAATGCTTTAATATCGTGTACTAAATCAACTAAAATTTTGTGCCATTACCTTAAATATATTTACTGAGATATATATCTAAGTACATAAAATTGAATGAGTTAACAATTTTGTCATGATACCGAAAACTTATAATAGACTGCTCTCACAGTTCTTAAAAAGCAAAAAAAAAAAAAAATTGTTTCTGCTGCATGCCTTCCGAGTTACGATGATTTATCAAATAAGTTAGGTTATGCAACTTAATTTTTCTTAATTTATTCATTTATACAATATACATACAAAATTATCAATAAACCATCGAACATTGTGAAAGTCACCATCAAATATAACAGTCAATGAAGCAAAATGTATGAGAGACGCACAACTTCATAATGACTCCAGACAACCTTAAACTTAGTTATCTTCTTTTTTTTTATTATTATCTTGGCTTGGTTAATAGAAAACGAAGAAGAAAAAAAAATCTCTCTGGAAAATAAATACTCGTAAAATGAAAAAAAAAAAAAAAATAACTGGAAACGGATTTTACTTTCGCATGCAAAGTAAATTTAGCGACAGCCATGATTGTAGACTGACGAACGGTTAACGAAAAAGAGAGTAATGAAGAATACAATCGACCACCGTAAATACGTCTGTTAAAGCTTCAATTTCTGTAAAGCAAGCAGAGAAACACACCTACCATGACCAAGAAGGCAGTTGTTGGTAGTTTGAAAGCAAAAGTTAAAACGTTGAACCAAAACTCAACCGACTGTAAACTTATTATTTTCTCCTTTTCCTCAGCGTTTGTTTTTTTTTGTATTTATTTTTAAATTGTTAATAACGGAATGCCTTGTGCTGGTGCTAGCTATGGACTTTGGACGGTGATGCACGTTGCGTTGAATATAAAAAAAAATGCAAAGAGAATCAAAATTGTTATGAGTTTATTTTCAGAATATTAAAACTGAAAGTCTTTTAGAAGCAGTTAACTTTTATTGTAGTGGAGTCTTCAGGTCTTCACTCTACACTTATCATTTTGCCATCATTCCTATTCGCATTTGGCTTCGTTAGTAGGAAAGTAAATAATATTTTGAAATAACTATAACATTCCTTTGAATATGGCTTGGCGAATTGGTAATAATCTGTTGAAGAAGACGTGACGTGAAATATTAGCTGTGGAATGTCTGTTAAGCGTTGACCATAAATATGTATCTAGTTGCGGATTTTTATTTCTTTCAAATTTGTTTGTTTATGATGTTGATGTGTCTACTGTTTGAAGAAATTTTTGTTTGAAATTATTGCACGGATGTGGTACAAAACGTGCGATCGATAAAGATAGTTGCAAAATATGCAATCCTTAAATATTTGTACTTATATCTAATCTTAATAAAATAATCTTGTTTGGTTTTACCAATAATTAACTAGCATTTAAGTTTTAAGATGACATATTTTGATCGGAACAAACGTCATTTTAAAACTTAAAAGCCTGTTGATCAACTACCTGAACCAAAATTGTGAAAAAAATTTAGTGAGCTTAGAACAAAAATGCAAATGAATACAAACAATGCAAAACACTGGAATTAATGCAAAAGAAATGAATTTGTGATATGTAGCTATTCTTCTTTGCACAAAAACCAATAAGCTTGAGGTTTTGATCAAACTTGAAATTGCTTTGATAAGGAAGAGTAAACAAATGAGTTTGATAACTCTGTCAGTCTATCTATCAGTCAAAATAGATGGTTGGATTTTTTTCAACTTGGAACCTATGGTCTTTATGATTGTCAGTTATTCTACCCACAAAATAGAGACATTTTCTTTTTATTTTGTTTTGAGAATTGTCGGAAGCATATTCCCACATATTTAATTCATCTTCCGGATTATTGTTTTTCAAAATTATCTCAGAACTGTTTTGATTTAATTTTTAAGACCGAAAAAAAAGGTAGGTACCTACCAACCATACAACATTTTTGGTTGTTTTAGGAAAATCTTGTATGCTTTTACATTTCATAAATTGCTCCAAAATTTTTTCTGAAAACAGAACTCAGAATTTTTTTAGCTGTTGCTACGAAAGTTACCATTACTTCCCGTTTTCGATTCATCTAGTTCTTAACGTAGGTACTCAAAAATATAGCTTATTTTCAGTAGCAAAATTTTTAAAATAAAATACATTTTGGAATCTTGAAAAAATATTTTTATTTTGAAAATTGTGTGTATGTCTTACTTCAAGAACGACTAATTTGAACAGGGCTGTGAAAGATTGCAAACTTTGCAAATGTATTCTTTAAAATCAATCATTGAATTCATTTTAATGATTCATTCTTTTTTTTTGAGACTGCAATTTCAAATTGTGCAATCACTAATTTTTTACCTTAGAAATATTGCAATTACCCATTAATTTGCCTAAAAAAGATTGCAATGATTGCTATCTTTTGAGACTTCATTAATTCTTTGCATATTAGTAATTTTTAATTGAATTCTTTAATTTTTTATGTATGTACATACAATTGGAAAATACGTGCCGAAAACTGAAGGTGTTTGTTTCCGAAACTTAAGTTTGTTAAGAAATTTCTATGACGATATTTTTTTCATAGAAAAAAAAAATATTATTTTTTTTTAACAACAGCATTTAGAAAATTTAATTTTTAATAAATTTGTTACATGAGTTTTTATTGTAAGATTAAAAATGCGTGAGGTAGAAGCAAAAATCAAAATTAACACTAAAAAGAAATGGCGGCCAAATGACACTATGTACAATTGTGCAAAATGTAGTTTTTATTTCGTACACCAATACCTGTCAGCTAAAATGAGATATATATTTTTTTAAATAGTAGCAAAGGACAAAACAGAAAATTTCATTGTTCGAGGGTCGTCTCCGCAAGGTTTACGCTTAATGACCTGAATATAGAATTTTTTTTGATAAATTACTCTACACAACACTTATTGTGTTGTTAGTTTAAATTGTTCCTTTTGAAAAAAACTTGAAAATAGAGGTCATCGAGAGCCAGAGTAGGTATCCAAATGCATACATAATTTAAGTTTGCAAATTAATTTGCCATGGTGTGAAACAAACAAATAAAGTTTAATTATTTAGACACCCGTTTCTTATTTCTGTATTTAAATTTTATTTAAACACCAAATAATTGTTATGGTTGTAAACCTTATATTTTCGTCTTTAACTTTGTTTAATCAAGTTCAATTTATCAACACTATTAATGTAACTAGACATGGTGTTAATGCCTATATAATTGCTTGTACGTTTTTTTTTTTGCAAGAATATGACCTGAGCAAAGTGAGCAATTATGTTTCTTTAACATCTCTTAAATTTAACACAAATAAGATTAAATATACCAACTAGCAATCTTGGAACTATGCTGGAACGATTTTAAAATTCTTTATCATATACGAAACACACAAAAAACTACAATCCAGCTGCAAGCGAAAATGTTGAGAAAAACAAATTGTTTTGGTGCCAAAAACAGTGAAATGAATAATTGGTTAATGTTAGCTATTATGAAAATCATCGAGTGTGTCGTATGTGCCAAGATGTTTTTTTTTTTTTTTTTTGACAAAAATGTGATTATTATAACGCTCATAATTTTAGAAATGGGTTGGTTAACCATAGTACAGTATAATTAAGTTTATAGTGTGCAAAATAGCTATACTTAGGGGCTACTGAGAAATTTGATCAAAATCAGCTTAGTTGTTATTGTAGCTACTACATGGTAAATACACTTTTTGATAGAATTATCACAATTGTTTTCAAAAACAAAAAGTCGTTCCTTAACGATTATTCATAAATATGGTATTCAGGACGAGACAGGTCCTTGAAATAATAAAAAAGTGTTTGACTTGAACAAAAAAAATTAGTTTTTTCAACAAAATGTTGAGTTTGAAAATTAATTTTTAAAATATAATTTTTTGTTTAATCGAAAAATCATTCTTTGAAATTTTTTACTAAATTATTCATTACTTTGTTTTTTGAAAAAGTAATCGGTATTGTTTTTTTCTTTTGAATGACAAAACAATTACAATTTAGACCACGAATATTTAACCAAATAGTGATAGCACAAACAATTTAAACGCAATTTTGAAAATCAGAGTAAAATTCCTAAAGTAAAACTTTTAAAACTTAATCACAATTAATTGTATACCCTCCAAAGTAATTTTTTTAAAAAATTGTTTTTGTTAGAACTGATTTTTTTTTCCAAATTTTAATATTATTTTGATTTTCAATATTTAATTTTTATAATCAAAACAACTTTTTTCAAACGTTTTTGTGCAGAAGTCAGAAATTTTCTATCAGCTCTCGCTTTTAAAATATCACCGAATCAGAAAAAAAATTATATCTTTTTCGGCTAGTGCCAAGCCTTAAGTTTTACTTTGAATATGAATAAAAGCTAGAATAGATGTATGCCGGGGAGAAACAGTTAAAAAAAATGTTTATGCAAAATAAGAAGCACCGTAACGGTTTTGCCAAATTTAAATTTAAATTATCTAAATATTTATCTACCAATGTTACACAAATTCCACTTTCGATTTTAGAAAACCCATTGTGACTTCTAAATTAGTAGGTGAGTCAGTAAAATTAAAACAATGAAATGAATAAGGAAAAAACAATTTTTAGACTCTATTTTTGTCAAAACTACAAATAAAAATGTTAATATGGTTGCTATATTGTGATGTTTGTATCTAATCTCTTAATCCATATATGTACATATTTCGAATATGCACCGCACCTTTTCTTAATGCCTACCATTCTGATACCTAAATACATAAAAAATTCCCATCAGCATTTAATTATTTTATTTCATTGATTAACGGTCTTTTAATCCAATCATTTACAAACGAATTTACAGTTTCTTTAAATCTTTGTTTATCAAATGATTAATTATCTGTTTAATGCGTTAACAACATTTACATTTGTATTTAGCATCGGTTTTGATTTTGATTTTTGATTTAAATCATGAATTCATTAAACTCACTCACAAACTATTTTAGTATATACCCATGTACATTTCATTTGGGAAATTTTTTGTGCAAAAATTAAAAAAAAAGAAATAGAAATTAGTCACTAGCCGGTAGGCATTTTATGTAAATGTAAAATTGAAGTTTTGCACAAAAAAAAAACCCTAAAAATATACAAAAACATAAATCTGTTTTTAATATATGTGCATAAACCAACCAACAAAACACCAGTTTTATTTATTTGAATATTTATCCATGGAAAATTTTATTTTTTTTTCTCTATTTGTTTGCGAATTCCCTTAAAAGAAAATATAAATCCGCATATGCAGTTTTTTTTTTTAAATTTGTTTGTGAATTCACTCAAAAATATGTATTTCTATTGTCTATGCATGTAGAATATTTAACTGGTTGATTTAAAATAGAATTAAGTCAAACTACATACATATATATGTAGTCAGGTTGTGTGGTTAAATTTATCATTGTTATTTAAAATAAACTACATTTTTTGTTGTTGTTTATTTATTGATATGATATCTAAAGCAAATTATTTAAAACTAGTTCTAATTTTAATTTAAACCATAAAAATATAGTTTCCTTAGAAAATGTTTGCAAAATTAGCTGCACTTAATATGTCGATGATGGTAATACCAAATCGGTAAGCAACATTATGTGAGCTATATGTATCCCCAGCGCCAATGAAATCAATAAATAATATTTGAATTCATATAAAAATTATGAAAATCTATCATGTCATTCTTTTGGAATAAGTGATTATTAATAAGATGTTCATATCGTGGGGTCAGACGAGATACCTTCTGAGCTGGAAGAAGACTGGAGACATCGGGCCTTGATGGCTTATGGTTCTCATCCCCCAATCAATTGGGGGAAGTTACCTTCTACTAATCTAGAAAGTAAAGAGTGATACACTATCGTTCAATCAAACTGATGTCATATATGGTATGAAGATCTTTGAGCGGGCATTGACTAGCCCTCTAAGAAAAATAATACCGCTGTCTGGCGACCAATGGGGGTTTCTTTGGGGTAAATCAACCACAGACGCAACCCAGAGTGTAAGAATCAGAATCAAAAAATATCGGTCTTCCTCATGAGATTTGCATAGTGTATTAGTTGATTTTGAAAAAGCGTGCGGATGATCATGAACATGCAGAGCAAGTTAAAACAAATTTAAAATGTCGCCAGTAATCTCCGAAGAGTTCGCAATCAATGTATGTAGATAGAGGTGTGCAGCAGGGCCTATTTCATAAACATTGACAGGTTACAATTTGTCAAGTGAAAATTTTACAATTGTCAATTTTCTGTCCTATAAATAATTTGACAAATGTGTAGAATTGTCGGAAAATTTGCGAAAATTGTCGAGTTTCTGGATCATAAAAAATTGTCATGACAATGAATTGTGAAGAATTTTCCCTAGAATTGTCACGAATTTCATGACAAATTTGTAGTGACAATTTTTTTTATGGGACAGGAAAAAATATGTAAATTACAAATTTGTCAATCGACAATTGTGACAGGCAAATGAGCTTCGGTCAAGATTTGAAAGAGAAGTGACAAGTATCATTCAACATGTCAAGTGAAAGTGATGAAGATATTCAAGTGGAAAATCGTGTTGTAGGCCTTCGAATAAACAATGATTTTACAACTTTAAGTGACTTTCAATTTAATGAAAAATTGGTCTACAGCATCCTACAAAAAGGAATCTTGCCCTTGGTGCTAAAACCCAACTTTTAGGTGCGTTAGACTGGCTTGGAAATGGAACTCAATATCGAAAATAAAAAATCGTTGTTGTGTTGTTATTGCTATGTATTTTTTGACAAATAGATGTCTTTATAGAAATGTCTTATTATTCATTTATTTTAATAACATTTTTTATTAAAACTGCTCATGCTCAATAAGTCAATCTTCTTGTTTTTAGGTGGTACTTTTTTTCTCTATGTACCTTTATCGGATCTGTTGTGTTAACATAACATATGTGATTAACAGTGTTGTGTTCTCTCGCATTCACGTCAAAAATGCCATCTTCGACAACGATACAGTCCTCGGAGACAACGAAACAACATTAACAACATGTAGCTCTCAATGAAAAAAAAAAACTTTGTTGTGTTCGCTGGCAACTATTTCGCTTTCTTTTGGGGTAGCATTTTCTATATTTAGTTGTCCTGTGAAGTACAAGATTTATCACACAAAAATAAAAATTGTGTAAGCCTCAACCACCTACTCTATAAATTCAATTAAGGGGGAATTAGTTCCTAGCATCAAAAGTTTAATAAAGGCGATATTTGATGAAATTATCGCATCCCGAAAGGCCTAACCCAAGCTGTATATATTTAAGAAAAAGTAATTTATAAAATTTAAAGAAACGGTTTTAAAAAAAATATGAATGTTAAATTAAGCAAAAACTATTATAAAAAAAATTATATCTATTTTTTGTTTTATTTCAGACACAAAATAGTAGAATACTATCATCAAAGTCGTCAGTCAATTCAAATACGTGCCACAGACTATATAGTTCAGTTCATACACAAATGCCAGCTGGATCTGTTCCTGAAGCACAAGTCGATCCTTATATTCTATTGGATGAACAATTGAAATATTTTTATGATGATGTGAGACAGGTAAGGATAAACTTTTTTCCAATTTATTTAAGTTTTATGTTATAACCCGAATTTCAACTTTTCAAAGAATTTTCTTTTGAGAGTGAGTTACTTTTATACTTTAATGGAATGCATTTTTTGTTTGGAAAGTATTAGTAAATTGTCAACTTGCTGTTTACTGAGCATAAATATTAAGAAAGTAATAAGTTCAAGGCCATGCATTCATATTTGTTTTTTTGCTGATAACTCGAAAAATACTGTTGTTTTTTTATTGCGTTTGAAAGCAGTCTAAAAGCTATTTTTGTAACTGTTTTTTTTTAGAACTCTTCAATACAAACTATGAATTATTGGAAGGGAGCCTATCTCCCCCATTAAAAAATAACGGTAACACCTACTTAAGTTTTAAACCTTTTTTCAAAGCCAATACTCCATTCTATTAGCCAGTTTTTAAATCAAGTAAAATATTTATATGGAGTTTTTGAAAAAAAAAAACTAGTTTTAAACTCAATTTGAGAAAAAAATAACTTTTTCGCAAAAATCAATTCAAGTCGTCTCTCCTGTTGTATTAACCAGTGTACATATAACCATTAACATTTTTGTAGAAGAGGAGTGGGGCAGTAATTTTGTGATACATTTTTTGATAGGTATTTTGAAATTGTTCATCATCTTTTGCATTTAAAAGAAAAAAACAAAATTGTCTTTCATTCAACTTGTTCATATTGAAGGCGTAGCCCCACCCTCATCGTTTTTAAACACAATGTTCCCAAGTTTAATTGTAATTTTAAGACACGCAGATTATAAATTAGTTATAAATTAGTAGGTACAGCCTTCTAAGTTGCATTTTTTTCTGAAATTGTACCACTGATTTTTTCTTAACAAATTCAAAATAAAAAATCCCTGAAAATTTTTATTAATGTTAACTTTGTCCAAGACAGTGTAGAAGTGACTGCGTCTACAGTGATTCGACTACGCACACTTACAATAATGAGTTCAAGGGTTGACCTTAAACTAATTGACAGGCTAGAAATTTTTTCGTACCCACCACTTAGTTCCTCGGACTTATTTTATCGTTGAGTTTCCCCTTCCAAGGCATAAGCCTCCTCTAATAGTACGCGCCATCATGTGCGGCACCTGGAAATGTATTTTAGATCTCTCCAATTCTTCGCCAGTTGTGCTGATTGCTCTACGACAGTTCTTCTCCAAGTACTTATTCTTATAGGTTGATCAATAAGTATAGAAACAATACTTCCAAGATATTGATCATTTTCAGAAACATCTATTAGAACAGATGAAGTAAATCCAACGCTGATCAATTTTTTTTTTTTACCTTATTGAACCTTACTCCAAAAATGTCATCTTCTCTATCCACTCTAATTGTCATTTGGAGATCAATGACCTAAGAGAGAATAAACGTATTCGTAGTGTTGGTTTCGGTCTCAAACATTTTTGTCTTCCTCCACTATAGCAGTGCTGATGAGTTTTTTTTTTAGTTCAGAAACCAATATTGGTCCTTTATTATAGCAAATTAAGGTGTATAAAATAACATTTCATTTCCAGATGGCGCGGCTATTGAATCTTACTTCCATAAATAATTAAAGCATATTAAAAAGGAGCCACGGAACATATTGTGTTACCTTAAAAATCAAAAAATTTTAATATTTTTTTTGTAGCCGATACCTCTGGCAATATTGCTCTTTCTTACCTTGGTCTGAAGATCTTTTTTTTGTAAGACCAGTCGTAGCTTGCCTTCTAAAAACCTGAATATTTCAACTTAAAAATGTACAAAACGTATGCGTGATAAAAGTTGATCATCTCGAACTTGTCAGATTGTCAGTCAAGTTGTAAAATTAAAAAAAAATGTTTTTGTAGCCAACGGATGTACAGCTCGCTGCAAATTGTGGATAAAGTTCCTTGTATCGATGCTAAGCATTAAAAAATATATAAACTATTGAGTGTCATATCATTCTCCAAATTTGATCCTCTAATTGTTTGTTTTGATTATTTTAACTATTAAAAAAACGTGCATAAATATATAGTTATTAATTTTTTGCTCTATCCGTCAAATTTCAGATATTGCGGCAAAGTACGAGTCAAATTGAATTGGAAACAATTGCAACATATTACTTTGATGGACAAGGTAAAGCACTACGGCCAATGGTGTCGTTGCTAATGGCAAGAGCGATAAACTACCATTTAAACAAAGAATCAAGGTAAGATGTGTGCAATTGATGTACTAGTAGTATTTGACATTAATTTTAACATAGAGTTTTAAAAAACACCTTTTGTTTTATTATACGTAGTCCACTACGGAATAATAATGTTTGTTCTACTTTTTATTATACTACATACATATATATGAATGCCGGAAATTGGTGGTAGAAACGAAAATAAAAGTTTTAAAGTGCTACTTGCAATTAAATGTTGCTGCATGCAGAGTGCACTCAACGAACTGTGTTAACTGCAACAATGTGATTTTGAAATTCATCTAACATACTGGTTCAGCATTTCTTGGTGAATGTTAATTTTTCCATTAACAATTAGTCAAATGGTTTTGAAATATTATTGCCTATATTGCCTTGTTATGAACAATTAGTTAACCCGCATTTGGTTCACATTTATTTTATTCAAGTCAGTGGTGGCTGTTGCTGTTGAAGCTACTTAACTTATCAGAAAGTGTATATTTCTTCGAATTTGTCCTGAAGGAATTTAATGCATTATTATTCATAGTTTTTATTTATCTTATATTAGTGACATTTATCGGTTGCTCTAAACAATTTTAGTTCTGAAAGTCAATAAACTAAAATGTAATATACCATTGCACTGAGTGTTAATGTGTATCATTTTCCAATACTTTTTTGACATTGTGTTAATACTCAGTAGGAAGAGCTTTTCAATGAAGTTTGACATCTCTCATTTTGTTATGTCATTTGCACTGATGAAACTTTTTCGTTAAGTTCTTAAAATAGATTGTTAGATTCGCAAAGTGTGAAAGGCATTGATGATACCCAGACAAATTTATAAGCATTTTAGCAAAAAATTAACTTTAGTGGATTTTGGTGGAACTGGGTATAAAAGGGGGAAAAAACAATGAATAAACTAAAGAAGAAGAAGTTTGACTATTCTCATATTGCTACCTTACTTGCAGTGGAGACTCTTTTTCTTTCTTTTTAAAAAACAGATGATAAAATCCAGGGATGGTTCGCAAATAATGAATGGCATTGGTGCAACCCAGAAAAATTTATTAGTGTTCGGTTACGGCAATATTTAACAGGCCTTTAAATTTTAAAATGACTTATTTTGTATGGAACAAACGTCATTTTAGGACTTAAAAGCTTAAATTAGATTTGTTAAATTTTTAAAGCCATAAGCCGATATATTTTTCAAGTTTTTCAGCAAAAACATCTTTTATTATATTTTGATGCAACAAAGTGAAAAACAAAGTCAAAAAGTCGTGAAAATTAAAAATTCGTAAAAATTTACTGGTATGAGGATTTTTTATCGCACATGGCCATATTAAAAAAAAACATAAGTGTTTTCATCTCGGAATTTTTTTCCAAGTGGCTTTTTGTTTAATACTTTTACAAATTTTACAGGCTTTTAATTCTAGGAATGACGTTTGTTCCTCACAAATACGTCATTTTAAAACTCAAAAGCTTGTTAAACATTATTAATTATTAATTATTAATTAATAATAGTTAATCTAATATTAATATTTATTTTAAAAGTTTATTTTGTTAGTTTGAGAGTTTAATCTTTGAACAAAAAAATAAAAACAAACTGTGACGGTATAGGCTATGCTGTATAGTAGGGATAACAATTCTTTGCAAAGAAACGAAATTAATGTAAGGTCGAACCACAAAATTAAAACTGTGGGGCACTGAGGCGTATACACACTTTTTGATTTAATTGTAATTTTTCTCAAATCTCATCTGTACTCCTTACATTTTGTTTGTTTTTGTCAATTGACTGTCAAAACATTACATACCTATTATTTAAAGTCAAAATTATATTTTATTTATGATACAACGGAAGCGTTTTTCTATTAGCCGAAGCAGTGGGTACCCACCCACATATACATACATACGTATAAATAAAACGATCGTTTAAAATTTTATTCTATATTTGTATCAATTTTCACTTTCAGACAAATTCTATCAATGCAAAGACAAATAGCGCTGTTCTCAGAAATGGTTCATTCAGCGAGTTTAGTTCACGATGACGTTATAGATCAATCAGACTTCAGACGAGGAAAACCCAGCGTGAATGCTTTATGGAATCACAAAAAGGTATGTTAATTAGTTCAAATAATTATAACGAAAATGTAACTACAAACTATCCGTAAGTTGACAATTAACAGAATTAAAATTGTATTTATTTCAAAATAAATGTCTAGAAAAATATAGGTAGTACTCTTCAATCAAAATTTAAATAAATAATATAAAGCAAGATGCATTTTATGGTTCTTACGATATATTAACTAGTAGAAGAAGCTCTATGAAGTTAGATAGTCATCAAAAAATAAGAAAATAAAACTCTCATAATTCGACATGTTTACTAAAATATGTGAATATTTGTTTTTTGAAGTGAATTTGGCCCTTGGTTCAATATATTTTAGTACGGCATAAACAACTTATGAAAAAATAAGTACCTGTATATTTTTGAAAGGGTTTTGTGAAAATACACTAGAATATCAAGCAAAGAAAGTTCTTCAAATCATGTTTATGTTCGACAAATCATGTTTATGCGACATTTAAAAGGATTCTTAAAATTGTCTAAAGTTCTTTTAGATTCTCCAAAGCGTTTCTGATAAAAAGTCACACTTTTGTATCAATTGAACTTTTTTCTGGTTAACTTAAAAACTAAGCCAAATTTCGGAATTTTACGCAAATTTTTTGTTTTTAGATACATATAAAATTATCTATCAACTTGTCGTAAATGATTAAAAAATACAAACAAATTTGTGCAATAGTTTGATAGAAAAAAAACTTCACTTCTAAGGATGACCAGACGATGTATGGTAGCGTAGCGGAGTGTATAGTTTGCTGGTATGCCTCTTATTCTCAGTTCGAATCCTGGTGACGGAAAGAAGTTTTTCACTTAATTGTGGTAGCACAATTAAGTTGTTATTGTAAAATTTAAACCTTCAATATTTATTCGATAAGGAAAGGTTATGAAAATTAACCCAAAAAAAAAATCAAAAAAAAAAAAACAAATTTTGAATTTTGTTTACGAAATTGCTTAAAGCTTTTTTTCAAAACAAGAATAAAACAAATAAGTTGAGCATAAAGTTTTCATTATGATGATCAAAAAAAAATGTCTTGTAAAAATTACCAGAAATATATTCAAACATTAGCACATTTTTTGCTGTTCTTTGCTCGTAAGGTTTTTTTTTTACTTTCTTAAGAACTTTTAGATTTAATAATAAGCATGAAAGTTTTAAGTATTTTGAAAAATAAGGTTATATCCTTAATTTAAAAGTAACCATTCATTTGATTTCTAAAATTTAACTTTCAAAAAAAGTTTATTTTTTTTATCCAAACAATATTTTTTTTAAAATATTTTCTATGGAGATACCTACTTAATAGGTGACGATTTTTTGAAAACCATTTTTAAACCAAAAAATTTAAATTATGTATTTCCAAAGGCCTGCATTAAAAACTTTGTCAAGCATCTTTTAGCCGTTTTGAGATAAGTGAGTTATGTCTTTACGGTTGTATATGACAGATACCGTTATTTTCTGAGCTAGAAAACATTACAATTTCTTCTTCTAGTGGCTTAGGCTATACTGTCGACACACCGGCAGACGAAATTTCGGGACCAACCGAAACTTGACTTTTGAAATATGATCATTAGGAACAACAATCTAGAGGCTGCCTAGTACATATTTACATTAGAATACAAATTTGTATGTCTAGAAAAAAAAATAGAAACAATTTTAGAGGTATTTTTCTTATTAGAAAGATCTCCGAGACTCTCGTCAAATCTCATTACAAAAATTCAACAACTCATGAACTCATGCAACTAAAAAAGAGACTTTACGACACAAACAGCTAGATAAATTTAAAAAGGAATGTCAAAAAGGGATAATTATACTGATGTTTTTTAAATGAGAAATTTAGTAAAAAAAAATTATGTATGAGTCTCGATTTTTTTCTTATAAATTTTTTCAATCATAATATTTTAAAGAAAGTTTTCCTGTCTACAAAAATTGTCTTAAGTTAAATTCCGAAATTCGCCTCACTTTTCGAATATTGTAAGGTGGGCGATATCATTATAGGGGTGCAACATCTAGACTCACTTGAAGTGTATTTATAGCAAAATAAAAAAATATTTTAATAAATTTTTTTTTAATTTTTTTTATTTTTTATTTTTTATTTATTATTATTTTCCAACTTCAATATTTTTCGAAAATATTGTGTATATATACTACAGGGTGTCCTAAAGTGACTTGCAATGTCTTTTTGCAATCAATAATCCTAAAAAATTAAAAGCTAATTGTTATATGTTTTTGTGCAAACGATTAAATGACATTTGCGACCACACTTTTAACAAGTAAATCATAACCTCAAACTGTCGGCAATGGCTTTTTTGCAAATGCGTTACATGTTAACATAATGGCAGTGACAATGTTGACAATCGCAAAAAAACATGTTTTCTTTAAGTTAGTAGATAGTTCTTCTATTTTGCGTTTTTATTGAGGAACTTAATAATTTTGTAATCTCGAAATTAAGGTCAAAAAACGTCCCTAGCAGAATCGCCCCCGTGTGATTATTTATGAAGTTTTAATCAAGTTTCACACATGGATAATTATTATTAATCAAAAAAAATTGAATTTCATTTCTGAAAAATGTATTCAATTACATTATAGATAAGTAAGGAAGCATTAAACATTCATTCCAAAACCAAATACTATCTATTTTATTTACATTTATAATTACATTTATAAACACCCTGTTCTTGTATAATCTTAAAGAATGGAAACATATTTTAAAAGCCAAATATTGTCGACTTCACACAGGGAAGTTGTGAGGAGTTTCACCATGTCTCTGATCAATCAACAGCAATTAGCGTTATTTATGGTGAGGTTTTTTTTTTTGTTATTTTGCTTTTTGTCTATCTCAAAGATCTGCATTCCAGCTCACACACCGTCTAGATCTCGATCATAGTAAATTGGCAATTAGTTCCATATTATGCTAGCGCATGGAGCAAATACATATTTCGACATAGTCTAATGCAAACATTCAAATTCTTTCTTAACATAAAGTAAGTGATTGTTTTGACACTTGAAAAAAATATTCTATAAATAACAGTACTGTTAAAATAAACAATTAAAATCCGTTAAATATAAATTTCTAGTTCTAATGGGCTTGATTGTAACAAAAATGCGTAACAATAAAATAATAAAAAAGAAGAAAACTAAAAAGTTATGTATGAATGACTACAGCCAAACATTAATCAATTTTAAATGCAGACTAAATGAAAACATATGGCGGGAGAAAGTTTTTTTTTTTGTTAAAAAGTGAATACTGATTTGTGATTAGTATAGGAGAAACGTATATGCGCTTATTACATAAATCAACAAACTTCATAATGTTCGCATATTGTTTTAATGCTATTGCAATTCGTTTTTGATATCAGGCGTGACGAACTTTTTAATTGCTAATTGGATAAATGAGTTTGAAAATTAAGATGGGAAAAAACTATATAATTTTTTTAAATTAGCATTAGCTTTTTTTTTGTTTTTGTTACTCTGTATTCTGAAATGGAGAAATTTATAGCTTTTGTTAATATATGAATGTATGTATACATATATGTAAATGTTTTAATGTACCTGCTTAAATTTTATTAAAACTTATTAAGCGTTTTTCGTAAAATTCATTGATATGTATGTTCTATAGTATTACCATAGTCCTATTCAACTTTGAATTATTTTTTATTCTAATTCCGTTAACTAGTTGAAATAAGGCCTCTAGCAAATCAAATTCAAAAGAATAAAATTTTGCATTGAAAAAATGGGCCTAAGACACAAAAAGTTGCTTGAAAAAAAATATTAATGTATGTTAAAAAAATTAATGCAAGTTGAAAATAACTTGCACACAAAATTTTTAGGTAAGTAAAATGTTATCAAAAATTGAAAATATTTTACATCAAAAAAATACAAAATAAAGATCTTATTAGAATTAAACTGTGTTCTAAGGTTTATGATTGATTATGTTTGTGTCAGGCTTTAAGATGCTTAAAACATTAAATTTAATTTCTGAGAGAATGGTCACACTGGTCAATTTTCATTATTTTTAATAAATATATAACTTTCTAATAAACCCAAGCCAAATGTGAGAAGTATTTTTTCAAAACTAAAAAAAAGTATACAAGTTTCAAGTACATAACTTTTCAATAAAGAACATTTAAGAACTAAATTAAAAAAAAAATTGCGTTCCTGTTTTAAAAATATATGTAGATCAAATAAAAAAGATTTTTTTTAAATTCAAAATATTGTTTTTTTAGTTTGGTTTTGCAATATTACTAAGATCACAAAGTACCTTTCATAAGTTTTTTTTAATCGTAATCCGGCGAATCGTTAATGAAAAAATTGAAGAATAAGAACGGTTATATGCCATTTACCATTAATAAAGCATTTTTGAAAAATAATTGTTGACCAAATATGTATGTATATAGTTCAAATGTGTTTTGTCTCAACTGTTGTATTACAGACTTTGCTCGGCTACTGATCTTTATAATAAACTGGATAGTGTATTCCATGTTTTCTCAGTCAGAAAAACAAATACAACATTGTTTTCAACTTTAAGATTGACGTTTGTCTTTCAATGATGTTTTTTTAGGGACTAGTTGAGGTTTTATATTATTAATACTAGTACATATAAACTTGTATTAATTTCATAATTTTTGGTAAACTACCGAAAAATGGAAATAAATGAAAAAATTAAAACAAATTTATTTCAATCTGTCAGCCTGTCACTCTGTCAGCTACCTACCTATTTAATTTGTTATATTACAGTATAACAAAAAAATGATCAGCTTCAATTATAACAATTTTTAAATGGAATCAATTTTTTTCGAATGAGTACGCTATCCAGTTATAAAAAGAGATACCTAAGTGGGCTCAACAAATGTTTTTTATTGATTTTTTATGATTTCATTCTCAGATTTGGCTTAGTTTTTTAAGTTATACCAAAACTATACTAAAAATTGATCAGTGTAGATTCTCTATCAGAAATGCATCCCACTATTATTATAATCCTTGAACGAAATTTATTCTTATGAGGTCACTTTTTTTTTAAACATATGGAATAAAACAATTATACTAGTTTTTAATATTTTAATGAATTCTTTTTAAAGATTAAAATCATCCCATCTATCTCTAGTTATAAATACGTTATAAGAATAAACAAAAATTTAAGCATTTATGCGCATTAAGTTTTTTTTTCATAAATGACTATTTTAAGGAAGTCTAAACTTTTCAAGTAATATTTTTTGTTGTTCAAATTATGGGTATAGTTTTTAGTTTTTGTTAACTAATATACGTGATGTGCTTATTATTTTAAACACTTAAGTAGGTACTTATTTAAAAAAAAAAAAAAACAAAAAAAACACTCTTTCAATGAACCACTTAAGTGTGAATTTATTTCAGGCAAATTATTTCGTTTCGCTCAGGTCTCTTCGACCTTGTGTATTGAAGACGATTTATGTATTACCTAAAAAAAAGAAGTATTTTTGCTTTATTTATTTCTTTATTTTCTTTCTTTTTTTTTACATTTTGCAGGTTACAATGGCTGGTGATTATATTCTTTCGGTGGCATCCATAATGATAGCACGTTTGGGAAATAACGATGTGACGATTATACTCAGTCAGGTAAATTATTGTTTTTCAATCTTTTGACAGTAAAAAAGATTGTCTGATAGAAATTTTATGTTTCACAAAATAAGTTTATTACAATTTTTTTTCAATAAATTTTTACTTTACAAAATAATATTTCAAATGTTTAAAACCATTGTAACGATCGCAAGAGAAAATGAATGAGTTTTTTGTAAAAAAATTTAGAGCCAATGAAAGTGCGTATACGTCCGAGTGTACCACTATTTTATTGTAACAGTTATGGTTTAAATGTAAGCTTTTTAAAAATTCAATGCAGAACGCTGCATCTGCTCTGCTCTGGTAGTTCAAGGATTAAACGCCGCAAAGTTTATTACAAAATTAACCACGAAAAAGTGTGAACAAGTCAAGGAGAGTTGTTTTTAATTTTATTTGTTTAATAGCCTTTAATATCAGTTTGTTGAAAAATATTTTTTCACCAAATAATTGACCGCTACAGTTTTTATTTAGAAAAAAATTATCTTGTCTAAATGCCTATAATTTTCAAAAAAAAAAGTTAGCAATTTGGTAACACATAATTCCAAAATGTATGACTCATCATTTTTTTATTAATCTATTAAAAGAACATTTATTATTCAAAACAACATTTGCGAATGCTTTGAAATATCACATCTCTATTATATTTGCTTCATTTCCGTAAACAATATTTAAATGCTTCTTTATAAATGCAAATAAAACAGTTCTAAAATAGTAGAATTGGACCAATTATATTTTATTTATTTAAACATTTATTTATAAAAATATTTCCTGAGTGTTTCCTGAGCTATTTTTAAGTGAAAGGTGATTTTTTGCATGATAGTAACGTTAATGACTGTTACGGAAATAATTTCAAATTTGTTTTTTCCTTAAAAACTTGAAGCAAAACAACAACATTTTTGATTTAAATTTTATAGACCTTTTAAATGAATTCCTAATCATTAAACTAAAACACGAGGTCAAGCAAAAAATAAAATTATAGTCATTTCCAAAAATAAATTATAATGCATTTTTAAAGATTATTTCTCTGTGGAGCTCAATAATTTTAATATAACCATGTTGCTTGCTGATGAGAGATAATAGTTCAGTGAACAAGTCAACAGGCAACTAGTTCACTAGTTCATTAAAGTTAAATTTTTATAAGATTGCGTATAGGCATCACATAATATAGAAAAAAAAAATATAATATTTCGAAGAAAATCGCATTAAAACAATAGAGAAAATCATATTGGCCAAGTAATAAAAAATGGCAGTTGGAAAAAAATTAAACAAAACCTTTATTTAAATTTTCAATTAGAACCTATTAGTTTGACATTTAGTTTTATTATTTCCTCCATGTGTATATATTATTAAATATCAATCACTTTTTCTGCATTAAATTCGGTTACTCCAATTGAAATTAATTAACGATATGAGGCTTAAGCCTGATTGAAACAACTGAAGTTTTGCTGGATTTTTTTTTTTGCAACAAAGAGTTTGAAGCTGAAATAAACGAGTGTAAATTGAATTAAATTGATCGATCACTTAAATGAACTTTCAGTTAAGTGTCGAAGTCTGTTTTATTCCTAGAAAAACATTTAAGGAATTAAAAAAAATAACTATATTGTTGTAAAAACTTGTTTTTATTTTATTTTACAATATTACATCCTAATTTTTATATTGTTATATATTTCGATGCATCATCATTAAAAACTGCGAAAATAACAAATACAAACATTCCGTTGAATATATTACATACCTACACGCCAACACGTGTTAAATTCGTTATTATTTATTCAAAGAGAATAATTAATTATTTTTTTTACAACCGGCAAATTTCTCTTCCGCTATATCCCAAATTCCGGATAGACGTATATTAACACCTTAATATAAAAGCCATGATAATACAGATCTTGACTCACTTTAAAGATTACATAATCAAATATCTCAGCTTGAGAATCCGGAATCTATTCATGTCGAAATACGCCTTTTAAGCTAAATTGGTGTCAACATTTTTCCAATATTTAGAGATGCAAATCAATTTGTTCGATCAATGTAATTTCTGGCTAAACTTGATCAAAAGCAAACACTTGTGGTATTATAGGAATTATGAAAAATATAATAAAACTCCTTCATATTTTGTAAAGTGGAACATGTTTGTTCCATTAAGTATATACATATTTCATAAAGTGTTTGAATTTGGACGTTTATATATATGTATGTAGATATATATATTTTTTTTTTGATATAACTTGACTTTAGTATTTGCTTACGTGCTGGCCCAACCCTCTGTGTATAAGACTAATGTTATTTACTTTGCTATTGTCGCTTTCAAATTTCAAGAAAAAAAAATTACTATGCATTGGGTTGTGGTGGACAACAAACTCGTGCCATCTTACCAATTGGACAGAAGAGTTTAAATAGATTGGTGATGTTAAGTTGTAAATGAATAAAAAAAATTCAACAATAACAAAAAAAAATGACATCTTTACAATGTTTATTCTCAGTGTAGTAGTTAATAAATGTCTGTCCACTGGAGTGGCAAACTACAAGCTCAGCGCCAACTATTTTATATTACAGTTAGTATGCATATGGTATAACGTAAATATTTGCACGCTTGAAAGTCGGTTAAGACTTTACCTACCTATGCTATATCTACTTGCGCATAATGCGCGAGTTTTTCTTTTACGACACATAAATACAAGATACAATTATTCAGGCTGCTGACTCGAAAGCGTATACGGAAGTTCGATGCGTTTTAGCTGAGGTCGTATTCATATCGTATAATATATTTCGAATTAATATTCTGTTTGGATATATCGTAACCATCAGTGTGTGTATAAGTAAAAAAAAAAATCGGTTAAAATACAAAAAAATAATTTTGAAAATATAAAAAATTTTCATTTTTGTTTGAAAATTGATAGGAAAAGAAAGAAACTAAAATTTTATTAGTCATTTTTATTTATTTCTTAATATTGAGTTCTTGCAAAAAAAATAATTTAAAAATAGTTTTTTCATTTTTATTAAAATGGAGTTACAGTCCATTTCGCTCAGTTGAACCCCGAGAATTTTTTGGGCTGAGCTAAGCAACTCCAGGGATAAGTTGTTGTTTGCAAGTCGATACAAAACTTTTTGATTGAGATTGAGTTAAATATAAGCCAAAAAATACGTAATTGGTCTCTTTTTAAAGTAGGATTTGAAATGGCGACCATAACAATTAGACTAAGATTCCAAAAATTTGTAATTAAAAACCTTACTGCAAATTTCATATTAATTCCCTAAAATCGGTTTTATCTGAACTCCCTTCAAGTTTTATCAATCCTTTATTTATATTATTGGTTTCAAAAATTTAAAACAGGAAATTATAATTAATAAATTATTTGCCTCACATCCTTTAATGCGAAAGTCTACGAAAATGATAGAAACGGTATCCATAAATAAATTAAAGCAAAATCAACCGCTTGTCAAACCATGCTAGACGATTTTCAAAAAGTTTTTGAAACTTTCTTGCTTATCAAACCATCCATTCCATGTAAACACATGTTTCCTTTAAAAATCGCATGTGGAAAACACGAAAGAAAGGAAAAAGAATCTGTTGCTAACGCAGAAACATTAAAAACAAACAAATCAATGATGTTAACATTTTTTTTTTTTTCATTTTTTCGTTCCAATATGAAATCTAACCTCTAAACAAATTTCACACAAATTGTTGTTGTACAACATGTGCTTATAGTTACATATTTATGCAATCGAGCAATGTTGTATATCCGGCTCGATCAGGTAAACCTTTGTATATGAAAACTATAGTACTCTCATGGTGGAAGTCGTATGGGTCGACATCTAATGTGGCAACAATTACTCTTTTTTTTTTGCGGAGAGCTTATAGAGTTTTTAAATGATATTTATTGATATTTTTTGGATGAAATTATCCAAAAAATAGTCTCCTCTTGCTCCTACCACCAATTTTCGACGCTTAAAGACTCACCCAATCGAATTTTACACCTCACATTTTGCAGCGCCACCACCAGGATCCGGGCAACCCTAAAAAAAACTCGCCATGAGAGTACTATAGTTTTCATATACAAAGGGTAAACCCAATGTGAAAAACTGCAAACAAAATGGTGGATACTTTATGAGTTATGTACCCATGTTCTGTAACTGAGGCGATAACTTTTCGCATCGTTAAAAAATGAAACAACTCATTCCTCAGTTATCGCCTGTGGAAGAAATCGGGTTTCTGTAACTGAACGCGATAAACTCAATTCGCGAACCATTCTGACTGGAATATCCAGTGGAAGGCGATAAGTCGAACTGTCAATCTTCTGTGAATAAAATAAAAAAATAAATAAAGTAATTGAGAAAATTAAGTAGGTAGTTGAGAATATTTAAAATAAAAGCAAAACTGAATTAAATAATAATTGTAAATATGTTTGGAATAAATTTATTATTTGAAATTGACCAAGGGCACAACAGGATGCATTTACAAAAAAATTTGTTTTCGCTCATGAAATCGACAAGAGCATCCTTTTGGCTTTTGGAAACCCTTGCGCATCTCTAAATATATATATTCATTAATAAACTTTTGAAATGAATTATTTATTATTTTGCTTACCTTTCTTGCCTCAGACATGTTTCCTTTTCGCCTGCTTTTATGTGGCGATAAGATTTGACGTTTAACTTGAAAAAGTTATCGCTTTTCGAGCTTACAGAACACTATTTTATCGCACTTTCCAAAGATTTTCATTCCATATTGTTCCATGCGATAAAATTATCGCCTATCCAGTTTACAGAACCCCAATGATGCGATAAAATGAATTTTGTTCCAAATTTCAACGTTTCTCGACGAATTTTATCGATGCGATAGTTACAGAACATGGGCAATGGTGCGGTCTTTTTCTCGACTATAGCTAGACATCAACCATGCAGATTAATATGACAAGTACGAGTTGAAACCAACAAATAATGACAAACTGAAAACTCAAAAAAAAGTCTACAAAAAGGACAAGTCAAAAGCTGCAGAAAAGTTTTCAAAATATAATTGAAGAATTTAACGAGGTTTTTTTTTAATTTTGAAATTCCTTCATGAAATTGGTCTTAATTCTTAGGCCCGATTTCTTCAGCATTAAATACATTTAAGAAAATTGTATGAGATTTCGTCAATTTTGACTTTTTAATGGCGAGATTACATTTAATCGAGATTGAAGATATAAACCTTTAATAAATACAGAAACATTTGTTGCAAGCACTAAATTTTTGAATCGACCCATCAGTATTAAAGCATAAGTACATTGTTTACTAAGTTCATTTGTATTGTTTGTTTTCGTCAATTTATCTACTTCCTGTTCAATCCAACATTATTGAACAAAAAAATAAATATTAACAAACACATCATATTATCTAAATTCTTCAAGGAGATTACCCGCAAGTGAACATTATTCATTATCATTGGTGGCAAGCAAATAAGGGATTGTATTAAAAAAAAAAATACTCGTTAATTTGTTACTTTTTCGGTGAATTTATTTACTATACATTTTCGTTTCTTCTTCTGCTACATACATTAATTTTGTTCTTGAGTAGCAAAATAGTTTGTGTAGTTAACTCACGAAAAAGAAGTAATTATTGTGAGGGTTATCCAGAACAAATAACGAACAAAAAAAATCAAGAGTAATAAATTCTGTTTGATGTTCAATTTGTTTTGAGAACATGACTTCATACACAATTTTTATCTGTATTATTTGTTTTCTTATGTTAATTTAATCTTATCGTTGTTTTTGGATAAATGACTGAAGATTTTAAAGTATATTGGTTAAACTGCCGATTCTATTTTCATTTATGTAAAAATTTTAATAATTATCTTTTCTTTTGTTGCTTTTTTTCAGATTCTGGCAGATTTAGTTCAGGGTGAATTCATGCAGCTTGGTGCAAAGGAAACAGAAAACGAACGGTTTGCACACTATCTTACAAAAACATACAGAAAGACAGCCTCGTTGATAGCAAACACTCTAAAATCGGTATATTTTTCTTTAAAATATAATATATAAATGCTTTATGAATATAAGTCAAGAAAAAAAAACCATATAAACGGCACCCAAATCTTAAATGCAGAATTTTGATTCATTTGCTCAAGAATGATTGAAATTTGTTTTATTAAAGGAAAGAAAATTTACTGATTGATTGGTGAAGTGAAATTAGAAATTTTTGGACATTTAATTTGACAGTTTTTTACTTGACAGATGGGCGACAATTTATATCTTGACTTAGATCCAATCATTTGTTGAAAAGTAGTCCCAAGTTAGAACATCGTTTTCCGGAGCAACAAAAATAAATGCTCTCTCAAACTAATGTGAACTATTGCGATACGACGTGGAACCAACAATAACAACATGTTGCTATGATTGACAACAACACGTTTTTGTTATTTTTTCTTCATCGTGACGAGTTTCGCATTGGTTTGGGGTAGCCTTAAATCTTAGCAATGTGAGACTACAGCCATCCTTCAATGGTATTTGACAGTTTCTTGTACAAAGCTTCACAGATAGGCGAAATACTTTATATTGACGTTAGCGCAAAATTTGGTTCCAAAGTCATTCCTTAAATGAAATTGGCCTTTCCGGAGCGTTAAAGCGTTAAAATCCGCTCTGACATATAAATACATTTTCAGTACGTTCAACCTGGAAGTCTTCAGTGAACCTAATAATTATTACTAAAACCCTATCTTTTTCTGCTTTTATATTTATGTCTGTTTTTGACAGCGATGTCACCGCCAATGCTATCGCGTTAGTTTGCACTTAATGACATATTCCCACTGACCCAAACTACAGAAGGTCGAAATGTTCAAAATTTCAAGCTGAATATTTGTTGGAGGTAAAGTAATGGAAGGATACACCAATATAGTTTTGTATGACTATGACAATTAATTAATTAATGCAATAGCCTGTCATATCAAAGATTTGTGTGATATCAAACCCTACTATGATTATACTAAAAAGTAGGCCAACAAAATTTTAATTTTTAAATATGTACTTCAATGATTAAAAATACAAAAGAATGATATCAATGAGAATTTTTTTTTTCCAAAAATCCTATCACTTCGTCGTATTGTAAATTAAAATAAATTATTTTAAAATTTGATCATTCAAAATTAAAAAATTAAATATTTAAATCTTCAATTTACTTAACTGGTTTTTTAAGGTGACAGTTGTAATGGGCCATCAATGAAACTTGTCCTATCATTGAAAATTTGATTTGTTAATTCTGAGAATTTTAGAAAGCAATATTACTTATTATTTTTTTTGTTAGAATACAATCTTATTTGAATTTATTATTATTTATAAGTTAAATAAATTAATTTCGAGGAAACCTTCTACATAAAACTAGATTTAGTTTTAATTTTTGAATGATCATTGTGATTGGATGATCGTTGATATGATAATAGCGAATTTATGTGAAGGTTAGGCAATATGAGGCCGTGAGTGAAAATGTGGCGTAATCCACTTCTTTCTGTAACAATTATTTAGGCTTTGATTAGTATTAAAAGCTTCTCAATTTTAGATATGTAAAAGTACTATTTTGCAAACCTTAGATATTTTGATGCAAAAATATAAAATATGCTAAAAAATGGGTTACGCCACTTTTGCACGCACAACTTCAAATACATTCAATCACCCCTCTTCTGAATTCCGGTCAGTTATCTTTCCATTTTCAATTTTTTTTGCAGAATAACTTTTCTAAATGTTTGAAAATCAAATTGATAAGTGCCTAAATTATTTGATTGTTCTTTTAAAATTGTATTTCAAAAGAAGCAATGAACTACTGAAATGTTTATTGAAAATATGGGCCTAAAAGAACATATGTACGTTTTTGTTCACTAACTAATTTTTGTAAATAACGAGCTTGAAATAAGTGAATACTCAATTTATTCATCACAGTAAAATTGAGTTGCAAGTTGCAAACGTATAAACATTTTTTATTACTCATTCGTGTCTCAAAATGACACAAAAGTAACTAAACTAACGTAACAACAAATAATAATAAACACCTATAATAAGCAATAACATAAATTAAAAAAAAGTCTATGTAAATACGTTTAACTATTATTTTTTTTTTTATATTTTTATTTTTAATTTTTTTTTAATTTCTAGACAGCAGTAATTGCGGGAGCAGACGAACACATAGCTGAAATCGCATTCCAATACGGAAGGAATATTGGCTTGGCATTTCAATTGGTTGACGATATGTTAGACTTTGTCTCATCAACAGAAACAATGGGAAAACCAACTGCGGCAGACTTAAAACTAGGATTGGCAACGGCGCCAGTGTTGTTCGCTTGTGAAAAGGTACATTGTTACATACATAAAGAAATTTTAATAAAATTCTTAAAATACCTACGACATTATGTTGTTCTTAAGAACCAATTAAAATTAGTAAAATATTTAATTGAATACAATTGGCTACTGTGGGTTTTCCCCACACAAAAATGCCAAGCTTTATCAATTCTTTTAAATGATTCACTATAGTTTTTGGCGTAATTTTAGTTGTTTCTCGTTTAACCATTATGCTGCTGGCAATTTTTATAAAATGTTTAATATGATTTCCTGCATTGTTTTAATACTACCTTCTTCCAGCTAAATAAAATTTTGGAAAACTTTTGTAAAATAAATATGGCTCAGCTGATTGATTTAAAATTCAAAAAACAAAAAAATTACCAAACAAGATTTAAAAAAAAGAAACGGTTGTTGTTCTGTATTTCAAGAATTCTTTATGACCGAAATTCTGTATTCGGATTGAAAAATCTGTATAAACATATGTAATTCTTATGTAATTTCATTAACTATGCTCCATTACTCTGTACCAAAAAACTCTGTAAATTAAGAATTCTGTATTTCAAATTCTGTAAATCCAAAGTTTTGAATTTCAAAATCAGCACTGAAGTTGATCTCTCTCAGAACACCCTATAAATTTATAGTAGAGTTTAAATCAAAAACCTACAAGTTAAAAAAAGAATTATTTTTGAATATATTGAAAAAATTTTAACTACGATGAGAATTTTATCCAAAATAGATTTTCGAAAACAAATTGAGTTATTTACTTATATCCTTTATATATAAGTCTTACTTCTTATAGAAGAAAATAAAAAACAATTTTTAAAAGTTATAGCTTAAATAACGAATTGAACTCAAACAATGATTTTAAACAACGAGTTGTGAATTTTTGATACACTCGTTTGTATCTATTGATCACTTATCTATGCTCTTTGTTATTTCGATTAAATGACGTATAGACGTAAATCTAAGACTTTGTTCAAATCTATTTACGTAGTAATAATATAATAACCTACTTCCTTGATAAATCACAATAGATAAAAAAAATAACTAACTAAATTTCCATAATGCATTGTGTGTACGCTTTATATGCAAATCATCTGGCATAGTCATCATCACGTCAGTCAAATATTTTCCGATTTTCATTTTGTATTACACAATGAACAATCAATCGATCAGTATTCATTAAACAATTTTTAAGCGCATACCTTTGGAGAAGTAGCAGGTGCCACACTATAGCCTACGTGATGTTGTTACTCTTTTTTTTTTTAATAAGAGTTGAAAGTAAAGAAAACCTGGACCGATTTGTATGCAACGTAAGTAGTGGGCTATTTCAATTCAAACCAAAGGCAATTCTAAATCAACATCAAACGATTTTCATCGCATTCACAATCGCATTCACAATCGCCCTATTATCGCCATCGCATCGCTTCGCATCGGAAGCAATGAGGTAACACTAAATCACGAATCAAAAAAATGTTTAGTGTTAAATTAATTATATTCTTCGGATTTAATTTAAATCAGTTATATTTTAACTGTATAGGTTTGTAAGTTTGAAACTGATGATGATGAAAATTCAAAACACGTTCACATAAGCGAAAGCTTAGTATATTTAAATGTTTTATAAAATTAAAAAAAAAAATATAAAATGTTTACGTATCTAGCGAACAACGGTCGTATATTTCAAAAAAGGTTAGAATTATATTTTGTTACTAATAAAGCAGTGTTTTAGTATTCTTAGACTTAAAAATTGTAGGTACCAATTTTATGCGGTACCTATATGATGGAGCTAAAAATACACAATAGGCGTTTGTATTGGACATTTTTATGGGCATATACTGTAGAAAATTATTAGAAGCTCTGGAAGAGAGTGACAATCGACCGGTTAGGGATGTGTTCGCTAGTAGTTCGATTTATTTTGGTTTGGAAATTAAGGTATCACTTCACTCGCATAAGTGATTTAGCTTTTTTAGTCCGAATTGAATTCTCTCAACTTGTAGTCACCCTTAACTCAACTCGATCTGCATATAAGCATCGATTTCAAATATGGCATTTGGCCACTACTCTCCCAACACATCCCATAGCTATTTATAATTTTGTTTTCATTTCATTTCAAAAAATTGTGATCGACTAGTTGCTCTGCAATTGTGTTTGTGTTTTAAAAAATTATTAAAAAAATAGTAGGTAATTGCAGATACTTTGATAGTTTATAAAATTCTTTGCTAGACTTTTTTCAACAAAAATTACGTAAACAATTTCTGAGCCTAGTGAGATGGTTGTAGTCAAACAAAAATTTAGTTTTTGTTAAACTTAGTACTTTAAAAAGTACTTTCAGTTATTAAGTTCGAATCTATTTTTTTCTTAACAACCTTCAGAAGAACTTTTAGAAACAAAGTAAAAATATAAATAAAACGCATGAGGGTATCGTAAAGAACTTGCCTCCATGTTAGAGTATTTAAGAATTTAAAAAAAAAAAATCAGTAATGCTATTAGAGACAAGTATGAAAAAGTGTAAAATTCATTATTCGATGCCATCTGATGTACATATCAAAAATACGAGTTCTTGACATTTTTTCAAAAGATTAATTTCTTAAAAATTGGTATGCAAATTTTAGTATTTAATAATATAAGCTTAAGAACAACATTAAAAAAAAAATACTAGCCTGTTTTATGTTATGATGGTTATATGACACGTAACTACCGTTATTAAATGGAGTTAAAATTCCAACATCGGATCTAGGGAGTTACCTTAAAAAATTTTAAGAAAATGGCTTCAGTATCTTAGGCTTTAAATTGAGGTATAGACAGACAGACCCAAATTAGACTGACATACCGACAGGAAAAGTTGAGGGATCCACTTCTTTCGCGTTCAAAAAACTTGCCTAAATTCAAGAGTATACATATATTGAAATATATATATATTTAAATTAGATATCTCCCTTTATTTTGTTTTTTACCTGTACATGTTATTTTAACAATATTTTTCTTACCATATTTTCAGTATCCTGAACTTAATCCAATGATTATGAGACGCTTCAGTGAACCTGGTGATGTTGAACGAGCTTTTGAATTGGTGCACAAATCACACGGTCTTGAACAAACGAGATTTTTAGCTAAAAAACATTGTATAGAAGCGATGCGATTGGCCCAAGAACTGACAGATTCGCCCTATCAAAAGGGTCTGCAAGTAGTTGGTGATCTAGTTATAAATCGAATGAAATAATAAAAAAAAATAATACAAAATTGTAATTGTCATAAAAAAAAACTCATTTCTAAGTTGTGGATTATGTAAATAATTTAAATACAATATACATACATACAAATATATATTTATAAAAAAAAAAAAAAAAAAAAAAAACACACAAAAATCACAAAATACCAAAATGACAAAACTCTTAAATAATATTATTATTTTTTTCATTTATTTTTCTGTTACTCAAAATGCCTATGTAAAAAAAAGAAATAATTTATAGTGAACAGGGAACTCAGTCTATGTAAAAAATAGTTTTTTTTTATGGAAAATTAATTTATATAAATAAATAAAAAAACTTTGTTTTGTGGTTTTCATGGATTCTGTAAAATTCTGAACAAAAAAAAAATAATACAATGTAGTTAACAATAATAAAAAATGTAAATTGTTAGTTATCTAATAATTAAATTATACATGGACAATGTATTTAAAAATTTCTTTTATATGATTCAGCTTGCTGAATAGAGAGAAAAGAAAACTTAAAGCCGTTTTTGGAATTGTTATTAGCCTAAATAAATAATAAATGATTTGTTATTATTGTTTAAAAAACAGATTTACTTAAGTTTTAATTATTATCATAGAATAAAAAGACAAAGTTCAACTTTAGTGAAATCATATTTTTTTTTAAAGAAACAAATAAAAAAATTTAGGCCAAATTAATACATTTAATATCGATTTTTTTCAATTGCCTGTATATATACAAAAATAAGTAGAAATAGTGCTTTGTTCAGTATTGTCAGGGAAGGCTTTTTTCTGGGCATAGGACATTTCATACTTTACCCACTTTAACATTTATTATTATAAAATTCCATTGTAACTAACATTATTACATATTAGACAAACTTACAAGATATTGTACTCAAATTTTAATACTCATATCAATATAAATGATACAAAACAAATTTACTATGCACGTTTAACGTGCCATTACTCACTGATCTCTACTATATACATATAATTGGATAGCGTATTCATACAAAAAAATATTTTTTAACCCGAACACAACTTTTTGTAGGCAAATGTCAAATTTTGAAGTCTTCGGTATAGTTTTGTAAAGGGTTTTCCAATAAAAGGTGTTATGTCGAATAGCCCGCTATTTCAGTAGTTGTCACTTTTAAAGTTATACCTAATTTTTTTTTCACATTTGAGAAGTAGAAACTACGCCATTGATAAAAATGGAACGATACGCGCTTCAACAACGAATTGAAATTATTTAAACTTACTATAAAAATGGTGAAAATTTGGCAGAGACGGTTCGTAAAACTAAAACATTTTTTAGTTGTCATGAAGCACCTTGTCGGACCGCGATTGAGAAATTTGTGTAAAAAATTGAGCTGTCGCGGCGACAAGTAAGCGATTCGAAGAATAAAACCCGTGCACAACAACACCTGCTAAATGAAACAAAACAACTGAGAATATTGCTGCAGTAGCCCAAAGTGTTGAAGAATACCCATATCACATAACTGTTATCATATCATACAGACTATCTTTATCCGGCTCAATTGTTCCCTCCCATTGCGATGTCCAGACATTTAAAACTAATGTGCATTGGTCTGTTCTTTTAACATCTATCTCATTTTCCTACCGCTCGCACTGTATTAAAAAAAAATAGAAACGCTTCTTGAAGAACCATTTCAGCTCTGTCCAATTCTGCCCCAGTTGTGGTGATAGCTCTTCGACTGTGCTTGGTGGAATCCATGGTCCTATGAGAGAGCAAGCATACGTAGACAAGGTGTTTGATTGCAGGGTGCACTTTCTCCATTTCATTCGAAAAAGCTGCGTATAGAACATCACTAATTAAACCAACGAGAACAGTATTGGTGAAAGTATACATCCCTGTCTAACCCCACTTTGGACTTCGAATTGGTCTGTAAGCCTTGTGCATTATTCAGAAGTTGACATTTTGATCCATCATATTATGTAGCCTCCATAACAGAAATCAATTTATCCGGGATGTCACTCCTGCGCAAAGCAAGCCAGACGTGGTTTAATACAGCTGAAAAGTGCTCCTTCCGCTTTTTAAGTTCGTCCTCATACGGTCGCATCAATTCCTGAGTGCAAGTTTTTATCTTTTTTAATATTGTATTGAAAAACTAATTTTGTTGGAATGGAGTTCTTTTTTTCTTGACGTTGTATAAACCGGGGAGAGTATGATAACCGGGGCGCCGAGAAATGATAACGGATTTTTGTAGAACAAGGCAATACAAGCAATTTTTACTATGGGAGGGGGGGTCTATCTCCCAGTAGGGGCAATTTAAAAAATATGTACGTTAAATGGAAAGCAAATATTAAAAAATAACGGTAATACTTTCAACTAAGTTTTATACATTTTATTAAAGCCAACACTTTTATCTATTAGCCAGTTTTTGAATCAAGTCAAAACTATGCATAGTTTTTGAAAAATTGGTCAAAAAAAGTTAAAAATAAGGTTTAAAGTGTAATTTTTGGAGATAGATATTGCCGTGTTCCACAAAAATCCGTTATCATTTATCGGCGCCCCGGTTATCATACTCTTGCCTATAAACCTATGTATTTCAAAAGATTCAGAGTTTTCAAGTTTATTACTTTTTGCAAATCAACCCACTATTATATTAACAAGATTTTTTTTTATGAATCATAATTCTGCGAAAAGATGCAATCTCTTGTGCATGTGAAGATTTTTAGAGAATTTAACAAAATAATTATTTCAAATGAAGCCATAACGATAAACCGTATCAGCTAAGCTTTGTAAAATAAAATGCTATGGCGTTTAATCTATTCAATATTTTCCTAGAAATGGGTGAGAAAAATTTTTTGAGTGTGGTCAAGGGTGTAGGTATACTCGAGGGGGAATTCCAAAGGGACGTACTCAAAAGGGGTTATTTCTTTTTTTTTATAGACTTATTAAGTAACTATTTTTTGCTTTTTTAGTTTCTGGGAAATAATAATAATTTGTAAAATTCTTTATCTTATTCAAAAAAAAAAAAAAAAACAGTAAAAAAAGAGTTAATATTAAAACATTGTTATTCTTTTTGTTTAAAAAATTAGCGGGTAATAACAATATAATAAGTTTAGAACATACTTAAACATATATATTTTAATTTAAAAGATTTTTACGTTTAGCAAAGCAAATCCTAATATGTAGCTCTCTGCTTCTAAATTAGAAAATTAGTAAGAAATATAATAGAAAAAGCACATATTATCTGATCGCTTTGAGGGGTCGCATCAATTCCTGAGTGCAAGTTTTTACCAGTTTTAATATTGTATTGAAAAACTAATTTTGTTGGAATGGAGTTCTTTTTTTCTTGACGTTGTATAAACCTATGTATTTCAAACGATTCAGAGTTTTCAAGTTTATTACTTTTTGCAAATCAACCCACTATTAGATTAACAAGATTTTTTTTTTATGAATCATAATTCTGCGAAAAGATGCAATCTCTTGTGCATGATGAAGATTTTTAGAGAATTTAACAAAATAATTATTTCAAATGAAGCCATAACGATAAACCGTATCAGCTAAGCTTTGTAAAATAAAATGCTATGGCGTTTAATCTATTCAATATTTTCCTAGAAATGGGTGAGAAAAATTTTTTGAGTGTGGTCAAGGGTGTAGGTATACTCGAGGGGGAATTCCAAAGGGACGTACTCAAAAGGGGTTAATTCTTTTTTTTTTATAGATTTATTAAGTTACTATTTTTTGCTTTTTTAGTTTCTGGGAAATAATAATAATTTGTAACATTCTTAATATTAATCAAAAAAATAGTAACAAAAGAGTAAATATTAAGACATTGTTATTCTTTTTGTTTAAAAATTTAGCGGGTAATAACAATATAATAAGTTTTAGAACTTACTTAAACATATTTATTTTAATTTAAAAGATTTTTACGTTTAGCAAAGCAAATCCTAATATGTAGCTCTCTGCTTCTAAATTAGAAAATTAGTAAGAAATATAATAGCCATGTGTTCTTCATAACCATACCAGATTTTTGACAGCTAGTCGTTTTCTTTTGTAGTAACAAACTAACTACACTTGAGTACCTTAAATGCCCCATGAGAGCATCATAAGTTAGTTACATATATTATAATAAACCAGATTATTGAGGGAGCAACCTGAATATTATTCAAAGTGCAACTAAATGAGCAAATTCCTAAACGCAAAATTTGCAAGGCAAAACACATGCAAATCAAATAAAAAATGCAGTTGAAAAGTCAAAGCAAGTGAAGTGCGCAAGATATTTTTGACATTTGCGTTTGCACACAAAATAAAATCTACTACATTTAGAGACAATCTGTTTAGCAGGGATGTTTACTTTTGAATTTTGGAACTAACTGTTTGCTTGACTTAATTTGCCCAAGTTTTGCGTTTAGGAATTTGCCCAATGTAAAGCTTAACTTAATTAAATGAGTTGAATTGCTCTTAATTTTTTAATAAGTTCGTTTTATTACCTTCCCCCTCCCCCCTCCTCTTATTGAAATCTTGCGTACGCTTTTGCTTCATGTGTCATTTTAAAACTGACCGACCGACCAACGCGACTACGATAACAATTCAATTCAAAATTTAAATAGAATCACATTTTCAGATGGTCAAGTAAGCAACATACACTTGATCAGTTCTTATTAAAATGCGGTTACAGTTAGTTCTACTTTTGGGTCTCAAAGTATGTTTTTGCATATCAGCAAATAGTTTTACAAATTTCAAGTCTACCTTGTTATTAGAGTTTAATGATGAAAATGAAATCGTATTTTCGAATATCATTGACAACGAAGATCAAATTGACCCAAATGTAAAAGAAGACGAAAGTTTAACTACTGTAAGTATATTATTATACAGGACATGAACTTAGTTTAAAAAAAAATCATAAATACGGTAGCCACAACTAATCACGAAATATGGATACCCAGCTGAAATACATCATGTTACAACCGATGATGGTTATATATTAGAAATACATCGGATTCCAAAACCTGGAGCAACTCCAGTTTTAATGGTACATGGCCTTTTGGATTCTTCCAGTACATGGGTTCTGATGGGACCACATAAAGGTTTTGGTGAGTAACTTTTTTGTTGATGTTGTTGTTGTTGTGTGAACGATGTAAATAAATATTGCCATGTGATTCACGCTAAATTATTAAATGCAGATAAACATTATTTTTGTTTTGTAAATGTAACGCAGAACAAAGGTCGAATGCTCAGCAAAACTAAACAAAACAATGACGCTTAGTAATCATGGCGTAACTGTTTTTGTATTTTTTTCGAACACATAATATGTATACACTAAGGTTAATATTTTTATCTTGTTGCGCATGTTTTCAAACAAATATATCATGTGTCAGAAATTTAATTTTAAAGCCAATTTTATTTTTCATACATATTCTTCTTTAACCAATTTTTTAATATAAAAATATCATTGATCTGATTCTGTTTTAATTACTTTTATATATCTAGAGAAAATTGTGTTCAAATTATTAAAGCCGTTTAAGGCTTCGCTCACTCAATGAGCGTAGATTCGCTGAGCCCCAATTTATCTTACTTCCTATGTATATAAATTGACATTTCCAAATGAGGTGATTTCAACCAAGTACGTCAAAATTGCTTTGAATAATTAATTAGTAATTATATTCATTCATTTGGATTGTTTTAAAACTTTTGTAAATAATAAAGTTCCAAAAGTTTTGAAGGACAATGACGTTATAATCTTTCACATTAGGACAATACTCTTTGAACATAGAAATTGGTGAAAGCATCCAACATCTATACACTTGATAGCTTTCCCAAAATAAACACAACTATTGTTTGATAAATGAATGGCCAAAACTTTGTTTTTTTTTTCATTTATCCTAAACTAAATGTCAATTTGTCGGTTGTGTAAAACCAGCTTTAGACTTTAAAGGCCCTCCCAAACTGAAGAGAAATATAAAAAAGATAAATATGATTTGCTGAGTAGATACCTATATCCTACACATCTTGATATTCATCATGTTTACTCCTGTAATTAATCCTGTACTCAGATTCGATTTTGTTCAGAGGGGTAAGCTCCCCACCTTGACCCACCCACATTCCGGACGCCTATGATCATCACTCATCATTAATTTATCATCATTCTTTTTTTTTTTAAGATATTTTCTTTTCATTTTTCAGCTTATATGCTTTCTGATCTTCACTATGATGTTTGGATGGCTAATGTTAGAGGTAATACCTATAGTAAGAACCATACAACGCTAGATCCAGAAAAAGGCGAGTTTTGGAATTTTAGTTTCCACGAAATGGGTATTCATGACATACCAGCAACTATTGATTATGTATTGGAAGCAACTAACTTCACAAAGTTGCATTATATTGGACATTCACAAGTTTGTACAAAATTTGTATCTTTTTGTTACGAAAAAAAGCATAAATCTTTTTATTAGGGAACAACATGTTTTTGGATTATGGCCAGCTCGCTACCTCATTACAACGAAAAAATAATCTCTATGCAAGCTTTAGCCCCAGCGGCTTTTATAGAAGGTTGTAAAAGTCCAGTAATCCAGTTTTTGTCATTATTTCGCTCCCAAATAGAGGTAATCATTTTTTATTTCACTAATTATGAAAGACTTAACTGTTTTCATTTGAATTTTTAGTATCTTTGGGAAATTATAGGAGCTCACCAGTTTTTACCAAATAGCCGTTTTGTCAAGTACTTTGGCCAGTACATTTGCAACGATGGTTCCATAGTTCAAAGCTTTTGCTCGCATGTCATTTTTGCTGTAGCTGGATTCGACCAAGCTCAATTGAATCATGTAAGAAATAGTATAAATATCACAATAATAATTTTTTTACTCAATTTTTCCCATAGACAATGTTGCCAGTTATTTTGGCACACACCCCAGCCGGATCGTCCACGAAACAACTTCTTCACTTTGCCCAGCTCAAATCATCTGGTTATTTTAGGCAATACGATTATGGATTTATAAATAACTGGAAAAAATATGGAACATTATCACCACCCGACTATATTCTAGAAAATGTTATGGCAAAAGTTGCAATATATTATGGGGAAAATGATTGGTTGACAGTTCCTGCAGATGTTGAAAGACTCGACCAGGCTCTGCCAAATGTGGTTGGAAAGTTTTTAGTTAAATATCCGGAATTCAATCATTTGGACTTTGTTTGGGGAATAGATACTCGGGAATTGCTTTATAAACAGGTGACACAAACAATGAACACGGTTGAACATGGTTATCTATAACGAATGAGCTGTCGAGGCACCAGATTGAGCTGGTATTAGTAATAGACGAAACAAAAAATTTTGTATATAGATATTAAACATTTTAAGCTTAGCTTAGAAGGTAAATAAATAAAATAATTTTATTGAGGCTTTTAGGCCCATTACTGTCACTGTTATTTAAAAGATATTAAAATTACTTAAAACAGTTATTAATGCATTTGCCAAAAACAACGGTACTTGTCATATAACCGTTGAGACAAAACTGATTTATTCGGGTCTAAAAAATTGTATGAAGATTTCTATGGGTTTTCGTGAATAATTAATTTATTATTTAGTAGAAAATATTTTTCAAAAGAATTCTTATCAACAACACAGTATATACATACATACCGTGGTGGCCACAGAAATAGCACACTTTGTACCTACCACTTATTAAATTTAAACAAAAGGAACCGTTGAAATTTCAATTTTAACTAACTCTGTTTTAACTTTACCACTGAGTTAAAACAGAGTTAGTTAAACCTGCAAATTAAATGTTGCATAACTAATTCCACAAGCTATTTTTTAGCCGTGAATGACACGAAACACGGTCTAGTTGTTCCTTATATTCAAATTTAATAAAGAAAAAAAATTACAACTAGGTGTGCTATTTCTATGGCCATCACTATACCATTTGGATCTCTGAAAACAAAACAATTTTTTTTTATGAAGACTCATTATTTAGAAAATTGGAAATTGAAATTTTGTGTCACTGGGTATGAAGTGTCCCCTTCGTATATAAAAACTATATAGTACTATCATGGTGGAAGTCGAATGGGGCGACATCTATAGTATGCCGGCAACCCTTACTCTTTTTTTTTTTGCGGAGAGCTTACGGAGGTTTTAATCGATATTTATTGATATTTTTTGGATGCAATAATCCAAAAAATAGTCTCCTCTTGCCCCTACCACCAATTTCCGACGCTTAAAGACTCCCCAAATCGAATTTTGCACCTCAAATCTAGCAGCGCCACCACAAGGGTCCGGGCAACCCTAAAAAAAACTCGCCATCATAGTACTATAGTTTTCATATACAAAGGTGTCCCTCGGTATGAACAGGGTTGGTATAGTGTGTATTGGTATGAACTGTCATGCGATTTCTTCAACATCTTTCAGGAAAGAATATCGCAGAGTCTCACGCCAACACAAGAATCACAATCTTTCAAAGATCCTTCCAAATATTAGTAGAATACGCCCACGATGTATGTTCATAAATGGATTAACAAAGCGTTGAGTCAGTGGCCCGCGAAGCGAACAAGATGGGTTTATTCGTCAATGAAGGCGAGACATATATTATGTTGTCATCATAAAAGGATACTCAACCTTGCTGTTTTTCTTTATACCGTTCTTCGTTGCTCCGTTCAGGTTTTGTTCAGTCACCATGTAGACGCCATTATACAATCTTGTTTGATTGAATGAATTTGTGAGTTCCAAGAAATTTGTATTTTAATACAAAAAATAAAAATGTCGAAATAAAAAAAAAAATTGGGTGGACAAAAATTTTCTCAAAAATATAAAAAAAAATTCAAAAAAAAATTCTTCAAAACAAATGTTTGTCAGAACTCAGGAAACGATGAAGTCGAAATTCTTTTGAACCGCTCACAGAGTCATTCAATTAATCATCCAATCAGTGTTTATATTTTGATGTGTTAGTTTGACATTTAGTTTCATAGGATTACCAGCCGAGTCAATTGATTGAAGTTTAGTTAGGCTTAATTTATTCAGTCAAAGTTAAATATAACTCGGGGATTTTTATTTTCAACTTGAGAAATTGTTTTTATTGACTCGACGTTAACGATTTCAACTTTAGATTTACAACTGTAGAGTTGGTCAACTTTTGATTTGTTCAACTCCCCGAAAAAGTAGAATTTAGTGAGGAAACTTGGGATTTTTCTTCACATCTGTTTCACATCTGTAATCAATCAGTGAAGTTGTGTTTGACTTTTTTCAACTTTAGAAATTCAAATAAACAATAAAACGTATTGACTTCAAATCAGAATTCTTACAAACATATTTGTATATGCCTATTATGTTCGAATTTTTTTTTAATACACTCTACTGAAAATTAAAAGTTGAAACGGACATATCTGTCACAAATATCCCAAGAATTTTTTTAAAAACTGGTAGTTCAACTTTAGAATGTCGGCTTTGGAGTTAAGATTTAATGTAGTGAATAAAAGCATTTTTAACTTTCCGTTCAACGTCTGATTTGAAATCAACTTTAAAGTTGACAAACTCTGAATTAATCGGCAAGTTGAGCAATAGTGAATAAAATCGCTCTTAGAGAACATTCATTCACATTCATTTATTGTATTTAAAAAATTAATAATGGAAACATTTTTATTTACAATAAAAAACTATTTTAGAAAAACTTGTAGCTACTTAATGAATTCAATAACTTGCCTATTTTGAATAATACTTTGTTTGGTCCATAAATATTGCAAGAGGTCTCTCAAATCAAATGACTCAGAATTATGATAAGTAATATAAATTATCTTATAATCACTTAACACACTTCATTAAATAGCCTTTATAGGAAGAACAAAAATGTTAATTTTCTTTACATTTCAAATTTAAAACCTTGAGATTCTAGTGATGTGGAAAGCAATCAGTCTTTATTCTGATGCAGTTACAGGTAGTACTAGTTCTGGTACTCGCAGTGCATTTCTGCAAATCAACCTGGAATGTTAACAGAAAAACTTACAATGGAGACCCAAATATTGATAAAAATATTGAAGAAGACATTCGTTTAAGTACAGTGAGTTTCATATTTTATTATAAAAAGAAAATATAATAAAATAAATTCTTCTATAATCCATCCATTAGACTGAACTCATATCGAAATATGGATATCCTGTTGAAAAGCATAGTGTTATTACAAAAGATGGATATATTTTAGAATTACATCGAATTCCAAATCCAAAGGCAACACCTGTTCTATTAGTTCATGGATATCTTGGCTCATCCAGTACATGGGTTTTAATGGGACCCAATCAAGGACTTGGTAAGTAAATTGAGATGAAAAATGAAATTTATAACTTTACCTTAAAATTGAATAATATATTTTGACAAAATTATTTTGTTAATGTGATTTAGTTCAGAAACTTATAAACCCTGTTTTGGTGAAAGTAAATAGCCACTCATTAAAATAAATAAATCTAAAAACAGGAAGAAAAATTTTAAATAAATTTATTTGTTTTTGTTTGGCTGTAAAACTGTTACTGAGTTGCTATTCACTCTCACCAAAACACGGCTATAGTTACAGAAACAATAGGCAATCAATTTTTTTTAACATTGCACACAATATTTTAAATAAAAGTACATACATAGATGTTTAAGGAGAAACACATACAGTGATGTCACAAAACACACTTTTAATGAGGAAGCTCCTCCAAACTTCAAAATAGCAGGTCAAGTTCACAATTGACTTCAAGATTGCAAGAAGTGAACGGTACTTAATTCAATCACTAGGATATTCAATGGATTTTGTTGTTGTGGAAACGTCAAATTAGAAGGAGAAAAGACAAATACGTGAAAAGCCCCATTTTTGATTAAATTTGACAACTGAACTGACAAATAAATTAGAAAATGAAAAGATTTGTGGAATGCCTATGATTTGTTTTTCAGCTTTTAAGACATGCTCGTTAATTATAAAGCAGTTTAAACCAACTGTGAACAAACTGGACCTAAATTTTGATTCAATGCCGTTTGCAGAACGATATCATTATAATAAATCAATAATATATTTGTCGTTCATATATTAGAAAACTAGTTGCACATATAGCTATATAATTAATATTTTTTAATTAAATACCCATTATACATTACATTATATTTAGTTATTGAACAATGTAACAGTTGTTAGTATAAATAAACTGGATACTGGATGTTAATTTCCTACTGATTATCTTAATCTTTTACACTTCCTTATATTTGACCTTGTGAAATGATACTTAGTTCACATTTCACATAATAATTTATAATTCTTAAGCTCAATTATCTTCGTCACATGTAGTATTAAGCATTTGTTTGCTCTCTATTGTATATAAGTATTGATTAATGAGTAAACATTAAAAAAAAAAAACTAGACGTAAGAATACAGATAGCACAAATTCTTTTTTTATTTACGATACAATGATGTACATTTAACTAAAAAAATTTACTCGATATTTTAATCAATCATTACAGTTGTGCAATACAAAAAAGAAGACAAATTATGTAACTTCATAATTTAAGTATAGCAAATTCAATAATTGTTTTTAAATTCAATTACAGTCAACTTCCCCTAAGTCGAATTTTCACGGGATATCAAAACTAGTTCGAGTTAAAGGGAGTTTTAGAAAAATTCGAGTTATCTCCAATTGCAAGTTCACGCTTTGACTGCCAGGTGCCGTGATACCAAGTTCAAATAAGAACCGAATTACTGCGTTACTCGATAGATTATTATTAAGGAGACTCGCTTAAGTTGTACAAAACCACAGTACACATAATCTAAGGTATCATATTGCGCAGGTTGTCAAAAGCGAGACCTGTCAAAAGGGTAATAAAGATGGCCGGCATGGTGATATGACAGATTATTAACACATAACAGCAACAACAAAAGTTCAATATGGCCGAAAAGGGTGATATTGTAAACAACAATATTCAACAAGAACAAGTATGGCACAACAACAAATGAGCAAAGATTTTGCCAGATGCGCAGTAGAGAACAAAAATAAAAACGCTAATGATATTACCTTCAATATATTGTGTACTGTGGTACACAGTTTAAAAAGTTAAATGCACTAAAATTATGTTCAAATACTAACTTTCATTGAACTAACATGAAAAGCATATGCATATATTTATATAATAATTTATAGTTTAAGTTCAGTTTTTTCCCATATTATTCCTCGCTTTTTTAAAATACGAAAATTGATTTTTGAACATAAAAGAAAAATAAAAGTGAAAGGGTGTGTTCGTAGACTTAAATAAAATTGGTCAACTCCTCCAAATTATAAAAAATGAGCATATTAAAAAAATTTACCTTTCTGGAAGCTTTTTTTGAAATTAAATAAGAATTGTACATTATTTATGATTTTCAACACGTCACACGTTATGAAAAATTATTTTTTTCTTGCAGCCTATCTGCTTCATGATAAGGGATACGATGTATGGATGACCAATGTCCGAGGAAATGTGTACTCAAAAAAACACATTACCTTAAGTCCAAGCAAACCTGCGTTCTGGAATTTTTCCTTTCATGAAATGGGATTTTATGACATTCCCGCCACAGTTGATTACATTCTGCAAAAAACCAACTTCAAAAGATTGCAGTACATTGGAAATTCCCAAGTATGTAGATTTTTAAAAAATATTTTCTCATTTTTCTTTTAAAAAAATATTGGATTGTCTAATGTATAAGGATTACCTATATGTGTTTTAGGGTGGAGGAATATTTTTTATAATGTGCAGCTTACATCCAGAGTACAACAGAAAAATTATATCAATGCAAGCTCTCGCTCCAGCAGCATTCATTGGTAATAGCAAGAGTCCAATTATCCAAATTTTGTCATACTTTATAGATGAAATCAGTGTAAGTTATTTGCATTATATTGATATTACTTTATCATTAATAATAATATTTTTATTCTTTAGAATTATTTTGATTCAGTTGGTACCTATGAGTTTCTAGCAAACAGTGACTTATATCAAGGTGTCGCTAGTAACTTTTGCAGGGATGGCAAAATCACACAATCTTTTTGCTCAAATATTATTTTTTTATTAAGTGGATTTGATAATGATCAAATGAATAAGGTAAATAAAAAGTTGTGCTAAAGAGTTTTTTAAGTTTATATTTTAAAGACATATATTTTTTTACAATCAACAGACAATGCTTCCAGTGATATTAGGGCATTACCCTGCTGGAGCTTCTGCCAAAACAGGTTATCATTTTGCTCAAATTAATAAATCTGGTCATTTTAGACAGTTTGATTATGGAGAGATGGGAAACTTGCAGAAATATAAAAGAAGAACTCCACCAGATTACGACCTTTCAAAAGTAACTGCCAGAGTCGCAATACACTATGGAGCAAATGATTATTTGGTAGTGCCGAAAGATATTGAAAAACTTAGACAGGCACTGCCAAATGTGGTTGGAAAGTATTTAGTTGATTTTCCACAATTCAACCACATTGATTTTGAATGGGCTATTGATGCTCGTGAGTTGGTTTACAATAAAGTTATAAAGTTAATGATGTTGATACAGAATGGAGAACTCTAAGTAAAATAAACAAAAAATAACAATATAAACTATTATTTTGTTTTCGTTGTTGTTCAAATACTTTCTTATTTTCTTCAAAAGTGTAGGACAAAGCATCAAGAATAAAAAAAAAAAAAATCGTCAAACAAAATGGACCTTTGTTCTCTCGGAAGGAAGTACTATAAGAACTTTTAAACATTTTAGGAACAAATTGAAATTTTGAGGGCCTGTTGGAATTGGTCAGTTGGAAGTCTCAATGACACGGAAATTCGCTAACTAATTTAGAACTTTAAGTGATTCACAAATAATTTGTATCCTTTTAGTTAGTAGTTTTATGTAATGGGTTCCTATACTTATGATGTCCGTTATTGAATTCCATTGCAGCACCTTAGGTGCCCTTAAACCAACTGGCTTATTACATTTGTCAACAAAAGTTCAACTTTGTGAAATATGATTAAAAGTAAGATCATTTTTTTTTTAAATTCCATTTTTCAAAATCCCAATCAAGGCCGTAGCCAGACAAATATTTCGGGGGGGGGGGGGGGGTTATGTTTTCTGAAAAATATCATTTCACCTTTTATGTTGTAAAATATTGAGGGTAATAAAAAATCTTAAATTTCAAATTTCAGTTATATTTAATGAGTAGTATTTATATGTACATATAACGGAAAAAGGTAAAATAGATTAAAGAAGGAACAACAAAGAGTAAGCAAAAATTAACATTATTTTACATAAGTATATCTAATCGCCTGGCTTTTTTTTACTCCAAAAACATCAATCATTTCGTCGGTATTGATTTCGATATGTCGATGAATTGACATTAACGCTAATCCAGTTAACCGTTCTTCACCCGTAGAATTTCTTAAAAATGTTTTCAGTCGTTTCAACGTCGAAAACGTTCTTTCAGGAGAGCATGTTGATACTGGTAAAGTTGCCAACATTTTTAAAAGTTTATGTATATTGGGGAAAATATCCTTGCTGCAGTCTCCAAGAGCTGTTATAGCTGTCCTTGAACGTTCGCTTTCTCCCTGTTCATGACATTTTATCTTCCACATCATAAACTCAGCCTTAAACGTGTCCCAATCCAAAAATCTTTTATAAAATTGGAAGTTTTCTGCGTTAAATTTTTCTTCACTTTTCCCAAGTACTGAAGGTATCAAAATATACAGTGATGATAGGACAGACTTATGGTTCTCAAACCGCATTTTAAGCTGAGTTATGAAATCATCTAGCAGAGGAATCATAACAACTATCCTAAAATAAACTAAGCAAAACTTAAATTTATCTTGGGAAGTAGTTTTTTATTTTTTTGTTTTAGTCACTGCTGCTTCTCCTTTTATATGTTTGCTTCTATTATTTTCTTTAGAATTGGTCTCTACTCCTGTCGGAAAGGCTTGTAGTCCGAATCAAAGTTTTTGTTAAAACCAAAGGAATAAATTATCGGATTGTAAGTCACTTTCTTCTTGAAGAACGTCAACGTTTTTCTGCCGCCCACTTTCCAAGCTGCTTCTCTGATAGAGGCTTTTCGTTTTGTAATTGGAGCAGAATCTGAAGTTTGCTTTTTATTCTTTTCAATTTAAAAAAAATATGTATTTGGTTGTCTTTTGATGTGAACATTATAGTTATTGTCTTTTCATAACAACAATCACTATTATAATTATCCACAAGTCAGTGTTCAACAAATAATAGGTACTTTATTTGAAGGGTCGAGGTGTCAGAAAATTCAACATGAATTCCTAGAAATTTCATATTTCACCTAGATTAAAGTGTTAAAAATTCAAATTCAATTATGGTGTGGAATGATTTAATATTTTTCGATATTTGAAAAACAAAATTGATAAAGGATTTCGGGGGGGGGGGGGGGGTTCAAACCCCTTTGAACCCCCCCCCCCCCTGAATACGGCCTTGATCCCAATAATCAATATTCGGATTATTTGTAAATAGTTCCTGAAAAATCTGAATACTAAATACTGAAGCAAATAAAAATTATTATTACGCAGCTATTCGCAAAATATTTTTTAATAAGTGGAGTCGCGGCCTTATTTCACTTTGAAATGAAATAAGTCCGTGCTGTGCATGTTTCTGATCTATCTCTCATAACTACCAAAATTACTACAAACATGCTCATGATCAAGTGCGTACTGAAAATTTAATATGGTCAATTCATCTTGAGTACAAGATTTAAACAAAAGTTATAAAAAATTATGATTGATTTGTACTTCTTTATCTAGCTGGATAGCATTTAAATGTATAACTTGTTTAATAGCATATCAATATTAAAATGCTAATGACAAAGATGTGCTTAAACTTCATTTATTATAGTCATGGTAAATTGACGAAGATGAACTTTACCATAATAAATTAAAATCTGAATAAATTATCACATCATCACATGGTCAAAACTAGGAAACATAAGTATCAACTGTCAATCATAATAGCTAGTTTATTGATAAATGAGCTCTTCACGCCAATAAATTATTTCCATTGATTCTACTAAAGTTCTACGTCCAATACTCTGACTTAAAATCTCAAGACACACATTTAATTATAAATAATATTTAAGCAGTTTATCTATAGTGGATTCGAAAGATATTGAAGAACTTAGACAGGCACTGCCAAATGTGGTTGGGAAGTATTTAGTTGATTTTCCAAAATTTAATCATAACATGGGCAAACCAACTCGTAAGTTGGTTTTCAATAAAGTTATAAAGCTGATGAAGTTAATTGAGAATGAAGAGCTTTAAGTAAAAATTAAAGAGTAAATAAGATATGAATTTTAAAATTGTAAAAATAAACATTCTACTAAACTAGATTTGGACAATTCAGCATAAAATTCTATCTGTAGCAAATAGGATTTTCTTTCAAAGCACAAGAATTAATTCTTTTTATTAAAATATTTATTTGGGAAAAATTAACAAAATGATTGGAATTTTAAGATGTGCTTCCAATTCTTGTGACTGCAACAAAAATAAAAAAAAACCTGTTGTTTCTTCAAGAGTTTGAATAGTCCGAATAGTAATAAACAGCTCTAATCTTTAAAAACAATTTTTGAAAACGAAACTTCAGAAGAAACCACCACTAAATGAACAACTAAAAAATATGCGTTTAGAATTCTCTAGACTCCGATGAGAAGAAGTTTAATTATGATGGCCCTGATGGCTTCACTTATTACTTTCACGATGTTAGTAAAAAAGAGTGGTTTTAAGCACGGCATCATAGTCGAATGCATGGAATCTTGGAAAGAAATTTCCCAAAATGTGTGGATATTAATAGACCCATAGCCTGGACTTTCCAGCAGGATAAGGTCCCAATCCACACGACATACATTGTCAAAAATTGGGGAGAGTACCTTAGTCTATATTGATGAATGATTGTTTAGCTCCCTAAGAAAGGAGACCTTACGCAGTGCGAAAACTGGAGTGGGATTTTCGTGCTTCCTGATGTAACCAAAGTTTTAAGTAAGAATCGTCCTGTTACGAATAAAAGAACACCTCGAAAACATACTCGAACATTCGGTCTTCCTGTGTTGACCACATTAACACTTTTCGGATCATAATCGAACAGTGCGTCTAATATCGATCACCACTTCATCTGTTGTTTTTTGACTTCGAATAAACGTTCGACAGTGTCAATAGAGAATTTATCTTGCTTGCTTTGCGCACAAGGAGCATCAGAGATAAATTAATTGCTACATATGATGGATCCAAATGTCACGTTTTGCTTAATAGAAGATTGACAGAGAAATTTGAAATCCAAAGTGTTGTTATTCAGTGCTGTATACTATCACCAATATTGTTCCTGTTGGTTATTAGTTATGTTCTGCACTCAGCTTTGTCGAATCAAAATCGAGGAATTCAGTAGACTCTGGAAATCAAACATTCAGCAAAATCAGAAATGATCAGCCTTGAAACTTCCCCATCTACAAAATATGGAGAAACAACTGTATAAGCTTAAAAACCAACCTACGACTATTCCACTCCAATTTTGAGTTTGTGTCAAGCGATGCAATGGAACCCTTTCACTCAGACAGGCAGATGACCAGGCAGATTTAGAAGCACTTGGCGAAGATCGGTCGAAGTGGAATCAGCACAACTGGGGAAGAGTTGGTTAGAGCTGAAATACATCTCCAGGAACGGTACACGATGTCGCGTAGACATAATAAGTCTGACGATCTAAGAAAGTAAGTAAATAAGTTAGCAGTTTTTTATTCCAGTTTGATTTGCAAATCTGGATTACTAGTACCTGAACAAGTAGGTACCTAGCACCTGAACTGCACTGGAATGTGTAGGAGCTAATTGCTTTTACGTCACTAGAATCTCAAAGGTTTTTAGTTTAAAATATGATAGTATTCATGTTGAATAACACTTCATTTTAATTCAAGTCAATTAACTTGAATTTAATAATATATAATATATATAAATAATAAAACATAAATACAGATTATCTTCCTACGTATAATGTATGTATTAATTGCTTCATAATCACAAAACCATTAATTAAATTAATTAAGAGAAACATATTAATTTAATTTCACATTTATTTAAATCCAAAACCATGAGAATCTAGTGATGTTGAAATCAATCAGTAGATATTCCAATGCTGTTGAAGGTGGTTATTGTTCTGGTAGTAGCAGTCCAGTTCTGCAAAGCAACCAGGAATATTAACATAAGAACAAAAAAAATTCCAATAGAAGATTTGAATTCTGATGTTGAAGAAGACGCGAATTTAAGTACAGTGAGCTTGATATTTAAAGAAAAAAAAAAGAATTAAATAAATAAATTAAAGTTCATCTTCTAAATCCATTAGACTGAACTCATTTCGAAATATGGATATCCTGCTGAAAATCATAGCGTAATTACAAAAGATGGATATATTTTAAGATTACATCGAATTCCAAATCCAAAGGCAACACCTGTGCTGTTAGTTCATGGATTTCTGGACTCATCATGTACTTGGATTCTAATGGGACCCAATCAAGGATTTGGTAAGTAAATTGAGTCGAAAAACAAATTACATGTTTATAAAACAAAAATCCATTTATATGAAAAAAAAAATAACGACTTTTGATCTAAAACAACCAATTCTGTTAACGGACTGTTGTGAAATTATTTAGTAAATCAAAATTAAGACAGTTGTATTTTAAATATTCCCCATTGTGTCAGTACATTGGTTTTCCTCGGTGGTATACCTTAAAAATATAACTGGAATAAAAAAGGATAGTTTTCTTAATTTTGAATTTACTCGAAAACCAGGCGACATCAAAATATGCGTGTTTCAGTATTCGATAAAAAATTTATTTTGGCAGTGTATAATGGAAATTATGAATTAAGTGCATGATTTCATAATTTTGAAATCTCTTTTCCTAAAATTTTGAGATTGAAAGTATTTTTTAAAAAACTATTAAAAATTAAATAAAAAATAATACTTTTAATTTCTTTGACTTTCGTGAATATTAAAATGACCTATGTACATATTAAATATATCGATTGCACAAAAAAATTCGTTCTGAAAACCAATAAACAAATAAACTAAAATGCCATTTTTATGCAGATAGATTTTACCTAAAAGCTAGTTTTAACGAAAATACACCATCGCACTGCGTATTAACACATGTATAATTTTCTTCAAATTTTTTGACATTGTATTGATACGCAGTACAAAAGTGTGTAACTGTCGTGAAGTAAAGTTTGAAATCTCTCATTCTGCTATCTCACTTTCACTAGTTAAAATTTTTCGTTCAGTTTTAAGAAGAGGTGGAAACCCAGGGATGTTTCACAAGCAGTGCGACCCACACAAATTTATGAGGCCAATAAATTTTATAAGCGTTTTAACAAAAATTGGTTAAGTGGATTTTGGTGCAATTGTTCATACGGTTTTTTTGTTTTGAAAAGTGCCCTTAAGCTCAATATTTTATTATAAGGGCCTCATTTTGAAAAAAGTGTCATAGTATACGTACTTCTTTATGAAAATATTGTTATACATAAACTGAGCGCCTGACATTTATCATTTTATCAGAAAAAAATGCCAAAAAAAGTCATTTTTGACATTTGTTCATTATATAAATAATAATTATTTTTTAAAGTTAGGTTTTGTAGTATTCATCAACATTTCTGAGTTATATGTACGTGACAAATTACATTTTCGTGAGGCCATTGAAGTTTCCTAATTACAAGAACTGTAAAAAAACTTATAAATCATAAGTTTTTTTGTCATTGCTAAGATATTTAAAGATTTTAAAAGCAAAAATACAAAAAATGTAAATAAATAATGCATTTACTGTTCTTGTAATTAGGAAAATTTGATTTCCTGGAGAAGGGTGTTATAACAACCCGAAACTTTTCGTTTGGAAAATAAACAACTAGATACAAGAACACATTATAATTGAACATTCAATAGTGTAATTTTGATTTGTTTAATTACTACTTATCAATATAATGAACTATGCAATAATATATTATTAAATTATATACTGATTTATTACTTGATTATTTATTATTACTATTAATTAATCTATCTCATATGTACTACTCTTTTAACCTTTACAGTAATTTAATATATATTTGTAAGAGTGAATTTAGTTCAAATTACGCTACCGGTACCCAGGTGAGATACCCTGAATAGCAACAGAAGAGTTTTGAATTGATTCTTGATCAGTAAAAATAATTCAATAACATATACAATCGGACAAAATCTGACAACGGGGAGTGACTTATAATTGACATTACATAAATGCACTTGAGTCGATACAAGAGAAAAATAGTATGTGAGGGGGTTCATATCCCCCATTTAAGTTATTTTTTGTTCGAGATCTTCAAATTGTGTAAACTATAATAGTCGTATTTATAAACACTGTCTAACTCAAGACTTCATTAAACTTTGGAAAATATATTCAAAAATCTTCTTTATTGTAATCTAATACGACCTAACTTAGACTAAAGAATATGTTGTCTTAACCGTGAATGAAGTGACATTTATTTTGATTAAATAAAGCATATTTCCACCAATTTAAAAATAGTTAGACAGACATAATTAGACTTCTGTCTAGTGAAAACTACTTTCAAAATAGAATTTCATTCTGGTACATTAATGAAAAAGTACATCAATAAAACGACAAAGTACTAGATTAACCATATTTCACACATTTTTTCATTGAGAACACCTGCGTGAAAGCATTGGGTTAAAATTGGATAAAATTCATAATCGGAAAAAAGCTTTAATTTATTTATTAATTAAAAAAACATCTTGTTTTCTTCAAAATTTTCCGTTTGAAAATTTATTTTTCATAAACTGTTCACTATTGACCTCTTGCACCAATATCCACTAAAACTAGCTTTTGCTAAAATTTATCCGCCTGATAAATGTGTCTAGGTCGCACAAATGCCTTTTGCTATTTGCGAGACACCCCTGGATTTTACCATCTGTTTTCTAAACCTAAGTTTAACCCTAGATTCATAAACTATATTCATTGTAACATAGTTCATAAATATAAGTCTATGAGACCCCTTACCACAAAAGTTGTCCTATTAACTAACTATAAAGATTTTTGCAAAAAATACACTTAATTTACTTTAAGGAACATTTATTTTAAACAAATTAAAGAAAACACTAAAATATTTTCACTCGACGCAATCTTTACAACAACTCCCGCGATACTCCCGGCACATGGGACCTTTACAAGAGTGAATTGAGAGGGTCTGTGAGACCCATGTTTATGAATCTAGGGTTAACCAGTGCAAGTTAGATAGCAATATAGAGATGTCCTACTTCACTCAAAAGACCTTCCACAACATCCTACCGAGTATTAACACAATGTCAAAAAAAGTATAAGAAATGTTAATACGCAGTGGCATAATATATTTTCATTAAAACTAGTTTTTAAATCTTGAGAAAAATGGCATTTTAGTTTATTGGTTTATTTATTAGCTTTCAGGACTTAAATTCTTAGGTGAGAATGAAAAATTAAATTGGGCTGCGTGGTCTTATTTAATTTTTCATTTGTTAAAATGAAATAAGGCCGCCAGCGAAATTTCTTTCTGGTGGAAATTAAATAAATTTAGGTGGGTTGCTAGCCTACTACAATGGGCTTTTAATTCCATTTCCGACCTGACGGGTTAAGCTTTTGTACATTAATAGTTGATGTCCTGAAGTAACTTTCAAGAAGTCTTATCGAAGGATCAATCCTGTTATATTCTGGGGAGGATGTTGCTAAAATACTGCTGCCATACAAAATCTCTTAAACAAATTAGCATAAAACAATGCGTCTAGTGACGACGCAAATAGTTTCGTTCGATTGAGCATAAAAGTTTCTAGCTATTTCTCCCAAATAAGGTTAAATGAGGTTGGGTTCCTGCCCTGTTCTCGCATGAACTTCGACAACAGAGATTTGGCCAGAGAATTCTCAAGATGTTACGGAAACATCTATCTATCATCTCTACTGGTTGTCCAGAAATATCTGCTTGAGTAGAAGAACAAGTTCCAAGGCTGATCCTTCTTATTTTTGGCATATTTATCATTGCTCCAAAGATTTCAGTTTTTCTTTCCACCCTCAACTGGCGTAGCAGTGCCACATCAGCCACTTGATGCATATATTTTTTTCAAAATTAACAGAAATATTTGTAGGGCTTACCAAGAGACCGAGACCAAGACCGAGACGAGACTTTACTTTAAATTAATTAGCACATATTTTTTGACGTTACAGAATTCACCCAAGGAGTTATTTGAGAAGAAAAATAAAATTTTAATTGGTACTTCAAGTCCAGATACGTAACACAACTGAAGTTAATTTACCTACCTACTTAGTTCGCGAATTTAAGATTTCTTTTTACACAATAGGACCAGTTCTTTAAGTGTGTGAAGTGATAAATTTTTTATATTTAAAACGTACATACATACATACATACATATGTCGATTCTGGATGTATGAAAAATGAAATCAATGGAAACTCAAATGCAATATGAGTAAAAAAAGCCCCAAATATAATGCAATTAGGTTCCCATAAGCACGCATAAGTGAACCAACCAATTTCTATTCAAAACTTTAATGTAATTCAGGTGCGATTCGTTAAGTTTCGTCGTTAAGTTGCTCGACGCATAATTAAATCTTATGTCTTCTTAAGGCCCAACTATAATAGGCATAAGCAAACATAAGCTAATGTCAAAAATCTAACGAAAATTTGCTTATGTTTGCAAAAATACCGCGCATATCCATAATTGACTTAAAGTAGCTGATGAAAGCCACAGATGACAGACATAAAGATTGAGAACAAAATATTATGTTCTCTCTGAATCTCTAAAATATGTTACACATACACGCACATTAATTGTGAAATGATTCACATGCACACTGTATCTGTTTGTTTTTCGTGTGTATTTGAACACAAATGGCAGATTTTACTTATGCGCCGAGCGACTGAGATCGCTCTTGCTTATGTTTGCTAAATTCAACGAAGCTGAGAAACATTTAACGAAACGGAGCTAGACTCCATTATGGTTATTCAATAGAGTCTGTATATATTCGCACGTTTGCTTAAGGCCCAACTATAATAGGCATAAGCAAACATAAGCTAATGTCAAAAATCTATCGAAAATTTGCTTATAGTACGGGAGGCAGCGTTGAGTTTTTCCGAGTGATTTTACCCGGGATGATTCTTATCAGAATTGAAAGATATTTGTATGTGTATCATAAAAATGCGCGTCAGCCGCCGCGCCCGCGGTGGACCTAGGTGTGAGGGCGGGTCAAAGTGGTAATTTTTTTTTGTTCAAAAAGTCATTTTACCCGGCTCCAAAATTTGAGGAATGGTTATTGATGTTGTACTGAATCCAAAAATTGCCGTCAGCCGCATGGATGGCGGTGGAAAGACCGTCAGCCAGGCACCTGAACTTGTAAAAAATTTTGAAAAAAAAGTCATTTTACTCGGGCTGATTTTTTTACAGATGAATCTTCAACCTTTCAAGATAATAAAACAAACCGTCAGCCGCCCGGGTAGCGGTGGAAAGACCGTCAGCCGACGTCATCAACATGACGCCCTCCCAGTTGACCTGAGCGTTACTCAGTCACTTTAAATGAAAAACTGACGACTTTTATCCCCATTAACATTCGGTTTATGGCTAATTTTATTTTTGTTAGTAAGCAAACAATCTGAAAATTACAATTTCCATCGATTTAATATTAGTTTCATATTAATTTCGTCACTTTTGCCGAAGGTAACTAAATTAGTCAAGTAAACGGAACTCGAAAAAGAAGATAGTTGCCCCAAAAAAGGTAGGGTAGTGCTATTTTTTTATATGTTGTAAAGTATATATAGTAGAAGAAAAAAAAAATTAATTACACAACCACGCCCCCTCCACCCCTTCACCATTCTCGAAAAACCAATCGCAGAAAATACCACAATTTTCGACTTTTTTCAAGTTTTTGTCAAAAACTCAGAAATTGTAAGTTTTTGGGATCAATATTCTTCTACAAAAATAAAGTATATTAAATTTCCTACGAAATACATATTTCAATTATTATTTTTGGTTAAGCCGTTTTGCCGCTAAAAAACGCCAAAATTTGTCTTTTTTTTAAACCCGTTTTCTCGATTTTTTTTTTTCATTCAGACTTCAAAAACTGTACTTGTAATTGCAAATATCTCTAAATTTTCTAAAACTACATAAAATTCTCTATAAAATGAACATCTTAATTATTTATTTAGGCCAAACCGTGTAACCGCCAGAGCAGAGCACTTTTAAGTAAAAGGTATGTCATAACTAGAAAACGCGAAGTCAACCGGATTTCATTTATTAATTTCATCACTTCTTGCCAGAATCCCAAATGTTTTTTTTTTCATTTTTACCTTATATACAGGGTGTCCCGTATAGGATAGTCCAAACTGAATATGGTGATAGGCCAGTTCATGACCATTCAGAATTTGGTAACTTGTTCATCCCAAATCGTAACGGTTTTCGAGTAACGGCTGTTTTTTTGAAATTTGCCCAAACCCCTACTTTGGACCACTGTTTTGCTCACCCCGTCCATAATTGATTTTTTATTTTTTTTTATTTTTTCACCAAAATATTGACCAGAAATAAAACTTTTTTTGTGCATTCAAAAAATTTTGATTTTAGTCCACCATTTTTATAAAATTACTAGATAAATTCATAGTTTGATCAAAATTAATTTTTTACTTCAATATTTGAAAGAGCGCCCTGAAAAAAAACCGTATGACACAATACTGGCCCTTACTTTAAAAAAATTGCCTTGCTTTTCAAATTTCTAAAAAGGTATAAATCTTACCAATACGAATTCCCAATCAAAAGTTATTACAGTTTAAACTCGATAAGTCGTGGTTTTAATAAAAATTAAAATAAATTCTTTTTTTGTTTTTGTTTTTGTTTTTGTAATGTTGTTTGTTTCATGTTTTTTTTTGTGTTTTTAGTTTTTTTACGTGTTGTTTTTTATTGTTGTTTTTTAATTTTTTTTACTGTCGGTACTTTAACCCAAATTTTCTTTTTTCATTGTAATATTAGCGAAATATATCAATTTTAATAGTTAATTTCATTTTCAAAGCAAGCTAATTCTACTAACAATGGCGGTCTTTAAGTTTAAGACGCCACGCTTGGTCAATCCTTGTACTAATGTTTTATTTATTATTACCTGTAATGGTATGGCTGGTAAAAATTTCAAAACGTTCAAAAGTAATGGCGCTTATTAGTCATTCAAAGTGAGATAGTTATTTTTTCTTTTTTGATTTTTTTAAAACGCTTTTAATTGAAAAAAAAAAAATAAAATGTTTTACACGCCACGCGAATATGCTTCAATGCATTACAATTATGGAGAATGTGGAGGAAACGCTAGATTAGCAGCCAGGACATATGCTGAAAGGTACCCAAATGCTTCACATCCCGACCATCGCCTTTTCATACGGGTTCACTTGGCTTATTTGGAGGGCAGGGCACCAGGGAGAAGTCTAGGACAAGGAAGAAGTCAACGCCACCATGATGAGGCAGTTTTGCGTGCTGTGCAGACTGAACCTTCTACTTCTATTAGAGCTATCGAAAGGACAACAGGGATCTCAAAAACAAACATTCAAAGACTGCTGAAAAGGAACAAGCTGCATTCCTTTCATTTGCAACGTATTCAAACTCTTCTTCCAAGGGACTATACACAAAGGGTTGAATTTTTTCGGACGGTGCTCCAAAAAAACCATGAGGATCCAGATTTTTTCAACAAAATATTGTGGACCGACGAATCATCTTGCAAAAAAGATGGATTTGTCAACTTGCGTAACCTCCATAGTTGGCAATTGGAAAATCTGCATTTGGTGCGAGAACAAAATTCCCAATACCAGTTCAAAATAAATTTGTGGACTGGGATTTTGGATGGCCACATAATAGGACCCATTGAACTGCCGCATACACTAAATAGTGAAATTTATTAAGATTTTCTGCAAAATAGGGTATTTTTTTTGTTGGAAGACGTGCCACTTGCCATAATACAGTCTATGTGGTATCAACACGACTCCGACGGTTGCCCAGCTCATTACAATAGAAATGTGAGACGTTTTTTGGACATTTCTTACCATGAACGATGCGTGGTGGACCAATTTTATGGCCACCTCGGTCACCAGACCTTAATCCGTTGGACTTTATTGGGGCTGTCTCAAGGAAAAAGTCTATGCTAAGCCTATTTCAAACATAAGTGAACTCCAGCAACGTATTCAGGTTTCTGCTGCAGAAATAAGCAACTCGATAAGCACAAGGAATTTAAAAAGACAGTTTTTTAAACGCTGTCGAGCTTGTATACGTGCAGGTAAGGCACATTTTGAACAATTTTTATAAATAAACTGGGTAAAAAATTAAAAATGTAAACAAAAACAAATTAAAAAAAAACAAAAAAAAAACATGAAACAAACAACATTACAAAAACAAAAAAAGAATTTATTTTAATTTTTATTAAAACCACGACTTATCGAGTTTAAACTGTAATAACTTTTGATTGGGAATTCGTATTGGTAAGATTTATACCTTTTTAGAAATTTGAAAAGCAAGGCAATTTTTTTAAAGTAAGGGCCAGTATTGTGTTATACGGTTTTTTTTCAGGGCGCTCTTTCAAATATTGAAGTAAAAAATTAATTTTGATCAAACTATGAATTTATCTAGTAATTTTATAAAAATGGTGGACTAAAATCAAAATTTTTTGAATGCACAAAAAAAGTTTTATTTCTGGTCAATATTTTGGTGAAAAAATAAAAAAAAATAAAAAATCAATTATGGACGGGGTGAGCAAAACAGTGGTCCAAAGTAGGGGTTTGGGCAAATTTCAAAAAAACAGCCGTTACTCGAAAACCGTTACGATTTGGGATGAACAAGTTACCAAATTCTGAATGGTCATGAACTGGCCTATCACCATATTCAGTTTGGACTATCCTATACGGGACACCCTGTATATAAGGTAAAAATGAAAAAAAAAACATTTGGGATTCTGGCAAGAAGTGATGAAATTAATAAATGAAATCCGGTTGACTTCGCGTTTTCTAGTTATGACATACCTTTTACTTAAAAGTGCTCTGCTCTGGCGGTTACACGGTTTGGCCTAAATAAATAATTAAGATGTTCATTTTATAGAGAATTTTATGTAGTTTTAGAAAATTTAGAGATATTTGCAATTACAAGTACAGTTTTTGAAGTCTGAATGAAAAAAAAAATCGAGAAAACGGGTTTAAAAAAAAGACAAATTTTGGAGTTTTTTTAGCGGCAAAACGGCTTAACCAAAAATAATAATTGAAATATGTATTTCGTAGGAAATTTAATATACTTTATTTTTGTAGAAGAATATTGATCCCAAAAACTTACAATTTCTGAGTTTTTGACAAAAACTTGAAAAAAGTCGAAAATTGTGGTATTTTCTGCGATTGGTTTTTCGAGAATGGTGAAGGGGTGGAGGGGGCGTGGTTGTGTAATTTATTTTTTTTTTCTTCTACTATATATACTTTACAACATATAAAAAAAATAGCACTACCCTACCTTTTTTGGGGCAACTATCTTCTTTTTCGAGTTCCGTTTACTTGACTAATTTAGTTACCTTCGGCAAAAGTGACGAAATTAATATGAAACTAATATTAAATCGATGGAAATTGTAATTTTCAGATTGTTTGCTTACTAACAAAAATAAAATTAGCCATAAACCGAATGTTAATGGGGATAAAAGTCGTCAGTTTTTCATTTAAAGTGACTGAGTAACGCTCAGGTCAACTGGGAGGGCGTCATGTTGATGACGTCGGCTGACGGTCTTTCCACCGCTACCCGGGCGGCTGACGGTTTGTTTTATTATCTTGAAAGGTTGAAGATTCATCTGTAAAAAAATCAGCCCGAGTAAAATGACTTTTTTTTTCAAAATTTTTTACAAGTTCAGGTGCCTGGCTGACGGTCTTTCCACCGCCATCCATGCGGCTGACGGCAATTTTTGGATTCAGTACAACATCAATAACCATTCCTCAAATTTTGGAGCCGGGTAAAATGACTTTTTGAACAAAAAAAAATTACCACTTTGACCCGCCCTCACACCTAGGTCCACCGCTACCCAGGCGGCTGACGGCCAGATATATTATGTATTAGTGGAAAACTATCTATACTATTAATTTCAGCCCGGGTACTTATCACTTTTCCAAATTAACGCTACCTCCCGTACTATTATGTTTGCAAAAATACCGCGCATATCCATAATTGACTTAAAGTAGCTGATGAAAGCCACAGATGACAGACATAAAGATTGAGAACAAAATATTATGTTCTCTCTGAATCTCTGAAATATGTTACACATACACGCACATTAATTGTGAAATAATTCACATGCACACTGTATCTGTTTGTTTTTCGTGTGTATTTGAACAAAAATGGCAGATTTTACTTATGCGCCGAGCGACTGAGATCGCTCTTGCTTATGTTTGGTAAATTCAACGAAGAAGAGAAACATTTAACGAAACGGAGCTAGACTCCATTATGGTTATTCAATAGGGTCTGTTTATATTCGCACGTTTGCTTATGCGCGCATAAGCTCGGTGATGTCCATTATAGTTCTACCTTTATGCGCGCATAAGCTCGGTTATGTCTATTATAGTTCTACCTTTAAGCTGTGTTGTACAGTTGGTATATTTACCAGATATATTTTTATTAGGTTTATTAGTGGAGATTTAAATTAAAACACAGGTCAAACAGTTTGGTTTTGAAACTCTAAAAGTTCTGTGCTTTTTCAAAAAACATGTTTCGTCTATTCCAGCTTATCTACTTCATGATCAGGGGTACGATGTTTGGATGATAAATGTCCGCGGAAGCACTTACTCAAAAAAACACATTTCATTAAGTCCTAGCAATCCTGCATTCTGGAATTTTACCTTTCATGAAGTCGGATTCTATGACATTCCTGCAACAATTGACTATATTCTACAAGAAACAAACTTCGAAAAATTGCATTACGTTGGATTTTCTCAGGTAAGTAGTTTTTGTTTGTTTTTTATTTCTTTCAAAAACTATCTGTTTTATTAAAGGGTGGAGGAGTGTTTTTTATTATGTGCAGCTTACGTCCAGAGTATAATAGAAAAATTATATCAATGCAAGGTCTGGCTCCTGGTGTATTTATTGGTAATAGCAAGAGTATATTTGTACAAATCATGGCACAGTATATAGATCTAATCTTTGTAAGTAATTTAAAATTTTATTGATTTATTATGAATATTAATTTTAATTATATAGAATTCCTTAAACACTATTGGGATTTATGAGTTTCTACCAGACAGTAACTTACTCAAACTCTTGGCTAATAGCTTTTGCAGGAATGACCAAGTTACACAATTTTTTTGCACAAATTTAATATTTTTCATAAATGGATTTGATCAGGATCAAACAAACAACGTAAGAAATATTAATGTTAATTGTGTTAAATTATGTCCTCATTAAAAAAAAATCATTTTTATTAATAGACAATGCTGCCAGTGATACTAGGACACGCCCCTGCTGGAGGTTCCGTTAAAACATTGCTACATTTTGCTCAATTAAAAAAATCTGGCCGTTTCTTACAATTTGATTATGGAAAGAGAGGAAATTTACAGATATATAAGAGAAAAACTCCTCCAGCTTATGATCTTAAAAAAGTGACTGCCAAAGTAGCACTACACTATGGTGCAAATGATTATTTAGTGGATCCAAAAGATATTGAAGAACTTAGACAGGCACTGCCAAATGTGGTTGGGAAGTATTTAGTTGATTTTCCAAAATTTAATCACCTAGATTTTACATGGGCAATTGATGCTCGTAAGTTGGTTTACTATAAAAGTATAAAGTTAATGAGGTTAATTCAGAATGGAGAGCTCTAACTAAAAAATAAAAAAGATAATAATATGAATTTTAAAACAAATTAAAAGTCTAAGATTGATAGAAAAAAATTGCTCCGAACGCTTTTTTTAAGTACATGAACGTGAGGAAGTGATGTTCGATATTCAACATACGATTCAATGATAATCTACAAGGTATAAATGTGGTCCACACAGAAAGATTCAGTGTAGAATCCAACATGTTTGGCGATTGTTGTTCTTTAGATTGCGATAAGGATTTCTTTTCATTTTGCGTTCGGCTCATTTGACATAAAAATTTTCCTTCCACCTTTTGACCTCATCCGAAACTATGGATTTTGTTTAGAGCTCTGGCCACCTGTGAACTCTTTGGTAATTCTGTAGAAGGTCCTACTGTCACACTTAGTTGCCAGCCTCTTCTGCTTCTGTACCTATTGCCTTGAAACGGATACCCTTATCACGCCGCACACTACGGAGCACTACCTATAGCTGCTCTCATCTTCATGGGGTATGCAGAAGCTAGTTTCTCCCTGCTGCTGTGCTGTTGGATGCGAACTGAATGAATGAATGAATGATTACGGGTATATTTGCACTGCGACCTTAAGATCTATTGTGCCCCCTTTTTTATGATCTGGATAAGGTTTCTCATCTACAGTTCATCCTCCAAATTCGTTCCTTTGAGGAATTTGAGAATTTGGGGTATTTTTAGAGAATGTATTTGGTTCTCGTCTATATGGTACTTGCCCAGATGTTTCTGTCTGTGATGCATTAGTGCATTGCAACTACCTATTATGTGGTCCGGCGTTTCCTCATGAGCATCGCAGAATCTGCAAGAAGCACTGCTCTCTAGGCCAACTTTGATATGTTTTTTTTTTTCGATTCTTGCTAAAGTTTAAGGTGGTTTCCTAGCTACCAATCGACTTTACGTTCAGCAATTGGGTATGTTTAGTTTATAGGTATTAAACTTAGACATTTTGGTGTTTTTTAAAAGCCATATGAGTAAGTTTCTGTAACATTTTTACATATCAAACACTTTTGATTGCTTATATTTATGTATTGATTTAATTGGCCCATATGCCTCATTTGTCAACCAACTTCCAATTTAACTAAGCGTCGCAATCTTAAAAAAAAATTTAGAATCAAAATCAAGAAAACTCTTTTTGACTTTTTTTTTTTGTGCGATCCATCACCAACCGTCAATCATCAGTCAATATCTAAGAACACTTTAAAGTAAAAGAAATGTAGAATCATTAAATTTATGTTTGTTCGGTTCTACTGGTTTAATCTTCAAGGTTAAGGTCTTTGTGAAATGTCAAGCAAATGTTCCCCTCCGCCATTATTTCGTATTAAAATAATGACGGAGGGAGGAAGGACTTAAATTCCTTAAACTTAAGTAAAGACGTCATTAATTTGATTTGTATTCCTTTGAATACAAAAAAAGATGAGGCTTACAAAAATAATTTACTACAAAGTCCTAACTAACACTCCTAACCCTCTTCCACAAGAATGCTTGTGGTCTTACAAAGCAGTTAATACAACAATAACACTTTATTGGAATTTACTTCTTTTAAAAATGTTTTCTAGTTTCCTGTTGCCTTCTGCATTGCATCTATGGAATTAATATACCTACCTTAACAGTTCAAGTTCATATCGTGCTATTGTGAATTTTAAATAAATGCAAAAACATTTAAGTATACCCTTGGGCGTATACGTAATTTTTTTTTTAAATTTAATTTTGAAGTATTTTTCTTTAATTCTTCAACTTTTACATTTATAATACCTATTATCATGTATACATATTTATATTCTGGTTGAAAAGGTTAAACTTAATGACTCCAGAAAAAATTAATTCAGTTACATACCTATGTACATACATTATGTATGTATGTACTATGTAGATACATTTTCAGACTTCGATAAAAATAAGACATTTGAAAAATAGGTTCTAACCCTACACTACGAATAACTAGAACTAGTAATTTTGATATATGTATTGTGACCGAGTATTATCAATATTGTTCCTGATTTACTAAACAATGATTCACGAGAAACTGCGGGCAAAAGTTTCATGAACCCTTTAGGTACAAGGTTATATTTAAGATAATTTCTATTTTATTCTATTTTATTTTCTTTGATATTGTTTATTTCTAAATATAAAAACATTGATATCCCAAATTTCCATAATTATTATTTTATATATTGTGGAAGAACTAAAATCCTACCCTAAGTTATTGTACCTACGAAAATCGTGACCCACAATTAACATTTTATGCACGTGATTTTTGAATGACTTTGATGGGGTTGAATCTATTTAAGCTTATAAGATAAAGAACACAGCTCTTTTTCTCTCTATCAGAATTTGTTTCACACAAAGCTTTCATTCATTCATAAGCAAACATTCCTTTTGGCACATTTACTAACTTTAGCACGTTAGCTTCGGTTTCATTGCAAACGAATATCGTTGCTTCCATTTTGGTAAATATGTACATATATTTATATAAGTACAAACGGTAGCTACCTACCGTACATATTTACTAAACTGACTTTTATAAATATAAGGGAGTTCATGTATAGAATAGAAGAAACGCAGACACAACATCTATTTGTTTGTCCTACTTATAAGAAGTCTTCGGCACCATGAAGAGCACGAACAAGCACGAGCAACTAGCAGCTCGTTTTGCAAACAATCCTGCCAACCATCAACGAGAAGAACACAAAAAAAAAAATACAAGAACCAATAATGGTATATCTGGTGTTATAGCCCTTGAGGTGAAGTTGCAGTTTGGATAAATATAATCATGATCAATATTAAAATGCCATCTTGGACGAAATACCGCCCGGTACGGAGAAGATGTCTTAAAGAAACCGTTCAAAGCAAAGGTATGTAAAAAAAAAACTTGGTTGAAATAAAATAGTTGACCTGAGCTATCCAAAACTGTACCGGCCCGGCGATGATATCTAAGGCAACCGGAAACTACGAGACAATTTTTTTTTGGAAAATAAGCCAGAAATTTCAAAAGTAAAATGGAAATAAGGCTAGAAAATTTACTTTTTTTGGGTCTTACTTCCAAACTACATTCAGAAAAATAATAGTAATTTTTGGTTTGTATATTCAAACAACAAAACGGTGAACATTCATGCCCATTCATGCGAAAGTACTTGCGAAACTAATTTTTTGGGAGAGTCCAAAACTCAACATTTTGAAATTCATTGTATAATCAAATTACTGGAGAGCCAGGGGTTTCCCCGCCCTACAGCCAAGCAACTAAAGAGATTTTCTTCAAACTTGGAACTTAAATTTATTGGTAATTCCCTAGGCGAAATTGAAAATTTTCTTAGCTCCAAAAATACCTGTCAAATTTATGCTACGATAAAACTTATTTGTCGTGAAAAGAGCTGTGACAAGAAATTAAAATTAATTGGAAATTTAATATATTTTTCAAAAAACTCGTTTGGTTTGATGGAAAGATTTTATAAAAAAGTTTTTGAAAAAAAAATGATTTATTTTGAAAACTTATATTTTGAAAACGGTTTGATATTTTCTTTTGAAGTTTTGTTTTTATGTAATGTGTATATCATTAAATACTAAATAACTTACATACATTTTATATAAAAAAATATTTTTTGAAAAAAACACTTGTAAAGAATATGTGGAATTTTTTATTTTATTCGATATGTTACTGTAAATTCTCGATTTCGGAAAATTCCAGAATTTACCGGTTAAAGTTAGAAAAATTTTGTGTTCATAATATTTTTTTAGCTTTTTCAAACAGGGTAGTTTTCTGTTTAAATCACTTCTGTCAAGTCAAAATTTGTAGCACTACTAATTTTTTTGAAAATAGTGTTTGGTAAGTTTATATCAAGTTAGAACAACAATTCCAAGAATTAGGTATTACAGTGAACATCGGATGAAGATCGCCTCTTTGGCGGTTTTCATTACCAAATAAATGTCACTTTTTTTCGAAAACTTTAAATGCTCATAACTCGTAAGCACTGAAGATTTTTTGTAGCAAATTAATTGTGAAAAAAGTTTTTCGTTACTTTAAAAAAAAAAAAGGAGTGATAACGAGATATTGTGAAAGCAGCCATTAAACATCAAAACGTTAGTTTTGAAAAGTTTGCTTTAGTTTTTGGCAGTATTTTGAAAAAAAAATTTTGTATGTCCAAATTTCAATACTCTTATTTCTAAGAGTCAAGCATTGAAAAATAAGAAGAAGAAGACAACTTACCAAATTTTTGTTTATTGGGCCGGTCCAAAATGTTTTTCTCTCCGGTGTCTTACAGTAATATTTTTTGTCGGCTTGGACCTGGTTTGTCAATGCGAGATTAAAGTTAACCTTAAGTTAACTCAATAAGTATGTTAAGTTACCCCTGGATTAAATTAAAAAAAAATTCTAGATATATCTTTTGAATTTCCGCATTCATTCACTGCTTAAAAGAACTTAGCCATCGATCATTTAATTTGCAGGATTAACTAACTATCTGGTTTAACTCAGAACTAAACAACTGAGCCTTAGAGTGAAAACTTGCTGACTCAACTTTTATTTTTACCCTTTTTAATTATTTCCAAATAAGGACTTCAAATTCAAATACGCAAGTAATTAATTCAATTTAATTTTGAACAATAAACTCCACCGCCCAGACTATAAATAAAAGTTATACGGGATTGCAATGAAACTATGCAGACATTTATACATTTTCCTTCAACGTATTCAATGCTTTAATAAGCCTCAAGGACCTTTTGGATTAAGGCAGTCATATTTGGCTTCATATTGGCGAAAATTGTATTTGCGCCAATACACCCGGGTACATAGGTACCTTACCTGGTTTATTCTGGTACCTGGCACCAAAGGATCTGCCTACCATACTTGATTTTGTGTTTTACCTTCCTTCTGGAATAATGGTATAACTTAAGGACGAGCAGTGTGAGTTTACCTTTTGCATGGCCTACGATAAGCCCAGGATAAAAAGGATTTTCCTTAATTTTTGTTTTATTATTTTTCTTTCAACAAATTTTTTTGTTTTGTGTGTTCGAATTTAAGGAATCTTAGAATTCTATTGGATTAATGTATAAATAATAAATTTATAGAGATAAAATTTTCAAAACTATAATAAAAGAACAAGAATTTACTTTTGTGTGCAATAATATTTAAGTTCTTAAGTTGAAGTTGTGATTTTCCTTTGAAAAGCAGCAGTTCCTTTTTATTCATTTATTTTCAAAGATAAATTACTAATTTATCTAAGTGTTAAAGAACTTTAAAAAATTCCTCAAGGCCCAAGAGAGATAAGAAAAACAACATGGGTACATTTTGCTATGATCATTATGAACATCCACTTTTGTGGTGCGAGGAGAAGAAAAGATTAATGGAACGCAAAAATGCCGAAGAAAGTATGCGAATGTGGCGACGTAAAAAGGCCGAAGAGATGGCAAGGACCGAAAAAGACAAACAGGAGGTGAGTGCGAAAGTGTGTGTTATTCTCTGAATAGGTTTTTTTTTATTTTTTTTATTTTTTTTATTTTAAACTTAAATTAAAGAAAAAATGTCTACAAGGCGAATATAACAATAGGAAAGAATAAAGTTGAAAGGAAAAGTGACATTTCTGCAAATTCATGTGTGACATTGCACGAGGGATTTTTCTTCTTTTTTTTTTAAAGCTGTTGTAATGTGCGGGTTATTGATTAGTAAGAATATTGATTGGATTATGAAGAAGAAAAAAAAAGAAATCATATATTTTTTGTTGACCGAGAAGGGATGACTGATTTTAATGAAAATACAAGTAGGTGGTGTTGGTGTTTAAAGGCATTATTCTGGTGTTGTTTTGATTTTGTTAAAATGTTTTCTACAAGTTAAAGGAAAGCAAAGTGTTCCCGAATCAAATAAAATGCACACCAGTTGCTTTAAGGATGCTGTAAAATTAATATAAAAAAATTGTTTTTAAATTTCATTAATTTAAAGTCCTAAACTTTACAAAGGAAATACTTGAAACTTATTGAAAAAAGATCAATGTTTTATATGCAGTGAGATATAGAGGGCCATATGCATACAAAGTAGGAAAAGCTTTTCCTGGTAAATCTCTCTATACGAGTTGATGATGTATTTCCATATGGCTCAATGTGTTGATTAAATGGAGACTAACCAATCCTCTTTAAGTCGTCATTATATTTAAATATTAGTAAGACCCACGAAGTTGAAGCTCTTCATCTGCATTTCATTTTGTATGCCCAAAATTTTTTGAGTGAATCAAACATTCTGTATGAAGATTCTGCATTCCTATTCAAAATTCTATATTTTTTTATAAGCTCTAGGTTGTGTTTTGGCTAAAATAAGTTTTTTTTTTAAGTATCGACCAGCTTGTGCTGGTTGTTTGTCATTAAATGTCATATCAGGTCAAAACCTTGATTTGAATTTTTTATCAAATGCAAAACTTACCATATACCATATGGGTCTCGCATTACTGTCTTTTGAACAAAATTTGCCCTTAATTTCTTCTTCATTTTTGTAAAATCCATATTTTTTTTAATTCCATAAATTTAAATAGGTGTTGGCTAACTTTGAATGGAAAAAAAACTCTAAATGTGGGAAGTAACGTTACCTCCCATAGAATAATTATTTTGATATTTTCGATTTTTCTAGAAACGGTTCTTCTGATAATTATCAAAATGTTTATGAAATAGCGTCTAGAATTTATAAAAAGTATTCAATATTTAAATTTTCAAAATAAAATAATAAATTAAATATTTCAAAAACGCCTGATACATATTTTTGAAATTTTGTATAAAACGTTTTATCTTTAATAATTTGAGCAAAAATTAATTTTATTTTCCAAAATAACGGTACCTTCCAAAAATGTTAAAAAAAACATTTCAAAAATCTCAAATTCATAGAAAAAGGATACAAATTTTGTGTGGACTGGTGTTATTTTAGAAATTGTGTACTTAATTTATTTATTTATATAAATACATATGTACATATGTAGGTAAATAACATATCTACATATGTGTTGAATTATTTATGAATTGAATATGTTTGGTTAAGGGTTCAAATTTGTAGTTATAATCAAAATATTTTTTTAAGCTTAAATAGACTTAAAAATGACGATGTCATCGCACATAAGGGCAAGTACATGTGACCCCGTCGTGTATTTTTGCTAATTTTAACTGCTTAAACATTATTGTAACTTTTTTGGGTTATTTGTTCTGATAGTAAATCTAATTCTCTACTCTTAATTTAGCCTAGTTTTCGCGTCCCTTAATTCCCTCAATTTTCTTGTTTGTTGGAACGGAACATAACGGAGTGTTTCCATTGGTAGTCTTTCCAGTAAAAACATATTTGTGTCGAAAAATGTTTTTCAGTAATTTTAAAGTAAAAGTATTTGTTGATTTGTTTGTAAGCTTTTAAGTATTCTTTATTAGGTAACTCTGCGTAAAATAAAATTGATCCGAATTCGATGTGTTTATTCGTTCTCGAGACTAACCAGAAGAAAAAAGGTATCGCGAACATATACGTACACTGTACATACTCAAATCATAAAGACATGTTTACACTATAGTTACTATAATTTTTTTTTTTTGGCTTAATTCGGAAACTAAGCCACTTTTTGTGGGTAAATAAGCCACTAACGATTTTTTTTTCTTTGACTTGTTCTATCGCCACTGGGCAAAATTAAAATATTTTCTATGAGTATATATTTTAAACTTTTTTTTTTTAACTTTTTAAGTTGCATTTTTAAGGTTATTAAGTAGAACTTGATATGCTTTTCTTAAAATATTTTTTACTTGCGACTATTAGGGTAAGTCTTGGATTCGTAAAAAAGAGGGTGCCCCATAATGTTTTTTTTGAAAAATATTATATTATAAAAAAAAACAAAAAAAAATTGACTCCTATAAAAATTCATTATTGAAATAGAGAAGCATTTTTTTTTGCCATCGTTAGAATACCGTTAGGATGGGTGGTCACCACTTTTTTTTTTTTTTGAAAATTAAAGAGCTGTATACAATTATCTTTTATAATGAATGAAATATTATTATTTTTTTGGAATAGCACTGCATAAAAAAAAAACAACAAAAATCAAACTTCTTTCGAAAAATATAAAATTTATCACCACGCCATGACTTCCTGACTTATTTCAATTTATTTTGACTTTAAACGTACACATCTCATTCATATCCAGATTTTTCCGAAATCTATCGATAACAAAAAAAAATATGTCTAACTCATCTCGATTACAAAAAACCGATTATAAAAAGTCTTATGGTGGTTTGATGGTCGAAAACTTGGATTTTAGTTTCGCGTTGGGATTGGGATCCCTAACTTCTGAGAACAATAACGTTACTACCGATAACAGAATTTTATTGAAGTTAAAGTCACTAAATTATTACCTTAAGTTTTTAACACATGTACATATGTATGTATATAATATAATAAAACCATTAATTATTATCTTTTCAGTACTACGACATGTTTGTCAAACACTGTCCTTGGGGACGACCTGGAGGTGGAGCACCTAACGTCGACGTACGCAGAAGGGACATTTCTTCAATCGGACTGCACTCAACTCCATCTATTGTAAATAGTTAATTACACAGCCACCACATGTTACACATCCATTCATACATTACATCCATTTATAATGTACAGCAAATAATAAATTAATGCAACCGCTTCCGTTCCCTCATATTTACAGAGCGCAATGCACCTCAACCGAAGCTCTTCGTTATTGCTACCTTGTCGCCGCTACAGCAACTACTTTTCACCGGGAAAACGAAGAAAATGTCATGGTATGACCATGACCGAAATTCCTGACATCTCCATTGCCAATTGTGAGGTGGCAAAAAAATACGCAATTATTGAGAATACACCCGTGTCGGGGGATGGCATCGTTCACAAGACACCAGATGGTTTGCAAATAATATTGAAGGATCACCCAGCGATGACATTTAGAAATAAAGGTCATGTGGACATAGAAGTGTGTTATAAATCTCTTCCCAAGGGAAAGCAAACCTTAGACAAGATAGTTGTTAACAAAAAGGATGAGTGTCCTTCGTCGACGTTGTTGGGAAGAGCAAGTAAAAAACATAGGAATAAAGCGGTAGGGTTATAGCAGCAAGGGCTAATGTTTGTTTTTTTTTTTCTTCTTTTTTCATTTGGCCTTAATATTTCTATATATTTATTATGCATGAGCTCTTAACTAGTGAATTATTTGCTTTAGAATGGACAGAACTGGGAAAAACCTGCACCAGGTGGCAAATCGTGTCGAAGTCCAAAGGCTAAGGGTAGTTCGTTTATGAGGTCCTTGGTATATAATACGAAACAATTTACGACCTTCACAACCATTTAATGTTGTTTTCTTTCTTTATTTTATTTTTTTTTATACTTTTTCTAGGGCTGGACCAATAAAGAAATGCTCAAGGAACTGGATCAAGATAACCCAGTTACACCAGCTGAAAAACTTACTTTCAAGAAACGACCATTGAAGAAATCCGACAAATGCTGTACCCTGTGTACTTGTAAATGCCCAGATAAGGGAGGAAGTCCAATAAAATTGTCTTCATCGTCACCAAACAAAGACTACGAAAAAACTCGTTCAAATCGAAAAGGGAATAAAAAGGACTCCAAAGTTACAATATGTCCTCGTCTCTCCCGTCATTGTACAATGACATCGGGCGTTCATGATAATGGCGGTGTGGAATTGGTGCCACTCCTGGCACGACGACGAGCCGAGATCCGTCCGATAAGTTTATCTAGTACGGATGTTACGAAACGGACATCATCCGATAATAGGTACGCTTCAAATAGTAAATGTTGCTTAAAAAAATTCACCTTGCATATCCGATAAGAGCATTTCATTGATGATCAAAAAAAAAAAATAGAAAAAAAAAACAGACAAAACGCACTTCTTGTCATACAAACAAAAATTAAATTAAACAAAAAAAATTGTATTAAACAAAATAAAAATCATTTCATAAATGCGCACCATCCACCGACCTCGCCCTTCTGCCAGATGGAAGACCGATACAGACCTACAATATTTGAGTGACTTGAATACACAAATGTCACAAAAACGTCGCAGCTTTTCAATGTCACAGCAGCTCGAAAAAGATTTGTGTAGCAAGCATTTTGAAACATTTGATACGTTTTGGGGAAGACCCGGACATGGGGCTCCGACAAATATTAAATCTAAATTGAAATTGGACGATTTGCTTTATGGTGTGCAAAGTTGTACTGAGTAAAGCAAATTATGTGCAATATTATGGGAATCAACGATACAATAATATGAAATTATATTTTTATGGTTTTTGTTTAAGCTGGAAATTGATATTTTAGAGATAGAACGAGAGTCTTCTTTATATCTACTGCAAAATTAAATCACTTGCTTTTTATAACCACTATAGTTATATGTTTGTAACGTTAAAATAAAAAATTTTAAAATTATTGTGAATTGTGAAAAAGAGCAGGTACGTTTTAAGTTTTTGTAAATTTTTTTTGTCAATTTTTTTTTATTCAGCATCAGTACTTTTAAAAACCGAAACTTAAAAAAAAAACAGTTTATATAATTTAGCTTTGAATCATAATTATGTATGTATTTAACTCTTTAATGTTAAAAAAAATCACTGCAAAGCTAAAATTTCTTTAGGTCATTTGATTATTTTTTTCGGAGCTTTTTGTTGAATCCTCACACCTGAAAATATGCCATTCTATATGTGTTTCATTTCAATCCTGTACCCTTGCGTATCTAGTTTAACCCAAACGTAAATGACAAAAAAATACTTATTTTTGACTTACTCGTAATTTGTAGCTTTTTTAATTCTAACTTAAAATTAATAAAAAAAAACTCATATTTTGGATTCAAAGCATTCAGCATTCGAGCAAAGCTAAATTTTAAATTCTCAGTTCCCGGTAACTTGCCCCGCATTTAGTCCAGTCAATAAAGGTTTTTACTTCAAATTTTTCAAGCTTTTAAAACTTTTCAAAAACAGATTATATAACAGGGGCACCCTTTATTTATACATATATTATTTAAATTAATTTAATTTAAATATTATTTAAATTGTATAGTTTTGGAAGAGGGGAAACCAATTTTTTTCTAGTTACTACCCAAATACATTCAAAATATATTTTTTCAACAGCTACTAATGGAAACAACTTGAATTAAAGACTGGGCTTCTAGCTTTTTTCCACTTTGACGGAAAATTTTTCCTTCTACCTAGATTCTTCTCGTAATTATTTCGAATCAACTTATATCTCTTATGCCATGTTGTCCCACTTAACCCCAACATTGTTTTGAATTCTTTAACCTCAAAATTGCTCATTTCAGTCTTCATTTTGCATTCAAATTATTTTCAAATTGCATCAAATTTTTCATCTTGCTGTACATTTTTGTTTATTTTAAATAAATATATTATACATAAATAGTACCTCTCATAGAACATTCCATTTTTTCATGATTGGCTGAGCCAATTTTGATTTGATGAAGATTTCAAAATGTTCAACTAATATTTTTGAAATTAAAAAAACTTTTTTTTTCAAAATTGAAGTAATAAAATCTTTTATAAATAATAATTAGCATACCAATTTTTGTTCTTATGTTTAAATGTTTGCTTATGTTTTTCAGTTATTAATATTTATTTTTAAAGAAACAAAAAAACACTGTTTTTCAAAAATAACTTAAAGCTCCACACAATGTCTTACCTCTTTTCTAAATGTAACATGATATGCCATGGAATTACCCCACATGCACCATTTTGTTTATTTTTGTTTTTTTTTCTGTTTGCTTCAATTGTTGATGTTTTTTTCTAGATTAAGTCAATATTTTGCCTACTTGCCTAAGATGCAAGTTGAACAAAGTGTTAAAAGGACAAATCATAGCAAAAAAAAAAATATCCCATATCCATATCCCCTATACAATAAATTAATAGTATAATTAATAGTATTATTGTTAAAAAAATGTGACAGTGTAAATTTTAAAATAAACTATGTACTTATATTTAAGATTTTAGATTGTAAATAAATTCGAAAAAAAATTAAAGATGTAAATGCTTTTTTTCTGATTAATTTTTATTGTATTTCAAATAGAAAATTTAAATTGTAAGACAAATGTTCCACCCCTTTGAATTTTTCGTATAAAGATAACGCTGAGAAGGATTTGGGTGAGTTGCATAATTTGCCTTGTCCTAACAAGCTTAAGCTATTTATCGCATCTTTTGCCACTCACCTTGGCATATTTAACGATTATTTTTTACATGGATTTTCTATTTAAAATTAAAAAAAAAAATAAATACTTCCGAAAATACTAAAAAAAAATAAATTTAACAGGAACCGAAATATTCAACAAAATATTCAAAATCCAAAATGGTGGCATTGACTCGTTTAAATGAAAAAAAAAAAAATTGGGAGTCGCACGTTGCTGGACCAATTGCTTTGCACATGATTGATGGTCCATAAGTTAAGGCTTAGATCATACACCATGTCAAGATAAATGTAGAAGACCAAATATAAAAATAAAATTAAAAGGCAGTATAAATAGATGTGCCTCATGTTTACATATTTTTTTTATGCATATTTACCATGCCTATTGTATATGCCTTTATGCTTTATAGAATTACAATTTAAAGACCAATTAAATTTATTTTTTTTTTCATGTCCTTTGAGTTCATAGTAGGGATCTACCTAATTGAAACCCTTTTTACCATCGGGGATGCTTTATTTTTAATTATAATTTTTATATTATAATTATAATTATAATTTAATTAATCCGTGCGTCCACATCTAAAGAATTAAGTCAAAGATGAATGATGAAATAATTGTACGCAATCTGATAGGTACATACATACGTATATATAGTTGATTTAATGACTAATCAATGATGATACGATAAGCCACATAAACCTTCTGATATTTTATTTTAATTTACTAATGCCTTTTTAATGCATTCATCTGCAGAAAAAATTTTGTATGCGTTTGAGATTATTTATTGATGTATAACATTCTCGAAATAAAAAAACTTGCAAACCAAGTAAATTAAATATATTTTTAATTTTTCAAATAGCTAAAATTAATCAAATTTAAAGAGGACCTTAAAATAAAGACTTAAATTTGTTTGTGGAATGGCGCGGTCCGAAAGAATAGTGAAAACGTGATTCGGGATTTTGTGCCGCGGGATTTCGTTTTTCGTTCCAGTTAGATGAGATTTTTTCTTAATAATAACGAAAATGTGTATTGCTAAGAACAACAATTTAGAAAACAAAATTACTTTTTATTAATTTATCATAAAATATTTGCTTCCTCAAACAGAAACAATAACAACAATGTGTTGTTCTCAATCATAGCAACATGTTGTTATTGTTGTTTCATCGACTTCTCCGAATTTATCGTATTGGTTTGGGGAAGCCTTAAAAGGATAGTTTTAAACTCAAAACTTGCACAGAAAATGTTGAAAGTGTAATTTTTACCACTATCGGAATCTCATCCCTTCTACCCACTTATGGAGAATTCGGACTCAATGATATTTTTTTTTTTTGTTGAACCTCCCAAACTCTTTATACACTCTCTGACATGAAGTAACAACTCTTTAGGGCTACAGTTAGCGGCAGGAACCTCCCCGCCGCCGGCCGCCGTCCTGGGGCAACCTGATCGCTCTCTTCTTCCTCCTGCCCAGACAAGTCTCATGCTCCTGTAGGAATAAACGTCGGTAGGAGGGAAAGAAAGGGTTCTCAAGCTAAGGAGTTATTTTTATCTCTTTGTGATGTCTAGTTTGGGATCCCTTGCCGTTAACGGTCACGGCTCGTTTTATTTTGAATTTAAACTGAAAACTCAACCGTCAAGACCTAAAAATGTATGGTATATAATCTTCGCGATTCGGATACGGAACGTGGGTCACCGATTGCCGAACAACATTTTAGACTGTAAATCGATGGACAGACGTCAAACTGGATTGCCATCTAGGGACCAAAAAAATCTAAGAAATTCGATTTTTTTTCTTGCTTTACATAAATAACAGTCCCGTAATTTCCCATTGCTTCTAAGAAAGCCGAAATTGGCTGCTTCAAATGAAAGCCCACTGCCCTGAAATATTGGTTCCCTATCCCGAGGGATGGGATGTATCAAAGTAGATGTGATTTAAAGAGCTAAAGTATATGAAGCAGGTACCTATGACAAATTTTCAGTCGACTATATTAAAGGACTTTTTCTGAAACACGAACAATTTAAATACGCATAACAACGATAAAATTCCTTCCAAGCAATCATATTCAACAAACTGGAGATCGTAAAGAAATTCATCTGCATGTATGAATATGATATCTATATTATGTGTTTCTTGTTTTCCCTGCTAATACCTTATATAATATTTATCTCTATACTTACCCAACCCACCAACAATGACGTGTTTATGTTATTTTAGCAAAACTAAACAATGAAAAAATATTCAAATTTAAATCTGAATCCAGAATCAACCAGCTACATAAGTGAACGTAAAGTGTAGTTTTTTGGTTTCCGTGTGAAAAAAAAAGACACGGAGAGGAGATAGGTACTTGAAATTCAGTTCTCGCAATCGCAGCACACAAATGCGATATATTGCTTTTCTAATCTTCTTCCCTTCAACAAAAAAAAAAATCTGCTTTTTCTCGCACATTGCCACATTGCCGAAGGACTATTTTCATAGAGATGTTGAAGTCTAAGGACTGACAAAAAAAAATCTCAGTTACTATAAAACATGACCCATAAACCACATAAATATAGAATTGAAAAGAAAAATAATTTGTATTCCTTCACAACAAAAAATACAATTTGAAAATAAAAATTAAGGGAAGAAAAATATACGACACCTATGTATGTATACACTATACACTGTTAGAACCAACCAAAAAATGTGGTAAAACGTCAGAAACTTGGCTGGTGGCCAAATTCTCAGGCCTGGGCATGCTAAAAAGATACAAAATATTTATCTATCCATACTGCCACAGCACATAGATACACCATGTCCTGTGTTACTTTTATTACACCAAACGAAAAGTTCTATTTTGTACAACAAGGTGTATAGCACAAAAGTGCCATCTGGCTCATGGTTTTTTGGTATAGCTATATGCTGATGCTGATGAAGATGAATATTGTCCATCCGACAGCACCACCATTCTGCTAGATTTCAATTGCATTGCATCAAGCAGATTGGATGACATTGGCATATCTGTAAAGTTTTGGCCACGTCGCTGGCATGAATTTGGATACAAAAGGTAAAACTCGCTGAATATTTTATTTCCGATGCAAAAGAAAAAAAAAAAATATTATATATTGCACGGTTGCTAGTTTAAAAGATTTCTTCCATATTTGGGAGTTGTTTTTCTTTTTTTGCTTTGAAAATTCTGGGAAATCTGGGGTACATAGTTGATTTCTCTTGGTAAAAAAAACTCAGTTAACATTAGCTGATTTGGTATAAGGCAAGACATTTGAAACCACTTAGAAGGAATATATGTATATATATGGAGTTCAGAATCATTGAATTGTGATATATTGCATACCTATATGTGCTCAAAATAATAAAATTTCAGAATTTACTGGTGAGTTTTTTTTTTTTTTGTATTTATAATAGTTTGCCTGGTCCGCTTCGCACATTCCAAGGTTTAAACTCTCTTTTTGGGGACACTGCTGCCTTCAAGCAACTCTGTTGCTCCGCTTGGAGTATGTCCTTGTATTTGTTCAGGTCACGTGGATTCGATGGGAAGCATGTCGAATTGATGATACAAACAATGTGCGTATCTTGCGACGTTGAATTTCTTTGATGAAGCGTTCCAAGTGTAATTGATTTTTAAGTTTTTTTTTTAAATATCAATAATAAATCAGTAATCGATTTGATAGTTGTTTCTCTATATTCAAAAATATTTCCTTAATATCGAAATCGATTCAATTTATCCCTCCAATTGTGATCATGATCATCATCGGCTCGACAACCGGGGTCCGGTCCTGGCCTCCTTCAACAAGTCTCTCCACCTATCCCGGTCTTGAGCCGACGCCATCCACTTGCACACCCCAAGGCTTCGGGCGTCCTGGTCTACGTCATCTCTCCAGCGCAAGCATGGTCTACCACGCTGCCGTCTACCATAGAATGTACCACAAAGGACTTTCCGAGCAGGCTCATGCGAGCTAGGTGCCCTGCCCACCGGAGTCTACCGAGCTTAATTTTTGTCACTATGTCTGCTTCAAGGTAGATTGCGTACAATTCATGATTGTACCGTCTCCGGAATCGCCCTTCCTCACATATGGGGCCAACAATTCTCCTTAAGACTTTTCTCTCGAACGCGGCTAAGAGGTCGGAGTGTCTTTTGCTAAGCACCCAAGTCTCGGATCTATACGTGAGTACTGGCAGGACCATGGTCCTGTACAGCAGCAGTTTTGAAGTTATGGTGAGATTTCTGGATTTGAAGAGCTTTGACAGACTATAAGTAGGCTCTGTTGGAATTGAGCAGCCGCCCGCGTATTTCTTCTTCTAAATTATTATCAGCTGCTACTGTTGACCCAAGGTATTTGAAGGATTGCACCACTTCAAATTCGTGTTCCCCTACCTTGATTGTTTGACCAACTGTTCTTCTCGCATTCGACGCCACCATGTACTTAGTTTTACCTTCACTAATGTGCAGCCCCAGATTCTGTGCCGCCTGCTCGTTCTGGATTAAGGAATCGTGTACAGCTTGTTCGGTCCTTCCGATGATGTCAATTTCGTCTGCGTAAGCCAGTATCTGGCTGGACCTGTTGACGATGGTCCCTCTTGTTGCTGTGCCAGAGTCACGGATTGCTTTCTCCAACGCCAGGTTGAAGAGGAGGCAGGCCAAACCATCCCTTTGTCGGAGTCCATTAAAGATGTTGATTGGTCTGGATAGCAATCCGGCTATTTTTACTTGGCTTGTTACGTTGGTCATGGTCAACTAACAAAGTCGTGTCAATTTGTGATGTCCAGACATTTATAACCCATTTGCACCGGTATCTCTTTTCAACTCTTCTTCTTTTTTTTTTCTAATACGCTCATACTGTGTTAAAACATTTAAGGGTTTAGGTGCAAGCAAATGTTTGAAACCAGTTTTTTTCGCTATTATTTATATTTTAATAATAATATAAATAATTTCTTTGAGAGTAAAACAAATAATGCCATTTTTTTATTTTGTTTCTTTAAATTTTTTAAAGAAAACAACGCTTAAATGAAAAGTTGAAATGCAAAAATTTTTATTATTGTCCAACAAAATATTCAATTTGTAATAATGAAATAAAAAAGCCCAAATTGTCATTTGTTTTACTGAAGCAGCTCCGTTTTTAACCAAATATGTATGTTATATTAGCTTCAGGATAGGATTTTGAAAATTTTGAAAAATGTAATTTTTCACTCATAGGTATTACAATATTAACCTCATTTGTAAGGATTTTGAAAAAAAATTTGATAACATTTGATGAAAATCGTGCTATTTTTGCGATTATCTTATCACATTGTTCAAAATTTTATAATACCCGTTATTGTCAAAAATAATATTAAGGCTTAGAAATGATTCATATATATATCTAAATTATTTTTGAAAAAAATCAAATATCAAAAAACTAAGACTGGACGCGAGACAGAGACGAGACCAACGTGCCTAGACGTTGGTCTTTTTTTAGGGCCGAGATTTCTCCACTGAGACCGAGAGTATCAATATTTCAACAATATTTTTGGACACTTAGCAAAAAAATTTTGGATACTTTTCTTACAATTCTTTTGGATTTGTTTTTGAATTTTTTTTATTGGAAATAATTTTTTTTCGATAAATTTGTGTAACATTTTACATATTCAAAATATTATAAAATATAAGCGACCTAGACCATCAAAACTAGGAATCTTAGAGAATTAGAAATTACATATTCGTGGTGCCACCGTTCAATCAATGTATCGCATGAAACGAATATTCAATATTTAACTGAGGTGGCATTATTGCTTCCTACAAAAATACCTAACTTTTCTCATAATCGAGATCTATGTAGTCCCACCTTTAAATCGATGTATCGCATAAAACGGAAACCCTATTTTTATCATTAAAATTGTGTTGTGGCCAACCAAAGTTCGACCACTCAAAAAAACTTAACATCCTTCAAAGAAAAAACACTTCGTTCTCGTTGATTCTCATCTAATCGTGTCACCATTATAAAGAAATAAAATCCATGCAGTTCCGTCAATTAAGAATTGAAGCTTCTGGATTTCGTGATATTGTGAATCAAGACTTCGTACCCAACCCCTTCTCAACTTACATTTAGATAAAAAATGTAATTTTGGAACGAATATAATTGTAAAAAGCAATAAAAACACAGAGCTCTTTAGCATATCTTTTTAGAGACTAAAAAGTTTTTGCCAGGTCATTTTGTACAGAAACAAACTTTCAAAGTGTAGAATTTGTTTACCCTTCGCCACCCAAAACACTTGTTCTTATAAGGAAAATAGTTTTCATAACATAATAAATTTAAAAAAATGTTTGCCATCAAAAAACTTATTGACGAAATGTGCTACACCCCTATGCTTGCGAACATTTTTCTCAAAATCTATTCAAAATCTATTGATTATATGAAAGAAAATTATGCTCTTTTTAGAACTTGTTTAAACGTCAAACTAAGCACTAAACAAAAACTCAGCTTTGTCGAAATTTGACATATTGGAACGTTTGGGTGTTTTTTGTTTAATTTTTCTATAACGACTGATAGAGTATGCTTACTGTTTTGAATATATTTTTTTTCCAATTGTTTGTAAAAGAAAATCACAAATCAATGAAAATAATATAATGGGGAAGGAATCCTTTTCTTGTTACATAATATAGTATAAGTAGATGTACATTATGCATATGTTTTCGTATTTTACCTATATTAACCACATACTATACATACATATATAATGTTCTTATGTACTATTTTTTTATGATAGAAATGTTTTTCTGATTAGAATTTTGTCAAAAAGTCAAAGGCAACCCAAAAACCACAATTTGAATGTTATTTGAATTATACAAACATAAAGGTACATAGCATAGTTGTCTTTCATCTATTTTCTTGCCCAGTTCACTTTTTCGTTCTTGTTAACAGATGTTTCTATAGCTCTAAGGATCAGCTGAAACATTATTATGTACTACAAGGAGTGCTTGAAACTAAGTATGTATCGTATAGGATTTGGTATGGTACATAGGTATGTCCATTGCAAAATGCCTTCTTGCGAAAGTTCGTAATGACGACGACTCTTAATGCAATGTTTATAATATGGGCAATGGAATGGCATTTGTGTAGAGTGCAATGGAAAACATTTTGAGTGTGACCATATGGTGTAAAATAAATTGTTAATATTGTTTTTGTTTATACTTTCAATAAAAATTGATGTGCTAAACTATTTTTTTTTTTAGATAAATCATTATAATTGGCAATAATTGCTAATAAAAAAGTTGTCAATTAAATAAAAGCAAATAGTATATGTTTTTTTAATACTTTGCCACAAATCGTATAATAATTATACTTATCTCAAAAACTTCACATATGGCGAATGCCTTAAGTGCATGCAATTTCTGCAACTCATTCTTAAAATATGTAGAAGGAAAATTTTCGTCACTGTGTAATTTATAGAGAATTCAATGAGCTATATTTTTGAATACAACTATTTTATAGTTTTATCAAAAAATCTCTAAGTTTTGGTTCAGTTTTCTTCCCTAAAACAAAATATTCGGCTTTATCCTTAAATGTCTTAAATTGAAGATGGCCACCACAACTTAAGAAAATAGCCTACAGTTTGAATTCTACTAGACTCTGACTTATAACGCAAACCTGAATTCCTTTGTTGGGACGGAACCCCGAAACATGTTTAAAAAAAGTGTGTATACGCCCAAGTGCATCCTACTGTTTTCTTGCCATAACTTTGTTTTTCTGACGTTTTCTCTGAATTTTATTTTCATATATTTGAGAACCATTTGAAATTTGTATTTTCTTAATTTTATTTTATTAGATGATTCTACGTGATCTTTAATGGCCTCCAATAAAACCATTTTTAATGATTTTCGATTCATTTTCCTATTTATTTGATTTGCTTTTTTTTCCAGAATCATCATCCTTTTTCGTTGGTAGGTTTTTGAAAAAATTCGAATAATCTAAAATCTTCATATGGGATCTACATACATACATAAAGACAAAACCTGTTAGTATCAGGATTTTTTGAATTTCTATGTAATTTTTCAGTCTGTCAAAGCTGTTCAAATCCAGAAATCTCACCATAACTTCAAAACTGCTGCTGTACAGGACCATTCTGCCAGTACTCACGTATGGATCCGAGACTTGGGTGCTCAGCAAAAGACACTCCGACCTCTTAGCCGCGTTCGAGAGAAAAGTCTTAAGGAGAATTGTTGGCCCCATATGTGAGGAAGGACGATTCCGGAGACTACAATCATGAATTGTACGCAATCTACCTTGAAGCTGACATAGTGAAAAAAATTAGGCTCGGTAGTTCGCATGAGTGAAGAGAAACCGGCTCGGAAAGTCCTTTGTGGTAATTCTATGGTAGACGGCAGCGTGGTAGACTATGCTTGCGCTGGAGAGATGGCGTAGACCAGGACGCCCGAAGCCTTGGGGTGCGCAACTGAATGGCGTCGGCTCAAGACCGGGATAGGTGGAGAGACTTGTTGAAGGAGGCCAGGACCGGACCCCGGTTGTCCAGCCGATGATGATGATGATGATGTAATTTTTTAATGAAAGTTATAAGTTTGAATTTAATGAAATGAATTTTCAAAAAAGTGGGACTATGTTATGTCGGTGGTCTGGGTTCGATTCCCAGCCTCGTCCATCTAAAAAAAACATAAATGTTTTTTTTTTCACGGGCTTCTGCCTTTTGCAAGTAATTGACAATTGAAGAGTGCTAAAACAAAACACGCAAAATATTTATGTTTATACCTTAACTCAAAACTGAGCCAGTTAAGAACCAGCATCGTAAAAAAATAATTTTTTTATCAATGAACTTTTAAAAATACAAATACTTGTTTCGAAATCTAAAATTTATATAAGAACAAGTATTTAGCAAAAGAAATTAAAAGCTAAGCTGTTCCTTAGAAGTTCGAAATAAAAACCTTTTTTTTTTGATAGGAACATAAATAAATAATCCGGATCTTAGTAACATTAAACTTTAAGTGATTGATTTTTAGGTTTAAAAAAAAAATTAAGTAGGACGGTCACCATGAGAACTGTGAAAAATAGATAAATGGAAGAACACATTCACGGAACATGCTATGCCGGGCATGTCAAAAGCTTAAACATGCTGCTGAATGAATGCATCGTTTGCAGTAAATCTTGTTTTTTGTATTCCACGTTTTCTTCTTTTTTTCTGTTTTTTTTTTTTTTTAATCCTTACCACGATAAACCCATGCCATGCTCATCCTGAACCTATGTAGGTATATCTCTGCTACAGCAGCAGAGGGATTCAATGGTTTGTTTGATGGGCAGACTCACAATACTATACTCTACTCTACTTGTAGGTAACGTCCAGCTGCCTTCATTTGCACCACTCGAAAGTAGTTCTCTTAAGAGCAGCAACTTGGATGAGCTTTAACGCGATGATGGTGTAACGGTTGCAGAAATGCTATATAGAGTTTCAAGTGGTTGATAGATGTTCATTGTCGAAGCTGGCGAAGTGGCAAGGATATATGAGGCCGTCAGTGCAATAGTGGCGTAACCCACTTTTTTTCAAAAATGAGTTTTTCATGAAAATGGGTCCCTTATAATATCTATTTTAATACAAAAATAGTTTTAGGCAGCTATCTACACTCAAAACCAGATGGCACTCAAAAAGGTGTTATTGCATTTTATAATTTGATCATAGTTTCAGTGCAATAGTGGCGTAACCTTCATACTTCTCTTAGAAACTGTTTGCTTCGGTATAGATTGGCAGTTAAAAAGTTTACACGTATGTTTGGGAAGAGTCTACAACGTCAAGGGGGCCTCAAGAAATTGGATATTGTTTTATGCAATATTTTAAGAACGTAGAACAGTTTAAAAAAAAATAATTACGTATTCTGATCAATGTGGGGGCCAAAATAGAAATATAAAACTTTCTCTGTTGTGCCAATTAATGTTGTACCATCCCGATTTCATTGTTAAAGAAATGGACCATAAGTTTTAAGTTAGTCGCCATTCCTATTTGCCATCTGACCAAGATTTTGGTTTAATAAAGAAGAATAAAAATTTTATAAGGATATCTTCGTCCCAAATGATTGGGTAAATGTCAACAAATGCCAGAAGGTTTCTCTTTCTGGCCGAGGAAATTGTGAAAATAACTTCATCTGATTTTTTTTCCACAAAATCTCTCGAAGAAAATATCAGAAATAGGAATATGTCCATTTAAAATTGAAATTGGCTTGAAATTCAGCAATTACATTTCGAAAAAAATAAAACTTTTTCAATTTTTTATAAGTATTCCAATGAAATTGATGTTTTACTCGAAGAGGTAAATGTAAAAAAGAGACAATCCGTAGATTAAAAAAAAACTCAGCCAGCTTAAGGAACCTAAAATAAATGATAAAAAAAGAGAGACTCAATAGAACTGCTTCAATTTATATGTACCACCAATCCATCACTTATAATAATTTAAAAACGTCAACAGGTGTTCCAATTGAAAAATTTGACGTTTTATCAGACTAGGAATAAAATCATTAAAACATAAGTAAAAATGTACACATAATTTTTTGTTGTTAAAATATTGAACTATGAAAGAAATTAAAAAATAATATAATAAATTTGGCGTAACCTTTCTTTTTTCTTTATTTTTAATGAAAACCGTGAATGCAATAGTGGCGTAACCCACTTTTTTTTCCAAAATAATGTTGAATTTAAAAAAAAGAAGCTTGCCCTACAAAGTATGTCCTTTTTTAAACTCTTCTACGTTTTTAGATTAATCAAAAATGTCAAAGGGAAAATATAAAAAATGTTTAAAGAAACCCTGTTTCTTAAATCTCTCGTAACTCTAAAGTGAATTTTATGGGTTACGCCACTATTGCTCTCACGGCCTCATATAGGATGCGAAGGACCGGTCGTGGTGACGATGACGATGCTGGTGGTGTCCTGTCCTACTTAGCTCATGGATATGACCCAAGCGCTCGCCAAACATATTAACTAAACTATTGTTTTCCTTTGCAGCGTCTGTCTGTTTATCGAAATGCTTTGAATGTAGAAATATATATAAATGGAGAAAGTGTGGAGTAAGTCTTGGTGTGCTGTTCTTTTTATCGCGCACCCAATCAACACCCGAGACCCTTAGAGATAGTCATGAGGACCATATACTGCTGCTGGATGCTGCTGGCATCATTTAGAAGAAGAGGCGATAGGTTGCAGATATATTCTACTGCTAAAGGGGTACATTATAGCAAAGACTAAAAAAAAAAACAAAAAATGGTAATGGTATCGTTTCATTGTTATTACGTACAAACATGATTTTACTTTATTTCTAGAATAAACTTGAATGCCGTTTGAGGATTATTTTAATGGATAGGAAGAACCTGCGGTGGAATACATGGCAGGCGTAATTTCCACAGGCAAAATCCGCATCCACTTTTTGTGGTTGTTTATGTTTAGCCTTGACTTGATGTTGTTTTATATTATATTGTTTATGCAAGGATGAAAAATGCATTATTACGTCGGCAGGTATTTATTTAAATATGTGAATTACAATTTCAAAGGGAGTGCAGTTTTTTTTTTAAATAATAATAAAAAAAATGAATTTGTATCGTATGTGTAGGTGTTTTTGAAAGTGTCGAAAAATAATTTTAAATTTTTAACTGGAGTAGGTTATCCTGCGTTAATGTGGGGTATTGGAGTTCAATAAATTAGAGACTGTCTTGCCGGAGTGCAATGTTGTTAATATTAAAACATTGAGAATTCATCGTTTTCTCTGAAAGTTTAAATTGGCAATTCGGTAATTCCAAGAAAAAGTGAACAAAATGTAACGTTACCGCATCATTTCATCTCGCATTATCTCTTTTTTTATTTTTCTTTTTCTCAAATGGTAAATACCTATGTACATATGTATGAACATATATTTTTGAAATACAAATATTTTTGATAGTGTGAAGTAACGAGAGTTACCAAATTTTATCCTATCCTATATGATCTGATTTCTATAAAAAATTTTGATCCAGGCAAATAATAATAACGAATTTAATCTAAGAGTAGTTTTCAAAACTAGATACCAGTTCCTAAAACATTCGTCGTTTTTGAGGAATTTTTTTTCTCAGATCTCTGGCCAAGATTTTCATTAAATTTTTATATGTAAGCAGGTAGATTTTAATCACTATTTATAGGCCTAGGAAAACCATAACATAAACTGATTAAGAAAAAAAATTCCAAAACATGCGTTAAGATGGGTTTCGTCCAAAACCTGAAAAATCTTCATTCCTCTGGCCACAATTCCCTAAAAATTTAATGAAGAAAAATTCAATAATTTTTTTTTAATTCTTAAGACGTTTTTGACAAAATTAAGATTTTCCTAAAAACCAAAAAATTGTATATCAGGTACTGTTATTTCATTTGGCCCTAAACACAAATGACAAAAGAACGTAAAACCGGAGCGATGCCCCAAAAACGATATAGAAAAAGATTGACGCTTTATTTGAAGAATTTTTTCGAATCAAACAATCTCAGCCTTATCAGAGAGGTTTAAATCTAATTTTAAACTACCTGACTTATTGGTAAAAAATGTGTTTTTTGGCATTTTTTTATTACTTTCCCCGTATATCGTACATACTGATGGTAGTAAAACATTCTATTATATTATGGTTATTATTTTTTTTTTTATTTAGCGCGCACAAAAGGGGATTTTATGTACCCTTTACATATCAAAAACACAGTGCGAGCTTTAGGTAAGCTGGAGGGGATGTGAAAGGAGATGTCGGTGAACATTAGTCTTAAATTTATGTATATCACAATAAGAGGGAAAGACAGAGCGTGGAAGGGAATTCCACATTCGCGTAGTACGGCTAAAGAACGAATCCTTGTACTTGACAGTACGACCGAAATTGGGTTCAAGAGCAAACTGATGAGCATTCCTGGAAGCGCGAGTAATACGGTTGAATCGTTTAAGGGGAGGAATGCAACTGGCTATTTCATTTGAGCACTTACCGTAAAAGTAACGATAAAAGAGCGAGAGACAAGAAACTTTACGCCGGTGTTCGAGTGACGTAAAAGTATCGATGATGTTCCTGTCTCCGATCATTTTGAAGGCTCGTCTTTGTATAGGTACTGTCCAAGAGGCTTAAGTAAATTGCTGGAGCACCAGCCCAGAGATGGGATTTATACTCAAGCTTTGGACGTATGTAACTTTTATAGATAATAGCCAGATCAGAAGGGGAAAAGAATTTCTTGCATCTCGAAAGGAAACCTAAACATCTTGCGGCATTTTTGGCGACGTTATGTGATCATTCCACAAAAGATGGTTTGTGATACACATACTTATTATCGCAAGCTGATTAGTTTCTTCGATGCAAGTGCCACTCATAGATAATGGTAGGAGGGGTACGTCTCGCTTTAACGACAGAAGGCAGCATTGAGTTTTCCAAGCATTAAATGCTACGCGATTTTTTATTCCCCATTGTACAATGCTGTTTAAGTCAAGATTTAATGTACTTATCATATTTAGCCGTTTCAGTTCCACGTCCGAAGAGCAGGGATGTGAATCTGGAAACGAATATGAAAAGCTAAAGGTGCTATCGTCAGCGAAAAAATTTAATGGATTAGTAGTTGCAGACAGGAGATCATTAATAAAAATGTATTAAGAAATATGTATATAAAAAGTTATTTTAATTTTTACAGTTTGAAATGTTTACCAATAAGTTGTCAGGTGGTTTAAATTTGGATTTAACCCTCTGAGATCCTATCGATACATGTAAAAAAAACAAACCATTCTTCACGGCGCTTTGACTATAGAGCATATGACCACAATCACTGAAGTCCATAATATGTTTGTCTTTTCCGATTGTCGTCTTTCGATTATCGATTTTCATATGTAATGTTAGTTCATATTATTATTGTAATTGCTCTTCTAGGTATCTTATTATACACCTATTCAATCCTGCATTGACAGTTCCCTCACATCCAGTTACAACTATAATTTGTTCAAGTCTACGCCCTTGTCATTAAAAACGTATTTTATTTCATTGCGTACTCTCATTGGTATTCCGGTTGATAAGGAGATGTGTCCCATGTGTTTTTAGTTAACCTCTTTAACCAAACCTTTAATCCATCATAATGCTCTCGATTACGCTCCTCAAAATACTCCTTGGAAACGGGTCTTCTTCATTTTTGAAAATTATTTAAAATGACTTCAGGCAATATTAAAAATTGTTTAACCTAAAAAATATTTAGCATTCAATATGGAGTTCATTCATGGATACCACTTTAGGACCATAGCCATGAAATTAAAAAAAAAAGAGAACATAAAAATCAAAACATTCATTTTATTTACATTTATTTATTAAGGTTATTTACGATGTTCATATTAAATACGCACTGCCTTTCTATGGATACAACTTAACGAAAAGGATTGGATTTTCAATATTACAAAGGTGTGATATAAATCTTTTTTTTTTCCTTGAAAATGCAATATTTTGATGTCTTTTCAATGCCAAAAAAGTCTACTTTAAATGGAAACTTTCAGAATAAATAAGAAATTTTTTTTAAAAGATGAATAACTACAGGCTACAGGTTATAATAAAAAAAAACTACGTCACATTTATTTTCTAAATTGTTTACTAAAGAATTTTCCTTTTCAAAGAGCTCTTATCAAACAATTTTCTACTCCACTTTAACCTGCCAGCTCTTTGGTTCAGCTAGATACATAGTATAAGAAATCTCACTGATATCTTTTGCAAAGGATTATTGAATATTATTCTTGTACAAGAAGGAAATAGGCAAAGTTGGATATTTCCTTAAACTTGTTGAACTTTTTTGTTTTATTATTTGAGACTTTAAAATAAAATAATATTTTTTCTCATTAAATTGTTGGCACTTGTCCAGTATTTGAACTCAAAAGAAAAAAAGCTTCCTGCCATTAAATTAAGTGTATCCTCAAAAAAATTAACTGTTTTTTCTTTTAATTTTTTTTTTTTTGCAAGTTTGTTTCCTTTTCCGTTTTCCATAGCTGTGCACAATTTTAATGTTTTATTGAAAATACCTTTACATTAAAAATTTAATTGTCTCTTCATTTTGGTGAAGAGTATTTAAACGTTTTTGAAATTACCAATGTAGAAGAAGTGTTTGGGTTTTAATGTTTTCACTTGAAAGGCAATTTATAGAAAAATACATTTTTTCTTATAAATAAAGATTTCATAGAAAACAATTTAACTAAAGATTAAGATGCGACTTTAATTGTGAAATCGTTCAACATTCAATTAGCTTGACTTTATGTTCCATCAGAGGAATAATTTCACTTTATAAAATGATTTTAATGAAGGGGTTTTTGTATTGCTTGTCATACGTGCAGCTTGCTGCCTGTGAGATTAATTTATATATATTTTAATGTAATTTTCGTTTTTGCATAAATATTGTTTGTTTTTCTTTTTGGTATTTTTAGATTTCAAAAGAATTATTTGTTTCTAGTTGGGTATTTACATATACTGGGGTTCAAATTAAAGGGCAACTCTTTGACTAGCTAGCAACTCAGGTTTTGCGATTGAAAGTATCTTGGCCCAGAAAAAGTAATATAAGTTTGAAGTTTGGAGACCGAAACTAGTCTTGATATTTTGGGTGTCCGATACCGAGACGAGACTATTACTCTTGGATCAAGGCTTACCGAGAGTCAGGAGCTTCTCAAAACCTAGAAGACATGATGTCTAATTTTCAGTTTTTGTGTAAAGAATAAATAAGAGCAACGAATCCTTAAAACAATCAGCAGTTTAAGAAATTAAAGTTTTAAAAATAAAGACTTAAATTTTTTTATTTTATTTTTTTTGTCCAAATTTTGAGTCTAAACTTGTAAAAAAAGAACAGGTTAATAGAGCAATAAAAAAAATTAGGGCTATTTTTTAACAATTTTTTTCAAGTTTTTTTTTTTTAAAGTACCGTAAGTTTGGATAGTACTCTTTATGTTGAGGGATAAAAATATAACGAATTCCAGTTTTTTTTTAAATTTTTAGAAAACTGTCTTTTAAAAGAAAATCAATTTGAAAAAAAGACACTTTCTTTCCGTTAAAGCTGCAGATTTTGAGTACAAAAATACTACAATAAGTGATAGTTTTATTATATAAAATTTCCAGAGGCAGGGTTCTGCGTACGTTTTATACTAGGTTTATAACTTTATCAAAAAAAAAAAATCAGAATCTTTTCTATTTAAAATACAATTTTTCGATGACAATTTTTTTTGCAAAAATAACGGCTTTTAAGAAATTTTAAAGTGAACTAAAATTTGAATATACAACTTTGAATTTCTATTTGCAATTTGGCATACGAAACGGTTCTTTATGGTAGACATTTTACAAATACAATCGACTCGATTGAATTTTTGTACAAATTTTTCTGTATGCTTATAAAGGCTGCGCAAATAACTTTTTTTTTTTGAAACTGCTATAAAAAAAATTACTGAATATTTTCTTAAATTTTATGTTTTATTTGAAAGTACTGTCCTTCCGGTTAGTAATGGAAAATAATTTCATTCAAATGGCTGCCTCGGCTGGCAATACAGTAGCCTAAGCGTTCGGTCCAATTTTTGAGCTGTATTTCACCAATGGCTACATGAATATTATTCTTTAAAGCGTCAATTGTCTCTGGCTTGTCGGCGTAACACTTATCTTTTACGGCACCCCACAAATAATAATCGCAGCTCCGAGGTGGCCAAACGACATCAGCTCTGCGGCTGATAATGCGATCTTCAAAAACAGGGCGCAAAACATCGAGTGTAGCTTCGGCTGTGTGGCACGTAGCGCCGTCCTGTTGAAACCAAATAAATGTTGCCAATACCATCCTCTTCAATTTTTGTGAACAAAAATTCGTTCAACCTGGCCCAATAACGATCGCCATTGACTGTAACGGCTACTTCTTACTCATTATCGAAGAAAAATGGCCCAATTATGCCTCTGGACCAAAATCGGCACCAAACAGTGACTCGTTTTGGGTGTATCGGCTTTTCAATTTATGCGTGCGGGTTTTCTGTGCCCCAAATGCGACAATTTTGCTTTTTTACAGACCCGCCAAGATCAAAATGAGCTTCATCTGAAAAGATGATTTTTTTGGCAAAATAGGCATCTTTTCTAAGTCGATCGCAGGCCCACTTAGCCAGCATTGTTCAGGCGTATACACAACCATATATTCGTTCAGCGGGAGGATAAAACTAATTATCTGTCAAATCAGACATGAGCTAAGTGTTCACAAAATAAGCACTAGTTAAAACAAAAAAAAAAAACGTTAGATGGTGGTTAGTGGTAGGTGCCTCCGATTTATGGTTCAACTATACAATTCTCAAAAAAGATAATAGACTAGAGTTGCATTTGATTTTCGATTTCCTCAATATTGGTTAAACAAATTTTTAAATCAAAATTAATAAAAAGAATATTTTTTGGATAAATACTCGTACTAGTAATTTCAAAAATATTATTTTTTCAAAATTAAAAAGAATGTTTTTTTTTTTATTTTAAAAAAGTAACATGCATTTTTTTCATAAAGTGGCCCTGGTTAAAATATCTCTTTCAATCTAATCTGAATTGATTTTCTGGTGTAAATTTATGTTTTCAATTCTAATCATAATTTAAAAATTTCACATTTTTCCTAGAAACCGAATGATTGAAATTATTTGAAAATATTTATTTCCAATATCTCTACCCTAAATGATATGCTAAATGCCTTAAATTAAACACAAATACGTTATGTGTCAAATTTAAAATAGAATTATAGTGGTTTAAATTTAAAATAACGCTATAGTATGATATGGAATTAAAATCAGACATTATATGCTTAACCCTCAACAGAATTAAAATAACCAAAAAAAAATTGTATTAAATTTTGTAGATAACCCAGAACCCGCTGGCATATAAAAGCCTATTTTATTTCAAATAAATACCATTCATAGTTTCAAGAGTGTCGGAGGCTGCAAACAAAAAAAAAAACTATTTCAACAATCTCTAAAGCCAACACGATTTAATGCCCATAAATTGATGCTTTTCACTCCGTTTTCACACTCGATTTTGCATCTAGCTGATGGGAACAAATAAAATGAGAAAAATTGCTATTTCATTCTCCTAGTACCTAGTCGCCCATCCGTTGAATAGAAATTGCAACTCATATCCGATTGTGGTGTTACTTTTATATATCCGTATAGAAATTCATATATGACTGAATATTCAGGGATGGTTGTCTATAATTTTTTTTCCGAAGGCGCCAATGTGGCTAAAAAAAGAAATCCGAAATTTTTTGTTTTATATTTTTGAAAATCAAAGACTATAGTTAAATGAACACACACGAATCCGAGATGAAAAATGAATATTGGTAAATATGAATTTTTCATTTTTTTTTCAAAAACCCGAAACGGAGTTTTGAACAAATTTTTTTTTTTATAGACAGATTTTTGAAGTATTTTTAGAAAAAACGGCATGCAAGATTTTTTTAAATTGCTTTTAAATAAACAAATATCCCAATTTTCAACAAATTGAGTTTTAAAAAAAATTTCATACAAATAATTTTTTATTATAATTATCCTCTTTAGTAAAAAATTTGATTACATTCCGTCAAACCGTTAATGAGAAAATCGGAAACCAAAAATCCGCTTCCATGGCAGGTACGTTTAATAACGGTCTTATGAAAATATAGATTTTAAACTGAAACTGGAAAAAAATTTATCAAAATCGTCAGACCCGTTTTTGAGGTAAATAAGTCTTTACCGTTACATGCTAATTGCCGATTTTGAAGTTAAAAATATTTTGAGGGAATAACTCTGAGGAATCTCCTAAAAAGTCCAAAGTTTGAAGAAAATCCGTCCGTTTAGGCTGTAGGTCGATGTACAGATATGAACCAACAGGCCGACAGAACTACGGGTCCCAATTTTTTTTGGGTTCTCTATCATCGTAATATAAGGTCTGATCTATACCTCGTGGTCGATTTTTTTGCGAATCTAATACTTACCCTTTACTTTGTACCTATAGTCGCAAGAAAAAAATAGGAATTAAAGATTAATACAAATTGGCATTGTCAAAAATGAACTTCCATAATGCAAAATCACCCATTTCAAATTTTAATACATGGGTCAAAATTCTTAGTTTAAAATAAAAGCTCATTTTCTTTAAATGATAAAATACTTATACAGATACGCCATTTTGTTCTTAAATATAGGTTCATCCCTTTCATTCCGATCATAAAATTGAATTTTTCCAAACAAAAATACTCTGCCCAATGGCATTTTTTAAAATTATTTTGATGTTTTTGGTTTGGACATAATTTAGTTTCTATTCCGAAATGAAAACAGAAATAAAAATTCGTATGCAAGTCTAATGTTCGGTTGCACCAATAATTGACAGACCTTAAAATTTTTAAAAGTGACGTATTTTGTACGGAACTGACGTCATTTTATGACCTAAGATTTTGTTAAATTTTTTAAAGCGTGTGTGGTGCAACGTGTATTTAGAAAAATACATCAAAAAGTCAGATTTCAAAAACAAAAATTTGTTAGTACGCGTTCTGTTAATTCATTTTTTTTTTTTGGAAAATTTTGACTCAAATTTATTTATCCGTTGAACTACTCATGATAAAAAAATAGATGTCTACATTTTCAAAACTAAAACAAAATTCAATATTCAATAGCCTCCTACCGAATCACATGAAAATGTTTCAAAAGACAACGGTGCAAAGTTGAGCAATTATTAATTTTTGATATCTTTTAGAGCTCAGTCTGCGACTTCAAAATTACATTGTCTTTAGCTTTTTTGGCGCCTAAAATGATCGTCTTTTTCAACCAACCTAAATAACCGGTCCCGGCTAAATTGTGATGATGAATCATTTAAGATCAAAAGCAGAGGATGCAGCAGTTGAAGCAACATCAGTAGCAGCATCAGCAGCAGCAGGAACAGCAGTATTGCAGCTCCATCAGATGCAAATGCTGGCAAATCTATTTGACAGTTTTATGTACGAAGTTTTCAAAGTTTCATTATCCCTTGGAATTCGATTTGGATGAATCCCCAAAGGAGGTTGAATGTTCCCTTTATTGAACTCGAATGCATATGATGCGGTACTAAATGCTTTATTTGAAGAATAATTTAGGGATGAAGGTAGAAATATGCTATATTTGTTTCTATCCGTATATCATCCAATATGATGGCTACCGTTTCAGCTTGGTGGAATCCCAAAATGCCACACTTTCAGAGACTTGCTGATTAATGCAAATATACACAGTCAATATTTTTTTTTTAGGAGTATGCTGCCGTTACGTATGGACGTGATATTGTAGTGTATAGAATATAGTTGAGGATATGGACTCTCCTTGGGGACATTTATTGACTGTCAGTTTTGTTTTATTACCTATTGTAAAAAAAAAGTTCTTCGGAAAGATAGGTCGGTATGAGCGTTGGTAATTTTATTGATATAAAGACTTGCCAATCAGGAATGAGGCAAATTATGACTCGGTACCTAATTATGAATAACTCGTTACATTGATATTTTGTTCATGAAATAATTTTCCATAATTGCAAATTTATTGTGAATTAAGGACAATAGGAAATATTCGATTAGAAGAGCTGGCCCAGTTCCAATAAAAATGGACGAACAAAGCAACGAATTTTAACATTAATAATCACTGAAGAGCCTATGGTAAAAATTATTAAAAAATTAAAAAATTTGATTCCAAAATATCTCATAGAAATTCAAATTTCCAAAAGATCTTACAAAGTCCAAAGATCTAATAACACCCGGTAAAAGATACAGAAGGATCTCTCTTAGTTTCGGATGGGAAAGAATTCAAAAGATTTACGGACCACTTTTCTGAGGTTTTAAATCGCGTTTTTACCAGTGAAGTTAGCCAGCAAAATTTTCCCGAATAAGTATTGTACCCTCTCATTACAAAAAAAATCTTTATCGCATTCCATGTCATGAAGAACAAGAAGTGGTTGGACTTGACGGTATCCCCGCAGAACTCTTACCAGCACAGCCAAAGCCAACAAATCGAGCGAGCTTCTGCACCCGCTTATGAAAGAGTTTCAAAAACAGAGAAAAAAGTGATGATTGTCAAAGACAAGAGATCTAGGTCGTTTCAAAAACTAGAGAAAAATTCGCTTGCGAAGAAGAACCGGCTCGGAAAGTCCTTTGTGGTACATTCAATGTTAGGCGGCAGCGTGGTAGACCATGCTTGCGCTGGAGATATGGCGTAGACCAGGACCCCCGAAGTCTTGGGGTACGCAACTGGATGGCGTCGGCTCGTCACCGGGATAGGTGAAGAGACTTGTTGAAGGAGGCCAGGACCGGATCCCGGTTGCCGAGCCGATGATAATGCAGATTCTTCTTCCATTTTTACCAACAGTGGTCATGGTCCAGAACCTCCTGCCTAGATGACTGGGTGGTCCCAGTCTCTCCACTTCACAGCTTCACACTAAAGCTCCACCGACCGCTTGTAGGGTTCGCCGGATTGATCTCAGAAAACGTAGACAGGCCTCTCGGGTTTGGATTATTCCATGTCTGAGGAAAACTAAATGCAAGTGTAGTTGCATATGTTTGATGCCTGCCCTTCTATCGCGATAGTGTTGAAAGGTCGTGTGCCATTGCCTTTTAAACTCGATTCTCAGCCCATCTTCTTTTTACATGATAACACGTTAAATTGGTGATGCTGTATTTTGTCCAAGATGGTATTATTGATGTAAAATCCAGAGCATTTAAATAATAATGTCCATTCAATAATTGTTATAATAGAGGGTTTTATTTCGCTTTTATGCGTCCTCGCCCTTTCAGGATCTTACGTTATATAAATTATATTTTAAGCTAAATAATTAATTCAAGTTTGTTTAGAAAAAATAACAAGTTTCCAAGGAGACTTTATAGCAACAACATAAACAAAATATCAAAGAAAGCAACAAACAAAAAATCAAACAAAACATGAAATATAGATTACACTTTAAAAAAAACATTGAAGTAAACTAAAGAACAATATAAATAAACAAAGAATTATCTCTAACAATTGACGTGAACGCTTCCTCGGATTTTCTTGCTTCTTGTTTCTCCCTTGATCACGTTTTGTCTTGCATCTTATTTCAGCTACCGTTCGTAAACTCATCATAGTTAATATCCTTAAAGTTAAATTATAAGTCGTTATAATTCTAGAACACCACAAAAATCAAAATAATTTTTGAGAAATTTTAGGATTTGTTTTAACAATTTTTAACATGTATGGTAGATAGAGTTATTTTTGAATCTTAAATTGACTTTTTTCCAAAATATTCAAGTGAAGTGTTAAAAAATTCTACATGCCAAACATCAAAAACAGCATAATTCAAGCCGTTTTTGAAATATGTATTAAATTTTCATGGAATCACCTTCCTACAAAACTTTCATTTTTATATGTAAGTACCTAATTGAGGGATACAATTTTGAACTTGAGTGATACAAAGTGTTTCATTTGGAAAAAAAAGTCTCTTAACTTCATACATGGTTAACCTCTTGCCTTTTCATTTAAAATAAATACATATAATCCACATTGACCACATTTACTTTAGCTCTAAATTTTAATCCACAAAAATCAGGTTAATTGATATAAATTAAAAATTCCCAGTTGTGTTTGTATAATATTAAAGGGAAATACCACGTCTGCTAAAGTACCGTTCTTAAGGGGATAATTTCCGAGAAACTTTGTGAAAGCCCCTATTTCTCTCTTACAACTTAGGTAGGTATCTACGTTTTTTAATGCAAGGTATTTTCATTACACTAAAATCTTTTTTAAGGACACACTATTAGTCCAGTTATATAGGTGTACGTAAATAAATAATAACTTCTCTCAATGACCATGTGTGTTTTTGTATTTAATCTTTAATCCTTTAAAGTTAACGTGTTAATGCCTTACTGCACATACCCACTCTTTATGGCCATGACAACAGATAGCATAACATCCTTACACAAAGGTAGAAAAACCTTTTCATGGTAATTATTTAGTGTGAATAAAACCCTTATCCACATTTATTCAGCCTGATGGTGTTAGGATCTATATCCCTTTGGAATGGGGCTGATAATATTTATTGTAATTATACACACACACCACACGGTCGCATCTTGTGTATGGAGTGTGTATAAGCACATAACTTATATAAGCCAAATTGATACTATAATATATAGGGTTGAGAATGTCAGCAACATGGATTTTAGATGTGTAAACCAAAGTCTTCTACCACTTACAAGAACATACAAGGTTTATAAATAAATAACGTCCTGTCAACTTCAGTCCATATATTTAGGGCTATATTTTTAATATCTTGCATTGGATAGTTTGGGGAGTGTTTAAAATTTATAACCATGTTGATGCGGTGGTTTTTCTTTTTTTTTCTTTTTTAGGAAAGGGCTAATTTAGGAAAATTTAAAGGAATTGAAAATCTTGAAAATAAGAGTGCCTAATAGTGATTGGCATCAGGCACGAAATTGGGAAACTACTCGGCGAAATAATCAGTTACGATGAAATGCCTCCTCATGGTGGTAGGTATCCCGGCAACTAATTGTGTTTTCTTTTATACGTAGATGGGCTTAAATTTCAAGCGCAGAAGGCCAAGCTTTCTAGGAATTTTTACGAAACCAACACTACGCCTCGGATAAGGACGACAGCCCACTTACGAATTTAGGCAATTGTTCCCAAGGATTGATTTCTGGAATGGGGAATATAAGGCCCTCAAAATGCCAGATTCTTCCCGTTAGAAAGCAAATTCATGCGGTATTAGTTGGACATCATAGGAGTTAGTGATGTGAGATGGTTGGGTTAAGCGTAGCACTGTACTGTCGGACAGCTATTTTAATTTCCTGGAAGCCTTTAGGTGACAGGCTCCTGAAAGCCAGGTTCCAGACTAAGGTATACATCATGTAACCATCATACCTAATCCCCAACGGAGCTCTCTTTTGACGAGGTGGAGGAACTCTGCTTAAATACTTGGAGACATCAAAGATTAGCTCAGACAACTTATAGGAAAACTCATGTTGGCGGATACAACGACAGAGGCGATACCAATTACCAAACCCACCGTCAAAGTGTTGACGGAAAGGCAAGCCACTTCTAATCACATTGACCACTTCGCAATCAATTGGCGAGGGGCAGACATAGTAATGGCGCGAGAGCTCCATCGTATGGTTGCTATCGTAAGATTACGTACAGCCGCAGCAACACTTGGTAAAAGACAGAGGCCGATCGCTGCTGGTTTTGTATGGGGAGCAGCTCAAAAGGTGAAAGGAGCACTTTTCAGCCGTTTTAAATCATCTTTTCGCCAGTGTAGTGAGTAAATGATCCTTCAGAAGTAATATTTTACGTAAACCCCCAGTAGAAAAGAGAGCATTAAAGGGACAAGCAACTCTATAAGCTTAGAGACCAAGCTACGAATACTCAACTTCAATGAATACGGTTCTTCTTTACGGATGCAGTACTTGGAAAGTCACACCCACTGTCAAAAGAAAGCTGCAAACGTTCCCAAATAAATAAACATCTTGACGATTTTCTGGCCCAAGCGTGTCCTTAGTGAAGAACTTCATACCCAACTTACGTGGCAGTGGATTGGCCATACGCATCGAAAGGTAATGACTACGTTGCGAGTGAAGCGATGCAACGGGACGACTTAAAAGTACTTGTCGAAGAACGATCGAAGAGGAATCAGCAAGTAATCGCAAGCCGTAACTCACGGACATAATAGGCCCGATGACCTTAATAATCTAGTAAGTATATCGATCAAAATTATCAAACAGAAGTATAACTTTTGAATTACCAATGAAAGACTTAACCAATAAAGATTTTCTCAACTTATTATAATGTGTACTTATTAAGTACACATTAACAATTCAGCAAAATTTTTTAAAAAAGTGCAAATAATTTGTGCAACAATTATCGGCAGGAAAAACCCTGAGCTGTTGCGAACAATTAGCAACACTGTGCATTTACACTTTTATTTATGTGAATACCCGAGGGCTTGTTTAAGTTTTCTCAAATGAAAAAAAAAAAAGTGATGTGTGAAGATTCATCACTTGAAGGTAGAATTGTTGTAAGCACTCCGTCGCGTCGCTTCGCGGCGTAGCCGTGGTCGTCGGTCAGTGTTAGTAGAGATTTGTTTCATTTCGTCATTAAAAAAAGAAGTATTTTAAATGTTTTCGTTTCAAATTCACATTGTTGAGGTTGTAACTTAGACATATTTTAACTATATGTAGAGTTTTAAAAACGTAATTTAAATGCTGCTTGACAACAAGATGCGTGATTAAAGAAGAAACCCCTATCGGGGTCTTTTTTTGTTTTGCGCAATAATGAATAAGATAAAAGACGATATTTAGGATTAAATTTACAAAGAAAATTAAAGTATGCAATTTTCAAAATAAAATATATTTTTTTTGTTGAGAAATTAACCTTTTTTTGAAAGCTTGGATATACATACAATAACAAATGTTTTGTAAAGTAATTAAAATTTAAAAAAATTGATTGCAATGTCAAATGGTTTATGAGAAGTAAGGAAATTTATTTCTTCAATATGCATTGAATTATGCCAAAAAATAGGCCTATCAATACTTGCTTGTATGTACATGCGGTTTTTAAACATGAACAAAATTACTTCGGTGCAATCTCATGATATGGTTCATGATTTAGGGTAACTTTTTTATGCTGAAACCAAAAACAAGACAATGAAAACACAAAAAGAAATTTATAGTAATTTGTACGACTGAATTATCAGTAAAAAAAAGTATGATACTAACAAATCCCTATCAAGAGTATGTTCTGTTGGTGAAACTTGGTTTAATCGTCATTTGCACCAAAATACACTAAACAAGATTTTGCTGACATGCTTTCAAATTTACATGCCTGATAAATTTTCTTGGTTACACTAATGCTCTTCACTGTTTGCGTACCACCCCTGGATTTTATTATCTGTTGTCTAGAAACGGTTTTATCAACGGTCTTTTGAAAAGATAAATTCTTTAATAAAAGAATCACAACTAACAACAATCATAATTTTGAAAAGAAACAATCACACTCACTTGGGGAAACAAGGAGTACAAACAAATTTTGGAAGCTGGCAAAAGAAACTAATAGTTCAAAATCTATAATAGATACACAGAGATGAGCTTTCTTCTGCTAGTTTCGGTTGAGTACCAATTCAAAATGTTTAAGCAGTACTTTTGTATTATGTTTTTTAAATCGCACCAGTGAAGTGAGTCCAGCGCCCGATGATCCGTGCGAAGTAACAATTTCCCGAATACGCACTGCACTTCCACGTAGAATTTTTTAATCGCAATCCAAGCTTTGAAGAACAACGAAGCGGTTGGATTTGATGGTATTCCCGCAGAGCTCTTTTGAGCAGTCCCAAAAATATCAAGTGAGCTACTGCACATACTCATGGAGAGATCTTCAGCACCAAAGAGTTTTTCTGAAGGTGTAGAAAAGGAATGATTGTCAAGCTCCATAAGAAACAAGATGTTGTTAGAGAAATCGAGAAAGCAAAGGCTTCATTCAGAATGCTGTCCAAAATATGGACAAACAACTCTATAAACTCAAAGACCAAGCAACGACTGTTCCACTCCATTGTTGAATCCGTGCTTCTTTGTAGATGCAGCACTTGGAAAGTCACATCCTCTGCCAGAAAAAAAGGTGCAAACTTTCGTAAATAAATGTGCTGTGGTTTTCTACCCCAACCGTATCTCCAATGATGAACTTCATATGAAAACAGGTCCAGGAACCCATTGACTCTATCATACGAGGACGTTAGTGGCAGTGCATTGGACATATGCTTTGAAAGGGTAACGAGTCAAGCGATTCAATAGAAGCCTCTGGCTAAAGGATTGGAACCTTACACGATTGCTCGAAGCAATGGTCGAGACTCTATTCCCCGCAAGAGGACTCACGGACATAATATTTCCGAAGACCTAAGTGATTTTTTATGATATCCAATACCCCACAGCGTCCTTCCGCTACATCCAGGGCCTGTTCTGATTACTACCCATTCAATTCTTCATCCTTTCTATTTCTATTTTCAAGTTTTTGTGTAAGACATTCATCTAGTTGCAACAAGCACTATTTTTCTTTAAAAAAAAAGGAAACAAAGTGTTTCTAAGGCAACACGAAGACCCAACCACTGATCCTTCAGCAAAACAAAAACGTTTGAATATTTCAAATTGCCCACTTACTCTGCGAATATATGTATATTACTGTTGCACTGTCGTTGACATAAACAAATTAAAATGCAAACCAAACAAAAAAAAAAATAAGAAAGAAAGAAACTGTAATCCTAGATTCAATGAAATTTAAAGGGACAAAGAAAAGTACATTTACTTTTTTTTCTCTACAATCAGCAGAAATGTGAATGGAAGAAGTCTAAAGAGGAAGTAAACGAAGGAACCGAAAACGTATATTTTCTTTGAACTTAATTATGCTCTTAGCAAGGGAGTTCGAAACAGAAACAAGATTCTACTTCCCCCGGATATGCATCTGGAATGGAATGGTACAGGCACAGGCACAGGCACGTAGAACAAGCTCTTCTACAATGTTATACCTTGTTACATACAACATGCATACAATTGACGTAATGAAAACAAAAAAAAAATGGAAGATATTCTATGTGTAATGAGTACACCGAAACTAGTTGACATTTCACAAGTCTCAAGTAGCATTTATTATTTATTTTTCTTGGGCATAATAGCTGTATGCTCGGTTTGGGCTTGGTTTTAGTTTAGGTTTGGGACAAGCTATGCGAATGTGTGTGGAAGGAGTGGTGAGAAGGGGGGGTGACTAGAGCAACTGTATTCGAAGTCATTGCATGAATGATGTCTTTTTTTTTGTTTTTTTCTTTTGGTTTCCTTGAAGTAACCTTGATTATAAAATATTTAACAGCTTTCTCCCAAGTCCATCCTTTGGTAGATTGGCTTGACGTTTTGCTGAAGCTGAATATCCTTGCCTTCATTTCGTTTCATACCTACCCCTGTCTCTGTCTCTCTGTTATGCCGAGTGATTTATTAAAGATACAAAATTGTGTGTGGTCTGCCATGTCGAATCATTATACGAGCGTGTGGGTTGGAGGATTCGCATAATAAGCACTTAGTGTTCTAGTTCTATACGTAATTACATAATTTATTCTGAACCCCAGTGCATTCTGCTGGCATTCAATAGAAACAGAATGTTAAGCACAGAGAGGAATGTAATGAGAATAATGACAAATTTTAGCAAATTAATTTGTAATGTGAAAGTGGGCAGGGTGCTTATGTTGTGTTCTATGTGTACGGGGGGTTAAGAAAAAATGAAGGAAATCATTTTTGTTTAGAACTAGGGCGAAACTATGAACTGTAAAGGAAAGTTTCTTTAAGAGAAGTTTAAATTAATTTCGAACTACTTGGATTAAATTGTAAACAAATAAGATCTGCTGAGATAAGATCGTTTTTTTTTCACAAGGGGTTATGAATACTCTTATAATGGTTCGCACTGGGTAAGCAATTAGGAAATAGGGCAAGGATTGATTAGGAGAAACTGGTGCACATTGGAGTTTTAAATTTCTGAACATTATAATAATAGCGAGGAACATAAGAACAGGGTAAAGCATTCCACATGCTTGGACCTAATTATATCTTTGAGCTTCCCCTTGCGTAGAATAGGGCCTCCACTACTTTTATGTGCCATCGTATACGATTCTTGGAAATGTATTTCAGTTCTCTCAAACTCTTCCCCAGTTTTGCTGATTCCTCTTCGACGGTTCTTCGCCAAGTGCTTCTAGGTTTACCCGCTCGCTTGACTTGGAATGCACTCTTTACACTTTTGAAATGTGTGACCAATCCACTACCGTTTACGTCTTCGTATGATAGAATCAATGGGTTCTTAGCATGTTTGAAGTTCGTCATTAGAGATACAGTTGGTGGAGAAAATCCTCAAGACGTTTCGCACAAATCAACAGACTTTCCAAGAAACACCATTTCAACACTGGAGTGAAATATTCGTAGCTTGGTCCTTAACCTTATAGAGTTGTGTTTCCATAATTTGTAAAGCATTCTGAATACATTCTTTGCTTTTCCGATTTGTTTGTTAATGTCCACTTCGGTTTCGCTATCAGTAGAAACAGTTCTCTCGAAAGACATTAAAATTTTCTACCATCTCAAGTGGTTGTCTTCCAGCAGATGTGGAAGTTCCAAGGCAGTATTAATGTTAACGATATTAGCTTAACTCACCACCAATGTTGTTATTTGATGAAGACTTATATGAGATAGTAAGTATACATCGTCATGTAGTTTGCTAAAAAAAGAATCTCTGTACTAAAGTTAGGCTCAAGGTTATTACAGTTAGATTATTTTGGGGGAATGCAACGGGCTATTTCCACCTTCTGTTGAGGTGAACTTAAATACGAATATGAAAATCTGAGAGAACTGTAGTCGTCAAAGAAATTTGATGGAATTGACTTACAAAAGATCATTAATAAATATAAGGAAGAGAATCGGAGTAAAATGGGAACCCTGCGGCACACCAGTATTTATTTTATAGACATCGGATTTGAAAACATTCAGTTCAATTTTATTGAGAATTAGTAATTTCTAATTAAAGGAAGAAGTGATTCATCGATATAAATGTACGCCTCTCCGATAAGAGAGCTTGGTGCCAAACTCATCATTAAAGGCTTTTGAAACATCATTCTAATTTTGTTCAAAACGATGTAAAATGTGTTCCATTGTTCGGTGAGATATAACATCAGATCACCACTGAACCTGTTGTTTAGAAACACATTACCCGTCATCAAGAAGCTTTCGTTCCTCGAGATATTTCTTAAGGTACAAATTAATCAACGTTTCCATGACCTTGGTCAGTGGTTTGAGGTTAAGGAAGATTTGGCTTTTTTGGGAACAGACTGGACAATTATTGTTTTATATCCAATCAGGAAGACACCAGTACAAATTGTACTTCAAGCATACTTGCCTTCTCTAGTGAGCTGACAGAAGTATCGTAGTAAATGAGCTTTGAAAACGTTTTACAAAGGACCAAACATTTTTACCTTTGGGACACTTTGCTTGTTTTTGCCGTACAGAATTTTGAAATACAGAGTTTTATTCTTTAAAATTTTGGAAACCGAATTTTTAATTGAGAGCATTTTAGAATGTAGAACAATGGAAAAGAATTTTGGATAACGATTGAATAACGACTGGTTGCCATACAGTAAAAGTATAGTAAGCACTTGTATGAAACTTCAAATTTTCAATTTAAAATACATATATTTTTAGTTTTTCTGTTTTTGAAAATATTGCTTGAACTTTTTTAAGCTATTACATACATACATATGTTGTGAAATATAATCAAGAGAAACCTTTAAAATTTTAATCAAAACTAAATAAAAATTTTCATCAATATGTTAGGAGTCATTTTCGAGAACGATTTTTTCAAACTTGTAGGGTTGCGTTATTTTCGAAAGTACAAATATTTTTATGTAAAATATGCATTTAAATAGTATTGGAATACCGTTATTTTGGATTAAATTTTTAAAATATCGATGAAGCTATTTTTGAAATAATATCTTTTTTCAAAATATTGGTAATGAATACTTTACTTTGTTTTGAGAAGCTTTTGTATAAAACAAATGAACGGTATTTTGAAAAAATCTAAAATCAAAAAAAAAATATTCTTAACATAAGTGAGACAACTAGCTAAACCAAGGTGTCTAAAGTAACATTTTTGATTTGGACTCTCCCACTTTTATTTCGGCTTTTTTGTGCAGTTTAATTGTTCTGGGAAAATTTCAGTCAAAAACTAGTTTTTTTTAATTCCTTCACACTCACATAAAAAGTACTTGCTCTTCCACAGTTATTTTTTTTTTTTGTTCCTTAAATTGGGACTCTGAAAATATCGGCAGTAGATGGATATACTTTGCTTTATAGCTTTTTTTTCTTCTTGTTCACATTTAAAGGGGAAGCATCTATTTCCATTCAAGTAAAGTTGTTTTTTTTTTTTTTTGAAAAAAAAGTCAAGGCTAATTGTGCACTTTTCAGCAATATTTTCTTTTGAAAAATATTTGCTCAGATTGGAGAGAGAAAGCAAGGGAGAGAGAGAGAGAGAGCAATGATATATTAACGTCATGTTTTTTTTTTCTTATATAACTATGTTTATGCAACATTCAAGATCCTTGGCTATCCATTCTTCTTAACTAATTTTGAAACTTTTCAAAAAGCCTGTGGCAATTGCATGACTACAATGCATATAAAGAGTATACATTTTTGCCTCCTGATTATTATTTTTAGCCTCTGAGCAGCTCTGCCACTCTCTTCTCTATTTCCAACCCTAATGAAGCATGAAAACACAAGCATAATATGAAAGTATTTCTTTCTTTCATTATTTTTTTCCCTTTTTTTTTTACATAACTATGTAAAGGGTATTTTTTAAAGTTTAAACATAGTTGAGGCGGAAGAGAGAAAGGAAGATATGTCTTTATGAAATGTTTTTTTTTTTTTTTTATTTTGATGAAAAATTCATTCCGAAGGAAAAGTGCTTTTGAAAGTACTTTTTTTTTCTAAACAAACAATGTTTGTATTTTAATACATAGTTTCTGTTGAATATTTAAAACCAGCAAAGATGTATAGATCGATGAGCAGTTGGACAGATAGACCAACAAAGGTTATTGAAAAAATGAAAAACATAAATTAAATTCACATGAAGCCAAATGAATTTTTTTTATTTATTGGACCAAAAAAAATAAAATTAAATTTTTGCTTGAAGCAGAACAGAAGTTGTTTTAACTCGTTTCTGCGTCCAACTAAATTATTACTTGTCTACCTTTTATTTTTAACCTTTTAACTTTTATTTAATAGACCTACAAATTATACTTACGCCTGTTCCCGTAAGCCTTAACCATTAAAATATACCTATACAATAATAAAAAAAGGAAATATATAAATTTCCTTGGCAATTTGGCTCGTTAGTATGTCAGGATTACATTAATGTTTCGTCGATTAAATGTAGTAGGAATGGTTCATTTGCTGTCAGAGAATTGGGAATTGGAAGTTAACAAAATAGACAAAGATAACAGGTCCAACAGAAATAATATACTAATATAATAATAAAATTGTATAACCTCCCTACAATTAGTCCTTAAACTCTACCCATAATTTTGAAATCAAAAACAATTTGAGGGTTATAATTTTCGAAAATAAGCAAACAAATTTGAATGTAGACGAAAGTAAACAAATAGGAGCAAAAAACATGACATAAAAAAACTACGGGGCAAAATTTTTATTTATTACTAGTTGATCCAGTGGACGTTGTTCTGCCCTTTCATGTTTTTGACCCGTTTTGATCTTCCAACGCTTTTATTTCAATTACATATAGTAAATAACTATTTTATTCACCTCTTAAAAATTTGAAGATATTCATATTGACGTCAAAATTATATTCCATTTCAAAAACAACAGAAGCACTGTGATGCAATGGGCGTATACGCACCTTTCCTTGAAAGGTATACCTACCTATATTATACCACCTAAAGGAAAAGCAGAACAATGCCTGCTGAGTCAACCTGGATTGTTTTCCATTTTGTAACCTACTGTCACTCACCAATTGCTAATTAGTTACATTCACTATCTGCGGTAGTAAGGGAACTAAAAAGTTAACAATCATAGGTCAGATTGAACTCTACAAAAGAAAAAGTAGATATTCATGTAATCTCAACATAATTCGAATATTTTATTTGTTTTGATCATATTGCACCGTAGAAGTTCCTTTTTCTATTAACTAACTGCCAAAACAGTTCATACCAGTACGCACCATACCAACCCAGTTCATACCGAATCAGTGCGATGACAAGGATAAAAATAGACAAAAACGCTCTCACTCGGGTTCATATTTTATGGTTTAGTTTTATGGCACAGAAACAATATTTATTTTTAATATCAGTTATTTTGTTTCATACCTCGACTACGGCGTCACCTATCGGGTCAAAATTATATTATTTTCTCTTCCGAAATCAATACACATTGTAAATATGAGCCATATTTATTTATAAGTGTAGAATTTGTTAATAACTCGACTGTAGCGCCACCTACCGGATCAGTTGGAATCTATCAGCAAACCAGTCAAGCGGTTGAGCCAAAATTGTTAATATAGGAATTTAAATACACATATTAAATATTTTATGCGGTCATATAAAAACAAGAATTTACTTTTTTCAAAGTTTTTAGTGAAATTCCAATCCATTGTCAGATTTTTAAGATCAATCAAGGTTTTTGATATATATCCGACATTTCTTTGTTGCTATTTTTAAGGTTATATTATGATGACGTATTGACGTATTATGTTGAAATAATGGAAATTTCATTTTCAAAATCTCTTTTACTCTTCCAGAAATCCTAGGTTGAATTTTTCATTTTTCCCATTTTTTAAGAAAAGTTATAACTTTGTAAGTTATAACGTACTAGTAATGCAGATAACTGTGCAATGCAAATAGATTATTTTGATGACTGAAATGGCGCCACTGTGGAATGTTTGGTTTCACAGTTTAGGGCCGCCTGTATGAATGGAAACTATGGTCAAATAAAACTAAATGAAACAAAGTTTTATAATAAAAAATATTTGCTGCAACTTAGACTTAGCCATAAACCAAAATAAATATTAAATTATAGATATATTAAAAATGCATCTAAGTTTTTTTTCATATAGACCCGTTAGTTTAGTTTTTATACATATTTTAAGTACGATTGTTGTACATTATCATGAACCCAATCCTACGAAGAACCATATTTCCATATTCTTGCATTATCATAATGTTATGTTTTATTAAAACCTTGACTTTTTTTAACTTGGAACAAAAAAAAATACTTAACTTAAAGAGCATCAAGTAAAAAATAAAAGGGATGTGTAGGTAGAAGAGATTGACGCATTAAAATACAGGGCAATTCGCATACCCGAGAAAAAGAGAAAAATGACGAGAACGACAATGTATTTTTAAAATACGTTGATACTTTGTACATAATACGTTCTATATTTGACTTAAAAAAAAAATACGTTTTTCAAATGGGTGTTCTTTCCCTGACTCGTTGTGGAATGTCGATACCTTGAACGAAAAAAGCTTGAGAGAGCATTTTTGCATTAAATCTGTACCTCCTTATACCTTTACCTTTCCCATTTGAAAAATATATAACACTCGTAATAAATAAACCTTTGTTGTGTTAAGTATGTGCTTTTCACTTTTTTCGATCGATCTAATGGTTTTTACAAGGGCTAACACTTACCACTATTCAAGTACGTAGGTACATATATACTTAATGAGTTATATGTATTTATGTAAATTCCCGAAAGACCTAGAACTCTGCAACATTGGTTTATTTTTTTTTTCTTGATGAAACTTGCAGACAGAAAAGTATTTTTAGAACTAAAACTTAAAAATGGATGACGTTACACTGAACGGGTACCCGGTACACTGAACGGGTACCCGGGTAACCAAATTTCCGGGTATTACCCGGCTAGCCGGGTAACCGGGTATCCGCAAGGTGTCGGGTACCCGTCAGGTACTCGGGAATTTATAAATGTAACTGGTCCCAATGAACCATTATAATTTATAACTCAGATGAGAGATGAAAAAATAACAATAACTTAAGGTACAGGTACTATTAAAAAAAAGTCGTTTTCAAAAATAAAATGTATTAGGGTGGTGCAAATTTTTTTTTTGATGTTTTCAAAAAATATTTTATGTTAGGGTGGTGTAAAATTTTTTTTTTTCGTTTTCAATATAAATTCAAAGTGTAACATAACATAAGCTCATTGTATATAGAACCTATAATACTATCATCAAGATGGTTTTTGTGTTGTGTTGTGTGGTCGTTTGAGGGCGCACTTGTATGTACACAGAAACAGCAACCAACAAATTAGTAAGTGGTGTGATCGCTAGGTGGCCGACGGGACGTGGGGAACGTGTTCATGAGAGTACTATGCAAATTTATATACAATGCACAAGCTCAAAATCACATTTTTCACATTTGTGTCAAATTTTATTTGGCCGCCATCTTGTTTTTATTGAAAATTTAGATTTTCGCGCATAAATTTTCTAAAAAAATGTTAGATAATTTTTTTCGATAACTGCTTTTGTTCAAGAGTTGTAGTACATTTTGTTAAAGAAATAAAAACTTTAATTGTTTTTTTTTCAACTTTCTTTAACAAAAAGTACTATAACTCCTAAACACTATTACCCGGCTACCCGGGTAATACACGGAATAGCAATCAAGAGCTCTAATGAAAATGAAGAGTGAACAGCGAAATCACTACGAAAAACACTACTTCCTATAAGCTTGGTCAATGTGTCCTTCATCTATCTATGTAGTATATAAAAATGAATGTTTGTCTGTAAGTCATCGATGAACTCAAAAACTACTGGAGCGATTATTATGAAAATTGGTATATATATATGTATTTTTCCACGGAAAAGGTTTGTATAATATGCTCATTGAAAACGCTTGCTACCAGGTGGCTCAGCAACGCGCGCCGGTACAGCTAGTATAATATAAATGAAGAAGAAAGCTTCGAACGGGCTTACAAAAATTGCAAGAAAAAGGCGACAAAGAAGTAGGCCCAACTTCAAGCAGAGAAGAGTAACATTGGGACTGTCTTGCTTTCTGTTGGCCAACATTTCGATTTTCTCGTGTTCGTTGGCTTCAATGTTCGCCATGTAGGGTATCGCAAGCAAACCTCATTTTTTCTGTGAACTTTGTTGTTGCCCTTCTTTGTCGCACATGATGTTTATTCTTTGGAGAATCGAAACGAAATGAATGTTCGCAAAATGTGTTCGCCGTGTAAGGGGAAACGCAAACGAGCATGTTCGGGATGTTCGTCGTTTAGGGCTACCTTAAAGCAGCATAACATTCTCAAAGATGCTGCAATATTGTATTATGTTCATATGACCTTCATAACACTAAAACCGGTTATTCCGGTTTTGGTGAAAAAATTTCAGGTGTTGGTACCAAAATTGATAAAATGAAGTAGACACAATACAAAATTTAATGCAAAAAACATTGTTTTTTTTTGGACACCCTTTTAAATACACCTACTGCCGATTAAAATCATGTTATTCAGAAACTGTGACTTACTCGCATTTCACTCGCCTTTTTTTATATATAAGAACTTACCTACCAATCATGCTTAAAAATTTCAAAAATTAAGTAAAGAAACAAGTCCATATAAATCAATAAAATTTTATTTCATAAATTTGTATTAGGTTCTTACTATGTTCAATCCTAACACTTATTTGTCACTCTATTATTAATAATTAATTGTACATTTTTTTGAATTAAAAAAAGAACAAAATTAACTCATACATGAACATTTTGACGTGACGACGGCGGCAGCTCTAAAAAGATACATATACATTGCAAGCGTTTTATATAAGAAATTTATTTCGCTCTCAATCGACCAAAAAGCAAAAAAAAAAAAAAAACTAAATTAACATGAAAATTTATTTTTTATTATATATGTATTAATTTTTGTTGTTTTATATTAATTTTAATTATAAATGTTACTATAAGTTCATACGATTGTATAATTTAGAATTTTCTGCACATATAAGAATGTGAATGTTTTACTTTTGACCTACTACTTTTTATATAGTGTTGGTTTTAATATTTTACATAATTAATCTCTCATCATAATATATTTACTCCAATTGATGATTTTACATATTATTATTTAATTAAATTTAGATAACATTTTGTTTTATATTATTTTGTAAGTAAACAGTTTATTGCTTTCCTGTTGATTGGTGTTATATTATTTACTACTTGATAAAAATTACTTTTTTTTTACTATCTTCTATGAATCGTTCATTTTAGAATATTTGGCATATTAACATTTTAATTTTGTTTTTTTTTTTTGTTTGTCAGTTGGCGTTTAGCACTCTATAATTTCTAGTTTGAACGATTTTGTTTTTATTAATTTATTAAGGTTATTGTGTTTGTCTTTTATAATAAAATTTTTCAAAAGCATGATTTTTAAGTTTAAATATATATGTAATTAAACAATGGGGAACCATTAAAAAAGTAGGTAGATATTCTTTAACTGAGAATTGAGAATCAAAACACATAACGAAATTTTTTATATTTATGATTTAGCTTTAATTGCTAAACTGTTTAAATTTATAGTTTAAAATGAATTATTGTTTCTTAAAAAGCTAAATACACTTTTAATATTTGTAGATCATCACAAAAGCTTAAGAGTTCCAAAAAATTTGCAATGATGCGCCAATTATTTATAATATAGGTACATTTTACTTTAACAACAAAATTTACAATATTACAATTTATATTGAATTAATTACAAAAAATTGTTTTTTATTTTTTAGTATGGATTTATATGAATATATTTAAAAAAAAAAGAAAACAATTGAATATAAATTCTACTGTGCATTAAAATGATTTATATTATTTATTTATTTTTTTTAAGTTTATAGTAAATTTTTAGTGTTTTTTTTTTTTGTTGGTTTGAAATTTGCTATTCAACTTTTGGGAAGACTAGTGTTTACTACGTGGCTTTGATAAAAGCTAACATATAATTCAATATTGCATAATATAATTTTATTTTATAAACAAAAAAAAAATGCAAGCACTTTTTATAAATATGTTTTTTTTTTATTTATTTATTAAAGGTCCCATGTGTGTGTATTTTTTGTTTTGTTAAATTTTTGTTTTAAATGGAAAATATGCTCGAAATTGCATTAATTTAAAATATTATCTATAATTACCTACACCAGAAAGAACCGGTTGTGCAATTTCTTAAGACTAAATATTATAATGAATGTTTTATATTTTTTTTTTGTATTATTATTAAATTTTATTTAGTTACTATATTAATTCGATGTTGATTTTTGTTTTTTGTTTAAATAATATATTTATTTGATTTTATTTAATAAAAATGAAGGCGTAGGATTTTCAGTGTGTATTAACAATAATTGTTGTAAAAACAACTGTGAGGAAGAGCATTAGTATTGATGAAGAAGCTGATTTAGTTGATCCATTACATCCCTCCTCTGTGCAACAATATGTTTTTGTTTCCCAGATTTCTGTTTTGTCAAAATAAAGCAGAACGTTTTTTTTTTAATTGTAAAATTATTTCAGGTGTTTAATCATTATTGTAGTGAAATATATAAAAATGGTTGAACAAAAATATATTTTCATCTCTTAATTTGAAGAAACCAAATTTTAAAAGAGGTCTACCAAATTCGAAAAACAACCATTCCTGAATCTTATGATACCAAACAAACACTAATTTTATTTCTATGCGCTGCAACTATACGCCTAACCGTTAATGTGTAATAAAGGGGTTGGCCGTGGCGCGATGGTATGCGTGATCGCCTGTCAACCTCACAGGTCGATCCCTGCCGTAGTTCTATGTCATGTTTTTATTCCATTATCATTGATCATTGTTGGGCCGCTGGTTTACTCGTTACATGTTGTTCAGGCATAACACTAACAACATGTGGTTGAGTAAATACTAGTATGTCCAACAAATATGACAATGAACAAAATAATGTGAATTATAAAGGGACATAGATATAACACACGGCATTTGTCCGCTTTAGCCCAGCCGCCAACCCTGGAGATAATATCTGAGACAACCACCACCTTCAGTCTCAGTACCTCGCGCCACATACCTTTCCGTACACCTTTCACATCCCTATCCTTCACGCCCGCGCTGTGTGTTGACAAACATATAAAGGGTACACCATCCCCTTGAGCGCGCGCAAATTATAAAAAAAAAAAAAAAATTATAGAAATTCGCGACCGATTGCTACTATAAATACGACGGTAGTTGATTACCCTAGAAAAAATTTTAAGTTTGTTAAAAACTTTGTTAAATTTGTTAGGTATAGTGCATCAGAATTAGCTTACTGCCAATTATTTTTAATAATGGATTTTTCAGAAAATAAAAGAGATATTGGAAAGCTCTTAGGAATCATAAAAATTAGTATTTCAAAAATTTACTCCGTAATAACAAAAGAAAAATCCGATGAGATCGATTTTTATTTTTTATTGATTTTGATTTAAGCGATTCAAATACAGCGCAGTAAAGTTTTGTCTGATTTGTGTAAAAAGAAAATTAAAAGTTTGTTAAAAACTACAACCTTATAAAAATTACAACCTTTTTTCATATTCTAATTTTTTCTGTGTTGCTTATTCTGAAACCAATGATATGTATACATTTTCGAGTAAGACTCAACGCGGTTCTTTATAAAAATTATTACTTCCAATAAAAATAAAAAAAAATAAAAGACAAAGTGTTAAATATACTAGTATGTACCTTTTTCTGCACATTCTGTTGCACAATCTCGAACTGTGGATAACTCGCTTACATATTTCTGAAAATGAAAAAAAAAAATTAAGCTTAATTATTTTTATATTTTGTTTTTATCTTTCAAATTTATTTTTTTTTAAACGGCAGTGTAAAATGGTACTCAACTTAAAAGACGCTCGATGAATTGATTAATTAAATACTGACTATAAAATCAAAACTGGACAAATTTTCCTTTAGAAAAGCGCTCTAGCGCCAGTGGTCAATGTTTCTCAGTTTTACTTTTTATTTTTAAGCTTTATTGTTTTTATATATTGTATTTTGCTTCACAGCTGGCAGAATACGAATAATAACTACACAGACCCCATCCCCATTTTCAATCCGAGCACCTCAATTCTGGATCCAGCAATGCACTCATGTATTTTTTCACGTGATTTTCCTATTTTTTTTGCGTACCTGTACACTTAATTATTTATTTATATTTTTATTACTCCATTCCATTATTATAATAACAGAATGAAGTGAATTGTCAAATGTACTCATTCGAATAAATCTAAAGTAAGTCAATCTTTTTTTTTCCTTTACAATAAGTAAGTAGATCCATGTATCAACATTGCTTATGTTTTATGTAGGCACTTACTTATGGTAGCTATACATATTTCTTTATTTGTATTAACAAACATGGAAATAACTACAATAATAGAGAAAGTGAAAAAAGGAACATTTCTTGAAGTGCTTGATTAACAATATCTGATTGAATTTTCAACTAAGTTGTACTTGGAACTTACTCGACAACTAAGCCGTTTTATTGTTCAAAATAAATAAATAAATACAAATAACTATATGAGACTTTCCTATGGTCAGAACTAGGGGGCGCTCAATTCTTTTTTTCATTTTACAACGTATACTTATGTTTAATGGATAAAACTGTAACAATATTTCTAAAAATAACTTGTTCTTAATGAGCTGGAACACGTTAAAAGAATGATCTAATTTTTAAAGAATTAATCAACATAAGCAAGTGATCATACTTCACTCAGTTTAATAATAATTTACTTTAATTTTTATCAGCAATTATCTAAAAGAATTGAATGTAAGTTTCTCAAATAAATTTGGAGTCGCCTTCTGGTAATCAAAGAAGATATCAACTTCAGATACCCGCATCTTCCCGGACAGCCAAGCAGCCCTTAAATCTCCCGAGTTTGTCTCCACCAAATCCATCACTGGCCAGGATTGTCGATGGCAGAATAGTTCAACATTCACCTATGGGTGCCGGGCCATAGAGACATTCCGGTAATTGTAAGGCCGACGAACTTGGGAGAGAAGGAACTCAAATATCCAATCCATTTCACCTAACAAGCTGTTAACTTCTGCTAAATAAGACTCTCAAAGGAAAACAAACACAAGATTGATAAACCTGACCCCATGTGTCATAAATAAGCACCGTTATAGGTGTAATAATTGAACACCGTCTCATATGCAAACACACGCAAGGCTCGACGTTTTCTTAAAAGACTTCTGCAGGAGCTGCATGGTGAAGAGGAGGAGGAAACAATTCCACATATTCTCGGCACATGTCCTAAGTCCTACTCTCTCACATAGGCCTAGACTTCACTTGGGAGATTTCTATATTAGGGATCGAAGTGATCATTCCAACATAGACACATGCTGTCTCAATTGCTTCAACAAAAGCTCCGAAAAGTTTTCGAAATGAGGGCAATGGACCTAATACTGGTCTTCTAAATCCGTCAGCTGTTTTCCTGACGTCAACCACGTCAACCTTACCTTACGTTGACGTTATGCATTGAAGACGTATTGAAGACGTTGTGTAACCAACTTTTATCGAAATTCATGGGAATTGTCTTCTTCGTCTTCTTATTCTTCTTTTTTTTCTTGTTCCTTTTCTTCCTCGTATTATTTATCTTCTTCTCATTTTTTTTATTTACTACAACTCTTTCACTTTTCTGCTTAGGCCGAGTAAATACTAAAAAGCCAAAAGGTGTCTTCTTAAAATTAAAATTTTTAATATAGAATGGTACACTAATGAGTCTATAATTAATGTAAGTATTGAATAAAAAATACAATAAAAAAAAACTGTCAAAAAATACCGTTGGGTATAAAAATTGGATGCCAAAAATATTTTTTTCTTCCGTGAAAGTATTGGATGCCGTGTTTTGAACTTTAACATGGCAGTACCATCTTGGTTGAGAACTTACTGTATTTGATCCAAGGTGGCATATTTGACGTTAAGGCTCCCTCGGATTCAACTGTATTTTATTCAAGATGACATTTCCTACTCTATAACGATTTGTCACTTCTGCTAACATACCAAGCATCTTTATTTCAGCTGTACTCTGTGAATCGTATGTATGTAAAAGCTGATCGACCAAATGCAGTTTTCCTGCCGCTTCAGCTACCCTACGCTTAGGCGATGTTTGATGTCTTCAGAAGCAAGGGCTTCTTCACAGAATCAACATTTCAACTTCTTTTTGGAACACTTTGATGATTCCTGCGCGGAGTTTTACTGTTGTTTTGACTTGCTCGTAAATGTCTATGATCATCCGCTCCGCACGTAAGCTTCCGGAACTTTTTACTGTCATTTCCAAATCTTGTTATTGTCCGTCGAATACTTCTGTTTCTTTATTCAATAAAAGCCTTATTATCATTAGTGACAAAGTTGAAATAATCTCTTAACCAAGTCTATAAATTTTATTTGACGTTTCATTACAAAAAAGGTACGAGGTACAAAACACAAAAGGTACAAATACGTGCCATTGCCCTGGCTCAAACTGTCTTGTTAATATTAAAATCCTACCAGAATATTTATTATTAAGAGATATTGCTTCCATTATAATTTTGTCGTTGTTGTTGCCGACACGCGCGACGAAAGCTATTTCAAACCTATAATAGCAGGAACTGGAAAAACGAAAACATTTTAAAGTTTATCCGGTGACGTTGATAGGTACAAAAACAAAACCCCAAGGTATACCTACAACATAATGATTTCTGTTACACTTTCAACTCAACTCATCTCACTCTCTTTCTTCTTCTCTCACTCTCTTATTGCTCAAGGAGCTCTTTGCTAAAACATCCTTTTGAGTTTACTTAAAAAATTGAATGTTTACTTTGCACCATACTCCGTACGTCCGTATCGGTATACTGTACATACAACATGTCCCATTTGCATCGTAAAAAGAAAAAGTAAACACAAGATTGTCCCTAATAGATAGTGCTCTTAACACGTTTGAAAAATTCCATATAATGTACTTTTGGCTATATGACACTCTTTCAAAAATGTCTTCTATATACCCGTATTTGTATGAGATGTTCGCTTCTCAATTCGGTCTTATAAAAGTTCCCGCGGCGCAGTATGGCGGCAGCAATGTGATACCTTTTCCAAGATGTCTAAAATAGAAAAACTATACATTTTAATTTCTCTTTCGAATGTTTCTTTGGTGCATTTTATGGAAAAAAAATCGATTTATACAGGTGTTCTGGGTGTTCTGTTTTCTGTCTTCTGTTCAGTGAACATGAACACTGTGTGCTTGAGAAAAGTTTACTTTTTCCATATATGCATTAGATGGCTTGGGATGATTAGACTTTTGTATGAATTTCTGTATAGTTCCATAGAATATAAACAATTAATGTATGTTCTACATTTTGGTACAAAAAGAAAATGTCTGATGATAGGATATTTTTCCAGCCTTTTGTGTTTTTTGTTTTGGTGTAGAAAATATTTTTTTGAATTTTCTTTCACACAGAAAAAAAACGCATAAAGTGGATTTAAGTTTTTCTTGATTAGCTAGACATTTCAAATCGAATAAATTCAAACAATTTTTTAATCAAAAACGAAATAAAACGTTCAAAAGTAAAAACAATAAAGAAATATACGGTTTTATTTATTCAAACGCATATTACGAGCTGTCAAGTCTGGGGTCTAGAGTTCAATGCCAGTCCATGTCACATACAAAACAAAGAAGTGTTCTCATTTCTGCTGTCCCTTGCAATGAATTTTACAAAACCTTCCAGAGTTGGTCTGTCTTGTCAGGAAAAAATGCTTGACACATTTAGTCCAACAGCGAGACAAAAAAAAAAAACAAATAAGATTCACATATTGATACATACAATCATACACATATAGAAATCGGATTGATTTAATGAGGAAAAACTTATTGATTGAAATGCATTTGGAAGAAAACCATTTAAAATATACACCAATAATGCGAAATACTTGTTGTTTTAAAAGTTTACTTATTCAATCTTAACAACAAGTTATGAGTACTCGAAAAGTTGTGAGCGATTGGTGAATACTGGCCCTAGAAAACCTGACATTAGGAAAATTTTATGAAAACTATTTTCATTCGTTTGAATTTTTGTTGTACGGAAACCTTTCCTATAGAACTCAAAACCACAAATAGCTAGAGTTCAAAACGGGGAACACGTTCCGAAAAGTTGAGAAAAGTACTTTAAGTCAAACAGAATAATTGATAATGTTGTACAAGATTCTTCATTACATAAGTTGTTTTTGTTATCTATTGAAAGTTTTTCTTTATTATAAAATGTTGATTGAATAAAAGATGCTCAACAGGGACTTAAATTCCGTTAAATACTACTTCAGGGTTTTAAAGAACAGTAGTTTGGATTTAAACAATTCAAAAAATCAGAATTTTGGAATCCCGGAGTTTTGAAATACGTATGTAGTTCTGAATTTTGGAATACGGAGCAACGATCGTTTTTTTCTTTTATTTTTCATATTATTTTTCTAATGACAAATCTTATTTTTGTATTTTTTTTGTCATCGTGCATTTATTTAAATAACAAATTCAATCGTTAGCAAGAACTTAGCCCCTGTGGATTATATTGAAAAAATATGCCCAAAATATTTCACAATTATTTAACGACTGTTAACTTTAGGAATGTATTTATTTTTTGTTCATACAAAAAAAAGTTTCAAGACAAGACTTTTGAAGTCTCTGCTATTCAAAATTGAAAAATGTCTGAGTTTCGTCTCGTCCAACAACCATTTTATACCGGAAATTGTCTAACATTTACATATACGTTTTGAAATAGCAATTTTTAATGATTTTCTGCACTGGAAACGCCACCTAGTGTCTCGCAAGTTTCGGTCCAAAAATTACATTTTTCTCGCGGTCTGGTATAGGTCAGGACTCTACACTGATGCCGTGGTCAGCACTCTCAAAAACGTTTTTGTAAATACATTACTAAATGCTGAATCAAAAAATTAAATTTCGCTTTAACCCAAATTGTACAAAGAGTTGTACATGTATGACATTTGTACGATACCTGCTAAATTGTTGGCAAAATATGAGGTAAAAGGATATCTTCATTTGAATAATGTAATATTCCTTTATAATTCTGCTGAAATTTCCAGTTCTCTATTTCCTTTTCGAGTTACCTTTGAAATAAGTTACGGGTCCATTATTTAAGGTATCATGTGGGCAAGTGAATTGTGTTTCATAAAAATATACCTACCTATAATAAGGATCCTAATCTCTTTGATTATTCTAATCCCGCATAAAACAAACATCATAAAATTTAACTATAGACATAGACAGATATGGAAATCAAACAATATTTGTTTTTAAAATATATATTTCTGTTTTTCAGAGTTTTGTTGAATTGAAAATTATTATTATTTCCGTTTTCTATAATAATAAACCAGATATCAGGCAACATGCATTCGTGGTGCGCATAAAAGAGAAAAGGATATTTCATAAAATATACGCAAACACATAATGCATGCATTCATATATGTACTACATGTGTATTTGTTATATTTAATTCATGTATTTGTATTTATAATAAAAAAATATAAACATGTCATCCTACATAATTATGAGCTTACTATACAGTGGGCATTAAGTGAAGCGAAGGCAGAATAATGCTTTAGTTATTATAAATTTTCTTTTGTGTAAGGGATTTAAATTTTTTTTTAACTTCATTTTTTTTCATTTCCAACGGAAAAACTATGTTGCAGTTGCAAATTAAAACTTCGCTTCCGGGTGTCTTTTCTTTGATGGGCGCATAATTTGGAAAGCAAAGCACGTTGGAAACCCATTCTTAATGAAACTTTAAAAAAAAACAACAACTACGAAATTTATGATTAAAAGTTTATGTTTAAATTAAAACAAAGACGGATGAAAAAGAAACAGAACTGATGTGACATCCAAAATTGTATTTAGTTTATGAATAAGGAAAAAAAAAGAAATACGTTTTCAATTAAGGCCAAGCGTATCAACTGCTCTATTTATATACACAACTATGTTTTAATTAATAAATTCCAGTCTTGTTATTTTCCATAAGTCTACAACTTTTTTCGATTTTTCTTTTAAATCCTTATAGCCGTTATAATATACACTAAACAAAATTCAAAAAAATTATCTTTCTAATTTCCAAAAAAAAAATTGTTTCTATTTCAAAAACCCAAAATTGCAAATTTTGATATGGGTCTTTAGTTTTAGTAGAAAATCGAAAACTATAAGAATCCGGTCCTATTGCAGGTGCCCTTAATTGAAAAATATTTTCGACCAGTGTTTAAACATTTATTCTTAAATCTGAAATTATTGTTGTAAAGCCGTCAGATTCCAAATCAAAAAATAAATACATATAAAGGGTGACCCAACAAGAACGCAAGATTTAAATTTGGAAATGAGTCAGGTCAAGCGCAAACAGTCAATGGTGTTCGGTATCGTGAAATAATAACCAATTTTTTCGTGTCTAGAATTGAAGAAATTAATGTGGAGGGGATTTGGTTTCATCAAGACGGCGCGCGGCGGTGCCACATCTTATACAGCCGGAGAAACAATTCAATTGCTGCATCAGTCATTTCCCGGTCGTGTTATTTCTCGTTTTGGAGACCAGAATTGGCCGCCTGGATCGTGCGATTTTACACCATTGGACTTTTTTCTTTGAGGTTTTTTGAAGTCGATGGTTTATGCGAATAAGCCGACGACGACTCAAGCCTTAAAAAAGGAAATTGGACGCTGCATTAATGAAATACCGCAGCATTTATGCAAAATGGTCATTGAAAATTTCATTAAAAGATCGCGTATGTGCCAGCAAAGCCGCGGCGGCCATCTGCCCGATGTGTTGTTCCGTATATAACCTCATCCTGTCTACTTTACGATATAATAAAGAATTCGCGATTTTTTTTATATATCTGCGTTTTATTTAAAATTTAAATCTTGCGTTCTTGTTGGGACACCCTTTATATGAAATTTTTTAAGAAATTAATTTATTTAATTGACCAACGTCCATGTTTGTTTTACGTTAGCTCACTTTTTGGGGGAATGTTCTGCGCAAAAGCAATTTTATCAAAAAAAAAATTAATCAATTTAAAAATTGGTTAAAAAAATTTTCAAAAAAATAAAAAAAAATAAAAATCATAAAATTATATAGAAAATTGTTGAAGAAAAATATGAAAAAAAAATTTGACAAAAAAAATGTTTAAGGAATCCAATTTTGTGAACCGCCTACAGATTGAAATAAAAAAGTTTGCCTCTCTTGTGTTGGAAAACGTATTTATTTTCATAAAATAAAATGTTGAGGTAATGGCTAAGACTGGAGTCGAATAGTGTCAGAGGATTGCGTACCTTCCATTTTTTCGGTTTTCCCAAAAACTTTGAAAAATAGTAGTTAAACCCAATTAAAGATTCACTTCAGGCAAAAAAAAATTAAAAAAGTAAACTTAGCTTAGCTTCGGAACTGTGTGTCAACCTTTAACATCGTCCTTATCGAAAAAGTTCTTATGGAACACAACAATTCTCAGGCGACGCCATTATATCGCAAATTTAAAGTGAAAACCATGTGGGTACATGTACATACACATCTTTATCCACCTTAACCGCCAGTCACTTAGGTTTTTGTTTTCTAAAGTAAAGTTAAAGTGATCTTTGGGATTAAAGTTGTGTTTTTTTTTTTTTTGATAACTCGTTTTCTTGTTTTTCTATTCAAATAATTAAATTAGGAATTTTCATAGGTATTTTTTTTTGTTTTGAATACACAATAGCACACAATAAACATTTGTGCAACCACAACATAGAGATATCTCTGGGGAAATTTTCAATATGAAAATCTATGCTGTCGAATTTTCATTTTTATTTATGTATTGTTTTTTTTTTTCTTTCTGCCAAAATAACAAACTAGTCCAACTTCTACAAAGTACGACTTTTTGTTAGCTTTCGAAAATATAAATTTGGAAAGTTTTGACACACACGATGCTGAATCGGTTTTTTTTTTTTTGTTTTTTTTTTTTACAGGGAGTTTTGGAGAAGGACAATAAAACTCAACTGATGGTATTGAATTATTTGGTTATTTAATAGCTACATAAAGTTTGGTTAAACCCACACTAAAGTTTTTATTGGTTATTTAGGTATTTTTTTTTTTAACTTTTATAATTATTTGTTTTCTGAGAAGGTTAGACTTAAACTTACAATTTATAGAATTTCACATTATGTAACAGTGGCATTTTTGAACAATTTTGCAAAGAAGGGATGTAATCCCTAATTCAAATCCAAGATCAGAATTTGCCTTTCACTTCAGGCAATTAAAAAACGAAAAATGTTTCTTACAGTTCTCGAAAAGATCAAAAATTTTGAGTGTTCACTATACTGGATAATTTTTTTGATTTTTGAATTGATGAATTTAAATTTTTGTAAAACATTTATTTTTTCAAAAACAAAAAAGGGTTATTTGGAAAATTGTTATTGTTTTATTACAATATTACTATAAACTGTTGGAGCAGTTTTAGAGAAAAATGTGATTTTCAAAAAAGCCAAAAATATATTGTAATAAAAAAAAAATCTGCTGAGATACACCATGTTTCAAGAAAATTTACCCATACGAAACAAAACATTTAAATTTTTTTCTCCAAAATTTTGAGTTTGAAAATTATGTGTAAAATCTTTTATTTATAACAACAACGGGTCGGTATTTTTAAAAAATATGTAGAAAGTCAAAATCTAAAACGACAAAAATCTAGAAAACTATTCAAACAAAACAATTCTTTCGATTTATTCCTTTTGAATAAAAATTCTGTCAAGTGTTGATAAACGCAAAGCAAGAAAATTTTTCTTCAATAAAAATATTTAAAAACAAGAAAAATAACTACGGTACTGAATTCCACCACTGAATTCCACCGAGCAAACAGGGTTAAACAGATACTTTTTCTCAAATTGGCTGTGAGTCCAATCGTAGTCAGATATAATTTTATTTAAGATATAAGAAGTTAAATTTATACTGTCAAAGCCTATTGTATTTAGGAATTCAAAATGGTAAATAAAAATGGAGATAAAAATATAAATTTTGTCAAAAAATGGGTTGCGATGAATCATAAACCAAACGGAACAGTGGCGAATATCGTGAGCAAGGCAGTGCTGCAAAAACTGATTTATTGTCTTACATAAGAACACGAACAGAACTTCCTCCAATTGGAATAAAATTACTCCGATTTTTAAGATCTTCTCCGAAATTTCACATTGCATCTTCTATCGATTATGGAATTGGAGCTTTCTGTTTTTTTTTTCTAATTTGAAAATCTACTCTGGAATATAGCTTTATTCCCTAGTTTAAGGTATTTTGGAAGGACAGCAAATATTTAAAATTTCCCATACAGTTTTAATCTTCGCATAGACGTTAATTGATTTAAAAATTAAGTCTCTGAAAAGGAGGGGAAGTGGCTCTGTGAGGCATTGGAGGGACAACAAAATCCCAAAATTTTAATTGACTGGATTTATTCAAAGTTTCTGGAGCACCCTGTTAACTATAGGTGACATAAGCTACACCCTTATTCTTCTTCTACCTCTTTTTATTTAAAATGAAAATAAACTTCCGGTTTCACGAGACAAAAATAAGGTCATCTGATGCTACTCACTCTTTCATTTAAAGTCAATTTTCTGGTGATACATATAAAATCTACTATATAAAGTTAAAGTTAGAACCAAAACTGGCAAGTACCTCTATATAATGTTTTATAGCTTAAAGTATACGCCTTTACTCTGTCATGGCTCATGGGTGTACGAGACGGTTATAATGGTGAACCAAACACTGCAAGCCCTTTATGACCAAGTCATTTCAAGACGATCCTTTTGAAATGCAAGCTATATAAACTATATACAACATACCTATACGTATAAAATTTTGTTGTTTAAAGAATGAGTTATCAACGTGAAATTTCCCTCAATGCTTCTTTGTTGTTGTTGTTGTTTATGTTCAAAGGAAATTAAGTGGCTGCAAAATGAGGTCAAATATCCTTTAAAATAAATTAGTTTAACGAGATAAAGTTCTCTGTTGTTGCTTTTACCAACAACAAAAAAAAAAATATGTAAGAGTATAAGATTGTTGTAAAATAAAAATATCGGTCATGGAACATAAATCAAATATAACAATGCTGTATATGAAAATAAAAAATACATAAATATATGCAAAACTCCATACAAAAAATTTCATGTTGTTTCAGCTCAGGTAGATTCGAATTAATTTAATAAAAATAACGTACTCTAGGGGAGTGGTGAAAAATATGAACATAGTTTTGAACTTTAGAAATCATGTGTAAGTATGTTGTCGCTGGAAAAGTTATGAGTTAAGTATACCAACGAAAAAAACCGCTGTGAAAAAAGTCCCCTTTGGAAGCATTTTCTTTTTCTTAGAATATTACCACTTCATGAAATAAGGGACACCTTGTATAAAACACAATACTCAATATAGGGTGGGGCTCGAAACGGACATCTTCAAGCAAGAATTTGAAAGTAGCACATCACCATTGCCACCCTTAATTAAAAACTTTGTTGAAAAGTTAGTTATTAAGGGAGTGTGTGCAGAGTAGACTTTTTTTTATTCATTCAGACTTCATTATATTAAGCTGACTAAATTATTCGCACCAAAACGCTCCTTCGAAAAACTTCAAAAAAAACTTTTCGTTTTTCTACCGTTTAAACAACAAAACAAGTAGATTAACAAAAATTTCTCATAGTCTAGAAATATTAATCACACACTCTTTTCGAATGCTTAAAAAACATTGAATCATCATTAAAAGTTAATTTCTTTCAACACAGCAGTTTTATCACAAAATTTAAATAGCTTGTTGACTTAGGAAAAAAAAAAATATTTCAAATGTTCCATCAGTTCTCAAAAGCTCAAAACATAAATCAGCATCGAAATAAACTTGCAATTTCTTCTCCACAAAAGAAAACTTATCCTGGCAATTAATCTGCCGTCTTCACAATTTTGAAATATAAAGCAAAAAAAAAAAATGTGATTGATTGCTTTCAAAATAGCTTGTTGGCAGTCGCTATCAATTTATGAAATGAAACCATCTTTTCATCCGTCCAACGATGGCGACGATGACGCGTCGTCGTCGCTCGGCATCTCATCTTCGTCTTCATCCTCTTCGTCGTCGTCGTCGTCATCGTGGAAGTCCTCCTAGCAGTTCTAGTCGTCGTCGTCGTCGTCTTTATTTTCATCAAAAGCGAGGTGTTAGATGTGTGAGGTTTTTCTAGGTTTAATTTTCTACACTTGGAATTTGAATAGTTGTTGTTGTTTTTGCGCTGCGCACAGTTGAGATATTATCGTATTATTATTTAAGGAGTGAGTTATTGCGAACTTATGAGAAATGTGGAAAGAAATAAGTTATTTGATATCCGAATAATATTCCAATTAGGTGCACAGGCAGATGCATTTAATCGATAAATAAAAAGTTTTAGTTTCAGCACATTTGAATTGGATAATTGAGAATTTAGGTTAAGGAATTTTTAATATAAATTAAGTAAAACTTTTAACTCGAGATATTTGATATGAGAGAATTTTTGTTTTCGATTTTTTATTCAATTGTCTGAAATGAAGAAAATATTTATCTTTAATTTCTTATTTTTAGACTAAATTAGTGTATTTGAAGTTTCTCTGATACCGAATTCCTCCAGGATTAGCTAGCTATTCATCAGCAATTGGGTTAAGTATACTAAAACTTTTTATTTATTTTTTTGTTTTTAATTTAGATTTTTAGTTTTTAGCTTTTAATGAATAGGCAATATTTACGCTGTATGAGATCTTAAAACTTCAATAAAACAAAATTTCATATAAACATAATTCACTACTCTGTTTAGCATAAGTTTGCAGGGTTTTGTATTTATTAAAATATCCTCCCTCATCAGCCCATGAAAAGAAAATATTCATTAATGAGAATTTTTTTTTAGTTAGGTGGCTCCTAACTTAAGAGGTCTTGGTGAATACCATCCTTAAATTAATACAAAGAAACTACACATAATGATTTCTCGCAGTAATAAAAATATTTTATATTCAGTTGTTTAATCCAAATTAAAGTATTAATCCAAATGTATTATTTATTCATTTAATCAAAACATTAATCCAATTTTGTTGACCGCAGATTAAAACTGGATTCATTTTTGAATTGAAAGTTAATTTTAATCCAAGACTGAATGAAACGGTTAAAAAAGAAATTTGTTTCGATTCGTATTACACTTCTACGAAGTATGCTTCAGTTGCTCTTGAAACACACACTTCTGGGCTCAATTTTGGAGTTCATATAGAAATAGTTGAAAATATAAAAAAGAAAATACTAAGTCAGTGTAAACTTTTCTACAACTGAAGCAAATATTAATTTACAGTTCACTTGTACGCTATCTTTTTCTATTTTATTCTACAATTTGTGTGCCATGTCAAACTAAAAATTAAATGACTTAAAATGAAGCCCTCATCATAATTTTACTATATGAGTGTTAGGTTAGGTTGACGTGGCTGTCAGTATGAACCGGCACACTTGGGCCAGGATTGGCCCATTGTGATACCACATGAATCTAGAGATTTTTCCCCCTCCACTCGTTGAACCATTTGGAGCTTCTTATGAAGCGTGAGAGAATGTTAACGTTTTTGTTAGCAAGATCACTAGGGTCGTTGAAAAAGTATTCTCAGCTTCTGCAAAAGTCATTGGAGAAAACACCCAGCCTTGCTGCGTGTCTTCCAATTAAACAGTGTCCTGTTATGACACCAATTACGGATCCAATGTGCAATCTACTCAGGGACAACAAGCTTTTAGATCGACTCGGATTTACCAATGGCCAGATCTGCTTTGTCGCCACACATGTAGTGATGGTGTTCCACCTAAGGTTTGTTAACCTAATGGCTTCTTGCACCAGCATGAATTTACATGTAGCGTGAGGTATACCAATATTTGCCATACATGGTGCGATTGGTAGGATGGTTCCATTTCTAACGAGTTCATCAGCCTTGCAATTGCCTTTAATATTTCTATGGCCCGGCACCCAACATAGGTGAATGTTAAACTGCTGCGCCATCTCCACGAGAGATGATCGGCAGTTGAGGGCTGTCAGTGAGTTAGTGGAGACAGGATCAAGAGATTTAATGGTAGCTTGGCTGTCAGAGAAAATGCGGATATCAGTGGTTGATATCACGTTTTCTTTAAGCCAAGACAGTATATGAGTGTAAATACTCCATACTCCTTTTACACTATTGGAGCAAATACTCCAATAACGATATCTGAAGAATTATTATATCAGGGTTTGATCCAATAACAAAATCTGAGGATTGTGATATACAGTGATTACAGTAGAAATCTGAAGTATGACTATATAAGCGTTTATATACTTTAATAAGAATTTCTGAGGAATGCTTAAATCAGCGTTTACTCTGATAAAAATATCTAAGTAATGATTATATCAACGTTAACACCCAACGTTTACTAAGGAATCAATATATTTTTGTTTTTATTTTCAAATATTAATGGCTGTGTTATATAAGCGTTAACTCCGATAAAAAAATTGATATTTCAGTGTTTACTACAACAAAGATTGCTGAGGCATGCGTTAAATTAGTACTTACTCCAATAAAGATATCTGAGTAATGATTATATCAACGTTAACACCAAAACCATTATTTGAGGAATGAGTTGTATCAGTTATTCTTATTACTATATACTGATACAATATGCTAGCAGAAAATATTTAAGGAATTGATTATATCAACATTTACTCCGATAACGATTTTGTGCTTTAATTTGTAAATCAACCAATTCCATAGAAGTTTTGCCCACGTTTACATTACTAATTTGAATTTAAGTCTTTGATTTATCTTTCAGAATAATAAGTTTCGACTTCAACAGTTTTTGTTGTCCACGATCTATCTAATCTATCTATTAATCTAATGTAGGTACAGGCTGTGACAAAAGGCTAGGGCATTAAGGATAAACTAAAACAAGAAATTGTTGTTGAGGTCTTTTTTCTCCATTTTTTTTTAAATTAAATTAAAACAATAAAAATTCAGAACAACCAAAGCACCTACAATGCCAGGTTGTAGCATTTTTTAAAGCAAAAACTCTATTTTCAATTCAATTCGTAAATCAAGCTATTTAAGCAAATACTTTAAAAAACCGCCAAGGTTTTATTTTTATGTTGATTTGATAAGTAAACCCACTATAAAAATAATATAGGTAAATTCAATTTGTAGAAATACATAATGTACTCTGCTAAATAAATAAATACAAAAATATAGGTTATGTATAAGTGTATATATGTATACTGTAATAACAGTATAGATAAGATATACTACATACCACATTACTTTGTTTAACTCACCAGGGAGCTATAAAAGAACGACAGCAAAATTCTATTCTTTGGAAAAAAAAAACTTCTTTTTGTTCTCGAATAAACATATTCCTAGATACTGCAGTAATTATCCTTTTATACTTTGACATGAAACAAATTGGTGCATTTTTTTTTCTTTTTTTTTTGAAAATCTCAAAAGAGAAAAGCTATATCTAATCTCGACCTTTCCTGAATCCTGATTATGCTTATTTTAAGGTTCGTTTCCTTTGTTCTTCGTGATTCATACTATTTTAAAATTCTCCATTTCAATTGCAATCTTTGTGTGCATTGTGCAGCAATGTGCAGTGGGCAGGTTCTAATTTCACAAAACCCAAGTGATTAGCCGTTGATAATAATCTCTGTTCAGTTTCTGAAAATTAACTACTCCAGGGAGAGACATGTTATTTTCTCTTTTGAAAAGTTTTTTTTTTTTATTTTGCTCCGAAAGGATGGAAGAATTTATTTGACTTAAAGTAAGAATATTTACTTTTTTTACTAGGGTTGAATAGATTAAATCAATTTTGACATTTTCACCCGTGAAAAAATGGTTTCTTGGGGAGTTCAGAAATTTCTTGCGGTAAGTTATTTAGTTGGTTACAAAAAAAAGTGTGAAAAGATAATGGGGCATATTCATAGTCGTCTGACAAGTTGTTTCTTTGTGTCATCTAAGCTAACCTGGAGTTTAATTTAATCATAGACAATTTCGACCCGGTTGATTCTTTGACTAAGATGTTTGTTTCTATCTGTCAAAAAATTGATTGGATTTCAGTGGATTGACAGGCAATAGTACTAAAATTGTAGTAGAATTCTGTTTTTTACTAAATAAAGCTGCCAAATTCTTTATGAAAAGCAGCTGTTTCTTACTTGTGTGTTAACTTTAGACTCGAGGACAGTTGGACTCGGTTCTAAAGTTTGACTATGAATATGCCCCAATATTTCGAAGTGAACAAAGTGGCTTTAAATAAAACAAAATGTCAGGGATGATGAATGCGTTGACTGTGACAAACGATAAAATATGATAATAACTAAACAAAGTGTGTCAGGAGTAGCAACAGACGACAACATATTGTTATTTTTTTTTGTATAATATTCATTGCAACGCATAGTTCTTTTTACAAGCAGTGGAAAACTTATTGTTTGAAGTTTTATTCTTTTTGTTTTTTAAAGTATTGTCCTTTTTCACTCTGCGCACAAAATCCTTGCTGCATTGTGCAGCAATACAAAAAAAAAAAACATGAGTTGTATACGATGTAGACGAGGTTTTATAAGACGTAAATGGGAAGTGTTCAGAAGATCGTTTTAACATTTTACGCTAATCTACCTATACAAAAGATGCGAGCGGAAATACGTGCATTGTTTTAAGTTCTGCTAAATGAAATAATGCATTAACGAAACGTATTAATAGAAAGTCTTTTTAAGTCAGCAGAGTGTGGCATGTAAATAAAATGGTTTTTAACTTTTTTGTATAAAAAAAAAGAAAATCAAACAAAAGATGAAAAAAATTGACGATGTGATGGTTTTTATGACAAATAACATGTGGTTGGAATGTGCATTTTTGTATTAATTCTTATTATTGACCAAAAGTGCACATGCAAATGCAATATTTCATGATGAATTACACCAGCATTTGTTTGCATATTGTGCAACATTCATGGAATGGTGTAGATTACTATCTCAATGGTTTTGTAACATTTGAATAATTTTACGATTACAGATAGCGTGACTAACAAAAAATAATTAAAAGTACTTTAAAGTTTATGGGTTTGATGAACATGTGTTTGAGGAGTTTTCAATTTAAACAATGGGATAATTGTTGAACTGAAAATGTGTGTTTTTGGATTATTTAGATTAAATAATAAAGAAGTGTTTATAGAACATACATATAAGAAATCTGACTTAAGCGCTGGAATTTTTATTTTTAATTTTTAAACAAAAATCTATTTTCACAATTCAAAAAACCCCGTTGTGCAAAATGTTAAAATTTTATTATAATTTCTTATTTTCTCAAAATTAATTTTGTTAATTAAATGCCGAAAAAAATTGTAGAAAAATAAGTTAGTTCAAAAAAATTATCAGGGATCAAACAAGTGGAACTGTTCTTAAACCGCGAGAGTAAATATTGGTCTAAAAATAAATTGTGGACATAAAAGTTTTGCGAAAAAAATGTCATCTTCAAAAAAAAGTATAGTTGAAAAATTGCCCAAAAATATTAACAAAAAAATGTTGGTGAAAAAAAATCTATAATAACCATTCGTCAAAAGAATTAATCAACCATTTTTATTGACAACAAATTTAAAAAATTAAAATAAAAATTAAATAAAGAGTGTCGAAAAAAAATATTTACAAAAAAATTTTAAATAAAAAATATTTACATACAAAATTGTATTTAAGAAAAAAATCAAAATATGTAAATGATTTTGTTAAATAATCGTTTCCGGCCGTTGTAAATATTTTGTTCTTCTCATTAATTACTGCGCGAGAGTAAAATATCAAAACATTCCACACAATATCTTCTATACACATAATATATTTCTATATTTTTCCGAAATCAGAGCTCATTATTTCAGAATCGGATAGGCTTTTCGAGATGATTAATCTGTTTTGTCGTTGTTTTTGAATATTATGGATTGAAAAGTTTAATGATATTCTTCTTTAAAATTCAATCTTACAAAACTCCTTTTGAATTGAATCTAGAATTTTTCCAAGAGTTACAGAAAGAAGCTAAGCACTTTGAGGAATCATTAAAATTGTGCAAGAACTTTGTGCAACCAGGGATCACTTATCCCTAAAATGTTGGGTTCATTTGTTTTGGAGAATTTGTCTCCAGCCGCCGCGCCGGCAATCAATATTTATGTTATCGAGAAATTCAGAACCACTTCGTATAATTTGCCCACCCTAAGAATATCACTTTGGACAAGATATTCAGATAACTGAACACAATATGTCACAGCTGATGAACCTTGCTGATTTGAAGTACATAAATGAGTATTCTCTCTGACACCTTCAATGCCATAACAATGAAGGTCTCATTGATTATAACACAGCATGTTAGATTGATTTTTTTATATCTGAAGGGCGTGAATATTTCCTTGGCCAAAGAATCGTCCTTTCTTAAATTGAGGTAGGTATACAGATCTCTTTCTATTATCATCTAGTTTGCCTTAATTGACTTAATTTTTTTCTTTTGCAATATTAATTTCCCTTCGAATATCCACAAAATACTTTCATTAATCGACAACAACGACGACGACGGCAACATCCATCCGATAAATTAAAAAGTAATTAATGAATGTTATATTTATATTGATTGGTATTTTACTTATAGAGCTGTGAAAATTAATTGGCAGCATAATACCACCTATCATCTACATTATTCCATAATATTCTGTTTGTTGACTACAAGGAAAATATATAAAAACAAGTGTTCCATTATAGGGATTTCCAATATCTCTGTCACTCAAATTCAATGGTTTTTCAATATTGCATAATATCATCCGCCATAGCCATTGAAAATGGCTAATTCTTATTCATTTTTCATCGCCCGTCCTTTTATTTTCTTCTTCTTCAAAAAAAAAAAAAAACTTGAAAAGATGTTTCCCTCTGTACTCTTATATTGCGGCTCCCCCGATGTCCTTCGTCACCAGAGAACATAGTAATTTGCATGGCGCCGATGGATGGGACAAACAATTCAGATGTCTTACGTCGCTCACTCTTGATTGTCAATTTATGCAAAAGTTTGCTCTGAGAATAGTTTAATTCAATATGTTGGAATAAAGTTTTGTTTAGGGAAAAGAATGCCAATTTAAAGTTGGAAAATATTTGGGGTAGTTAGCTATGTGTAGTAAATTTTGAAGTAAGTAATAGAAAATTTATAGTTCTACCTACCTGTTCCGCATTGTTGTTTTCATGCAAGAAAATTGAGATTCAAGTCAAAACAAATTTTAAATTTCTTAAAGTCGTTTTCTTTCTGCATTTCACTTTATCATTGTCGGTTGGTCTTTAGATTGAAAAACATAAACGAACAGATTTTATATAATCGTGCAATGTAAGATTTACACGACACAGAATTTCTAAAAACCTCTTTTTGTTTTAATATTGAAAATTTTCTTTGTTATGGTAAGCAAACAAAACCACACTTTATATTGCATCTTTTATTGATTGAAATTCCCCTGAGCACAAATTCAATTATCCACAGTAAATAAAAATCCATCCAATACAAAATATTTACAATTTTGTTATTAAAAAACAAAACAACATTATTCGATAACACATTTAAAATAAAAAATAAAAAAAACAAACACTTTAAAATTAATTTGGAATACTTCCAAAGTGAACACACAGAAAGTTAAACCATTTATGTACTTTATTTTTAATTAAAATAAAATTGTATATTTCAGTTGCATGTATGAACAAAGATAAAAAAAACACCTTCATGAAATAAAGAGTTGTTGTTATTGTTGTTGTCATACAAATAAAATAAATCAGCGTACAATTGAAACTTTATTATATTCACTGAAATCAAGTAGAATAATTTAACAAAAGAATAATAAATAATATCACTCGACTTTTGAATGTTTTTTGTGAGTTGAAAAACAAAATATTTTAATTTTGTGGTGAAGTGATATTATTATGTCTTGCTTTATTCGTTGAAAATAAAATAAACATTTTAAAAAATCAAATTCAACTAAATGTAATTTTGCATAAACAGGAGTCTTCAATGATTATTATTAATCTTAAAATTGATGCTGATACACCCGAAGTTAATAAAATGTTTGACCAATCATCAATAAAGTTGGCATTGCCCTCTAGACACAAATGTTGGTACTCAATTCCTGAAAAATAATTCCATTTTCGTGAAACATGAAAACAAGGAATTACTTTTAATTTGGAAACGCAAAAAGTGATATAAACTTCTGGAAGAATCCACAATAAAAAAAAAGTTGGTCCAAAGTATTAAAGTTTTTTTTTTAGAAAAAAAATTCATAATATTTTTTTTATGCTATGAGTTTGAATGTGGGTAAGAGAATGGAAAATAAAAAAGTGTCATATTAAATTCATGGTTCCATGAGGAAAAAGCAAATCAAATTTTGACATTTTGAATTAAGAATTAAGAACGGAGCACATAATACTATTTTTCGATTTGTACGACACTTTTTCATTCTATACTCATTTCACATAACTCGAGAATTTTTTTAAATCGACTTTTTGAATAAATTCTATAAACCACTTGAAAGACGTTAAAAAAATTACTGTTAAGTTTCACGACTTTTTGAATTAGGTACATGAGAATGATTTTCGAATTGTACCATTTAGGCAACGTTTCTTCTGATGGATTTACTAACGTGTTAATTTGCACATTAAATGGTTTGATTCTTTTGTTTGAAACTTGGTCACGATTTTTGAAAATTGTACCAAAATTTTGAAAATGATTTTTTTTTTCACTCCTAAGAATTTTTTTTATAAACACCAATTTTGCGCTCGATTTTAACCTAGCTAATAATAATAAAATGAAGTATAGCTCATGACCATTCGTTTGATATAAGTTTCATCCATGGTCACAATGATCATGGTCCTTTGTATTCAATTTGAAAGATTTCACATCTTAACTAGTTATAATCGTTTTTTGTTTATTTTGGGATCAAGTTGCTACGGGGAAAATAATTCAAAATAAATATAAAAAAATCCCCTAATTTATGAAATTGGTGTTTTGGTGCATTTTATCAAAAAAAAAAGGCTTTGAATAAAGAAAATTATTCAAAAAATTACGGTAACAGTGAATAACGTATTTTTATCTTTTTCGAAAACCAGAATTTCAACTAATCGAACATTGAAACCAGAATGTTTCTAAGAAAATTGAAAATTAATAAATCCTTATCCTTTTTTATAAGTGTTTTTATACATGGACTTTTCTTCAGGTTAATGAAAGACGAATAGATTTTGGCTCGGATTTATGATATTTTCAATTTTTTTAGAAGAGAGACAAAGTTTTCGATGTTCGATTAAGATCACTTCTGGCTTTCAAAAAAGGTAAATCTAAAAGATAAATAAATCTTTTCTGCCACTATCAACAAGAAGCTGAAGATCGCTTCCTTTTTTTTTCTTTTAGAGTTGCAGCTCTTGAAAAGTATTAATGAGATTAGAAAATTTCAAACACCAAAATGTTGGGCACAAAATTTCCCAGGGGCGATGGCCGCTACTTTTTTAAAATGTTATCCAATTATATTTGTTTTTATGGGTTTTTAAACTTTTAAAATTATTTTTTTTTTGTTTAGACATGCAGATAGACGAAATTAAAGGTAAAATAAAAAACAAAAAATGGTATCGTGTAGACCATGATTTACTTTAGATTCGATGTTGATTATTTTTTGTTTTTTGATAAGCGTTTTTATCCATTAAACATAAAAACATTTTTTTCTTTTTATTATAATTTATTGTTATGCAAATTAATGGCATTAAAACATGGATTTAAACAAAATAAAAAACATCGCCTCTAGAGTTGAAAAAATCTAGTTTTTCTACGTACTTTTTTTTGGTACCATTCGGTGATTCCAAGTTATAACGATCTAAAGTGTGCGTGTTGTTTTCATGTTTAATGGTTAAAAACGCTTAGTAAAAAAAAATAATCAACATCGCCTCTAGAGTAAATTATGGTCTACACAATACCATTTTTTTACCGTTAGTTTCGTCTATATGCATGTCTAAACAAAAAAAAATAATTTTAAAAATTTAAAAAACCCATAAAAAAAATATAACGGGATAAAATTTTTAAAAAGTAGCAGACATCGCCCCTTTGAAATTTTGTGCTCAACATTTTTGTAATTGAAATTTTCCAATATCATTGATACTTTTCGAGAACTGCAACGCTAAATGAAAAAAAAAACCTGGGATGCAGCGATCTTCAGCTTCATCTATCACCGTTATTTTGAGATAATTTTTTTTTGATTGTGAGCAATTCTTTTTATAAAATGCACCAAAACACTAGATTTCAACTTAGCTGCCATAAAATAGAATGAAGTATAGTTTATGACCTTTCATATGACATGAGTTTTAAAACTGTTGAACATTGTTTTAAAATGGAACCTCGGTTCATACAATAGTGTCCATAGTCCTTTCGTTTAATTATTTTTTTAATTGAAGAATATAATTTAATTTTTAAGCCAAAACCTCGGGGGGAAGTTAAACATAAAAAAAAAATTGCATATTTCAATTCAATTGTGAAAACCTATGAATCTGTCAATTCTGCACTGATATTTATTTTTAACAATTGTAGAATAAGCATTTATTCACCCGCGCTATTTAAATTATTTACCAATGTTGATCATTCGAGTGGAAAATAAATAAATACCTTGAACGAGGAAGCAAGTAAAACAGCCCGTAAACACCAATATTAATCATCTCTCGTATATGAAACTTTTTGCATTCAGTTTAAAAGAGAAACAAACCTCACAAAACACATAAGTTGTTGACTATTAAAAAAAAAAACAATTGAAAATAAAAACAACTTAAATTCCTATTATTCAACTCAGATTCATTACACAACATTACGATTATAAAACAATAATTTAAAATCCTTACATTTATTGGAAGTACATCGCCACAATTTATTCGGACTATCAAAGCGAATCTCCATCATTTATCTTACTTAAGGAAAAGATTTTAAATCCAAAAAAATCACAAATCGATTAAACATCCAAATGTACAAAGTATATAGGTTAGGTATAAGCTCATGCACAAGTAAGCTAAATCTGCACTTTTGTTTTTTTTTTAACGTTTTATCGTACCAAGCATTCTGTTGTATAGGTACAATATATTCTTCCGCTTGCATGATATAAATTTGTTGGCGGTCCAATTCCAGTTCCATTTTGAAAGTGATAAATTGCCCGTATATAAAATATATGAAATACAAAAACGCATCCCACATATACTGACCCACATGCACATCTAAGCACAAACATTAATTCCGGTCATCGCCCAGTTGCGATCTGAGTAAAATGTTCCTAACCGCCGGAACCGGATAGAAGATTGTGTTACTTGCGATATACTTGTAGTTTGCTTGTGCTAGATTATTGTTGCATGTTTTTTTGTTGTGGTATATTGATGTCAAAAGTGATGGCTGCATGAAAGCGCATCCTGAAATTGTTTTTTTTTACCTAAGAAAAATTATTATGTTGTTCTGCCAGTTGAAGTTTTGGTGTAAGACCGATAAAGCTGGAGAGTTAATCCGATATGTATAGGATGTAAGTTCATATACCTAACAGCGTCAAGTGAATAAACTTTCGTTTTTCAGTTTTTGCAAAGTTCCTTTTCAACGATATGACCTGTGGAATAATAATTTTAATAGACCAAGAAAATAGAGTTAACGTCTTTCGAAAAATTGCGGCGAATTTCAAGATTTTCAAAATTTTAAAATATTAACTGCTTTCTCGAATATTTTCTAGAATATTGTTTTTTTTTTTATGGCGCGAAAAAAGTCTACCTCAAAACTGTCCAGGTTATGATTTTGCACATTTCTTGCTTGATGAAGGATAAATATAATTTTGTTAACCAATATTTATTATGTTATATAATAAACGCAACAATCAAACATTTCGAAGATATTTTTTATTTTGACACCCGAAAATATTTCAGAAGAATTTTAAAGAATAAAAAATTTTAGAAAAACAACAAACTAAGAAAATGAATGAGTCAGAAAAAAATCAACGACGAACTAGGGCGTGAAATTAAATATATCTACAAAAATGTTCGATAGAACTAGTGAACTCACAAAATTAAGAAATTTACGCTTTACCGTTTTTGAGAAATTTGAGATTTTTGAAAACTTTTTTTTAGAATTTTCATAAAGGTACGGTTATTTTCGAAAATAAAACTAATTTTTATTCAAAGTATTAAAGATGGTATTTTTTTTTAACCTCAAATTTTGTTTTTTCAAAATTCAAGTATTAAATATTTTTTATAAGATGCTTTTGAATAAAAATTTCGTTTAGAAGAAAATCAAAAAAATGATTCTATCTACTTTTTTTTATTATAAGTGCGCTAATATGTATTTAAATTTATTGAATTTTTTTCAAAACCGTTTTCAAGAAAAATCGTTATTTTTAGTTTAAGAAAAAAAAAACAAAAAAAGTGTGTAGATACAGCCTAAAAACAATTTATACTCCATAAGTTTCAACAAAATCCACTCTAGGCTGTAGCGGACACGACAGCCAAACAGAATTGCGAGACCCACTCTTTCTGAATTTCCTATCATAGTACTGTCAAGTTTGATTAAAATCTCGAATCCTAAACGTCGCAAAATAAATGATAATAAATTCCCAATTTTTCTAAGAAAGTCCTTTAGAAAATGGCGATAGGTGGCGCTGTGAAGCAGACATGGTTTCGAACAACTTATAGAATTGCATCACAGATAAATTTTTTTTCTGAAATTAAATCGGTTGCTTGAACTACTGTTTTTCTTCTAAGAAGATTTATAATAGATTAATTAAATAGATAAAAGTACTCGAAAACATTGCCAATTAATAAAGACAATCATACCTGCTATAAAGTTTGGAAATACAAAAAAATAGTTCAATAAATTTGACTTTACGAAGCAAAGCAATTAAAACTCAAGCTTATTGCAAAGTTTTTTTTTTTTTAAATCACCCTCGTAGGTATTATCGGAAGGTACAACGAATTTTCGTTCAGTTTTTGGTACTTTGATATTTGAGTTACTAGCTTCGTTTACTCAACACAACATCGACCAATGGAATCTTTGACCAACCTTATTATACTTTTTCGTTCCTCTCATAACAGCGCTAGCAACAGAAATAATTCCATTGAGGATATTTTCACAACCTGCCTAGCTAGAGCTCTCTTCTCGAAATGTTTATTTTTCCAGAGGATATCTGTACACGTTTCCGTTTCTACAAACTCCTTATACACTTTTCAGTATACTTTGGTTTGTGTGTTGTTATATGCGCCTTAAGCCTGAGCAAATGAAATACCATATGTCTACAACATAAATTGCACCCGGCTATCATCATACTTTTCTGCACTGCAACTGCAGTTTTAGCGTCGTCGTTCATGGCTACTCCTTTCTACACATATAAGTTTGTATAGAAAAGCACACAAGGTGCCTTTTTTCGATTTTCATTCGTTTTATTCGTTGAATTATGAACTTTCATAAACATTTTTGTTCTAAAAAAAATCGAAAGAAAAAAAACTGAACTCAACTGAAAAGAACCGTGATAACGACAGCCAAGCCACAACTGTCGACGAATTGCATTTACATAACATGCCTCCAAAAACAAAAATATATAGGCCATCACCACCCCCTATATCATTGCCGCCGTGCGCCGCGCCGCGCCGGCCGCGCCGTCCCATCAACAAAAGAGTCTAAAAATATATTTTTTTTTATCCTCTGAATGCTTTCATATCAAAAACCTCACATAAAAGAAGTCGAGAGTCCAAATGCATAAATCGATTTCCACTGGTTATTTTATTCTATTTTGTTTCCGGTTTGTTGATAGTTGTTGTTTTTTTTTTGTTTTGATTTTGGTTTTGCCTTCATTTTGTTTTTACAGCTAAACAAAGATTTTTTTATAGTGGAAAATAGTGGATGAATCCGTTGGTAATCTTAGGGGAGGCAGAGTTTGGCTTACTTACAAATTACTTTCGTGGGTAGGTGGTATTATTTTTTTGTTGCTGTCGGGATCGAAGTATGGAGGGGGCTTAAAGTATTTTTTGGTATATGTAAAAGATTTTGAATGGATTCAATGTTTTGAGACTTTATTAGAATATGTCTTCGTCGTCGTTCTTTTCAGCGAACTATAAGAATTTTTTTTTTATGTTATACTTACATCTCATTACATATTTTGTTTACATCTCAGGAAATGAGTTCATTCAAATTCATCCGCAGATAAATACTAACTACTGTAAGTCGCATTGTATATATTTGTTATGTGGCGGTAATAAAATTAATCAATTCATTTGTTTCATAACGTGACTGAAATTGAAAGCTCAAAATTAGAGGAAAGAATTTTTGTTATAAAAATTCAATGAAAAATCTTACAGTGGTGTGTTAAAATAACTTTATTTTTTTTTTTTGAAAAAAAACTTTAAATTTTAAATTCTTAAATTAAATTTAAGATGGAAAGTTTTCCCAATTTCTAATTAAAATAAAATACTTTAACATCGCAAAAGTTTGTAACAGGTTGTTCTAGGCACAAAAAACAGTACTGGTGGGTTAGCCTCTACAGCGGTATCCCCACAATTTGGACCTCCATTTTTCAAATCAATTTTTTTGGGAGAAGAATAGTGCATCTGGTAACAAGTAAAGTTTCGCACTTATAATTTACTGATGTTTTCTATCTTTTAAAAAACTATAATAGTAACATAACCGTAGGCTTCAATAAGTTCCTTGACTGATGGAACTACAATGCTTTGTTTTTGACTCATATATTAGAATTGAGAGTGATCTTTTTTATAAATAACTTAGATTCAACTAAATACCAACATTACAGAATGCAGCAAAAGTTTTGAGTTGGTTTTATGACAAAAACAGAAGAGTGAAATTCTTTTTCTGGGTATGGTCTGAATCTCTGTAGTTCTTACCCAAAGAGAAAGAGGGCAATATAGTTCAAAACATGAAAAACTGTTGAGAATTATTTCACTTCTATATTTTTAGGCACAAACTACAAAATTTTTATTTGAGTATTTTTTCCCTGTATACCTATAGAAATCAAAATATCTTCATAATAGGCAGCTTCTAGATTTAAATTATTGTTCCTTACTATTCTCACAAAAAAAAAAATTGCTCTCGTGTCGTAATCTGCCGTAATAGGGAGGGGAAGTTTTGGGAGGGGGATAAATAATTTGGTCCAGCCTGTTACAAATATTGGCTCCAATTTCCTAAATTATTTGTTATCTTTATTTTTGAAAACATGCACACGCTTTTGAGACAATTAAGAACCGAATGTGTTAAATGGGGGGCTCAGAAAACAACTCCTAAAACACAAAAAAAAAATAAAAAAATCAAGATGTTTTTTTAATGAAATAAGTCCCTAAAATTGTTCACACCAAACTTAAGGACTTAAATATTTAAATATGTTATAAATGTTAACTCAATTCAATTTGTTGTATCATGTTAAATATCAGATGTTTGAGAGACCCCAATCAATTGTTTTTGTTTACAAAATTTTTAAATAATTCTAGAAGTCCTTCTAATATTTTTTTTAATTTTGAGAAATCCATTTTTGAAAATTGTTTTTTAAGTAATGAAAGAATATCTAACAACTAATAATTATTATACATTAGATGAGTGAATAGAAAATTTTTAGGAAAAATTCTGCCAAAATATTTTTTGACGTTTTTCGGTTTTGACACTTTTCAAAATAATAACGAGAAACCTTGGAAATCACAAAAAAAAAAATTCTTAAAGTTTCAAATTTCTAAATTAAAACTTATCCGTGCCGACTTAATTTAAAGTTTTCCCATAGATTACACATTAATTTTCAGAAAATTTAACCTAAGAATTGTAAAAGTTGGTACAAAATTTTAAAACTTTTCAAATAAATATCTTAGGACTACAAAAGACATAGTAAAAAATGTTTTCTATTTTTTTTAAAGGTATATGCAGTAAAAAAAATAACGAAACTTGGTTGCTTGCTATTTTTGAATGGCTAAATTTTTGAAATACATAAATTGAAAATTATTTTTTGGATTTATCCGGTGGTTCGGTTTTTCCTCCAAGACTACATTTTTATAACAATTTATTGTACTAAAAGTCAATCTAAAGTTAATATATTGACTCGTCTATAAGATTATTGGAGACCAAAATAGATATTCGAATGATTTAAACTGGGTTTGAAAGGAGATGATAAGAATTGCCCGAATTGATGATAAGAAAAAATGCAATTCAAAAAATTAATTTTTTTTTAAGTTGTATAAAAGCAGTTTGATTCAATTTTTATTAAAAATTTAAAAGAAGAAACACTTTAACCGACATTAATAATTCAACATAGAAAACATTGTGCGAGAAAATTTAAACTGTTATAACAAATTCATGACTAGTTAACATCAAATTATCTTACTAAACACTTTTCGATCGCTGAATTTTGTTTCGCTAATTTCACACCTATAAATTATTCAATAAAAGTTATTTGACAAAAATTTTAATTTTTTTGCAAAGCACTGTATTCCATTCCATCAAGAATGAGTCGAAGTAAGTCGATAAAGTGTGAAGAGAAAAATATATAGAGAGAAGGTAAAAAAAAGATTTCTTGCTATCTTAGGGTAATAAAATAAGGGAGTAATTGCTGGAAGGTAATTTCTTGACAATGTTAGCATAAATAAACAATCTGAGATTTAAGGTTGTATATACAAACTGAAGCCTCTTTCATAGGATACACTTAAATATTTAACGCATTTCGAAAATGTATACAGCAGATATACAGGCAGATATACATTGGCTATAAGCTAGGCAAACAGTGGAAAATTCTGAGTTTCGAAATTGATAAATTTAGCAGAAGAAGTAAATGCGTGAAAGAAGATATGTACATACGTAGGCACTTAATGTCAAAGAAAATTTTATTTTTTATTGAATCAATAGATTTTAATAAAAAAAAAAATGTGAATAAACATTGCGGTTCTTTCATCAAAATGTTCTTGAGTATGGATGAAAGTGATTGCGGAAATAGGTAAGACATTTTGATTCCCAGCTTCGTCCATGCGAAAAAAGAAAAGTAATATTTTTTCACAGGCCTCTTGTGAGAGATTAACAAATTTCCCAAGAATATTTCTATTTTTGAGACGAGACCAGGCGAAATCGAGAATGTTGCCAGCCAGAATGTTTATCATCTATAGAACTACCAAACTAAAACTTGGACAACGACATATGTCTACTAGTTTCGTTTAAGGACAGGCTCAAAAGTTTCAACCACTTTTCAGTGGTTTCACCAGCAGTAGAGAAAGAATCTGTACCGCATTCCAAAAAATGAAGAAGAACGATGTTATTGGATTTGGATCCCGCAGAGTTCTTACGAGCCAACAAAATTGAGAGAACTTGGATAACAGAGAGCTTTCCAAAAAAACTAGAAAAGGGAACCAGCTCCTGGAGAAAAGAGATCTTAAACCACGCGAAGACAAATGAGGAATTTGAGTGCTTCCTGCAGTAGCCAAGGACCTGGATCGATTAAAAGACCACCTCAAAGACATAATCGACGACCAAAAAACAGGATTCCGAAGTACATTCTTCTGTATGGATCACATTTGCGGATCTTCATCGATTAGTTTGTGGAATATTAATAACCTGCTGTTCATTGAATTCGAAAAGGCGTTCAACAATACAGAATAATAGATAACTTGATTGCTAATATCAAGGCTACATTTATGATGGATCCAAATGTCACCTTCTGCATAAGGGAAGGTTGTCAAAGTGGGCAGGGCTGTATATTGTCACCAAAACAGTGATTAGTGATGTTCTGCTTTGTCAACTGGAAATGGACAGTGGACTCTGTATACCTCAAACACCTTACTACGGTGATGACATCCACCCATCCATCAACTGACAACAGGGGTGTAGAAGCTCCAATAACAAAAAGGATCCGCCTTGTAACTTCCTTATCTGTCTCAAAAAAAATTTCTGGGAGGGTTGAAAATTTAAATATCGTTGAAGTATGAACTAGATATTAACAGCCGATTTAGGAGAACGAGGGCTATGTTCGGAATGCTGTCGAAGACAGGTTTAAGGACTTTAGAGACGACTGTTTGGCTCCAATGTTGAATCCGTCCTTCTTTATGAGTGAAGCACTTGGAAAGTTACATACACTGTCACTAGAAAGCTGCAAACGTCCGTAAATACATAGATGTCTGCAGAACATCTTGAGAATTTTCTGGCCCAACCGTATCTCTAATGATGAACCTACATGCGCTCTATAGTACGAAGATTGAAGACGCTGGAAATCAAACGTTTCAATCAAGCCCTCTGACGCACCCAGGCACGTGCGGATTGACCGAGAATACTTTGCGAGGAACATAAGAACTATATAAAGAAGAGTAGGAGACATCTGAAATCCAGCGCCAGGAGTAGTATACTTCCTATAATGGGAGAATTGACAGAAATGACAGGTCAAAGCACTTAAGTAAAAATATATGGAAGACATTGGTACTTTTCAATACAAATTGATTCCTAAACTAATTTTGTCCAGTATTGTAGCTTTTAACAGTCATATTATCCTTTTTTGGGCCATATTAAAAATTACACATAATTTATAGAACTATCAAAATGTATAGTCCTCATTTGTGGTAAGCTTTTTAACTCAAACTCCATACATATACTCCTTTTCAGGCTAAAATAACAAAAAGCAATTAAATCTGTCAAAAGCGATTCGTCTAATTCCGCGCAAAATACTTCCTGAACCTTAACAACGTTTTAGGTATTTGGCATAAAATAAACGCTAGCATAACAAATTTATCACACCAATAGGTTTTTGTAATCAGATTTAAGCCACATGGTGTACCTACTTAATTTATTCTAATATTTCTGCCCCCATGCATAAGTGATTACCATAAGCCCATGAATAAACATATCACTTATTGGAGCAGTGATAGGCAATCCATATAGACAAGATGGTTTTTCTTAAATCGCATTGAGTTCAATTTTCCCAATCAATATTTTTTTGATTATTTAACTGAACTCATTGTGTATAGTAGAGTACTTAACCAAAATTTAATAAATAAATTTAATGACATTATTCAAATTTTGTTTCAAGATATTTACGAAAAAAACAATAAATATTCATTTCTCTCATTTTAAACTTTCCCTACTGAAAGCTCCTTACATTTAGACTTTTATTTTCAGCAATCAAGTCATTTTCGTAACTTCTTTACACTTTTATCTTTTTTTTGTATTAACAAAACAAGACTCATTGAATTTTCCTAACATTTATTTTATTTTTCCTAACCTTACTTATTTTTATTGAATAAAAACAGGTGTTGTACATTTTGCAAATAACCCCAAGTAATATAAGTAGCATCTTCTCATTATACACACATCGTTACACAAGAGGATACAATGTTCAAATATAATTAAGAAAAATAGCCTGAGGGAATGTGTATACCTTTGGCAAGCATTAGGTTCAGTTTTCCTTATTTTACCTGTTTAATTTATAAAATGAAACAAATACTTATAAAGAATTAAAGACTTAAAAAAAAACGCTCATACGCCATAGTGAACTTTAATAATTTATTTTAATGCATTGATATTTATGAGGCAAATAGATAAGAACTTTGAGTGAGACTCTGGATTTTGAATATATTATTTGAGTAAAATAACGTAACTATTGAATGAAGTAAAGTATGTTTATTTTTAGAGATATAGAACTTTTTAAAATTGACATAAATTTGACTTTATTCGAAGGATAATTTATAATAATAATTTTTTAGCCAATACATGACCACCACGGCTAGCTCGGACTTAATAATATAATCCCGATTTTCGATCACTTTTTCCAATATTTGTGGTCGATCGTTTCGGGCCCATCGCCATCGACATAGACATAGACTTCACATATTTCCACAGAAAATAGTCTAGCAGCCGGCGTTAAATTGCACGATCTTGGAGGTGATTTTCACCAAAAGTTTCATTCAATAAATCAATTATCACCAAATAATCACTTTTTTTGGGATGTAATACTACGTTTTCACCAAAGATTAATCTCGTTGGGATCTAGTAAAACTTCTGAAGTGTTTCCACTACATTAAAAAGATTTAAATAAAATTTAATTTGACAACTCCCTCGAAAATGCAAATGGCGTTATCTCATTTCTTATGAAGTGAGTGAGATAAAGGGTTCCATCTGTGTCAAACAGAACAAAAAAATTGTGGAATACGTTCCACAGCACAAAGATAATATGAAATTTGGGATGTTCGGTTTTCGAAACTATTTGTGTTTGAAGGTTTATACAAGATTAATTTGAAATCTTCTTGAAATCTAAAGATTTGTTAATTTGGTAAGAGATTTGTATAAGATTTATGAGTAATCTAATTAAATAGCGATTTAGCTCTTGGTGAAAATGCAGTATAACGGTGTCTCATAGACTCTTGAGGATTATCTTCACTCCAAATCGGGTAGTTTTGTTTATTGACGTAGCCATTCAACCAGAAATGAGCTTTATCACGAAACAAAATTCTCTTATAAAAATCAGGATCAACGGCAACGGCACCATGCTTTTCAGTTCGTCCATTTTGAGACTGGTGAACATGTTTGCCGAATCTGGAAGCATCGTACGACGACCGTACTACCAATATCGAAGCTGTAGCATCATCAATATCGAGAAAATGCTTAGAAACTTACTTAAATTAAAAGCAAGTTAAACTCTCAGGACTAGCCTGTTCGATTTGAATTTTTCCGAAAAGTAATTCTGATGGCCATAAAAGACATAACATCGATCTTAACGGGAATGTTCCATCAGATGGAACTTCACCCAGAATCCAGCAGTTTCATCAAGGCGTATTATGAGGCCATACTTCTTTCAAAAGAAAGGTGTAATGAGTCGAAAACGTATCCCATTGGACAGCATTTAGTTCCAGCAAGATAGAGCAACTGCACATAGAGCCAGACTGGTTATGGCAGAGTTCCAACAAAAATTAACAAACATATTAATATGCAGGAAATCCACTTTTAGCTGGCCTCTAATGTCACCTGACCTGACTGCAACAGACTTTTTAAGAGGGTTACGTTAAGCAGGAGGTGAAATTGGACTGAATTGAAGCAGTCTATATTAAGGCAATAATTATGGGGATCCCAACTTTAACTATCTGATCAGCTGTCCCACATGCGTGGGCGAACGTGAAGGTAATTTGCGGAAAAAAAGAATAAAATAACTTGACCGTTACTGTAATTTCAATCAAGTTTTTCATAATTTATCTAGTTTGAGTTCGAAAAATCTTTATTTTTAGTATGTTTATACATTTACAAAACTTTCCTTATGTCGGCATTGCAAATAAAAAATAAAAAATAAAACATCTTTTTAGTCCATAACACAAAAAAAAAAAAAAATATTGAAACCAACATTATTAAAAAAAGAAAATCCATTTTACTGCAGAGTAGCCACATTTTGTTCATCTCTGGATCTTATCAAGGTTTTTTCTTTACTTGAAAAACTTTTTCAAACAATTTTGCTGCTTGATTCCTTCCCGACAGCTGACAATTTGTAGGACGTAAAAAGATAACCCACTTTTGTTATCCTTTTTCAATTCCTTGTCATATCTTCGTGGTGTAATCGGAACAATAAAAAGAAAAACAACCATGACGACGACAACGACGACGTCGAATAAAAAAAAAAAACTTTTCATTATAACAACTTACTTGTGGAAAGAAATCTGGAACTTAATTTTCCAATCTTTGTTATTTGACCCAAACAAAAAAAAATATATATATAAATAAAAACTAGATATTCGTTTTAAAGCGAATAAAGTGAGATGCGAATCAATTTCAATTTTCTGCTCAGAAGAATATCTCTTGTTGTTCACTTTCAGATCGTAAACTTTTCAAACCAGCCAATGGAAGTTCTTTTAAAAGTTTAAAATCGTTTGCTTTATTTTTTTTTGTTTTGGATTTATGTTAACAAAAAGCAAAATTTTGTATATACGTCATTGTAATCTGGGAGTAGGTACACTCAAAATAGAATTACCGTTGGTATTAATTATATTTAATAGCTGTGCCCAGATTAATTAAACTCTTAAGAACGTACATTTATATAAATTGTGTGCCTGTGCCTACCTAAAGATGCTTAACATATTGTACAGATTTAAAACAAAAACAAAAAACAAAAAAAAACAAAGGGATATTATATATTGTAGCCTATACACACAACATCTCGTTGTTTTTGAATCTGTACAATATTATTAAGAGTTCAAAAAAATAAAAAACATAAAACTTTTGAAAGTAATTACTTTTGTACAAAAGTGAGTTTGGTGGAGATGTATTTTCCTGGGTTGAATAAATGAACGAGAGTTAATTCTGCGTATATGGTAATTATTTTGAAAATTATAAAAAGGGATTTCATTCGTTCTACATTCTTCATAAATAAATAAAAACTCACAGGTAATTCAGCTTAAGTGTAAAAATCGTAAAAATAAATAACAAAGCTATAATATAATCTTCGTTGTTTCGTTATGTATAAAGGTACATTAGGGTGGAGCAACATATTCTTTTTACTAGCGATTTTAGGTACTAAAGGGCAAGTTTTTTATTCATAAAAAAATTAAACTCGAGATATTAGAACAAAATTCCATTTTGGAATAATTTTCTTCAAACTTGGAACTTATGGTTTCTAGATAATTCTCTAGTATCATTTATCTATCACTATTAAAAGCACCTGCTATAGAACCAAATTTTTGTTTTTTTTTCATAATCGGACGGATTACGATAAAAAAATTTAAAATTGTCTTATTGACAGAGCTTATCAAAATTTTAAAAGTTTATTTTTTTGATTAAAAAAAAAAAAATTGTTTTTGAAAATTCCTGGATATTTTTTTTTTTTGATTTCCACGACACAACAGGAATAATTTTAAATTTTTTTAAGAAACTTTAAAAAATCCCAATCAAATACCTATTCCTTAATAATTCAGAAAACAAATTAAATAAAATATTGATTAATCGAAAAAAAAGGAAATTCCTGGACCACCCTAATGTACATATTTTCTTGTATTGTCAGTATAGCTGTACAATACACATTATGTGAGAGTACAAACACATGCTTATCAACTTAGCATGACCTACATATTATATATATATGTTTGTATGAATTTGCCTGATTAATCACTGTGAACCATGGAAAGAAGAACACATCAGAAGACTTATAATGATGGCTTAAGTGATTTTGTGAGATTTAAATCTCAAAAGATAAAAAGGAATTACATCGACATAAATAGAATCCTTCAAATATTCATCATATCATTAATCAACTAAACACACAGCATATGGAAATACATAGATTGAGGGATTAATTTATCGGTGTTGATCACAAGTGTGTAACGAAACCAAAGAATACAAATTTTAAAAAAAATGTTATCTCTTTCACTGTGAATTTATTTATAAAAGGTAAAGGAAAATTATATGAAGATATAAATTTGTTGCCGAAGGAATTAATATTACATTCAAGTTACTATATTCTTAATGCAGGAAACTTGTACAGTCATTACATATGAATCTGTCATTACTTATAAACATTTATAATTTAAATATACAAATTGTTGTTTTTGATTTATACAATGGTTTGATGCCACCCTTTTCATAGTAATTTTGTACTCATAAAAGCTTTGTATAAATAACATTTAAAGAAATAAAGAAAATATTTTCTACAACTCTCAAATCTTATTTTGTCCATATGGAGTAAATTCCCTAGCTCCAAAGAAGCTTTGCTGGAACCAATTAAAGAAGGCTTATAGAAGAAAATTTAAAAATAAGACAAAACAATGGGACCCAAAACATAATCAGATCTAGTGCGACTTAAATTTTTCGGTGGAATGGACCCAGTATGGTAAGACCTAAATATTTAAGTGAATTAAATAGTCAATTTCACTAAAGTAAGTAGTAAATTGTATGCAAGTTTTGTGTAGAATACTTTACAAAAAATCAAACCTCGTCAAATCAAATAACTCCTTTTTTTACTTCGAAATTTGCATTCGGCATTAGCGTTTTCAGCATTTTAAATTAACCAAAACGCAGAATTTTAAAAATGCATTTTGTTTAATACATTTTTTGCTTATACAACTTTAAAAAATAAAATTTCCATTCAAGTAAACATCACTTGGGTTGAAAAAAAAATAATTAATGCAAGTAGAATGTAAGGAAAAAAACTGACTTCATTAGTGCTTTACTGATTTAAATAAAATTAAGTTTATTTTTTTTATTTTATTAAATATTGAAAGGCTTTAAGACTTCAACCAACGATTTTAGTATCCATCATATTATTGCACCATTTTGCAAACTATTTACACTCAATTTCGAAAGTAAGTATATGTACACTAGACCTAATAGAAAGCAGATTAATGGTAAGACCGAATTCAGAAAAACTAGTTTTCTTTTCGGAAAATAAGCTTCAGAGTTTCAAGTATGCTTTTGGCAAAAGAGACAGCGTTTTCTGAGTTCGGTCTTACCATAAATCTGCTTTCTATTAGGTCTAGTGCATACTTACTTTCGTGACTGAGTGTATATGTATTCAAAAAATACAAAATATTCTTACTGCAAGTATTCTAGTATTTGAATAAATATATTATAAAAATTAATAACTTAAAAATTGTTAGAAATATTTTAAGAATCCAAGTGTTTTCCTATTTTGATTGATCTGTTTTATTTTAGAATAAACTCCCTAATAATATATAATATAATATTTATTATGAATAAAAAAATATCAATTCTCATTATTACAAAATGAGAAATTAATGGAAAATAGTGTCTATCAATACAAATAATTAGGGGTGGTTGTTAACTAGATTTGTCGATCCTCGATTTTTATTAGAAACAGAAGAATCTAGTTCCCAGTATTATTCCTTTGGTCCGCCCCTACCGTAATGCTAAAATATTTAACTCAATATTTTATTCTCAAAATACAGTCTTCACAAACTCCTTCATAAAATCTTTATCCTTGAATAGCAAAATACGCTTGACGTACTACTCGTATGATTTCTGTTTATTTTTATCTAAACATTTTTATTGCTCTTTTTCTAATGCTAAATATTTGTACTTTGCGTTTTTTTTTTAATAGAGTACATTTTTGAATCTTACTCTACTCTGTTTGAATGCAAACCCATAGAGCAGATTTTGGGTTCTATACTACTGAAGCGACTTTCCCCAAACTGAGAACTTAAGTTTTTCAGGTAATTCTCTAGAGACGAAATTGAAGCTCCAAAAATAACAATACCTGTAATAGATTATTATCATATTTATCTCAAAAAGGGCTCTAACAATTTAAAAAGAATTTTGTGCAGGTTTTGTAAGAAATTTAAACTATTAAGCCAAAAAATATGTTTCAAAACAAAATTATTAACGGTGGTTTTCGATTTCTCATAAACGGTTTGATAATAATATCGTAGATTTAAATTTTGAAAAATGATGTTTGGATCTATTTTTATTCGTAGGCTCAATACATGTGTGTATAATTATACATTTACATATGCACATATTATGTTCACATTTATTCGAACTGGAGATTTTGATCAAACTTGACATTACTATGATAGGGAAGTCAAAAAAAGTAGGTCTCTCAGTTCTATCTGTCTGTCTTCCCGTTGAGCTACATATTAAACTGGTTGCTGGATTTTCTTGAAAATTAGTGTAGTGAGCTGAAGATATTTTCAATGCCAAAAATAACGGTATTTTCATGCCTTTTTGGAAAATCTGATTTTTCTAGAACATCGCTCTGGACGATTTTTTTGAATTTTTTTAAATTTAAATAGACATTAGCTCACTTTGAATGAAAAAAATTATTTCAAAATGTGGGAGATACCGTTACCTCCCATAGAATTAATTTATTGATTTTTGAATTATAAAAAGTATTGAATACATGTTCAAAAAAAAATTAAATTATATTTTGAAAATTGAATATTTCAGTAAAATATTTTTGAAATTTAATACAAAAGAGTTTTTTAATACTATCTCTAATAATTTAAACAAAAAATTAATAACGGTACCTCCTATACCTACATACAAATTTTCATGAATTTCAAATTTCTCGAAAATGGATAAATTTTTACTAATGATACTAGATCACTAAACATATTTTTTTTATTTTTTGAAAATTTTATATTTTATAAATTTGTGGTTTATATTTTGTTTTGTGTAATTTTTAACTTAATATTGAGCAATGCTTTAATTTTGCATACAAATTAAAACTTGTTAAGTTTTGATGGGGGATGATGTATGTACGTTAACGCCGTAGTTTACGTGCAGTAAATAATTGAAACTTCATTAAGAAATGAACTTGTTTTCTTTAGAATTTTTAGTAGGCCCTTACTCCACGCCACTACTCTTTACTCCTTTTTAAAAATGTTGAAAATTAACTCTGTTACCAACTTATGCCATTTTGAATTTTTCCACTTCTGCAACCTATTTTTTCATCCTCTCACCTTTCTACCATTTTCAAACTATTCCTTTCACAAACTCTTTCAACTTTAATACGGACATTTTTTTTTTAATTAACACTTTGGCCCCACTTCCATTCATACTCCATCAAGTCGGCCTTCTGCCCATCAGGCTTTTTGTTCTTCTCATCCCAAAACTCCCAGAAAAAGAAAACCCATATCACCATTGATTGAAGTTAATCTCTTCATGATTATTGGAATGCCGAACTTTTCTTGAAAATATTTTTCGAAAAACTCAAAACAATGTATTTTAAATCTATTTGGTATATTTAAAAAATGTATTCTTTTTTAAAACAAAAAAAATCAATCAGCCAATAATTTTACTGTGGATGAAAAAGTTTTTCTCCATATATCCAGTCCATGACAAAATAATCCTTTAGAAATAAAATTACCGAATTAATTAATTACATATTGCCAACGTCAGCCATGTGACGTGACCGTAATGACAAAAAGAAGTTCTGGGGTATTTTAAAAATTAACTTATTTTAGTTTGGCAGAATTATGTGGGATTATATGGCACTGACATGAATACTCAATTATCCAGAGTGTGATTCTTGGACGTTGGTTGGCGTTGTATGTATGTTTTTTGTCTTTTTTCGCTTAAACAAAAAAAAAATTACAGTTACTGCCCTCTTGTGTCCAATTTTAATGGGAATATATATATTTTTTTAATGGCTCTGTCCAACTGTTAATTTTTGAAGACAAATATAATTATATATTTTTTTATTTGAGCCTTAATGCCTGCATTCACATTAGTGTACGTATTATAATGTTTTATATATTTATGTAAATGAAAATTGTTTTTATCTTTATTTAAATTTTCTGAAAAATAATAAAAACACAAAATAAATTATGCAAAATCACTTTAAACGTCTATAGTTTATTTGGATTGTTTTAGCATCATGACAAAATCAGAAGAATTGCCTTTTAGAAAGGCCAAACGTTAATATTTATGAACCCATTATCCTTTATTATTAGACAATCATGGTCAACAGTAGGTTAAGCCCTTCCACTTCAATGTTAGCCATTTTATCTTATATTAATGGAGTACAAGACATTAGACAATTTGTGTGCGCCTGTTGATATGCATGACTGGTTTCACCTATATTTGATTTCGCTTGGACTTATCAGTTTATTGAAAAAAAATTAACAATTCAATACTTTTTTTAAATCAAACTCAGTTCATTTGATTTTTTGACAAAAATCCCACGAAAAGTTGTTCAATATAGGTTCAAAAACTTTAAATCTTTAAAGCTGAAATTTTGTATTATTTTACTTTAACGGTAATTCATCAAAATTATTCTTTTCCTCTTGCTACTTGAATCTGCCATCTTGGTGTATAATATAGCCACATCTTTGAAAAGCATCCTGTTAAAGTGGAAACACATTTAAGATGAAACATAATCTAACAATAAATGTACATATATTGGAGACACAATTCAATGTGAAGATGAAGAGGCACTCAATTGGTTTTTGCCTGAGCAGATTTGCTTCGGGTTATATAGTTTAAGGTTTTCTTAGTGGCATTTCCGATAAATGAATAATGGAATAACTCTTTTGAGTGTATCTCTGCAATAATTTAGGTATGCATCCAATAAAACAATTCCTTGGAGCATATTTTGATTATTATTATGAACACAAATTAAAATGTAAATAATATTCATTGAATAAAAGTTTTTGACCATAATATCAAAGAAATTTTTGAGAAGCTTTTTATATGTACATAGGTACATTTAGTAAAAAAAATGTTTGTTTTAAAATCTTCCTTGTGAGTTTGTTAGCTACTATTTTTGGAATATTCAAATTAGTAATTTATTTTATGTAAAATTAAAATGTAATTTTGTTTGTGAAGTATGCGTTTTTATTCAATTTTAATTAGAAATTTGAAGTAATAAAATGTAATACTGGATCGAACGAACTTGCTCCTATGTGAAAATAATATAGAACAAACAAAAACAAGGATGTCATGAGAGAAACATATTTAAAAAAAAAAAACAATTTTTGGAGAAAAAAATTTAAAAAAAATATTCACCCTTTTCCAAAAAAAAAAATTGATTTATTTTCAAATATCAACAAATGTTCTTTTTTAATTTTGCTGCGCAATATTACTAAAATGCTCCGTTTATTACTACAACTTTATTGGAAATCAAACATCCGGTTCTATGGCAGGTAAGGTTAAAGCCTCTCCTTCCAGTAGTTAAGGCCGTAGGTTGAGCTACAGACAGATAGACCAACAAACAGACAGAATTTATCTATCATCAATGGCTGGTCTGAATAGATAATATCTCGACTTCAACTTTTGTACGAGTCGAAAACTTGCATTTTAGTAGCAGTACTATTATTTACATGCCATTAAGACCCTTAGACTTATAAAATAGGCAATGTTAGAAGAATCTGGGGCTGCACATTAGTGAAGGTAAAACAAAGTACATGGTGGCGTCGAATGCGAGAAGAACAGTTGGTCAAACAATCAAGGTAGCGGAGCACGAATTTGAAGTGGTGCAATCCTTTAAATACCTTGGGTCAATAGTAGCAGCCGATAATAATATAGAAGAAGAAATACGCGGGCGGCTGCTCAATTCCAACAAAGCCTACTATAGTCTGTCAAAGCTCTTCAAATCCAGAAATCTCACCATAACTTCAAAACTGCTGCTGTACAGGACCATGGTCCTGCCAGTACTCACGTATGGATCCGAGACTTGGGTGCTTAGCAAAAAACACTATTGCCTCTCAGACGAGAGAAAAGTCTTAAGGAGCATTGTTGGCCCCATATGTGAGGTAGGACGATTCCGGAGACGGTACAATCATGAATTGTACGCAATATATTTACTTTGAAGCAGACATAGTGACAAAAATTAAGCTCGGTAGACTCCGGTGGGCAGGGCACCTAGCTCGCATGAGTGAAGAGGAACCGGCTCGGAAAGTTCTTTGTGGTACATTCTATGGCAGACGGCAGCGTGGTAGACCATGCTTGCGCTGGAGAAACGTGGACCAGGACTCCGGAAGCCTTGGGGTGCCCAACTGGATGGCGTCGGCTCAAGACCGCGATAGTTGTAGAGACTTGTTGAAGGAGGCCAGGACCGGACTCCGGTTGTCGAGCCGATGATGATGATAATGATGAATGTTAGAAGGAATAGAAGGAAGGCACATAGAATTGAGAAATAAGGTTTTTACTATCTTATTGTATCCCAGGGATGGTGTTCAATAGCTCCTAAAAAAAAAGTGCGAAAGGAGAACTTACACGCTTCCCATAATAGCCAAGATAGTAGTCATTTTAAATTGTTCAAATTTATCCCGATTCCGATTTTCATATAGAACCATGATTACTGGCTTTTTCATTCCTCAATTGAACAGCCATGATGTACAGAAACTGTAGTTTCAACAAAATGGCGCAACATGTCTCACACAGCTCGTGTCACAATTGATTTATTAAAGGAAACGTTTGGTAACCGCATTAATTTCACGTTTTCACGTTTCGGGCCCGTAAATCGAACTTCAAGATCGCCCGATTTAACGTCGCTAGACTATTTTTTGTGGAAAAATATGGAATTCGCTAGTCTACGTCGATCAACCCGAAACGATCGACCACTTGGAGGACAACATTCACCGCGTTATTGCCGATGTACGCCCACAAATGTTGGACAAAGTGATCGAAATTGGACCTCCAGATTAAATAAGGTCCGAGTGTCCAGCGGTGGCGTCATATGCCAGAAATCATATTTAAATTAGTTAAATTAATAAAATTCAAGGCACAAGAATATCTTTCGATTAACGTTCTGTTTTGTTTCATTCCATTACAAAGTTCTATAGATCTGAAAAAAACACCCTTTATAATAATATCATCACATAAGTACAACATTAAATAATGTATTTGCACCTGAATCGCCAGTAGCACGAGCTGAGTTTGACAAGTAGAAAGAACTTTCTAGAAAAATCAAATAAATCAACTTTCAACAATGATGTACGTAAGTAAATCGTTTAAACTAGCAAAGATATTCTCTTCCATAATAATACGTAAAATGTAGATATTTCCTCTGAGCGTTTTCCATTTTTCATCGGAAAAAATGATTTCCATGTAATTTTTCCAGTTGTGTTCATCTTACACAATGCGTGACCATATCTCAAACGGATTCGGATCTGGATGCATCTTTCCATCTCTTAGGATCCTGAGTTACCTACAAATTCTTAAATAAATCTCAGACGACGAACAGAGTTTTGGTTGAGCAACTCTATTCATCATATACATACCTACCTACCAGGACCAGCACTATACAATGGTGGAGCTTTAAAACTTGATTTATTCGCAAAATTCGTTCCTGAATAAACGATGCAATGCTTGGTTGAGTTTATGACTTGCAGAGCGCAATAAAGGCTTCACTGAGTCCCTTTTTTTTCTGGTTCATATATAGCTATGTTTCATGCCTTGATCCTCGAATAGCTAGACATATGTACATACATTTTTGTACATACATTTTATATATATAGTCAGATGGTGGCTGATTTTCGAAATAAATTTGCTTTGTGAACAAAAATAATGCCACAGAACTTTGCTCCTCTGCAGCAGCGAGTAAAATTTTAAAATTCGACTATACACGACCAAAACAACGTAAGGCATGTAAACATACCTTTGACAAGCACAAAATTAAATTAAACATGCTGTTTTAACAATTTATTGCAGAATTCAGCACAACATTTATACCAAATAAATAACGTAGAATGTATAAAATATATGCGGATATGTAGCAAATTTCCCATGAAATTTAAAAATAGTAAAAAAATAACTTAGAAACTGTACAGTGTACATAACCGATTTGATATATTGGGTTTTTTTTAATGATTTGTTGGGTTAAAAAATTTATAGATATGCTATTGTTGTTTTTGTTTCAACAAAACAAATTGGGGAGGCTATGGGAGCTAAGTAAATACAAAACAATTTATTTTGCGAAGGGATGATTGGAGTAATTTTTTTTTGTGGGAATTGTAGATAGGTGTGCAAAATAATAGGTAAATTTGAAAAAATCATCAATAACCCTTATGAATGTCGTAAATATGCAAATAAACTCTCTAAATTTACTGAGTTTATTTATTTGAACATTTAAATAAAAAAAGTAATACAAAAAATATACACAATAACCGAAAGTGATGTGAAAAATAAAAGCATTGGTTTTTAAAGGATTTATTTCAAATTGGTACGACACTGTTCTCATTCGAAATCTAAACGCTATGATGGAGTAATCAAATCAATGAAATTTGAATTCTATATTGTAGATTAAAAGAAAAGCTGTTTCACATCTTTTTTTGAATTTTTTTTCATATCCTATATCGGTTGTAGAAAAACTGTATGATATCCAAAAAGAAGGCAAAAAGTATATCGTACTATGCCTGACCTTCTGATGTACATACATTTGTTCAATTTGTTTAGTGTCCAAATATGCTTTTAAAAAAATGACGCCTGGGCATTGTATATAAATTTGCATAGTACTCTCATGAACACGTTCCACACGTCGCCGTCGTCGGCGACCTAGCGATCACATCACTTACTAATTTTTTGGTTGCTGTTCCTGTGTATATACACTTGCGCCCTCAAACGACCACAACACACAACACAAAAACCATCTTGATGATAGTACTATAGGTTCTATATACAATGGCCTGGGCTGAACGACGCCATCTTGGAAAAAAAATGGAAATTCCATACAAACTATCGATAACAAGTATGAAAATATCGCTGATGATCAATCCTTAGAAAACTCAGTCAGATCTTACACATGAAATGTTTAAAATTGCAATTCGAGACCAGGAGATATTTGTAAGTCTGTCTCAGTTTCGTCAACCTTGAAAAAATGTCCGTTTTATCTCGGTATCGTTCTCGTTAAACAAAGTCGCCTCTCGGTATAGATTTAGCATCATATTTTCGCTTGTAATTTTTTTTTGTACGAAAAGTTAAGCAATAAAATCTAGAAGCAGCCTAGTTTTGAAAATAAAATTGTCAATTTAGAGCTGTTTGAACTTTTGCAAAATGTTGAGCTTAAGAATAAATTTTTTTTAAATTATGCACTTAACTGTAGGTACTTGATTTAAAATAACGCGATTGACATAACAAAGTTTTCATTTTTTGGCTTGAGACATGGATCAATACCGTGAGTCCAATCTACTTTTTCTGAGATCAACCCGGTGAACCCTACAATTGTTTGAAGCAGGAGAGTGGGAGAGTTGTGTTTCCAATTAAGATCATGACAATCGCTGGTAAATGCAGAAAAATAGAAGAAGTGGTGATCAGTGATAAAACCGCATCGTTAAACAATTGTAAAATTAAATTTATTTTATTTATCTATTTAACTCAAACAAAATTAATAAGATGAAGCTCTTAAATATAATTTTTTGGAAATTTCATTTCTTGCAACGGTTTATTTAAAAAAAAAATTATAGTAAATGTACCACATTAATTTTTATCAATGGTTTAGTTGAAAAACAAGAAATTACGAAATAATCATTGTGAAATGAAAATCCTTTTTCGATTGGAATGAACTGAAAACTATGTTGGTCTGTTGGTTTTGGGTTGTTAAACTGCCACTGTAAAGTGGTCTCTATTTTTTCGGAACGTAACAGAACTCATAACTAGTCCCGTACATAACTGTTACAGGTAGTATTTCTCTAGTATATCTATATCTATCTATTTTAACCATTAAATTGAAAAATATTAAAGCACAGATTCTTTTATGTTCCGATTGAACTAATCATCTCCTCATTAATTATACATACAACATACATTAATGTTTATATTGTATAATTGAATATGTGCGTGATGACGTGAAATCGTATATGATTGATATACCTCTAGCTCCTTATACGATATAATATCCTGAAAGTTCAAGGGTTAATTTTATTTATTTATAAGGAATTGTACAAATAAGAGAAAAGATAGTGAGTTCAGCCTGAATAGAAATGGAAAGCAAACAAAACCTTAAGTGGATACATATATTGCAGTCCGGGATATAAGTTTCATTTTCAAATACAGAACAGACAGCTTGTACAATCATAATATCTATACAGAAACACTCCTGTGCAACACAAACATTCTACAACTAATGTCAATATGTATATGCTAATACTGTAGATTCCCGAAATGGGGAAATTCTAGAATTTGGAATTTTTAAGCAAAATTGGTAAAAATTAGAAACATAAAGAGATATCGACAGGAAAATATGAAGAAAAATAAAATTCTTTATTTGGTTTGCTAAAATATGCCAAAAAATAGGTTTAAGCTCAAAATTAAAGATACATGCAGTCGTAAGATAAAAATACGAATTTAAAAATAAAAATTCAAAAATCGTTAGAGCCATTTTTTTCAAAACAAAAAAAAAGTACTTTTTATACAAACAATTACAATATCCAAAATAACATATACAAAATATTTAAATAATAAAATATTTAATTCTTAAAAAAGATTTTTTTTTTCAAAATCCAAAAACAATTTTTTTGAAAATTTTAATTCGCAGTAATATTAAGATTATACGAGTATAGAACCTCATAACATTTCATAACTTAAAAATTATGATCTTAATTCATCGAAAACCGTTAATAATGGATTTTTGAAAAATATTTTTTTGACTAAATAGTTTTAATTGATTACAAAATCCCACTGAAAAAATTTCATCAAAATCGTTATAGCAGTTTTTGAAATAAATATGTTTTGTCTGAACGGATATATGTAAATAACAGGTTCCGTTATTTTTAGTTCCGGGAATCACCAAATAAACCATACAGACGGGACCCACTTTTTTCGCGTTCTCTATCCTCGTAACTTAAGGCATGATGAATCTTTCGAGTTCGTAAACGTAAAAATTTCTTGCCTCAAAAATCTTATCCTTGGCAAGAGATACAGGCGAAGGTATGTACTTATAATTGTTCAAAAGATTCTATTTATGTTTCACCAGTTAAATCTAGAATTTCATCATTTTAGGAATATACTGTAACTTATACACAACCAAAGGCATTATTAAAGAGGAGGGAGCAATATGGCGAGCTTTTTCGTTTCAGGAAACAAACTATCAGCATTTTGCTCTTATTTTAATTTTAAATGTAGGTAGATAAAACGAGGATGCTTTGAATTTTTGAACATTTCATACACAAAAATAATTATTATTATTACGCACAACACTGATTGGATAATGCACTTAATGTTGGAACGAGCGACTGTTGAAGGCAGTTCAATTTTCACTTGGTTGTTCCGACAAAAATCTGTATTTTTTTATGAATAAATTTTTACACAGAACTCTTCATACATTTTTTTCGAATCTTTTTTACAAATAATTTACTGTCCAATTTTTATTTTCGCAGTTCAAAAAATTTCCACTTCGTTGTTCCTCAATAATTTTTTTTTCAATGTTTTTTTTTTATTTTTTCTTAAAAAATTTTTATAAGTTTATAAAAATAAATGAAAATTTGTGCTGACAAAAAAAGTCAGCCAACGGTAATAAAGGCAGATACTGCCAGTAACTAGCAATAAAATAAAAAGGTAACACTTACGTTATTAAGATTTTATTAAAGTATCAAACATAAAATTTTATTTTTACCTTCATACTTAAAATAACTTATGAATGTTTCAATTTCAATCACCAACTATTAAATTGAATTTTTTACCCGCGCCCCATGTAAGAATGTAAAGAACGCCTTTGTTCTCCGTGCATGGAAAATGAAAACACGTGTGCATATTTGCTTCAATTCAGTTTGTAAATAAAAATTCCAAGTGCACGCGCGAAAGAGTTGGTACAATAAGTGAAAGGATATACATTTCCTTTTAAACAAAAAATAAATTTAAAGACGGTCTTTCACGTATCTATTTTTATTTGTTCTTTTTATTGCTTTGCAAAGAAATTTTAAATTGAAGCTCTTATTGTGTATATAATATTTATTGTTTACGAAATACGACTATTGAGATAAGCAACACCACACATGTAGGTACATACATATGTCTGCACACAAGACACAATATTTATATATCCTCGTGATGAACAAATATCCCATAATAGCACTGCAAAGGATTAACCCAAATAACGCAAAAGTTGAATTATTTAACTTTTATTGGTGGATAGGATAAGAGGATTCGTGTAATTATCAAGAAGAAAATCTCTGCAGGATGCCATTAAAGAGCGTAAACAAAAACATTATTATAATAAATATTTGAATAAAGAGTTTTTACACAGAATTTAAAATATCACCTAGACGAAAATTTTGCGGGAATGTTTGTGATTTGGATGAGTGGGTTGAACTTGTGGACTTTAACATTTTAGAATTGTTTTTCGTGTGGCAACACTGGCCGATTCAGAGAAAGTGAATTATTTTATGCTGCTGTTAATTCCCGAAATGGATAAATTCTAGAATTTACCAGTAAGACTTATCAACAAGAAAAAGTTAGAAATGTTTTGTTTTCATACTCGTAATTTAGTCCGCCCAAGTTGGATCCACCTTGCAAGTTTCAGCGAAGTAAATTTATAATGCAAAAAGGCTTTTGGAAGCAAGTTGTGGGGTGGTTTTCATTTGTCATCTGAGAATAAAATTTCTTGAGTTGTTTTTCTGATTTTTGTCAATATCTCAAAAATTACCTATTTTTCTAATGATGTCGAGATAAAGCCATGCTGACAATTTATAGAATTGTCCCAAATTGTGGTTAAGTTTTTCATCTCTTCATCATTTTAGGATACTAATAATACGCGAATCCAAATTCCAATCTTAAATATATTCTATCATATAAGGTTTCTGAGATAAAGAAAGAAAAGCAACGTTTTTTGCTTTCTCTTAAAAAATTAGTTTTAGTACTTTGATGTATTGACGATTTTTTTAGTGTATTTTGAAGTGTTTTATCTTTATGAAAAATTGTTATATTAAGATGAATCAAGAAACATTCTTAAGATTCCTATTTAAAGCTTCCATTTGATATTAATATTTATGATACCCAACTTGAATTTAACCATATTATTTAAACAGCTGATTGATTTGCTCAAGTTGAAACTTTGGAAGTGCTTTTCTTACTAAAACTTACGAATATTAGATTATTGTTCATATGATTTCTTTCACGTAGCTTCAAAAAATGTAGCTGAATATTATTCAGATATTATTAATTTGTTGCTTTCAAAACTTTTCAAAATTGATTATTTCAAAAACTGAAAATGCCAAATAGGCCAAGAATCAAAATAAAGTACACGACTGGATCGCAAAATGTCTTTAGAGAATAAACGAAAAATCTTACAATTCAAAGACATGAAACTCATGTTTGCAGTTAAGTATAATTTCCACTTTGTCTGTCATTTATGAAAAAAAACACAACTCATCTTTTCAGTCTGTCTATTTTGAGAATTTGTTTGCAATGAGTTTCGGTAAAGTTTCAGCTTTTAAATTAAAGCAAAAAAATAATTAAGTATTTAATTTCCTTTTGTTTTTCATCAAAAAATCAAGAGCGCTGATTAGTTAAAAACGTGTTTAACTTAGTTATTGGTAAATGCACAAATAAATTTGTCTTTAAAGTTCAACCTACTGTTTGATTCATTATTGTTAGGGCAATGACTGTAATAATAGGTCGTACCAATTAGACTACATAAAAAATATGTTTCCGTTTAATAGGAGTTAGAGATTATTAAGAACGGTTTTATTTGTCGGTGCAGTTTTCAAAAAAATTTGAAATTTTCTAAAAAGATTTTTTAAAATTTTTATGGGAGATACCGTTATTTTTGAAACTTAAATTCATTTTTTGTTCAAATTATTAATAAAAGTATTATAGTAATAACAAAAATTTGCGTCTTAAAAAGCGCCCCACTGTTAACTTGAGTGTTCAATTGATGGTGCTGGGACGAAACGCAGCACTTGTATTACAAAAAAAAACCCTATGGATAGTATATAGTATCACAGTATTGAAAACCATTTTATACCAAAATTTGCAATTTTAAATTTTTTGAAATGAACCGTTTTTGTGAAAATCGAAAACCAAAAAATAATTCTATTCCACTTTAAGAAACGTTTTTATTTAAAGTTAGCAAAAATCTATTTAAAACTATGGATTTAAAAAAAAAGTTATAGAAGCCATTTTTAAGGAAACCCGGAGTTCGGATTTGTTCGCGAATTCAAACTTGCCCAATAATTAAGTTAAAATGTATTCGAGTTATAGAAAGATTTCGACTAAGAGGTTGGAAAATGGGTGGCAAAGTTCAAGTTAAAGAAAAATTCGACTCAAAGAATGACGTTATGCATTGAATTGAAAATAAATGAATTCCATTGTTTTTAAAAGTAATTTCGCAACTATCAATACAAACTAAAATGCATTTACTTAAAAAATGCTAAAATGGAGTGATAATATTTAAACAAAACATCGATATTTGTTTTAAATATTTTGTTAATAGCATGTGTTAGTGTTAATAATTTTCATAAGCCTTTTTCTGTGCCATTTTAACAAAACATGTGGGTATTCAAGTTTTGAAAATTTCAATATTTTGAAGTGGCTTAAAATTGACATTATAAAGTAGATGCATTATGATTGCACTTAAGATATTTTGGATAAGATGCAACAAGTCAAGACGAGACTTTTAAATTCTCATTTCTTAAATATTTCAGTCTTTTTGCGGTATCGGTCCCGTAAAACTGAGAGTCGTTTCGGTCTCATCTCGATGAGGACTTGGCATCTTTTCGGTCTCGTCTTTTTTTGTTCAAAAACTAGGAATACAAATTTGAATCCAGAAATAACCTAATAAGTGTGTGAAGAATATAATAGATGGAAAAGACGAAATTATTATCCAGCATATTAATAACGGAAAAAAAGGCAAACAGCACTTCGGTGAAATGTCCAGAAAAATGAATCGAAAAATGTTTATGTTTTACATAAATATTTATCCTCAAATAGCAAAATGGATGAAAATGAGAAATAAATGCATTGAAACTTAAATCTGAAAAGCGTTTTTCATTCTTTTTTTTAAGTTTAAATAAATAAAATCGATGTGAATCTACCATAATCGTACTGAACGCACTATATATTCCGTTTATTCCATCATGTAGCTGAAGAATGTATTCCAAATGTTCCGGAATGAATAAAAAACAACATTGAAATATTCAATTTTATGTGTTAAATACACAATTTCCGAATTTCTTAACTGGAAAGACCACTAGGACTCTCGGTAAGTCTTGGTCCGGAAAAGGAATTCTCGTCTCATTTACGATGCCTATAGAAGTAAGTCTCGTCACGTGACCAGCCCTAATAATGCTTACAACTCTAAAAACAAGGTTTTCGAAAATATTAATTTAAAAATAATTGTTAGGGTATTTGTTGATAGATATCAGAAACAATAAAAAACGAAGGACAACAGAAAATAGTCAAATTAGATTTAAAGGAGCTAAGTTATCTGGCGAATACAACTCAAAACAAACGTTCAAGAAAACTCAACTCCTCGATTTTTTGAAAATTACTTTCTCAAAAAAAAAGTGCTCTAGAAATACGAATCTTCGTTATAAAATTCTACACTTTTCACAAAGGTCCATACACTTTTCACAAAGGTCCATAAAGAAACATACCATTTTTTAAAAAACGGAGTTTGAAAATAAATCAAAATGTCCCATACTTTTAAATGAATAAAAAGAACAAAACGAACAAACCTACATGATATTTTATTTAGAATTTTCCGCTGGATAAGGACGCGAAAAATGCTTATTTCTCATAAAATTCAGCATAATCTCTATAAACAGAAAAAAAAACACCCCCATTTTATGTTACACTTAGCCGAGACGAGTTATAGATAATTACCAAGTTGATAATGATCAATTTTTTATTAGATAACATTAACCGCAACATTTCGTTTGCATTAATTTGGCACCATCCACCCATATTTCAAAAAGATAAGCTTTATATACATAGGTACAGGTACACGAATCAGGTGCGAATAAAAAGAAGCGTTCGAAGGGAAAATGAGATGCGATTTTCCACCGAACACCTATTCTAACACCCATCATTTCGTTCGGATGTGATAGCAAAAGCAGGAATAAGGATGAACCAAATGAGACAAAAAAAAAATTCTTACAACCAACAGCACTCATCGGAGTGTATAAATAGCACATGAAATGTCCTTAATTTTGTCGAGTCTAAATAGCTGTTAATACTTTTTATACGATTTTTTTTTTGCAATTCGTCGAAACGACACCATCATCACATTACAAGTTTAATGCGCAAAGAACATGTAATTTTCTTTCGCATGTACCTAACTAATCGAAAAAAAAGTCCTTATAGCAGGTTTACCTACGCCAGGAAAGAACCTGTCTATATGTATATGTAGGTGTGATGGCATTTTACTATAATCTCCTAAAAAGGCCTGTAGTCTGAAAAAGTTTAAAGGGGAAAAATGCTTGTTTTTGAATTAATTAAGTTTTCTCTTTGACAGAAATAGAAATAAAATGCACGACTGGATCGCACGAAAGTTGCACTATTTAAAAAAAAAAAAAAGAAGAATGCCATGGAGTGCAAAATATTAAAAAAGATAAAATTCCACATTCAAAATGCTTAAATAATCCAAAAAAGAAGATTGAGCTCCAAACTAAAGATGCTTTTTCTTCAAAAACAGTTACAGCGGTTTTTTAAGTACCGAAAGTAATGGTTTTTATGAAAAGCATTTTTTTTAGAAACGCACCAACAAAAATAATCAAAATCGTCAGAACCGTTTTCGAGATAAATATGTTTTATCGTAACAGTGATCGTTATTTTTGGATCTAAAATAAATCAATTTCGCTTCTAGGGAATCATTTAAAAAACCTGTATAGACTTCCGGACGATTATTTCAGAAAAATGGAAACTGGACAAAACGGCTTCAAAAACTCTCAGCTACCAAACCATGACAGAAAGGGCATTTGAGTCTTGAAATTGTATCAGTGATATTTTTGATTTTGGATTTTGTTTATATTTCATTTCGAAAGTCAGGTAACAAGTTTTGTAAAAATCAGGCCTTATGCTTATTATTGGGGTATCAATTTGTATTAGGCTGATTTTTGAATTTTATCCTTATTTTCAAACTACTTGCTGTTGAAAATTGGCAAATTTTTCACATTTCAACTGTGTTTTGAATTATCAAGAAGTGAACCAAATAACCCGATTAAAAAAGTGTTCTAATAAACTAATTCGCTAAAGAAGATAGCACAACAACTAATATGTTGTTCGAAATAACACATTTTCCACAATTAAAAGTCGTTATTTTCAAATATTTCAAATTTTTTGTAAATCTTATTGTAACAAGATGGCTTCTTCTTTCTAAAAAATCAACGTCTTGTCAACAAGAAGAAAATCTTTTCTGTCAGACAGTCAGACCACCGGACAGAATTGCCGAAACCATCATCGTGATGTAAGGTCTGATTAATATCTCGTGTTCGATTTTTTTACGAATCCTAAACTTGTCCTGTGATTACTCTTGTCGCAAGTAAAAAAAGTATTCATTTTTAGGAAAAAAGTATTAAGTCATTCAAAATTTGTATCTCAAACTTCAGCTTTAAATACTGAATTTTTCTATAAAAGTCTCTCAACTTTTTACTTGCGACTAATGGGTTTTAATGTCCGTAATATTATATTAAATGCATAAATGAAAAATAAAAATATATTTGTAATAAAATGAAGAACAAAATGAACTGACTTCACTGGAAACAAAAATACTCCCTAATTCCAAGCAGACATTTTGTAAGGAAATCAGTTAGAACTATCATTTTTTTTCACTTTGAAAATTCATTTTTTCTAAAACTTCTTGCTTACACAACTTTTATTTGAAGCAAATTTAACAATACTAATTTTTGTTCCAAAAAAGGCTATAGCATGAATATGTAAGAGTTACCTACAACTGTTTTCTAGACCACTTTTGACTTAAAAATTACCGTTGCTCGTAGGCTGCCATTGATTTCGTATTGCACGAAATGTTCTCTATATTATTTTGGAATGAAATAGGTAAAGCTGCGATTGAAAATTCGAAAAAGACCGCGTCCAACAGTTGGCGAACATAAAAATCACAATAATCCAATCGCTTGTTAGTTTTGGCTGTTACGCCCGCGCCGTTATATAATTTGCAAATTGCAACACTATTAAAATCGAAGAGCCATAATTCGAAAAAGGGGAATGTTACAAAATGTATTTATTATTTGTTATTACAAACAAAAACATACAAATTTCCAAAACCTATAGTGCAAAAAGTGGTGCATCAATTTTCCCATTGTGTTAGAACAAAACTGTGTGATAACTTTTTATTGAAACTTTTTTTTCAAGAAATTTGAAAATAGTTGAGCATCTCTAATTCATGGTCAATTGCTTATAGGCTCAAAATTTTATTTGAAACTGTATTGTTATTTATTTTTGGTTGCTTTAATTATGAGTAAATCTTTTATAAACGCACTCGAATACAAGTCCGTCGAAATTTTGTAAGTTAAAAATTTGAAGTCAGACTTAAGGTCAGCAACTCAAAAACCTCGAATGAATTAAAAATTTAAGTTTTAAAATTTTAGTATGTTTTCTGGTATATTATAATTGAATGAGATAGTAAAATAATATTTTTGACAGTTGTAAAAAACCCTTAAATAACCAATTTTATTCACTTATCACTTAAATATTGTTAGCTCAATAGTTCTTATTTCTTACAAAAATTAATATTTCATATATGTATATGTAGTTACATAGGTATACACTGACAAAAACAAATTTTCAAAAATAAAAATAACGACACACTATCTCAGGAACCAAAAACATATACGTACCGTGGTGGCAACAGAAATACCTCTTATTAAATTTAAACAAAAGGAACCGTTGAAGTTTCAATTTTAACTAACTCTGTTTTAACTCTACCACTGAGTTAAAACAGAGTAAGTTAAACCTGCAAATTAAATGTTGCATAACTAATTCCACAAGTTATTTTTAGTCGTGAATGACACGAAACACGGTCTAATTGTTCCTTATATTCAAATTTAATAAAGATAAAAAATTACAAATAGGTGTACTATTTCTATGGCCACCATTGTATATGACTATATTTAATCGAATTTTAACTTTTCGTCCACCATTAATTGTGAAGAAGAAATTAATAAGAAAACAAGATTTTTCCGAATCCAATTCATTAGATGCAACAAAATTCATTAATTTCCGTCAAGAAATGACGAAATTTCTCCTTATTTGTTTTGAAATGTTTAAGAAATCAATTTGGAAATATCGCCCAAATTTTTGTTATCGACCAAAAACAAAAAAAAAAACATTGGCCCCAAAAATGTCCGATTTTTCTAATTTTTTGATGAAACATGACCATTTTAATGGGTGATCAACTTTTAACTTTTTTTTATCACCAACAGTTTTCGAAAAAATCGAAAGAACATCGCCTCCCAATTTTTTTATGACTTCGATAGTTTTTCTTTAATATATCATTGACATTTCTTGATCACCCCTAGAAATGTTTTTTCTGACATATTTATTCATATTTTGAACAATAGTCATCTTTCGAAAAATTAAAAAAAAAAAATTTTAAATAACAGAACAGACAAAAAACAATATTAATTTTTTTTCAAATTTTTTTGTTAATCTTATTTCTGTTTGAGCAATTTTGTGTGAAAAAAGTATCAGTCCTGCGAGGTATCCCATTAAATGCAGAAAACTCAAATATTAAAACTTATTGTTAATGTCAATGTTAATGTCAATTGATCAATTAACGCTGCCGGCGCGGCGCTTAGTCATAGGAGCAACCAACGTGAAGTTGGCTCCTAGTAGTCCATATATAATGGGTCAATAGCACTTACCGTCAAGCACTTTACCATTAGCATATTTACCTATAACAAAAAATTATTCAGAATTTTTTCGGACGATATTTCCAAATTGATTCTGACGTGTTTTTCCTTGTTCCTTAATTTCTAACGCTATTGTTTCATGATGAAAGTTGGCATCTAGAAGAAGCCGTTTTCAAATTCAATCTTTAAAAAAAAAACGAATGTCCGTACAAATGGGACACTCCATAAAACTGGGACAACAATTCCCTTTGTATACGGTCTCGTCATTCAATTTGATCATGGAACCTACCCTAACATCAACAGCATCAAAAAAAATGCACCCTTAACTATGCATGCAGTATCCAACAACTGCTAAATTATAAAGCTGACTACTAATGCTGGTGGAATTGGAGTTGGAAAAGAAACCGACCAACTAAACGAACTCGACGACGACAACGACGACGTATTATTTACAAGCATCCTTTGAGCAAGGACTTAAGAGCTTATTTTGGTTTTAAGCCTTCGACGACAACGACGACGACGACGGACGACACGGTATGATAATGATAACAAAAATAATTGAAGAAATTGCTAAAACCTCAAAGAGGAATATGGGATTCATCCTACTATCCCTATACCTATATTCAAGGCTGTTACATAAGATTTATCGTGGCTCTGCGCCGCGCTTCGTCCTAGATAAAAAAAAAATGTTAAATTATATGAATGTATATTGTTGAACTTACCACACAGTATTTTTCGGATGACTTTGTGCACTCCTTAAGGTAGAGATGGGCGTATCGGTCCGAATAGTTAAGGCATGGTGTAATCGAGCCCACCCCCTCGTTGTATTGGCCGCACATGTAGCACTTGAGGCCATTTGTAATTGTAAATCCAATAAGAGCTATTGAAACTACAATAATGATATTGGGGAAGCTTGTAATTGCGATGGCCATTTTTCTTGTTTTTTTTTTTTTTTTTTAATTTAATTTCTTTTTAAATATTATTCAAAAATGTGTTGACCGCCAAGAAGTCAAGAAGACACTTCAATTTAAGAATATGCAATTAAACTTTTCTTAAATACGCTGGCTGAATAAAGTGGAAATTAATTGCACTTTCTGTTTTGTTTTTTTAATTGATTTCGTTTTATTGTTGGTATATTTTGAATTTTTTTTGTTTTAATAGACGATAGTTAACGCGACCCCTTTTTATTTTGTGTTTTTTTTTTTTTTTTTGTCAACCGATGTCAGGGGGATGTGCTAATTATTTTGGTCGACCCTGCAAATTATTTTCGTTCTTTTCTTTTTTTATTGACGGACAATGACGAACAACAACGACGGCAATGTATGGTACGACAATACTTGATTAATTGCTTGATGATTGTAATTAGTGGTGTTAGCTAATGACACTAAATTAGTGCGTGATTAGGTTGGTTAAATCTCCCAAGGAAAATGTTACAAATTTTTTTGAAAAAGAACTTCCGTTTAAAATAATTGTTGTGGATTCGAGAAATTTAAAGAATTTATACTTTTTTTTTTGTTTCACGAACTTTTTTGAATAAACAAATACACTCGCACACAGTATGAAAATTCAAATTCACTTGAATAACGGTAGCTTAACGTTGGTTTATTTTTTTAATAGAGAAATATGACTTGCAATCGGTCCGGTAATAACGATGAGACTTATAGACAGCGAAATTCCAAATAAAACTGAATAACCATGAGGCAGAAAGTACCGCAGAATATACTGATGATGATAGGATTCTTTTATCGCGCACGAGATTTTGTGAATTGTTACATGGATGCTGCGCATTAAATCCACATGGTTTGGAGAATAGCTAGATAGGAATGGATTGAAAGCTCAACAAGCTTATGATTTGAATGTTAGCTAAATTGTGGGTTGATGATTTACTTTAGAAATTGTACTAGAAAAATATTGACGTCCTTCTTAGCTTTCGGATTATTTTTCTAGTCTTAACAATTTCGAAACTAAAATCTTTTTTGTATTTTTACTAGCCGAGTTAATAAATTGCAAACAAACGCTATAACTACGAACTTTTAAAGAACAGCTCCAATTTTCCATAGAATTAAAAAGGATAACTTTTTCAACTCCTATTTGCACCTTTATTATGTAAATTGCAGTTAATTAAAGAGACCCTAAAGCAGTAGATATAAAAATATAAATATAAAATAAAAAATAGGTTCGTGTGGAAATCGAATCCGTGTGCTGTCGGCACTGAAAGCCACTCGGTCACTGAGGCCCATTTGCTGATACAGAACATAAATACAGTCGACTCCCTCTTAGTCGAACTCCCTCTAAGTCGAAGTTCCCTCTAACTCGAACTTTTTAGTCGTCCCCTCAGTTTTCCATATAATAACTATCCTCTAAGTCGAACTCCCTTTAAGTCGAAGTTCCCTCTAACTCGAACACATTCTCTCGATTCTTAGCCTATTTTCTTTCCCTCAAAGTCGATTTTTTTTCTTTTGCCGAAAAAAAAAATTTTATAAATCATTCTCTCTTAAATCGCAACTCTTTATTGTTTTTAATTCTTATTAAAACATCAAGGCAAGCACACACTCGGACACTTTGATTTAATAATTTATTTCAACAAATATTTTTTTAATATTATGAATTAATGAGCGAAAAAAAGCAAGAAGCTTAGCTTTATTTATTTTATTTATTTATTTATCTATGTTTAATTCAATGAAAAAAAAACTCTCGCTAACTCGAATTTTTCTAAAACTCCCTCTAACTCGAACTAGTTTTGATATCCTGTGACTGTACTTATGTTCCACATAAACTCTTATGTGACAATTTACGTAGAAGAAAAGTAGAACATAAGCGCTTCGACCATTTAAGTAAAATTTATCTAGAATTTAACGTATACACTTCACCTTTCTATGTTATCTTACATTTTTCGTGCTGTTGTCGTGTTAAATGTTAAATGTTGGGTTGTACCAATATTTAACAGACTTTTAAATTTAAAAATGACGCAGTTCGTATGAAACAAACATTCCACCATATTTGATTATATAAGTTCAAATGACACAAATACTTCAATTGATATTTGAGGTAAGCGTTATATATGGGAGTTTACATCTATAAAGATGTTCTAATTGGATTGAACTCCAATAAATATATTAGGAAAGCGTTATATCAGCGTTTGCTCCAGCAACAATTTTCTAACTAACGCAACACATATATTCATTCAATTCAGAAAGAATAAGTACTGCAGTAAAAAATAACACTTTAAATTAAAAATCATTAGTTGATATTGGCCACGTTCACAAAGTTATCTAAAGCAATCCAGATTGGTTTGTGTTGTTGTAATCTCTTGAGAAAAAACAGCTGATTATAAAACATCTGTTCACAAAATAAAAATCTCAACCGATCTAAAATATTCTCGTATATTCAGCTATCTGAAGAGAAATGTCAAAAACAGCTGACTTGAATTCAATTCAAATCAAACAGCTAAATTAACCTATCCGGTTTTAGTCGTTCACAAACATAATACGGACACTCGAGTATCTGAGATAGCATATCTAGCGCAATGTGAACGCGGCCATTGATATTATAGTTGGTCGAGCAATTAATTCTGGGTACCATCCCACAGGTAAGCGAACACGCCGTTTTCGCCCCTTTTTTTGAAGCGCATACAGCGACATCTATAATTTCAACATTCAACTATGCAAAGTCTACCATACCGACAACATTATTTCGCCTTAAAATCGCATTCGCCTGGAATTAAAATGCTGCTCATTTTCAAATATGTCACTCAACTGTTTTCATATTTTTCAAGCGTCCCAACAAATTTCAACAAGAAAAGTAGAAAACTTTTAATCGGCCCATAAATTCATCTTAAATTCCATCAAAAACTGAAAAATCAATTCAAATAACTATATCAATATCAATAAACGAACTAAAAAAAACTCCCAGCAAAAGAGGTAAAATAAAAGCTATTTAAACGAGAATAAATTAACTAATTATGTTCTTATTTTTAGAGCCAAAACCATGGAGAACATATCGAAAATTGCCATCGACGATAGCTCAGCTTCAATGTACTTTTCATTCAATAGTACAACAGCTGCATACCGCACCACGAATACCAATGACAATTCAATGGCCATTGAAGATGAAGACTGCGATCAAAATAACACTTTGGAAGCCGATGAGTCCAATCAGCCAGTTGAACAAGTGCAAACAATAAAGAAACTCTCATTTGGGGTTTCTCCTGCTAAAGCAATTCCTAAAAATATACTCAAAGCCTATAAGGCTCTCTCATCCACTCCAACAAAAGCCCAATTGCTGAGGAGCGTCGAAGTTAACAGAGGATCAGCCACCACCATTGATGTCGTTGATCTAGGCTTGGCATTTTTAGAAGCCCCACAAGAATCCATCAATGCAGTTCTATCGGACGATAAAGAAAATCAACCGCAAGAATCACAAGAAATTATTTATTCCGAGACATCTTCGGAAATTGTCGTATCGGTAATTGAAAAGACACAAGACGAAGAAAAACCCGTCAAACGGGTAGGTTTTTCTAATTTGCCAATTTTGAAAAGTTCAGGGAACTCGATTATAAGAGGAGGCACACCAAAAGTGCGCCGATCCATCCCAAGAAATGAACCAGATCTCGCTACTAATCGTCCTTCGAGAATCGCAACGAATAAGAGAATGTCTACTGCTCGAAATAATCCAAATGTTGAATGCAACTCAGATGAGATCCCGAAGATGTTAAATTCAATTCTTAAAATATCCAAAGGACTTCCCATGAATAGGAAACCTATTGGAAACACGGACAATCCATTTAATTTACTTGGAAAAGCTACTAGGATGTCGATTGTTAAAACAACTCTCAATAGCCCAGCTCGGAAGATTTCACGCAAATCCTTGACTAATGTTCAGGTTGGAAAAATTTCTACCCGTCTCAGCTGCCTTCCAATTAACAAAGCCAAGAGCATTCCTGCCACATCCACGGGAACTTCTGCTCCTCGCAGAAGTGTCAACCCGGCGAACTTTCGCAAAAGCATCCTTCCATCTACTGCCACCAGTCCCAAAAAAAGAATTGCTCCAATGAATTCACGAAAAAGTATGATTCAGCCAACAACTTCCTCTTGGAATACCAGAAAAAGTATGGCTATATCTGCAAAAACTTCCACAACCACTTCGGATGCCACAAAAGAAAAGTCAACTTATATGAAGCCTCCAAGTGGACTAAAGGAAGATTTCGTTTGCGATGTTTGCTCACGAAAATTTTTAGTCCTGTCTCTATTCGAAGCTCACAAGAGAAGCCACAACAAACCCAGCTCCTCCTCGGCCACATCATTGTCCAAACAACAGACATTCTCTTCGACAAATGAAAATATGTGTCGCTATTGTGACAAGAAATTTGCCATTGCCAAGGCATTGGAAAACCATCTTATCCAAAACTGCACTAAAATACCCCCAGCAGACAAGAAGAAGCTCCTCTTTCCAGCTACCAATCAACCAATTGCCACCACCACTGCCGCCCAGTCCAAAGCAAAATTACCTCCAAAATCAATGTCGAATCTTTCTAGCTGTGATTCGCTCTCCTCGAACGCAAGTCAGATTCCTCGAAGTCAATTGAATTCAAAGAATTCTACTGATGCAATGGCTCCTCCATTGTCGAATCATAAATTGAAAAAGAAGTTGGCCCATTCGGGAGTTTATTGCACACCAAACAAGCAAATTATGTGTCATGTTTGTAAGATGAGTTTTAATAACATTTTATCTTTTACCGAACACAAGCTATCACATTCGAATTCGAATGCAACGACTGGTGATGGAGATTGCGCTATAGAGGCAGTGACTGTGGTAGAAAGTGATGGTATTTTGGAGCAGCAAATGGTTTACGAAGCAGAAGGTGATGATCCCCTAAAATAAAACATTTAGTTTAGAAGTAAGCGATTTTATTATCACAAAATATTTATGTTGTATTTATTATTTTTGACAAATTGTGGAAAATCGCTGTTTTTTTATTTTTGGGGGCAGAAATAGAACCAGGGAGTTAAATCGACTCTCTCTTTGGTTAATACACCTTTTGGGAAAGTAACTTTAATATAAATAATAAGCTCTAGTATTATATAGCACTTTGACGATTATTTAATAATTAATATTTGAATATATACTCGTATAAATATGAAACAATAACTATTTTATTTTTATTGTTAAGCTTCGGAGATACAAATTTGTTGGTCTTTGGTCACATGAATATTTTGTCGTTAATATGATTTTATGTAAGACAATTAAATTCACTAATTGCTTATGTCGACCACAACACGTCCATGTCAGGGTGTCATAATTATTAAAACAATCCAACTTCAATTTACTAGTTACTTGGTTCAAGTTTGTTGCTCAACATGAGGGGTTTTCTGTTTTCTCAATTCTTAATTTAAAATATTGAATATTCTTGACAATTTATATCATATTTTTAATGCTAAAAAAAGCAAGGAATGCAGGAATTTTCGGCCCTGGCGAAGTATCCGTCGGAGGGCAAAGTCTCCGAGGCATTCTTCCAACAGCGCTGTTATATATAAAATTTTCGATTCGTATGAGATTGGAGAATTTTCCGTTCCGACTGATGCCTCGCTAATGCCGATTTCCTTTTCGGTATGTTTCTTATTCGTGGTTCAAGTTTTCACTACCGGCAACTGGAGTTTATTGAGACCAATTCTTTCTAATGAACCGTGGAGGATTTTTCGGATTTTGGTGGAGGCGCCCTTTCCAAACCATTGGAACTAAAAGATAAGACCGACGAAGCTGCGCTGATCGCATAGGCATTTATGCAAATGTTGAAGAGTTCATTTGCATATTTTTTTCTGTTTTGTATGTGGCTTGCTTTGGAAATCTTGCGTTTAGGAATTTGACCATATAACATAAAATGTTTTTTTTTTTGTGGTACATTTTACGAAGTGCACTTTATGCAAAAGGGTATAAATTACATAAGTGCAGATATACAAATTAATTATTTATTTACACATAACTAATTTGAAATGAATAATAGCTTACGGGACAAACAATAAATACAAAACAACAGCAGCACCATCAAAGGATGTTGAACTATAAACATCAGCTTTTCAAAGACTCAAAAGGAGAAGTCACCCATAAATACGTTCACTTTCCCAGGAGCTTTCGATGAGAGCTCTTGCTATCAAAAGTTAACGAAGATGCGAAACGTACAAAATAGCAATTATAGGCGAGTCATATAAATTCCTTGTCCTCGCTCGGTTTCATACGTGATTTTGTTTTAGCGGCGCCAAATCGTATGGTTCTACTAGATTTGTTGTTTTAAAAATATCGATTGAAATCCTACACCTACATATTATGTACATATGTATATTCTTCTTTGTTTTAAAATTTCAATTATTTAAGACTTGGAATAATCATTCAAAAGAATGATAATTCAAACTGACTACCATTCACATTACCACAGCGGTCGTCCAACCGCATGCAATATAAAAAAATACATGTAAAAATCTCAAAGTGAGACTGTTTTTAAAAACACAAAAACTAATTGGCCCTAATTTTACTATGATTTTACGTAATTAAGTACTTATTTTAAAAACAACTGCTGATGTGCTTGGAAAAGCCTTTTCAAAGGAATCATATTCAAAAATACTTTCGAAGAATTAAAGGACACGAAATTTAAAAATGTTAGAATTTTTAAGTAAGACTTTAGCGAAATTGGTAAACAAAGGAGAAATATTATTTATGAGCTAATGGGGAGGTTTTTTTTAGCCGAGCGCTGGAATCCAAGACGAAAAATTATAAATAGTTTAATTACTCTTTAAATGTTGAATTGATTGAAATTAAATATCTTATTTAATGTTTTAAAAAAATAAGAAAACGTATACTTTTAAAGTCTTTATAAAAAATTTACTTGTTATTGTTTCAAAAATCAATAAATATTTATATACAAGTAAACGATTGTTTTGAGTCGAACGTTCTCTTCGCTATTCATAATAAGACACAATATTAATAAAGTAATGGCACATTTCAACTATTTATCAATAAAAAAAAACTCCTTAATTTTGTTGAACGCATCCATTATTTAATTTAGACGCATTGTTCAATATTTATCAACTAGATGACGCTTCTTATGTTCAAAATTAAATCTTCCTGGTTCCCTTAAAAATAGTAGGTATAATAAACAAACCATCTATCCTTAAAACTATAAAGGAGTTCACAACAAACGCATGCGCCCTTCTTATTTCAATAAGCAAAAACATATCCTTACTATGACAATGACACTACTAACAAAAATATAAAATGGTATAAGGATACACACCAAATTGATTTTCAACCCTTGGAAAAATAAAAAAACACGCGATCCAGGAAACAACGCCCCAGTACAATAACAATAATAAACCAATACGGTCGGGTGTAAATTAAGTATTTTCTTTAAAATTTTCATTTAAACAAAACAACGCACAACACAATCAATTTAAAACTATGAGTTACTATAAATAATTTCTAACTAACAATTCAAGCCTCATTAGTATTTTGTGCCTTTTTCATAAATTAATAATTAATAATTTATTGAAACCTTTTAAAAAAAAAAATACTAGATTTAATCTATTTATTAAAATAATAAAAAGTTACATGAACTTTTGTCTTATTCTACCTCAGTGTGTTCAAGTTAATAACAAAGTAGTTTTATATTTTATTCATCGTGTCATAGAATCATAAAATAACGTTCGACCTGATTGTTGAGTGAAATATTATTAAGTATAGCTTTAAAATGAAATCCGCACAATCGAACTCATCCTCAAATAAATGTGTTCAAAATTCGGATTACATTCGCTGTGCTCCAGCTTTGGGCGAGAGGAATCGAAGTCTGGAGAGCATTTTCCTTACTCCTGATCAAAGGAAAGGATATCAAGAAGTTACTTTGAGACGAGCAATTGTCGCCAAGTCGTCATCGATTACTAAAAATAATGTTCCAGATACTCCACTCTCATCACCGTTATCAAATTCGGAATATGACCTTACATCTTTACACATGAGACGTAAGTCAAGATCGGAGACAAATTTAAACTTCCACCCGGAAGATTCCGGTGGGACCGCCAGTGGACCGGATGTTAAACAGAACAAAGTTAACGTAAGTAGTTTTGAAAGTCTTTTGAATAATATGTACATAATCCTCGTCGTAAAAAAAAATGCTTCATTGAGATTCATCCCCCTAAAGAAACTTCACTATGAGTGAAGATTTACATATACATAGCTGGATATGTATATCTAAAACATTATCCTCTTAGTTGAATTCATTGATATTTACTTAAAATGGAAGGAGTTAAGATTTACGATATGACTGCTGCTCGTAAATGTCGTTTACTGCTCAATCAAAAAAAAAAAAAGAAGAAATTTCTTGATCTTGGACCAGTTTTTGGTATGGGATCAAAATCCTTACATCCAAGTTTCAAGCAGGTTTTACATTCAATTGCAGCAAATCAAGGAGATTTTTTCTTTATACATATAAATATAAATGTACAATTTAAATTACAGGCATTTCACAGGGTTGTTTACTTTTTATAAGAAGGTGGTGTTTTGTTTGGAAAATCCTTCAAGGGAAATGGTATCACACAATTTAAATATTCAATCCCATTTATTGTTCTATTTACTGACAAAAATCTGTGGCAATTGGAAAATGCGATAAGTCTTATTTTGTAAAGCGTTTTGATTTGTTTTGTGTCTTGTCCTTTGCTGAATTATTAAAACTGGGGTCAATTTCAACGGTTTTGAATTTATATTCTTAATTTTTTTTAGTGTGTTCATTGTATCATATTACTAAAAAATGTTGAACAGAAGAAGGGTGACAGAATCGACAGATATAAAATATGTTGATCGTAGCTGGTCCAAGGGGTTGGTTAAGGGCTAAAGTTCCCCACAGCCGATTCTAAAGAAAGTATTTGAAATATTAAAAAAAACACGTTTTTTCAACCTCTGAGAATGAGCTATGGGGTATACTCTAACCAATACGTTATTCAAAATGATGGTTTAATCCAAAAATAAATCCAAATGTATTAATGTGACATAAGATAAAAAATTGGATTAATATTTGGATTAAATGAGTAAGTAATACTGAAATGGATAAAATACAACTTGTTTTAATCTGCATTAACGACTTAACGACTGATTGGAAGTGCTATTCAAAAGGTGATGATTGTGAGATTATTGGTGATTGGTTTCAGCTGGATCGGAGTTAAAGAGAACTGAAATAATTTTGTAGTTGAATTGTTTTAACATTTTTAATGATTTTTGTATAATATGACGTGATTTAAGTATTATTACTTTAAAATAGTATTTAATTCTAGGACAAGTTTTTTGTCATTCAAAACGTGTGTCTTAAACACCTAGCCCCCTCCAAATCCAAATCCTTTCTTGTCTTTTTACTCTTTTTTATAAGAGGCTATTACGTGGAGAAAAAGTAAAAAGGCGCGTTGACCCAGAGACATTGCACAAATCAGCGTGTTTAAAAAATGTAAATCAGGTTTAAACGCAGTAGTTTCGCAGTAGTGTTATGCGGACCCTAGGGGTTAGAAGACCTTATGAGAACGCCGCGCCGGTTGAGAGATCAAAACTTGACATACGACTTTTTAAAGCCTTTTAAAAATTTAACTAGCTTTTTAGTCTTAAAATGACTTTTGTTCCATACAAAATACGTCACTTAAAAATTTAAAAGCCTGTTAAATATTTATGAAACCTGCCGTTAGTGTATCTGCTAAAAATTCATCTTATCGTGTTTATTATAATTAAAGTTACGTTATGTTGCATAAGATGAACTGTTTTTTATTCTATAGCTCCTTAATTTACTATATGATTAAAAAAATATGTGCTCCCATAATATTTAAGAACTTTCTTCCATTTAAAACTTTATGGAACACGTGAGATTAAAACCACTTTTGTATTATCTTATGAAAGAAAGTCCCTTAATTGATAATTTAAATACAAACGTGTAATCCTTGACTATCAAAAGCGATTCTTCAATATTTTTTCTCTTTTTGGAAAATGTCTTAAATTAAGTGAGGATTTTTTTTAAATGTATTTAAAATATTTCACAAAACACCAGTTAACTTAAATCATTTTACACAATTTTTAAACAAACGACCCTTATAATTTATTAAATTTTACATAAATGCATAATATAAAAATTAACATCATATTATTCAGTCACTTGATATAGTTTATTATAATGTCCATATAATTCACTCATTCAACTTTTTGATGTTATGTCAGATTAATATAATTGGATTAATTTTCGCATTCAAAGTTAATTTTAATCCAAGGCGGTTAATAGTATGTTATTTCTAAATACTTTAGTAACTTAATTAATTATTACTTAATTACGAGCAACCCAGTCGTGCTTTTTTTTTGTTGCCATCGAAAGTAACTTATTTGCCATTGGCCCTATAAGAACATACTGCTTCCTACCACACGTGCTTGTGCTAGCTTACAACAGATAAAGAAGTTAAAACAATTTTTTTACACTGTTGAATAAATAACGAACATCGTTCATCTACACATCTACACTTCTTAAATGCTACCTGCTAAATGCTACTATTTATAATCATAAAACGGCAACTCTAAAACGAAGAAATTGAATGAAAATAAAACTCAACAAGTCTGCCTGCCGCCGTTCGTCGCATTCATTTCCAACGCAACGAAAATAGAGTCCAACAAACATAAAGTCAGTTTGTTTTGAATTCTCCTCAGCTCAAGAGTCAAGAGACGATCGAAAGTTGTTGTGTGAGGCCGCCGCCGCATATGGAAATGATTTTTGTCTTTATGCACTCGACTTGTGTTTTTATTTCGTTATCAATTTAATCGTGTGTTTTGGTTTTTGTTATTATCAAATTAAAAAAAAAATTATATATTTCTGTTCAAATAAAAGTCAAATCTAGAAAAAAAAATTCCATCTTGGCGTCCTCCGTTGTGTCGTCGGTCGTCGGCAATAATTCTGGTTACAAAGCAAAGGGAAATTTCTTGTTGTAATTTATTGTTGTTGTGTACTTATTCAATTTTGTGGCAACTGACAAGGTTTCTCAATCTCTCGAGTTTTATTATTGCTTGGTCACATATTTTTGCTACCGCTTCTGGTTTTACGTTTAACCATCTGTACTAAGCTCCAACGGCCAAATCAAAGAAGTTGATAAACCAGTTTCCTTTTTGAAAAGAGTGTTGTGCGTAATTCAACTTTATTTTAATGCTTACATAGTATACGTTAATATATCCGGATTTTTGTGTCCTGAACTTCCTGAAAAAAAAAGATTGTGGTAAGTGAAAAAATAAACAAATCACCTTAAATATTAAAATAAAACTTGTTTAATTTATTGAAAAGCATGATCTCTGTGATATGCGCCATCAACAACTTTTTAGACATGGATCTTCAAGTTATTAATCATTTAAATAAAATCTGTAATTGGATATACCTACTTTCCTTATTTCTGAAAAAATGATCTTACATCTAGCATTGAAAAAAGTTTCCTTCCTAGGTTAGGTCGGTACTTAACAGATTTAGATTCTCCATTGAATTGGAATCGATCTGAGATATTTACCTACCTGTTCTAAAATCGTCACTTCTGGTTTCTGCTCGGAGGCAATCCCAGTGCGTCTCCGGTTCATATTCGCATATATGCACAGCGCACTCATTTTCAAGATGCAAATATTGTATGTGTAATAAAAAATAGGAATGTGGAAGGCTTGGTATGAATTTTAAATAATTTATTATTATTCAGAAAGATAAACTGCTCTAGAAGCATTTTTTTAATCTTTAGATTTGATGGTACCTACACTGACAATGACTGGATGCATCCGACAAACGGAAAAAATTATTTACCTGCAAAATTGATATTTTTGGGTTTTTGGCCATTCAATTAGTTTGCAGCTATCAATGAATCACTAACTATGAACATGAACCTGTTTTTCTTTCTTATTTTAGGTCCTTGGTTAAAATTGAATTTTTGCATATTATGTACCTGTTGGGGTCTGTTCTCTGTATGCGCTAAGTCATTCGGGATTCTGGCATCTGGTATTGTAAATTTATTGAAATGTTGGCGTATATATATGTAGGTAGGTGCCTATTTGGCTGTTAAAAAAAAATTAAAGCAAATTTCTTTAACAGAGTGTTTCGGAGCGAACAAAACCAGTCATTTCACTTCATTTTTGAGTTTTCATTTTACTTTCATTGAATAGGTACTTTGTTTTATAAAACTTTTTATTTTTACTAATTGGTCACTTGGAGTCGTATTATTGCACTAGAAACCATTTCGTTTTATAATAAATTCATGGTGGACATTCCAAATAAATGATACCTACCAAAACAACTGCCTAATCAGCTCAAAAAAAAATTATTTTGCATATTCATATTTAAAGAACACGAATTTTGATGAATAATAATAATAACTGCAATATGCTTACAATTAAGTTTTATACATTTTTTTTTTAAAGCCAACACCTTGTTCTATTAGCCTGTTTTTAAATCAAGAATTGATTTCTGTGCATAGTTTTTGAAAAATCTAAAAATTTTCGAAAAAGACAGTTTCTAAACAAAAATTTGGAGTTTAATTTTTCAAAACTTTGAAGTTAATTGTTCTTATTAATTTTTTATCTAAAATAGAAAAGTATATTATTTTATGTCTCCTAGTTTTTGAGAAAATTGAATGTTACCAAAGTTTCTATTTTAATTTTATTATTGTTCTTTGTTTGCTTGGGTTTTTAGGTGGTCTTATTTTGATAATAATAATTAAATATGAATTAAGATATGTATTAGATAAATTTAAAGTTTCTTTTAATTCAAAAGAAACTGCCTACATCTAACCTCGCACCTACCGCAAATCCTATAATGTGCCGATGCCCAATGCCCAAGTCAAGTTACTGCCCAAGTAAAGTAAAGTTTGGTGTTTTCATTTATTTGAACTTGAATTGGAACCCCTGAACAGCTATCACAAGAAAAAATTAGACCTTTTGGGTTTCAAAAAATAAATGCATTGAAATTATGAACAAAAAATGACTTTCATTTAACTAAAATGAAATTTATTGATTTTAGGCCATAAAACAAAAAATAAAAGTGAGAGGGTGTGTTCGTAGACTTGACTTAAATTGGTCAGTTCTTCCATACTTCAAAATATGTGCTAGTAACAAATTTTACTTTGAAAAAAGCTACCAAAACTCAATAGATTTTTTTGTTCAAATGTCAAAATTGGAAAGAGAAAAGATAAATGCGCAAAAGACCAAATATCTAGATGTCTAGATGTTTGCTGTTGAAATTCGATTTTTTCAAATTTAATTTTTACTGTGGAAGAGGTCGAATATAGGGCTTTGGGATAACATTTTTAACGAAATATTCTATTTACGTCAACATACAGTTCGTCACATGATGACCCTACTCCATAAACATAGCAATCATGACTCTTGAAAGCATCTAACTGGTACCAATATTTAAAAACTAAAACTTACATAATGTAAGATGAACTGAATTTAACAAGAATTGTTTCTTAACAAGCCCCTCACATCTAACTTATGAGCCCAGTTTTAGCGGTCTAAAGGACGTTGGAAATTATTTTCAATCAATAATAATTCAAAACTTAATTAGTCTTCTAAATTTTATATCTGTAGGTACTATATTTATTAGAATTTGCATTATAAAAAAACCCTTCGTATCGAATAATTTCTGTTTTTATCAAATTTTGGAAATAGTGTTCAAAATGTATCATTTATTTCAAGCGTTTTTTTTTTTGCATCTTGGCTACAACTTCAAAGCTTCAATATACCACAACCCACTACATTGAAATAATTGATAACAACCATATTACCTATTGTTGATATGCATAACATAAAAATTATAAAATCTTAATAATGTTGTAACGAAAGCTTATATATGCAATATACCTCTTTATATTGTATATTGTACCTACTTAATAAATTTTTTATTGACAGAGAAATGTGTGCGGAACAAGTTTTCCGGAAAAGTGAATCTTAATTCTCTTTCCACTTCACATAACTTTAAATGCTTTTATACCTAGATAGTTGGGGAAAAGAAAAAAAAATTACTGTGGGATTTTGAATTTAAATTTAAATAATCTTTTCAACAAATTTTACTTCCTATTGATACAAAAGAAACGACGCCTACTTAACCAAGTTTCGCAGATGATTATATTAACTGAGTTTAATAAAGTCTGATTTTATATACGTGATGTAATTCATTGGATTTTTATTGTGCTCTCCATTGTATTTAAAACTGTCAATAGTTTATATACCTATTTTATATATATTTCTATAATGGTCGTCTCTTTTGTATGTGCATTGAATATTAAATTATTGATAAATTAAATCATTATTTGAAATTAATTTTAACTGGAATTATTCATTCAACTGAATAAACGAATGGAATATTATTTAATTCTTTTTACCATTTTTATTGCAGTTTAATTTTTTTCTTTTTTCCGATGAAAGCTACTTCGAACCGAAAATTGGACCTCCAGATTAAATTACGTCCGGGCCAATTCTATACATCTAAAATAAACACCCTTTGCATAAAATAAAATGCTCATCGAAATTATTTTTGAAAACAAAAAAAACTAACTTACTTTTGTTGGGAAGTTTGAGGAATTTCTATAAATAATAAAGTTTAAAAATTTTAAATTTACCGAATTTAAGATAAAAATTCTATAAAACATCGGTATGTTTACGTACATGTTTATTTGTATGGGAAAGTTCAAGTGATCAATGGCACGTTTAAGCGGTGACCGATTTCAATTAAATTTTTCATAGAATTTTTATAAATGCTTAAACATAAATAATTGTTTTCTTTTTTATATATTTCGAATTGTAAAAAGAAGATAAAACAAAGAATTCCTCAATTTTGTATGTCAAGACCGAATCAGAAAGACCTTTAATTCAATCAAATTACAGTAAAAAAAATTTTTTTTTGATGACAACAAAAGAAAGAATATAAACTTTCATATAAACCGGCAACAATAACAATAACCTTAAAATTGAGACTTGACTCACTACTTGCTATGGGAGCAGTGTGGTATGGCAAAGGCAATTTAAGGTGTTGGATGAACATTGATCAAACAATGAGTGTAAATTTCAGTATTATGTTTTAATAGCCAGTCACATGACAATCACAAAAGCGAAAAGTGTGTTAAATAGGCACTGTGCTTGATATATTTTTTTTTTGTTTATATCTTTGTATTTATTCTCACCGCAAGAGAATTTTACATATCCATCACATTGTTGAAATGTTCGTTTCATTATTTGCGATAAAAACTACAATTAATAATTTTATTTGCTTCTTCAAAAATAAGTAATTAGGGCACGGTGTATTTTTTTAGTAAAGCGATGCAGGTAAAAACAGAACTTGTTTATTTAGGTGGAGTAAAAAGCATACGTAATTAGGTGCATTTTTCTTTAAAAATAAGCATATTTAAAGTGTGTATACAAATATCTGAATAGAACGGGAATCTTCTTCTTTAACCGACGACTGCCATGATAAAGAGTATCTTGACAGGAACCACAATTTTCCGACTGTACTCCACACTCTAAGGCTGCACTTTTGCGGTACGCCGGGTTGGAGGAGGGACTGGGGCAGAAAGTCAAGGACTGTAATAAAGAGCAAAGGACTCAAGACCCTTCCATTGTGCACACCTACTCTAATTGGGAACCTTTCGGTGATTCCTCCGAGGCATCTTCTCTTTGTTTTAACTTGTTCGTATGTACATGTCCACGATCTTCCGCACGATGCCTGAGTGCAAACCAAATGGCCATATCTGATCTCGTGGATGTCTGCCGAGTGCTTTTTCGAAATTAACCAATGCAATTGCAATATCCAATTTTCTTAAAGAATCCCCAAGTTGTTCCATTCTAACGACCAGCGCTTGTCGTCGTATTGTTTTTCAAAGACCGTCATCCAATACCCGCTCAACAATCTTCAAGGTGTGTTACTTCAACTTGATTTTACGCTCGCAATTTCATGCAATCACCCTTCCCCTTGTAGATTTGAAGAAAGTAATTTTTCTCCACTGATTGGGCATTTGATCAACGCAGATAAGTTTGGAGATAATGATAACAAAATCCAGCTACGAAAGTTTTAACGAAATCGGTTTAGTAGTTTTCAATTTTGAAAAAACAACTTTTCAACTTTTAAATTTCTAGCTTTCACAGAAAAACGTTAAAACTTACTACACGCATTATCATCAAGAAGAAATATATCCTGAACGCATTCATCCCATATACGAGTACAACTTGCAAACAACACACATAATGCACAAAGTTCAACAAGTCGAATTGAAAATTTGCTTTCAACAACTGAACAATAATTTTTGCAAAAAAAAAAATTACGAAACAAACAAAACCACCATACCAGACCAGCTCATCGCATCGCGTCGTGTCATCCGTCGTTGTTGTGCGTCTACTTCTTTGTCGGTTTGATTGATTTTTTTTTTGTTTTCTGTTCAAAGGAAATGATGCCTCTCGATGATTTTATCTCAATTTCATTTGGGAGATGCATAACAAAATAATAATTAGAATTACTATGTGAAACGATAAAGGAAAACTAGAGTAATATTTCCCAAGAAATGTTGCGGCTAAACGCGCAATGACACAAAAATAACATATGCGGTTAATTGAACTTCTGTTGTGAGTATTGTAATTCTAACTGAAGTAAAGTAAGTACATAATATAGCAAATAATATACACGAAGCAAGCCTACAAACTGAAAAGCACAAGTTGCATTTGAACTCTGTGTGATGTATATAAAGTGTTTGTGTTTCAAGTCTGTCAGCTGAAATGGAAATTTTACTATCGCTTTCATTCGGCTGATAGTTCATTAAAATGAATGGAACGTTTGTTGTTCGTAGCAAAAGTTTTTCTGCGCGTCTTCATTTGTTTTTTTATTATTTTTTAACGACCAACAAGGAACGCTCGTCTTCTGCAAGTGAAATTAAACTGAGCGATTTGTAGAGCTAGAGAGATTTATTTTGTGTTTTAATGGAACTGTTTGTAGTGAGGAATCTAAATAAGCTATTTTAACTGAATTACATTTTTACTTTATATAAACCCGTAGATGCAAATTATAGATTGCCACGCTTCAAAGTGAAAGGGTTCATTAGCTTTTTTTTTTACCACGTACGTAGTTAATTGATTTTGTACATGTACTTGTACTACTTGTATTACTTTGCAATTGATAACAACACAATGTCACTGGTAAACTTGAATAGCCTTTCGAATAGCTATTTGTGATTATGAATTTTCGTCGGTGGGGTTTCAATTTTATTCAATTGAAGCAAATGATTTCTTATGATATAACTTACCAAAACTACATAAGGAGATGTTCAATTGATTTTCAAAATAAAAAAACTGCGACATAATTTCATGACGACTAACAATAAGCACAAAAGAGTGGTCGAGTTGTCGACGGGTATTATACATATGCAAAGTTTTGCTCTTGTCCACAAAATCGAACTCGAGATTTTATTGAACTTTATGACATTAATTGATAATGATTAAGAAGGCAAATATATTTTTTTACAGCCTAAATGACTGGGTCAAGGAAATTAACAGAAGTTGAAATCTTGAAATTTTAAATATTTTTTGTTTCATTTATGATTGAAAGGCAAATCGGGTCCAAACGAGAAAAAAGAAAAACGGGCCAGCAAATTCTTTTTTGAAAATAAATTCAATCAACTTTTAATAAAAAAAAAAAAAATTTTAAGTGTCAATAGAAAAATCAGTTGTTAGTACTTTTAATTTTAAAAAATTAGTACTGATCAATTTTTTCTTTATAAAATCATTAAACTAACCAAAACTAGTTCTAAAAAGCTTTCAAAAATCGCGAATCCTTAAAATAGTTTTGAATAAAACACGAAATTCATTTAACCATACATCATTATATGTATGCTTCGAAAGTCCTTAAAAACTTACGTAGGTATTTTGCTATAAAAATGTGCAAAATAATTAAAATTTAATATGACCTCTTTCATTTTAGTCCAAATTAGTCAAACCGTTTATGAGAAAATCTAAAAAAAAAAAACAGATACCTTTGCTAATAAATATAAGTTGACCTAATAACTTAAGTTCCAAGTTTGAAGAAAATCGCTTCATTATGTGCAGGTGCAGGTATAAATAGACACAACGACAGGCAGAATTGTAGGACCCACTTTTTTTCACGTTTTCTATAATCGTTTAATTAATATCTCCAGTTTGAATTATTTTGCAAATTCAAAACTCTTCCAATGGTAACAAGAGCTCAAAATAAAACCGAATAAATATTTAGCCCCAAGAAATTGAACGTGTTATCTTTAAAGCTCCCTTCTCTTAAATGACGTTTTGTATTATATTTTTACTATATATTTTTTTGTAACTGTTAAGATAAGCGCAACACAAAAACAATTTTGTTGAAATACCTACCTACACTTTATTCAATAAAGTTAAAAGTGTTTTGTTTATAGTTATAGCCCATGACTGTCAAATCAGTGTTCTTATTGTTTTTTAGAACGCAATTTATTCGCTAGGGAAAGGTATATTCGCTTACATTTTAAACAACAAATAAATGTAGTGCTTCCAGGCACCCAGGGTGATTTTTTTTTTATTAGTGAGAAAAAAATCTACAGTTGGTAATTAAATTGTTTGCCACACGCAATATTTTACTTTTGAAACATTATGAATTTTCTAGAAGTTATTTGCTTCATGGTTTAAATAATTAAAAAAGATTTTTATATTTAGTTATGTAATTTTACATAAAAAAAAACAAGATGAAAGTTAAAAAAAAAAGACCGGTTGTACGAAGCGCTTTTGAACATGTATTGCTTCTATAATTTTTAAAATGACATTTATCTGTTGCACCAAACTATTTTAGTTCTGAAAACAAGTTATCGAACCAATAAACTAAAATGCTATTTTCCTCCACATAAATTTTAAATTTTTTAACAAAAATACATCAATTTCTTATACTTTTTTGACATTGTGTTAATACTCAGTGCGATAGTCTAGAAGAGCTTTTCAGTGAAGTTTGGCATCTATCACATTGCTTTTTAACTTGGACTGGTTAAACTTTTTCATTAAGTTTAAAAAACAGATAATAACATCCCGGAATGGTTTGCAAACAGTGATAGGCCTTGTTGTAGGCGGATAAATATATAAGCATTTTCGCAGAAACTGGTTTCTTAACTGATTTGGTGAAAATGGCCATTTAAACATTTTATTTAAAAAATAATTTTGACAAAAATTCGTATCAGAACAGTAAATACTCCAAAAATGAAATCAATAGAAAATATAGGAAATCCCAAGATTTGTTAAATGTTAAAAAATTGGATGTTAGCTATCACGAAAACAGTCATCTAAGCTTTTTACCATATATCTAGGTACAAATAGGCAACTGTTAAAAATTTCCTTTACTACACATTACACAATTTGCGTTTGTAACATTTTTTCGCTTTAATACTAAATTTATTTTGAGCACCTCGTTACTACAACCTAAATTGCCAGCCGGAGACTGTTGTAAGATTTCCTCATCATCATCTTTTTTTTTTTGATGATGATATTAGGCTGTAAATAGAATATTATTTCTTCAACACACCTCAGGCAAATTCAATTCTAGCAAAAAACTTGAACACTTCATAATTCAACGAAAAGAGGAAAATTTAAAATAAGAACGCCGCAGCGGCAGCCGCCTCCTCTATGTCTGTATCGGCAACTGTATCCATCGGAATAACTATAGAGAGGTTGGTTTTTGCTGCGCGCCATACTACGAACCGGTAATATCTGTCTGGAGCTCCTGTCTGCAAATCAAGCTACCCATCGAAGGCAAATGTAATTAGGAAGAGAGCAAAAAGTGTTAGTACATCTATTTTATGCCGGATGGCATCTGAAATTAAATTTTGAAGCCATCAGAACTTTGGATTGTTGATGCTTTCTGCAGCAGTAGCATCAGCAGAGGTGCAAAGCAATCATCTAAATAGCGAACCTAACTATATAGCTGTCATCTCTGTCAGCCTCCTCGTCTTTAAGGTTTTTTTTTTCTGCTTGTTTATTGTGGTGCTGATACTTGTTGCCCCAGTTGCTGTTGGTCTCACTGATGAGCCATCGCCGTAAAGTGTCATCATCATAACTCCAATCCATCAAGTTAACACTACTTGTATACATCTATAAAAAAAAAAAAAAATCTATGCCCAGCACTATAACAAAATACATCCCACCTGATGTCGTGTCATTTCCTCCACATAATAAATTGCCAATTAAAAATCAAATACACATAAAGATACAATACCTAGTTATAGACATAAACATGGCGTACCTTTTAAACATATATTGTTTATAATAAGGCTCGGTTTATAAAATTGCAATTTAAAAAAAAAAAATGCGTGTCTACAAGAAATCAATGAAACTTAATTCAGAATTACCTGACTGCATGACAATTGATTGCGTCGGTGTTTCCTTTCGGAGCGATGTCAAACAAATAATGTAGTATGTAGTTGACGTAAAAAAACGTCACTTTACAGATAAATGACAATCGCGGTTCGCGGCTTCTGGCCGACAAAAGTGCGTTGTCACATATCATGGGTTTGTGTTGGCAGTGTCATCATCATCATCACGCTCTAGCACTTCATATTTGAATTTATGCATGCAAGCATGCCACACTTTGGCAAAAGAAGAAAATACAAAATGATAAAATAGGGTAGAACGGAATTGTAATAGTTAAAGGCTGATCAGCGGTCAAACTTTAGTTCGATCAGAGTAAATTATAAAACTTGTGGTAAAACGGTTCCATGTGGTTGGTCGAATATGGCTTGGAAATAATTAGTAAATGAGTTGAAACAATAAGGTTATCAAATTGGGTTTTTGAAATTAACAAATTCGTTTAAGTGTTTTTATGATTGATTGTGTTTGTGAGACACTTGCTTTTCTGAGAAACTGGTCTGGTCATACCGGGCACTTTTCAATATTTTTGATAGGTACCTCGAAACTAAGCTAAAATAAACTCGAAACTAAGCTAAATTTGAGAATTTAACTTAAGAAACTTTTTGTCGACAATTAGGTCTTCTGTGAAAGCATTTTGTATTCCTGTTTTGGAATTCGTTCCGTTTCAAACTACAGACTAAATGATTTTTACTTGCCATTTCTTTTTCGGGATTCCGTCTTCGGCATTTATTTTTGGGATTATAATTCGGGATATTAAAATTCAAATATTCAGTTTCACATACAAACATGTTTTGAAACGCATTTTTTTATGTTTCTCGGTCAGGAATCACCCATTTACCTTAGTAGTCCAGTTATTATATGTAAAATTGACATTACATAAATTTTGAATGCACTAAAGATGTTTTTTACACATGTCTCTAGTCTCTAGTATACCGTTGCAACGCGTTGGTGGGAAGGTCGATTTTCTAAAAAAAATATTAAACAAACAAACAATTTAAATAAAACAAAGGCACCAGTAAGAAAATCAAGCAGTGCCATTTCTTAAGGCAAAAATATATTTTTCAATATTTTTTTTTAAATAAATTTGTTATTATAAACAGTTTATGAAAAATAGATTTTCAAACTCAAAATTTTGGAAAAAAAAAACTATTTTTTTTTTTTAAGTTCAATCTGATTTTTTTTTAAGTAGGTACCTACACAGTTTAAACAACCTACAAAAACCCAAAAGTACACCCGTCAGTCGGTCTATCTTAAGTCTGCTAAATACATACTTTAGCTTTGATTGTTAACGGTAAATTATATTTTATTTAATTCCAATTTGACTGCAATTCATCATCTGACTACTTTTAAATGCATCGGGTAACTTTATATTTGTGTTGTGTCCATGTTACATTAAGTGGCATAACAGTGTTTTTTTTTGTAGAATGCGATTATAGCACCGCATGGTTTTGGAATGTGTGATTTGAATAATATATTTTATTGTGTACATTATATTACGTTTATACTTTTTTTTTCAAAATATTTCTGTTGTTTAGTTGTTTAACAAAGATGTAGGACCTGCGATATTCATGTGGACTTTTTTTTGACTTACCAGCTGTTTCAGCTGCTTTAAGACCTGATTGGAATCTCAATCATGTGCAAGATTTAATTTGCTGTAATGAAAAATTTGGCAGAGAGTACTTTTAAAACTTTTTGATTAGGTAGTAATTGAAAGTGATGTTCATTTATATAAATTTTATTAGACTAATACGATTGATTAATAGAGTGATCTCGGATGATATTGATTGTTCCATGGAGTAAATGTTTATCTATTGGTTTTCTGTCAAAGTAAATGGCGAGGTTTTTATCAAAAAAAAAAAAATAACAATTTGATGAGAATTTTTCGAGCGATATTTCTAAATTGATTTGGGTATTATTGCCTAAATCCGCCGGTCGTCGTCGAAAGCAATTGTAATAAAACTGCCTTTCAATTTTATTTGAAAAAAATTATCTAAAAACAACAGTTTATCGAATAAGATATATTGCGTAAATATAACTTGATGGTTTTCTTAGCCGCGTATTTCCAGAACTTCCTTATGAGCGAGTAAATTCTAAAACCAAATTAATTATATATACATTACAAAAATGTTTTGTATATACCTCAGACTTTATATATTTTTTATTTGATCGTTAATTTTAGACACTGTTTACATGTCGAAAATTAATTTCTCATTTTACGCCGCGCCGCGTGCCGCGCCGGTCGACAGCAGTAAAATTCTAAACTGCTGCTGGTCTGCTTTTTGCTAATTGTATACATTTTTCCTACATAAACACATCAACTTTTTAAAATAACAAAATTTTGTGGAATTTTCTTTCACTCCTCTATCTGGTAAAGACTTTATTTTGTTATTTTGCATTTTGGTGTAGACAAACAGATGAGAAGACGACTTTACAACACTAACATATTTCCATGCGAATTTCTTTTAGGTTTACTATTTTACGATACAAATACAATATCTGACAGTCAACAAAAAAAAAAAAAGAAGGATTGATATAAGGAAGTAAAATATTCCAGCTTTTTCACTCTTTCAAATATTTCTTTCGTTGCAAAAACAAAAGTTCTGTAGATCCCTTAAATTTGTTTATATGGATAGTGCTCATCAGACCGGAGCTTTATGGCTTTTTATGACACATGACTTAATCCCATATTAAATATTGAAGGTCCTCATATCAATTTTTTGGGAAAACTATCTATAGTATAGTAAGATTTTATATACAACATCGGTAGTATGGATACTAGCGATAAAAGTTAAAGTAGAATCATACTATGGTTGGATGCTTTCACGAGGTTCCGTTGCTATGTTCATAGAGTAGTGTCATAATGTAACAATATTCCAATAATGTTTTATGGTGAAAATAATAATTTCTCTGTAAGTATAATTTTACTATGCAAGTATTAAAAATTTATTAAATAAACTCAGGATACGTTGCAAATGAATTCTGAGGGAATTAAAGCAATAATGTCATGTATGAAGACCTTAAGTCTGGCAATTGTATAAAAGGGACCTTAAGTCCACCACAACATTGATTGTAGAAAAACTTCTTTTTTTGATCGACTGAACGATTTCAATGATTTGGTGTATTTCTAGTATTTCCGGCTATTTTCCGGCATGGTAAATTTTGACAAAAGAAAGAAAGCCAATTTTGTAAAAGATCCAAGTGCATCTTATTGAAAATAAAAGAAAAAAAAACTTAAATATAATTTTGTTGTTTTCAAAACACACTTATGGCAACACTAACTGTTAAGAAATTGATTTCAATATTTCTAATGCTAAAAGGTTACAATCAAGTTAATAAATTGAAATCTGTGAAGAATTTTTAAAAATTTTACTATCGAAATTTAAAAAAAAATTATGTGCGGAAAAAGTATATTGTTTTGATTTTTGCTTCCAGTAAAATAATAGAGGTTCTTTTGGAATCTATTGGCATTTCGAATCGAAAAATTACTATCGCACCTTGTTTAGAAACATAAAAAAAACCTGTCATATTGATTTCTATTGTACCTACTATTTTTTTTTCGGATTAAAGTTTTTTTTTTGTTTTGCTTTTTGAAAGTTATCTTTATTTATTATTAGAACCATGTTTTATGTTTCAAGGGTATATTTTTTGTGAGTACTTTTATAGAAGATAAAGTAAAATAACTTCTTTCCTTATCTATCCAATTATTGTATGTTCATTCTTATCGTCCGTCTATGCATAAGATAAAATTTATGATATATGTTTTACCTCAAAACGTCTTAGCTAATCTTGGTATGTAGTAAGAATAACAAATCTGAAAATTATTTCGAGCTTTTTCGTCAGAAAATTATAAGATAAGTTCCTCTAAAGGTAAAGTATTGGCTTCGGGTTTGATTGTGCTAGAGATGAAGCGGTCCGGTCTTAAGATTTTAAAAGGTTTGGTATGCAATAATAAATATGTAATTATGCGCAATATAATATGTAATTATAAGTCGAGATTCATAGACATTTAACGTACATATTTTAAAGGGATAATTCTGATCCAGATGTAAAAAATAAAACATTCGAAAAGATATTACCAAAAAAAAAAACAATGGCAAAACTGTCAAAAGTGCTTTCATCAAAAATCATACTCGCACTATGAGCTTTTATCTATTTATCTATCTATTTATCTATCTATTATTATGGTATAATGAATCAATGAAAAAAATCTTTTGACAAAATATGACGATTCAATTAAAAACTAAATTGCTGATAATGATACGGACCGTTGACTAACATTGGTTGGTTATTCACTTAATTACTTTTAATTCTTCAGTCTAAAAAAGAATTAGCTGACATATTTTTGGCGTAAGGCAATAATGCTTTGGAAAGAGTCGTTCAAACCAATTGGGATATGATCCAAATTTTTCTTATCCTAAAAAAATTCTATTTGAGTTTAAAAATCTGTTTTTCAAAATTCAGCTTTTCAAAAAACTGTTTAAAAAATTCAAAAATTCTGTAAAATGATAAAATTTATATCGCGACTTTGTTGGTGGGTAGCGGACGTCACGTGATCCGACACAGCCAGCACGTGTGCGGACGCGGGCTCCAGATTTTGAAAGTATGTATGTACATAATGTATTTGAAATTTTTAAAACACTGTTATTAACAGTACCTGCCATAGAACCGTATTTTAGGTTCTCGATTTTCTCATAAATTTTTTGACGAATTGCGGAAAAATGTCTATACAATCTTTCTTCAATTCTTTTTCAATTTTTGTAAAAAAAAAATCAAAATTTGCGGAAATTCATGAAAATTCCATACAAACCAGTTTCTGTACTGAGTGCACACATTGCTTCTTGAATTAAATTAAGCAAATTCAAACAATCCAGTCGTGCCCTTCTGTATTTTTTTTTTTGTTTTTGGCAGATGCGTACACAATGCTTATTTTTGTTTTAATTTTGTTGAAGGTACTTTTTAAATTATTTTATCAAGATTTCAAATCGTCATACATAACAGTCAAATTAATTCTGTGCTCATTATAACATTACGCATTAAACAAAAAAAAAAAAATACGTACATATGTAGATACTATATTCAAGAAAGCAAATAACTATCCATATTATTTATATAATTATGTATGTATGTATAAAATAAACAAAATTAATTTTATATATAGTTAATGTAAAAATCTACATACGAAATTTTGGAACTGCCAAAATGAGGTTATCATCATCATCATCATGAGGTAATAATTTATTTTCAGATTTCCATTATTGATTGCACTTGAAAGCTTTTTCCAAACAATCGAGACTGTGTTCAAATTTATTTCCAAATAAATAAAATGTTTGTTTTTAATGACGTTTTACCATTACACAGCTCAATTGAACTTGACCTGAATTGAAAATAGTTTTCCGCAACCATAAAATATTGTTTATAGTTTATGTATCGCGTTGCTAAAGGAACACACTTCAAAAATCCTTGAATTGAAATGCTGAAATCATGCCCCCCATTAAAGTTTAGTACAAAAAATGGCGGAGAGTGTGTGGGGGTGAGTGTTGGGGGGTAGTAAATTTCAGTTACATCACCTTTATCATACTATACTGCCTTTTTGCCTTGTCGGATGCAGTGTGATAACGTAAGCAAAGCACAGATGACCTAGATCCATCACAACAAGAACAAAACACACACATATGAGGTATTATTAGCACATGGCCTAGAAAGCGCAGCGTTCATTTTTTTCTCGCTCATGAATATTATGAGGGTTTTCTATGGAAATTATTCAAAAATTTTCTTTACAGAACAATGTATTTTATTCGATTGTAATCAATATATTCAGGAAGGGAAAGAAGTTAAAAAAAATTTGTTGCAATTGTAACGACCTATTTCTATGTTGTAGGGTAGGTGTCACTTACAGTTATTTTTTGACCTTTTGGTTTTCCGCGTTAAAATTTTTTTATTTGTAGCTTTTTTTCAACCCATTTCTATGCCGTGAATTTTTAAAAGATAAAATATAATTTTAAAGTTATAGGAACACAGAAGATCCTAGTGTTTAAATAAGATAATAGCATTTAAAACTGACATGGCAAAGGGTCGCATTTGAAAATTGAGATGAATATTTTTGTCTATGAATAAATATTTCATTAAATGTATTACCTGGCATCTGTATCTCAGGTACAGGAAGTAAAAACTTCGACACATTTGTTGAAGAGCTTTTCGAACGTGTTGCGAAACTCTTATGTGATTACCCTGGACAGTTCAATACGACCTCGTAGTTTCGAAACTTAAATTTTTTTTTTCTGATTTGCCAGTTTCCAAAGCTGCATCCTTAATATGAAGAAATCGTCTACTTCACAGTCGAAGAAAATAGTTTTGCGATGAAAAACTCTGAGTTCTAGAAAAAGATAGCAAACATATCGGGTCAAAATGGCTCATGGTTCTGATCACCAAACTAATTTGCGGTGACCAAATGCCCAATTAGTGGAGGGAAAGTTCACTTCTTCCAATTTACAAAATAAAGGGTGATACCCGAAATTATGAGAGCTAACGCTCAACCAAGCTGATTTCACATTTTAAAGATCATTGAGCGGGTGTTGTTGGATGGCGGTCTAAGAAAAATAGTTTGGCTGTCTGATGGTCAGTGTGGGTGTGTTTCGGGTGAATCAGCCACAGAATGGAAATCCGGATTCCTCAAGAGATTTACATATTTTGTTGGCTGATTTCGAAAAAGCACTCAGGCAGCGAGGAACTCCGGAAGTCTACGTGCGGATGAAAATGGACATGTACGAGGAAGTTTAAGTCCTGAATTAGATTAGGTTAGCACCACGGAAGAGTCTTGATTCCTTTGTTCTTAGTTACAGTCCTTGACTTTCTGCTTGCGGATAAGGTGACGAACTCCAAAGTTTGTCAGTTCTTCTCTGTTAGACGAGCACTTGATTTACGTTGCACTTGGTGGATATTTTTGCATTAGTACGAAAAAGACCAAATATGCGTGATGACCAATTTCTGATTATCTATTCCAGAAATCTTTTTAAATGGAAGTTGTGATAACGATATCAAACATCACGTAAGTGTAGGGTTGATATGGAAGGCGGAAAAACTCTGCCATCTTCTGCGATCGAAAAATGCCCCCCTAAGCTAAAGAAAAGGTTTTCATGGAAGTTATTCGTCCTTCCCTTCATTTTACTAATGTTTAAATCGTTAAAGCCCTATTTTCCATTTTTAGAATCATACTCTCCCTAACTGACTTTGACGTTTATAAATGTCAAAAAAAGGTGTGTTCGCATATAAAATTTCACAAATTCGATTTTATTTTATTTACGAAAATTGTATTAGTGAAATATAGAAAAATTTTGGCCAGTGCTAACTAAATTATCAAATTACTATGTATGTAGTTAGTATCATGCTTATACCTTAACATCTGGTTGTTTAACAAATCACAATTTACCATAACCATAACTTTCTGTATTCTGTATCTTCTTTCTCATTCGCCATTCTTGTACACAAACCAAACTGTTCTTCAAAAAACAAGAATGCAATTTAATATATGTAGGTACAGTCAACTGGACAATTCAAAAATAAATTAATAGTTCCTTTGCTCAACATTGTGTATTTGAAAAAACTTTCTTCACAGCCAAAATGCAAATAAAATAAAAAAAGATCTCCTCTATTCAAGGTTTTTACAAAATCAGCATCGCTATAATGATTTTTGTGTCAGAAAACACCTTGACCGCTTTAAATACACATAACCCTTAACATACATAAATAACATCGACTGGTGCGTTTTTTCGCCCATTGTCCTGTCGTTCACCCTTCTTATATTCTTAAAGGCAAAGTTTTTTGTTTTGTTTTTTTTTCGGTAAGAATAAAGCCAAACAATGCCATCGACAAAGGATATTGCGTCCTTTGTGGTCTGTAATCAACTTTATTTTATTATGTCTTTATTTTATGATATCATTTTCAATATTATTGAAAGCAACAAAGTTAAATGTCGAGTAACAAAAAAAAAATTAGGTTTTCCAAGGACATGGATGCTCATAAAATATATAATTAATTCCCGCAGAGACGCCAAATATCGATTCATTAAAAAAAAAAAAACAATAATAATAAGGTATCACTTAAATATACCGACCCCTTTAGTGCTTTCACTCATGATATTCTTTGTCCTTTCATTCATTCATTCATTCGGTATAGCTTCTGCAAGCTGCAATCATCAATGTGTCCTTGTTGCCACACGTTGCATTCTATATGAGAAGTTGCTTTGTATATGAAAACTATAGTACTCTCATGGCGAGTTTTTTTTAGGGTTGCCCGGACCCTGGTGGTGGCGCTGCAAAATGTTAGGAGTAAAATTCGATTTGGTGAGTCTTTAAGCGTCGAAAATTGGTGGTAGGAGGAGAGGAGACTATTTTTTGGATAATTGCATCCAAAAAATATCAATAAATATCATTTAAAACCTCCATAAGCTCTCCGCAAAAAAAAAGAGTAAGGGTTGCCGGCATACATTAGATGTCGCCCCATTCGACTTCCACCATGAGAGTACTATAGTTTTCATATACAAAGGAAGTTGCCAATAAAAATATGAATCAGTTTTTTTTTCATTGCCATGGCAGTTCCATCACCATCATCCCCCAGAATAAAATCGTCACTTACTTTTATCATTGCATGTGCAGCATAACTTCCAAAGTTCTACTGCTTGCTTGGGTAATGATGACGTGTGAGATATGACATGCGCCTAAAAGCTCTCTTCTTCCCTTCGAAAAACGCAAAATAAAAAACAAAAAACGGAAAAACTAAGATACATTTGTATCTATGTGTGTCTAGCCTCTAGCGATACGAAACCCATTTGGAGTTCGAATGTAAACAAAGAATTGCCAGAGGAGAGCGGGCTATTCCAAAGAATAAACAGCCTACCCACCCACAAACAAAGTTTGTCATCCTATTTCAAGGTTGTCAACTGGGAAAAGTTCTTGCAATCGTGTCTCCCCATAACATCCTCTCTCATTTCTTTTTATTCTCTCTCTCTCTCTTATTCTCTCTTTTTTTTTTGTTCTTTCTTTATATATCCCTTTTCATCAATATTTACAAACAATCTCGAAAAAGGAATATGCAGTCAGCTCGCCAACAAAAGCCCCACATCGTTTGCATTCGAGAAGCTGAGCTTTTTCTTCATCTGGTTTACTGAAGGCTGTGTTTACATCCAACGCCATTCCTCTTTGGTTCATTTTGGATTTTGGTCCTAGAATGATTTAGGATTTTCTCTCCGTTTGTCAGTTGCGTCTTTAGTAAGTGTTTTATTTTTCTACGTCGCGTTTTCGCAAGATTAATTTTCTTTTCTGCACACAAGTGTTGAAATGCAAATATATATTCGTAACAATATATAATATAAAAAGAAGTGCAGGACAGTGAGTTTATGCAAATAAAAATAAAAATCTGAATTGATTTTCGTATTGAAATGATTGTTACACAATCAGCTTTTGTGTTGTTGTTGTTGAGTTACTCGTAGTTTGTTGCTTAAAATATTTTCAGTGCTAATCAGGATTAAAATAAAAATAAACAAAGAAAACACCAAACTAAATAATTTAATCATAAAAAAGGATCTTCAGACAAATAAAAAAAAAGAAAAATCATCATGTGGGTAGACAAAGTGAGTGGATAGATGATTAGACTTTTGTAGATGCTTGACCATCTCATCTTAAGTAAACTTCATAAATGTTCATCATCTTAAGCATCATTAATGGAGAGTTACAATAAATGCTTGGTAAAAATAAAAAATTTTTTTTTGCATTTTAAGTTTTTTTTTAAGACAATCTTCGCTTTTTTTTATTTATGTTTTCATTTTGAAGTGGTCTACCTAGGTACCTACCTTACATGTCAAATGTCAGCATCATATATAGGTACCTATTTGGTGTAAAAGCAATGGCAAGGATTATACAGATTTGTACATATACATATATGAATGAACTTTTACATTATGTATGTACAGACTTATGATGATGAGATAAGATATTTTTGCTGTTTCAAATGTAGTGATGAGAGAGTCCTGAAAAAAGTTAAGTTATCAAGGATATGTGAAAGACGATAAAAGTCAAGTGCTTTCGTTGGAATACGGAATAAAAATTTTGTGCATATGAAAAACAGACATCGTTTATATCAAACTGAAGTTTGACTGTATCTGACAACGGTTCAATTCCCTTGAAATTCACTTCTGCTTCTTTACTTCTGTTTGTATAGAAGAACCTACTAATTATTTTCATTCATAGAAAGGTGTGATACAGTGTCACTTGGGGAGTTAGGTTTATGTTTATTTTCACGTTTTTTTTTTCATTTTAGTGATCCTAGAGTTTCACGTTAATTTCAGTAGTTGCTTTAATTTATGTCGATACATTCACGCCGTAATCCGTAAAAATCTAATTTTGCAGACTTTTGTTCATTCTCATCCTTTAAAGGTCAAAGTTCGCTAAAATAAATAAATTGTAAAATATTGAAAAATCACTTCACTAGCAAGCAGTGGCTGAGTAAGTAGGTACACGTACTAGTTGGTTAAAGATGACGTTTGAAAACTGTTAGAAAAACAAAAATTTTCTATTAAAAAACAATTCGTCGGGAAGAACCGCGATAAAAAAATTAACTGTGGAAAAAAAGTTTTGTGCAAAAAAATTTTCGTTCTTGAAAAAAGTGGTTGAAAATAGCTGAAAAGAAATTTTGTCGAAAAATTCGTCAAAAAAAATTTAAAAAAAAAATTAGCAGGAAAGAACCAAGTGGAAATTTTTTTGAACCATAAGAAAAAAAACTTATTAGGTATTATCTAAAAAAAAATTTATCAGCCGACTTTTTTTTAACTCCAAAAATTAAAATTGATCAAAAAATAAATTGTGAAAAAAAGGTTTGGCAAAAAAAATTGTTACAAAAAGGGTTCGTCCTGCGTAAAATGGTTGAAAAAATGCTTTTTTTGAACAAACAATTACACTAGTTTACAAAATTTTGGGTCACCGATGCTACCTTAAAAAAACAACTTTTTTTTTACTAATTTGGGGTCGCTGAAAACGAAAATGGCATTAATTTTTTTTTCAAAGAACTCTTCGAGATATGCTCAAAAAGTGTTTTTTTTTTGGTCTAACACATTCTACGTTCTACATTTATCGTTCAATTTTAATGAATTTGGTCTTAAAATGTTTGTTATAAAAATATACATATTTTATTTGAGCCCAAAAAAATATTTTTTAAATTTTTTTCTATCCACACGGTTCAATTGAAAATGATAAATTTTCAAAAAAGCTCGAAAAAATCGATTTTTATAATCTTTGATCGCTTGTATATTAATGAATTCGCATCCGATTATAACAAACCGTATACCGTTATTGACTATATGTAAATTAAAAAGATCACTTTAGAGATATAAGCCAGTGTTTGAAAAATATACCAAAAAAAACTTTTTTTGAGCATATCTCGAAAACTGTTCTTTGAAAAAAATTGCATATTAATTTTTTTTCTTATACAATTTTCATTGTGTTACATAGATAAAAAAGAACCACATTAAATATAAGAAAAAAACTGTAATAATTACGTATGTATCTATGAGTTTCATTCAAAAAGAAGGTCGTATTAAAATAATATAGTATATTATATAAAAATACTTTATTAGTATGACAGTTAGATTAATTATTTGTTTTCTTCCTTCTATGTTTTTCTGAATATTGAACTTGGGATCTTCCGATTATCAGCTCAGCGTTCCATCATCCATCCATCCATCCAAAACACATATTTTTCAAAAAATGATTTCTCATTAAAGTACATAAAATAGATATAAGAAAAATTTAATCAAAAAAATTTTTAATTTGTATAGTTTCCAAAAAGTTGATGATTTTTTGAGTAAACTAGTTTTGTTTGTAAAAAGTTTGTGAGTAAATGATTAAATTTGAGGTACACAATTTTCTGTAAATGTCTTTTTTGAGCTGTATTTTTAAGTATTTCTCTTTGATTCTAAAATTTGTAGTAACTTTTTATTAATCTGTGAAGTCTGGTTTATACTTCAAGAAATTAACTATCAAGAATCCATTAAATCAAGAAATACAGGCCAATTTCCACTTTTTCAGCTTTTTGTTCCACCGTGGGAAAAGAGTCTAAAAAAAACAACCTTTTTTGTTTTCAAACTCTAATATATACTAGCAACGCGTTCTCTTAAAATCAATAATGAAACTCATCACTTTCATGATTTTTAACATTTGTCTCTAACCATCAATTTGTGTATAATTCTAAGCTTCTGTAAGCGCAAACGTATGGCACGTAATCATACATTTGGTTAATACGTCAAAATTTTCATCGTTATTTTCTTATTTGTAAGATTATTATTAACGATGTTTTTAATACACATAATGTCAAATCATTTTTTATTTATTGAAAATTACCCCATTCACCTAATCAGTGCTTATCAAGAACAATGCGTAAATTATAAAAATTTAAACCCTACCTATGTATACAATACCATACACAATCTCATTATCTTCACTTATTGTTTACTAAAAATAAACTCATTCATCTTCATAAATTGTATTAAATTTTAGTGTCGTTTTATAAACATGTCAGCATTGAGGACAAAAATATAAAAGTCACAGATGAAGTTCAAAGTCATTAACAACCATTTCCCCTGTCAAAATCATTGCTCAAATCCCATTAGATTTCATTGGTCAATTACTACATTTACTATAATGTATAATCAAAAGTCACCCAAGCGAAGCAATCAAGTATATCATCAAAAAAAAAAATCTGTTTAATCAAAGCAAAGCCATCTAATTTTTTTTAAAGCGCCATACTTCTTGTTTTGGGTATTTTTTTTTTTACAGGGTAAAACGAAGGGGTGTATTAAAAAAAATGAATTTTAAATAATATTTGATACAATGTATGAACTCATAAATCTATTTTAAGTACAGTTGAGGTTATAGATAAGAAACAAATATTTCCTCGTTTTTTTTTTTTGCGGTTGTTCTAGCAAAACCTTATTATCAGGTTAGCATATCGCGGTTAACAGTGCCAAAAAGTGCATTCTACAAATTTCCCGTGTTAAAAAATTTTGTATTTTTTAATCAACTTAACGAAAAAGTTTAACAAGTCCAATTGAAAAAGTAATATGAGAAATGTCAAACTTCCCTGAAAAGCTCTTCCACACTACTGAGTATTAATATAATGTCGAAAAGTATAAGAAAATAATACATTTGCTAATACTCATTGGAATGATATATTTTCGTTCAAACTCGCTTTTAAAATGTATCTCGAGGAAAATCTCATTTTAAATTTTAACGAAACAATAAATAACACTAGTTTACAAAACAACTTTTTTTTCGCTGAAAACGAAAATGACATTAATTTTTCTTTTAAAGAACCGTTTTCGAGATATGCACAAAAAAAGGGTTTTTTTTTGGTCTGTTTTTCAAACACTGGCGTATATCTCTTAAGTGATCTTTTAATTTACATATACCGCGTTTTTCTTTTTTAGTTCAGAGCTGAGCACTGAGCAGAGTCTGAGCGAACAGAGTAGAGTAGAGTTCTGAGCAGAGTTTACTCTGTTATTTTATTCTGAGCTCACAGAGCGCGCTCTGAACATGAACTAAAAAAAAACACGAATTTGAAGCTCTGAACGATCAGACCTAAAAAAGAAACACAATTATTTATTTGACAGTTCGAGCTCTGCTCTGAACTAAAAAAGAAAAACGCGGATAGTAAATATGAAATAATAAGAAAAACAAATCAAAATCATTGGATTGACTCACACATTTTTTTGAAGAAAATTCAGCTTTTAGCTAATTTTTTGTATTTTCACAGAAAAGGTATCTAAAAAAAATAATTTGAGAAAACTAAAAAAACCATTTTATGGTTGTACATATGTCCTAAAATTTACTTGTCCTCCCGACTCCGATCATGTTGTCACTTTTAAGCGCTTCCCAAAACAAGTTTTTCCAACTTAATGTAAACGCTATTTAATGTAGGTAATAAGGTCGTAATAAATTTTTATTTTATTATAATGCGGATAGATAACTAACAAGTAAGATAATCACCCTGTATAATAATATTTACCGCGATTAGTAAATGTTTATCGTTCAACGAAAGCAAAAATAACGTTGTCGACCGCTGAATTACGTAGCATAACAGACGGCATAATTTTCAATTAACTCATACCGGAGGGAATGAACCCCAACGTAATTGACGTATTCTTAAGCAAACATTACGCTTATATTGTTTTCACTTTCGCAGCACACACATCACCATCACAAAAAAGCTAAAGCTAAAGCAAATTGTAGATTCAAGTACCTATACCTACCTACTACACGCTATAAACACCGTAATGTAATATAACTTAAGTAAAGTGAAAAATTGTCGTTCATTGGTATCAACCATTGAAGTCTATGAACTTAATTCAATAGAATTAAAAGATTGAGCGACCGATAATTATGGATAAATTACAATCTAACCAAATATAGTAATTTTTTGTATTGTTGTTGTTGTTGTTGCAATTTGTTGTGGATACTCGTATAGTAGTGTGTGTTTGCTTATGCAAATTTTGATATTGATATGTGCTAGACAATTTGTCAACAAAGCGCTGGATGTGGTCATATGTATATATGTATGTAGATATGGATATCTGAATAGAGGATCACTTCCAAGATCACTAGACCAGACATTATTTGTCTCGGAAGAAAACGATATTTTTTTTTTGTTGTTTGTTTAATGATGAATAAATTTTAATTTTGCGAATATTATACGGGATGCAAGATATGTAAATATTTAAGTTAATTTTGTTTTGATTTATTGGTTTTTAAAAGTGGAACACAAAAGATTTAAATATCGATTTATGTTCCTTTTTTTATTTATGACACCATACAACACGACCTCAATTAAGTGTATTTAGATGTCTTCTTTATATTAACTGACTATTGTCATGCATAAGCACCCGCATGGTTATAGCCAGAGGAGGGTAATCTAAGGAGATTTTTTAGAAGGTGCGGTATGAACATAGACTGCAACAGAAAAAAAGTCAAGAAAACAATCATATTTTTATTTAAATATTTTGGAAAAGTGGTATTTTTTAGGGGCAGGGGAAGGCAACTGACCCCAATGCCCCACCCTCAAGGCGCCTACATATTATGTTGTCATGGTTTCGAGTCTCTCCACTTGATCTCGAGGCTCTTTTCAAAATTCGGAAATTTTTTATTAACTTTTGAGCTTTAAATGGTAAGAATCGAATTGAGTTTTGACTTACACTGCTCGTTAATATAATTTTTTTTATAATTTAGCAATCATTTTTACATACGAGAACCTCACACAAATACGATAGCCCGGAGCAAAGCCACTGCGTAAGTGCGTAAGCATTTTTATTTATCCTACTCTACTGGTCTCTTTCCAACCAGATGGAAAACTATATTTGTACAGATTCTCCTGAAAAAAGCGAATCTTCCTCACTCTAAAATTGCCGACTAATTGCACTCATGTCCATTCTTTCTAAGATCATGGAAACTCTGATAAATGTTCAGCTTTAGAAATATCTCAAGGAACGAAAGGCTCTTAACTACCGACAGCACGACGTTCGTAGCAATAAGTGCACCGGTAATCTCATTAAACAATGGAGCCAAACTTAACATCATTTTGAAAAAAGTAAAATTACTGCGCTTCAAAAGCTTTTGATTCGCTGGATTAGAAACTACCTTTCGAACCCTTCAATGCAGGTTGCGTTGGATGGTTTTAACTTTGATTTTCATAAAATAAATGCTGGGGTGCCCCAGTGCTCCGTTTTGTCTCCGACTCTATTCCTTATACTCATCAATAATCTCTTGTCCGAAACTTCTAATCGAATAAATTGTTTTAAGTACTATACTACCCACAGCTATTCATATTCTTTTTTTAAATTTTCGTCGCTCTGCATCGAATGTTGAGCTTTCTCCAATTGGGATTCAAAAACCGTGTAGAATTTTATGCTTCGAAAACTCAAGGCTGTTTTCTGTCTATAAAGCAAAACCCACGCCCATATGTCCAAAACTCGAGTACAATTTTGCTAAAATTATCTTTTTAAGTCTCAAAATAGAGCCATGAAAATGACAGGTGATAGAAATATAACAGAAACATTCCCACCCCTTGAACACCGCCATAATGTTTCCTGCCTTTCATTGTTTGCTATTTGTAGCTATCAGTTGTGTTCATCCACTAAAAGTGGTAGGTCCATTCCACCCTTGAGCCCAATTTCGGAGGTATTGTGGTGTAGGTGGCATAGGGTTTCACCTTGCTCTAACCAAGCTTTTTTTAGGGTAAACATAAGTAACAATATTAATAGTTCTGCCATGATCATAGCTCGATTGTCTAAACTATATAATGTATTTATAAACCACATTTTAAATTATGTACATATTTATTTTATTGTTTAAGGTGTACCATTTATTAATTTTTTTTATTTTTAGGAAAAGACTGAGGACATCTTAGCAAAGGCCTTAAAAATTGCTCTCGAAAAACAGGAAGCATACAGAAAAACTGAATTAGGTAAGTTATTCATTATATACTAGAATCTTATTTTAAAAAAATTGATAAAATTTACCGTTCAAGAGTCGATTATGAAAAATCACCATTTGGAAAAGCAATATTTTGTAAATGAACACTCGTATGGGAAAATTGACATAACATTTCTTGTAGACAAAAAACTATAGTGTATAAAATGAGCACAAAAAAAAGTAGGTATCAAAACCCTTTTTGAAGAGAACTGAAGATCATACAAGTTATGTGCAGAATATTTTTCAATTGAATTTACTCTTAAAAATGTATGCTAATAAACAAAACTATGAGCCTTTAAAATGTCAGAAGCGGGCGCTTGTATTAATTTGTTTTAAGGTTTCTTTACAACACCATGAGAAGGTCAAAATCAAGCTTCCCGGCGATTTTTCCGGCGTCAATTGTCTTTAACGACTGTACCATAAATACATTATTGACATTACCTACCACAAACCATGCCTACCCATGTATTTGCGAAATTTAAATTTGTTCATCATTCGAATTTTAAAAAGTTCTACTAATAATATTATTAGAAATTACTTCCGCCTTAACAAGAAATCTCGCGAACTTTCAAACCTCTATAGTTTCCAACACCTATAAAAAAGACACCATAAAAAAATCGTATCAAACAATAATAGTAAGCTATGAATGGCGTGACGGCCAGCGCGGCGGCGGCGTCTAAGAGATAAACAAAAACTACAGATTTAAAACATCCCCAAACGCCTATTAAATGCCTTCTATAGATTTCATTTTACAACTTTTTCCGACAAACGGTCTACTCCAATATAAACAATAGTTTCATGGACACAGTACGTCCGTCGTCGTCGTCGTCGACATTATCTTATCGATGTGTGTTGTATATTTAAGTTGAACAATGGATTTTCTTGTTCTCGTGCTATTTTATTTGTTCTAGTTTTTTTTTTTATTTTATGTTTTTTTAATGTTTTTATGAAACTTATTTCTTAGCAAATAATAAAGGAACAAGTGTTCTTAATTTTTTGTTGATTAAGTTCAGTATTTAGGTATTTGTCTTAAAAAAAAATTCAGATGGATTATATTAATGTCAATCAAAATTTATTGTTTGGTTAGATTTTTTTTTGACTGGATATGTTTTTTCAAAGTTGACACTATGTTGTGTAGGATCGCTTGGTACTTCAAACATTTTCATTAATATAAGGTTTTTTCGGTAAAAGGAAATTTCTATTCAATTTATACAAATTTTCAAAACCCAACAAAACAGTGGGTAAAGTAATGAAATTTTGTATTTTTTTAAATCTTATTTGTTTGAAAAAAATTATCATATTTTTACAATAGAAATTTTGTTAAGTTGGATCTTCGTCCTTAGAAGCCAATCGCATAACCGAAAAAGAACATAAAATTAACTTAAAAAAAGTCTGTTATCAGCCAACAATTTAAAATAATTTTCTGTGTTGCCAGTTTTCTAAAAATATATTCTAAAGATTTGTCTAAAACAATAGAAATGTTTCTGGAGTCTGGAGCCTGGAATCTAAACTACACTAGGGCAAGATTTTTTAATATATATATATATGTGTTTTTTTTTTTGTTTTTGAAAATATCGCAGTTTATATTAACAAAGGCACAACTGTTTCCTTTATTAAAGTTTAATAAAATATAAAAAAAAATAAAAATATGTTTGCTATTTATGTGCCTGCCTACTCTGTACTATTTATTTTAAAATCGTTTTTTAAGTGTGTTTTTTTGTTTCCACAATTTTCCTGAAAAAAATAATACCATCAAGACTCATTACCAATTTGCCTTTATACAATATTGTGAGCAATAAGAGCAAGTTACCTACTTAAAAGCGATTGGTAAATTTTATTTACTCTTTAGCAGCTGTATTTTGTAAATAGCAGCTGTAGTTGTTTTTGTAAATTTTTTAAGCAGGAGTATGTTTTGCAAAAACATATCCACGTGCTATATTGTTTTAATTTTCAAATAAATACATTTGTGCATACAAAAAAAAAACAAATTATACAATAAAATTATCATATTGCTGTTTTGGCATTGGTATGTCAAACATATCATTTTAATAACCCACAGTAATTTAGGTTTAATTCGTAGTTAATTTTTGATTGAAATTGACTGAATAAAAATAAACTCGATTTTAACTTAACTACTGAAAAAAAAACTGAAAAAAGGTGACATTTAACTGAAAATTCAGTTTAATGTCACCTTTAGGTGTGTACGGTAATAAATTGTAAGGTCCTTGCAATCACTCAATTTGTTCTCGTTGGGTTGACACCTGCAATGCAACAAACATTCAATTGACCTAAAAAGAAAAGTTCATGTTATTGTTTGAGAAGTTATGCATATACAATACATACACTCCGTTCGATAGGAACTTGATTAGAAACACAAAATTTTCTTACAATCAGAGCATGCTATCGTGAATAAAATTTAAAGCAGAATTTGTCCCATCTTCAAATATTATAATTGCCAATATTTTTGACTGCAATTTGTTAGCTCAGATTTAGCCTATCAAAATAACATTGAATAGTTAGTTATTCTCGATAACAAAACAAATTCCGAGGAAAATAACGACCACTTAACAATTCTCGACGATAAGACAAGTTTCGATGGAAATTTTATTCACAATAGTCACCATTATCCAAAGCGCTTAATGTTCTGATAATAATTAAGTAAAAATGTTGTTTCTATTCCAACGGGGCTGAGTGTATTTTCATATTAATATTTCAAGAATGCCACTTAATCAGAAGTAGGAAATTTTCTTTTAAAATTTCTTCATTATTTCGTTTTTAGTTAGTTAAAAATATTCAAGCTGATTTCATCTTGTCATTCAATCATTTTGAAGTACCTACCGCCCGCCTAAATGAGTGGTTTATTAGCCAATTGTTTTCTTAAACATTTAGACAAACGTGTGCTACTCGAGATAAAACGTTAAGCAATCACTCAACTATAATATACAAGATGGTGCAATTGCAACGTCAACCGTACCCAAAACAGCGGAGTTCCATAGCTAAACGGCTTTTAATATATTTTTTTTTTCTTCTTCTTTAATGTGTATGAATGAAGTTACTATCTTGATATTGTTGATTTGTTGAGCGTTAATTTAAATTGCATTGCAAGTGTTCCATATTAGGCCATACAAACGTTTTTTTTTTTTCATTGCGTGGAAAAATTGTTGTATAAGGTAAAAATAAAGCAGTATACAGTCTAACCCGATTAGATTGATGAAACAAAAATCTTGATTGCAAGTAGGTTTTTTTTTACAGCAGCAAACTTCGAATTACTTAAAACAAAAATTAGCATTAGATTGAAACAGTATTTTGTATTTGCCTTAAATATTGCGGGAAGAGAAAAAACGAAGATGGAAAAATCTCTTCAATCATCTTAAATGTAACAAAAAACATAATTTCTTGAGTTTATAAAAATAGTTTTCAATTTTGAATCAAGCGGTAGAATTAATAATAAGAAGTGAAGCTTAAAACTTTTTTTTATGTATGTATATTAAAAAAAGGATTCTTGAATGCTTCGGGTTTTGCAATTTAAAGGAGTTCAGTTAAGTGGGTTTGACTTTAACAACAACAAACAAAAAAACATTCTTAATTATGCAATACATCTTCCTAAATTAAGAAACTGCTAAAAGCCTTACTAATAAAATGTAAGCATTTTACTTAAAAAACAAACCCCAAGTTAGAATTACAATATCGTGTATGTTGGAATATACCTAAAAGGTGTCAATCATGTCATGATTAGTTGTTTGTTGTTTTTATTGTTACAATAACATGATTTTTTCAAGATAACCCACCCATATGTGGTTATTTTCAATGGGATGATTACATGCACAAACAATTCATTTGAGAATTTGAATGTTTCAAAATGACATTGCAAAGTTGTGTGATTTGAAAACGTTAAACTTCAATTTTAAATATTTACAAACTCGTTTGAAGGAAATAAAACAAAAAGTGAAACAATCTAATAAGTGTATATTATGTGCATCTTTATTAACAAAAAAAAAATATATTCTGTGTGTGCAGCAAGACGTTAAATGTATCATGTTTATAACATTTATTTTTATTTGTTAGCTTTTATTGTTACAAGATCAAGTACATACCAAGATCACGATGCATATGTGATATTTTCAATGACAGTCATTAGATAAGCTTAAAAGTTTGCACTTTAGGATTTTAGTGGTCACATTACTTGAAAGTGCTTAATTACACTAGTTGACTAAATTGTCTTTCAACTACTTTGATGGTGTAAAGTTTAATTCGGCTTGGAAATTCCACCATTACAGGTTTTCACCTATGTTGTTGTTATTGGTTGTAATATGTTCTTGTATTCCTCCTTATTACATCATGCAAAAAAAACCCATCATCGTCAGAGTATTTCTTTCAACATTTCGATACCAAATTGCTGATATAATAATTTCAGTGTATTTCATCGATTTGTCAATTGTGATGTGTCAACGGCAGTGTTATTCAGCCTTAAGTTGTGTTTTTCTAATTCCCGGGGAAATTGGATGACAAATTACCGCAGGGCTAAATTTACTAATTGAATCCAACAACTAAATCCAGAAAAAAACTAAGCCTCTGTATCTATCTTTACATGAATTTTGACTTACAATCTGGAGCGTTTTTTTTTCAAACTTTGAAATTAAGTTTTTGTAGAGAATTTTGTTAGTCCCAAAAATAACTCTACCTCCGATTTAACCGTTAAAAAAATTATTATTTGTCTCAAAAATGGCTCTAACAATTTCTTCTGATTTACTTCCACAAAAATTTTGTTGGGACTTAGTTCATTAATTTGGGAGTGAGGGCGGCGTTAAAAAAATGTACTTACTATTGTTTTTTCATTGCAGAACAAATATATTTTTAGTGGCAACACAATTTTTTTTTTGAATGATGGTCTGAATAAAAATTTTATTTTTTGAAGTATCCGTTTTGAGTGCAAATAGCTTGTAGTTGAGAAAAACTAACCTCATGTTTTATGACTTGCAAAACATAGAAGTATTTCACTTTAAACTCCCCTTTTTAAAATTTTAGCGTCAATCTAAAGTTAAAGTACTTTTTAAAATTAATTTAATATACCTACGTTTCAGAAATTTTTCGAAGCTTTTATAAATTGTTCTTTAAAGACCAACTTCTTTAATCTTTCCCAATTATAGTATATGTTGCAAAACTTCACATAAAATCGTTTATTTACCCAAAAAAAAACTATACCTATTAATCATCACATTACGACCTAAGCAATTTTCGCAATATAATTTGAACACAGAAATACGAGTATGCAGCAACCTATAAGCATTTGCAAAAGAAAAAAGTAGGAAAATTTAGCTCAAGTTATTACCTATTCTTAATTTTACACTCGAACTAAGATGAGCTGTTAGACCTATTTTTTGAGAGTGGAATAAATCCATTTTCAGCTTTAGCCTCTCTTGAAATGAAGAAATACAATCAATACTTACAGTTTGTTACAATGTTGTTTTCAGACTTAATAAACTTTTTAAAATGATTGATTTAATTTTCCAATACAACAGAGAATTTTCATTTAGATTCGTAAAAATAGTTTTCTTTTTTAGGTTAATGATAGGTACCTAAGTCAACAAAATTTAATCGCTCGTGTAACTAACTGAAAGTGCAAGTAAGTTCCTAGAAATAGCGCATTCATAAATCAAGCTAGGAACCAAAGTGTGTTGTAAAAAATAATCGCACAAAGGAATGTGAAAAACTTGGGTACATAATAATCATACTTTTACTTTTCAAAACATCACATTCCCCAGCAGTGCAAAAGTGGTGTGCAAAGCCATAACACAAAGCCCCGCACTAGAAACCAAAACTGTTAATCGAAAAGCTTTTCAACTTCTACTTTCACAGCTCACAAAGTCACAAGGCACTGCAGCAGTAGCAGCAACAACAAAAACGATATCCATGATTTGAAGAGGGATGTTGCCTTGGATATGGCTTCTTTTGTACCTTGTTGCCTGGGTGGTGAGAGTTGTTCCTATTATTCTCTCACGTATTGTAAACTTGCTATATGTAGGTTCTCCTTTTCATTTAATTTCATTATTTTGTCTGGGTGTTATATAATGTATGTCAGTAGGCTACGTGGTGTAAAGGATAAAGCCATTGTTGCCAAATAATGAAACTACCATCCCTTCGAAAATTATTTAACAACTAAATCCAGTGCAGTAGGTAATTGTTTTAAGCAGTTTCTTCCTACTCTTAAGCAAGCAAGCAAGCAAGGGTATTCATGGCAATAATGTAAAATTTGGATAAGTTTACCATTTGTTTAAATTTACCATTTAGTTAAATTTACCATTTGGTTAAATTTACCATTTGGGCAATTTAATGGTAACATTGTTAATCCAAACAATCTCTCGTTTTCTGTTCCGCAAAGTCCCAGTCCCGCCAAAAAAAACAGCTATTATCAGCGTTATATTGTGAATGGAAGGGTTGAGCAGCATATAGAATAATCTATCTATAACCTAGGACCTTAAAACCACCTTTTTCAGGGTGTTAAAATATAATTTAGTTTACTGTCCATCATTCAGGTCGTAAATTGTCAAATTCCATGTGAGCATTGTTGTTAAAACACCTGTGAAAAATCGGTCATCGGTATTTTTAAATTAATCAAACTAATTAATTTTTTGTTCCTGGACTCGTACACTCTACAAAAACTTGTAACTTTACTTAAAAATCAATACTTATTTAATGACATTTTGTTCTTCAGACGTTTCACAACTTTCAAGTTCCTGCCCATCCATTGACTAAAATGTAGCATGTGCGCCATCCATCTTGTCTCGCCAATGCCTAAATTTTCCCGAAGCTGTTTATGTTCTGCATTTTGATTCAAATCGAAGTCACTTTAAAATTTCACTCGAAATCATATCAGGTCGATTTTGATAATACGAGTATAAAAATTACTTTAAAGCAATTTTCAGAGGCAGCCGGTTTCATTTTTACGATGTGAATTCACCATTAGTAAAATAAAGAACTTGTGTGTATGCGTTTTCCTTCAAAACGAAGCATACATAATTGATTTCCCTACAAATATTCAATACTCGGACCACAAAAACAAGATGTAGTTGGAGCACTGGTACATTCTATGGTAGACGGCAGCGTGGCAGACCATGCTTGCGCTTGAGAGATGGCGTAGATCAGGACGCCCGAAGCCTGTATGACGTCGGCTCAAGACCGGGATAGGTGGAGAGACTTGTTGAAGGAAGCCAGGACCGGACCCCGGTTGTCGAGCCGATGATGATGATGATGAGTTGGAGCACTTTGTCACTTCCAAAGAAAAACGACTAGTTATAAATACAAGGTCTTCAGTTAACAAAAAATCTTGTTTATGGAAATAAACCAACAAAATGAGATAATTTCACAAATTACGAAAAAAGCGTTCTGTCTCATAGAGAAATTTTAAATTGATTAGGCTTGTTTACAATCGAAGGCTGAATGCGTTCACCAAATTTCCGTGATAATTTCGTGTAAATTTAGTTGAAATTTGAATTTGTATTAGAGATTAGAAATTAAAAAACAAAAAAATTATTTTTTTTATCAAAATAGCTTCCTGTCTTAAGTTGGCAACAATGCCCAACAAAGCTTTTCTGAATATCAAATGCAAAACACTCTTGACTATAATGTTATGTATTTTGATTTTTGCGCTTTCCCTTTCGATTAGAAAAATTGCACGTACCTGAATCGCATGTTTACCTTCTTGTCCTCATCCTCACATAAATACGAGTAGCTATTTTTTCTTTAATTCTCTCTTTGCTTCTGTTTTTTACATTCTTTCCTAATTTTGTTTTTGTTTTAAAAAAGAAAAGGAATCCAATCAATCTAATTTTCTTTTGTAGGAAATGGAAGTACCTATTTACCTACCTATGTATTTATGTTATGCAAAGGAATGGTTGTTAGGGTAGGTTCGATTTTGTGTTTTTTATAATTTGGCAGACTGTCTAATAGGATTGTTGTAGGTTATATGCTTGGTGAGGAAATTGATTTTTATTACAGCGGTGGTCCAGTATAACGAACGATATAATGTCCAGAGTCAACTCGTTATATCGAAACGTTTTTTTTTTTCATACAAATCCTTAAGTAAATAGAAGGTACAATTGTTTTTTTTTTTTTGTATTATTTTATTTTATACTTCCTGAAAATAATAAATACATACATCATTTAATAGAATAAAAAAAAACATATTAAACTTAAAATATTAAATTTACATATACATATAACGATTAAGGAATAGTCTTATTAGTTTTGTTCAAATTATGTACATTAATAGTACCTACATACAAATATTTGTACCCATATTTTAGAGAAAAAAATCGTTATTATCTTTAATGTGTACGAACGCATGTTTTTTTTTTTGTTCGTTGAATGTTTTTATTGAATGACTTAGCCCGTAAACTTCTTTTAACTAAGATTTTAGAGTCTTCAGTGCCATATTGTTCTTCCCATTTAATGCAAATCTGTAAAATTATGTTAATTTAACTTTCAATATTGTCATGAACACATGTTAGTAGATACTAAAACATTTTTTTTTTGTTTTCTTAAATTCGTTATATAGAATATTCGTAATATCGATCATTCGTTATACTGTACCACCACTGTATATATATTGTTCTTGTGGGCAAACATAAGCTATTTTAGATATTTTTCCTTTAACTGTGCTTATTGGTAGATTAGATACATAATACATTTAAAATAGGTTAAAACGAACTCGATAGTACTGAACAATTCGTTCACTTATTAGGATTGCTAAGAAAATATAGGTACTATACTGCAGAGAGTATGATAACTTTGGCGCCAAAAATTTAGAACGATTTTTTTGTATAGGGGTCAAAAACAAGCAAGGGTAGTCTATCTCCCCCCGTTTGAAAATTAAAATTAACAGTACGTACACTTTTTTTTGGTCCAGGGATTTCTCTGAAATATATTGAGTAATTTTATTGATTCCCTTTCATTAAAAATTTATTTTTCTAAAAAACTGGAGGTTCTTCTAACTTTTCTGATTTTTCTTTATATAAGTTTTTTTTTCAATATTTTGCACAAAAAATAATTTTAGATTTAAAAGTAACGGTACCTGCCATACAAATATTTAAAAAAAAACCGTTAAAACAAATCAAACATTTCACGAAAATGCCTTGAAAGGTTTCGATCAAAAATTTCTGTGTAACTATACTTTTTATTAGTAAAGGGTGTTTTTTAAGAGGAATAGAACTTTGAAATGGAATAAAACAAAGATGAATTTTTAAATTTGATATAAAATTGGCTATTCGAAAGATAATCTTTGGCATTATTAAATATTGAATTATGATTTCTGACAAATGACCTCCACGGCTCGGACGTAATTTTATCCGGAGGTCCAATTTTCGCTAACTTTTTCCAACAGCTGTCACCTTATATCGGCAATAATGCGGCGAATGTTCTCCTTCAAGTGGTCAATCGTTTCATGTTTTTCGGCGTAGACTAGTGACTTCACATATTCCCCCAAAAAATGGTCTAGCGACGTTAAACAGCACGATCTTGGATGTCAGACCATGAACATGCGACAAATACCAATGTTTGCTTTTATTTTTTTTTTTTTGAATCCATGGTTTGCCCTCACATGGAAAAAAAACTTGAGGGCACCTATGAGCCCTAACCTTAAACGGATGAGTTTTGCTAATGTTTAATAAATGAGATGGTCGGTTTTTCAAAGCAATATTCGTTAGATCATTATACTAAGTCTTAATTCAAATCACAGGTAAGTCAAGGGATATTTAGGACAATATAATAAAATATTTATTCTTTTAAGTAAAAGTCTCTAAACAACCTTATCTAACTTTATTTAAGCTGCCTTGATTATTACTATTAAACCATATTTAATTCAACATTAATATAACCTTTTGTTCAAAACCATCGTTTAACTTTACTGTTATCACTATTAGTGTAATTTAAGTCCAAATTTTCACGTTCATATACCTTCCTTTAGACTACATATTAATGATATGACCTTAGTTGAAAAGCTGACTAAATATCCACCTAACGACATTTCTACAACCTCTATAATAACTCCATTTAAATATTTATAGGTATCTTATTAGGTATTTTCTTTATATGCTCCCTTTTGAAAATAGTTTACTTTTATATGAACAATACAAAAGTTTACTTTTAGACGAACAAAAGAGTTAAAAGACATTATGTATGTTTGTACGCTTGTATCTGGGAAAATGATGATCCTTTTGTGATAGTTGTCCTTCAGCTATTAATATAGTCATATTCAAGATAGATTTCAGGCTAAAAAAAAAACATCAGTGTCATCCCTTAAAGCTGCCACCCACCAAAGTAGAGAAATGAAAAGTGATGCATTTGATGCAGCGCGCATTCTCCACATAACACATAAATGTGATTAAAAAAAACCTAAAGCAGGTGGTTGTTATTGGAAGGCTTTAGTGTTGTAAGCAAGCTTTATGGTCTCCATATGAAAATTTGCACTTCATGCAAATAATATAGAATACATATAACATACCTTCCTATCTATAGGTTTCTCAATGAATCCCCTGTAGTGAAAAATAAATGGTTCCCTTAATTCAGTTAGTGGAATTTATTTCAGCTGATTGCTGCAAGCGCAAGTGTTTTTAGTGCTAACATTATTTTTTTTATATTAAATATTGAAATTGTTTTTGTTGGTTTGTTTTTATTTTGTTTGTTGGTGTCGTACGATAAAGGAGCAAAATGAGTAGGTCGCACGTGTCGGCTGTAATCTCCGAAAGGATGAAGTGTTTTGAAAGTGAGTTAAATTGAAGTTGTGCAGTGATCTCTGTACGGAATGCAATTGTTCACCAAGTGACATACTATGTGAGCTTGAGTGGCTCTAATAAAGGTCATTGTTTAACTTTGATCGATGGATTAATATTTATTTTTATACAATTTTGAAATAAAAAATAATAAAATAAAAACAAATATTTTGTTACAATTCCTTAAATAGCAATTTCTTTTTTTTTATAAAAAAAAATAATTCATTTTCAATTTAAAAATCAATCTGAATCCCTATACAAGATGTTGTACTTTGTTAAAAAATTCGGGATCTTAACACCTTAATATGAGTTTTTTCAAGGTCACTGTGATCAGTTCAGTTAGCACTTTATTTGTTAGTTCTTTTTTCTCTACCGAGCAATTTTTATTCGATAATACACTAGTGTACAAAATTTTGGTGATGCCTGCAGGGGCCTATTTCAGCCATCGCATTTTTTTGTTTGTTTTCAAACTGGTAGATTTTTAGCAAATTTATTTGTTAAAAATTGATGAATCCTAAGTCGACCATAATTCAAAATAATATTTTGTAAATGCAGACAAAGAGTGTTCCAATTTTTTTTTTTTTGAAATATACAATATATTATACATATATTCAAAATCTATCTAACTGCCCGTTCAGAAAATAGCAAAACCGTAGTCAACTCTTTTTGATGGTCGAAACTTGGATTTAAGTTTCATATAAGTACCAATTACGATGCAAATAAAAAAACTTCTCCATTTTGATATTCAATGCCCATGACTATATTTGATTAAAAAAAATCAAGAAAAATTTGTACCTCTTCTAAAATAAATACTCTTTTGTTTGCAAATGCTTGTCGTGTGCTATTTTGTCTAGTTTCCGCAGATGGTATGCCTTAAAAAAAAATATTGAAATTTTTTTTCATCTGGAATTCAACCACTTTTTCGCAAATTTTTTTTCTTAATTTTTTATTATTTATAATTTTTTATTCATTTATATGAATAAATATTTTGATGTACTAACTTTAATGTCTTCTGTAATAAAATATTTGCAAAGAATAAATGAACACATCAAACTTATCTGTGACAGCATCTAATTGATTCGCACCAGACGAGACATCGCCCCTTTACTCTTTCCCAATCTTGGTTATTTTGATAGATAAGACATATGTTTTATCGATCCCATTCATGCAACATATCTTCAAAAAAATTTGTGTATTACAGTACGTTATCGATTAACGCAATTCTCGATTCACTCAACTCATCGATTTTCGCAACAGCTGAATTTTTACCATTGTTGACACTGTAATCGCAATTCTTCAAAAAAAAAAATTGAAAAACTTATAAATATTAAAGATACTTAATATACTAAATAATTTTCAAACAAACTGTTATACTCTATCGTATTATGTTATTTTAAATTTGAATTTGGCGCTCATAAAATAAAAATCAGCCATATTAAATAAGAAGTTGAATTCGCATTCAAATTATTTCTTACAAAAACTAAACGAAAACTTTTGTATAAATACTGAGTAAAAAATGCAAATAAAATTAATTATTGTTTTACAACCCTTAGGGGAAATTCTGGTCGTTTAACTTTTCGCCGTTTCGCTAAATAAAAATCTAGTCGCTTAAATATTGGTTTTTTTTGTAAGCCATAAGTTCCGCTAAGTTAATTCTCGGTAAATTTTCGCGCACGTTTTTTAATAGAAAAACGCATCAACCAGAATCTTGCTATCCTAATTGTAGAAAAATAGAGATCCAAGATCAGGGGCTAAGACCATCTATTATAGCTCAAAAAAAAATAAAGATAGTTGTATAGGATCGGTGATAAAAAGCAAGGCATTATTAGATTGTCGAATAGAATAGAAGTTATATTTAGTCACGATTTAAGTAAACGGCAGTCCAGTGGCGGGTGCAAGATCCCACCCCACCGACGAGCAAGTCTATTGGCCGAATCCGCTAGCGTGCCTACCCGCACTCCGCTGGCTGGACAACCTAGTCCATATTCTTTGAGGGACTTTGAGGATCCTATGGTTCAGAGGAAACTTAGGAAGTTTGCATAACAACGCATATTGGTGGACTAGGAACAGCAATGCCGTTACACAGGTGGCCATAAACACTGCGGTTGCAACAATATTTTAAAGGCGTGTTTTGTACTTCCTAGTTCATCCAACACCCGGCCAATCAGCTCCTAATATTCGTAACATGAATAATTTTGCTACGGCCAGTTGTCCCAAACCCTTTTCAAAATTTAACAGGCTGCTTAAAAAGTCTCAATACAATGTTTGTTCCATACAAATTACCGTCATTTTAAAATTTAAAAGCATGTTAAATATTGGTGCAGCTAAAGATTCGTCTTTTGCTTTCTTCTTTAATAATAAAAGTGCCAATTTAACGTCTAATTTTTTGACTATCCTCCATTTTAATTAATTGTTTCTTTTTTTTTATTTTTTCTTAGATCAAAATTCAGAGAGTGGTGCAGAAGATTACCGGGAAGGATCACCGGGAAACAGCATGATGATGTCAACCCCACCTCCTGGCGTGCAAACCGATTCCGATGGTCTCATACTGCCGAAGAAAATAATGAATCCTTGTTTAGAATCATCGGATAGAAAGAATCTCCATAGAGAACTAATGTTTAATAATAAAGTGTAAGTAAAGGAAGTATTTCCTAAAAGTACAAAGTTTACTTTTGATTTGTCAAATGCTAAGTAATTCGAATATAAATGTTATTATAAATGAATTATCACAATTAATTAATATTCTTGGGTTCAAATTATATAGAAATGGTCGTAGTACTCGTTGTGGGGGTGTGTGTATGTACGTTAAAGAAAATATTTTGACCAAAAATATTTATTCATCATTCAAATCAAAAATTGAATTTGTATGCATTGAAATCTGCAATGGTAATGAGGAATGTCTGTTAGTAGTTGTTTATAGTCCACCATGTTTATTCAAAGAAGAAAATTTATTTGAGATAGAGGATACACTGCTAAGATTGAGTATAGTGATATTTTGATTGGTGGTGACTTTAATATCAACCAATTAAATAACGCTACAATGAAACGTTTGTTTAATTATTTTTGTGATAAAGTAAATTTTTCAGAAGTACATAAATACATACAAATTCAATTCACAAAATATTGGGGAATGACCAAGTCAGACCAAAGTCTGATTTCGTAAATGACTTCTTCTTTTGTTTCACTTCAATTTAATGTGAGTACTGAGTAATTCAAATGACTTTCCAACCATATTTTAACTTTTTAGAGTTGCAAAGTAGTATTAGGTGATGACACAAATGATGTTAGTAATAAAGTCGTATTGAATGCATCCCCATTGCTAACAAACGTATAAAAAATTCCAAACGTATAACAATCTCATTGAACAACAAATTTTGGAGAAAGAGAGAACGCTTCTTTAAAAAATATAAAAGAAATCCCTCGCCTTATAACAAGGGTCAGTATGTTTATGCTCGGTACAAAGTACCGTTTTGTAAAAAACTTGATGTTTCGTTAGGTTCCAAAGAGCTATGGAAAATTTTGAAAGAAGCTGGTGTTGCAGGAAATAAGGCTTTGCCTAAATGTCCCTTAGACCCATAACTAATGAGGCCATTTTATGAACAACCTCCTTCTAGCCCTCCACTATCTTTTAATGTCCTGGAAAACGATGATTCATTTTCATTCAATTGTTTTGGTATAAGTGAGGTTATTAATGCTATTAACTCAATTCATTTGAATGCAGTCCGTTCTGATAACATTTCGCCAAAATTCATTAAGTTAATTTTACACATTGTTCTTTTGGATCTTTCAAAAACCTTTCACTGTATTAATCACTCCATCTTAATTTAAAAATTGATTAACAACTGTACCTTTTCCGCAACAGCAATTAAACTTCTGCGAAATTTCTTTAGCAATGGAATTCAAATAGTTAGAACTGATCTTGGTTCTTCAAGTCCACATATTGTGAATTATGGGGTTCTACAGGGTTCTGTTCTTGGACCTCTATTATTTACTTTATTTATTATTAATATGCCAAACATCGTTATAAACTCAAATTTTAACATGTATGCAGATGATGTTTTAATATACCGTTTCTGTGAGCTGGGTTTGAATACTATGTAAAAATGTGTTGTAAGAACAAATGAAGAAATAATCAGCATTCAAAGATGGGTGGACTCAAACAAACTCAATCTTAACCTTCTAAAACTTTAAGTATGTAATGTTCACGGTTGCAGGTTAATCGACTTGATTTTCCAAAAGTTGTTTTAAATTGGCAAAAAGTTGAATACGTTAACAAAGTGAAATACCTTGGTTTTGAAATTAATAGTAATTTAAGTTTCTGTGATGCTATTTCTGAAGCAATAAGAAGAATTTACTATGCACTTCTTTCCTTAAGGAACTTTTTTTTGGATCCCTACGGTGTCCGGAGTATCTAGGGGAAATACTTCAGTTTTCTCAAACACCAAGATGTTTACGGTTGAATGTACCGCGATTTATGCACACCATTGGAGAAAGATCTTTTTTTTTTGTAGAAGCTGTTCTACTGTGGAACACGCTACCAATTTAATTGCAGAGAATAACCTCACTAACCCTTTTCAAGAACAAGATATTTTTGTATTTTTTCAAAATTAAATCAAATAAAAGTTTTCCTTTCTTTCTAATACTAATAATAAAAGATTCATTTATATTTATTTTTATCTTTAATTCTTCATAATTTTACTTAATTTATTAATTTTTTTTTTGTATACGTACACATATATTTAACTGTTATATAGTATAACTTGGTAACGCTTATTTCAATACTATTAAAAGATAAATTCTTGAAGTATTTTGTAATCACCAATAAAGACTAAATACTAAATTACTACATGCATAACAGAACTTTAATTTATATATATTTTCAGTGGTAAAAGTGTCCTCAACCAAAAGTCCGAATTACAAAGAGTGCTTGAAAAGAAACGTGAACGTCAAATCCTCCTTCAACAACAACAACAAGAAGCAGAAAAAATCGAATCCGGGCTCAAAGGTGAACTCAATCGTGTCATCTTGGAGCGAGCTCAAAAGCTTGAAAAACAAAGTATTTCTTCAAACTCAGACATCGAAGATCATGTTAACCCCGAATATTTAAATGCTCGAGCAAAATTACGCAATCGAATCGAGATGAAATAAAATCTTTAAAAACAAAAAAATAAAACTTAAACCAACTTTGTATTAACTGGTTAAGTCTATTTTTTACCTGCTGATGATATTTTATTTATATTATAAAATTTTTATTATTTAATAATATTGAAAAACATTTGGTTCTCAGTCGGAGACCAAAATGTTGATTTATTATTTTTTTAAATTATGTTAAGAACTAAATTGTTTGGTTTTAATTGTATGTTTTGTAAACTAACCTGGTATATTATGACACGTTATCTTTGTCGTGATTATTCCACTTTTATTTTGTACATAAATTGTTTTTCTTTTTAAGTACCTTACCCTATTTAATTTAACAACAAAAAAAAAAATGTAACTCTGCTTATATGCCAAATTAACTTTCGAAAAATCGAAATAATTTTTTTTATAAATTTTAATTTTAGTTTTAGCTTGTAAATTTAGTAATAAGTGTAATTTTAAACGACTAATTTCATTTAATAAACAAAAAATTATAATTATTCCTTTTTTTATTTTGAAAATAAGAAATACATCAATTTTTGTTTTGTATAAGTTACTTGTTACAATAATGCTTTAATTATATTTATAAATCAATGATTAGTTTTGTGTTTTATTTTATAACACTCAGGTCGTATTTTGCAATGTCTAAATAAAATGTTGATTAGTTATGTATCTGACTTCAGGATATAAATGTTTGGTCAAGTGAATGAGCCCACCAGTCAAAGTTATTAATTTGTGGATTTTTTTTTTATCACATTATTACCTTGCTCCAATATTTATGTCTTTATCGGTTAACCACTCATAACTTTATTTATACATTGTGAAACAGGTCCTCAGTGTACTAAGTCTTTTTGTTTTTGTTGATAAAAATAACAGAAATATGAAAAAAAACGTATATATTATGTAAATGTGGTTAAACAAATAACTTTATACAAAATTTATTTAAAATCTAGTTAGATTAAATTATGTTTTTCTTTAAAATACATTATCATAATAAACCCTTTACAAAAAAAAGTTACAACAGTAAACAACAATAATAAAGACAAATATTATAGTTTATTCATTAAATGAATTGTGTTAAAAAAAAAGAAAAGAAAAATATAAATTTACCACAAAATGAACGTAGAAGGACTATGGATATAATTTACATTTTTCTAACATGATAGCAAATTCTAAAATATATTTTTAGCAGGAAGAAAGAAGATTGTTGCCGAAAAAATTATTATAAATCATAGCAACATTTTGTTATTGTCTTCGGGCGTGGAAAGTTTCGCATTGGTTTGGGACAGGCACAATTTGTTTCTGCCTTTTTTTCGAATTCATCGTTAGCCATTCATCGAATCGAATGTTTTTTTTTTAATTGTCAACAGGAACTTCTTTTTGGGCTAGAATATGGTTTTGGCACCTGAAGAACGCTTCAAAATAAAAACAATTCAAAAGAAATTCCGAAAAATAAATAATCTCTCAAACCAACGCATAATATTCTATGAAAATCACCCTTATTAAAATAGTCGTTTAAGTGAAACGACGACGGTAAAAAGATTGGGCTCTAAAATCCACAAATAGTGGCTGAAACAAAACAAAAGCTTCAGGATTTCCTCTGCTCTACAACCCTTTAATGATCATACCACTTCCTTCTGTGTCAGTGAATGTTTCGCAAAGTTGGGAGCGCAAACAAATTAAAAGCATTTCGTCGCTTGAAAAGCAAACTGACATAAGTCAAAATTTGTCGATTTTGAGTTGGGTATACAGAACGAACCGCAAAAACAAATACTAATTTTCTATCAAACCGTCATAAGTATAACTATTAAACTGACATAAAGAGAGACACTTAATTCATTTTTAATGTAGATGACTGTTGAACAGTTTTTTTAAGTTTAACATAAACGTTAAAATAAAGTAAATTTTATTTAATGAATAACAAGGAATATTCATTAAATAAAATTTACTTTATTTTAAGTTATTTAATAAACAATATATTTTTTGACTATAAACATTGCTGGTTTTATTTAAAAACAAAACAAAACGACACTTTTTAATACATTTTCTGATTTTGATTTCAAATTTATAAGATATTTTGATGCTAAATGACATAAGTCTAAATTTTTTTTTTTTTAAATGGCTTTTTTGAAAAATTTCAATATACCACTTGAAAGAAGAAAAAAAAACAATACTTTTTTACTCTACAACTTTTTGGTTTTCATTGAAATTCATAACTAAAATTAATTTTTTAAGTAACAAAAAAATTCAAATAGCTTTTCTGAAAATTCAAGAATTTTGACTTATGTCAGTTTGCTTTTCAAGCAACGATTTGTTGACAAAGTATGCATTGGCTTGAGAGAACCTTAATATTAACGTGAAACATAATAAAATACCTGCCCAACTAAGGTCTTCAAAGGTATATTCGTTAAGATATTAGGAAATATCAAAAACAACTTTATCATGAGAAAGAAAAAAAAAACTAAAACCATACACTTCTTTTAATAACGAAGTTGGTTTTGATATTTCTCATTATGTATCTTTTAAATTACATACATACATGCTTCAATACTACGTTCTCACTAGAGCCGAAATGAGGTAATTGCTCAAACTACAAAAAAGAGTGTTCAAATTAAAAATCAGATAATTTCGTTTGGCAGTTTTCCCAAAATCCTGTAAAATTTTCTTCCGAAAAGCTGGCACATCGTTTTATGATTATAGTGCTTAGTAATATAAAAGTTTGAAGAAAAATCAGTTTAAAAAAACAAAAATATTTTTTGTTGAAAGTTTTGTTTTTGAAAATTAATTTTTCAAAATCCATTCCCAAAAACAGAGCATTTAAGAAAAGCAATAGCCATTGTAATTAAAAATGTTTTTTTTCCATTAGCCAATGTTTTAGAAAATTTTCCAAAAAAACATTTCAGTGGGTAAATTCCTTTCTGATGTAAGTTTCTACGCAGTTTATCACGAATTAGGTATAAGCAAAAATCCGCCGGTGTCTCGTGAAATAAAAATTGTGTCTCTTACTAATAATTTATGTTGGCAAATTAAAGTGTTGATGCCTTATTTATAAGGAAAATATAGTTCAGCTCTCGTGTTCAGAGTTACTACGCCATGGAATAAGAATTTTCCGGGTTCAAATGGAGCAGTAAGCAAATTGCCTTTAGTACCTAATTGCTGACATAATGAATTCCTAAATCCTAATATTTTCTGTACCATTGCATTATTTCTCAAGTATTTGTTCCAGTATTAAAAAAGCAAAGAGTATTTGCTCTATTAAGGGAATAGAGTATAGTTATTTGAGTAAATGCTGATATTAGGTTTGTTCAGTGAAGCTGTTCCGAACAGTTTAGAACAGAAAATTACAACTTTTTGCTGTTCAGTGATAAATTTTCTGTTCTAAACTGTTCTGATTTGCTGTTAATGTTCAGTGAGTCTGTCTGGAACAGTTTGGAACAGACTAGAATACAATTTTTTTCACTTGCTTTTTAGTCAGAGTAGACTACAACAGATTCATGAAAACTGTCAGAATCAGCTGTAGGTAATATTTTGTTCCATCTGTCACGTGACTGACTGTTCTAACTTGTCTGACATTTCTCATGTAAACTGTATTGTTCTGCTCTATTCTGTTCTGCTCTGCTCTGAACTTTTCTTCATTGAACAAACCTATTAAATGATATGAAGCTTTGTTCAATGATAAGTCTCAACCTCAAGATTCTGGTTTTTATAAACAACTTTTGCCAAAAACTTATAAGTAAATGAAATCTTATTTAACATTGTGTGTTATTGTGTGTTACAAGAATCAACATTAAAATTAATCAAAATAAAGTACCTACATAGTTTAAAAAATCGGATGATAAAGAAAACTTATCAATTAATTTCATTCGATTTTGGGAGTCTTTAAGCGTCGAAAATTGGTGGTAGGGGCAAGAGGAGACGATTTTTTGGATTATTGCGTCCAAAAAATGCCAATAAATATCAATTAAAACCTCTATAAGCTCTCCGCAAAAAAAAGAGTAAGGGTTGCCGGCACAGTTTATATGTCGCCCCATTCGAATTCCACCACAAGAGTACTAATAGTTTATATATTTATATATACAAAGGATAAATTTATCTGCTTTGCAGAATATTTTTCCCATACTAATTTTGACAGCTCATTTCTTCGGAGATGAAATTATTTGGTTTCTGAGGTTTATCCTTTGAGTATGTATAATATGGAGTGCTCGTTCGTATTTCTAACCTAATACATTGTAGTACTTAAGACTACTATAGGGGGCGTTGTTTTATCTTCATAACAGTGGAATATTTGACAGCTGTAATTTTTTTTTTTTTTTTTCAAATTTTCAATGTGTGACGGATTAATAAATAATCACTTATAAAGAATAGCTGAAAGCGAATGCGAACACATGAATTTTATTTGTTTACTTATTAATAATTTTTTTTCACACAAACAAAGCTAAGACCGTCACGTCGTGGCTGCCATCTGAGAAATACCGCTCTATTCTATAATAAAATTGAATATCCGACCTCTATCATGGTTACGCATTTGAAATATAAACGAGCACTCCATATTATTGGCACTTGGCACCACGCCACGGTACCTAGCAGTCAAAGTGTGAACTTGCAGTTGGAGATAGACTTTTTTTCGATTTGACGTTCAATGTATTTCCCATAAGAAAAAAAAACAAAAAAGGGCTCGAAAAACATTAATTTTACTAACAGAATTTACATGAACGTGTATCAATATTATGTAAAAGCATAATAATATGTATTTATTTGCCAGTCAGGTGAAAAATATATCAAAAAACATAAATAATAATCCTGTGTAATTTTGCCTCTATATGAAAAACAGAGTACTATTATGGTGGAAGTCGAATCTAAAAAGTGGGAGCAATTCGGATTGCTTATGGAGGTTTTAATTGATATTTATCGATATTTTTTGGTTGCAATAATCAAATAATAGTCTTCTCTTGCTCCTACTACCAATTTCGTATGCTTAAAGACATCCCCAAATCAAATTCTACACCTCAAACATTAAAAAAAATACTCGCCATGATAGTACTATGTTTTTTATATACAAAGGTTTATCCGAGTTTTCCGACGTTGCATGAATACCTTTATTGTGAATTGTGATGTAGATGTAGTACAAATAAGTCAAAAATGTAATCGCAACCTTAAATTTATACCAACCGCTCTTCTTACCATCTGTTGGACAATAGCAAAAAAAAAAACTCAAACCAACCCTGCCATCTGACGTCGAACACAAGAACAAAATAAATCCTACCCAACTCTACCAACACATCGAAAACAATTCATACGTCATAATTTCGTGATAGATTTTTCGCTGAGCAAAAGGTCGTTCATGGAACAATTTTATTCGTCAAGAAAATAAAATTGCTTTTACATTATAAAATAGTGCTGTGAAAATTATTTCCATTGGAAAAAACAGTGATAGGAAAATAATTTTAATAATTACCAATCAAAATTTCAATCTTAAAAGTGAGTTAAATTATAAATTTTCACAATTTTATTCGAAAGAAAAAAAAAAAATTGATTGAAGTGCAAAAAATGTGTCGAGGGCTTCCCGAATTTAATATAGAAAAAATGTGTGTGCCAGAAAAGTGCGACTATATAACTTCTACGAAAAGATTAGGATATTTGTGTTGTGTCGACTCTGTCTAACTTACCACCCGTGGTTTCAGTCTCCATCTTTAAATTATATTAATTTTAGTTAAAAAAAAAAAACATCTTTATTTTCCAAAAATTCATTTTCCATGAAAAAATTTCAGTTTTTTCAAGTTGCAGCTTACGCTACGCTTAACTATTTATGAGTGCGTGTGGTTTTCCAGAGTAAAGTTTTTTTTTCAAAATTATTTTTCGATTCCCTTGACAACCCTTGCCCCAATATTCTGCTCATACATAGTTTGGTAACAACTTTTACTGTGAAATTGACAACATGGAAGCAACATAAATGCTAGTGCTCCATCTGAAATAATCTTATGTGTGGTTTTCTTGAGCTGGACATTCAAAAAAACTTTCTAAAAAAAAATATAAGCAAAAAAATTAAGAAATTAGGAAAATTTTTTCTTCCGAATGTGCGAGCGAGGCCACACGTCGTCGATGTTGTTGTTGCTTTTGGGCTGAAGCTTAAAAGCGGCAGATGTTCGGTCACAATAACAACAACACACTTGCTTGGCCAAACAGGGTTGCTTATGGCTTTGCCTTTGACTCAACCAAAATGAATAGAAGAATACAAACTGCAACCTAAAAATACCTGTTCAATTCAATTGAATGCAATCTGTACTTCTTCTCTGCCAGTTTATTTAACACAAGAAAAAAAAAGAAGAAGAATGGTTATGCTACGAAAAGAAAGCGCAAAAATTTCAAAGGATGCATTGCATTTATATGCAAATTGTGTTCTTTTATTGTAGGTTGGTTGTAAAAGAAAATAACAATAGGTAGAAGTTATCTACTGTGAATGGAACACAATATCTTTTTATGTTGAGTTTGTTAATTAATTTAGTTTTTTTTTTACAAGATTCATATTTTCATATGCATTAGGTATTCCCATTGCCATAAAATTTTGTACATAGAGTATTTCACAACTTATTATAATTGATAAGAAAACTCACTTAAAGGCCTTATTTAATTTGGTTAATGTAAAATGAACATGCGTAAAAAAATTTAGTCAAATTAATAAGATAATTGGTGAACTTATTAAATTGTATCATTTTGGAAGTAAAAAAAAAATTCATTCATGATATAGCTCTTAAATGGTTGTTGAAGAAAAAGCATTCATAGCTGATTGATAAAATATTTCAGAATGCGACGGAGCTGGAATGTAGTATAGGTATCAGAAATGCTGTAGCAGTCAAAGTCCTTCTAAGGATCCGACGCATTCTGAAGTCAGTAACTGATAGCTAGTCCTAAAGTCATGTAAAGAAAGGGACTTTTCTATAAATGTTTTATTCCTCCCATTTTATTTAGGTTTTTTTTTTGTTGCTCCCAGAATAGGCGCGAAAAAAAATATCCATAAGACCGGATTTTCAGTATTCCAAGGGAAATTGGGTTTGTTTAGGTACATCCCTTTTAAAACCGTTCATTATAGATAGTTACCTATAGTAGAACGCAGGCGACCATATATTTATCTTTTTTTTTTTGAAAGATTGTCACATGTCAAACGGAATATACCATTTCTGATAAAAGTGGTCGGACTTGCTCCATTAACCAATATAAGTCTGCCTGAACATTGTATACGTAAAGAGAAAAGTACAAGCCCAAAATGCAATTAAAAAAGTAAACTTTCTAAACGAAGCAACCCAAAGAGTCTTGCCTGACGAAAGGTTTTGTGTATTCTTTTAAAATAGGTTAGCATATCATTTTTTGAAATAAGCGATGAGATAGGTAAACTTACGGTTGCCTTCCGTATACTCCTATGCAATTTGGAAAATAACTTCTGACTAAACAATTTTATAAAATCAAACAAACCATCGAAATTCCTCAAAATAAAGACGAAGTTCGAATTTTATTAAAAGAAAAACTCGATGGATATATTTAGATCCACATGCCTTCATAAATGTAGTTCATGATTTTCTGTACTTCAATTTTACTAACGCCACCCGGACAGATTTATTATTATATTTTTAACTCAATCTTTTTGTTTACTTTTTGTTTTCTATTTTCAGAAGCCGAATCGCTCTCCTAGAGATATATAATAATTTTCATTTAGAAAGACAAAACAACAACAACACCACAATATAAACATAAAATAACAGTACAAATTTAGATTAACATCCGAACGTGTTGTTGACATTAAAAGAAAAAAAGGGTTAAAAACTTAAAAAAAAGGAGATTATTGAATCTCAAAATCACTACAACTGTATCGATAAAAATATAAGTTGTTGATTTTAAATTCAATTGGGAGACTTAAACTAATATTATACTTGTGATAAAAAAACAGAACAACATCGTAAGCAAATATGCTTATAAACAACCCAGATGCGCTTAAAAATTGGCTTGAGATAATATTGGAGCCGCTGTAAGTATTAAAGATTTAAAAAATATAATAAATGTTAATTTGAAATTCAGTAGCTGTAGCATTAAAACAAATTACAGGTATCTATTTAAAAAGTAGTCCTTGTTATTTGGCTGCATATGCACTCCTTTTCAACTGAATAGGCACAAAATCTTTTCGAGAGATTAAGCTTTGTATATGAAGAGCATAGTACTATCATGGCGAGTATTTTTATTGCTGCTCCGACCCTGGTGGTTTTTCAAGGAATTTGATTTGGGGAATCTTTCAAGCACGGAAATTGCGAATAGGAGCAAGAGGAGACTATTATTTCGATTGCCATAACCAAAAAATATCAATTAAAACCTCCATAAGCTCTCCGCAAAAAAAAAAAAAAAATTAGGAGGGTTGCCCTGACACGAGATGCGCCCCATTCGACTGCCACCATGATAGTACTATATTTTTCATATACAAAGGATTACATAAGTGTTATTCCTCGTATCTGAACTAACTAAAAAATAGCTTTTACACAGCCTCCAATTTGAGTGAGAAGAACAACAGAAAAAATAACAAGTTAATACCAATATCCACAAGTGATATGAATTTTTCCCACTCTTTTTTTCCGGCATAGGAAGTTAAGAAAATTTTAATTATTTTCCTTCTTTGTTTGCTAAACGATGGTTTCTTCGAATTTTGCATTTAATTTTCAGTTATAGGAACACACGCTGGATAATGGAAAATCCTAACACAACTTCCTTTCTTAGTTAAGCAGAAGAAGCCAACAAATCTTATGCAATATAAAAAACAAAAAAAAAACATGCGCTTTTTTATCATCAATGTTTATACCACATTTTTGTTTATTTTTCGGATAATTATATAGATTGCACTTTTTCATAAGTTTTTATTTTTGTGCAAGTGCACGCATACAGAATACCAAGCAACCAAACGTCTGTTTTAAACCTTTAACCATAAAAACAAAACAGATTGGCCCCTACTTTGTAACTTTATGATATCTTCGAATCTATTCGAAAGTTGTTTTTAATGTTTTTTTTTTTTTTTTTGAAGTGGTACTTTATTATTTTTAAGTTAACAAGTATCTCCTCACTGATGAAAGAGTGAGTGCAAACTTTGCGAATTCGAAGAACAATCGAATAACATAGTTGGATCCCTGAATTTAATTTTTTTTTTGTTTTATGTCAGTCTTACAAGTTTTTGTCGCTAAAAAGTTTGATTTCGTTTAAAACATGAACATGAGCTTATAATTAGGTTTGTTCGTTGAGCCCTGAAGTCACCCTGGGGTCGCCCTAAAGCGATTTTTGAAAAACCTGAACTTACCCAGACAATGAAATTCTGTGTTTTTTGAGACCTAGGGTCGCCCTGAAGTAGAACTAGGTTTTTTGCTGTGGCGAGTTGAGGTAAAGAATAAACTGTCAAAGTGACACGAGCTTGAAGCATTTGTTTTGTTGTGGCAGGTAATTGTTTATTAATCAAGTACAAACAAATCGAACAAATAAATTAAATTCAACAATAATAGATAGAAGTAGAAATGGAAACATTTTGTCGACTGTGCAACGGGTGAATCCGTAAATATTTCAATTTAAACTATTAAAGCACAGAGTAGAAAATTCATGTTTTTCTGGTTTGAATGTGACAATTGTAAGCCCTCAAGTGTTTTTTGAGGACTGAAAAACCCGAGTTTTTTTGACAACTCTTGGGGTTGTTAAGAAAACCTGGGTCAATCCAAATCCACCACAAATAACTTCCTTAACATTTCATTAAAATTTGAGTAAATAATAGGCGAGTCTCACCAAATAAAACCTCACGAGGGCTCAATGTCAATTTGACACAATTTGTTGGGAAATCAATTGCAAAAATACATGTGTTAGAATTCAAGAACTTAGCTTCACTTCACTTTTGCTTTAAATATTTACTTTTTAAAAGGGAACACTTATCAAAAGGAATGAAAAAGTACAGAAAGTTCAATTTTTTTATATATGTAGGTTTCGTTTTTATTTTGTTGTGTTTCGTTTTGTCCTTACTTAGCGTTTTTTTTTTTTGGAAAAAATTATTTTTTCAATAAAAAGTGCCAACCCATTATGAGTTTTCGGTTTACAATACAAAAACGTGCTTCAAAATTGTGCTTCAATTCTTGTGTTTTATTCTGAATGCGTTTGAAATTGTTTGTTTGGTACTAAATAACAGTTCTTCTTCTGAAAAAGAGAAAAAAAAAATAAGCGAGCGCGCATTTCAGCATTCTAGTTTTATGAATATTTTCCTCTTAACAGCTGTTGTTATATTAGATAGATAAATGTAATTCATTTTCCATATTGTATGTGGTATATTATTTTCCATGCATTTTTCACATTAGTTCTGCGTACATTAAATAAATAAACCTTTGTATATGGAAAACATAGTACTATAATGGTGAGTGTCGAATGGGGTGAAATCTAAAAAGTGGGGGCAACCCTTACTCTTTTTTTTTGCGGAGAGCTTATGGAGGTTTTAAAGGATATTTATTTATATCATTGGATGCAATAATCCAAAAAATAGTCTCCTATTGCCCCCACCACCAATTTCCGACGCTTAAAAACTCCCAAAATCGAATTATAACCTAAAAATTTGTAGCGCCTCCACAAGGGTCAGGGCAATATTAAAAAATAATCGCCATGATAGTACTATGCTTTTCATATACAAAGAATAAACCGACAAATATACATATCTACATACTTTTTTGGTTTTTGACGTGGCGATTTCTTTATTTAAACAGAACGCGGCCAGATTTCAGCGTTCTAAGTTCATGAATAAACGCCTGTTTTTTGGTAAGATAAATTGAAACGTACGTAGACTTAAAAACCTTAAAAGCGTTGAGAATAACCGGTCATAAGTTTATTATTTTCCATATATTTTTTCACTTTTGTTTTGCATCTGAAAACCGGAAAAAGGTATGAGCAACTATAAATTCAAAACGAAATAAAACATATTAATTTCCCTTACCCAACTTACTATCATCAAAAATAATATCAACGGATAAAAAATGGCAGAGAAGCCGACGGGCAGATTTGCATATCGCTCCGTCGGCGTCGCGTCGCCGGACCACGCTCTGTTTAACAAGACATTTAGCTTTGTAAAAATGAAAAGCATAGTACTATCATGGCGATTATTTTTTAATGTTGCCCCGACCGTTGTGGTGGCGCTGCAAAATTTTAGGTAATTTGATTTGATTGGGCCATTGGAGAGTCTTTAAGCATCGGAAATCGGGAGTGGGAGCAAGAAAAGACTATTATTTGGATTATTGCAATCAAAAAATATCGATTAAAGCTTCCACAAGCTCCCCGCAAAAAAAATTGAGTTAGGGTTGCCCCCATTTTTTAGATGTCGCCCCATTCGACTTCCACCATGACAGTTCTATGTTTTTCATATACAAAGCATTTAGACTCGAGCCAATCGCCTCCCAAATTCTTGCTTTTTCTGATATATCCTAAAACTCCGGGTTCCGGATTAATTGACTGTACTAATTTCAGCTGAAAACTGGTTCCAGTTGAACTTATTTATCGCGGAGCCGACGGTCATCTGCGCGTTCTGACTGCGTTCTGTTTGACTTGCTCTAAAAAGTCCTTGTCGAACTTTCTATATCTTTGCGGTCAAAAATCGATAATTTCCATATAAATTATCGACAAACGCGTCAGATCGCGCTCTGTTTGACAAGGCCCAAAGGAAATATGCAAACAAAATGTAAATTCTATTGTGAACGGATCATATTTTCAAGGGAAAATGAAATGTCAAATCCTCGTGGCCTCAACCCTCAACCACAAATTGCAGTGTTTAATTTTAGTAAATAACTTCGCCGCCATTAATTTGTATACATTTTTATTCTTCTTTCTTTTTATATGATTTATAATATTTTAATCCGTGCAGCTAGCCAAATAAATATTACAATCATAATTATTGTTTTATTAAATGTTGCTCTTAAATATAACAATAAACTATTTTATAATCTTTCATGAATATTATCTTCAAAATTTACTGTTAAAAATTTGGTTAAAATAATGCCGTTCAACAAGTTTGCTTTTATTAATAATTTTATTTACTTGGAGACATAAAAGGAAATGTGGCAAAAAACCATAGATCTTATACAATTTAAATCTTTAATTTCATCATTGATATACAAAGATAATTATAGTGAAACAACAATTTTTTCAGATTCTGAAACTACTGATGAGAAAGAGGAGAGGTTAGATATTTTTGTTTTATTTTTATAGTGAAATGAAAGTACATTATGTGTCTATTAATTAATGGCCTCCCAAATGGCCAATGCATCAGGCATAAGATAACACATTGCTTGCCCTTCGCTTGTGTTTCTGTTTTAGCGATTTTGATGGATTGTCATTTGTCCAAAACCCAATTTCACAGTGCAGACTAACTCAGTAAGTGGAATTTAGGTTTGCGATAATGGAGATTTTCGCTCTGTTTTTGAACCTGACTATTTACTTATTATGTCTTCCACTAAACTATTATTTGCGGAATATTCCATTTTAAGGAACAACTGTCTTGCAAAATGGAACTGTGAACTGTAAAGACGTATTTCAGGTCCTACCAACTCTTCCACTTTTGATTTCTCTTCAACCGTTCTTCGCCAAGTAGTTAAAGGTCAACCCACTCGTTTGTATAAGCGGGTTCCATGGAATAGGTTTTAACGTTGCAGTCAAATTTGTTGACCATTTATTATACAGACTCGACTATTTTGAGTCACTTATTTGAATAGGCGAAATAGCCTTGAGTATTCTGTAACTGTGGACTGGTTCTAAAGAACTCTCTCATTTTTCACGTATCGTCCCAAAGCTTTTTTTTGTTTAAATTCTATCTAGATTGAAATCTAGAAGCAGTCCCTTTTTCATTTCAGTTTAACAAATATTCATAATAATCTTTATGGGCTTATAAAAAAACATATTTATGTCTGACTTACATAAGTGCTCATGTTGATCCATAAATATTTAAGTTTCGTTTTAGCAAATGGACATAAGAGTTATGAATTATTATTTTCTTAAAATTTAAACACCTCTGATAATTAAAATAATGATAATTCACATATTCTATTTTTATAGTTGTGATGCTGACTCATCTGCACTAGCCCGATATGTTTTGGCTCTTCTTAAAAAAGAGAAGCCCATCAATGACTTGAAAAACGTCATGGTCGAGCAGCTAGATGTTTTCCTAGCCGAAGAAACAAAACCATTTGTTGAGCGCCTATTCAATGCAATAACATCAGAAGAATATTTATCCATTATGCCCACGCCAGCCACCGGAAATGAGGCTGGAATAAGTGTTCCTGCCGCAGCCATAATTGGTATTGACAGAGAACTAACACCACCATTAGATGATGTGAGTAATGATAGCCTTCCAGATGACACGATACTCATACCCAGCACACTATTATTGCAGACTAAAACCAAAGAATTGTTAAATAAAATTGAAGAAAGCAACAGTACCCCATCTACGGGTGAAGTTGTTACAGAAACTCCCTTGGCTTGTGTTGAACCCATCACAACAACAGACATTTTATCATCGTCCTCGTCGTCGCTACCAATTGCACCTCCACCACCATTAATGGGTCCTACCAAGAGCGTGAGTCCATTCAAAGCCACTTCAGATAAGGAAAACCAGCCTCGTGAATCACGCCGTCGAAGAGCATCTCTGAGATCCAGATCTAGGTCACGGTCAAGGTCAAATGATCGCATATCGCGAAGGTCTAGATCACGAGACCGTCGGCAGAATGAGCGTGAGAAAAATACTCGGCAGATTAGGAATAAATCTCCACCTCTGCATGGTGATAGAAGGGATAGAAGAGTTCCTGATCGTCGTCGTGGACCTCATATGAATGATGAGCGATCTCCCAGAGTTAATTTTGTCACGAAGAACAGAACAAAAAGTCATTCAGCATCCCGCAGCAGATCCCCTTCAGTGGAGAGACGTAAGGGAGGAGGTGGAGGATCACCATCCACAGGCATGCACACTAGGTCACCAGTGTATCATAATGAAAACTCGAAGAGACAACGTTGCCGTGACTTTGATGAAAAAGGCTATTGTGTTCGTGGAGAAACATGTCCTTGGGATCATGGTATAAATCCAGTGGTTTTTGAGGGAATCAATAATTCTGCATTGATAAGCATGTCCTTGAGGGAATATAATCCAGATGCACCTGATCTTTGGCAGCGTGGATCATCCTCTGCCGCTGCGCCTTCGGGAACAAACAGTGGAACTACTAGTAGCGGTTCTGTTGGAAATCCATTCAGTTCTGGGCCACGAAATAATTTCGCACACAAAAGTGGTAATGGGGCTCTTTCTGGTGTATACCCTCGTGCTACTGGTGGATCTGGTGGTTTTCGTCCCTCAGGCCCAATCTTTCCCTTCCCACTTAATGCTGCTGCTACTCCGCTTCAAAGAGAGTTGATTCCCGTACCGGTAGTTGATGCAAATGGATCAGGGGGTGATATTTCGGCAGGTCAGTCGAAACGTCGTTACGATCTAGAAGACAGCGTTGCCATAGCAGAGGGTCCTAGCAAGCGTAAACTGCCGCTATCAAGTCGTCTTGGACCACGCATCACCAATATACAAAACAACTGCTCTTTGGAGTTGCGCAAAGTTCCACGGGGAATGAATACTATTGCTCATCTAAATAATCATTTCGCAAAATTCGGAAAAATAGTCAATATTCAAATTTCGTACGATGATGACCCAGAGGCTGCTATTGTTACATTCTCCACTCATGCTGAGGCAAATGTAGCTTATCGTAGTACAGAAGCCGTCCTGAATAACCGATTTATCAAGGTATTTTGGCATAGTCAGCAGGATGGTATGTCAGGTGGTGGTGGTGGTGGAAATCCGCAAATGACCAACCTTATGAAGGATGACGGTGGTGCTAGTGCCCCAGTCAATGGTAGTGTACGAAAGAATTCCCAGTATCACCTGAGTAATATCTCGACAGTTCCCACACCATCTGCTGATGCAGCTAAAACACCAGTATCCATGCCAAACACCCCAGCCACGCCAACACCGGCAACGACGACAGCTTCCAACAATTCGCCGACAATCGTTGCAGCTGCTCATGTTCCACCACCATCGCTGCGTGTCAAGAACAATACTCAACGTGTAACACAAGCCACCACTGCTATCATTCGCAAAAAGCAGGAAGAACAAGCTAAAGCAGTTGTTCAGTTAGCAAATGGGTTACGAAAGCGCAAGCACGAACTTCTTCAAGGTTATGTTAAACAAATGAAATCGGCTGTTGAACTTGTTGAACGGTGTGAACCTCACGATCCACAGCGTGTCAAAACAGTGGAAACAATAAAAGTTCTCCAAGCTACAATCGATAAGCTGCGGAAGGAAATTGCTACCGAACAAGTGCAAATGGCTGCACAGATTCAAAATCAACAGCCTCCTTTGAAGAAAACTAAGGAACAACAAAAGAAGGAACTGCTCGATATCGAACTCGAGCTTTTTGCACAACAGCAAGAGGGAAACGACACAACTGCCATACAAAAGCGCTTGGAAGATCTGCAGCGCAGTCTAGGTGTCGGTTCTAGCACTAAGCCACATTTCCCATCGAGTGCAGCAAGGCCTAATAAGCATATTCGTCCCCAGTTGCCAGCAGCCGGATCAACTAGTGTTGATAGAAGACCAAAGTCAATTGTCGTTACCGGTTTTGCGAGTGAAGACTGCGATTTAGTTTTGGCGCATTTCAAGGTAAATATACAAAATGAATTGACTAATATTTTTTTTTATTAATTTTTTTTTTTGTAATTTATAATAAAAAAATACGTTTTAGCAATTATAAAAAGTGAATAGTATTTTCATTCTACTATTTAAAAAAATTTATTGTTTGGAATCAGTTATTGTAATACGCTGCTGGCAGTATCGCTCGCAGCGATCTCTGAATTAATTTAAATTTAGTAAAACGACGAATCCTAGAGAAAAACAAAACAAATTTTTTCATTATAGAATTGAGGCTGTAAGATGCAAAAGTCGCGTAACCCATTTTTTTGCCTTGAATTATATTTTTGACTCCTGCTCTTGTATTTATGAATTAAAATTTATCTATTCATATTTCTTTAATGTGCAAGCTTAAGAAAAATGATTCTTTACTCTCTTAATTAGGGTGATGATTGCTCCAAAACTATAATTCCAAAAAGGAAAACTTGAGCAAAGACAAAATCCCCAGAAAATCTAACAGAAAAAAAAATCCCAAAATAAGCAACACAATTAGTGAATTACTTGAGTATTAAACACAAAAAAAATAATCATAATTCAAAATAATTCTTACAAACAAAAATATCATGTCATAAATAAAATATTAGCATTAGCATCAAATATTAGCTAGTGAAATTCATCATTGAATTAAGTTTTGTTGATCTCATTCTCCAATCTCTTTTTCGACATTTTTTGATATATATTCATGCACGATTAATTCAATTCTGCTGTTAAAATAATACATTTTCAAAATATATTCTAAAATTTGTTTTTTTTTTTTAAAACAGATATCTTTTTTTATATATTTTTATGGAATACTCTAACCTTCCCCACAGTGTACATCTAATTTTTAGAAACGTCAAAAAATGCAAATTAAAGCAAATCCGATCATTGTAAATGTTTCCTTGCATTAGCTAACACTCTAATTTTTTTAAGCCATGTTTTATTTCTATTTTTAGCTTTGTTTCACTTACCCATAAGTAATTAAAAAGTATTTAATTAAATTACGTTAGTATTGTAGAAATTTATGAGCGATTCATAAGGTCCGGTGTTAAAAAAAAACCAAGTCTTTGAAAAATTTAATGGTTCAAAAGTTATTTATTTTATTCTGTTGAATAAATAGCTTTGGAGTCCCCTACTTATCATCTGTGGAAAAAAACAATGTGTTATTAAACAAAAAAAAACGAGAAAAGTATACTGAATGACTCGTACAAAAATACGGTTTTTCTATTAAAAAGTCATAACTGCAGATCATTAACATGAGATAGACATTTTTTCATCTACTAGCTTTTTTACAAATTTTTCAAATTCTTTGTGCCACATGTTTTTGTTATTTTTATTTTAAAACAAAATCTTTTTATACATTTTTCATGTTTTTTTTTTTAAACTAGTATCAACTGCTACTGACATGCAAAATGAATGATAAACCAAAAAGGCTTTTTAAATAATCTCAAAATGTTACTTGAAGCAAAGCTCCACAACTTTTTGATTATCAAGATCCAGTTGCACAAGTTTTGGTTCATTTTTTTCACTCACCGATTTTGGCGAGTTAAATTATAATCATCGAGTTTTTTAATTTAAGGAAGAGAGAAAAAATTGATTATCTCTTTTGAATTTTTGGTACCGTTTTTATTTTTGTAGTCGATTTCGTTGAAAAAACAGTACCTACTTCAATTAGTTTTAGTCAAGTAGAAATTAAATTTTCGCACAACAATACCTTGACATCTTAATCGCAAAGATTCGTTAAAGACTTTTGAAGAAGATTGTTGAATTGGTTGAAAAACGTCATTGGACATTATATTAAAAAAGGATTTCAGCAAATTTATTGTTTCGTAAAGTATCTACCTCAGAATTTTGAACTTATTAAACTGTTGCAATCTAAAAATGATGAAAAATGAAAAAAAAAAAACAATTTTCAACTTTTTCCGACCGTTTTTTTTTCGATGTGAGAGTTTACAAAACGTGGCTAAATTTCTGCATCTGGGCACAAAAAACTAGCCTTTCTAGTAAAAAAATTATTTTTTTGATTCATCAAGTGAGCTTGACACGGTCATCACCTTATACTTGATTTTAAATAAATTGCTCTTTTACTGCGATTTAAAGAGCTAAAATTATTGAAACCTTAAGATATTGAATTTATTAAATTTTTTTCGAATATTAATATAAAATATTTTAATTTACATAGACTTTCGGCGAGGTGATGAAGCACGATATAGAAAAGTCTATTCCACAGCTTATAGCTACATATGCTACTCGCCTAAACGCTGAACAAGCAGTTCTTCGCGGAAAGGTCTTTAAAGATAAACGCTTACAGGTTCGTCGCAAAAAAAAACTTAACTCACAAACTTAGTATATAAAACATTAATTTGTTTTTATTTAGATTGCATGGGCACCCATAGTTCAAACTTCTACATCACTAACACTTAACAAGTCGATCTCGGAGAACAACAACATCACCGAAGGCAAGTCAACCGATAAAAACAACACCAGCAATAATAATGTCAACAGCGATATGGACACTACAGACATCCTGCCAGAACTTCGCCTTGAAGATGAAGAAGAAGACGATGAGTCTGAGGATCGTTCTTGGCGCCGTTGATAGCACTACACCTACGCATTTGTAGGCTCCAAAAACACCTTTATATTCATAGTTGCAATCAGTCCTTCAACTTCTTCGTGACTGATAAGAAATATGTTTTATAATATAAAATGATTAACAAACCTATTATAATATAACTGCAAAACGCTTTTTAAAATATATATATATATAAATAAACAAAAAATACAAATATAGTTAAAAGAAAAAGAAAAGAAAAAGCGTGCTCAGCAACACCTAGACTATGAGATATATATTAATTATATAAGAATATTATATATATTATGATGTAATGTAAATTAAAACATTTTTTTAGATAATAATACTTAGTAAAAATAATTAAAAATAGTCTATATGTTAGCATATATACATACAACATAGAGTCTAAAGAGCAATGCAATTCTTTTTTTTTTAGAACAACAAAAAAAAGTAAAAATATAAGTATTGCCGTATGAATTTTTAATGGAAGCTGATTTATGTATAAAAAAACAACAACACTATTTTTTTTTTAATTTTAATTTTATTTAAACTTTTGTTATGCTTTTAACAAAAAAAATATGTTTTTGCATCCATTTAATCGAGTTGACATTTAAATATTTTGTTTGCAGGATAAAAACAATAATTGTAATTAATTTTACTTTCAATAGTTTATTAAGATAACATACAATATTATATATTATATTCTAAAGAAAAATATGAACTAAAAAATCAACAACAATAGAAACTAATAATAATGAAATATAACAAAAAAGTGCAAGTTTTTCATACAAAAAATAATATTCTCGAAAAAAAAACGTAAAAAATAAAATAAAAAAGGTAAAATTTAAAAAATCCAAAAGAAAGAAAAGTAAGCAAAATTATTTAAAAAAAATTCAAAAAAAAAAAGGAAAAAGAAAGACACATACACTTAAGGTGAAAATATAAAAAGAAACTGAGTAGTTTACTCAACAATTTTTTTCAAGCAAACTTTCTGTCTTTTACTTTGGGGAGAAGATTTTTATCTTCTGGGTGGGTTGATTAATAAACATTTTAATGGGAAGATATTTCTTGCTGATATAAAGGATAAAAGTTTGTATTTACGAGTATGTAAGTATCAATTGTCACTTCTGTTTGTTTCTTGAAAATTAAACAATTTTTGCTGAAGGAGACAATTTGTAGTGTCGGCCTATACCAAAGAGTGCGAAGTATCGTATTTCATGGTGGATTCTCTCAAACAATAAGGAAAGTAAAAGAAAAGGAATCAGTTCTATCACAAATTCCATTTTAGTTTATAACGAGTTAGGTGATTTTGCCGGAATTTTTATTATTTCCGTGTTCATTCGACCCAATCGATTTGAAGTACTTCATTGCATGCAAATGGCATGCGTTTAATTTCGACTGAGAGAATTTCCGATCAGCTGATCGGAGAACTACCTCGAAGCAAAATGTCTCCGATTTGTAGAACTTCGGAGAGAATTCCGCTCCGACACGGTTACCTCGATAAGGCCGATTAAGTCGCACTTAATAATTATTTAGCTATTCGCTCGAAATTTTTAATTCAGCTATCATGAGTATCCAGAGAATAAATTCATTCATTAAGCTGTGTCATTAATCGCGTTCTATGGGGTATAATTTGCATACGAGGTGAGGGCCAGCAGTTGCAGCTGATGCAACAACATTTCAGATGTACCTATCCTATGTTCGGAAATCAAATCCCTTGTCTATCCGACGTTCACCCTAACGCTGGCATTTATTTTCCCAATGTTTTCGGAAGCTGGTCTATTATGTAAAACGTAAATTTCCATCCATACTTTAATTTAATTTTTGAAGTTTCGAAAGACAAAACTTTCGAAATTATTCGTTTGTGTGTTGAAATATGACACTTCGGTTCGGTGAATTTTTTTTAAACAAAAAACAATGGGGCATATTCATAGTCAAATTTAAGAACCATAAACTCCAGGTTAGCTTAGAAGAGACAAAGAAACAACTTGTCAGACGACTATGAATATGCCCCAATGTCCTAACTCCTAACCGACCGCACCATAGTGGCAAACTGTTTTTTTTTTTTGTATGTGCTAAGAAAGGATCACATCTTCAAAGCACCACGATAAAGAGAAACTCAAACCTGGCAATAATTTTGTCTGTAGTTCGGTGAATACTTTTACTGTTGTTCGGTCTGAAATAATTGATTTTGAGTGTGGTATGGGAATGATTTCCTTTAAAGGACAGACTACATTAGAAAATGAACTACAAAGGAAAAACAAAAAAATTCCAATTATTCTGGTTGAATAGAACTGTAGGCATCTTACTTTAGAGTTGAGTGTGTTGATAATTCGAAATTTGTGCGTAACTTGACGCCATGAGGGCCCAGTGGTAGAAAAAAATTGGCCCCATGCTCCTAAAAAACTCTCATTAAAGAAAATTTAATTTTGAAATATTTTTCGTATCACTCATTTTAAATTAAAAAATTATCACGCAATCGTCCGGACCCCTAAACCTTCCAGGGCTATTTATCCGAAGTTTGTATTTAAAAGTTGTTGTTCTGTTTCCTCTGTGGCGCATCCATTTTATTCCAAGAATTATCAAAGTAAAGAAGTATACATTATTAATATATTGTTAAGTATTTTAAAGTTAAAATAGAAGGATAAATGAAATTTCTAAGGCTGGTATTCACCGAGCGCTCTTGAGTTTAAAAGCTCTTAACTCAAAATACTTTTATATGAAAAACATATAGTACCTACTATCATGCTGAGTATTTTTTAATGTTGCCCCGACACTTGCATTGACGATGCAAAATTTAAGGTGTAGAATTTGATTTGTTGCGTCTTTAAGCATCATAAATTGGGAGTAGGAGCAAGAGGAGACTATTATTTGGATTATGGCAACCAAAAAATATCAATAAATATTAATTAAAACCTCCATAAGCTCTCCGCAAAAAAAAATTTGAGGAAGGGTTGTCTATGTACTATGTTGGTTGGACTATGTTTTTCATATATACCTACGTACAAAGCAAAATATCCTTGAAGGAGGATTATTTGATCACATAATTTTGCTGCCCTATCCAAGTGTCTTCATTAAGTAGGTTCTGAATCGCATATTTACTTTGATTCAATTTAAATTTACAAAATACATACATATGTATGTACCTCCATGTCTCAACTAAATCTTGTGTTTCGTAGGTAACGTGACATGAAAAATAAAGGGTAAAATAGAATTTCTTTTTAAATCAAATTGATTGCTTTGGGACTCAGCGCAGACTTTAGAATCAAGATGTTATTACATATAGGAGCAAGTATGTGCGACCGTGCATTTTATGTAATTCTGACATCACAACTTAAAATATATCCATTTTATATTCAAATCAGTTCTCTCACCTGTTGCATTGCCGTATATATATATAGTAATATAGAAAATACGTAGAGTTGTTTTGACTTTTCACAGCACATGTAATTTATGTAACCTATCCAATTTGGAATGCTCAGGTATTACAGGTAGAGTATATTATGCCATATCCACCTCTGAATGCCACGACTTCCAATTTGCATACAATCTTGCCATCTCCACCTACTCATCAAATATCATATGTTGTACATGTTCCTTTTTCCTTATACTATATTCCCAAGCAGAGGAACGATAGAATCAAATGTTTGTACGCAAAGAATCCCTCTGAAATCCCGACTTTCTCTGCTTTTGCACTTGTGAGGACTCTTTATATTTTTATTTTTCTTTTTCTTTCCGATTTCAATTCACCTTTATTACTAAAATACGTGACTGAAATCTACAAAAAATCAAAACTCACCTCCAACCCCTATTTCGAAATGATAAGCAGCAAACCCCAAGGTTCAATGAATGAAATTGATGAATCCATTTTCTTTATTGCATCACTATAATGAAATACATGTCCTCTGGGGTAAGGGTAAGAGTTGCGTGAATGGGACACCCTTTTTACATTACATATGAAACTTTTCAGTAAAAAAAAACTGGTCAGAGTGCTGAAAAAAATAAAATTCCAGCCAGCGTCGCACCCACTTGCTTTGGAGCTTTTATTCTCGTTTTAAAAAGTCCTCCGTCATTAATTCAACCTTAATATTTCCTTTTCATGAGCTTATGAGGGAGGATTTCTTGACTTAAGAGTCTTTTAAACTTCGACAATTACTTTTAGGTCAGCCCGCTCGTTTGCCTGCCTGCGTGAGGGGGCTACATTGCGGCAATGCACTACTTAGTTATTATTTCAAAGCGTAATCTGCTGCCACTTTGGTCTTCAAATGGGTCCTGAGGGTTAGACGTGGACCAGCAAAATCCACAGATTCAACATTGAAGCGGAACAGTCGTAGCTAAGTCTTTAAATTTATAGATTTGTTTCTCCATAAACAACGCAGTTGTCTATCGATTCGACTTTTTAATATCTAGTTCTGGTCTACCATCTCTCCTGGTCATTCAGAAATACATATCTACTTGTTGAAATTCCGAGGTCATGTATGAACAGCATGTGTAGTGATGATCGATATTCAATGAACTGTTTAATGATGATCCACCAGGTGCGGTTTACACCTTAGAGTATATATAATATGGAGTGCTTGTTCCTATATCAAACACATTGTAACGCCTGAAGCACAGATAGGGGGCGCTAGTATCTACTTTTATACAGTTTCGGGAAGCAGCGCGGACCTGTCAAACTTCAATCATAGTTCTTTTTTGTATTTTTTTGAAGAGGGATTGAAATTAAAAAAAATTAAATTATTAAATTTAATTTAATTAATTTTTTCTGGAGAGGGATAACCACTGATCAGTGAGGATAACGCACTCTTATTCGAGGTCCGCGCTTTTGCTTCCCGAAATTAGTGAAACTAGCTAACCCTATAAAAGCTTCACGTTTGAAATTGAACAAGCAATCCATATTATACATATATACTCTAAGGTTTACGCAGAAAGATCCGGCTTCGAGTATGTGTTCGAAGTAGTTTTTTATTGCACGTAAGTTCTTCTCTGGTTTTTTCCGTTCTTTGGGGGCTTGACAATCATTCCTTTTTTCAACTCTTCAGGAAAGCTCTCTGTTTCCCAAGCTTTCTCAATTAGTGGGTGTAGTAGCGCATTCGATGTTGTTAGCGCTGCTCGTACGAGAACTGCGTTTGGCGTTAAACTCGCTTAACTAGCGAAAACACCGAAAAGTGCTGCTTTCACGTTTTGGACCTGTCCTCATCCTAAACTAGCAGTGGTTTACATTATGTACAATGTACATATCTGTCAACACAGATTTACAACTTGGTGTTGTTTGGAGTTGTGGACATCTTTGAGGCATTTTTCACAGCACACTAATAGTTTTTCATGAAGGTGAGTTCCGTGCTACTGATTGTGAATGGTGGTCTTTTAGTTGTTGGTGGACTGCGGGAACTTTAAGTCTATCGATTCGGTATTAAGCGTAGGCATTCTGGCATTTTTTGGGATCTCCGAACTGCAGCTTCACATGATCTTACGGAAGCAACCATTAGATGGTGGTCTCGGGCCATTTCCATGTCTGTTTCGGATGTCCCGACGACTGCTCTAGACTGATCCCGAAGTGTTGAAATTGGTTGGAAGTAGCTTCTTCGGTGGAAAAAGCTTAAAAAAATAATTAAAACTGACTTGATTTGAGTTTCTAACAAAAAAATTTTGACCAAAATAAAAAAAAGAAAATAAGAAAAAGATTTTCTTTTGATTTTTTTTTCGGACCATTTTAATGAATCTTTCTCTAAAGAAGTCTATTAATTTTGCCAATGAGAACTAGATTTACAACGCCTAAAATTGTTTTCCAAAAATATTGTTATTATTACTTACTTAGAAATGTTATTTAAGCTTAGGTTTATTCAATTGGTCCAGTCCGTTCGGAGTTTTAACCCAAAGTGCAAAACGAAACGTAGAAATTCTACACATGACATATGTACTATTAATTTTTAAAACATACCTAACATTAACGTTTTTTTTATGAAACCAATACAAAAGCAAGCTGTAATCTTTATGGTCCATTGGGAAAAAAATAAAAAAAGTATTTTACTCTCGTTAAAGTTAACTTCATAAATCTATCCCTGGGTATAACGTTAACGTTAGGTTTTAGATGTCCATGATTTACAAATTGTTCTTTGATCAAATTTGCATTCTAACCAAATTGTGTGGTAGCGTGATAGAAGAGTAAATTGGGTTTAATTTAGTCGATTTCACACCAATTTTCATGAAAAAAGGGAATGAAAATGAAGGTGGTATCTGTTGTTTTGGTTCATTATTATTGTGTTGTGTTTGGGAATTGTATTAATTATATGGATAATCGAACACTTTCAGAGCAATTTTTAACAGCTATGTATATAATGCTTTAAAAAGTATCTCCATACAGTATGAACAGTACCTATGTACATCCAATGGATCTGGGGATATTATTTCGTTTAAATAGTCGAAAATAATCTGTTGATAATTTTATTATAAATGTGTAGTTTTATTATTGTGTTCACTTCACTTTTGATTGCCTCCTCCGACTTTTTTCGACGTCCATAAAAAATAATGTTCAGTTTCATTCACCTATCAAAAAATTATTAAGTGAATAATTTGCCGTTAATTTGTCGTTAATTGTCACAGCTGTGACAAATTACATTTTTATTTTTTATATATTTTTTTCGTATTATAATCTATTTTTTGAAATAAAGAAAAATTACAGACACTGCACTCGGCAGAGTGAAAAAAAAAAACGGATACAAACAACTTCAAAATGCTAATTTTTAAAAACGTATATATGTATAACATTGATTGTGCTACCATAATTGCTAGAGTCTTTTATTCTATTTCATATTAGTTGAAAGACTTTTTTTGTCGTCTCCAGGATTCCAACCGAGACTATGCAACTACTTACTGAGCTACGCTACACACATGTTTCTTTGTTTATCAACAACAAATACTTTTTTCACTTTTTACTCCTGGAAAAACGCCCACAGAAACAAAACGCTTCAATCCCGGTTTCCAATATTCCCGGTGCCCACAACGCACCTGTTATCTTCTTCTTTAATTAATATTGGCAATGATTTTCGCTTCCCCGTAGCTGGATTAACTCTTTGTATATGAAAACTATAGTACTATCATGGCGGAAGTCGAATGGTGCGACATCTAAAGTGTGTCGGCAACCCTTACTCTTTTTTTTTTGCGGAGAGATTATGGCGGTTTTAATTGATATTTATTGATATTTTTTGGATGCAATAATCAAAAAAATTGTCTCCTCTTGCCCCTACCACCAATTTCCAATGCTTAAAGACTCCCAAAATCGAATTTTACACCTCACATTTTGCAGCGCCACCACAAGGGTCAGGGCAACCCCAAAAAAAACTCGCCATGATAGTACTATAATTTTCATATACAAAGATTAACTTTAGAAGGAATTTAGTCTGAAGATCCACTTCTCTTAAAATAAACGGAAACATACCTAACTTGTCAATTCAAAGCACACTCGGGCGTATACTCATTTTTCATAATAAAGTCAACCGCATATTATCTTTGAATTGTTTGCTTAAAAAGTTATGTACTGCACTTTATAAAATCTCTGCAAACCATATTCTTATATCATGACATTGTAAAGAAGCAACACATCATTTGTAATATTTCGCTCATGACATAAAAAGAAACTTGTTGGTATTGTTTTAACCTACCACACCATAAAATACACAATAAAAATGTATCCACATTTCAAAAAACTTAAATAACTACTCCTACAATGTAAAATATTTACTCCCACACCTCACTTATACAATTATAAACGTTCAAAACAAAATAGAGGTGTCTTCTTGAAAATATGTTTTGCTGTTGTTGTTGTTGGTTTTAACAAAAAGCTGTGTGTATCCATCAGATGTGGAACGTAAGCTCTTGCAATCTCTTGCATGAAAGATGAAAGTTTGCGCTGTGCTGTGGAGCAATGTATAGTGTAGAAGCAACATAACATAATACAGTACACATAGTGACAGACAGCAACCAAACGTTGAGAAATTACTCCCCAATGCATTTAGTCATATTGTGAGAGTTTTGAACGTCGGACGGATTTACGGTATTCTTCGCCATTGTTTTTTTTTTCTTCTTCGGTCGTGTGGGTGCGTTTTCATTATAGTGCCCCTGTTCTACCAACTGTTATAATCAGCTTCCTGTTGGCCCACTTTTAGCTACGCCTCATGGTCTCTATATCCTTTAAATTTTGTCTCTAATTCCTTGTGGTATTTTTTTTTGTATTAACAAATTAAAACGTACATAGTAATATTGTCTGTGTTTCTTCATTCTGTTAAGTGTTTTGTGCAATTGTTTTTTTTTTTTTGTTTTAATTTTTAAACACAGTAGTCAGTGTTATAAATGTATAATACCTACTCAACACAGTTTTATTTTCTCATTTTCTTTGAAAATGTGCTAAAAATAATTTAAAAAAAAAATATTTTCTGCAAAATTTGTTTATACTGAAAAGCAAAAAAAAAAAATTGTTTTTACTAAATCTTCGGAAAAATATATAAACATTTTTGTTTTCTGTTATTTTGTAATCAAAATTTAAATTATAATTTTGTTTATACAAAAAATTATCTTCCCGCTAAATAATTTGTGATATTGTGATTTGAATATTGTGAATAACTTACCGCTAAAAGTTTTTATGTCGGTCGGAGATAGTTTAGTTAAATAACTTCTATCTTGAATAAATAAAAAAAAAAGAAGTGAAATATTATGTACATAGCCCTAAATACATGTTTATGCAGTTTTAATATTTAGCTGACGTGCATATATTTGCCAACTAAAACTTCGAGTTCGAAACAAGACGAATTTACAATGTGTAATTGAAAGGAATATAACTTTAACAGAGAGACAGACGGTGAGTGATGTCAACAAATTGTTTACTTTTTTTTCTGTTAAACCAGTTTTTTTTTTATAATTGTTGGATGTTGGTATTCACAACCAGTGTTCAATATTTTTTTTTTGCGAAATACATACTCGTATGTACGGATTTTTTTTTATCTTTCTGACTTAAATGAAATGAGAAAATAAAATTGAAAACTATTTTAGCCCATTGAACACTTTAATAAATCTATTAAACACATTTCATTGTGAAATAATTGCACTAATGAATTATATTCAACCAGTGGATAAGCAAATTATTTCAGGTTCAGCAACACCCCGGAAACAATATACATACCAAAACCTACCTAGATACATTGCAAATTCAAGAAATCTGAACATATTGTGTTGATTTTATAGAAGATAGATAAGACCAATACAAATTAGACATTTATATATATTATACGTACATACGTATAGATAAATTATCTCTTATAGAGAGACGACAAATAGTGACAACTATTGGAAGTTAATCGTTGTTAGAGATACAAAAAAAAAATGTGTTATGATTTGAAAGGAATCACCCAGATACCGCATATATGAAACATGAATAAATCAGCGCGGTTAACTGAGATGTCAAAAAACTTTCGTGAAAGTCACAAAATGTTAAAACAAAAAAAAAAAAAATGTCTGCCATGTAACGTGTACCTTAGTTGTTGTTAAATAGATAATGAAGGCTAATGAGCGTACATATTATAAGATACCTGATGTGATGTGAAAAGCATGATTCATTGCTGTTATTATATGGGACGTGTGTCGGTTTAGTTAAGTGGCTGATAAATGTTACATATTGTGCGTTATAAATTATGATTTATTATAGATAATTCATGTCGTATCCAGATCACTTTTAGAAAAATATTGGAATTAATGTGTATTTATGACTTTTTTTTTTTCAAAGGTTTATGTTGAATATTTTTTATTCAAGAATAGAAAATAAATTCAAAGAAATTTGTGTAGTTTTTTTTTTTTTGAACATAACATACATAAGTAGTGAGTAATAGGTGAAAAGAATATTGTTTGATAAATTTGCGTTTTTTATCAAACCGGAAAGATGGTCATGCTAAATGAGAAGATACATTCATGAGATATTAGTGTAATAGATATTATACTTTTTTTAAATGCATATAATAGGTACCTACAATTGTGACGTGCTTAGGTAGGTACTTACATAACTTGTTTATAATTGCATGTGTAAGTATTGTTTAAAATCTTGTAAGCATATTCAACAGAGCATTTAACGGTTAAAAAAAGATAATTACTAGAATGGTTATCTTAAATAATGTTTAGGTCTTAAAATATATTAAGCTAGAAAGTGTCAAAAGTCAATATTTAATAATCGGTAGAAAAAGGTTAATTTTTTTAGAATTTGAAAAAATTAGGACAAGTTTGATCTCTGATTCTCTGAAAAATAAGAGTGTGTATACGCCCAAGTGTACGAAAAAGGGAAAAATAAACCACAAAGTATACCAGAGTAACAATGATATTTCTATAGTTCTGATACTGGTTCCAAGAAGTAGAACATTTTAAAATAATGGATAAAATCTTATTTTATTTAATAATTACATATGTATGTACATATATGTACATATATAAATGGCCACCAATAAAAAAAAATTAACTTCTTACTTTGATATTTAGTGTCACTTCTTACTTCTTGTTTTCTTTGAATATTGAGCCTCGAAGCTTCCGATTACCAGTCGAGAACTCTGGCTCTGTGCCAATGTTAAAAGCGAATCCAGTTTAACTACAAATAAGAATGAAATATTTCTCTGTCTGTGCCTGAAATTTGCATTTCATTTTGATGGGATTGATATGTAAACTTTTTAAAACAATAAGTTTTTTTAATATTTTAATTGGTATTCTTCTAAATATAATAGGGAAATCTTATTAAATATCAATAAGTTTTTTTTGAATTTAATCATTCTGCCTTATCTATAGAAATATTTGAAAGAACTATTTGTTTTATTGCTTTTAACAACATTTTATTGTAAAGTAGCTGAACATGGTGAATTTCATTAATTTTTATTATTTTTATTTACAAGCGATTAATAGGTATTATAGGCCAAGTTTTGAATTCGTAAAATGATGATCTCGAAATATTAATCGGACCTAGACATTTCATGATATAGAATCCGAATAAAGTTCTGTCTGTCAGTCTTCTGCCTGTTATTACCTCGACCTACTGGTTCAGTGAGGTTTTATAACTACGAGTATTTGGTCAAATATTCCAATCTATTTGCCTAAAACTTTAAAAAAATATTTTTTCGACTTTTTTTTTAAATGGGATAAATTTTCTTTCTTGGAATCTTAATTTTTATCTGTATTTAATATTAAATACTAATAACTTGCTTACCAATTTTTTTTTTCCAAAAATACTTAGTTAATTTTATATAGGGTGTCCCAGAATTCATGGTCCAAACCGAAAATGATAGGTCACGGCCAAGTTTTTAGCACCGAATCATAACGGTTGTTATTTTTGGAAAATACCCCGCGTGAATTTTTGAATTTAGACAGTGGTTAATAGTTAAACCAACTTTGTGTCTCAAAATATTTTCTGAACTTTGAAATAAAGAAAATTCCAGATTTGTACAAATTTCTGGAAAACCGTTATTTTTTTGAAATTATTTTTTTCGAATTGAAAATTGAAGCTTATAAATTTCTACACAAAAAAGACTTTAATTTAATTTTTTTATAATTTTTTTTATTGAAATTCTAATTTTACAAGATGACACAAAACGCATGGCTTGGGCCATGAGCGTACAGGAACAATTTTTAGTTTTTGAAATATTCAATAAAACTCTAGAAGCTTTGAAAACTAACGGTGAAAAAAGATATAATGTCACTTAAGATTTTTCCGAAATTTCGGATTTAAAACTAAAAAAATTAGTTTCAAAGCTTAATTATTAAATATTTCAAAAACCAATCGTAGGCTCATGATTTAAATGCCATTTGAAAGGTTAAAAACACACCTTATATTTGATACCAAAAACATATGCGTGTGTATAACGGTTTCTATGATATATGCACAAAAAGTGCAACTGATCAATGAACTTAAAACGCAAAAATCTCGAAATCTGCACCTACGATTTTCCTGAAACTTCACAGTTCTGATGTACAAGTATCTACCTTTGTGCGTCATCTCCTTTACGCCTAACTTTGGTTACTTAAAAACCATTATGAACCTACAACTGCCTCCGTACCCTAACCTTCCATTTCTTCTCAAATTTTTATCATTGATCCATTTTCTCATATTTCCAGTTCTAATCCTCAGCTTCTAACAATTCATTTTCAGATTAATATTTCTGTCTTTCGGATGTGGAAATGAAAGGGAAGGTAGTTTTGTTTTTTCTTAATCCCATTGAAATATGAATGGGGTGTTTTCTTCTGACTTCTTCCGAAAAAGACTATCATTAATTAAATTCATGGAACACATTCATGGAATACAAAATAAAAGAACATTTATCACGAAAAATTCATTCAAGCCTAACACAAATTTACATACCAATTAAAGAATTTTTTAAATGACTGCCAAAAATTTAAATTTGAATTTAGTTTGCATAAGAAAAGATTAATAAATCCAATCAATTAATGCGATCAGAAATTGGTTGTAGATAGATAAATTTTGTGTGCGTACATAATGTAGGCATGCATTTTCTCAGTCAGGGCATAGGAAGGTAGGTTAACTGTACAGAGAATGTTTTCAAATTGAATTTGACAAATTCGGAGAAATACTTTTATTTGAAAAGATGTTTGTCAATCATCAATCGTTAGAAAACTAAGCGTAGCAATCTCAAAATTTAGTATGGAAATGGGGAAACAGTGTTTTAATGCCATCCAAGTTTTCGATCATCAACTCTCTGCATCGTTGTAACACATATGTATTGAGGAATAAATATTTGGCAATTTTTCATGGTCATTTTTGACAAAAAAATAAATGAAGTATCTTCACATAAATAAAGTGATCATGAAAATTCTTTTAAGCAGAACCACAAAAGCGGCGCATTTGTCTTTTCACGGCATATTTACGGCAAATCGACCGTAACAAATTAATCTGGTCTTTATTTTGAAAAAAATATTTATTTAATATTTATCGATGGAACGGACGCGAACGTTTCGATTTTTGTTGATACTTGTTTTAGGGCCTGGAACCTGGAACAATAGAATTGATCTTAAAATATTAACATGGATGTTGGTGCTTCTTATTGGAATTTTAATTTTTTGTTGCGCGTCATACTTCCATTCTTAAAATCTTAAATATTTTTTTTCGCTTTTTTTAAGTAACATATTTAGGGGTCGTTACAGGCAAATAAAGTTTGGAAAAGTTTTTCTCTTTTAGAATTTGTCTTCTTCTTCATCATTTACCGGCGGCGCGGCGATTGTCATGATCTCGAGTTGGATCATGCACATCCCATTCATTACTTCTTTACCCTAAGGCTCCACTTGTGGGGTTACCCCGATGGACCTCAAAAAGGTCGACACGCTTCGCGATTTTAGATTATTCCGTGTCTGAGGCCAACTAAATGCAGGTGTCGTCGCATTTGTTGCATCCAGAAGTTTTTGCAAATTTCTCGACTCGAGGAAAAGTATACATAGTTTTATTTTGGAAAAAAAAACTTAAATATATTTTGTCAAACTTCGTGGTATGGAAAAATATACGCGTTATCAGCGAACGGTGATCCGAATACGGCAAAGTTGAAAAATATGAAAATACATAGAATAATACGATATAAAAATTTATTTCATCTTTCGATATTTTTTAGGTTTTAATAATTTTATTTTGTTTTCTTATCAATATCATGAGTAGATGACAGTACAAGATTAAAATTTTTCTGTACTCCCAAGTACTTTCTTCGCCACCTCCAACGGAAAACACCTCATATTGTCATTGCCATTGCGAAAAAAACTAAAAAAATAAATTTATATCTGTGACAGAACAATGGGTTCTATGAATTAACAAATTTTTCATATTTTGTGTAGGTATACAATGAGATGTAAACATCCATAATTCTTTTTTATTGTTGTTAAAGTTAGCCATGACTTCTATTATGGGAAGTTACAGAACCGGATAAGCAATTTCTTTGTTGCCATCGTTAGAACTTGGACTTCCCTATTTTCTAAATGAGATAAGTTAGATAGATGTTTTCTTTTTGAAATCTATTGATTTCGCGAACACAAATTTTAAAAAAAATAAACAGATATCAAAAATTCATCAAATGTAAAGATTTTCCTTAATATGAATAAACCTACAAATTATAACTGTAAAAATAATAAAATTATAAGAATAGTTAAGATCGTTAAACTAGACTTTGTTTGAATACAAAAATCAAGCTCAAAGTGCGCAGTTAGTTTAACATCTTATAACTTTTTTTTTTTATTTGATAAATTTATAAAGTAACAAAACAATTGTTGCACTACATACCTAGATGTAAGATGGCTATATTGTCATTGCCATTCATTTAAGATCTCGCACCCAATATATGTACCTACCTCTGCTCCTCTATAGACCAAGCCTTGAGTAGATTTATTGAGTTGAATATGTGTTTGTCGTTTGTAAAGTCTGCCTCCTCTTCGCATTTTGTTGGTAGGTATGTAGGTAATTTAGGTTTATGTTCACTTCGTCGTAATCGGTCTCGGGTCGTGTTGTCTCTAATAATAACGTAACGTGGCAACGACTATAGAAACTTTGTATATTATATGCAAGGCCGTAGCCAAACAAATCTTTACGTACGTATTCAAGAATCTTTATGTTCGTATGTTAACGTTTTCAAAAAATTGAGTTGATGCGGGTATCATAAAATTATTGAGTAGAATTCAATTCAGTTTGGAATTTTTTTTTTAGTTAGCACGCATTGTGTAACATGTGACTTCTGAAGTAATGTAGGTATTTTGAAGAATTTAAAAAAATATTCACCAACGTAAATGTTTTGAACGAACGTAGATTTTCGTTATTCTGTATTTCATAATTCTCTTTAACAAAAATTCTATGTATGAGTCAAAAATTTTTTATGTAGGTACATAATTCTGTATTCTAGCAATCGGTTTTTGTATTATTCTGTATTTTAAAATTTAGTAAATCTGTATTACAAAATTCTCTAAATTCAAAACTTTGTATTTAAGATTTCTGTAAATCCATAATTCTGTAGGTAATACTAAATTTCACAAATCTAAAATTCTGAAATTCAAAATACTGCAAATTTAAATTTCTGCTTTTTAAAATTCTTTCCAGACATCTACTTTCATTAAAATTTTGTATGGTTTTGAAATTGTTTTTTTTTTTTTGGTTCTAATCTAATACCCACAAAGTTACAGAGATGAAGGTTTTTTTTTTCTTTTAATTAAATTGGTAAGTATGTCGTTAGTCTGTGTTCCAAATTTATTTATGATCAAAATTCTGTAAATGGATTCAAATTTCTGTATGAACATAATTCTGTCCAGTCCAGAATTCTGTATTCAGAAATTCTGCAAATCCAAAAATTCTTTATTTTAAAATTCGGTAAATTCAAAGTTCTATAAGTACTTCAAATGCTTTAAATCCTAACATCTATTCCTTAAAACTCTGAAATAATTTTGAAGAGGAAGAGGAATATTAAAATCCCCGTTGAAAAACTTTTTATTTATTTAACAACAAAATTAGCATTTACAGAATTTTCAGAATTTTGAAATATCTACAGAATTTAAGAATGCAGTAATGCAAATTCATTATATAAACTGCTAAAATTAGCCAAAAAGGAAGATGGATTTCAAAACTGCAAAAATGCAAAAATTGTTAGAGCAATATTTTCAAAAAATATTTTTTTAGCAATTTTTTAAGCATTTAATCATATGTAGGTATACAGGTAAAGCATATTTTTTGGAAATTTTGAAACGCAGAATAGTTAAGGTTATATTAAAAAAATTTGTTCGCAATCCTATGCCTATGGCAGCTACCGCAAATAAGGGTTTATAAAAAATATTTGTTAACCAAATAACTTTAATTACTTACATAGAATCACAACCAATTACATCGATCGTTAGATCTATTTTTGAGATAAATATGTTTTGCTTACCGGTTATTTAATGTGACAGGTACTCTTATTTTTGGGCTAAAAAATATTCAATTTCTTCTCAAGGAAATTACCTTCAAGCCTTAAGTTCCAAGTTAAAGAAAATCGCTTCAGAAGCTTAGTCTGTAGGTCGGGGTACAGACAGACAAACCGATACACATCTCAAAAAGCCATAACTTCTTTGTTTCTCAATATTTTGTTTCGAAAAGTTTATTTATTTATCGATGGAAGTATTTAAAAGTAATTTTTGTAAAATTTGTCTACTACTGGTCACTTATGTGGCCCTGGAAGCCGATAATCTTGTTAAATAAACTTGAAGCAAGAGATAAGTTTTTTTTTTGCTCACTTCTTCTTCCTCTACATATACTTTCACTTAAAAATAAATAGTAAATTTGGCGGCGCGACAGTTTATGAAGAACCAAGTACTAATTAAAAACTACTGTGTGCGTGTTATTAGAGGAATGGAGGAGCGCCACGAGGTGCTGTAGTATTTAATTAAACTATGTTGAAATTTCGGGATATTTAAATCAAATCACTCGAAGGTGAAGGTAAAAACTTAATGGTAAAAAATATGCTTTTGAAAATTAAGCTTCTAAAAAAATATAGAAGGGATTACAATCGGAAGCATTGTGATATTATTTATTTTCCACACAACCTAGATTCCATATCGATGCCAATTTCATCAATACAATTCGCAATATATCTCCACTTATATCTCCAACAGAACAAATAACCCCCCTTTTTGAATACGGCCTATTCCCATGTGTGATATATCTTGCCAACATCTAATTAAATATGTGTGTGACATACGAATAAACATTAGGTAGGCAAATGGCATAGGAATAGACTATAATATGTGCCTTACAGCACACAACAATATTTAAAAATAAATTTTGTCATAGACAAAAACAAAGCAAACAAAAAGAGAAACAAAAAAAAAAGTTCAAAATGTTAAAAACAGGGGGAGACACTAATCGTATAGAAGCTGTGTTTATGTGAATATACTTCGCTGCTTCTGAATTTTTATTTTAGATATACGAGTATATATAAAAAAAAGGGATAGGGGAGAACTTTCGAATGAGTTGAGCGGGTATATAGAAGAATGCCCTATCAGGAAATAAGTTGTTGAAGTAGGAGCGTAGGAGGAGGAGGTATAACCTATCTGCAAATGGCGAGCCTCGAACGTTTATAGTTTCCAACACACAACAGAGAAAAAAGAAGAATTATGTTGTGGTTTTGGGGGCGACAAGTGCAGAGAGAACTTTTATTATTTTTTTTTTAACTTTTTATTAATATTTTATTGAAAAGTTAGCCTGTGGTTTTTTAAACAAAAAAAAAAAAAAAAAAAACTTAAAAGACTTCCAACTGTACTTACAGTATATGTATGTACACCAAATTGTAAAAAAAAAGATTTTTGCAAGTGATGATTTGTGGTACCTACTTTTTTTTCATGTACCGAAGACCTAGGTACATACATATATAATAATATGTTGGAAGTCTTTTGAAACAAATATGGTGCCATAAATATTGAGTGTTTATAAAATTGAGTATCGCTGGGGTTGTTGTGTTCAGTTTGTGTAGGTACAAGTTTATCATGTAAGAATATTAACATTGTACTTTGATGGTCGTTTTTCATAAAAACCATAGACAATCTTTCATTTTGATGTAATTGAAGTGATTTTATGGCACTTATTTATAAAATGTGGTTGTTGTAACGGTTTATTTTGATGCTCTCATATATTACATGCAATTAAAGGTACTGTAGGGTTAGTTTTGGGTACTTAAAAAAAAAAAGAATAGGGCATGTACTGCCAGTACAGAATAATTTTTTTTTTAAATGAAGACTTAAAAATTTGGACTTAATGGGTGATATGAATAAAACAGAGCACTAGCTTCAGAGCAGGCTCTCAGAGCAGCTGCTCAACAAAAAAAGAAAATGCTCCGATTTCGTATGAATAAAATGTTTACCCGAATCAGTGAGCACTTCCTCATAATACAGAGTACGTACTCTCATACTAAAAATAAATCAGTTTGTTTTTGAATGATTTAAAATCATTTTAAAAATGTATTCTGAGGAAAGTCAAAAAAAAAATTTTCCTACAATAATTGATTATCCTATTGTTTTATTTGAAGTCTTCGTCTCTAATTTCCTTTGCAACGTTGTGTAGGATAAAACAGCATGAGATGAAACTGTCTCAGTTTTGACAAGCATTTTATTATGTAGTATAGGGATTCATTGCTTGAGCTGCACAAAACATCTTTCAATAATCACACGTTCTCGGTTAAAGCATTAATTGAAGGAGTTTTTTCTGGAGTATCTGGATTTTGATATGGAGTTAAAAGCCCGGGAGTAAGTCCGTATCCTGAATCACCGAGGAGGGCACTAGCTTCATTCCATTGCATTATTTTAGATACACGAGAGTTTTTTCAAATTTGTGAATCAAGGAAAATTATATTTTGACTGCCATTCTTTTTTTTCAATGTGCAGTTCTTCAACACTTGTGGGGAATTTGATCCTGATGTTTGCCTTTTCTTTGATTGCCGCACAAACATTGGAAACAGCGTTGTACACCAATGTTTTACGCAACTGCACTTTGAAAGCCGGGATCTCCTAGGTATCGTAGGAAAATTCGCATTTTTTCATTGTTTGTCAATGCACCTCTTCTTTCTTGATTAGACCCAAGAAAATGATTAGCAAGAAAATCAACATTTTCCTTGCTGAATCGGTATAAAACCCGTTAATCATTTTCATATCTTTCCCTGCTTGTTTTATTGAATTTCCGTTTTCGATTGAAAATTGGCATGAATTCCGCCATTGAAGAAAAAAAGAACAATTTTTACGAACGTTGAGCACATATACGGATCAGCTGCTCCTATATGTGATGGAGTACCTGCTTCGGTTTATTCATACCATTCATTGGGGCAGAGGTGCTTAAAGTTGAGGAAGTGCTCATCGAACATGGAAATGCTCAATCGTTTAGCACCTTTTCCAGTATTTTATGCCTACCAAATGAAGCACCTACTTCGAAAAGCTGAGTTTTGATCAGGTACTCCTTTTTACTCATATCACTGAATGTTTTCTGGAAATTCAATTTCGCATCTGCAACTTTGGAGCCTTATTTCTAGTGTCTAGCATATATTTCAAAGTGATGTTAGTAGCATAGCCGATTACCCCCATTTTTTTGATGAACTGTCAAATCTGGAATAGAAGTGAAAAAAATCGTAAATTCCTGTTCGAGTCTCGTAAGACTGTGAGAAATGTTCTTCCAACTTGACAGACCTGATATGAATATAATAAAAAAAATCATAAATTCCACAGCATACAAACTTTTTTTTTACTAACTATCTGTAACATTTTACATCCGCACTGTTTATTTAAATGTGGCAAAGTAAAAATAAATCCATTGATTTACTATCAAACTGCATAGGTAGGTCTTTTTCGTGCCAAAATTCGGGTACAAATTCCTTAACATTTTTGTCCATTCTTCTGTTATTTTTTCTAATTTCAGTTTAGAATTTTAGCAAAAAAAAAAATCCAACAGCCGGCAATAACTCTCATACTACAAATTAAAGTTCACCTCCATCTTTAATAAAACTTTTTCAGCTTCATGTACTCACCCACTTTTTAATGCCTACCTACCAACTACCATCAATCCATCAATTAATTTGAGTTGATTTAAATTACTATGCTTAGAAATGGAAATTGAGATAAGACCGAAACAAAATCATCTGCTACCTATCAACTTGTTTATTAGTTTTTTTTTTTCAGTATACTATACATAAATTTATAAAAAAAAAAACAAAAAGTCCAAAATTGTTACATATAGATAATATTAATTCAAGTAAGCGGAAATGATATGAAGAATTGGGTCAGTTTGAAAAACGAAGAAAAACTATACGAAATTGTGGGGAGACTTTTCTTCTTCTAATTTTTTTTTTTCTTTTGCGCAATAGGGGAGATCCGAGCGTATCAATCAAAGTATATTTTGATTATCATGTATATGTAAGAGTAAAATATATAGTATACGAATAGGAATACATCAATTTTCTGCTCTCAAAAAAAAAATCGTTTTATTTTTAAACGAATGTTTTTTTTTTGTCTGTCATTTTTTAAGCCTAAGCCTACACACATCCATGATGGTAGATATATTGTATTCCATCACTTTTTGATGATGGAAACAAGCCGCACAAATGGAAAAAATTAATATTGAATGAAAAATCGAAGAGGTTGAAAATAAACCAAAAAATGTCAACGGAATGCAGAAAAATTGAACCGATTCCACTATCCATTGTAGAAATGTATAGTATACTCCCACTGTGCGGTGCGTGTCGTTGGTATGTTCGTTCTTTTTTTTTTGAAATAAAAAAAAATATTTTCGGGGGAAAATGCGCTCCATATATACAATTTGATTTGTTTCCCACGAAAAACTGCGCTGGCACGATATATAGTAAAAAATTATTTGTTTGTGTTCCACATTTTGTTTTGTTTATTTTTATTTTTGTAGCATGGTGACGGTTTTTTTTTTTTTAATTTTTGTTTTTACTTGCTATATATTATTCATGTTGTAGGTACTTACATATGTGTATATTATTTGAGATTAGTAAAACATCAATTTTGAGATTCTAATCAGAAATATCATATGTTCCTCATTTCATCAGTGTATCTGCCGCTAAATAGTTTGACCCTTAGCAAAGTTCAGCATTAATATTTGTTTTTTTTTTTTTATTCGAAATGAGGTCTTAGTTCACATTTGAAGCAAATAAATTGATATTTTATAACAACGCGAAATTTTTATAAATATCTAATGCATGACTGGATCGCAAATACTTGCTTATAGTTAAAAAAAACTTAAATTTAATAACAACAATTCACTAAGATTTTATGAGTAGGACGTATTTAATGTGAAATTTTAACAAAAAGGATGAAAAATATAATGCACAACTAGGTCGTACGAACTTGCTGTTATGTAAAAGTAGTATATACAAATTAAGTCAAAAAGAATTAAGTGAGCTGAAAGTAAAATAAGTATAATATGTATATTAGGAACTTTTGTTTGAGCTTTTCTTTGACAATCATTTTTTGAAGAATTTTATATTCTGTCAAATTTGTGTTTTGACGTTTTTTTTTTTGAGGACATTTCTTGTCGACAAACCTTTTTTTCATAACTTATTTTTTGATAAGTTTTTTTCTGACCAACTATGTACTTCTTTTTATTGATTTATAGTTTTTTTTATAAATTTTTTTTTGACAAAATTTATTTCGAAAAAAAAAATGTTTATTAATGAAAATTTTTCCCGATAAAATTTTGTTTTTCCAAATTTAATTTTTTAATTTTATTTCGGCATTAGCATCATGGTTTTTATTTTAAGTAAAATACATTTCAAATACATTTCACTTTGAATATTTCTTGGAACTCACAAATGCTTTCAATAAAAAAATGTTTGTAATGGCAAACAATGAACATACCCCAAGTGGAGCCAAAAAGTCGCATGAGCGGAAGAGTGTCCCCAAAAAGTGAGTTAACGGTAAAAAAACATCTTAGGTGCCCTGCAACCAACTAGTTAATTAATATACGGTTAAAAATAAAATTTCCAAAATAAAAAAAATATTCACCGATTTTCAAAATATTGAGCTTTCAAAAAAAAAAAAATATTTTTTAAAAATCATAGGAACTTTTTTGAAAATTTTGATTTGCAATACTATTAAGACTATTTGGGTCGTCTTTTTGATCACAGTTTATCAAACCATTTATGAGAAAATCAAAAACAAAAAATCCAAAACAAAAAAAAATTTTGTTTGAACAAATAATTTCAATTACGTACGAATTTCCATTTCCAAGGTTCATCAATTGTTACATCCGTTTTCGTGATATATATGTTTTATCTTAAAGGTTATATTACAAGTGCCGTTATTTTTGGAGATATACAAAAGAAATCCAATTCGCCTCAAGGAAATTAACTAAAAACCTTAAGTTCCACATTTCAAGAAAATCGCTTTCTTATAGTGTATGCTTTAGATCGAGCTACAGAAAGACCGACCTATACATACCGACAGAATTGCGGGCCCCATTTTTTTCTCTTTCTTTGTCATAGTAATGTAAGGTCTGATTAATATGTATCTTGTCTTCGATTTTTTTTACGAATCCAAAATTTGCTCTGTATTAATTTTAGTCAGAATTTTAAAAATGCAAAAAATTCTAATTCTAATTCCGGTAAAATCTACGATTACTCGAAAATATCTGACGCTAAAAAAAAAGTAGAAGTTAAGATCCAAAAACAAGATAGTTAGGTTAACAATTTCCCATTTTAAATTATTTGTGTACCAAACCATTTTTGTAAATTACCTAAAAATGTGGATTTTTTAAAATTTAATTTTTGAAGCGTTTTGGCAAAAAAAAAAAACAGCCTCAAATCATAATCAACTATAGGTAGTTCCATTTCCAAAATATTATGATTCGTTCTGGCAACTTATATGATGCCGTTTTAACTATGCTCATTCATGCAGTATTATATAAAATTAGAGAGCAAACCAAAATTTATTTGAAAAATCAATTTCAGAGTTACTTTTCTTTTTGGTGCCCCCATTTAGAGTGATCCACTAGGCCTGGCCTTGTTGGCCTAAGGGCAAATCCAAACCAGGTTGGTGGTATGACTAAAACATTTCGAATCATTCAAATTATCAAAAGGTAAATATTTACATTTAAAAAAACACTTGAGAAGCTAAAAAATATGATTTCTTCGGCTAATATAAAAATGGGTGCATTACCTACAAAAAATGCTAATTTTTACACGGGAAATGCCTACAATATCCGCATGTATCTACTTCAGTAAATAACTAAAAAAAAAATTCACTAAAAAAATACCCATAGGTAGTTTTTGTGAATAAACTGTGCGCCCTTGAATATTTTTGTATGAGCAGAAAAAAAAAGACTTTACTCAACCCACACCCTACGGCGAAGACTGCTTTGCTAACTGTATCTGATAGTATAGTCCCACTTGGTGTATCAAAACCTATGGATGTAGGTGTAGGGTGTAGCTGCGAATGTAGGTATCGGTGAACTGCGAGTTGAGAGCGAGGCTGCGTCTAGAAATAAACAATTATTCTCTTGCGCGATTTTTTACAATATTTCTTTCATCAACAACGATGGTTTTTTTTTGCTGTGCAATCGTTTGCATGTTTGAAACGAAAATAGAAATTTTTAGGGCGGGAAATTTGCTTGTGAGATATAAATCTATGAAATTGTTTTTTTTTTTACTGTTTGGGGATTTGAACAAGGAGGTATTTCAATGTTATGTTACTTATAAAATCTGATAAAAACTTATGCAAATGCGACATTGTGACAACATAAAATAGGTTCCTATGACAAAGAAAAACATTTATCTGTTTATCATTATTAAAGAGTAATTTTTTTTTTTTTCAAAAATCTCATAAAATCTTTTATTAGGGCTAATAACAAAAAAAAAATTATTTGAACATGCGTCGTCAGTACGAAGGCTAACCTCTTTATCTGGAGGTGCAGTAAAACTTTTACCAGGCAATGGAAAAATGTTTTATTTCAAAATCTATCACTAAATTCATAACCTCCATGCAAAAGTAATAGTAAAAGTTCAGAAAACCAAAACAAACGGAAATGGCGAAAAAAGCGAATTCAAAAAGAATAAATTCATTGGTGCCAAACAGATCGTTAACCTTGAATAAAAATATTAGTCATAAATAGAGTGGCATTGAAATATTAAAATCTACCATCAACAAACACAGTTTATTTCATTTAACTGAAACTGATCTCGGACTTGAGGCTAAAGGCAAGCAAATTAAACTATTACAGCCCACAAGCTATAATAGCAGTTGAAGAGCACAAATGATCTCCATAAAATAATTTTCGTATATGTCTTGCCTTTTGAATTTGAATGAAAAAATTAAAAGAGCATGACTGCGTCACATGAACTTGCTCTTGTCGTTAAAAGTTATAACTTTTTTTTTTGTCGTTGAAGATTTATTGCAAGGGTTAACAAAATGCCACACAAACTATGGCAACAATATATATTTTTTAGTTTTTTTTTTGCGTTTTTTTAAGAATTGTGTCTTTGAGAAAAATGTTCGTAGTAAGATGAAAAAAAAGCATGCTAAATTATATTCATCATCATCGGCTCGACAACCAGGGTCCGGTCCTGGGCCTCCTGCAACAAGTCTCTTCACCTATCCCGGTCTCGAGCCGACGCCATCCAGTTGCGCACCGCAAGGCTTCGGGCGTCCTGGTTTATAACATCTCTCCAGCGAAATGAAAATCACTGAGGTCTACCATAGATTGTATCACAAAGTACTTTCCTAGTCGGTTCCTCTTCGCTCATACGAGCTAGGTGCCCTGCCCACCGGAGTCTACCGAGCTTAATTTTTGTCACTTTGTCTGCTTCAAGGTAGATTACGTACAATTCATGATTGTACCGTCTCCGGAAAAATTATGTTACTGGTTTTGTAACAGAATGCGCAAAAATAAATGGCACATGGTCATTCTTTAGAGTATTTCAACTTACGATAAGAAAATACTTTGGAAATTCGAATATACAATTTTGAGACGAACTGTTCATATTTTACAATTTTAAATAATTGTTTCTTCATGAATTAAATTTTTCATGTTTTCAGCTGTACTAAAATCAAAGCATCGTCAAATAGGACCTGAATTTGCACGCAGAGGAATGTCTGTGTTGTTTTTTTTTGGATCGATAGGGGCTTATATGGCAGGTTTAATTTCAAATTTTGCACCACCTAGCAACTTGTTTTACCAGCGTTATTGGTAAAAACATGTTTTTTTTAACCATTTTTTGATTATTGCAAATATCTCGGATCCAGTATATCGTACAGTTATGATTGATATGTGGGTGACCTCAATATGTAAAAATTCAAAAATGTGTTTCTGAGAGAATGATCAATACTTTTCGAGTTAGTTTTTCTATTTTTTTAGCAAGAAATTTTTTTTTTTCAAAAAACAAAAAAAAAATCATCAAAAATCATTAATTTTGAAATTTTCATCTAAATTTGGTATATTTTTTTGTGGAAAAGCATAAGGCATCTTTTAAAAAATGAGGAGAACTTAAAACCTTGGATATGGCAGATAAAAACAAAAGGCACGTCTGATACAAATTCGCCGACATATTCATTTAAAACATTTTTTTTTGCTGTTGAAAACTTTTTTTTATTTATAAAATTAATTTATTAAATGACTTGGACTATCGGTTTTGACCAGGTTTGACATTATAATGACATAACATTCGTAAAAAGTCTATCCCAAAATTTTAGTTGTCCATTTGTTTATTTGTGAACTTAGAAATTGAACGGATGGATTTTCATAAAACTTGCTACTTAGAATTATTTTTTATTTCTAAATTGCTCATTAACGGCTTAACCGATTCTAATGAAATTCTGTACAAACACGTTTTGAAATATTCTTAGTAATTCTCCATTTTAAAAAATATAATTTTTTTTCATTTTGAAAAAAAATCTTGTTCTTAAATTGTATTTTATGTTTAAAGAACGGGCCGAAGCATTGTTATCAATTTGGTAAACAATTTTCAATATCTTGGAAGCATTAGTATTGTCTCTATTGACTGCGGAACTGACCTAGATTTTGAAGCAAAGGCTGTGTTCCGTGTGCTGTCAAAAAAATGTTGATAAATAACAACTCTATAAGCTTAAAGACCTACATACATAGCTACTGATCTGCTTCAATGTTGAATCCGTGCCTCTTTACGGATGCAGACTTCGAAATTTACATCAGCTGTGCCAAAAAAGCTGCAAACGTTCGTTCTAGCCCAACCGTATTTCCAATGATGAACTTCATATGAGAAACGGGCAGGAAGCTATTGAATCTATCATAGAAAGACGTAGGTGCTGGTAATTGGTTAAACCCTTGGAAGGGCAAGCGGTACGGCAAATCTATAAATGGGGTAAAGTTGAAGAAAGCTAAATACATCTTCAGAAACCGTACACGATGGTGAGTAGGCGTAGTGCAGCCCCTAAGAGCTCAAGTACATGCTTTGATTTAATTTATGAATGTCAGTTTATCATTAAATTCACTCGATTTGTTGTTCTTTTTTTTTTATCAAAAGTCAATGCACTGACACTAAAAAATTTCCAATTAAAAAAAATATTTCTGCTGTCAAATCCTACGCAATTTTTTTTTCAGGAGCGGAAATTTCTTGTGAGGAATTGATAAATTCTCTCTAGAGATTTTTTCATATCCAGATAAAGTCCCACCACACATCTTGAACGTTCGGATTACCTTTCGCTTACTGATACCAACTAACAACATTCACATCACAAAATTAAGTTGAGGATAAATCAGTAAAACTGGACTCTGGTTCCTTAGGAACACTGTCGCGCTACTTTTTATTTTAAACTTGAAAACTGTTCTCGCATGCAAGTTGATAATAAATAAGTTTGACATAATTTCTGCTGCACCAACTAGCTAGCAACTAAAAATAAACATATAGTTACATATAATAATATAATAAAGTTCAACTAAGCTATTCATTAAGTTTATGATCACTGATTGGTATCAGTAAACCGGTCGAAGTATAGTAAATGTATCTCGAAATTTGTTTGTTTCATTTCTCACAAACGAAGTCATAAAATTCAATGTAATGAACACAGATAACGTTTCTTCTTATAGTAAATTCAATTCGATTGATCAATAATGTAATTCGTTTTATTTGGATTTAAGCATCGTTTTCGAACCGGCTTTTAGATATTGATACCATATGTTGGTTTTATTGCGTAAAGTTGTAACTATTGGCTCTGCTGTTTATTGATTCCTTTATATAAATGGCTTTTTACTGTATATGGTATCTATAGATTTTGCAATCAAGTATGACTTTAAGGGGCAACAAGTTGCTCTGCAATGCATTTACCTACTTGGTAAACTTGCACTTTTGAGTTTCAAGTTTTTGTCAAGTGGCTAAAATTGATAAAGCAAAAAAAAAAAAAATGCAGAAGCCTTTTAATGCAATCGCAATGCTCTTCTACATCAAATCAGTTAACTGTAAGTTGTTGCTGTTGTGTTTCGCGAATATTATAAGAGCAGTTACTGTGACACGCGGACAGTAGACCTACCTACGTTTTATATAATCTAACACAAGACACAAATTATCTATAAATATTAAACTGGTTAGTTGGTTAAGAATTTTGTTAAGTTGCTATTTGCAGTTAGTTGTGCAACGGTTAGGACTGGGTATTGGAATGGAGTCTCTTATGCCGCCATACCGCTCCGTGCTACCATCATCATGATACAAGCTGCAGATGATGTGTGTTCTTTATGAGTGCTTTTCAATTCGCGTTGATTAATGAAATGCAGATGTTTTTGAAGTCTGAAAAGTAGATTTTTCTTTGAAAAGAAGTAATATTTTACAAAAAATATATTATCTATAGTGATTTGAAGAATAACAGGAGTTATTGGAGCATTTCTTATAATTAAAAACTAATTTTTATTTTTGATATAGTCAAGGAGAGTAGTGTTGCAAATAGAAAAGTTAAGAATAAAATATTGGGACATGTGAAAAAATAGAAAATGAGTATTATACATTTTTTAAGAATCAACACTCTGTTCTATTAGCATTGTTTTAAAATTAAATGGAATGGGCAAAATGACAGAATTTGGCAAAGAAAGCAGTTCTTTGTGAATCCAATATTTGCGGCAAGTGTTCTGAAAACGCAGTGTCTTATTGAGGTCTTTTGGAACTTAAATAGTAAATTAGGAAACATTTTCTGGATTTTTTTAGCTCCTTAAAAATGAGAAATTTTGAGAATTTCAAGGCAGTATTTTTGAACTCTTGAAAAATTTCATAAAAAATTAGGTGTTCCAACAGAAAATTAGATTTTTTTGAAATTTGCAATATTATGATTAGGTAGATATAGCGACTTTACAAATTTTGATCGTAATATTTTGATTATTTTACGAGAAAATTAAAAAATAAAAAATCCGGTTCTATAGCATTTGACCAAATAGTTTTATTTTTTTTTTTACAAGAACTTACAAAAAAATGTATCAAAATCACTAGAGCCATTTCAGAGATATGAACAAGTTGTGTCGTAACGGTTTTATATGACAGATACAACTGTTTTTGAAGCTAAAAAATGCCAATTCCGCCTCAACGGAATAATTAAAAAAGTTAAAGTTCCAAGTTTGAAGAAAATCACTTTTGTGTTTTGTAGGGTGCAGGTCGAGGTACAAAAAGAAAAGTTGACAGACTGAATTTTCTCGTTTCTGTCATCGCAAATATAATACAAACAATTTTCTTCACAATAAGTCCACTATCTTCAGCCTGAACATGTTTCCAAAATTTAACAGAACTTGCAGTTTTATGCATTGATTTAATTTCAGAACCTCTTCTTTCGGAACCATCTTTCTAAAATAAATTTTTCTTGTCATTTTTGTCATTTGAAAATGCAAACGAATATTAACGATTATATTTTGATTCATTTGCATGAAATGTAACTCTAGCCCTTAGACTATTACGCTCTAATGCGATACTGCTCGCTGGAGGATGACATTTGAAATTGATCGTACGTGCTGCACTTCATGTAAGGCTGGGTTGTATGGATTTTACAGGAAATGAAATGCCTTTATTATAATAACGATGAGTTAAATCGCTCGAAAAGAAGTAGGCACAGTTAAGTACTATTGATCTTCGTAGAGTTAAATTGAAAAGACATTTGCTTCTAGGAATCTAAAATAGAAATCGATTATTTTTAATCAAAATTAAAACAATTTCAATATGTTTTTGAATTTAAGTTACTTTTATTTAGCTTTTCGACTAAAACTCATTTTCTCGGAACGATATGAAAACAAATCTATCCTTTTTTTCTTTTGTTATCCAACTTTTATCCACAGTGTTGCCTTAGTTATATTAATTGTAAACAGTTTTAAATAAATCAAAAGGTTTTATTTAAACAACACTTTTATAAATAAATATCTACTATTATAAGTTTACTAGTATCACCCAGCCGGTGGTCGAAATTTAACAATTCGTTATAACTGTTTTAAAAAAATGTTGCCATTAAATCAGTGAAAAAGGGAGTTATAGAAAAGTTGTATTCTTCTTTAACTGACGATTGTTATGATCCAGAGTCTCTCGACTGGGTTGTGGATTGCTCCATGTCTGGACCAACTTTTCAAAAACTATGCACTGAAATACCTTGATTTGAAGAGTGGATTGATGCAATGACTTGTAGCCTCCGCTCCCATAGAATTCCTTGCCTTGGCTCAACCTTAAACTTCTGGCCCATTGTCAAAGTTTAAAGAATATTTTTTTAAGTGGAATAGAACTTTAAACGCTTCCAAATTTATCCTAATCCCGATTTTCAGAAGAAAAATTTTGTTTAGCAATGAAGCTCACTTTTTGTTGAATGGCTATACGTCAGTAAATAAAACTGCCGTATTTTGAATTAAGATAATCCTCAAGGGAATGTTGAGACACCGTTACATCCACAAAAACTGACTGGTGCAATTTATGGGCTGGTGGAATCATTGGTTCGTATTTCTTTAAAAACGATGCTGGCCACAAAGTTACAGTGACCGCTATAGAACCACGATTGCTGAATTTCTGGCCCTCAATTATCAAACCATGATGTGTGCAGGAGCTGTGGTGTGAAGTCGCGACGTTATTGCCGATATAAGACCAAAAATGTTGCAAAAAGTGATCGAAAATTGGAAAATTGGATATGCCAGAAATCATATTCAAAGCATAATGTCAAAAGATTATCTTTCGAATAAAGTCAATTTCATGTCAATTCTAAAAATTCATATTTGTTCCATTCCAAACTCTATAACACTGAAAAAAACACCCTCTATAAGAACCATTAAAATGAATGAAACTTATCTTTCTACAGCACAAATAAATTTAAAAACTTCTTTTCAAATAATTTCTTATTCATATTTTTATATAAGTAAACATGGCATAATGTTTATGACGCTCAACGTCAAGGGATTTAAACCCCGCCATTTAAAATAGCAAAAAGCTTATGAGTTATGAGAACAGAAAGTAATTTTATTTTAAATATCATCTTAGTTCGGATAGCATCACAACCTTCTCATTTGCAATTTTAATCTCAGAAACAATGTTTTAAGTTTTCATGGAATATACATATAGTAGTACTTTTTTAACAGTGATGTGGAGTGAGAACACTGAATGGTTTCTCTGTTTCAGTAAGTTTTTTCCTAATTAAAGAATTTGCCCTTTCAAGGGAATGAAATAATGCTAAAAGAAATAAATAAATAGTTCTCTACTTGATTATTCATTTCTCGTTTCTTCGAGCTTGTGCTCAATTGAGTTTTGTAGTTAGAAATTGTTGAATATATTTTGAAAAATACAAGAACCATAAGTATTTAATTTAGAAACCAAATTATACTTAAGGAAAAGTATCAGTTTATTTTTCAGTTATTCAGGACTCCTATAGGAATAAGGAAAGTTTTGCTATCGTAAGATTACCTTAAAGGGTCTAAGTATCTTACAGGGTTGGCTCTATCTTTATTAATGAAGTGCTATTTTCTTTAGAAGATGAGTTAGATAAATAAAAAAAAAAGTTTTGAGATTTCAAGCTTTTTTGTAATTTGTAAAATTTTCATTTTTATATATGCAAATTCTATCGATTTGCAAATTAAAATTAAAAATTCAAATATATGCTTAGTTTTTAAATCAAAACGATGGTAACCCTGAAAAAAGTAAATTGTCAAAGACTTCGGCTTGAGCTTTTTATAATAACTTCTACTCTAACGATAAAATTTAAAAAATTATAATAAACAAAAAAAAAGTTACTCAATATTTTCAAAAATAACAACATTATTCAATTTAAAAAATCAGAGTTCCGCAAAATAGTTCCATTTGCAGAACGAACATGGAACGGTTCTATTGCTCATCGGAACTAGTACCGCGAACACGAACATCGCTGGAACTAAACATCTGCAACGAATGGCTTGAAACCACTTCCAAGCCGTTCTATATTTTTTCAAATACACTATTCACTGCATTCACATCTTTCAAAACAAATCAAATGAATCATCAACTCAAACCAAAACAATAGAATCGTGTATTTACTTGAAACGAATACACCATTTGATTTTTTTCTCAAATGCATCGAATACAGCGAGTTTATATCGATCACATCGAATACACCGAATCAAATACAACAAATTAATTAAATTTAAATTTATATATTTGTAAATGTTTTCATTGATTTTTTCGTTGTTTTTTATTTTTTATACCTATACAAAAAATCTGAAATTCTAACAGTTCATAAAATGCGGAATTCTAATTTTTTGGTAAAAATTTCAAAACTCTATGTTACCGTTAAGCGAAGTTATTAAGCTAAACGTTTTGAATTTTCTAACGTTTTTGAACTGTTTTTTCAAGTTTTATTTTAATATTTTCTAAACGTGTTAACATAAAAATCTGAAATTTTGACACAACATGTAATTCATTCTATAAAAAATAACAAAAAAGAATTAAAATTATAAAAAATCACCAAGTACCGTTATTGGCATAGAATCGATTAAAAACCACACAACTCTTTATTGCTTGAATGTAGTGTGTTAATTTTTTCATATATCGCATCTGTGTAAAAAATCCTATTTTTTGATATCTCATTTGTAATTTTACGTGCCATACAAGCGTCACAATCATAAAATAAGTTTAAATTATAAATACACTAGAATTGAATTAGAAATTTTTTCCCGGTTCGTCGCCGCGACGAACTACCATTTAAGAAGTAAAGCTTAGAAGAGAAAAAAACTAGTGTATTTGATTTTATACTCGGTACATTTGGTGTATTCGATGTGTTTATAATATGTTAGGCTTGTTCTGTTCTATTTGATTCAAGCATTCAAGCCTAGGATAGAAACCAAATACTGTATTCGTTCTGTTATAAAGGAATCGAATCGTGTGCACTTGTGCAGTGTTTGTTTTCAAGAATAGTGTATTCATTTTCAGTGTACACTACTTTCTATGAATGCAACGAACAGAATACACTGAAGTACTGTGCTTGGTCAGGGAAGGCAAATGAATGTATTCATGCAGACCTCTAGCTGGAACTATTAATTTTTTCAGTACGTCCGTCTCCGTATGTCCGAATCTGAACATGAAATGAAACATGTTTGTTTTTTTTCAATCTTTCCACATTTTTGTTTCGGCGAAGTGAAGTTGGAACTATGAACATGTTCATTGTGCCTGGTTACATGGCCGGAAAAAAGAATTACGTTCGTGGATACAGACAGAAAAAAAAGTTGAGTGGGCATGCAAGAAAATATGACAATAGAGGAACAATCGGAAATTAAGACACTAAAAACAAGAAGAAAACAAAGCTATTTGTTGCAACCATTCTTCTTCACAGCCAAATAGAAATGAAAATTTCCGTCCAAAGGAGAACGTTTAAGAATGAAACATGATTTTTAACGCAAAACTCATATCTGAAAATGAGGAAAAGACGAAACTTGGCATTTTTTCCATCTCTATCCTTCTTTCTAAAAATCATGCGTTCTCATTCGAGAATTAACTTTTTTTTCCGCTCGTGTAACGAGGCACATTGTATATCAATTTGCATAGTACTCTCATGAACACGTTCCAAACGTTGTGTGATGTGGTCGTTTGAGGGCGCACTTACACTTTACACAGAAACAGCAACCAAAAAATTAGTAAGTGATGTGATCGCTATATGGCCGACGACGTGTGGAACGTGTTCATGAGAGTACTATGCAAATCTATATACAACGAACATGTTTAATTTCAGTGTGCGGAACGGAACGACATAGTTCCAGGAGATGATATAGTTCCAGGAACTATGCATGTCCGGAACTACCCAACATATATGACAACTGATCAAAGGGCGATGTGTGCCCGGTCATGTTCTGGCATTGCACCCTTCTTAGAGGAACAAACTCATGCGATTTTTAACCCCCTCTAACTTCAGTAGGTACCAAAAAAGTTAGAAACTTCAAATTCAGAATATTTGCTAAGTCAAAGAACCACAAGCGCCTCACCAAATAATAACTTCAAAACATTGCTGGTTCCTGAGTTTTCAAAAATCACAAAAAATGTAACTCAATGACTCTGACTGACTGACTGATCATCAAAGATAAAATTTCTGTGATCTAGGAAGTCAGAACTTTTCTTTGATGTAGTTATGTATGATTTTAATAGATTCGAGCAAAAAAAAGTTAAGAGTAGTACAAAAATTTCCCTTTTTTTGTAAACTATAAATAATTTTGCTATCAACAATTTAGTAAGTCATATTTTGCTGTATACGATTTTTCTGCAGCCGATATATTTGTAAGTCAGGTGGTGATGTAAACTGCTCAGATACGCCCCTATCGATCGGTGGAAAAGCGAGGTTAAATGACGCTTTAGCTGAACAAATGTAATAGTGATAAAAAACTTCAATAAAAGTTCAATATGTTTTTCTTCTTAAAGTCAAGTGAATTTCTCTATAAAAATTATATGGAAATATTTTATTGCTTGTATCTTTGAAACGGATTTCACAGTAATACGTGAATTTTATTGTTGTTTAAAAGACTGTTTTCTCTGTGTTGTCATCTGCCTCTATTGACAGATCTTCTAATAAATAGAAAATTCGGCAGGAATTTAATTAATCAATATTCTAAGCGAACCACTTACTTTCAGAGATGACAATGCAAATGCAGTTACGATAGGAAAGCAATCATAGTATACTCCTTAAGGTGGAGGAAATATTCCAAGGAATTTGTGAACAGTGATTATTAAGTAGCAAACAAGAACTCTTGGTTCTTTTTTAATACTTATGTTTTTGGTCTAATAACATAACATAGCACTTGCAGCACATGTTTCTTTTTTTTTTTATTCAATTCAACTAGGGAACGAAGTGCTTATCTACTATCTGCTCCTAAAACATTAAATCAGAGGTGGGAAATTAATTATTACTTACGTATACCATTTAGAGTATTTCAATTTCTATATTTTTTCTCAGCCTTTGTGTACAAAAAAAAAAACTGCTACCTGTCCATCAAGATTAAAAAATAAAAACACGACTAAAAAACTGCAAACAAAAAAAATATCTAAACAATATAAAAGCCAGCCGCAAACAGAAAATAAAAGTCAATTTAAATCACACCACAGGAAAACTCACGTGAATGAGGGACAAAGCCATTCAAGCATTCGTCGTCTGACCCACTCAACGACCGGTAGCGTGGGAAGCAAGATACAGATACGAGTACGTTGTTAAAAATTTCAACCAAAAAAATGATTTTTGACTTAAGTGCTCTGGAGAATATATCTTTGCCTTTAGATGAGAGGGAAGTTGTGAAACCTGATTAGTGCCATGTGATACTTGAAAACTATCAAACTTAATATAGTAAACAAAAAAAAAAAACCTTTTTGACCATATTATACAAGTAGTTATTGTGTATCTTTTTTTTTGTGTTTTTCTTGCCATTGTCTCTGGCATAACCAGATGGTGGATTTTCCAACCGCATTTATTAAAATATTCAGGGAATTGGATACAATTTGTATGAAAAGGAACACTTAAGGTATTCTTCATTTAACACTTTAGCTTTATTTATACCAGAGTACCTACGTCTATACCAAAAAAAAAGTACCCATAAAATTATACTGAACATAAAAACGTTATTTCGTCGTTATTAGGAGCGAGGTCTTTTAGTATCTGTATCTTTATGTAGGTAAGAGGGAATTCGAATTGGCAGTGTTCTTAATTTGCATTTGATGACTATTGTTTTGTATGAAATAAATATTCCTCAATTGATCTTCTTCACTACATCAGAAGAAAAGATAAATGTTAATTTATGTTTGGCGCCATGGAAACCCATCGAGTGGGATAACAATTTTAAAGCGTATCTTAAGTACGTATAGAAGATCATTGTGGGAGATTCAAATTATAGTGCAGACGCAGACGAATACGAATCAATTGTTTTGCAAACCATATTAAAAAGTTGAAATTGTATTTGGATTACGTAATAACATACAAAGGTTTATTGTATATAAATTAGGCAATACTTCTTAATTTAAAAGTGTTATTATAATTATTTTTTTTAATGGCGGGAGGCGAGGCGGCGGCGAAGTAAACGATACAATGCTTGAGGTCATGCATTATTTTAGAAGCCTTTGTTGTTTTGTTTTTTTTTTTTGCTTTAATTGCTGGTTAAGTGGAAATTTGTGTTGTTAACTTTAAGACGTTTAAAAAGCAAAATCAGTTATTATTTTGATGACATATTAAAGCTTATACAGTACATTCTCGATTATCACAATTATAATTAAAACAAGGGTGGTTGCAATGACCGATGTTGTTTTGCAATAACCGAGTAAATATAAAAAAAAATAAAATTAAATCAGTGCACGTATGGGAGCAGGAAGAAATGCCAGAAGACTGGCGAAAAGGTATAATTTGCCCCATACATAAGAAAGGAGATGTCACAACGTGCAGCAATTATAGAGGTATCACGTTGTTGAGTACCGCCTATAAGATACTCTCCCCTATCCTACAAAAACGGATAGACCCATCACCAAAACCATAATCGGACAATATCAGTGTGGTTTCATTCCAGGCAAATCAACAACTGATCAGATCTTTACCCTTAATCAGGTGATGAAAAATTGTCTAGAATTTAACTTCCCAACATAACATCTGTTTATAGACTTTAAGGCCGCCTATGATAGCATAGCCAGGGTAGATCCTTACAAAGCCATGAGAGAATTCGGCATCATAGATAAATTGACACGACTTTGTAGGTTGACCATGACCAACCTAACAAGCCAAGTAAAAATAGCCGGGTTGCTATCCAAACCAATCAACATCTTTAATGGACTCCGAGAAGGGGATGGTTTGGCCTGCCTCCTCTTCAACCTGGCGTTGGAGAAAGCAATCCTTGACTCTGGCACGGCAACAAGAGGGACCATCGTCAACAGGTCATCGGAAGGACCGAACAAGCTGTAAACGATTCCTTCCATCCAGATCGAGCAGGCGGCACAAAATCTGGGCTGCACATTAGTGAAACAAAGTACATGGTGGCACCTAGCTCGCATAAAGATGATGATGGTATTGATTTAATTGAAGCTCCTTTATTATTTTTTTTCTAAAATTTCACTTTTGTTTTTAATCGACAGTTTCACAATTTTTTTAGTAACACCCATTTTTTTTTTAACAAAAGCGACTGGACAAAATTTATTAAACTAACAAGAAAATCTTGTATTGTACAGATACATAATGTATACATTCTTACAACTTCATCGCACCATCATTCAAAAGTAGCTGTAAAATAACTGCCGAGACAAAATGTAACACAACAGAAAAAAAAAAACATAACCAAAAACCTGAGTAAATAAAGATATGCATATAAAAACAATAGCAGTTGCACTTAACGAGTCAATTTTTTTTTTTGAAGAATTGCGATTACTGCGTCAACAATGGTAAAAATTCGAGGAGTTTCGTTAATCGAGAACGTACTGTATATGTAATAAATTATGTAAGCTGCGTTTTTTTCCCTTGCATGTAGTTGGTGTACCTGCTTTCGTCTACGTTTTTAGAAACAATTGTACACTGACGGTTTTCAGTATTTTTATTTAACAATTTTTTTTGTGACCAATTTTGTTTTAACAAATCTTGCTTGACAATTTTTTTCTGATAAAATTTTATTTAAAAAAATTTCTTGAACCCGCAAAATACCAAATTAGGGACTGAATATAACCTAAGCGGATCAATGGAGTTGCATAAGTTTTGGCAGTGTCCCAAAAAAGTGAGTTAACGGTAAGAAAGAGAAACGGTCCTCTTATGTGTTTTGGATCCAACAAGGTTAGAATAACGGACCGCTCAAAAAAAATCTCCTTAAGGAGATGTGCATTCCTAGGGGTGCGAATATTATGGTGGATTGTTTAAGGGAAGGAATGCAACTGGCTAATTCGCTAGAACAATGCTTATAGAAGTTTCGGTAAAAAAGTGAAAGACAAGAAACAAGAAAAAGAGAATGTTTCTGTTATACTTATTTCACCTATCACTTTCATCGCTCTATTTTGGATTCTGTCCAAAAGATTTAGGTGTGTGATTAGATCACCCACCCAGATATACGATTTGTACTCAAGCTTTGGGCGAATGAAGGATTTATAGATCATAGCCAGATAGAAGGGCGTCTGTGATGCACATACCGAGAGCTGAAAGGTGTTCAGTTTCTTGATGCAAGTGCCACTCATGGATAGCGGCCTGTGAGGTGGGTTTTAAATAGGAGAAGCTGAGTGTACAGATAAATGATCATTGATGAAAATAAGGAAGAGAGTAGGAGACCAAAACGGAGCCCTGGGGCACACCAGCATTTTTATATTATGGATATCAGACTTGAAACCAATTATTTCTAATCCAACGAAGAAGAGATTCATCGATTCATCTCACTGATCATATACCGTACTGCCTGACATTAAAAAGCTATCGTTCTTCGAGATATTTCTTAAGCTTATGATTAATCAACGTTTCCAAAACCCTAGAAAGAATGGACGTAAGAGTAATTGGACGATAGTAAGAGGGTGAAGATGATACGCCTTTTTTAGGGACAGGCTGGACAAATGCAGTTTTCCATCCACTCAAAAAGAAACCAGTAGAATAGGAGAGATGGAAAAGCTTACGCGTGGATGAACACCTCTTCAGAATAATGGGTGAGATACTATCTGGACCTGCGGATTTGTGTATTTCGAGATCTTTGATATTTCTGGCAACTGTACGAGTACTAAAATATATTTGTCCCATGAATTTGTAAATGTTCTCAAGTACAGGAGAAATTTGAGTTTGCAGCAAACTGTGCTGCAAGCAAATTGGCTTTGCCTTGTGAGCTTACCACAGTAATATCATTGAGAACGAGTGCAGAACAATCCATCAACCTCAATTCGACGCCGCCGTGCTCAGGAGCTTGGTATTCAATTCAATTAAAAAACGTTGGTTTATCGAATATATAATAAATTTGCCACCGTGTCTACTTCACGACTCCCAAATATGAATAATTGTAAAAACTAATGTTTACTAAAATGGCTACTCTAAAATCAGAGCAGAAACGTGAGATTCTGTCGATTTCCAATTTAAATGTTCAACCAATTTTATGATTTTATACAAAGACAAATACCACCTAACTTCAAATTCAAACCCTTGATTGAAACAAAAAATAAACAATACAGAATCGTTCTATGACTTGCATCATTTGGTGCATTTGATGATTTTCTATTGTGAATGATGCTGCAAATGCTTTAAGCATTCGAAGCACGTAACTATAATTACATTAAATTGAAATCAGATTATTAGTTATACGATTAGCAGTGCAAAAAAAAAACAAAAATGGCAGCGTGTAAGAAGTAATACAATATGTCTTAGCAAAATATTCGCTTTATTTTTAGCTTCGTAGAATAATTAATTTTTGCCTGACTACGCTTGTAGATCTGCAAACATCTGTGTATTATATTATATACCAATGTATCTAACACATTACATAGTTTTCAAAGTGAAATATAATATCTTCTATTCCTTTTGCGGTTGGCATAAGATAAATTAATGTTCGTCTCGTTTTAAGCATTTCTTAAAGAAAATACTGATGAGAGTATCTCATCATGACGTTTTTTTGTTAGATATGTTTTATTTCCAAGCATCAGTTGCTTCTGTTTCGACTTTTCACATCTTGAGAGTGTAGCTTTTTTGTTGCCATTATTATTTTTGTGGTGTAAATTTGTATTAAGATACAAAATAAACATAAACATATATTCGCTTTCATTTTCTTCATTAAACCTTTACTTGAATAGAGAGGAACAACGTATAGCAAATTTAATTGGAAAAACAATTTACTTCGTGGATATAAAGAAAAAAAAGAAAAAAAAATTATAAATACAAGAGAATTTGTTAGGTAATTCAAACCAAACAAACCAAACCTTAGGACATGCATAACGTGCTTATAGAGACATGCATATTGCATATGCATAATGCAGTCAGCTACTTTTCTTGAGAGAGATGTTTGCATTATTTTCTTCCGCATGATGGTGAAAAGTGAAATAAGATACTCTCAGTTGGGAATTTTCATGCAAAGTAAGGGACTGCCTGAATTGAAAGCAAATCTGAGAAAGGAAACTAGTTAACTTAAGATGCATATATAAATGTATGTCATTAACAGCAAGCTACTGCAATTTTTGCTTTTAACTTTAATTGAGTAAGTTTAAGGAGCTGAAGGTCGAGGAAAATTAATTTGAATAACATAATGGTCAGATTCAGAAAGGTTTACATGTAACAGTACATAATGTAGGTTAGGTATGCATATTATTTGCTGAATTCTACTTTTTTGCTATTATTTTCATTTAGAATTTAATTTTCAATGTAAATTCGCATATGTATAGGTAAGGTACGAAATGTCCTGGGCAGAGTCGTCCTCAGGTCCGATTGTCGAGCACTTTTTAAAACATTTTTGGCAGTATATCGGCAATAACGCGGTGAATGTTGTCAAGTGGGCTTATCGGCGTAGACTAGCAACTTCACAGTCATACCCCCACAGGAAATAGTGTAGCGGCATTGTATCGCACAATCTGGGGTCCTAAACGTGAAACTATGAAGTCTTGATCGGGATAAATTTGCACAATCACTTAACAGCTGTTAAAATGATTACCAGTTAAAAATGTGTTGCCAACTTAAAGTTCTATTCCTCCGAAAAAACACTCTTTACATACTATAGAATAGGTACCTAAAAAAAAAAACAAAAAATTTTGGTAGAAAAAAAATGAAAAAGCATTATTTGAATTGCTTAACTGTACCAAAAACAATTTTGAGCTGTAAACTATAAAAAATGCCATCAATTTATAGACAAATTACGAGTTTTTGATTCATTTCAACTAATTTCTCATATAAACATTTTTTTTAGATTTTTTGATCTAATGTACCTAAGTACATTAAAACACAAAATTTCAAAAATCGTCTTTTCTCCTAGGTTCGCAAGTAAAAATAAAACTTATAATTTTCGGATTGGTATATCAACCCACTTTCTTCATTTTATTGTAAATGCATAAATGTTTGCACTTAAATTGTAAATTTAAATTTTAAACTTGAACCCGAAAATTGGCGACTTTTGAAAACCGACAGATTCCGATACATGGGAACCAAAAGAACACTGCCCCGATTTTTTTTAAATTTTAGTTAAATTTTGTATTCTACTTTTTTATTTTCAAATTTTTCTGACTTTCTTTCCGAATTGATTTTCCGAAAATTGATTTTCGTACGAATTCGCCTTGCAGTGATGCCAAACCTACAGACCACATGCTTGCTTAAATGCAGCTGTAATCGAAATGAAAACATTTTTCGCAATACCTTATGTTTTAAAACGAAAGTGTTGCTTACGAAAACGAAAGAGAAAAGAGGATAGTTATCTAAAATGAAAATTTAATAAAATTTCTCAAACTAATCAAAATTTTTTTTTTCGTATTCTGAAAGATGACCAATCAATAAAAAAAAATAAGAAGAGAAACTAAGTAAAAATAGTTTACATCCGCAAAAGGTATATTTTCTTACCACTTTGCAATCATATCAATATAAGAAAATAAATATTGGATTTTGTGGCAATAATTTAATATGAAGCTTTAGGATATATCTAAAGATAATAATATAAGAAAAAATGTCACTCTTATCAGATATTTATATCATGAATGAAAAGCATTGTGTATCACTTCAGACCACCTTGTTTACCATAAACGATGAATCAAAACAAACATTTTTGTGTGCCATTTGATTTGTTTGTTAAATTACACTCTGGTCAACAAAATGTTTTACCCAAGACCTAAATTACAATTTTTCGTTATCGTTATGTAAAAATAAGGTACAAGTATATAAGTACCTACTATAAGTGCGGATAGAAATGGAAGGGACCTTTAATTTTTCATCGACAATTCATTCATAATAAGAGATATTCTTGGTAGCTTTATTTTTTTTTGTGAACGAGGTTGGAAATCACAAGCAGACAGGATAGTCCTAGGCAACGTAGTAACCATAATGTCACGTTATGCATTGAATTATGATCAATATATCGAGTTCGAGTTTGTGAAGGCAGTCCTACTTTTTTTTTGAATTTTTGATTCTTGAAAACTGTTCCAGGTTCGGTCGGGATTGTTATAATTTTGGTTTTGCAAAATATTCAAATATTTGGATCTTATGACCCCAAGAAATTTCTAAATTTGGAATTCTTTAAAATGTTGCGTTTGAAAGTAATTTTTTAAAGTCAAGGAGGAGGCTTCGATTTGAAAAACCTTCAACATAATATTGTAAGTGTTTTTAGAACATTGCCCCTATCACATAAACTTGGAAATAAGAGTATCTCTGATGCGATTTTTTTCTTGTCTCGTTCAACCTAAACTGCTTATCTTTTTTTAACCTTATGAAAACCGCCCTGTATAATATTTAAATATTTGAATTGTATATGTAATCTACATTATTTATCATTTATCAACTTTTTTTTTGTAAATTTTGTTTTTATTAATCTTTAAATGTTTTTTTCTTTTATTTTCAGGTAAGATATCTACGATTTGGAAACAAAAAATGCTTATTTTATCTCAGCAGATAAGTTCATAGAACCAATTCAAACGATCAGAGACTCCAACCTTCAATTAACAAAAAAAAAAATATGTACTTCTTCAGATGATAAAAGTCATTTAATTTTTGAGTAGGAAAGTATTTAATGTACATAATACAAATTATTTTATATCGAATAGAAAACTCATTTTTGATTTTTTTCAAACCCAACAAATGAAATTTAACAGAAAATAATTTTCGCATGCTCTATTCTCCATGCCATGGTTTAAAGTTTAAAAAATTGCCATTTGATTGTTTGTTTTTTTCTTTTAAAAACAAATTATATTTGGAGAAAACTGCGAAAATTGGACTTTCCAAGATCTAAAGACGATTTAAAAAAAATCTCCTACTGTTGCTTAGAAAAAAAAAAAATAGAAATTAAAATTATCAAGTTGATGTACATACATATGTACATACATACATATATGTATGTACATGAATAAATTCGAAAGAATTTAAATGTCAGAAAAAAAAGAATGTCAAAAATCTTTTTGTTTTATAATATTGGGAGATTGACAAGTCTAAATTAGTCTTTAAAATACTGGCGATTTGAATTTTTACCACGATACCCGCTATTTGGAATTTTCCTTTCTAATAAAATTGCCGATTTACTAAGTTGTTAGTTTAAAATTTGTTTAGCATTAATTTTTTTTTGTTGTAATTTGCTGCTTCGCAACATGAAAAAAAATTAAAAACCCTTCTCTTTTTTTTGTTTTTATGTTTCATGATTAAAAACACTCTACCCATTAGAGAAAAAAACCAATGAACAACGCTTCTAGAGTAAAGCATATACTCTACACAGCAACATTATTATTTTGTTTACAAACATTTAATTTAGTCCGGCTGCACTGATAAAATTCATTTAAAAAAAATGTAAGAAGATACATTTTGGAAAAAATAACGGACATCGCTCATTTTGGTGTTTGAATAATATACATACATACGTAGATAATTTCGACATAATTTTGTGGTATTTCAAATGTGTGGCACTTGCATCGAAAAAACTAATCAGCTTGCGATGATGTGTATCACAAACCATCTTTTCTGGAATGATCACATACTTATCGTCACCAAAAATGCCGCAAGATGTTTAGGTTTCCTTTGGAGATGCAAGAAATTCTTTTCCCCTTCTGATCTGGCTATTATCTATAAAAGTTACATACGTCCAAAGCTTGAGTATAACTCCCATCTCTGGGCTGGTGCTCCAGCAACTTACTTAAGCCTCATGGACAGTATTCGTATTCAGGGATTCATTCTTTAGCCGTACTACGCGAATGTGGAATTCCCTTCCACGCTCTGTTTTTCCCTTTCATTGTGAAGAACTGAAATTCAAGACTAATATTCACCGATATCTCCTTTTAAATCGCCTCCTACTTACCTGAAGCTCGCACTGTGTTTGTGACATATAAAGTTTACATAAAATCCCCTTTAGTGCGCACTAATTATAAAAAGAAGAACATAGTAAGATGTAAAATAAAATTTGTTGATATGTCTGCTAAATTAAAACAATAATATTTAATTTTTTAATGAGCAAACAATTTAATAATTTTCTCTCAGTGTAAGTTCTGTTATCGCTAAAAAAAGGATATTTTTCATTGCATATCTTTTGTCCTGAACACAATAGCTAATTCTACTCCTGTTTTAGATTCAGCTTCTTTTTGTTATTCATTCCTCTCTATTCTCTACCTACTATTTTATATGTAAGTACATACATCAAATTTCAAAATTCTCGTTAAAAACCACTTCGATATTAAATTGAAAAGTCTTTGTACTTAAAGCATATTAGAAAGGTATTATCTCAAGAACAGAAAATCTCACAACAACAAAAAAAAAAGTGTCTACCTTTTTCAGTTCCAAACTACTTTTTTTTAAATGAGTTTTCTATCCTTTTAGTATTTTTTCGGTATATTTCTAAATGTCATGGGTCAAGATATAAAAATGCAAACTTTTCAAAATCAGTTTGCATTTTATGTGGGAGTAGGTAGGTGAACGTACATCCTTATTTTATGGTATGCTTCATAGAAATATAATATTTTTGAGAAGCATTCTAGTAGGTACTTTCTATAACTTCAACAACAGAATAGAAAATGGATTTAATGGATTTCTCTCTTAAAATGACAAAAACAACAACAAAAAAAAAAGAAAAGAAAAACAACATGATTGGATGAACGTGACCAATTTTTCAAAAAAGGATGTTTCCGCAATATAATATAGTACGTACATATGTACTTTTCTATACACAAATTTTTTGTTGAACAAAAATACAGCTGGGTTATTCGTATAGAATACACAAGAATAGTGTTCTATTTGTGTCAATATGTATAAAAGATATATGAAGGTACATCCTTCATGTACCATCCAACTGATTGTTGTTTTGTGACACATTTGAGGACATGGAACCCATTCGGTGGAAATAATGAAATATTGCCTCTTCTATAATATTCCATATACAGAATGAAGGAAAAATGATCTGTATTCAGGAGCGGATTGAGAATTTTGTTTATGGAAAAGAATGCGGTTTTAGCGTGCACTTGGGCGTATACGTACTTTTTTTTTAAATTGATTTTATCATGTCATAATGCTTGGTTGTGTAAATTTGTGTTTTTTTTATCTAAATTTAACAATAGATATATAAAAATGAAGTAGATTTGTGACGTAGACTTTGAGTTACGATGTGGAGTAACAGGACTTCAAACAGGGAAGGATGTGGAATTTTATCAAAACATAGCCTTTTTGAGAACTTCGTAAAAAAAAACTACCGAATTTTGATAGAGGAGAGTGGTTGTGTAAATTTGTTTATTTTATCTACTAAAAACTCCTGATACCATTCAGAAATCCCTCTTTTTTGAGCTCCATTTCCTAGCCATTTACTAGGCGGAGACCAATGCCTAGATGAGATAGAAATCTTTCAATTTTAAGTAAACTTGCGCAATTCTTGCCTGAACCGAGATTAATCTGATTTAAAAAGACTCACTTTTCATTGAAAATCTATTAAACAATTAAAAGTGAGTCAATGAGTTTCTGTTTTGTTTTTGATGTTTTCTTCGACATTTCAAACTTTTGAATCTTTAACACAAAATTTTGAATCTTGAATCCTGAGTCTTGCATACAATTTTTGAATATTAAATTCTTGATTTTGCATCTTGAATTTTAAATTTTGAATCCTGCTCTGGAATGCTGAAGCGTGCATGAATCTTCAAATCTTGAATTTTCAATCCCGATTTTTTATTCTGAATTCTCAATCTTGAATCTTGAATTTTTGAATATTGATTCTTGAATCTTGATTCTTGAATCTTGATTCTAGAGTTCCGAATCTTCAATCTTTAATCTGGAGTCTTGAATCTTGAATTTTGAATCATGACCACTGAATCTTGATTCTTGAATTTGGAATCCTGAATCTTGAATTCTTAAACTTGAATCCTGAATCTTGACATCTCACTCTTAAGTCCTAAATCTTGAGTCTTAAATTTTGAGTCTTGAATCTTGAAACTTGTATTTCTATCTTGAAAAAATGCTCCATGTCCCATTAAATTACTTCAGATAGGTGCTCTTTCAAGTATAGATTCTATACAAACGGATAAGCCTTTAAATAACATTCAAAACCATAAGCAGCGAAAATTTTTCGCTATTTAAGCGAAATAATATTTTTCATAAGATAAATTCTTATTAAACTTTAATTTGACTTATTTTTTTGTTTTGTACAATGTAGGTACATATCTGAAAACGTTATTAAGACCAGCCAATTTTTTTTTCTGATGGCATTTCTAAGCCCTTATGTCATTATTTTCGTCCAATTCCATATGGGGTTGCATAAACAAAAACACACATAGCTTTTATAACTTCTAGAACAACAATTGAGTAAAGAAAAGAAAAAGAAAAATAGCTATTGACCAAGAAAATTGTTTAAGCACTTCACTCTAATGTGTGTTGTTGGCTTCTTAAATGTATCTGCCTTCTAAGTAGGAACATCATGATAAAAAAAGTATATCTCTTGCCAAAAATTGTATTTGTATAACTTCGTATCCATTCTTATGGATACAAGGGTTGGATGTATAGGCATTTTCCAGATTTCCAGAGAACGTTAATAAATAAAACAAATTTTACTTGCAAGTGGCATTTTCAAATACTTGTGATGATATACAAACCCCATGCACGTCATAGAGTAAATGTCAGAGGCAGGGACCCAGGCCAGGATATCAAAGGGAGAGTATAGTGCTGGCAGCAAGGAGAGGGTCGTTCATCCTTTTAACTACACGAGTGTATGACGAAAAAATATCTCTTTGCGCTTCGCCAAGTGGAAAATGGCTCCAAGATAACGGAGACAAATTAGCACCTTTTGTACAAAGTAAATTTGAAAAGGTTTGTTAAGTAAGAGAGAGAAAGAGACACAGAGAGGTTGGTGAAAGGATTTGAAGCAGAAAAGCAAACCAACGAATAAATAAACAAGTAAACATTAGATTTTCGTATTAAAACATATAGTCTCCATATTAAACAACAGTGAGGTATTGATTTGTTGTTGTTGGTTTTTTTTTTATAATTTTATATTTAACCCAGAAAAGGAGTGAACTGATACTAGATATTCGTCCTTCTGTTCGAGACATGCTTTAGCACTAAATTATTGCCTTTTAAGTCCTTTGGAAACAGGATTCCGTTTTTCAATTGCTTTTTAAATGGTTATCGATTTATTTGGAGGATGTATTGAATTAAAGAGGTTTTTTTTGTTTGGAAATTTTATATATCCCAGATTTATTATCGCGTGAAAAAAAAAAACTGTAACCAATCAACCTGAAAGGTATTTTAACTGAAATGAGTTAGAGATTTTATTGAAGCATTGCTTAATTTATTTCTATTTATTAAGTGTTTTCATTAATATGTTACAATAATAAAATTTTGGTTTTGGTAGCTAGATTTTTTTTTTTTGAACTGAAAAATAATCTCAGAATTGTAGGAGTTCAATTGCTTGGCAGAATATTGGAAATGTTTTAAAGCAGCAAAAGACTGCAAGTATTTGAAAAATTATTTCTAGTAAAAAAAAAATTTAATGAAAATTAAAAAAACAGAAATGAAAAAAAAGTTCTTAATGCAGTACTTACAATTGTTTGAGTATTATCTAAGCTTTATTTAAATTTTCTCAACAACGACTCTAATAATTTTAACTAAACTCCGTACCAGTTTAATTTGAAATTTTGAAATGATCAAAGAAAGAGTTAATGTTCAAGTTTTTGTAAAAAAAAAAACCCAAGAGGGAAAAAGTTTTAGGTAATTTTAAATTTGTTTGCAAAAAAATTTATAAAATTTAGCGTAAACTTTCCGTCTTCCCAATCATTGTAGCGTGTTCCAGGCGGAAATTCTAGCGATCAAAAAAGTTCTGTCATGGCTTAAAGAAAACGTGATATCAACCACTGATATCCGCATTTTCTTTGACAGCCAAGTTGCCATTAAATCTCTTGATTCTGTCTCCAGTAACTCACTGACAGCCTTCAACTGCCGATCATCTCTCGCGGAGATGGCGCAGCAGTTTAACATTCACCTATGTTGGGTGCCGGGCCACAGGAATATTAAAGGCAATTGCAAGGCTGATGAGCTCGCTAGAAATGGAACCATCCTACCAATGGCACCATGTATGGCAAACATTGGTATACCTTACGCTACATGTAAACTCATGCTGGTGCAAGAAGCCATTAGGTTAACAAACCTTAGGTGGAACACCATCACCACTTGTGTGGCAACAAAGCAGATCTGGCCATTGGTAAATCCGAGTCGATCTAAAAGCTTGTTGTCCCTGAGTAGATTGCACATTGGATCCGTAATTGGTGTCATAACAGGACACTGTTTAATTGGAAGACACGCAGCAAGGCTGGGTGTTTTTTCCAATGACTTTTGCAGAAGCTGCATGGATGAAGAGGAGGAGGAAACAACTACTCATCTTCTGTGTACATGCCCTGCTCTATCCCAAAGTCGTATAGGGTTCATTTGGGAGAATACTTTTTCAACGACCCTAGTGATCTTGCTCACAAAAACGTTAACAATCTCTCACGCTTCAAAAGAAGCTCCAAATGGTTCAACGAGTAGAGGGGGAAAATATCTAGATTCATGTGGTATCACAATGGGCCAATCTCTAAGTGTGTCGGTTCATACTGACAGCCACGTCAACCTAACCTAACCTAACCTAGCGTTAACTTTATAAATTTTACATTACTTTTATAATTTTCAAAGGTATTCCTTTTGAAAGCGTTTATAAACAAAATTTAAAAAAAATACTAGTGTTGCCACATTCCCACAAACCTACTTCTTTCGAAATGGAAAAAAAAATTTTTTTCAGAATTTTGGAAAAAAATGTGTGCTATTCAAGTCTAAATCCTAAAGCTGGGCCAAAACTAGACTTGCTTTCTTCTAAAGATAGGCCTGGATTACTATATCTATATTCTTAACACATTTTTAGTGTTGCCACATTTCATTCATTTTTTTTGAAATAGAAAAAAACTAAAATTAAAAAAATTCTGGCCATTCATGTCTAAAAGTTAAACGCGTTCCTCAAAAAGTTTTTCTTAAATGAAAAAAATAGTGCTATTTTTTTATAACTTTCAAAAAAAAAAATTTTTTTATTTTAGTTTTTCAAGCTGTACTGTTGCAAGTGTATTGTTGCTTTTTTTCTAATTTCCACGGGTTCTTGAATAGAATGATATCGTATTTCCACTAATACACTATACGTCAAATGGAAAAAATCTATTCATCCCCATTGCAGACGCCGACTGTCAGGTGTCGTGACTCCATGTGTTAACAGCCAAATAACTTGTTTTTTTTTTGCCATAAAATCGATGCTCTGCTCCTCTAAATGTGAATACAGAAATAAAATAATTTTTTTCTTTTTTAAAGCATACAAAACACTAATTAAATCCATGTCATGTGCAAAATTAGATGAAAATTGTGAGTTACTGTTGTGAGCTTGGGGTATACGTACTTTTTTTAAATTTAAAACTATTTCTCCTCCATTTACATATGTATGCTACTGACATACCCTTAAACGAGAAAAGAGTTCAAATAAGTGATACATCTGACACTTTTTGAAGTCAAATGCTTACATAGGTGAAACTATCCTTAACAGTAATATTTATAATTAAAGTTCGGAGCCATCGTCGGCGGCGCCACCGGCCGCAGTCGTGTTGGCTTATGGTGGATTTTAAAATGGTTTTCTGTTCATGACATGCTCTCTAATTATCATAATTCTCCATTTTATGTTAATAGACAAACCCGGGGTGTTTGACCGGGTACTCCTACTTACATATATTCCAAAAAACCAGTTAACTTCTGTTTTTGAATGACATTCATAATTCCTACAATGCCAACGTGTTCAAATTCAAAAAATTTAAACCTTGCAGAAATTCCACAGATTATGTTATATAATAAATTTATCTATCCCACTTAATACAAGCTAAATATAATACCCTCTCTGTTCACATAATATTTGTGTAATTCATATAGAAGTCTGTTCATAAAAAACTATTTCCTATTCGAACTCAATTTCAATCTGTGCAACCATGCAAATATAGAACTAGGACTAGGAAGGATTTATCATTGTCAAATCCGCTTATCCTTTCATTCCTCTTTGAATACCCAACCTCTTTTGTGTTTAGCTATCTCCCTCTCTCTCCATGTTATTCCAATATAAATAGTAGATGTAGATTCTATAAACTTGAACACGTGGATTTAGAATTTTCTCTAATTTATGAAATGGCCAGCATACAGTATTGCAGCAAGACCACCACACGAACAAGATATCTACATCTAACATTTTCTGGTAACAACCTACACATAACTATACTTACAAAATGTAAAAGAATATTATGATTCCGTGAAAATGTAATTCAAATCCGAATCCGGAATATATATGGTGGCCCTAGAATACTAGCCGTTGATTTTATATAAAACGTACCTTATAATATTGGACAGCTTTTCACATTTAATTGGATAAAGTGCGGTGTCTGGACTGATGGAAGTGAATGAAATAATTTTTGCTGATGGGATTGGCAAATAGAATTAAATCTAGATGTACGTATAGATTGAGGGATTTTCGTTTTCTTATTCTGATAGTTAGTTTTGAGATACCAAAAAAAAAAAATGATGTAGATTTGTAACTTGACCGTAAAGAGTGGCATTATGTATTTACAATAATTCTGATTTGATTATTTTGGGAAGTGGTAGAAATGTGACAAAAAATGGTTCCTTCGTGAAACTTGGTAAAATGTGTCATTGTTTTTTTTTTTTTTTTTTTTGAGGAGATTAAAGTGTGGAATTATTATCTATGCTGTGGTAAATATTTAATTATTAGAATAGAATAGAGAATAGAATAGATAAATAGTAAATATTTAATTATTATCACTGTAAAGAAGTTGGTGGAAAAAGCTTAAAATTTATATCACCTATTTTTAAGTTTTAGTGAATATATTTATCTAGCCAAAGTTATGAGCGTTGTCATCAGAACCAGAACAGCAAAGGTTTTTTTTTATTCTCTTACACTTTTCCTTCCTTTTAAAAAATACCCTACCTCGTAAAATATTTCTACAGACTTGATTCTTTTGATGAAATATTTTTACCAACTTCCATGAAAATAACATTTTTGTAGCATGTTTTTTTGATAATATTCTGAACAATACTGCACCTACATGTATTTCAGTTCTCTCCAACTCTTCCCGAGTTGAACTGATTTCTCTACGATCGTTCTTCGCCAAGTTCTTCTGGGTGCGCTCTTTTGAATGCCTTCATGAAAATGTTCCATTGCTTGACTTGCAATGTACTCGTTCCTTTTCGAAGCGTATTTACATACATTCCCCTGCCACCAACGCCTTCGTTTGATAGAGTCAATGTGTTCCTGACCTATTCTCGTACGAAATTTTTCGTTGGCGAAAATTGGAGCAAGAAGACATCTATTTACGAACGAACGTTTGCAGTTTTTTTCTGACAGGGAAGGCATTACGAAGTATGGATTCAACATATGTTGTAGGATGGTCTTAAAGCTCTTAGAGTTGTTTTGCCATATTTTGGATAGCATTCCAAATGCAGCATTTGCTTTCCCGATTCTGTTCTTAATATCTAGTTCAGTTTCACGTAGTTCAGGTGTTTGAGATATGATTGCAGAGTCCACTGAATTCCTCCATTTGCCGTCGAAAAAACTGTCACACATCACCAACAAAACAGTATCCAACCCTGTATAGCCCATTTTCCCCATTTCAGATAATAAAGCTTCAACCTTCAGGGTTTTCTAGAATTAGTTAGAACCAATTGAGCGTTGCCTGAGTCAAAATTCAACAATGACCAAAGCGAAAATCACATTATTTTTTATCGAAATGTGTATCATTCATAATTTGTTCATTCAAATTCCGAGTTCCGCTCACTGACTTGTAAGTAAACCGTTTCACTTATTTCGTAATTATGAATTGCCTACTATTAAAACGTATAAGCAAAAATGTATGTTTTTTTTTGTATACATAGGTACGTATTCTCCAAAACCTCAAACGAAATGTTGTATCCTTGAGGTATACCAAACATTATAAAGCAAACAACACAAGGGGTGGCAATAACAATCAATACCCCTTTTCAACACCGCCAACACCACAACCGTATGAAAAAAATCAATCTTCATTCAGCCACAGAAACGTTGTAATTAAATGTAAAAAGGTCGTCCCTAATAACCACGTCCAATTTCCTTTCACATATCCACAAAAACCCAGTTGTTTGCGTATATCCTTCTCTCTGTAAACTTTAAGGACATAGTACTTGTTGGTTAAGGCTGATTTTTTTTAGTTAGTTAGGTGTGCGCATACTTCATGTGACTGAAGTTAATGAGTTATTGATAAATTAAGAAACACTTTTAAAATGTTATTTATTGTTAAAAAAAATGTAATATATTTGAATTTTAAATATAACAATCTTTAATTTTTGATCATATTTTTTTACAACATTTTTTTGAGAACGAACATTTTTTTCGTCAAAACTTTTTTCTCCCAATTTAATTTTTGATCAATTTTTACTCTCGGAGTTCAAAAATTTTGACTTTTTTTCTGACAGATGATTGACCAACTTTTTTTGGCAATTGCTATTTTTTACCAACTAAATTTTTGACGAGTTCTTCTTCTCGCAATTCAAAAAATTCCACTGTTTTTTTTTTAAATTATTAAAAAACATTTCTCTTTAAAAAATTGTTTGCCAAAATACTTTTAATCAAACTGAACATACCCGTAGTAGAGCGACTGAGTTGCTGAGGGGGAAAGAGCACCCAAAAAGGGAGTTAACGGTAAAAATACCGATTAATTAATAAGTACATATACGCACAACACCGATTGACTGCTTGTATGATGGACTTTTGAAATGGCGAAATAATTTAGGCTGAAGGAGGCGGTTCAAAAATATTTTTCAAAAGTGATAAACCAAAAAATTAACAAAAACATAACATTTGTCAAAAAAAAATGTTTGTGGATTTAAAAATCAAAAAAAAAAAATGCCAAGAGAAGAGATTTGATATCGATATCATTTTCTTTCACAAAAAAAAAATTTGTACCAAAAAGTCAATTTTTTCAACAAAGAAAATGTCAAATCAAATTTAGCAGAATAAGTTTCGCAAAAAAAATATTCCTCTTCAAAAAATATACCGAAAAAAGATGTTAAATAAAAACAAATTAAAAAAAAATTCTGTCAGTGAAACTTTGTTTGAACCATAGCGCCTTAATATTTTTTTTGAAAAATATTTTACAATGTTTTTCTGAGCATTTTGTAATTTTTTTAGGTATTTGTTATTTAATTTTTTTTTTTTTTGACTAGAAACATTTTTTGACAAAACATTTTTTAGCCAAAATTTCGTTTGACAATTGTTGACAGTTATTTTTATTATTGTTTTTAAGGCCCCTATTATGACTCGCGAGTCGCGCGAAAAATGTGTCGAATGTGACTTTTTGGCATTACCCTTTGCGACTCGCCTAATAACATTCGCCTCAAATGTCAAAAAATTTGACGAATTGAAAAGTCATTCTGTTATCATTAGCGAATGTTTGCCTTTATCTGTCAAAATCAGTCGAACTACAATTCTATGTGACTTTGAAAGGCGAATGTTGAAGCTCGCTTTTAGCAATACTTCGACTAGAGTAATTCGCTAAATCGTTCGACTTAAGACGAACGTTCGACTCGCGAGTCATAATAGGGGCCTATTACACTATTCATACATAGAATGTCAATTTTATTTGATTTTTTGTGAACATCAACAACAATTGACAGTTTTTTTTTTGAAAAAATTTAATTTGTTGATATAAATTTTTGACAGTTCTTTTTACATTTAATTTCAAGATTATTTGTTACCATGCATTTTTTAGTATTAGAAAATATTTCTGTTTTTAAATTCTTTGGCTCAGGCACTTGACTGGCAACTGAACATACCCTTAACAAGACAATGGAGTTGTTAGAGCGGGGCAGTTTTCCAAAAACTGAGTTATCGTTTTAAAAACACTCGGGCAATTTGTGCATTGTAATCAACTATAACTAAAATATTTAGCTACAAGACAAATGATTTATATTTTACATATTTTGACTGATTATTTCAAAAACAAAATATTGTATTTATAAATACAACAATGTATAGTCAGAATGCAGAACTTCAAAAGCCAAAACTTAAAATTTTCTCAATAAACTTCGATCGTCAAAAAAAAAATTCATTTTAAAAAGGAAGTAATTTATATTTGTTATTCTTAATCTCAAATTTAGTATTTTTTTTTTTTTCAATAAAAAACTATGGCACCTTTATGACAAGCAAAAAGGAAGTATGAAAATACCTTGTATTCATTCATTCGTCATGTGTTTTATTTCACAGCATATTATGGCTGAGTTTTTGTAGGAGCACAAATGGAAACTTAATTTATTTTGAAAAACAAAAGGAAATAGCCTTTTGAGAGTTGAGACTAATGAGGATAAGTATTTCCATTTGAAATTTTGTAGTGTTGTTTGTCCTTTTATCCATATATCGCCTGATATTTCTTGTTAGGTACCCAACACTTAATAACAACAACGCCACTCCTGTCAGTTGTACCCATTGGAGTACCTATGGTAACAATTTCTACATAACAGATGGAGATTGCGGGGTTCAGGCTCTTGAACTACTAAACTTATTTTTTTTTTCTTTAAATAATATCCTTTGTGCCGTTTCAAGTTGATGTGGTTCGTGCGGTATGGTATTGGAATGTGTGGTAGGCATTTTTTTTTTTTTTTTGTTGAACAAAAATAACTATTAGCACAGAAACCATAAGTATTGGGTTTGCAAATAGGCAGGCATATGCTGTGTGAGAGGTTATATACCAAAAAGGTGAATCAAGGATAAAATGAGGATGAATCTTTTTTAACTACATCTAAAAATAAAAATTGCTCATACGTAGGATTATGCCAAATATAGAGATATACCGAAATAAACTACATATAGAAATAGTGCGACGACAGTGAATGGAAAAAGTTTTTATAACAGAATATTTGAAACTTTGTTGTTTCTTGAAGTTTCCTTCTCATTAAACATTCGTTTGCAATCTAATTCTGGGGCAAATTTTAAATGAATGGAGAACAAACTTGCTGATGGTTTTTATGGTTTCTTAGAAAACCTTTACAATTCTTGGCCATAATCTATGGCTTTTGCAACATAACCTAAAACTTCTATATTTTTTTTTTATTTCTTAGCGAACATAAGACGATAGATTGTTGTTTTTGAATAAACGGAGATTGTTTGCAAATTGTTGGTGCAGGTTAATTTTTATTTTTGTTGTTTTGTGAAATGCAAATGAATTTCGAGGAAAATCTGGACAAGAATCTGAATGGTTGGTTCAAATTGAAGGTTGGTTTTTGTTGTTGCTGCGAATCGTGTTGAATAAAATATTAGATGGCATTTTGGGTAGGATGTGAGAGAAAAAAAAAATTGAAAAATCTACAAAAATACAGATTTAAAAAATAGAATTGTTCGCTGATTTTGTTTATGCTTGCAAGAACAAATTTTGCAGACAATGAAAAGTTTTATTTTGTCTGCGGTTTAACATTGAATTTTTTTAACGCATTGTCAATTGGATCGAGTTTCCCTAGTTCAATACAAAGATACAGCTTACCGAGCTTAAATACCGAGTCTATTTTTGTTATTAAGTTTTGGGTACATTAATGTTTTTTAATACTTTACAAAATCTTTGGTAAAACCCATCAAGAAATTACCAAAAAAACTGTCAAAAAATACATTTTTTGCGGTTCAAGAAATTGCCAAAGAAAATGTTTTGCCGAAAAAAATCCTCGTTCTCAAAGATAAAACTTGAAAAAAATTGTCAAAAAAAATTTCGTGAGAAAAAATTTATCAAAATAAATGACAAAAATGTACAGCCGTTTTAAAAATATTGACTTTTCAATAATAATACTTTTTTGTTACTAGCTGTGAGCCCATAAACTAGTAAAACAATTTAATTTTTTCCAAGAATCCAAACAATATTTGTTTTTTTTTTTTGGAAAATTTTGACATGCTATTCAAAACATCATTCAAAAAAATTTGATCACAAGCCATCCAACCGTTTATGAGGAAATCGAAAACCAAAAATCCGGTTTATGGCAGGTACCGTTACTAACAGGTTTTTTTTGAACAATATTAGTAAGCCAAATCATAATCACTTATAAAACCCCTTTAAAAAAATTCGTCAAAATCGAGAAATTTTTTTGTCTGCACGGTTATATACCGTTATTTTTGACCTAAGAAAAATTTTAATTTCGCTTCTAGAGCATTAACTAAGAACTTTAACTTCCAAGTTTGAAGAAAGCCTTCAGTAGTTAAGGCTGCGAGTCGAGGTACAGACAGACATATAGAATTCCCGGATTGACATTTTTCGGTTTCAGTTTTGCCTTAAGACAGAAGAAAATATTAAAAAACTACGGAAATACTTAGCCAAGTTTATTTTTTTAGTAATGTTTATTTTCCATTAAGCTATTTCAATCAAATCTGAAACTGATTTATATCAAAATTTAACTGAACATTTTATTTCATCCTGCTGGGGATACGTATTTTTTCTTTGAGTTTCTAGAACCGTCTTTAATTTCAGGCATTTCCATTCTTTACGTTACCTAATAGAGCCGATAAGAGTATTCATAACGCATAAACTGCGTGATAAATCTTTTAAGCTAGTTCAAATGCAAAACTAATTCAATCTTCTGTTTTTTTTTTCAAGTTCATTTATATCAAGTACCTTAATATTTATCACTCAACAGCTCAACTAAGTTTCAATCAAAAAATATTTTTAACAAATTGAAACTATCCTATTACTATTTCAAAACTTTGCTGCCATTCTTGAATTTGACTTATTAGAGCATCCGGTTACTTTACTTTATTGAATAAATGAGAATTAAACTTAGACACTTTTGTACCTTGAATTTTAAATTGGAGATCCCCTCTTTCGTTGGAAAACGTATATTTATATATATTTAAATTGACGTAGTACACACAAAAATATATTATAATAATGCCAATGCGTATAACAGAGGCAAACATTTTATTCAAACTTTCATTTTGAATGGCAAACCGTGAAGCCCGAAGCCCCACAGGAAAAGTTGTCTGACGCATTTGGGGGTGCTGTCTATAAAAGAAAAAAAATTAAAATTCAATTTTTTTTTTCTTTCACTTGGGACGTGATCAATAAGTGTCAACCAACAACAGCTGTCACTAAATTTTATTGGGAAAGTGTTAAATGTTCCAACAAAACTTTCTTAAGAGTGAATTTTTGGCTTGGAAATACTTCAAAGACATATATTGGAATGCTATTCTTTATATTGTATGAAAAAATTTAAATACATATCATTCCCATAGTTAAGTTAACTACTAAAAAGGTGTTCAGAGAAATTGTTTCATTCAATAAAATATTATATTTTAATTGATAAAAATTCGTATATCTAACTTTTGTTTCTGCAAAGTATTCCTGCTTTCGTGTGTTACCAGTTATGAAGAAAGGAGGAAGTGTAAAAAAAATGTTAAAAAGCAATTCGGCATCTTTATTTCGGAGTAAGGAATACTCGTGCCAAAGTCTGCCTGATCTGACTTGCATACAAAATTTTTCAATGTCAAAAATTATAGCCAAGATACATGTGGATCACTGTTAGTTTCGAGGAATGGTTCAAGAGGTGGAAGAAGAACTTTTCTGCTGTTTTTATACCAATGATTCATCCTATTTAACAATTTTTGGAATAGACGCTGTACCACTAGCACCGAACAAGCAGGATCCAGGATGTTTCAGTATGGACCACATTAGCACCTTGCGGATCATCATCAAACAGATCGTTGAAGACGTTTGCCAGTGTCAATAAGAAATCAAAGAAGTTTGAAATCCAAAGCGGGGTTAGACAAGGCTGAATACTGTCACCACTACTGTTCCTTTTAGTGATGTACTGAAAGCAGCTTTATCGATGGTGCACTCTTACTCTAATTGGGAACTCTTCTGTGATTTCTTGGAGGCAGCTTACCTTTGATACAACCTACTTGCACAGTCAATAATAATCCGGAGCTCCTCGTTGCCATATCAGATCTTGTGGTTGTATGTCAAGCATTTTTTCAAAATCAGCCAGAAAAAAGTTGCCTATTTCTGAAGGAGATTGGGTTGCATCTGTGGTTTATTTACCCGAAACAAACCGACACTGGTCGTTGGAAAGCCCTATTATGTTTAGTAGACGGTTATTCAATAGCTGCTCAACGATCTTCAAACTGTGTGATCAGCTTAATTGAACGGATGAAAGAAGATAACTTCTCTCTACTGACTGAGCATTTGGGCACCGCAGATATATGTAAGTTTGGAGGTGAGAATCATTAGCCATCTAAATCCGATGCTTGCTATCTTTTTCCAGATCTCAAAGGGTATCTTGTCTGGCCCAATCGCTTTTCCTTTTTGATTTTTTCACGGCAGCACTAACTTCTTCGACTGTTTATTTAAAAGTCCGTTGCAAGCGTTGTTTATGATTTTTTGAGCAACGGATCTCCTGATTGCGCCCTTGTTCATGTTGGCATATATAGATATTTCCTCCAGCCCGAGGATACATGATCTTCGTACTCTTTGCTTGAAGTTTGGCACACTATTCTTTTGCTTCTTTCTTGTAATGTCTGTAAGGCACTCGTAATTTTTTATCAATATAAATCACATCCAGGCAAATAACACCAACCACAGATTGTTAATATGGTAACCGATATTTTTTTTTTTTCTGTGTAGCTATAAACCTACCTAAAACCTAATTGCATAAATCCACTTAACAGCACTAAATTAAATAATACCACCTCTTAAAGGTTTAGTATGCATAAATATTCCTTGCATACTCTACAAACCTAAAAACTAACCATTCTATATATTTGGTGCTGCAGCAGCAGACTTCATTTGCATCCACGAATTAAAATGCAAATCGCCTCCTTCCTGGAACAATTATCCGATTGTAAGTTAAAGTTCTCTCTTTTTTTTTGCCGAGAAGGAAAAATGAAATGACACGAGTTCCGCAGAATGGAACGTTGTCGTTCCGGATGTGCAACGACAAAAATGTGTGTGTGGTCTGGCTGGATCTCCTTCAAAATGCATATTTGATACCTAAATTTGACTTCGCATCCAGGGTTGGTTGAGGTAATATAAGGAAATCGTGAAAATAAGGGCCTGTTTACACTACACATTACGTTTTTTCAAGAATTGTTATATTTTTTAAATGATTTTTTAGAAATTTACTTTTACTCATTTTTAATAATTCAGTAAAAATGTATATTATACCTCTTTAAGTATATCAATGCTTGGTTGCACCAATGGTATTTTTTATTAATGCACCAAAAGGTTTTAGTTCTGAAAGCTAATAAACAAAACAATAAACTAAATTAAAAATTTAACAGGCTTTCATGTCTTAAAATGACGTTTGTTACCTACAAAATATGTCATTTTAAACTTTAAAAGTTAAATACCAGTGCAACCTAACATAATATGCCATTTTCCTCCAGATAAATACTAAAAGCGATTTTTATCGAAAATATAAATTTTTTTCTACTTTTTCGATATTAAAATAATGTGGAAGGGCTTTTTAGTAGAGTTTGACATCCATCTTATTGCTATCTCACTTATAGCTTTTTCATTCAATTTAAAAATCAGGTCATTAAATCCAGGGATGGTTCGCAAACAGTGAAGGTCATTGGTTCAACACAAACAAATTTATCGCCAGCCAATTTTAAGAGCATTTTATCAAAAATTGGTTTTAATGGATTTTGGTGCAACTAGCCATAAATTTCCTACCATACAATTTTTCTCCAGAATTAAAGTAGAGCTCTGGAACTAGCTTGATTTAGCTCCAGTAGAAATAAAATGTTGTTTCCCCTACATCCTAATTTTGTAATTTTTTTAATTATCCATTATTTTAAAATCCTCCATAAAATCAACGAACTTTCATGTCATATAAACTCGTGATCTTACAAAACATCCAAAATCCAAGTGCAAATCAAAAATCTATTTCGCATCTTTGTTTAGCAGGAAACTCTGAATTGATCATGACGATGTTATTAACGAAGCGCCCACAATAAATTTTTACATCACGATGCACCACATTCGTGGCAAGTGTGTCGTGTCCTATGCTGCAGCAGAGGCAGCGTATATTCTTCCATACATTTCATGGATGTTATTATGCAAATGCAAATTTGATTTGTTTGATTCCATTAATTTCCATGTTTTTTTTTATTATTGTATACCTTTATGTACATTGTGTTTTACAAAAGAAACAAAAAGTAGGTAAGTATAGTTTTTGGACTCGAAAAGTTTCAGTGCCATATTTTTTTTTTGTGGTGGATACTTCATTTAAATTAATTTGTTTGTGTTTTCCAATGGTTCCATGTTGTTGTTTTTTTTTGTGGTTTTGGAAACTTTCAGCACCACCTTTGAGTGACCAATTTCATTTGAGTATGTATAGTATAATGCAGGTACTTTTCGATTTGAATATTATGTTTATATAATTTTATTGCAAACAATTTTGTAAAGGGTTTCAAGGTAGTTCGTAGTGTTATATGAAACTAAGGTTTTTAGGTTTTTGGTTGTGCAAATAAAGTCACCAAAACCAACATACTCGTACACACCAAAGAGTTTTGCTGCAGAATGATGCATTCGGTATTTTGTAGCATGACATTTAGAATTTTGAATATACAGAAAATATACATTACACGTACTTGTTTTGTGCCATCACATTTTGTTTAAAGTCTGAGTAAAAATTGAATTTTAAAATAACAACTTGATTGTGCTACCACAGGGGTAACATATATCAGAACATGAATTATTGATCATCAGAATCATTATATGTGGTGCCTAGTCTTTGTGCAATTCATATCATTTGTAAAAAACTTTATTACCGTTACCAGGTTTCGAACCGAGAACGAGCCACATAAGGGCTCAGCGAACCACTGACTGCGCTGTGCTAGCACAAATCGGCCTTAAGGCATACAGCCTAGGTGATAATAAATTTGTTTTTCTGGCATTTCTTACGACCTTACTGACAAAAACGCCCAAGCATCGAAAACATCAGAATACCCAAACACTAAAATAACCAAAGCTTGGATTTCTTCGATGCGCCAAAAAGCCCAAAAATTAAAAAAAAACTGTCATATTGCCAGAATTGGTGCGGTTGGTGCATATCGTAATGCCCAAACTATTATTGGGAGAAAAAAGTTTCCGAAAAATATTTTCTGAATTTTGAAAACTAAAAAATAACACACACCTTTCACGTTTATATCAATCAAATTATTACAATGACTTTATTTTTTTTTCAGAAATGAAATAGTTTATGTAAAACAGTGTCATAAAGACTTAACATGTCGTCAAAGATGTGTTATGGAGACTTAGCACGTTGTAGAAGAAGTAGCCCTCACCATATGGATTTTGAAAATGCAAATATTCCATGCTTTATATTATTGGAGCAAATACTCCAATAAATATCTGAGTAAAGAGATAGGTTAGGTTAGGTAAGTGGGCTGACAGATGGTCTTATTTCCGTCACACTTAGATCAATATAGATCCATTGTGATACCCTTAATTGAATAACCTATGGCCATTGTATATAAATTTGCATAGTACTCTCATGAACACGTTCCACACGTCGGCCACCTAGCGATCACACCCCTAACTAATTTTCTGGTTGCTGCTTCTGTGTATATACAAGTGCGCCCTCAGACGACCACACCACACAACTCAAAAATCATGGTGATGATAGTACTATAAGTTTTATATACAATGCCTATGGCAAAGTCCTATGAAAGAGTTCATTTGTTGGTAATGTAGATAAGGTTCCAGCGAGCTATAGCTCGAAAGGTCGAAAAGTACATGCAAGTTAAGTGCAGTTAAGTTTAGGTTTATGTCGTCGTAAGATCACCATGGTTAGGAGAGGTTTACACGTCAAGATTATTCTTGGGTTTGTTCCTCTTCCTTACCCCTTCTAGGTTAGATCATCCCTCCCCCAGACCCGTAGAGGCAGTGGCCTCATTCAACGTCTGGTGGATGGGCTAGATGGACCGGTGGTTGGTGTGTAGTTTAGTCAAAGATTTACAGGTCCACTTGGTTGAGGAGAGTTAGAAGCATCAGGGTGTTAACCTTGGGCTTCTTCCGTCCTTTCCCCACATGGCATATCACAACCTTCCCCAGGCCCGTAGGGTCAGTGGCCCCATGCAGCGTCTGGTGGACGGTAGAGGTAGATCAGTGGTATTGGTGTACTGTGTTGTCTTGTCGGTATATTCAGTTATACATTCGGTGAGGAGAGGTTAACACACCAAGAAGTTTTACCTGGGCGTGTTCCCCTCCTCAGCCCTATCGGGTAGATCTGCCCTCCACCTTCCCCTTCTTTACCCCACAGCGTGAATAATCCCTCCCCCAGGCCCGTAGAGGCAGTGGCCTCATTCAACGTCTGGTGGATGGGTTAGATAAACCGGTGGTTGGTGTGTCTGTAAATTTTTGTATAGTAAAGCGATACAACAGCGTTTTCTCCAATAACAATTTTTTATTGGAGCAAATACTCTATACTTTTTTAATATTGGAGCAAATACTCCAATAAATCAAAAAATTAAAAGTAATCAAAAATAAATTAACGTAACTTCTGTACTTTACTTTGTTCGGGCTTTATATAGTATATAGTAGAAAGTAGACCAAAAAAAAAAAATTGAAAAGTTAAAAGTTCAAAAATCCCTGCAGTAGAACAACCCTCATATTCAATTCGTTTATCTACTTTCTGAAGAAGTCATTGAAGCTTAACTTTGCCTTTTATGATAAATTAAAATACACAACAAAAAACACAAAAAGAAATAATCGACCTTCAACTACATATTTGTCTGCAAGAATCAAGCAGCTAAAAATGAAATAAAGTTTTCCAATAAAGTCTCATTACCAATAAGGATTTGCATGCTTATGTCAACATAGCAGCAAAGAAGAGCGCAAAAAAATGTTTTTTTTTTTTTTTTTTCTTTAACAAGTTCTACAATTCTTAAAGAATCCCTTTTCTTTTTTGCTTATACAAGCTTCATTCCTTATAATACCTATTTACTTATTCCCTTTTTTTTGCTTTCTCCAGTGGTAAATCCGAAATTGATTGGATCGTACATTGTTGTCGTAATGAAGACATCCTCCCTCGCAGCTCGCAGGTCTCTTCGAATCTCGAAAACAAGAACAGAAAAAAAAACGGAAATAAAACCCATAAAATAGTATGAAGAAGGAAATAACAAAAATAAAAAGAAAATTCTAACTGCTGCAGAAAAAAAAAATAATAAAGGAAGAATGAAAATTGAAATCAGAATAAACAACAATAAACTACAGAGAATTATTTTTTAGATTTTTATTTTGCAGAAATCTTTTTCTTATGCCGGAAATCGCGGCTTACGTCAATGTGCAGTCTAGAGCTCTTCTCCTCTATTTGAATTTGTATAAAATTTGATGATGGTGATCCGACATGTTGGTTCAATCTTCAATGTTATATAGAAGACGTGCATGGCGCGCGTCAACATCAACAACATCTCTGGAAATTCGAAAATAAACTTCGCATATTCGTGGCTCATGGCGACGACGACGAGTTGCGGAGCGGTTTGTGTGTTTCTTGATGGTTGTCGAAAAATGCTCACTCATGTTGTCATTATACGTTATTCTAGTTTTAGGTATTAAAATTATGTATGTTTTTCTCTTTTTCTTATTGTATGCCCTTTAGAAGTTGAACCTATAAAATGGCACAATCATCCTCTTTTGCAATATACGCATCTACATACGAGTACGTATAAAGCCTATCGTTTGAATAATAACTGTTGGTGCAGGAATATATATCTTCAAAGTGATTTCGGAAAATCTTATAAAATCGTTGTTGAAAAACATTTAGTCATTATGCACATTCTGGAACTTACGCTTTAGAATAATCATGAATTAACTGAGTAAAAATAGGTTCTAAAGGGACCTTAAAAAGTGGTAATTTTGAGGAATCCATCCATTATTTGAAAAATGTTTGCTTTGATTACGTTAGCTAAAATTTCGATTTCAAATTAATGATTCAATGATTAATGCAACCAGTGTTAAGTAATCGATATTTTAAAGCAAAGAATCTATTGTGTGAAGCGATAATCATAAATTATAAAAATAGATCAAATATATCAACTTTGAACTCCTTATTAACGAGTTTTAAATAACAGATATGTACATACATATATTTAAACAAAACGGCATTTTTTTATTTAATCAATTTCTTTTGGTTTGAAATAGCTTTCATATTTCCATTTGATTTGACATATCGCTTTGTATACATAAATAATAGTACTATCATTGCGAGTTTTTTTAGGGTTGCGCGGACCCTTGTAGTGGCGCTGCAATATTTGAGGTTTAAAATTCGATTTGGGGAGTCTTTAAGCGTCGAAAATTGGTGGTAGGGGCAAGAGGAGACTATTTTTTGGATTATTGCATCCAAAAAATATCAATAAATATCATTTAAAACCTCCATAAGCTCTCCGCAAAAAAAAAGAGTAAGGGTTGCAGGCATACTTTAGATGTCGCCCCATTCGACTTCCACTATGAGAGTACTATAGTTTTCATATACAAAGCATATCGTCTTTCCTTTCAGTTTTATTGTAATTATTGTTTACGTTTTTTTTTCGGTGTTTAATAGTACATTGTGTTCTTTTATGTAAAGGGTTTTTCAGTAGGTATACGCTACAAAAGTAGAGCGATAGGGACAGCAAACGACGCCATATTTTTCCCGCTCTCTTGACATTTCTCTCCAGTAAGGTTGGCCATTTCATCATGGAAAGATATACGATCCAACAACGAGTCGAAATTATTAAAATTTACTACCGAATTTCGGAGTCAGTGGTCTCAACTTTAAGAGCGGGTTTTCATCGAAAAATCATCTTCTGTGATGAGGCTCGTTTCTGGCTGAATGACTTCGTCAATAAGCAAAATATGCGTTACTGGTCAGGCAGCCATCCACACGTACTCTATGAGTCACCATTGCATTCCCAAAAAATTGAGTTTTGGTGCGGTTTATGGGCCGGCGGCGTCATTGAGCCGAACTTCTTCGGTGATGATCAAGACCAGCACGTTATTGTGAATGGGGATCGTTTGGAGAACGTGTTATCTCACGAAATGGTCCATTCGCTTGGCCCTTTTGTCGTGCGATTTGATGCCGTTAGACTATTTTATGTGGGGCTACGTCAAGTCTATGGTCCATGCCAACAAGCCAGCGACGATTGATGAACTTCGTACGAATATCGAACCGGAAATTGCACCAGTATCGGCCGATTTATGCTTGAAAACCGTCAAAAATTGGACTTCTGCAAGCGTGTCCGTGGTGACCATGCAAAAGAAATCGAGTTCCATACATAATGGCATCGAACGTACTTTCACAGGAATAATGAATTTCATTGATATCCTAAACCGTTTTTGTTGTATTTAAAAAAAAAAACTTTTGTAGCGCTCTTATTGAAAAACCTGATACATACGAAATTGTGTTTTGTAAAAAATAAATTTTAAAATTATTAAATAATAAAATGGGGAACAGTATTTAACAATTAAATAAACATTTCCGTTAACTTCGTCTTATACAGAATGTACACAATTATTTATTTCCAATATTACTAAAAAATGTTTGTCACATAATCTTCAAATTTAAAATTTTTTTTGAAGTTGAAAAAAAAAAAAAATGTTTCTTTAATTCTTTTTCAGACTTTCATCATTTAGTATGAAAAATGGTTTGAAATTTTACAGGAATTTTTGATTTTTTATGTATAAAGCCAACCAATACTACAGGACCTGTTATCAATATTTGCAAATTAGGAAACTAAAAATCTTTCGGCGTCGCCTTTTTTTTAAATTATTGGCATGGAAAGACAAATCTGTATTTTTTATTCAAGACACAAATCTCAATCGAAAAATAAAAATTTTTAAATTAAATTTATCTGACCAAAACATTTTACTATCTCAATTTTTTTTTCATAAGAGAATGTGGACCTTCACTTGTTTTCTCTTTTTGGACATTTTTGGCTTGTGATATTTTTTTACGATTGTGCCGGAAACGTACCTACTATATTAAGGAAAATAAATAGAAATAAGAAATATGAATCTTAAGAATGCTTTTTATGCTTTTAAATGTACCTATGCACCTACATACCAAAAGTTTTATTTAAACCCACGCTTATACAAACCATAGATTGAGTAAAAATAAACTTAGTTCAGAGTAATTGATTTAATCTTCTCTAAATCCAAATAATTCTTCAACAAATTTCAAAACATTTTTATTACCGTTCTTCTACGTTTTCAACTGTCTTACATTTATACAATTTCAAAGCCAAAATCCCGTCATTCCTTAGAACATAACAACCTGACAAATTTGCGGACACTCGAAACAACATTAAAGCGTACGCGCAATAAAATTAAATTGATATTCATTCTTCTTTTTTCTTTCCTCTATTCTGTTGTTGTTTTTCTTTTATTGTGACATTTTTATTTTGAGCTTGAACAACAACAAATAATGTCCTTCCATCTTCCCGCAAACTGCGCCATCTTTTCATTTACATTATTTTCGGTTTTCAAAAACAAACTTTGCATACTACGAGTATATGTATATGTAGGTACCTATTTTATTTTCTGTTTTTATGTTTGTTTGTTTTTCTTTGGTAAGTATAACTCCAGAGGACTTTCAATTACTGTGCCAATCAAATAAATAACATCGGGGGGTCTGCAGCGGCAGCAGGAGCAGCAGCAGCAGCAGGAGCATTTACATTGCGTTGATTTCATGAATGTTTGACAAATTTTTGGACACACTGATTTAAAGATAAAAGAGGACGTAAAAAGAAAATTAACTCAAATATTTGCATAGAATCAATTGAATGGGTGAATAAAAAATAAAAAAAAAATAAACTCATTTTACAGGGGTGTGGCATTGATTTTTTGTTGTTGTTGTTGCATGTCGAGTTGAATGTGTATAGTTTAAGTGCAACAATGTGATCAATAAATGTCTCAGTACTTTGACACTCTGGTGTCTCGTTGTGCTATAAATAAAGAGAGGGAGAAAGAGAGAGATAGAGAGCAGTGTTGGAAAGAGTAGAACTATTATGATATGAAATGAACGGTAACTGGATAGAATTAATTATTATTGTCCTTGAAATTGCGATTGTTTGACGATGCTTAATCGATTAAATAATGGATTTGGATCGTTTTTCATTTGTTGGATTGACATTGATACTTCTTATTATGTATTTTTATATCAAATAAGTATATCATAATAATAACGACCCCAGGTGCTTTAATAAATTGCATAATTTCAGAGTTTCACGTTTAAAAATTTATAGGTAGGTGGAAGAACTTTTTTACTGTTGGAATTTTATGTAGACACTCGACACTCAGAGAAATGTTCAAGTTAAATCATACAATAGCAAAGCGAATCTATTGGTACCTATTATTAGGCGAAATATCTCCCAAATGTATTTTTGTAAAAACACTCAATACCTCCAAGAAAAGATTTTTAAAAATGTTTATTATCACTATTATCAGATATTTAAAATATTTTAGAACTTTTACAAGTTTCTAAAATTAAAAAAAAAAACTAGAAAATAGAAATGTCCATTTTATAATTTGGAGAAAATTGAATTTCTTTTCTTTCTTGTTTTAGAATGGTAACAACAAACTGGGAAATATTCGAAAGTGATTTGGGCGTTTTTTTGGTCATTTGGTCCTTGCCTAATGCCATTATTTTTATTTGATGCAAGGCATTAACATTCCAAAAAAAGTGCCCAAATCAATTTTGAAATAGATATCCAGCAAAAAAAAATTACTGCCCAAGAACAAAAACAGATTGGAATTAGCTCCAAAATTCAAATTTTCCCCACGGTTTCCCTAAGACTAGAAAAAAAAAACTAATTTCATTTTGAAAGAAAGACCAGAAAATATGTTTTTTTTTTATATTTAAACAAAAAACCAATAAAGTAAAGCAATGAAACATTTTACAATTTTAACATGAATCACATTTTGCAATTTTCAATAAAGTTCAAATCTGCAATCTAATAGAAGGAATGAAGAAACAACAGCAGTTTACTACGTTTTCAGATGTTATAAAACTATTCTCGTTTTGAAAAATATTTTAAATGTTATATGTAAATGGAAGTAACTTAAAATTCTTAGTAACTTAAAAAACTTAAAATAAAAAAATTAATATTTTTCAAAATCAGTGTTGTTTTCAAACATTTGAGGAAGGAGTAACGCGTTTTGACTTGTTATTTTAAATACGCGAATGCAATAAAATCACTTTCAAAAGTGCAAAAAAGTCCATCATTCCCCTGAACGAGGTGATGTAGACCTCCCCCCGTTCTTCTAAAGTTTTTTCTTCTTTTTTGCTTCCTTCTACGAGTTCTTGCATTTTGATTTGTCTTATCTTATCGAATTGCTTTTATCAATTTTTTATTAAAATATTTTGAAAAGCTGTTTCTCGGAAACTTTAATTTTTTGAATCACTCTGATGCATACATATAAAGTATGTTTTTTTGTATTCTTGTTCGGAATTTTGATTAAAACACTCCCCGCCTGCCTTAAATAAATCTTCACTTCCGCTCTGACAGATAATATGGAGTATTGTAAAAGTATGTATATTCTACTATCAGCAATTTTCCATCCAGCAAAACATAAAATCCTTTGTTTTGTAGTTTTCAAAAAAACATCAAAGATGTATCGCAAATAAAACGCCTACTATGCTAAATGGAGAGAGAGAGGTAGAGACCGACGGCACCAGTGTTGTAGCTGCTGCTGCTACATCCGTTTAAAATTCTTTTCTTGTTTTTTTTTTTTTTTGTTATGTGCTGTGTCCCTAACAAAGAACCTCCTTTTCTACATAAATATAATATCTGTAGAGATAGTGTGATGTACAGCAGAGTACTTATACTAGAGTTAGAAGTACACAGAAATATCGCGCTTTTCAAAATCTCTCTTGCTTTGTGACAGATGACATAAAATGAAGTGATTGTTGGGTGAAAACTTTTTCATCATATTTTTCTTCTTCTTCTTTTATTTTACCCTCCTTATATACATATATATTTTTTTATAAAAATATATAGGTACCCCTTTTATTTGTATCACCATTAGAGTAGGTATAGTTGCATCGGAAAGAGAAATGTTTTTGAAAAAAAAAAATTCAGTTTTTTTTCTGCACACTTTTCTATGGTTCTTGAGCTAGTGGTCGCATTGTTCAGAAACTCCTTGTGAAATTTTAATGCGAACATCTTTATTGTGGTTGTGCCTTTTGGTGCTTAAAGTGGTAAAACTTTAAAAAGACCTCAGGCTAACAAGGAGAGGAAGATTGCAAAAATATAAAAGCAGGTCATCAAAAGCTTTCCATTTTCTCCACTACATTAAATATGGTGCGGTAGCGGGCTTACTCGATTTTTATACCGTTAAGATTTGGCATTCCAACTAAAGATGAAAATATAAAAGAACAACACAATAATGCAGAGCGTGGCGGATGATAAACTTTGAAAGCTCAAGTTTCAGAACACACAAAAGAAAAAGTAATGAAAAGAAAAATAATTTTAAATCGCATAACTTCTATGAAATCTAATGAGTTATGCGTGCGTACTGCACATAATTCAGTTCATCAGAGACAAAAATGTGATATGAAATATTTTTTCTATAATCGAGTTTAGTTAAATTAAATAAATTTTGTTTTGTAAATGCCCTTTGCAGAATTAAGTTGAATAATTTTAAAATTAAATTTATGTTTATTTACAAAAAAAAAAGTCCTTGGAAACAAATTTCCCTCCCTCATTTTTGGTGAAAACTTTTTACTTATGATACGGATGAAGAATCAGAAGAGCCCATAAAAACATCCAGAGGGATTTTTCTTTGTTCTAGGTATAGGTATATGAAAAAGAATGGGAGAAGGTACTTGTGGATCTAATGAGTGGAAACCCAAGACGATTCAACCATGCTTATCAAAGTTATAGTGTTTTTTTGGTGTTTTCAGTTTGCAACAGGTCAACATTACCAAAACATTATTTTAAAATTATTGTTGTATAGTTTTTGCTGTGTAATACAAAACTAGGGACTAAAAGAGTTTATAAAAATTACCGTAATGAAAGAGGATGTTTTATTTTTGGGATAGTTGAAAGGTCAAAAAGTGTGTGACAAAAATATTTATTGGTGAAATTTGGTAGAAATGTTTCATTTGCCATGAGTATCAAAACATTCAAAAACTTTGTGCAAAATTAAAATAGTTTATATACAAACGTTATAAGGTTGTTATTAGGGGAAATGGTTTGAATTAAGCAAAAAAGATTTCAGTGTTTAACGACATGGCTCATAGGCTAGGGATAAACCAAAGGCTGGATCGACTTAGGTGATATGTGATAAGTGACAGTAATTTTCATATATTTTGTTTGTGTAAACACTTTTTTTCTAAATATTTTTTTATTCATGTAAAATTTTTTCAAACATTGCTTACAAACGCTTACTATCGCAAAAATTAAATGTGATTAGGCCATAGTGGGAGTGGGTCGAAATTCTATTTCCATAATTTCTACTTTTCAAAATTCTGCCCTTCCATTTAGAAATTTTTATTAAATTCTGCTTCTCAAAGTTTTGTTTTTCAAAATTCGATTTCCTTTTTATTTGCAGCTAAAGTTATTATAGGGCAACTTTTGGATTCGTAGAAGAAATTTTATCACTAGATTTTTATCAAACTTATACTATATACTCAAACTTTTTTATTAGGAAAATCTTAAACGTGCGTCTCACAATTCTATCTGTCTGTCCGTTAAGCAGCAGCCTAAACAGGTGGGTGGATTTTCTTGAAACTTGGTATACAATGTTTTTTGAGCCATATATCCACACTTTTTTAACTTCCCATAGGGAGTTATTGTAATCGGTCCGATTAGTCAAATTGAAATTTTTGACATTTCTCGACGTTTCAAGGGGCCTAGAGCCTATATCAATCATTTTTAGAGAGATGTCTGTGTGTGCGTGTGTACGTACGTTCGTACGTCCGTACGTCCGTATGTTCTGGTACCATTTTTCGTCGTCGATACCTCAAGAACGAGTAGAGATATCGACTTGAAATAAATTTTGTTTTACAGATAATAACTTCGAAAGAAGCTGAAAGGGCGTTTATTAATATTCAATCAGTCGTTTTTTTACTATAGCAGTTTAAAAAAGAAGTGAAAATTTTGGTTGGGCTCAAATATCTTACGAACAAATAATGCTATTGACTTGAAATAAATTTTATTCGACACATTATGACGTCATACAAATTTGATATGAATTTGAAAAAAAATCAATATACCGTTATTTTTTAAAATCAAAAAAACTAAAAAAAATAAATGTATAACTCGAATATTCTTAGATGGAAAAACGATATTAATTTTGAAATATTTTTATTTCACGAAAAATGTTGTTTTTGACTACTGGTGAAAATTTCAAAAAAATTCAATGGACAGTTTTTTTACAAAAAATTAAAAACTACAAAAAATTCTACCAAAAATTGGTATAAATTGTCTTTCGGCTCAAATTTCTCAAAAACGGGAAACGATATTGACTTCTTGTTTATTTTATTTTCTACATAACATAATTGTTAGCAACTGATAAAATTTTGACAAATATTGAATGGGCAGTTTTTTAACAAAAATCAAAAACTGTTGAAAACTCTAAAGAAAAGTAGTTACAATTGTATTTCAGCTCAATACGATTGTGCCTTCTACAATATTTTATTTTATACATAGTACAATTTTTTATGAAAGGTTAAATTTTGACAAATATCTAATTGACAGTTTTTGACATAAATATAAAAAAAATAAACTAAAAAGTGGTAAAGTTTTCAAGATCACAAATGGGAAGTTATCAGTGTGGGTCGCACCCATCCTCTTTTTTAATTTTGTTTTTAGACCACAAATAACGGTTTGTTGTTTGACTTTTTGGAATATCAGATTTTTCTCGAAAATAAGAACACAAATGTAAAACACTTTTGTAAAAAAAATTCTTTTCATAAATCTCAAATTTTTCGTAAACTACACCAGCCATTTCGACAACATTTTTTGAATGTATTAATATTAGTACTGCCTAATATAAAACATTAAAACATAAAATTATTAACTAAAACTTAAAAAAAAAACATAAATATAACTAATTTAATAACTATTTACTCGAACAACTTAATTTAAAAGAGGATTAAGGAACGGATTTCTGGTATTTCAAAAAGCCATTGACTTGTAATTGTTTCTGTTTTATTTTTTAAATATTGTTTTCTCATTTTTTTTTAGAAAATTCCGCCTCGATTCCCACCTACTTGACTAAGCTTTTTGCCACCCTGTACATATTATATAGTTGTTATGTTTTTTTATTCACTTCTTTTATTCACAATATCTGCACTCTTGAGTGAATGTAGTATTTAAATTTTATTTGTAAAATGTAAAAAAAAAACCTATCAACCTTTCATAAAATGACCAGAACTTTTTTCTGCCTATTTTTAAAATAAACAGCAGTATACAAAAAAATTACCCTCAAACATGTCTAGATTGTTGCAAAATGTTTTTTTTTTTAAATTTCAAACACCACCCTCTCACCACAAAAATACTAATAATTTTTCATGAAAATAAACAAATTTCACGAGGCAAAAATATCTGCTATTAAACCAATTCGATATGTATGAAAATAAAAAAAAAAACATTTAACTGAATTTCCAAATAAATAAATTCTTTTTCTTTTTCAGATAAAAATTGAATAACGATTTGAATCAAAAAAACCAAACAACAAATCAAACACATGTGGTGGTAAGTGATTGAAATTGTTTTCCCATGGCAACATTTTATTGAATTGAATAAATTTAGATATAAATCACAAAATACAAAAATATACATAAATATGAAAATAGCTTAATATACAGAGTCTAGAGTCTAAAAATAACGTCATGTATGTCGAACGTGATGCTTTTTGATTCGTTGACTTTTAATTATAATTTTTTTATTGAATTTTCTTTTAGGTTTTTTTTATCAAAGCTTTTACTTTAAACTTATTCCACAAATTAATTATGTGTGTCTCTTCTGGTGTTGATGGATAAATCGTTTTGTGCAAAGATATCTGTACATACCATTAGGGTGTGTCGACGACGACGACGGTATATTTACTTGAAAGTCAATTTGTTGCTATTATTGTAGCGCAAAAAAAGTTCTTATGTGGTATCTAACACAAATTGCTGCACGCACGAATTGGGTGCGTTTGTTTTGCCCACTTTTATTTTACATACTTCATCCGGTGCCATCCATATCTAACGCCGACTTATAATTAAATGAATAAATAGCTCAATAATTTTTTTTTAAATTGATTTTATACGTACTTGAAGTACTTCTAGAAAGTGCAGCAAATAATGTGTAAGAATATAATTTATTCAATAATGTACATTATCTTCAATTAATTGCAACAAAAAATAATGATATTGACTCTTTCGAATATATTTTTCAATTTCTCACGAACTTAGGTAATCGGACATGTTATGTCCTCTTATGGCGCAGGGCCTCCAGTACTCCTACTCGTCATCTTGTAGGATTCCTGGCTATGTATTTCAGGTTTTTCCAACTGATTTCTCTTTGACCATACTTGAACAAAGTCCCTTAAGGTTTGTGCACTCTTCTGTCAGCCTGCGTAAGAGGGTCCCATATTCCATTGCGTCGCTGGATCGGCAATGATCTGCCAGTTTTCGCATTAAGTCATTTGAAGTTTGGCCAGAAAATCTTTGCAGCTTCTCAGGGACAGGGCTTGTGACTTTCCAACTGATGCACCCATAAAGAAGCACGGATTCAACACTGGAGTGAAACTGTAGATACTATAGTTTGATCTTTAAGCTTATAGAGTTGTTTCTCCATATTTAGACAGCATTCGAGCTTTGTTCAATTCTTCAGCAGCGCTTTGATTGTGATAAAGATTTCAGTAACGTCTGCGCCTTTTACCAGGTGTTGCTTAGAGCTGTGGATACTTTTAAGCTCTTTGGTAATTCTGTAGGAAGTTTTGTTGTCACAGATACTTGCGGCCGTTTTTTCTTCTGTATCAAAAGTATTGATGAAGTTACGTTTATAACGCTGCATACTTCGCTGAACTATTTTCATCTCCATGCGGTAAACTCTAGCTTGTTTCTCCCAACTTCTGGAGTAGATGCGATGCGAGACTTGAGGTGTTTCCTTTCTTTGATCCTTGTCCAATACTATGGATTATGGATTTCTTTCGACCGATCGACATACTTTCAGCACCGGATATGCAAACATTTATAAGAGCACACCAATCATAATTGATGGAGGTGTTATTGATGGTTCTCAATCCTTGGTTGTTAGCAGATTGCGGGACCCTTCAGTCTATAGGTATCAAAGTTAGTTTCTCATATAACTAACTTTTACTTTACGTATTCTTAAGGTAGCAACTATTAGATGATAATCCCGGGCAATTGCTATTTGAGTACCTTTTCTGTTTTGGAAGTCCCGAAGGCTGCTACTAAAGTGCCAACTGATGGCGAAGTGGTAAATTTGGTGTTCAAGTTGCTTCCGAACAAGGCTTCAACAAAGCATTCACCTATGTCGATGCTGCAGCCAAAATCATATCTGCGCATAACACACTTAGCATAGCCAACATTGGCATTCAAGTCGTCCATTACCATTCTCCAAGAGGTGTACTATATTATATATAGGCAACACTCAATCGGTTGTAAAAGGCATCCGTTTCCTTGTCAGTAGAGAGCACTGTTGGACCCTTTCACCTCCTAGGAAACCAAAATTTTAAACGCAGTATTAGAATTTTGTCTGAAATTGAATCAATTTTTATTTTTTTTTTTCATTGAACATTTTTTATTGGGTTCAACCTTCGGCGAGTTAAAAACGCTTTCGGTTTCAAAAAACAAATTTATTTGAACCTTAATTTGAACTACAGATGTAATAAATTATAATTTATGTACCTGGTTCATCTGTGTCTGATACTCATATTGAATTTTTAAGTTGGTCAAGATATTAACCCCATGTAATACAATACAATAATTGCATTTAAAGTAAATTGAATATTAAATTTAATTCAATCCAAAAAAAGCATTATGTGTTCACAATTTAATTATCGTTCATGACAACCTTTTCAAAAATTAAATTGACAATTTTATTTTTTTTTAATATTTGCAGTAGATACGTTCAAATTTTTAACCAAAAATGCAAAAAAAAAAATTAAAACAAAGAAACAGATTTAAATTATCTGACCAAAGTAATTTTCGCCATTCAAAGCACCATTAAACACCCAAAACTCACTTATATGTAGGTACGTAGGTACTTATATATATTGCTTTCAACGAAAAAGCTCAGTTGTTCTGTATTCCATTGTCAACTTATAAATAATAGCTCCCAGCAGTGAAATTAATTAATTATTCCGCTGAACTGACTACCAACTCAACTGGCATTAGTACGCTACGCGTTAACTTTTACTGTTTATCCACTGAACCATTGTCATTGTCATTAATGGTAGCCGGTGGCCAGATAGTTGAAGCGTAATTATTGTCCTCTATTAAATTCCACTAATTTTCATAAAGCGATTCTGGTAATATCTAAAAAAAAAAAAACTTAAAAAAAAACAACAGTGGTTTGCGTGCCTATAGTATCTAACATTAATATACGCTGTGGTATATCCTAGTTAACTATGTACTGTACATATAGATAGGGGGCAGATTTAAAATGAAACATTTTGAAACTGATTCCAGAAGCAGGCTGAAAATTTGCATAGAATTTAAATACTCGTAGTAACAGCTTGTTGTTGTTTTTATAATTTAAAAAAGGGTGCGGCCCATGTTCTTTAAAACGCAGGTAAATATGTATATTGGCCAGGATTTAAGGGATGTGGTCTTAAATAATTTAGTAACATCATGGCAATTATAGGACAAGCTTATATTTGTATGTTTACTGCGCTAATTCTAGTTTTTGTGTTTTTGTGAATTCTGTAAATCCCTAGAACTCAGAAATAATTTTGAACTTTTATTCAATTAACAAAAATAAACAAAGTATTGTAAATAAAAACTTTCTCAAAATGAGTAGCTTATGTATTGAAGGTGAATGAAGAAATATTCAAAAATTCAAGAGAATATTTTGGATTTGATGTTTTTTTTCCTTCAAAACAGTTTTTTTTTCTAAAACTATTTTGTAATATTGAAACCAACTAAAAGTCTGGTTTCCTAAGTCTGTATTTCAAAATCGTGTGCACCAAAATTTTGTAAATGATAAAAGAAAACATTTTTTTCATTATCAAAACAATTTTTCTTTTACCATTTAGAGAATATTTCGGAAACTCAATTTTGGCACTTACAGAATTTTGTATTTGCAGAATTTTGAAATACGCAATTTTCATTTATAACCCTAACCCATTTAAAATTTCAAATGCTTTTATTCAACAAATTTTTCTGACAGTTTTTTTTTCTTATATGATTTTTTTTTTGCAGTTTTCATAGGTAAGTATTTTTTTTTGACAATCTTCATTTTTGCAAATGTTTTTCACAATTTATTTTGTAAACAAAAAAATGGAGATTTATTTTAGCTCTTAGTTTCTCAATCCTCATCGTCGATTCTTCGCCATGTGCTTCTGGGACAGCTCACTCGTCTGCCAGCCTGCGTGAGAGGATTCCATTGCATCGCTTCGACCGCAATGCATTCCTTACCCTTTCGAAACGTTTAGACAGTCTATGTGTCTTTCCGAGTTCTGCATCCTTTCGAAGCACTGAATCAACTTCGGAGCGGAACTGTTGTTGATGGTCTTACTGATCATAAAGTTGTTTTGGCTTGTTTTGGATAGCATCCCAAACGCTGCCTTTGCTTTTCCGATTCGGCTGTTAATATCTAGTTCGGTCCGGACACAACTCCCTGTTGTCATTCGATGGAGATCCATCGTCGTCGTCGTCTAGGTAGTCCAGGTGTTTGAGGTATGATTGCAAAGTCCAATTTAAATTATTATATAGGGAACTAGGTACTATAAAAGCAGATTTTTGGTTTTCGATTTTTATAAAAGATTTTGCATATCAAAATTTAAGTGCTAAAACATGCATATCAATTTTTCTGTACAAAAATATTTAACAAATTTAAAAATCACAAAAATATATACCTATTGCAAATTTTCGTTTTTTTCCAAAAATACTTATTTTTTTATGATATTAAAGATGGTACTGTTTTGACCTCTACCTTCTTTTTTGACTTATTTTAGAAATTCAAATTATAAATTTTATGTTTCTATGGAATTCTTGTTTTCATAATTTTTTTTCTGTTTATCTAAAGTACTTTAACATAGAAGCAAGTTTGTACGATTCAGTCTTACACTTTAATTTTTCTGAATTTTCCGGACATAGGTACTGAAGAATAATGTTTGAGGGTTTAAAGAAGAAGATTTTTTGCAGGAACATGTGTTTGCTAGTTCTTGTCTTTAAGAGAATTTATAATTAACGGCACTATATTGAACAACTGAAATATTTTGGGCCATCAATAATCTCCCCATATTTTTTTTATCAAAAAAAATTCCTAGTTACTTAATAATATAATCAATTTTCCTCCAAAGTGAAAGTGTAGCATGTACCTCATTTTCAAGCCCAAGTACTTATACGGTAGGTAAGGTACATGTTACATTTTTCACCCACAAAATGAAAGCAAAAACTGTAGACAATTTCATATGACATTACAAAAAGTTGCTCATTCCAATGGCTGAGTATGGCGCGCGGAGTTGGTTGGAATAACAAACTTTGTACACACACTTGGGAAAGTTTCAATAGAATACCAGCAATAGCATGTCATTCATTTGGATAGCAATTACATAAAAAGCAATGCCAGACTACCTCACATAAACTTCAATAATCTGGAACCAACTGTTACAGAGCTAACAGCTGCCGTCACCGGCGTCACCATCACCTACCATCAGATTGTTAGTTTTGTTTTTTAAGCAAAAAAAAAAAAAATGGTGCAGCAGATAATTTCTATAACTCCATGAGGGAAACCACGCGACAAAATCGCAGAGGAACATTCAAGGAAATGGCATCACTTTGGAATTATGCATGAGACGAAGAGAAGATATAGTGACAGTGACACAACGTGTATATGGTCTTCAACAACCGAATATTTGGTATGAAAAACTATTACACGGTAGACAAACAAAAGAAGAAGATGGCATAGCAAGAGTACAGTTGGAAAGGAAGTAATAACAATCGGAAAGTAGGACAATAATTACGTCAGAACGTTATGGTGCTTGCGATATTTACTGCGCTTTGTCTTTTTTTTTTCACTTATGATCTCGTTGTGTCATTTTTGTTGGGATTTCTTTTGGTTTCGTATCAGTAGCGTATGGCAACAATGCGAAAATGTGATATAAAGTCAGTGACCCCAGGTACTTACTTAAAGTAACTTTTTATGTATCTTTAACTTAGGCAAAGGGGAATGGGAAAAAGTGTATGGCGGAGCTTGGTGCAAATATCCACCATAAATGAGACAATGCAGTTGGATAGTCCGCTAAAAAAATGGAGTTATTTTACTATGAAAAACTGTGGAAGTTAACGGTTACAGCCAAAAAGTTCCCACTTATGTATTTACGTGCGCTGAAGATTCTAGATTTCCACTGGATACGGTGCAATTTTTACTACGGCACAAAAAAGGGTGTTAAAAGTTATGATTTAGAAATAAAAAAAAGAGTATTTGTATATAACTTTTGCATCCTGTTTATTTCCGTTTCTGTGCTATGGTAAAAACTACTACATGCTTAGCTGTTTTTTGTGTCGTAGTAAAAGTTACTCCTCATTTAGCTGTCTTTAGTTTTTCTGACTACATATAGGTTTCATAGAGGTAGAAGTGCATAACTGCCACTGTACGAAAATTAGTGGACGAAAAAACTGTAATTGGTGGGAACTTTTAAATTCCATTTTTTGCCGTCATACTTTTGCCTTCATACTTAGCGTACAATCTAACAATCACATTCGTGGTGAAAATTAAAAACAAGTACACTTTCATTTTTTTTTCATTTTTGAAAAAATGAAAAAATATTTTATTCAAGAGACTAACATTTAAATTAAAATATTCAATTTTATGTTCCAAAAATACAATTCTGAATGATTTTACTTACTGGAAACACCATCTTAGTTGTTACTTATAGAGAAGACCTGGAAAATATTTAAGTTTTTCACTACTTATAAGTACAAGTACAACGTACTTAAATATTTTAAGTGGCAACACAATTCATTTGTCCCTATACTTAAAAATTTCAAGTAGCAGTACAATAAAATAAAATAAATAAAAAAAAAAAAAAAAAAAAAAAAAAGAATTTTTAATAATACTTTTGGAAAGTACTAAAGTTTTTTTAAAATTTATTTAGTATTTATAATTCCTATAAGTACTTATTTCCTGAAGTATTTCTTAATTTCTTTTTAAGTATTAAAAAATAATTAAAAAAGTACTTGAGTACATTCCGAAATAACTTCAATAATGATTCAATATTCAATAATGATATTGGTACCAGACATTTTCAAGTACAAGCGAATTTTCGTAGTACTTCAATTTTTTAAGTACATGTTAATGGTACTTGGACTGAATTTTTAAGTACCTAGGTAGTCTTATATCTATATCTAACTATATTCGTGTCAGCGGATACATTTTTTTACAGAATAAAGGGCTAAACTGCCTACGCAGACGCACCTTAGTTCCAAAGAAAACCTACACTATTTTTTGTAAGCACGAAATATTTTTTCTTCTTGGTTATGTGAAAGAATTTATATAATTATTTTAAACTCAAATAAAAAAAAAAACAGATATCAGGTACATGCTGTAGTTACGTGCTTATCCATAAAATGAACTCGAAATCTTTTTACAGTTCATTGAATATAGTTTGGGGCTACGCTGCACTCGCTGGTGCTTTTTTAAATCACAATCATCTTATGTGTCATAATTTTCCATGTCTCATGTAATTACTTTTGAGAAGTCGTCCACTAAAATACCAACCAAATGGCAATCTCACTGTCAACGAAGCGTCGGCGTCGTTGTCGTCGTCGGCCGGCGGCAACGGGTGCGTTGTGGCATCTGGCGTGACGTGACGCGACGTTCAATCGATGCAATGTATGATGATAAAATAAAAATGTAACACGTTCTTTCTGTCTGGCTATATTTTTATTAAGTTAAAATCTTTATTCTTGGTTGTTGGATTGGCTATTGAACTCCTTTTAAAGCAATATGACCATCAGATTTATGATTCTTCTTTGGTTAGCGATGGTGACGCTGAACCAGTGTCAATAAGTGACACAAATTACATATAAGATATAACATAATATGGACAAGGTATGTAGGTAAGGAATACATATTGATGACTGGGAATGTGCTTTGAATTCAATTATGTCAAAATAAATCGCCCGCAATATAATTTAAATCAATTTAGAACTTTAAAAACTTTCATTGATATATCTGCTGATACTTGTTATTCTGGCTGATCTAATGTTAAAAAAATTCAATTTTAAAGTTTGAAAATTGAAACAGAAATGTACATAATGTAGCTACTCGTATATGTACTTTGTGTCCAAATGAAAAAAAAAAATATTTATTTCATTGGATTGGAAACGGCTCACAATAGGTGATGTCTTATAACCGACAAAATAGTTGTTCCATCTTTTGTGTAAAGGTATTCACACCATGGAATAGAATTGTCTGGGTTCACGGTTCACCCTCGCACTTTTTCGTCCTCTTTGACTTTCCTTTCTGTTCGCTTGACCTGCATTTTTCTATTCCCACGTCCGTTGTTCTACCTCACATATTCTGCACATTCTCTCTTAGTTTTCCAGTACTATCTTCTGACCTTATTCCCTAGCCTGGCTCTTGCTATTCTCCTTGCATATTTTTTGTCTTTCATCACGCTTTCAAATGTTGCGAGATATACTCTGTCTTTAATTTTTTCTCGTCTTTCCTTCTTCCGCCTTTTCTTTTAAATCCCTCATATCCATTCATACCGTCTTCCCTCATTCCAATCACCGTGCTTGCTTGATGACCGCTTGCTTGATTTTTTATTCTGTCGCCTATATGTGTTTCCTGTCCTCCATTCTTTTTGAAGACATGCCCTTAGTATTTTAAATAGGTGTGCGGAATAGGAGGTCTGAGTAGATCAGAAAATGGAAAGAATTAGGTTTTGCTACGAGATCAATACCAATCTCGGTCTATCAGACTATCTAATAAGCAATAGAGACGAGACCGGGACAGTTATTTTTTGACCAAGACTCACGGAAAGCCTTGGTGGTGTTTCCAGTAAAGAAAATAATTCAAAATTTCTATTTTAAGACATAAAAACTGAATTTTTAAATGAAGATATTAGAAAACCTCAATTTTTACGCGAGTAGAATAAACGGGTCCTTTTTCCAGTTTTTAAGACAGCTCCGGCTGGTCAATGGTCATACTTCCGACGTTCCAACTCGCCTTTTACTTTTCGTTCAATTATTTTGATATCGCCCGGAATCCGTTTACCACTGATCCGATCATTGCTGATCGGTTGAGGGCCAGTACCATGCATAGCAGTGAAAGCTCTGGAGTACCATGCATAGCAGTGGAAGCTCTGGCGTATTAGTAGCTATTGGATTTAAACTGATTTTTCTGAATTTCGATTAAAATTTCATGCAATTATTTTTTCGAACTTCCAGAATTAAAACTTTGGCATAATTTGAGTCTTTGAAAAGTGCTATAAGGCTTTGTTCTAAAAATTGGGCTTATTTGAGTTTATATTTAATTTTGACAGATTAGCTGTTGTAGACTAGACACTTGTTTACTATATATGCAACTGAGTCCATTTCAGAATGTGTCCAATTGAGCTGGCTTTTTTCCTAAACAGTCCAACTATCAATCAATGCATGCGATTCCACAATATTTTTCTAAATAAATCAAACCTCATTCAATTTTCCTCGGCATCAAACACACTGCTAACTTTTTTTAAATTGTTCAAAATTATATTTTGTAATGACGAATGATATCTCCCTATTTGAATACAAAATGTGTTATCGTAAAGCATTCCACGTAACGTGCAACACGTAAAGCGTTCGAAACATATTCTACGTATGATGTCTTTATGTCACGTTATACGTCATGGCAATAAAAATCTATATTGGTCATCATCACTCGCTAATTTTAATGTCATGAGAGATGGGGATGATAATATACTCGTACTCCAGCCTTCTCTTCCTACCCCGATTACTGTTATTCTTCCATAGGTACATCAAATTTTTATTCACATTGTGAAGTACTTAAATAACATAAGAGTGATACAACACTGTGAGTGTTGACGCGATTAAATTGAATTCAGCTTGTTATTATTAAGCGCATCAGGAATTTTGTAATAAGATTTTCCGGTTTGTTATGGAATACACCGTCACTTTTGATAGAAGGATTTTTATTCTCTGCAATTACTTTACATTGAAAGAACCATAATTGGTAGGTGTATTGTTCCCTTTTAAAGCATATTGTGTTTTGAAATGCCGAAGAAACACCATGGAATCCTTAGAATTCTTCGACAGTAATTTTTTATATCTCACAATGTTTTTGACATCAAGTCGTTTTTTATTGCTGTTGTGTATTCATTCTATTGGCTGAGGAAGAAAGCCGTAAATTGAGTGTTTGAAGGTTATTTAAGAAATTAAAGAATGTATACATATTTGGGTTAACATGACATTAAGTTGAATTTTTAAATTAACATACAAAAGAATTTGAGCACATTCTTTTGTTTTCGGAAACAATAATTATGTGATTTGGAGTTTATAAAGATGAATAGCTATTCAAACCCTTTCATAATTTTCTTAATAAAATTTTAAAAAAATTGATGTCGCACAAGATGGAGGGAAGTGTCTTTGTTTGAGTACAGCTGATTGTGCGTCTTCTGATGATTTGAGATGAAGTGGATGTATGTATTTTTTTGCCGACTTTGAAAAACGTTTATTTTTATTGGTACACGATTAATGGCAAAACAAAAATTTAAAAAACAAGCAAAACTTAGAGATGAAAAATTGACACAAAATAGCTGAAAAATCTTTTTCTTTTTCTTTCTTATGAAAAAAAAATGTATTAATTTCTATTAAAGCCATTTCGAGCTATGTAAAAATACAACGTCATACCTGTGAACTTCTAGAACTTAAGTTATTTAAAATACATAACGTTGACGCAATTTATATGTTATGTCTGCTTAATGGTCAAAGATTTATGTACGTACAGAAACATTTAACTCTAAAAGTATTTTCGTTAATTGGGTTTTCCAATCAGATTGAAAGGTTTTTTCTCAGAATATTGTCCATTTATAATTACATATAATGAACCAATTAAAAAAAAATATTTTCATTGCATAATTTAATCTTATTAATGATTGTTTCAGGAAACTTAAACTACGGTCTATCGGTAATTTTTAGATTGTTGGATTTATTTAAAAAAAAATATTTTTTTTTTGGTTTTTGAAAAAAATATTTTTTTTTTGGTTTTTGAAAAAAAAATATTTTTTTTATTTAAAAATATTTTTTAAGTCGATTTTTCTGAATCAGTTGATTACTTTTTTTCTAAGCAATATGTTATTTATCAAGAAAAAAAATTATGTAAAATTATTTTTTTCGGTTTTTTTTTAATTTTTGATTTTCTTTTCATCTTTTATAACTCATGGATTTCGAAGTTATTTTTTGGTTACGTTAATTTCTTATTATAGTTAACTCATTGGTATTCTTCTCGGCCCTCTATTTTTTTTTTCATTTTAAAAAATGGCAGCCGTCGGAAATGGGTTAAAACATCTAAAAATTATAAAAAGTATTCAATACCAAAACTTTGTAAAAAAAATTTTGTATGGAAAAAAAAATTTTTTTTGACTTTTGAATTTTAATAATACTTCGGTTTAGTCAATTTTTATAGATATCTAGCATCTAAAGGATTTTTAATACTTTCTTAAATATTTTAGACAAAAATTAATTATAGCTTTAGAAATAACTTGTTCAGGTATACCATACAAATGTCAAAAAACTGTTGGAACTAATCTTATCTCCAAGAATTTTCATAAGGAAAGTGATTTTCTTGAGAAATTGTTCGTTTTTATGAATTCTTGTGAATATTTTATGAGTTGAACAATTATTGTCAAACAAGGGGTACTCGTTTAAGTTTGTCACCTTTTATGAAGCACCTTCTTTTTCAGGTTCAGTTTTTTTTTCAAAAATATTACAAAACAAACAACTTGTTTTTTTCTGGGAACCGTGTTTTTTCTCCAAGTAAGGTCGTATTTTTCAATTTTTTTTATATACATATCTGAAATCCCGATAAAGTATATTACCTAATAATAGTTTGCAACCACAAATGCCACCACGTTTCTAAAGCGACCAACAGCACAAACAAGTTGACAATATTCATCATTCTAAAATTGCTTTTTCCATTTTGTGGTTTTCATAAGGACGTCAGAGTTTTTTTTTTCAAACAAAATTTGTATAAATATTGTGTAGGTGTAAAAACCTTCAAATATAAGAATCCCTATTTCAACTGTCACATTTCATGGATAGTCCTAATATCTCTTATAACCTAGGCGCTCTCACTTCCTTTGCATTTCAACATAGCTTTCATAAAAGAGGAAAAGCCCAACCAAAGGAAATCTAATGGAAATAAATTAGATTACAAATCGGTGAACTTGCTGATATACCCAATAGGAAAAACTTATATAAGGTATGGTAGATAGATATTTTAATATACTAAGCACATCGATGTGAGAGGATACTATAAATACTTAAGGATTCACGTTGGGAGATAACATCAAGCAGACAGAGACATCATGAATGTTCTTTTTTGTTGTTGTTGTGAATATTGAAATTAAGTTTGAGAAACACGAAAGACGAAAAAGGAAATTTGTTTTGATTTTGTTTTCTATGGGGAAAAACATTTTGTTAACTTTTGTCCGTTAACTTGTAGATTTTGGCCGGATATTGTGTTTCATTATTCGATTATTTTCTTATGTACTTATGCCTTTTTACGTGCTCAGTGGTGAAGTTTTTGGAAAATACTTGGAGTGAAGAAACATTATTGATGTTTAAATGAAAAATGTATGATTTATCGAGATTTCCTTGAGACGTATGTACAAAACAAAACAAGTTTCTTCGACACACAAACTTTGGTTTTTTTCTTAACTTAACCAGGCTGTAATATTTGAAACGAGACTTAACAAGAGTCTCGGTGTTGTTTCCAGTAACGAAAATTATTAGAAATTGTGTGTTTTAAAACATAAAATAATTGAATACTTCAATATGTATAAATATTATTCAAAATTAGAATAACATGCTGGTTTTTCATATTAATCCCAAAACACAAAATAAAACATAAATATGGTGAAAATGGCTGTTTTGTAAAAGAAAAACTGAATAACATAAAATATTTTGTTTTTGTTTAAACACCGTTGAAGCAAATTTTTAATTTTGTACTCAATAAAAAATTTAATATCTAGCACAAAATATAAATGCTTGTAAGCTTTGAAAAATTGTATTTTTGACAGTAATTTTTTTAAATAAAAATGTTTTGTTGGTGCAAGGAATAAAATAATCATAATCAAGAAATAATAATAATTCAATTAGCACAAACTAACTTAACGTGTAACACTGTAAAAAAAATTGCGTATACGCCAGAGTGTACGAAACAGTCATCGTCACAATTTTTTGTTCGACTTTAAATGAAAACTGGTTTTGAAAAAAAAACGTGATGAACAAAAATGTTTTCACTACGGTTTGGTTATAATTCGTTTACAAACCTTTTTTTGTGATTGTCAACTATCAAGTTGAAATTTATAAAATGCTTAAATTTAATGAACATGAGCATCGCTGCATCCGATGTCTTTTTTTTTCTTTTAGACCTGCAGTTCGATTAAATAATTTGAATTATTTAAAGAACATATACACAATAAATCATCAAAATCGTAACAGCCATTTACGAAATAAATAAGTTTTGTCTAATCAGTTGTGTGACAAAAACTATATTAATTTTAGGATAACACAAAAAACGAGGGAGCGGGTCAGAATTCTGGTTTTCAAAATTCTGTTTGGTCAAAATTCTGATTTTTTTTTTAAATTCTGTCTGGTCAAAATTCTGCATTTCAAAATTTTGTTTTTCAAAATTCTGGATGTACAAAATTCTGGTTGACCAAAATTCTGTGTGGTCAAAATTCTGTTTTTCAAAGAAACTATAATAAATTTAATATTAGTATAAACCAAAAACAAGCACTTGGAAATATTGTATGATGGTTGTTGCAAATATTTATTTAATGACTCAATGACGAAAACACATCAGCATTAGGACCCGGGAAGCGGCCCACCCAAGGCACTTTTGAACAAAATATTTTAGTAAAAATATTTGTTTAATTAAGTAATATTCCATTACAAGAAATCAATTTTTCATAATTCTGTATTTAAAAATTCTGTTAATCTGTTGTAAAAGAGTTATCGTTTTGATAATGTAAAAAGTAAAATATAAAATTATGAAAAACAAAATTCTGAAAAACAGAATTTTGAAAACCAGAATTTTGACCAAGCAGAATTTTGAAAGCAGAATTATGACCCAAGCAGAATTTCGACCCCATTCCAAATTTTCAAATACATCGCTGTAGTGGTTAAGGCTGTAGGTCTTGGAACACATAAACTGAAGGACTAAAAGAAATAATTTCGGGACCATCTTTTCGCAAAATAAGGTCAAGTCTTGATTAAAATCTCGGTCCATAACTTTTCTGATTTTCCCTTTTTGTCAAAATTTTCCTACTTAAATACTTTTATTTTGATAGAAAATCGAATTCTCTACAAAAATGTTCACAAGCTTAAATTCTCAAATTTGGCTTAGTTTTTGTGTTATGCCAAAAATATTGCAGATTGACTAGTATGACCTACCTCTCGGGTGAATTTAGTAGAATTTTTGTTTTTTAATGTTTTTAAGTTTAATAAAACCCTTGAATGAAAAAATATTGAAATGGAAAAGAAAAAAGAAAAGAGCATAAATTTGAGCCACTCCTTTCTTTAAAAAAAAAAAGGGAATTAAAATGTCCAATAATGGCATTTTTAATAAAAAGCTATAGCTTCTGATACCTAGGTAAAAAAATGACATCTTCAAAAATAAAACGATGTTGTTAAAAAACAAATTAAAAAAAAATAGATTTCAATTGAAAAGAAACATAACACCTACAATCCTACATACCTACAACATTATAAAGGATATGTCGCTCGTTCAGTATTTTTCTTCATGTAAAAATAAAATGGGCGAGATATTCTACTCCATCAGACCCTTCTTTGATTCAGCAGATTGCCAAAATCATCATCATGTCCCCAATAATTTCCTAAGATGAAAATATATTATGTATATCATAGAAGTGATATTTCCTTGTTTGCTTTCATTGTAGTTATGGACAGGGACGTAGTCATAATTTTATTTTAGTGAGGGATTGCTTTACTCGCTGACTCATCTCACTTCACTCGCAAAAGTTGTTAAGTGATAATGTTAAGTCCAAAATTATGTTCGAACGCTTGAAAGACTTGAAAAACAGAAAGTCATCTATTTTCAATGAAAAGTGAATCATCTCACTAAATGTCGACACATTTTCCACAACATATTTTGATGCCTTCAACCCTAACCCTGTCTCAAATTTACTCTATCACGTTAGGTTTAAAAACTAAAATAAATTTCAAAACAAAACTAAATTTAAGAACAAAACTGAAATTATAAATTTAAAAACTGGGTGACCATTTTTAATCAAAAAAAAAACTTTTCCCATACAAATCTATCTTTTGTCTTAATCCCCCAATTTGATTCCGTCCTTGCAAAGTTTTATATTTTCTTTCTCCATCATTACCATTATTGTTATAAGACTTTCGACGGAGGGAAACCAGAAAAGGATATTGCATCAAACATAAAGAAAAGCTATGGAGACCAAAATGGATCTTCTTTTTAAGTGTCAGTGTTTTTGAGATGTGAGAAGGTGGGTATCATTTTCTTTGTACATTTTGATGGTGTTTTGTATAGTTGCACAGAGAGTTAGATGTGCTTTATAGAATTGAATAAATTGTCCTCAAAAACTAAGACGAAAATTCAAAGAAGAAGAAACGATGTTCATTTATTTTCGGACAGGTTTTTTGTGTGGTGTTGTCATTGTCGTCGTTGCTTGATATTAACGGAAAGGATATATAATACAGAATAGCAGGACATGGACAGTGTACAAGTGTTTTCTGTCTTGTCGTTTTTGTAAACATGATTGGGTAAACATGATTTTAAGGTTGTTTTTTTATGGCACATTTTGTGGCGTCATTAGAGTTTATTTTAGGTGAAGGATTAAGAAAAGGTTCTAGTTTTTTTTTTTTATTTTTCAACATTTCTGTTTAAGGGTGGCAATGTATGTTTTCATGCTGGAAAAGTAAAGGAAAGTTCTTACAAAGAAGTAATTGAGCATTATAGATTATGTAGATATGTATATGTACCTACATAAGTGCTAAATGTATTGATTCGCATAAACTTGTTTTAGCTTATCATTGCTATATGTGAAGTTATAGTATTTATCTATAATATGCATTTCAAGCCAAGAAATATATTTTTATCATAAAAATAAGAAAAAAATTTAATGTTTCCCCACAGAAAAATCTTAAGTTCCATGTTTGAAGAAAATCTCTTTAGTAGTTAAGGCTGTATGTCGAGGTCAGAAACAGACAGACAGACAGAATTGCTGGACCCCTTTTTCGCGTTCTCTTTCATAGTCTGAATTATATCTGGAGTTTGATTTTTTTTTACGAATCCACAACTTGCCCTATAGTACCTTTAATCGAAAGTAACAAGGAATTCACAAGGAACATAAATCAAAAAGCTTACAATTATTTATTAACATTGGTAAAGATTATTTCGAATCAGAGAAGTACATATATATTTATAAAATTACACTTAAAAACAATTATTTAAACTTTGAAAAATCAACAGAAAATAGTAGGTTCAGAATTTGGAAAATGAGTGAATTTCTTTCAAATTTAATTTTTATTTTATTTTAATAATGCATTAAAACAAAAAATTGAATACCTACAAATTTTTCTTTAACGCAACAAATATTGATATTTAATGAGTACAACTTACTTAAAAATTAGAAAAATTATAAAAATTATTAGAGCCTGCACTAACCCTGCGCGTCATCGTGTTCGGTTCCAGGAGATGTATTTCATCTTTCTTAAGATCATTCCCAATTGTTGTGATTCATCTTCGACAATTCTTCTAAGTCGACCAGTTCTTCTGCCTGCCTCGTAAAGCACTCGTTGCCCTTTCGTAGCGTGTGGTCAATCCACTACCACTTCGTATGATAGAGTCAGTGGAATCCTGTACTATTCTCGTATATTAATTGAACAGATAAAATTTTTGAATCGCTCAGAAAAAATTATTGCATTATGTAATAAAAAGCGTGCATAAGCAAAAAAAAGTCATTTAGCATCCCCCAAAAATAGAAAGCGGGCACAAAATTTAACTTACGACGCACTAAATTTCCAATTTCGTTTTGGTAAGAATATTCCTAGTATTATATATATATTAGTATGCTAGTATTATAGCAGGAGGGGTACGTCGCGCTTTACCGACAGAAGGCAGCATTGGGTTTTCGAAGCATTAAATTTTAATCCCCATTGTACAATGCTGTCTAAATCAGAATTTAATGTACCTACTTATCATATTTAGCCGTTTCAGTTCCACATCCGAAGAGCAGGGATGTGTATATTCAATGGATTAGTTGTTGCAGACAGGAGATCATTAATGAAAATGAGAAAGAGGGTCAGAAACAAAACGGAACCCTGTGGCACACCAGCATTTATGTTAAGGGTCTCAGACTTGAATCCGTCTAATACTACTTGTATAGAGCGATTCAAAAGAATGTTACTAATCCAAAGAAGAAGAGTTTCATCGATACCAAAAGCACGCATTTTCGATAAAAGTGCAGGATGCCAAACTTTATAAAAGTATGTACAAGTATAAAAGTCATTATGGTTATGTTCTACAACAAAATACTGAACATTAAAATCTTAAAATAAAACAGTTAAAAGAACAAATTGAATTATTTCTAAACATCAATTTTGATTGTAGAATCCGCAATACATAAATATTTCTTTCCCCATCTACTCACTTGTCGCTAAAAGAATAAAATACACTGCACTATGAATCACTAAACGAATCAAATTCTCTGTATTCTCAAATCGACATCACCATAAAAATGGAATATAAAATAGCAAACCTCACCTTTTTGTTACAATTCCACATTTTTTACACCCTTGTTAGACTTGAAATACTCTAGCGATAAGACTAAACACCGGGAATCGTCCAAAAGTAAAACAATGCCAACAATTTCAAATATTCTAATCCATAATGTGAGTTTATTCCTAAAAATTTTAAACTGGTTTTATTTCAAGTGATAGCAAATATGATAAGCCATTTTTTTCTTCTGTGAATGAATCATTGTTTCATTGACTGGATAGAATTTTTAAAGTTAGACAATCACCCATCGTAATATTCGTTTATAAAAAAAAAAACAAGTTAATGACTAAATCTCTGTAATATTATGCACTTTTTTTGTTGTTGTCTATTCTTCTTTCTTTTTGTTTTTATTAATTTATCTCTTGGACAGAAATTTAAATTTTTATTAAAACAAGTATTTTTGGTTTTCATTTATTCTTAGAATTCATTTTTTAAATTAATGTATACATACATAATACATCTTTTAATTTTATTCGCTATAATCAAATTACTTTACATAAATATATTATATGTGTGCTTATAACTGTAAATCGTTTTTATATTTCTCATGTTTTTTTGGGAATCTATAAATAGTATAGCAAGATTTTATATGAATAGTAAATATAATGTCAGTAAAATGAAAACTAACGATAAAAATCAAACTAAAATCATATAAATGGATAGAGAATTGGCAATTATGGGGGTTTTATTTTTAAATGTATGTTTGGATGCTTTCACGAGTCACGATGGCTGTGTTCATAGAGTAGGGTCATCATTTGAAAGATTATGATGTCATGCATCCAAAATTTATGGAACTCTGATATTTCAATAAATTTCAAACAATTATCTAATATTCAAAGTAATTTGATAATTAATGGGTGGCACTATTTTGTTACAAATTTAATTCAAGGCCCTTTCCCAGAATCAATAATTAAATTTGAAAATTTCGAAAATTTGAAATTTCAGAGCAAATTCTAGATTTCTTAAAGGTTTTTTTATCTTTTTTTTCCAATTTTGACTTTTGAACGATTAAAAAATCATTTGAAATTCGCGAGTTCATTTTTACCTTGCGTGGCCGCGGTAGCGTTCAGCAAAGTGCACATATTTTGAAGTCTACGAACGCACCCTTTCACTTTTGTTTTCTGTTTTATGGCCGAAAATTTATTTTTGTATTTTAAACTGCAAGGAAAGAAATACATTATATAAATAGAAATAGAAATAGAATGATATACAAATATGTTTTTCAATTTACGTCAAGGAAAGTCAGTTTTGTTTTTAAACCCTTAGAACAGATTTTTTTCTGATAGTTGTTCAGGGGTACAATTGTTCAAATAATGGGTATGGTTTTTCTTTGGGAGTTTTATACGACTCAAAAAAATACCTCCATTGTTAATACTTGGTTTATTCGAAAAAGTTAATTTAAATGACACTTTTATGTATTCGTTATTCTTATTAAAAAAATGAAATTAAATATAAACTTTTTATCAACCATCTGATAAAAAGTTTATATGTATAATAAAATAAGTACTATCATATTATGCGTTATACCTTGATAATGAAACTAAAAATGTTTATCATAAGAAGTCCTCTTCCATATTAACTGAACTGAAATTAGTCCTTGAAAAGGCTTTAGAATGCAAATAATAACATTTTTTTCATTTTCATTTACAATCACACCCATTACCCGTACTCAAAAGCAACGAATGTTTTTTTCTTTTTTAAGAGATAATTGCATTTCTGCATTAAAACGTCATCCATCCAACTTTTTTTTTTATACAAAAGAGAGTTTTTTTTTTGACACGATCACAACATGATGCAGCAACCCTGCAAGGCTGTCTTCCACTTAATCCTATTCAGAATTACAATGTTTTCATCCCATAAGCTGTAATACATAAAAGTACACTAAGCGAAGCAGCATGTACTTGCAGTTGCACACAGCACCGCCCAAAAATGTTACACCTCAAAATTTCTCATCTATCAGGATTTCCATATTACTGAAGAGCCCCACTTAACCTAGAAAAAGTTTCTCTTTTTTTTTGTTCTTTAATAATAATACAACCCAACACAAACTATTGCAATCTCGCAACCGCATTATACCAACGATAGACAAAAAAAAACATTCTTCTTTGGGAATTCTCGACAATCTTACCAGCAGAGTCCTTTATCAAAAAGAATGTAAGGTACTGATGTCAGTTGATAGGATTACCAGATTGTTGAAAATGCACAAATATTCCAAAATTATATTTTTTACAACTATTAGGAAAACATTTTAATGAAAGAGGTTGCACTTGTCAAGTTTGCCAAGCAACCTCTTTAAAAGGGCAAAAACTTCTTACATAGAAAAAATTATGGTTTAGAAATTTGCCGTTAGCTAATCTCGAATTAGTTGTAAAAATTAAAATTTTTCGTTTTCTATGTTTTTTTTTCTTTGCTTGAAGTTAGCTAAAATATAAAACAACATGCTAACAACAAAATACTAAGCATTTAATTATTCATTATAAGAAGTTTAATCGTTTTTTAGACAAAGTTTTGCTAATTTTATATGAATTAAAAAAACACAAAAAAAAAACATAGAAAACATAGCATGACAAAATTGAAACTGTCCAAACAAATTTACTCTATAAGAAGTTTGTGCACCTTTTTAAAGGGTGCTTCGCTAGCTTCTTAGCTAGTTAAAGTTAGCAAAGCAGCAAAAAAAAAAACATAGAAAACGACAAAACTTACATAGCACGATGAAAACTTATTCGAGAGCAGCCAAAACGGCAAACTCCTAAGCCACAACCTATTTTTTTAAAGATAATTTCACCCGTTTCTTTTGCGTTTCGCTAACTTGAAACAAAATTAGCAAAACATACAAAAAAGCAAAGAAAACATAGAGCGACAAAATCTAATCTAAAAACAACTTAGTCAAGATTAACAAACGGCAAATATCAAAGCCATAAACTTTTCTCTTTAAGAAGTTTTTCCGCCTTTTTTTGTACAGGGTGCTTCGCTATGAAGTTAGCAAATCTGAAAAAAAAAAATCATAGAAAACATAGAATAAAAATCATTTTTTTCCCAATTGACGAAAAATTATCCTACTGACAATATTTCTTTTCGTGAAAGTTGTTTAGCTATTTTTTCAAATTCATATCCTTAATTTATCTACCTAATCATACATAATGGATTTTTTAGTAAAAGTTCTGATGTTAAATTTCAATAAAACTCCAAATGTCCAAAAATTTCTAAAAAAGAGGCTGGGTGCGACCCACACTGATAACTTCCCATTTGTGATCTTGAAAACTTTATATTTAGTTTTTTTTCAAATGACCAATTTTCTGCGAAACAAACTTTAGCTGTTAAATTCAAACAATCATTATTTTAAGATTGAAAAGCATTTTAATTATTTAAAGAGATTTAAGAAATGCACATATATTAAAGAGATTAAATACCTAATGGCAAAGTCAATATCATTGCCTGTTCTCAAGATATTCGAGTCGAAAAACCAATTTTACCACTTTTTTCAAAAACTGAGATTAGATATTTGTCAAAATTTAACCTTTCATAAAAAATGGTACTATGCATAAAATAAAATATTTTAGAAGACACAATCGTTGTTCGTTCTCAGGATATTCGAGCTGAAATACAATTGTAACTACTTTTCTTTAGAATTTTTAACAGTTTTTGATTTTTTGTTAAAAAACTGCCCATTCAATATTTGTCAAAATTTTATCAGTTGCTAACAATAGAAAATAAAACAAACAAGAAGTCAATATCGTTACCCGTTTTTGAGAAATTTGAGTCGAAAGACAATTTATACCAATTTTTGGTAGAATTTTTTGTAGTTTTGAAATTTTTGTAAAAAAACTGTCCATTGAATTTTTTTGAAATTTTCACCAGTAGTCAAAAAAAACATTTTTGGTAAAATAAAATTATTTTTAAGTTAATATCGTTTTTCCATCTAAGGATATTCGAGTTATAAAATTTTTTTTTTTAGTTTTTTTGATTTTAAAAAATAACGGTATATTGATTTTTTTCCAAATTCATACCAAATTTGTATGACATCATAATGTGTCGAATAAAATTTATTTCAAGTCAATAGCATTATTTGTTCGTGAGATATTTGAGCCCAACCAAAATTTTCACTTCTTTTTTAAACTGCTATAGTAAAAAAACAACTGATTGAATATTAATAAACGCCCTTTCAGCTTCTTTCGAAGTTATTATCTGTAAAACAAAATTTATTTCAAGTCGATATCTTTACTTGTTCTTGAGATATCGACGACGAAAAATGGTACCAGAACGTACGGACGTACGGACGTACGAACGTACGAACGTACGAACGTACGTACACACGCACACACAGACATCTCTCTAAAAATGATTGATATAGGCTCTAGGGACCTTGAAACGTCGAGAAATTTCAAAAATTTCAATTTGACAAATCGGACCGATTACAATAACTCCCTATGGGAAGTTAATAAAAACAAGATTCCGAAAAAATGAATTGTCTAAATACTATGCAATCTGGCAAGCCTGTAAGTCGCATCCATCTTTCAAGTTTTCTTCTTCGTCGCCTCCTGGCATATACTCTTCCATACTCCTTGCGCCTTGCCACGCAATTTTATTATAGAATTTTGTTTTTTTCCTTTCTCAGTTCGTCTTGAGCCGCAGCATGCCAGCGACCTTAAAAAGGCTTTAAGGATATGCTGATGCGTCAACATCGTATAGAATGTGGTATGATGGTTTAAAAACTTTGCACAAAAGCATGAAGGAATGACTTCGTACCTAGTATACAGTTTGTTCTTATAGCTGTTCAACAAAATTGGCTGGTTCCCCTTAAGAAGTATGTGAAGGGAAGTCCTTGCGCCAAACAATAGCGTGAGAACGAACGCTATTTTACTATATGCAACGTTAACATAAAATACTGTAGGTAAGACTGTTAACATTTTTTGGGCAATTGTACGCTCCACAACACGTATAGCAATCATCAACTCTATAACCTAAGGACGAGGAACGAAATATACTCGAATGATATCATGGAAATATTTCTTAAATCCTGTAAGGTTTCTCATAAAATAACAAGGCTAGATATTGTATAGTATATATGAACAAATAAGTCTGCAGTATGACAGGACATTTTGGGGAACAGGATTACGAAAGTTGTTTTGTTTACACAAGAGTAACGCAATGAGGCACACGAAAAAGTTCCACCATGTTTCATGGGAAAATCCGAAAAATGTCGAAAAATTTTGTTGACATTAAAGGAGATGGCAGATTTTCTTATTTTGGAACAAAAAAAAATACTCACCGTAGAAAGTTATATAGTGAAGGTAGCTGTTCCAGTAAAGCTGGCACTTGGCAGTGACAGGTGTCTTTAGATGGTTCTTTTTTTCTTTACAAGGTTTTATACTTTATATTTAGTAAGTACATCGAACAGTTTTATTAAATGTTTAAATGTGAACGAACGAATTCTTTTCAAGTAAATTACTAAGAAGACAAGACAGTTCCGTTATCGTAAAAGTAGCATTTAATGAGCCTTGTCTATTATTTTGTTGTGTATTGCACACCACTTACAACCATTAATTATTATGTATTACGTCTCAATGAATCTGATTGGAAGAATATAGAAATTCCTTAAGAAATTGCATATTGTGATGATTGATTTTGAAAATATGATATGGGATACCCTAATAAAGGCATCCTTTTATTACATTAATAAAATACTAATAATGTAAGTTATGCCACAGAATTCAGTTCATATACTTAGGCACAATAGGAGTTGAGAAATTTGGGGTTTTCATCTCTTTGGAGTATTAGATAATATTCTTATGGTTCCGAGGAAATGGTTATGTAAAGCTTCTTTGGATGAATATATAGGAGTACAATTGTTATTCTGTTATGTACAAAGTATAGTTGCCCTGAGAAATTAAAATGCAAAAGTAGGGTAGTTTTACGGAAGAAATAAAGTAGCTCAACAATTAGCTGGAGAGTTGTGGTCAGTGGAATCAGCAAATTGGAATCAAAGAAGATAGGTACACATAACCAACTCTAGAGATATAGAACTTTAAGTTGGCAACACTATTTTAACTGGCCGCCATTTTTACAGCTGTTAAGTGTTTAGTTTTGTAGATTCGGTGAGTGATCACGATTTTCATAAGGGAATTTCATTTAGCGATGAAGCTCACTTTAGGTTGAATGGTTACATCAATAAACAAAACTGCAGTGAAGATGATCCTCAAGCGTATGTTGATAAACTGTTAACACCGATAGGGGCTAGTCTACGCCAATTATCCGAAAACGATCAACCACTTATTGCCGATATTTGGCCAAAAATGTTGGGTAAAGTTATCGAAAATTGGACCTCCAGATTAAACTACGCCCAAGCCAGAAGTGGCGGTCACATGTCAGAAATCATATTTAAATTATAATGCCAAAAGATTGTCTTTCAAATAATGTCAATTTGATGTCAATTTTAAAAATTCATCTTTGTTTTATTTCATTTCAAAATTCTATACCTCTGTAAAAACGCCCTACAGTTATTTTGAACATAAAAAATGCCAACGTTGCATAAAATCTGAATGCTAAATATTATTCATTAAATAATTCATAAAGTTACCTCTGCGCCACCCTGTGCCTATATTTTATAGCACCAAAACAAATTATATCTTGTTTAGATAAGAGGTTAATGAGCAATCCCATACTTTTTGTACCTAATTTGAAAATAGAACAAATTAATTTGAGTAAAGACCAAAATCCAAATCACTTTAATCTCAATTTAATATAAATTACCGCAAAGCAGACAAATACTGCATGCAGTTTAATTTCAAAATTCGAAATTAATTCCACCGCAGATGTTTACCAAAATTCTTTAATCCTCTGGGCAAATGCATTTAAGTCACGTGGCATATCTATTTGGAACTAGATTGCGGATATAGAAAAGCTGGAGATTGGATTGTGCATATAATGACTATCCATTGGTATAAGCCATTATGGTGGGGGGTTGAGTGGTCCTCTGGAAAGGATAAATAATATTAAGACTATCATGTACTCAAACATATGCACTTGTACAATAAATGTATGGTATATGCACAAGTACATATGAAACGAGTATCCACAAAATCATAAATCTTACCACGTCAGAACTAAAATCATGTCTACCTTATGATAGTTATATGACACGAAATCACGTTATGCACGCAAGCCAGCTAACTACTCTGCAACTGCCAACAGAAGGATAAAGGGAATTGAAAGAATTGATAAATTATTCTAAAACATGTGGTCATGTGGACGTATATCGCTATAAAACTTACTAAAACGATATTCCATACAGCTGGTGAACTTGTATATTCCTACTAAATAATAAAACAAAAATGTGAATTAGCCTGCTTAATGTGATAACGAGCCGTTGAGTTAAGCTCTTTGTGCAAAGCAGTAAGCATTAGCGGAGCGTAAGTAAGTGTAGTTCGCCGATATAATTATGAACTTAACCACTTAAGAACATGAACACTGAACTTTGACATGACATTGCGTTCCAGGGAACGCAATATTTTTTTAAATAATTTACACGCATTAAAGGGGTTTTGACTACCCTTAAAATGTATGAACACGTTTCGGGCGTTAATAGGAGATACCGATGTACATTCAGTTTTCAATGTTTGTAATGCACAGACATGTACATTGTACAATGTACATTCATACAAAAAAAATAACAACTTTGTCTTTTTAAAAGTTTTTAAAATGTTGTGAAGATTCACTGAATATGTATATTTCAAATTCAAAAATTCATTTTCATCACGATGACCAACTATGACTAACTGATGGAATGATTAGCTGATGGCTCGGTAAGCTGTTCAATTCCATTCAATTGTTGGGACATTTTTTTTTTGACGAATTTCATGTTGACAATTTTTTTGGCAATCTTTTTTTCGGAATTTTTTGCCACCTTTTTCCGGGACGAATATTTTTTTCGGCAAAACTTTTTTCACAGTTTATTTTTTGACCAATTTTTTATTATTTTGTATTTTTGTATTTTCCGCTATAAATTTTTTAAGACAATTTTTTTTCTGACTAGATTTATTCTTTGACAGTTTGTTTTCATAATTCTTTTTCGACATTTTTTTCCAACAAATATTTTTTTAGACAAATCTATTTGTTCACAATTTTTTTTTTACCAATTAATATTCTCGCTGTTTTGTTCCCTGACGATTTTATATTTTGACCAATTTTTTTTCGGCAATTTTCAAATTTCGACATGAAGTTGGATGCAGTTTAAGTTAAAATGAATTAAGAGTAAAAAAGGACAAATGCTAAAAAATAAATTTAAAAAAAATGTTAATTAAAATCAAAGGTCGAAAGAAGTGGCAGTAAAAATTAAAAATTGAAAAAAGAAATATTAATTTACAATTTTTCATAATTTTGGGAATTGGCTATGAATCAAAAACGCTCTAAAAGAGTTACATTTTCTTTTCTACACAACATAGCTTTTTTTTATCGGTTGTAGTTTCCGAAATGTGTATACTGCCTTTTCTCCTTTTTCTAATTCTACTTCTTCTTCTTCAAGATCTTGGCTGATGATAAAGAATTTTAATTGGGAGCTTAAGAGGCCCACCATAGCTAGTTATACATTTTTCTAACGAAACAACTCCTTGAAATCAAAAAAAATAAATGAATTCTAAATCCCAACTTTTTCACACTTCTTCATTTGTTTTACCTTTCTATTCCCTACTATCCCGAAGTAAGTGTGTTAGGATTAAACTTGGATTAAGAAGAAGTAATCTTCTAAACAAGTTGTGACTGTAGAACGAAGAACAAAAAAAATGCAACCCTTCGACGACTACCAATCAGCAAAGCGTAAGTTTGTAATCTAATTGAAATCTAACTCCGAATACAGATTATTGGAGTATTCTCAAAGCATTAAAGAAAAACCCATCAAACACAATCCAATTGATATTGAAAATCGAAATCCATTTCCCAAACAACAAAATGTCCTTTTCAGCATGATTCCTGCCTCCTCATACTATAGTATGTTCTTGCGGATACATATAAAGAGCTGTGAAAAGCTATAAAAACAGAATATGCACATACTATGTGTGATGCAACATGCAACACGCTATCACTATACACTGTACGTGTACATTAAACAAGTTAAAGGGACGAGCAGGAGAGACTGAGAGAGTCTCTTGAAAACTATTGAGGGAGGCCTCTGTTTACGAATTAAGCTCTGATTTCATTATACACGTCATGGAAGCGTGTATGCATAATAAAAAGTTTCTAACGTGGTTGCCATGGTTGTTCGTTTGTTCTTGTCTGTCTTTATAAAGATAAAGACAGTATGTAGCAGAATATTTTGCTGCAACAATGATACTGCAACAAAGCGATTTTGCACCACCTGTGCAGGATGCACGGAAGCTTGTTAAGTTTCTATATAATAAAATGGAAGGGAAGAGAACGTTTTATTTTGTTCACTTTGCTTCCTTTTCTGGCTATGTTTAAAATCTAGGTATGTCATATATACATATACATATATCGAATGGAATGTAGATAACAAAGTTCCTGAAGATATTCCTTCTACTAGGTTAGATGCGATACATGCAGGCACGAAACCAGGAAACGACTTGTGATGATGAGCTCGCATGGAAAATTAGCTCTGCTTGGGTTGAATCAACGCGTACACGTCTACTTAGATTTGGTGTACGATATACCTGCCTTTAATTTAATTGGAGTAAGGATGATAACAATGAAGTAAGGTGCCTCAAGGAGATCTGTGTGGTAAAATGGTGTTATATTTTAATTTTGGAACTTTTAATTGGGTGCATAATGTATGTCTGTTTGAAGAGTTGATCTTTTAATATTACACTTAAACACGCTGAAGATGATGGAAATGTTAACTACGTGATGTGCTTCGAAAAACTTACAAAATTGAACCATCTGTGAAATGGTCTAGTCTAAGTGGCCACAACGAGTGGGACCGGGCCACAACTATCCCACTCTTCTCCTAGTGGGGTTCGCATTCGCAGCGTGGACCTCAGAATTTGTCGAAGACGTCCCGGTTTTGGATTGTCCTATGTCTGAGGCCAACTAAATGCAGGTGTCTTTACATTTGTGAATTTGGATCTCAAGACATCTTCTTTATACATAACAGTATCAGCTAAGTTGGTCATGCTGTATTTTGTCTAAGATGGTATAATTTGACTTGAAGGCTTCCTCAGATTTTCTGAATCTTTATCACTCGAACTGTCATGCGAAGCATCTTCATTTCAGCTGCCGTTAATTAATCATCTTATTCCTTGTACATTGTTCAACAGTGTAAACCATATATAAGCGCTGGGTAAACTACTGCCGTGTAGGGCTTTCCTTTCAGCTTAGAGGGAATTTTTCTATCACAAAAGTTAGCACTATATTTTGAACATTACAAATAGTAGGTGTGCAGTTAATTGTAGCTTTTTTGAAGTAAATTAGTTGTCAAAAAAAAAATTGCGGTATCGCAAAAAGAAACATGTGATCATTTGATATTTCGATTACTTCCAAATGTGAATAATAAATGTTGTTGAATTCCAAAATATACTGAACGTTGCAGAATGCTTATCTCTGAAATTAAAAGTCATGTATGTAAATAAAGTCATGTTTTGAAAATGCTAGTGCCGATAACTGGTCATTCACATATTTTACAAAGAAAATATTGAAAAGTGTAAATTGTGAATGAACAATAGAATATATATTCATTCAAGGAGTACACTACTTGAATCCAGTTAACAGCCACTATTGTATGCTGAGGGATTAAATTTGGTAGAAACACATTTTGGAATCTGAGAAAAAAAAAAATTGTTAACAGAAAGAACCCACAATTCCTAAAGTTCATTGGAGTTTTATATTTTTTAAATTTTACAAAGTTAAATTTCTCTCGTGCATTTTACTCTTAGTGTGTGTGTGTTTTTTTTTTTTTTTGTTTTGACCCAAGGAAAAAGATTTCTGGAATTGCAGTGAAATAAAAAAAATTAATTCATTGCATACGAGGTAGAAAAATATTTAAGGTAGAAGGTATTTAAGTGGTTGCAATAAACCAAGCGCATAGTAACTTTTCGTCGAGTTTCGTTCACTTTTAATTTCACCAAAAAAAAACTGAAATTTAAATAAAAACCAGAGTCCAACATTTCGGAAAGATAATTTTCGGAAGCTAAAAAGTGAACTTCCGACCATTAAAGTTTTTCTACCTTTACAGTTGTTCGTCTCTGAGTCAGTGTGTTCCTATCACAGTTTTATTTTACCATTTAATTTAGTTTATTTGCTTTTTTTTCTCGTTCTTTCTTAGACAGGATAACAGAGGATGATGACGGCAATGTAAGGAATTCTTTGTTTGAGAACCACAATGTATCCAAGCTCCCATGAAGTCTTATTCATTTAACGTCATCCAACTACTAACCTAGACAAAAAAACATCAAGGAAAAGAAATTTCGTTCGTATATAAACTCTGCTATGGAGATGGTTAATTAAGATTTTAATTCTAAAGAGGGTTTTCTTTCATTTTCTAGTCCAGTATGATGTTCAATTAAATCAGCTAAAGCCATCCCTACGTTCATTATTTTCCTCTTCTTTTTTTTTGGGGGGGGGGGGGGAACATAGCATCGAAAAGAGCTATGTATATACAAACATTGGCATGAATGCAAAAAAGAGATAAAACGCGCTCCTGTTAAGGATTTGAGTGATGCTTGATCCTGTAATTTTTTTTTTTTTTAAATGGATTAACCTTGTCATTGTCTAAATGGAGTTTGTAAACGAAATGATAAAGAAAATCACCCACTGTAAAAATTTCAGTTTAGGATTAAAAATGACTTTTGAGTTTTTTATTTGTCAAGGAATAGATTTATGCAGTTTGCTTTTGATGGGATTGTGTATTGTAGTTGTTGGTCGAAATGAAAATAAATAAATTCAGTTGGTGTTGGTATAAATAATGAGATATGGCCTAATGATTTTAGAATTTTTATTTCTTCAAAGCGCTGCTCTAAACCTTTGACTTTTCCGCTACAATAATTGGGTTGATTTTCATTTGTAGGTTAATTTTTAAATGTGTTTCATTAATGTTAGGTTATATAACAGAAACAATTGTAATGGAAGAAATAACCAAGAATTATAACCTTGAAATAAAACATGAATTTCAAATTCAATTAAATGTGTTTTTTAATTATAAAAAAATATAATTTCATTTTAATACAATACTAATTGAAAGTGTAAGAAAATCTTGAAGAAAAAATGGAAAAATTGTTTTAACAAACCAAAAGCTTCTAAGCAGACTGCCTGAATACAAACAAAAATACCATATAGCAGGAATTGAAATACCTTTCTACTATCATTTAACTATCATTTAATAAACTCCATTGCCCTTAACAAAATTTACTGCTCACTTAAAGACTTCAAAAGCAATTTTAACTCTTAAGGTATTGCATTCCTTTTAATTTAAGTAGATATTTTGATTGATTTGATAGACTGCTCTGTTAAAATCTTCCAACCTAGTCTTGTACGTTAGATTACTCTTGTAGGCAATGGACCTCCACTCCTAGGCGCCATCGTGTAGGATTTCTGGAGTCCTTTTTTAGCACTCTCCTACTCCTTATCAGTTATGATGCTGATTCTTCTTCGACCATTCTTCGCCAAATGCTTCTATCCGTTGGCCGACCCATTCGTTTGCCTACTTACGGGAGAAGGTTTCACTACGTCGTCGGTCGCTGGAATAATGCACTCGTTACCCTTCCGAAACATATGGCTAACCCACTTACATCTTCGTATGACAAATTCAATGGATTTCTGTCCTGTTCTTGTATGAAGTTCATCACTGGGCATATAGTTGGGCAAAATCTTTAAGATCTTTCGCAGATCTATGTACAAAGGCTTGGATCTTTCTTGTGACAGTGAATGTTTCTTTCGATTGCTGCATCTGTAAAGAAGCACGGATTCTACATCGTAGCTCAGTCTTTAAGTTTATAGAGATGTTTCTCTAACGTTGCTTTTGCTTTTCCGACTGTTAATATCTAGTTTGGTTCCGCTAATTATAAAAACAATACTCACAAATATTAAAAATTTATACTGGTTGTCCAGAAGCATTTGCTTAATCAGATGAGGAAGTCCCAAAGCTGATCCTTATTTTGCCGAGTCGATCTTTGAACCAACAATTTTGACGTCCCTATCCACCTTTGCTGCTATTTGATGGCGATCCATACGTAATCATACTTCGTCAGATAAGATGTTTAAGGTATGATTGCGGACTCTATTGAATTCCTTCACTCCGCTCCAAACAAGTTGCGTGGAACTTGCCTCACCCAATATTAAGATTTCAAACTCCTCTGACAATCTTAATTTATCTAGAACATGTTTCTATCTAGGTAGGTTTTATAATAGCAAATCAATTTATCCATAATGCTCATCTTTGTGGCAAGCAAGTCGTGGAATACCTTTTTTTAGAGTTAATGAGCATTTTTTCCAAGCTCTCTCAATGATCAAATGCAGTGGTTTACTGGATGTTGTTAGCACTGCTCGTGAGAGCTCGGCGGCAATACCTCAAGTCCAATTGCGTTATTATTCTTCAATACTTTGATAGAAGTAAAGATGTTTTCTTCCCTCGGGGGTACATTCCGCATTTGGAAAAGTGTTCACTGAGAAAAGCAAGGTTTCTTCCACCTTTTGATCTGAAACTGGCAGTAATCCATTTGTGTCTTTTTTTGTGTCAGTAATTCTGTTGACAGTCCTGCTGTCAAACTACTTGCGGTCTATTCTACTTCTATAGCCAATGCGTTGATATGGTTATGCTTGTGACGCCATACAATTCAGTGAACTTCTCTCATCTTCATGCAGTATGCAGACTGTAGCTCATTTCTACCTTTTTTAAAGTAGATGCCATGTGAGCATTTAAGGTATTTCCTTCCTTCGATCATTGTCCACAGATTCTTCCGAAAGCTAAGTACTAGTCATCGGATATAAAAAAATGTTCACAGCTCACCAATGTTTTTCGATGAAGTCTGGTTCCGTTCTACTGGTTGTTCTCAATAGTTATGAGTTGCTAGTGGATTGGAGAATTCTTTAATCTTTTGGTACTAAACATAGGCATTATGGTGCTTCCTTGGTATATCCAAAGTACAGCTTCTTAGATTAGCAACCATCAGACTTTTTCTTTCTCTTTTGTACCTTTCGAAGATAACTTCTTAATACAATCCTTCAATTTCGTGCGCTCCCTTCAATTTTAAGCTATGATTGGACCTTACTCTAAAAAGTAGTAGTAGTAGCTGAAAAAACTCAATAAAAACTTTAAATCACATAATTACATACGTTTACCTAAATATATGCTGCTGTGGTTATTTACAAACAAACCTTATTTATTAAGTAAAATTGTATTTGTATTTAGTTTTCTTCATTTTTTTCCCCCATCTCTATGGGTATTATTACACTCTAAATTGCCAATCTTTGATGTACAGAAAATAATGTCTTGATTTTATTGCATCGTTACAGATCTGAACGGGTGTTCAAACGAGATGCTTTTGCCTTCAGGGCATACGACCAATGATGCCCAGCAACCAACACCACAACCTCCGTCATCATCATCATCGTCGTCCTTACCACAAATCGACAGTGACTTGACTAAGGCACCACCGGTTAGGAAACATCATCTGCAGCAACAAATGCTGTACAATGCAACTGCAGTGGATTCAATCACATCATCAGCAACAACAACAAATGGAGAGGGGCCAATAATAAGAAAGACTGGAATAGGAACTACATTTTCAGCTTCGAATTGGAATGAAATTGGCAGACATCTTGATGCCTTACAGGAAAATCTCAAAGATGGCTGGACTGTGCATACGGGCAAAGAGGGACGACTATATTATTGCAAGTAAGTTATATGCTTTAATATTATTAGCCCAGCAAAAATTTACTTTTACTGGCGAAGAATTCCAAATAAGAATTTTTAAATCTTTATTTTGGCATAAGGAATACAATAGTCCATTGTCAAATGTTGCTTGCTTAAAAATTTATTTTAAGTCAGATGCTGAAAATATTGGCTCCTCGAGAATAACTTTGAAACGGTTAGTGATAGCAAAAAGTATTCCATACAAAATTAAAAGATTATGAAATTTTCTTTCAAAAATATTTTTAAGTAACTGATAGGCGTTTCGAAAACGTATAGCTTTTTTGCTTTTTACTCTTTAATAACGAAGTTGCAATACGGAAGTTTTGAATACAGTGTTTTAAATACAGTATTTTGCTACTTACAGTATATCGACCCCAACCCAGAATTTTCACTTGTGATGGCTCCATCGTCAGCAAAGAATAACTGATTCACTTTGGGGCCGTCTTATCCTTATCTCCAAGCAGAAAATCAAGGATTGGCTAGTTTTCCCTTGTAAATTGGAAGAAGGTACCTTTCCCTTCCTTGGTTGGCCACCCCAGATATTTCTGGATATAAGAATCATGGGCCATCTGGATTCGATGGCTCTCATCTTTTTCCAGAACTCAGAGGGTATCTCGTCTGGCCAAATCGTTGTTTTCTTTTTAACTTCCCATAGGGAGTTATTGTAATCGGTCCGATTTGTCAAATTGAAATTTTTGAAATTTCTCGACGTTTCAAGGTCCCTAGAGCCTATATCAATCATTTTTAGAGAGATGTCTGTGTGTGCGTGTGTACGTACGTTCGTACGTTCGTACGTTCGTACGTCCGTACGTCCGTACGTTCTGGTACCATTTTTCGTCGTCGATATCTCAAGAACAAGTAAAGATATCGACTTGAAATAAATTTTGTTTTACAGATAATAACTTCGAAAGAAGCTGAAAGGGCGTTTATTAATATTCAATTAGTTGTTTTTTTACTATAGCAGTTTAAAAAAGAAGTGAAAATTTTGGTTGGGCTCAAATATCTCACGAACAAATAATAATATTGACTTGAAATAAATTTTATTCGACACATTATGATGTCATACAAATTTGATATGAATTTGGAAAAAAATCAATATATTGTTATTTTTTAAAATCAAAAAAACTAAAAAAAACATTTTTATAACTCGAATATGCTTAGATGGAAAAACGATATTAACTTTAAAATAATTTTATTTTACGAAAAATGTTGTTTTTGACTACTGGTGAAAATTTCAAAAAAATTCAATGGACAGTTTTTTTACAAAAAAATTAAAAACTACAAAAAATTCTACCAAAGATTGGTATAAATTGTCTTTCGACTCAAATTTCTCAAAAACGGGTAACGGTATTGACTTCTTATTTGTTTTATTTTCTACATAACATAATTGTTAGCAACTGACAAATATTTGACAGATATTGAATGGGCAGTTTTTTAACAAAAAATCAAAAACTGTTAAAAATTCTAAAGAAAAGTAGTTACAATTGTATTTCAGCTCGAATATCCTGAGAACTAACAACGATTGTGCCTTCTAAAATATTTTATTTTATACATAGTACAATTTTTTATGAAAGGTTAAATTTTGACAAATATCTAATTCACAGTTTTTGACAAAAGTATAAAAAAAAAATAAACTAAAAAGTGGTAAAATTGGTTTTTCGACTCGAATATCTTGAGAACGAGCAATGATATTGACTTTGCCATTAGGTATTTAATCTCTTTAATATATGTGCATTTCTTAAATCTCTTTAAATAATTAAAATGCTTTTCAATCTTAAAATAATGATTGTTTGAATTTAACAGCTAAAGTTTGTTTCGCAGAAAATTTGGTTTTTTGAAAAAAAAACTAAATATAAAGTTTTCAAGATCACAAATGGGAAGTTATCAGTGTGGGTCGCACCCAGCCTCTTTTTGAGTTTTTCTTTGACTGTCAGCGACTTCTTCGTCACTAGATGTTGGAATGTATGGCTTCGGAAATTGTTGATTTGCCATCTGTGAAGAATTTTGTCATTTTTAATAAATTTCGGTGAACAAATCCTCTGATAATTTTTCCTTTTCTATGCTCAAGCTTCTGATGCATGCTTTTACTGAGCTAAATAATGTATGTAATGTGTAATGTATTCAAGTATCTAACAAACTTCTTAGCCTTAAAATACTATTTCCTCTATAAGAGCACCTAAGGGTCTTGAGAAGTTGAAATAGGATGTAAGAGGTTCATACTTATGTAGATCCATTAATGAAACATTGAAACTATAATGAAACAATTAATTGGTATTAATTGTTTTTCAGTTTATGCTTGTTTTAAGAAGAATGGCCCAGTAGATGTAGAATAAGAAAATATTTCCGGAAAAATTCTTATAAAAGTGAAAATGGTAGAAAAAAAAATAACAACAAGATTTACTTATTAATGAAACCTTATTAAAAACAATAGAACAAATTTTTCAAAACATTTCTAAAGAGAAATTTTATTGAAATTTAGTAAGATTGTTGGTTTATTTTAAGAAGAATTCTACTTATAATGAATTTCAATAATACGAAAACTTATTTTTCATTTATCTGTGGTTCAACGTAATAAGCTTTTAACATTGGATTTTTCTATTACAAATTGGCACAGAGTTTTTGTCTAACAATTATTGTTCAATACTCAGAGAAAAAAGGTGTTTGGTGTCATTATTCTGAATATACCCAAATTAGAATTACAAATTTTATTCTATAACTTTGTATTTCAAAATTCTGTAAGTGCCGAAAATAAATTTCGAAAATTCTGTATTTCAAAATTCTGTAAATCTTAAATTCTGTGTTCTTAAGTTCTGAGATAAAACTAAATTATGTTAATGCATTAATTCATATTTCCGCACCCAAAATTCAGTATTCCATAATTCTATATTCCAATTTTTTGTATTCTAAAATTCTGCAAATGAAAAATTGATAATGATATAAAATGCCCAGTTTTTTCATTATCAAAACAAATTTTCTCTAATTATCATTTACAGAAATTTAAAATACAGACTTAGAAAACCTGAATTTTGGTAGGTTTCAAAATTTCAACCTGATTTTAGGAAAACTATATTCGTTTAAAATAAAACATTAAATTTAAAATATTCGCTACAGAATTTTGAAATGCAGAATAATAACTAATAGAATAAGAAGCCAATAATAGAATAGGTACATAATTATTTTCACAAAGAGTTCTTTATCCATATATAGAGTTTTGGTTCCATAAAATTTTGGAAATACAGAGACCCGTTCAAAAACAAAAAACTGAAACCTAGAAAAAATTATACAACTACTAATAAAATAAATTTTTGGTTTGCAGTGCATATTATTATTATTTTTTAATAAGATTTTCTTCATTGTTTTAATATGAACCTCTTCTTGTGTGGGAACCATAACGAAATTTTATAGTTTTTCTTCTATTTATGTGTTTCTTTTTCTCTGCGCATCTCCAATTCTAGCATTTTTTTCTCTAAAATACTTAAGTACAAAATCAAAGCATACAAAGGCATTTACAAAAACTCATTGCTTTGTTCTACACACAGAGGTTGTAGCATGTAGCTACGTGCTATTGCACAAACCAAATTCACCTCCTTTCCCCTTTGTAAAACCCAGCAAAATCAAAATGATCTAGTAGATAAAAAAGAAAATAGCATTTCTAAAAAAAAAAATGTTTAGTCATGCTGTCATTTTGTATCCTACTTCGACCTACTCTCAATGTCTCACAACTCATCAAATTAAATTATCCAAGCCAACGCAACGTGTCAACTTTCCATATGCACAAACTGACTTTTGTAAACTTTTTCAATTCAATTTCATATGTGAAATGAAATTCAAAAACAAATATAACTCTGCAAAAATAAAACAAAAAACAAAAAATATCTACCACCCAACATCTACGTTGTCGCTTTGCTTTTTACTCTGATGGCACACAGCTGACGTACAGTATTATATGACCAACTTCTTTAAGTCCTTCTCTCTGTACTGGTACATCTAGCGCACTCTATGACATGGAGAACCTTATTCAAATGTTTCACCATATAGTTTATCGTGGTTCAACAAACTTAAGAAGGAAAAAAAAAATAGAACTCTTGTTTCATACAATTTTTTGTTAAAAAAAAAAATTAAAACTTTGCAATAAAGGATATTTTCTCCACTCTTGCAAAATATTTTATTTATGTCGAGAATGGAGCAACTTCTGATAAACTCCATCGTGTGCTAGTGATCCACTTACTTGTTTTGATTCACTTAGATGTGATTTTTTATGTAACATTATACAATATTGTGTACATTATACATTTACCTACAGTAAGGGTATTTAATTCCGTAGGTTTTTTAAGCCTCCATTTGGTTGTTTTTAATTTTTCATCTTCACCAACCGTGTGTAATTTTTTGTAAATGGGTCGGTCGTTACAATTTGATTTAACAAATAATTGCTCAGAAAAAATGGTTCATTATTTAGACTGTAAACATAACATATGTAAATTCTTTGTCAAATATCTTTTTAAATTAAATTAAATTTTGTTTTATTCAAAGTGAGAGAATCTTTTACAATAGTTTACAAAAATTTTAAAAAATTGTGTACATTAAATGCGAAAATCACATTTAAAATTTTTTTCTATGGATAGGTTTTCGAAATACATTTGTTAAAAATTTGCATGTTAAGTATTTTTAAAAGCGTCAATAGTTTTTGGGCTATAAATCAGAAGATATCTATTTAAAATAATTTAAATAAAATAATTAAATACATTTCCAATCGATGTTGACTGATTGTTTTTTTAAATCAGTGCTCTAGCTTGAAAGTTTCTTGAGAAAAATGGTAATAACATTTTTACTTTTTCTTCAAGAAAAAATCAAAATCGTAAGACTATGTCAAATTTTTATTTTTTATATAAAGTATATTTTCTAACAAAACAAAAATAGATGAAAACAACAAAATCCATGGATAAATAAATAAGTTATGATTATTTTCATACTTAAAATTCCGTCTACTCCTACACATTTTGTAAAAAAAAGTATTAAATGTAAAACTATTAAGTTTTTATTCAGTTTTTAGGAAACTATCTGCAAACAAAAATGCGTTATTCTCAATAATACAGTGTTGACAACTTAAGAACACTAAAATCTTGATAAAAATGCAAAATAGCAGGGACATCACGCTTTCAAAATAAAATTGAGTCCAATATTTTGCCAAATTAAGGTAAATGCAAAGTAAAAAGAGTTTTGGTACCAATATGTAAATCTGTCATAACTTTAGTATTTATCCACTGATAATTGCTGTAAACACTTTATTTTTTTTTTGGCAAAGATTTAACTTTATGTAGAAAATCCAAAAAAACAATATTTTTTGCGATATCATTCCTTTTTTTAGTAAAAATTCGGCCCATATCTTTCAAACTACTCAACCTATCATCTAACACCAAATACCATTTTGTTCAGAAGTTCAAAGATGTTCAACCAAATTAATTTCCGATCAAATTTGAACTGGAAGCAATATTTGGTCTGCTTACTTCGAAAATAGTGAAAAAAAACATTAAAAAATTCATATCCCGAAAAATTAACCACAATAATTTTTTTTATTATGATTTTCGAAAAAAAAATACTGCCAATAAGTGTACATTTGGCTGTAAACTAATGTATTATTTAAATTATTCAATGGGCAAGTTCTTTCTGTATGCCAACTTCAATACTGGCCGTGTTAAATTTAAACTTACCCACAAGAAAAAACAATCAATTGAACCTTGATCATGAAATAGGGGAGACTGGGTACGGTTGAGAAAAATTTTTCTAAGAACATATACATTATTGAACATTGAACTATTTGGCAATATTTTTTCAGTCTTCATAAGCTTTTAATGTTCGAAATAAAAAATAAAAAATGCTAACCATATAAAACAAAAAAAATTTAAAGAATTCGCCATTTTTTACGTTAAAAATGGTGACTTTTTAATATTATTTAAAAATCAATTTTCCAATCGAAATTGAAGTAAGAAAACTGTTTTAACTATACCAAGAAAATTTTATTCATCCCAACCCCACTTTTATTTAAAAAAAAATTATTACAGCCATTGAAAGAATATGAACACATTAAACTTCACCGTTTTGTATTCTACATTTTTTACTTTAACGCCCACAAAAAAAAAAAAATATCTCAATACTCTCACACGAATAAAAATAACAGTAATAGGAAAAGTATCCGAACATAAAATATGAATATACTTTCGATTGCCAAAATAACAAGAAAGGATTTTTTGTTTTCGAAATTAATTTTTGTGCAAATTATTAAAGACAATTTAAGAAAAAGTTTTTCAACAAATTTCAAAATATATATCGAGCCTTTTTTGAAATGTTTTGTTTTCGAAAAAAAAACTCAAAATTCTTTTTTTTTGAAAATTTAAACATTAAAAGCTTTTTATAAGTCTGCATGCCAAACAGATAAACCGTTTTTGATAAAATCAAATAATCATTTTATGCGTGGAATAACGCCATTGGTCTTAAGAAAATTCGCTCACCCTTTTAGACTGTACCTCAACGGACAGACAAACAGAATTGCAAAACCCACCTGACAATTTTAATCAAAATCTCAAGTTCGATTTTTTTTTGTTTGGTCTTTTTTTCATAACATGTAATTGTAGTTGTAATTATTAAATATGATATACATTATAGAAAAGTATATAATACATATATTTTTTCATTGTTAGCAACTACTCTGCCATAACATGATGTTTCAATATAAGAGAAGCCCTATTTGAAAGATAACTTATTAAGAAAGTTTCTTTAGATTTTTTTTTTTTTTTTGTGCTCGATAAAGTGTGAAATTTGTATTTTTCTATTTTGCCGACATGAATCCATTTCAATGCATCGAAGCTTCTTTTCATCTATTTTTCACATTAAGGGTTGGATATTATATATTTTATGTTTGTTTGCAGATTAGGGTGGTCTTTACTTAGAATATTATTTATGGGAAAATCATGAGTGAATTGAGTTGGAGATATGAAGAACAAAATTGGTCAAGTCATTTTTGTCAAGATTTGAAAAACTAAAAAATTAAACACGAAAACGTTTCTCGATTTGTTTGTGATTAATAAAAAATACTGAAGTAAACTTTGAAATTAAATAATCAAGGATTCGACAATAGCGAAATAAAAGAACTAATAGACCAACCAAGTGAAGAATAACTCATTGTAATAAAACGGTTAGAAATAAAACCATATGGTAGCACTTCCAGTTTCGTCTTGTTATGCGAACCACCCTCATGTATGCCCTAATGTACCTACATATATTATATTTAGAATTATCTATAGAATAAAATCTCTAGTTTCTGATGTATTCTTTGAAATGTGGGTTTATTGAATGTCTAAAAGGACGTATCGATTGAATATAATGGAAGTCCTATACGTTCAAATATAACACTCGTAACGGTATTTTATAGGGTGTATTTTCTATCTTGATATAAGTATATAATAAGACATTTTTATAGAGATGATGTTCGGAGAAATTTGTTAAAGTGCACTTTGGACAATTGGAAAGAACCTCTCAAAATAAAATCCAAAGTAATGTTTTATTGCATTTCAAAATAAATTGGATGGTGCAAACTTACATGTTAAAAGTAGATTTTAAAGATTATGTAGACGAACTTGGACTTTTGTATAATAAGATTGTCTGATACCTGATTCTTTTTTTTTTGTAGTTGAGACTACTCGGGATTTCAATCAGAGCTTACATATTATATTACGATGATAGAGAAGACAAAAAAAAGGGAATGGTGGAGCTCTCTTTGGTTGTCTGTTTAACAGTCTAAAGTCACATGTTGGCATTTAGGGCAACCTACCAACTCTTTTCTAGTTAAGGTGATTCCTATTCGAGCATTCTTCGCGACTTAATACGGATGTGACTTTGCAAGTGATGTATCCATAAGGAAGGAGGGTTTGACACTGTCGAACACCTTATCGAATTCGATGAACATGTTCATCAGCTGGTGAAGTGTTGATCGTGTGGAATCCTATTTGTTCTGCGTCCAGTGTGTCTTTAAGCTAGTTGTTTGGTAACTTGACAATCATTCTTCATTTCCACTCTTTCAAATAGTGGGTGCAGTTACTCACTCGATGTTGCTAGGGCTGCTTGTAAGAACTTTGCGGAAATAGCGTCAAGTTCAACTTTTGCTTTATTTGTTCTTCAATGCTTTGGTAGAAGTAACGATGTCTTCCCTATTAAGGGTTTCAGTACGTAATTGGGAAATTCTTACTTCCGACGGATCATTGGGCGTTGGGTTCATTTTACTGGCGGAAACGCGATGTAAGACCGGAGAAAAGTGATCCTTTCACCTTTTGAGCTGGTCTTCGCCCACAACCAGTAGTAGTAGGTTTCTTTTACCAGGTGTTGTTTAAATGGTTGTGAAAGATGGTACCTTAGGGCGAAGTTTATGGCTCCTTCAGTCTATTGGTATTAAACTTCGGATCTGCAAACGCAGCTGCACATTATCTTACGGTTGCAACTATCGGATGGTGATTTTGGGCCATTCCTTCCTTTTTAGGGTGTCCTGAAGACTGCTCCTAAATCGCCGACTGATTGCGTGGTCAATTTGGTTTGAAGTTGCTTTTCTATCCGTCCAGACCCAACTGGATTTTTGACATATCTCCTCTTCAAACAAAGCAATTAGCGTTGCAGAAATCAACAAATCGTTCAGCATTGTCATTGCCGCTGCCAACACTATATTTTCCCACAACATGCCTATGGTGAACTGTCATTGTCGACCATGGGCATTTCAGTCTTCAATTACCATTCTGCTGACGTGGTGTGATATCTAAAGCAACACTTAGCAGAAAGAGAACACCTTTAAGGCGTAGCACAGTATGAGTATGACATGACGTATTCCAGTGCGAAACCAAGCGTTTGAGAAACCAGGAACCTTTCCTTTTTTTTTATTTTCAAATTTGAATTCGTTCTCTAACCGTCACTGTAATCAAGAAGCGTCCTCACATTCCAGAAACCAATATTCGTTAGCATTCTTCTATTCACAGCTGTTATAGTTCAGCCTATTTAGATAGACAGGCATAGAAAATTTCTCGGGGACCACACGGGAGGTAAACAAACGGTACTGTTTCCATTGTTTCGCCATTTTGTTTATTAAGGCCCACAAGATGTTTCTTCAATTCGGTTCTCTCTTCATCGTCGTTTTCAAACAGCCAAAAAAACAAAATTAATAAGCTCATTAGTTCCTGGCATATTTAATTTAGAACTCAATTTCCCCCAAACAGGCTTTATAGAAGAATACAGGATAATCCATGATTTATTGCTGCCATTATTATTTAAAAAATTATGGACATGACTACGAAACGATGGTTTCCTTAACTCACTCAAGGAAGAAAGTTATTGTTCTTATTAATTTCATTTTTTATGATTTCACTTTAGGATATAAAAATAAAAAAAAAAACAAATCTGTTCTTTTTTTGTACAATATAAAATACCAGAAGATTCCGAACACAAAAGAAGAAGAAATTAAAATAAAATCAAATTAAATACAAAAGATTTAAGCTTTAATTTTGTCTAAACAAAATAATTTTCCCTCAACAGTCATCCAATTAAGTATTAACTAAACCACTTTAATGTTGAGCTTTTCATTTCTCCCATCACTATACCATTAACACTTATTTGAATTAAATCCTGTAATTAGAGAAATTGAGAAGAAAATTAAAGTAGGGTTTAGTTAGGTACTCTAAAACGCTGATCTATCAAGGTCGTTGTGGGGTCATGATACTTCTATCTACAAATCCAGGAGAAAAGTGTTAAGAGAAGTTTAAGTTCACTTTTATCTTATAAAGGGTGTTTTTGTTTAGAGACATAGAACTTTAAGTTGGCAATACTTTTTTAGCTGGGGGCCATTTTATAAGATATTAAGTGAATTGTATTTAGTGTGGTTTGGTATTTTAACAGGAATAGACCGATGCCTGAATAAGGCTTCCAAATTGTACAAATTTATCCTGATCCCGATTTTTATAACAGATTTTTGTTTGGTTGACCTCAAGGGTATGTTGAGACACCGATAAATCTAGAAAAACTGACTGTTTGGTGGGCTTTATAGGCTTGTAGAATCACGATGCTGTCCAGAACGTTAGAGTCAATGGTGACTGCTATAGAGCCATGATTACTGACTTTTTCGTTCCTCATTTCAACAACCATAATGTACAGGAGCTGGGGTTTCAACAAGACGGTGCAATATCTCACACAGCTCGTGCCACAATTGACTTGATGGAAATGTTTGGAAACCGCATAGTTTGATGTTTCGAACCCGTGAATTGGTCTGGACTATTTTCCGTATATATAAATGTGAAGTCTCTAGTCTATGCCCATAAGCCTCGAACGACCGATCACTTGCAGGAATAAATTTGCCGCGTTGTTCCCATTGCCGATAGAAGGCCACAAATTCTGGAAAATGAAAATTGGACCTCCAGAGTAAATTACGTCCAAGCCAGCTGTGGCGGTAATATGCCAGAAATCAAATTTAAATTATAATGCAAACAGATTATTTTTCGAATAAAGTCAATTTTGAAAATTCCTCTTTGTTTTATTCCATTTCAAAGTTCTATACCTCTCTAAAAAACACCCTTTATAAAGGTCAAATAAATTTAAAAAAAAAAGGAATCTGCTCTTGTGAGTAGTGCTCTTTTAACTGTCTGGATTTTTTAATTTAAATCTTTTTATGCTTCAATTTGAATACATATACCTTCCCGTTAGCTACAATTGTTTATGAACTTAAAAAAGGTTATCCACACAATATTTTGAATATATTATTACCTCAAAATGTCAAAAGACAGATATTTTTTTTTCTATTTCACTCAAACAGCGCTAAAAATTATATTTTATTATTTACCGTCATTAGCGCAAAGCTCTCCAAACACAATTTATAGATCCTTAAACAATCAACACAAAATACAAAACAGGCAAATTAACTGGGAAGGAAAAATGAAATGTGAATTAGCTCTTGCAGCACATCGTACTCCAGCGAGTGTTTATTTAAAGGTCATAGTTCACAAGAGGATTTAACCTAAAAGCAATCCCAATTTTACGAAGTGAAAAAGCTCCTTTCTTTTAAGCCTTTATAACATTAATTTAAATTTATATATATATATATGTAATGTAGATGGCGCTTATATATAATACGTTAGCTCAAGTATTTCTTGTGCACAAACAATTTTTTGTTCCAACGGATATCCCTATGCTTAGCGCATTAAGTTTCCTTCTTCTTCATTCAACACTTTTTAAAACCACTGGATAACAAAAAAAAAAAAATACAAAAATTAAAGATACCAAGCCTTAAGGCATTTGCTATTTCAATGTTGTGTCAAGAACACAAATAAGGCTAAATAAAGAGAAGAACAATAAACGCGTACACCCTTAAGATAAGGGACTTCACTGGCGTCTTCGTCGTCGTCGTCGTCGTGTTCGTATCGTGGGAGAGGTTAGGGGATTTCTTGAGGATTAAATGGGAGAAGTCTGTATAAGGTGATGGTGCGAAAAAAAATAATTAGAGCATACCTCCTTGGAAAAAGTTTTAGTTGAAATACCACCAGAAGAAATGTTATATAAAACAAAGCATGTAAAGATATAGAATATAATAAGGCAGATATGACAGATATATAAAAAAAAAGTTAGAAAGTACACCTTGGCAACGCCAGACAACACATTTCATTTGGAAAATTGAAAGGTATTTGGGAAATATATCGTGAATTAAGTTGGCACGAAGTATTGAAGTTTCTGATGTTAGGATATAATTATAGATACAAGAACAATTTACGATAATTAAGACGACGGGGTTTAATTGATGCTTTCAAGCTAATGAACGGACAGTAAAAGTTAAGGCATAGAAGCTTACGAGTATATCATTCAAGTAGAAAATTTATCATCAATTTATTTCCTCATTAACGATAGAATTAAAGAAATAAAGACTTAGAGAACTAGGGACCCTTTTTTTTGTGTCACATAACATTTCAAAAATTATTTTGCAAATTGGGACCTAGATACTAGTATAAAGTCATAGTCCTAGTTATAACTATCCAAATTGAAGAAGGTGATGAGCCCTACCTCCTTTGTTCATCCAAAGAAGCTACTCGTAATTATAAAAGTATTGTATAAGACGCCATAGAATAAAAAATTAGATCTTTTTCAACTCCTATTGTACCTTTATGGAGTAAGTTAAAGAAATCTTATAGAATTTGTTGAAAAATTAATAAAAATATATTTAAAAAAAAAACTAGGTTCGGGTTTGCACTTATGTAATTCATTTTGAAGGGGTTTCTTGTATGGCTTGTCATACTTGCAGCTTGCTGCCTGTGAGATTTATTTATATTGAAGGTTTTTTTGAATGAACAACAACAACTTGTGTGTGTTACCACCAAGTTCAATGGCTGGAGTATAGCTATTTTACGGGGACAAACCAATCATCAGACTCCTTTCAGTGGTGCTATGTCGCTTATGTTCAATTAATTTTGAAAATTTCCCGAGTGAGGCTTGAACTCTCGATTTAGCGATTGGGAGGCCAACGCACTACACATCGCACCACTCCGCACCCACTTGTGAATTCATGAAATAGCTATAACTCCAGCCATTGAACTTGGTGGTTACGCATACAAGTTGATGTTGTTCATTCAAAAAAACCTTCAATTCATTTTGTGTTATCAATTATAAATTACAAATTATTACTCGACTTTAATTTTTAAGTATAAATATTCAGAGTCAAAATAATTTATGTGAAATGGCTTCATAAAGACTCAAAGTGTTGTCGAAAATATATTGGTTACAATATTTGATTATATAAGTGCAATTGGAGCAATTACACCAATCAATATCTAAGGTAAGCGTTATAGCAGTCCGTTTACTTCAATAAAGATTTTCTTATTGGAACAAACTGCAATAAATATCATCAGGAAAGCGTTATATGAGTGTTTGCTCCAACAACAATTTTCTTATTTTATTCAGAAAGAAAAATTTATTAAATTGGTAAGGAATGATTGCTTAACTTGGAAATCGGAATCAAAATTTTTACCATGTAGTACTTTCAGAATTTAGTACTGAATAATAACGTTTTTCGAGTGACTGCAATTTTAAAATAAGATAAAAGGTTTCGATTTTTAAAAAGCGTGTACTTAAGTATTTGTTAATAATAAACTGGATCTCGTCTGTCCTACAACATAAAGAGAAATTTTTTTTTTCAACTTGCTAGTGTTTTCTGGCCATTTTTAACTATTTTTTAGGATCAGAGATAAGATCAGATAAAAGTTTTCGATTTTTAATAAACTATTTAACGAATTGCAATCAATTATCTTAGGATATAAGTCCTACATATTTCTAAAAGTAACATTTTCAAAAACATTATATATTATATACAAGAAACTATAAAAAAAAGCTAGAAAATTACTAAAAAAAAATTAAATGTTCTTGAGTTTTGTGTAGGAACTTCTTTTGTGAATTATTAGCAATCAGCAATTTAAAATCAGGAACTTTCTGATTTCATATTTTTCTGTGATGAAATTCTTGTTATTCTGCATTCTTTGACATAAAAACAAAGCTATGCATTTTATTTTTGTTTCAAAATTTTTCATTGCGATTTAAAAAAAAAAGCGGTTGATCTTTTTTTAACACAAAATTTTTATACTAATTATGTAATTATTCCAAGTACTATTCAAAACCAAAATTTTCAAAGCATCATTTTTTGAACATTTTTAAAATATTCAAAATCATTTTCGTCTTTCAATTTTTAGAAAATGGTTAAATCGATATTTTTCAAATCTAGCACCATCAGACATTTTTTTTCATTATCTTAACACAAATTAGGACTAAAAACAACGGTACCAGAAAAATCTCTCATGTTAGACAATTTTGTAGTTTTTGATCTTTCTCGTTACCACTTGACACAATTTCAATGAACAAAAAAAAAATTATTTTTTTTTCTTGGATTCAACTCAACACTTGGAAGGTTATGTTAAAAAAAAATGATAAAAATAAAAGTTATAGATCTCACAATGTTTTTTTTTTTTTTTGATAGAAGGTCAGAAATCGTAAGAAATACCGTTGACGCACCCACTTCTGGTCATCTGTTGTGGTCTAGTCAATTTTTCCCTTTTTACGTACGATTAATCCTAAATTTTCCCATCGCTCATACTTATACGTACTGCTAATAATTTTTATATTTTTTTCAAAAACGATTGGCACTGGTCTTTTAAATGAATTTAATTTTAAAATCTACAAAATAAAATTACTCATTTAAGAATTTGAATTATTAAACCCTGCAGAGCAACTGCTTATACTTTTATTCACTCAGTTATCTGTTATATGAATTTTATTGTAAAATGTATCAACTCTTTTAAAATATTAATCAAAACTACGAGAATATAATTTATATTGATTTGATTTTTATTTGTTGTTTATTCCAGTCACATAACACAAACTTCGGGGTGGCTTCCTCCCATCGACAACTGGAACCAATGTGTAGATTTGCCATATGGATGGGAAAGAGGAGTCGACTCAAAGGGTCGTCCTTATTTCATAAAGTAAGTATGTGGTACTATTGTATTCTAATCTCGTCGACCTCATCATCATAATAATGATCATCAGCATTCTACATATATATTTTTTTTTTTTGTAAAAGTCTGTATTTGCAATGAAAATAAAAAAAAAAAATCTTCTACCAATATTTCATCCTACAGCCACCTGAATAAGACATCTACCTATGAAGCACCAGACTGTGTACGATGGGATGAAAATCCGCCACCAGAGCCAAGAGTGGTGGTGCTCCAACGGAGCCAAAATATGGGATTCGGCTTTGTTGCTGGCAGTGAACGACCTGTGATAGTCCGTTTTGTCACGGATGGCGGCCCTAGCATGAATAAGGTAAGTTGAATTGTTGGATATTATATTGTAAGGCCTTAAACCTAAATATGCAGTCATATTTCAGGTTATAGGGGTAGTTTAAGGGATTTTCGGTTTTCGTCGGTTCTTTGAAAAGGAATAAACTAAAATGTTGGTTCGTATAGTCATAGATGTTGAGGGTGGGGGGGAAGGGGGCTTGATGCTTTGTTGGTCGAACAAAGAAAATATTTTATATATTCACCGCAACGCACAAGCAATCAACAGATGTTAAAATGTGTATGAGCTTGGATTGCAAATGAGTTTGGTTTTTTTTTTTATTTTCTTAGTGCCACTTTATATTTTGTCGAATAGAATTGATAGATTAAGTTAAAGATTAAATAAAATGACATGACTTATGAATCTGGAGAAAATTAGTTTTTGTGCTGCTCATAAATTGTTTTGTCATTTATTCAAGGGCCAGATTAAATTGACTGACTAATAGGGTAAAAGATATTTTCTTATAAGTACAACGTAAATATTTCGTTTTATAAAAATATGTAGTTGAAAAACATAAAAGAAAATAGTTACTTAAAAAAATTAAGTGAACATTTTATTACATGCATATTTTTTTCTTTAGTAATTTTTTTTTTTTTTTTAAAGGTAGGTACAGTGATTTTGTGTAGTCCACATTCTTAGCAAAAAAAAAACTTAAAATATCATTACATCTTATTTTGTAACGTTGCAAGGAAATAATTTCACTCGGGAAATAACTTCTAATTTATTGGGAAATAATTCATTTTTTTTCAAGGGATATTTCGTTTCCATTAAAGATTGGAAATACATAATTTCATTTTAAATTTGTCCGAAATTATATCTCATCTGTATTGATAACAATTTTTTGAGAAAGAAATTGAAAATTGAGTAGTAAGAATTTTACTGTTGACATAAATTAATACCAGTCTGTGGCAAATTTTGAATGCACCAAAAATATATACTTTTTTTTCAATTTTGATTTTAAAAAAAATAGAGTTTCGTTGAAATTACTCTTAAAAAATTTCAAAGTTTATTTCGAAAAATTTGTTAATGAAATTTATATATAAAAATATTGATTGAAGTGAAATTTTCAAAAATACTTAATACGAAATAACAGTTTAATTTAACTTAAAAAAGTTTGGTTTCTATTTCAAAGTATTTTAAAGAAATTAAATTTATTATTTGAAATTTTTGAAATAAGCATACAAATATGAAAAACAAAAATAATGATAAATAATAAATAACTGGATACACATTTTGAAAATATATTTTTAAACAATTTTGAATTTAAAGAGCAATTTAATGTAAGAGACTTAATCATTTTTGACCCAATCGATGAACCTGAAGTACATACATAGAAGGTCCCTATGGGTAAATATCGTCACAGTGTCGCCATGAAAAGTAAAGTTACTGTCAACTTGAAATGAGAAATAATTTCACTCAAAAAGTGCAATAGATTTACCAAGAATCAAATAATGATAAACATTTGAAATTTTTGTTTTTAAACATAAAATTAAATATTTTGCTGTAAATATTTATGCAGACTAGGTTTAAACTTTTTAGATGCTGACTGTATAAACAGTCCGAAAATTATTGAGGCACATACGTCTTTTTAATCGTTCGTTGGAAAATTTGTGCGTTTTGATTGTCGTGCGTAATAGCGTCGTTTTCAACTGGTACATTTATTTATTAAAAAAAATTCACAAAAAATATTTTATGAAAGCAATAAGGTCTTTAAACGGATATTTTGGGAGAAACATGAGTTCAAAATTCTCGTCTCCTGACCACTCCTAAATTTTTACTGCCTATATAAGCGGAAAGAAATAGAAACTCATCCCATATATTTTGTTTCATACAATTTTTTAATCCATTATCTTTTGGTTCAACCTACACTTTTAAAAAGAATAATTTAACTTAAATGTTGAACCCAATGCCGTTAAAAAAAAAAGAATCAGAAAAATTGTATGAATTTTTCAACTCTGAAGAGGGGATAAGTATTTTTCGGAAAAGTCAAAAAGCAAATACCCACATACCAGTATGATATTTTCTTCAATTTTCAAGTTTCCCATTAATTTATTTTTTCTAAATAGACAAAGACATTCTTTGGAAAATATATAATCACTGATTAATGGGGATAATGTCCTTCTTTGTCTGAATGCCAGTTACCAGCATTCATAATGCCAAGTGCATTTGTTCAGTTATTCCATTTGAGTTTAATTGAAAGTAGGTAGAGGTACATGGTGTCCCTGCAGTCAAAATCCAAATTGAAAATAATTGTGACCTCTCAGAACGTTGTACTTGTTTATACTGAATTATAACGGTTTTTGAGAAACAGGTTTTTTTAAATTCGAACAAACCATCAATAATTAAACCAAAAACTTAGATTAATTATTATTAACCAAGATTATTTTTTTACTGTTTTCAGCATTTTGCTAAAAATTAACAGACAATCTTGAAGTTTGACCAAGTCAAATTTTTCACTTGAATTTTAAAATGATACCTTGAAAAAAAAAAACACATAACTCGATACTATAGTATTATCTTTTAAAAAGTTGCTTTGTTTTGGGAGTTTCCAATAGGAATAAATCTTACCAAAGTTAGGTGTAAATTGAAAGTTATTAGTATCACAGCACAATCGAACAGGGTTTTAAAACACATGAAAATAGAATTTCAATTCAAAAACAAGTTAAAAAATCTGAATTTTGTTGGGAGCTTTATTTTTATGTCTCAATCTGTTTTTTTTTTTTCTTAAAGTACCATAAGTTTGGATAATATTCACTCTTGATTTTGAGGTGTAAATATTTAACAAATTTCAATTTCAATTTTTCGAAAATATGTAGAAATGTATAAGCTACAATTTTTAATAAGTTTTTTTTCTTCAAAAAGATTATGGTTTTCGAGAAATTAAGAAAAAAAGCTAGAATTGGCTTTAAAATCCCTGCTTTTGTTTCATCCAAATTTCAAGATGACAGCCGCTCGAAGACCATTAAGATTTGGTATAAACAATTAATACTACATTCTGAGAGGTCATGAGGCCATAACCATTTTCGGTGTTTTCCATGTCTACTGAAACACCCTCTATAAATCTTCAACCGATATATCTTTTTATTCAATGCAGTAGGTAGAACCTCTAGGGACATGTGGCAGTTGATATTTTCATCTTCGATAAATTCGAGATAATTCGAGTTCTTATTGACATTAGTTCCTTCCTTTACCACTGAAAAAGGAAAATGTTAGCACAACCATGACATATCCGAACAATGTTTGCAATACATTATCTGACCTCGCATCAAGATATAATTGTGCAGAAACGCCATTGGAGTCCACTTGGGAAGAAAAATGGTCTTTAACTCCTCTTCCAGGACTTAAAGATTGAGTGCATTATAACGATTGCCCTATTGTCACATCTGATGACAAAACATCACATATGTATCTATTTTTATTTTTCGGAATTTATAGTTCATTATGTAGGTACATAGAAAATTCAACAAAAATAATAACCACCCTAATAATATTTATAGATTACTATGCATTATTTAAAAGCAACAATAAAAAAAAGGTTAACAGAAAGCCAATAACCGAATAAACCAAAAAAAAATAAATTAAGCACGTCTTCAACCCTTTTATATGTAGGTTAGATATCTCATAAGTATTCTAAACACTATGGAACAAATAAATTCTTTTTGTAAATAAATCGAACTTATGTATTTCGTTTTATGCTCGTACAATCGATAATGAATGCTCAGTGGTTCTTAAAAGTCGTTGGTGTGTAAAACCCTTGTTTGATTTTTTTTTTACAACTTTCATTTGAGATTTTTTTTTTGCGTATTCTTTTCTTTCATTTTTCTTCTTTTTTAAATTTATTTGTTATGCATTACAATTTGGGTCAAATGGTTATTCTAGCGAGCTAAGTCCCTTTTTTTCATTTTGCTTGAGGCATGGGTGGCCTATCTCTTCAAACCAGGCATAAACATTCTTGTGTAGGTACTGTATAGATATTCAATGTAATTTAGTATTGAAATATGTATGTACACAAATATATTATATTTGTGGGTATAGAAGTACATTTTTTAAGTAAGTACATAATAAAGACAATGGCAAAAATTTCCTTTAATATCTACAAATTGTTTGTCTTATCCTGTCACAACAACAAAAAAAATCAACTCAAAGAAATTTAAAATCCTTTTAGAAAAAAAAAAGGAATTGGATTGAATATCTACTGAGGAGGAAAGGACTATAAATTATAGGGAATCAAAAAATGGTCAACCTTAAATCGTTAATGACAATTTTTCCTTGCAACTTAAGGTTCTATAGGGCAAGTTTAGGATTCGTAAAAAATTATCGAACTTGAGATACCGATTAGACTTTACATTACGATAATAGAGAGGGTCCCGCAATTCTGTCTGTCTGTCTGTACCTCGACCTACAGCAGTAAACTGCTGGAGGGATTTTCTTCAAACTTTGCACCAATAGGGAGATTTTTTTAGCTCCAAAAATTGAAACAAAACTTATTTACATCAAAAACGTCTATAACGATCTTAATGAAATTTTTTTTCAGCAGGGTTTCTTACGTAATTACAAAAATATTTTTCAAAATACAGTACCTGCCATACCCCCGGATTTTCGCTTTTCTTTTTTCTCAAAAACGGTCTGACGTATTGCGATGAAATGAGCAGTGCGCCAAAATGCTAGGGCGTTGAGGCAAGAAAAAAAGAAAAAAAATCAATTTGGAGGGGATCTATTACCCCTGTTTAGCAAGGAGGGGCAACTTTAAAAAATATTGACTTAAAACGGAAAAAAATAATTTAAAATCAACGGCTTCATCCACAATGCTATACGATACCTTTTTGAGAAGCCAAAATCTTCTTCTTTGATTTTGTATTTGAATAAATCTGTTCTAAGAAATTTTTTTTTGAAAAATTAATTTTCAAAGTCAAAATTTTAGATCCCCGTCCCATACGATTTTTTTCTCAACTCAACCTACACGCCCTAGCATTTTGGCGCACTGCTCATGACCCACCTTGTATTTATATAAGGTTAAAGAATTTTGGTTTCAAAAGTATTTTTATGATACATAATGTATGTACAATTTTTTGATTTGATCTCAAAATTTTTTTTGGATTGTATTAGCAATTCGAATACTGAATTGTATGCTTTTCATATTTTTTCCCCATAGTTCTTTTGATATAAATAAATAAATTAATTAATAAATAAATAAAAGAATATTTTTTTTTTTGCATTGACTTTTACATGATTTGGCTCATTATCTCCTATTGATTTTCCTTCATCTCCCTCTTACTAGCTTTTTTTTTATATAAATGTTCCCAAGTTGCTGTTCTCCATCACAAGTTCTGCACATTTGAAATTTTTACAAACGGTTTTTTAAATATTTGTACATGTTTTTTTTTTTTAATTATTAAAAATAGTATTAAAATACTGTTTTATACCAAATTTCAAAAATAAGTATGAAAATATGTTTTTGAAATATTTAATTTTCAAAAACTTTGTTTTTGAAATTTTAAGTTTTGAATATTTTTTGTGAATTTTTTTGATAATGCAAAAATAATTGATCTGCATCAGATGAACTGTTTTGGAGAATTCGAAAACAAAAAAAATTAATCTATGGTCGGGACGGGTACCCACAATTTGCAATTGTTTTTTTTTTTTTATTAAAATTGAAACAATATCTATTTAAATTTACTGAAACTGATTTTCCAAAAAGTCAAAAAAGAATGTATGGCAGGTACCGTAATTTTCGTTGTCAAAAGGTGTTGCTTAGGGTGTTGCTTAACGAACGGACTGACAGAATTGCAAGACCCACTCTTTTGGACTTCCCCATGTAATGTCAACTTTAATCAATATTCCGAGTAAAATTTTTTTTTCACGGATTCAAAACTAGGGAAACAAGTAAAAATATCAACAAGTACTATAATAATTTAATTGTCATACATACGTAGGTATACATATTAGTTTTGAAAAATATTTTTTTTCGTTCTTCAAATCGTTTGGAAATCAAGTAGTTGTAAGATTTTCTAAAAAGACAAGCTCGGACAAAAACATGATTTACAAAATGAAAACTTGAAATATCACCGGAATCGGAACACTTTTAAAAATTTCTTGCAGAACAAAAAAATTCTAAATATAAATTTGAAACCTCTCAAATGAAACAATATATTTTATGTATAATATTGTTTCCCATTTCTGTTTTGTGTTGTTCGGCGTTGAAAAAAAAAGAACAAAATTCTCCATTTTTCTTTATAAATACCCCAATGCCTCCTCAATCTCAAAGATCAAATCTACTCCGCATCCGCGTCGTTGTCAAGTTATTATAAATGTTATGCGACATAATTTAAAGTGGAGCATCTATGAAAATAAAAAATGTACACAACACACATCCTTTTCTATCCTGGTTAATATGTACAAGTATACCTATGTACATATATTTTTTTTTTCGTATTCGTATTTCAAAATTCTCACTCTTTGGATAAAGTTATCTGCAAATGAAATTCCATAACCAAGTATGAGAGAATTTTATTGGAAAAATAAAATACCGATAAGGTTTTGAAGGACTACATATCTTGTTTTTCTATAAATATAAAAAATATCACCGAAGATGAAAATGGATAAAGGATCTAACATAGTGAATTGAATTCCAATTTTCTATAATAATAATAATAATATATTCTGAGATTTACATTTTTTTTTTTCTTTCACTCCTTAAAATCGTTGTGTAGACTGTAGATGTAACAAAATGGCTAGAATAGCAATCAGGATTGAGGAAAAGAAAACCGTCGTCGTCGAATATTTGAATACATGTGTTGTGTATTCCTGTGAGGCACGACTTGTCGCACGTGTGCTTTTCTTTTTTTTGTTCAAAGTGAGAAGGAGTAGTTTACATTAAATGTACCTATTTACTTTGGCATCTTCTTTATTTGAACAAAGTAGGTAAAATATCTTACTTTATGGTTTCAGGAGTAAGCAAAGTGGAATATTGGGTATTATAGCTGACAGGGTAATATAAAATAATGAAGTTCAACTGACGACTGGGAACAATTTTGTGAACATTGCCATAAGAAAGTAATGGGTTACTGTTGCATTGGAAAGATTTGCCGTTTTCTTTATACCTACTAGCTATGTATACAGGAAATTATTGTGGGGTGTTTATGATGTCTCAAAACGTTTTAGGGGGGAAAGATTATAAGATTCGGGAAGTGAGTATTTTTACTTGCGACTATGTGTTCTACGGGGCATGTTTTGTATCCGTGAAAAAAATCGAAATCGAGATTTTTTTCTTTTAAACTTAACAATATTCAAAAGTCGGTTTCGCAATTTTGCTTGTCTGTCTATCTATAGCGTTACCTGCCATACTTTTTTCTTGGACTTTACTGAAAATCAGATTTTTTTCGATAACGGCTCTGACGATTTTTTTTTTAATTTTAGACTTCCTCAGAAACGGTTCATCTGATTAAATAAAAACAATTATGCAAAAGCATCTAAAATTTATAAAGAGTATTCAACGAATGCTTAAGTTAAAAACAAAAATTTAAAAAAAAAAATTTATATTTTTGAACAATTAAATATGTATGTATTTCAAAATCATCTCGAAACTTTTTTTTGAAATTTGTTACAAAATAAAAAATAATTTTATTTTTGAAAACAACGGTGTCTCCCATACAAATATTAAGACAAACCCGTTCTCAAAAATCTCCAATTTCTCGAAAACGATATTCATCAGACTCCTTTCAGTGGTGCTAAGTCGCTTATGTTCAATCAATTTTTTGAAAACTGCCCGAGCGAGGCTTGAACTCACGTTTCAGCGATTAGGAGGCTGACGCACTATGCATCGCACCACCGCTGACTCTTGTGAATTCATAACCCCGAACAGGTTTTCCAATTATCAAGTTTTACTTGAACCGACTAGCATTTTTACTAACTCACACAGTTATAAAATATGTTAAAAATATTCGTTTTCAAAAATTTCTCGTGAACGGCACCGATAATTATCTGACGTAAACAAATTTTATACCCAAGCCTCAACTAAACATATTTGCCATGAAATAAAAGTTCAAATTTTCATTTTCATTCAGAATATTCATTGTTCATAGAACAAGTAGTTGTCATTTTAGTTGATTTTGTTTTACTATAGATTTTTTTTCAATTATCTACTATGTACTTCGACTTTAACCCTAGTTTACGGATTGGGGTTCGTGCGAACCCCAACGCATGTTTAAATGGTTATAACTTTTTTCTAAATCGTTTTTTCGACCTGGGATGAAAACTCAGTGAACGAAATTCATTTTTGTTTACGTTTTTTGTCTTTTTTCCATAAAAGCGGTTTTATATAATTTTCTGGAATTTTTTTCTGAAAAAAAGTCACAAACCAAACTTGGGGTTCATGCGAACCCCAAGACTTAAAATGACGTCATCGCCGCCAACATCAAATGGATCAGTCTCGCCCTCTTCATCGGATTCCAGGTCTAACATTGCTCTCAATGCAATTGCTCTTTCTTCTTCATCACCTCTATTATAATTTCTCAATAATCTATCTAAATTAGACACTGAAATATACAAACAATATATAAGTTTTACAATTATTTATAATACAAAATTTTACAACTTACTTTTTGGTAACTTAAAATTTTGTTTCACTATTTTCAACAATTTTTATTATATTTTGGCAAAACCAAACACGTGTTATCATAAAAAGACACCGCAACTGTCACCTTAATCAATAACAGAAAGAGACAATGCATCAAATTGTTGATAATGAACAATTAGAGGTGCATAAAAGCTTTGGGGTTCGCGTGAACCCCAAGTTTGGTTATTGCATTATTTTGCGTGCCGTAAACTAGGGTTTTAATAAAATTGCGGAAATCTTGCATTTCATTTGTTCTTAAAAGAAACAAAATTAAAAAATGTTTTCTAATAAACAATAAATGGCGTTTTTTGATAACTTATGTACATATATTTTTACTCTTTTCTAACCTTAAAAAATGTTTTTATATCTTTTTTCATTCTTCTAGCTTCAACCCGGTGACCAAATACTCGCTGTTAATGGCGAAGATGTTAAAGAGGCTCCAAGGGATCATGTTATACAATTAGTACGTGTTTGTGAATCCCAAGTTACACTTCAAGTATGCCAACCAGCGAATCATCATGTTCCTGGTCGAAAGTCGACTTTATTATCGGCTGGAAAACGGGCAAAGTTACGTTCGCGTCCTAGTCGTGTGCGTTTTGCTGAAAGTGTTTGCGTTAATGGAGCTCCTTTATTTCCGGTAAGTTGAACTTAAATAAAATCATTTAAAAAGCCAAAAATCAACTGCGACCTTATAACAGCCCTGTTGTTGTTACAAAAATAGAATTAGGACAAATTACATAGTTCTACAGGGATTTCGAAATATAAGAGCGGAGGTTATCAAGTTCGCAAAATGGAGTGGTTGGGAAGATTTTGGAGCCCTTGCATAGTTTGGACATTCATTAGCAATTGTCTATACCTACCAAGTTTGGTTAGAAAAAATTCGAAGCAAGTGTTAAGAACTCGGAGGTCAGGAAAAATCATGAATGCAATTTTTTGAGATTCAAAGAGAATTTTTCTTTAAAAAATATATCAATAGGACCGTAGACTCTAGAATACGGCATAAATTGAAAGAAGCCATACAAAAAGAAAAAAAAAAATCGAAACAAAGTTGGTGTTCCGCTTTATCACGACAACGCTCCAAATCAAATGAATTATCTCATTCTTTGGAATTAGCTAAATCCCGGTACTATTAACAAGTGAAGTCGAAAACTTCTGTAATTTCGAAGAACTGAGACACAATATGTTTTTTTGAAGGTAATGAACCATCCAATTTTCTTTCTTTTATTTATTTGGACCATAGGGCGATGAATAGCTTTTCTGTTTGTTCACAAATGTCAACTATAATTGACGTATACGACGCCATTTGCAAAAATTATAAATTGTGGAATACATTTTTTGACAGATGTGAAAAATATATGTAGGTATTACGCTCAAGAATAGTATATTGAACAGGAAAATTTTTCATTGTTAAAAATTGCCTCTATTCTGGAGGTATGCTTTTATTTTTCTATGCTATTTATATTTTTTGTAGCTGCTAATGTCAAGCTTATTTTATTAAACTCAAAACATCCACAAAATGGTTTTGGTTTATATAATGAGCCTTCTATTTAATATCAAATTCCTTCATGAAAATTCAGCCCCAATTATAATATTCTTCTGAATCCGTGCCTGCTTCTCATTAAGAAAATTATAAGGCTGCCCATTCCTTTAAATTGTTCTAATTTGGCTATAAAAGAAAAAAACTCATACATACCTTTGTCCTTTCATTTTCGTTTTGTATACAATTCCAAAGAAAGCACTTCAAGGCAAAAAGACAAATTATACGGATCCTAAATTTTTACTGTTTAGTAATATTATGTATCTAAGAAACAAAGAAAAAAATTAAGTTGAATAGGTAAAAGAGGAAGTTTATATATATTTACCATGAAAAAGGAATAAGTTTTATATATATTTACCAATAATTTAATTACATGTTTGTTCTTAGAAGTCTACAGTTACTTACCTAGCTTTTTAAGTTTTATTTCTTGAAACATTTAATAAGCATCAAAAGAATTTTTTTTTATTAAATTTATTTACTGTTATGTATGTATATTATCTATCATAATAAATTTCCTAGAAGAGCTCTAGAAACAGTAAAATATAAGTTATAGCATTCAGGTTCAACAACTATAAGGAGCAAGTTATAGCTTTCATATAAAACCATCAATGAAAATTTAATTTTTTTCTTTTGATACGTTTACTAGATAGTGATCAAGATTCTTCCATTCTTCAACAACATGAGAGGTCAACAACTGTGTGGCTTTGGACCAGAAAAGTCCATCATAAACCAAATTTTCACACTGTGGCAGATCTTGAAAAAAACCCAGGAACTCCAAATCGACACCTAGCTATCACCTTTTAATCGATTTTAAGTATGAATTCAGTATCTGAACCATTTCTAATTCTTGCATCCCAAGTTGAAAAAACGCTCCATTAGGGTCGCAAGATATCTCGCCGATACAACATGAAAAAATGAAAACCGGTTAACAAACGGTAAAAAACCGATAACTGCCTTTTGTAAGCTCAGATAGAGATAGTTCACCAACGATATTTTCATATTTGTTGTCGACATTTTGTATGGTTACTCATTTTTTTCCATTTGTGGATTTAAGAAAACAGACTACCATTTTAATGTGTTCTAAATCTACCCAAGCCTAATCTAAGCCCACGAACTTAGGAAAGCTTTTTTAGGAAGATGCTAGGTTACAAGGATCGGTATGTGTCATATCCATTTTGTGGTATTTATGTTGGGTTCATATACCCCCAGCTAAAAACATGAACAATGTAATTCTTGATGAATCATTAATATAAACTTATAAAGTATGTTTGTGTATTCGAATTTACAAAATGTTTTTCTTATTTTTTGGTCGCTTATTTAAGCCATCTCCCATTGTTTAGGCTTTAGGCTAAACAAAATCCGCGTACCTGACAATTTGTCAAGTGACAATTCTACAATTGTCACTTTTCTGTCCCATAAATAATTTGACAAATTTGTAGAATTGTCGGGAAATTTGCGACAATTGTCAAGTTTCTGGATCATAAAAAAATTGTCATGACAATGAATTGTCAAGAATTTTCCGACAGTTGTCACGAATTTTCTGACATATTTGTCGTGACAATTCCTTTATGGGACAGGAAAAAATATGTAAATTACAAATTTTTCAATATGTTATTGACAATTGTGACAGGCAAATGAGCTTCGGTCAAGTTGAGATAGTGAAGTGACTAGTATCATTCAAAATGTTAGATATTATTTCTTCCGGTGCAAGTGATGAAGATATTCAAGTGGAATATCGTATTTTATGCCCTCGAATTTTTAAAGAAAGAATTAACAATGATTTTATAGCATTAAGTGACTTTCAATTTAATGAAAAATTTATTCTATAAAAAAATTTTATTATGCATTCATTTTAATAAGATTTTTACTAAAACTGCTCATGCTCAATAAGCCAAACTTCTTGTTTTTAGGTGGTCCTTTTTTTCTATGTACCTTAATTTGTTGTGTTCTAACATAACGACAAATTTGTCACAGTATGAAAATTGTCAAGTTGTCACGACATATTGACAATTCTACAAATTTGTCACATTGCTTGGATCATAAAAATAGACAAGTGAAATTCTACAAATTTGTCGCATTTATCTGACAATTGCTTGGATCATAAAAATAGATAAGTGACAAACATTGTCACAGTATGACAATGACAAATTTGTCAGACAAATGTGACAAATTTGTAGAATTGTCACCTGTCAATGTTTATGAAATAGGATCCAGGTAGAACAGGTCCCATATATTTTTGCCCATTCTCCTTTGTATGAATTCGTAGGAAATTTCACGTTACCAAACACACTTCATGCTATAGCTGCAATGTCAATTTGACGTTTATTAATGTCAAAAATAGTACGTTTGCTAACGAACCTTCACTATTTTTTGTCTGTTTGGTTTGATTTTAGTAATGCTGGATTGCACCAGAATTTAACAGGCTTTCAAATTCTAAAACGTCATTTTAAGACTTAAAAGACTTTTAAATTATCAAAAACGTTTGGTGCAACTGGCCATAAGATAATGTTAGCATGAGATTAGTTACCAAATGCTTGACAATTATTTATTTTAGTTTTTATTATGCTAATGCTTTAATTTAAGATTATTAGACATTTTGCGTCATTGTGTTTAAAATACACTAATTTGGTCTTTGAAAAAAAAAACTCTACTGATCCAACCCTGGTTTATACTTACTGTGTATCTGACATCTTGCCAACGGAACTTTCCGAATAAACTGGGAAAGGACAAAGAGAGATTTGCCACTCGTTTTTCTTTTTTTTCTCATTTCATCCTTCTTTATTATTGACTAAAGTTTATTTTCATTTATTTTTGTATATTCATTGTTATATTGCCGTTGTTCAATGAAAACTTTTTAAGTCCATTTCCAATTGTTTTCGGGAATTTTCATTTATTAGGGATTTTTTATTGACAGAAACTTGAAAATATTTGGAATATTTGGAATTTATGGAATTTAATTTTTTTAATTAAGATGTTCAATTAAGAGAGCTCTATAAATACTAATATAACTTTAAATTTGATATGTTTGGTTACCTGTGGCCTGGACATGACATGTTTACAGGAAAATTTTCCGACATGTTATATTTGGATGAAGTTCGAGGAATATGCTTTTATGGACAGAACAGAGGGTTACTAATTAGATTTTAGTAAATCCTGCCCACCACCTTGTCCTATTCCCTAGCTAAGTTTATGGTGAAATTTTCAGGATTTTTTTGGATTACAAAAAAAATCTTCAGTTTCATTACTCCATAAGTGTGAATGAAATATTTAGAATTTGTTGAGACTGCAGAAAGATTTGAATTTATATTTTATTAATATGCATCCACTACTAAGACTTTGATTATTTTGGACCACACAATTTTAACTACTGTCCACCCACTGTCACATATAAGAAATGTATGTAGGTGTGGCAGTGGGCGTATTTTACCACAATTATTTTTGTACTCTTTTTTCCAATCAAAAGAAATCCTGAAAATTGCATTCAAATCGAAAAGCTATTTCAGAGAAAAAAATACAAGATGTGGGTGTGGCATCTAAAATCCCGCCTCCTAGGAATGTAAGCAAGTAGAAACTTTGACGGTTTATTAAGATAACGGAAGTATGGCTGTCATAGCATAGACCTAGGCTAGGGTGAGATGGTGGAAAGAAAATTTCTGTTTTTTTAGATGTCCGAGGATGGGAATCGAACCGAAACCTCTGGCATGACAGTTTTGTTCACACCGGAACCCTCTAAAAATAAAAAAAATGGGCTCATACTCATTTTGTGTCCTGTGTACCTACATGAATGTCCTCGATAAAAATAAGCCCCTTTTAAAACGCACATACCATCAAAACCTTATGCAAACATAATAAGTAATTAAATTTATTTCTTTTTTGTTTATTTACAGCCATCAGCATTTTCACTCGGTGACATCTGTGTGCCTCCAATGGCTAATGTGCTCAAAGTGTTCCTTGAAAATGGTCAAACGAAATCTTTTAAATATGATGCCACAACAACTGTACAGGTAGGGAAAAAATAATATTGTTAAAATATCACTCACTCACTCTTCCTTCATACATTCACTCAAGGAAATAATCCAATTTATATTTTATTCATGAACATGCTTTTCATTTTACCAAAAAAAAAAATAACAACTTTGCAGGATGTTGTATCATCGCTTTATGATAAATTATACCTATCGGCTGGGGAACACTTTAGTCTTGTATTGGAACATGTGAAAAGTCTGAAGAGAAATAAACTGACACTTTTGGACCCAGAGGAATCACTAGCTAGGGTAAGTTAATTGATTTTTATTACCAATGTACATACATATAATTTCAGCGTACTTAATTTTGTTTTTAAATTTTGAATAAGAGGAATTTAATTATTTAAGTAACAACTTGGCAATGTTGCAATCAATTGTCTGTCATTGATATTGTTAAACAAATTGATAAACAAAGAAACACGATGTGCGCTGGCGTATCGCAGTGAGTAGTTCGCTGGCTCCGTATGCCGCTTGGTCTCGGTTCAAATTCTGGTGAAGGCATAAAGTTTTTTTCAGTTAATATGAACAGAATAATAATAAGATAGTAGACTAAGCACCGCAAATAATGGGTTTAATGTTTTGGGTGAAACTCGTGAAAAAAGTAATTCTAGCCTCCTAGAACAATCAATTTTTTGGAAATTTAAACTTTCAATGCTTTAGTTTACTTCTTTTATTTTTGGTCCAAGAAACTTTTGGTGAGAAACGTGTAAACGTGTAAATACGGTCCGGGGACTCTATATTATTGCCACTCCAAGATATGTGATCAGGGATGAATGAGTATGTATCCAAGGCTATCGATCTCCAGGAATTCCTTTTTCAAATAAGAAAATTAAGTATACGCACGATTTAACAGAGAGCGAAAGAGAGGGAAAGAGTTTTTCAAGGTGAAATGGTAAGGAGCATAGACAAACTTGTCAACGAAAATGTTCGGAGGAAACGAGTGGAACCACATTCACGTTCCACAAAAATGGAGAAAGCCTTCTCTGCAACAACTACAGAAGAATTATGAACGTTTGCATGAAAAGCTCTTAAATATGTAACGTTTCGATAAATTTTAAAATGCCCCTCAATATAGCACAATAACAATAATGTACCATTATTTATTTAAAATTGACATAAATTGACTTTATTCGAAAGATTATCTTTTGGCATTATATTTAAATTTGATTTCTGGCAAATGACCGCCACGGCTGGCTCGGGCGTAATTTAATCTGGGGGTCCAATTTTTGATTACTTTGATTTGCATTGTATTTTTGAATGTTATCCTCCAAGTGGTCGGTCACATGTCCCCACAGAAAGTAGAATAGCCGCCTTCCTTAAAGCGCACGATCTTGGAGGCAATTTAAGGTTTCCGCAGGTGCGAAACTTTAAACTATGCGGTTAACCAAGTTTTCTTCGATTAATCAATTTTGGCACGAGCTGTGTGACATGTTGCGCAGTCTTATTAAAACCACAGCTCCTGCACATCATGATTATTCAATTGAGGAACGAAAAATTATCGACTGTAACATTCTGACAAGCATTAAGTCCGACAAACAATCAGTTTCTTTTGATGTAACGGTGTTTCAACATAATCTTGAGGATTATCTTCACACCAAATACGGCAGTTTTGTTTACTGACGTAGCCCATTCAAACGAAAGTGAGCTACATCGCTGAAGTTCTCTTATGAAAATTGGGATCAACGACCATCTTGTTTTGGGCAATTTTTTTTTTTTTTATAATGAGCACGCACACAAGGGGATTTATGTACCCTTTATATGTCAGAACACAGTGCGAGCTTTAGGTAAGTAGGAGGGGATGTGAAAGGAGATGTCGGTGAACATTAGTCTCTAATTTCAGTATATCACAATGAGAGGGAAAGACAGAGCGTGGAAGGGAATTCCACATTCGAGTAGTACGGCTGAAGAACGAATCCCTGTACTTGACAGTACGGCCGAAATTGGGTTCAAGAGCAAACTGATGAGCATTCCTGGAAGCCGAGTATTACGGTTGAATCGTTTAAGGGGAAATTACGTCTGCTGGGTGATCTTGTGGCTTTTATTCTTTAAATGTCATATGAAACTAAACATAAATTACTTAACAGCTATTTAAATAGCCGTCTATTAAAAAAGTTTTGCTATCATAGATTTATATACCTCTAAAAAAATTCTTGTATTGCAAAAAAGATCGAAAACCAGAAAATTTGTATTTTGAAATATTGACCCAAAAACACTTATTTCTACAGCTTTTATTTTAAATCTATTTTATAGCCCTTCTATTTTTTGCTATACTCCGTAAACAGAATCATTGAAATATTCATCTAAAAAATTGTTTTTTTTTTTTATTATTATAGATAGCAGCTCGTCCTGGTGCTCATAAGTTGCGTTGCCTTTTTCGTGTAACTTTTGTGCCAATTTCTGCAGCTGAATTGGCTCAACAAGATCTTAACACCCTCGACTATTTATATATGCAATGTTGCAATGATGTAACTCAAGAACGTTTTGCTCCCGAATTACAACCTGAAGTAGCATTACGTCTTGCTGCATTGCATATGCATCAACATGCATTAGCAAATAGCGTATCACCAGCAAAACTCACCGTAAAAGTTGTTGAGTAAGTATTTTTTTTTATTTTTATTTTTATTTTATTACATATAAGTAACATCTCATACTCTTTTCTTTTTATTATAAAGACGAGAGTTTGGATTGGAGCGTTTTGTGCCTTCATCACTTTTCGATGGAATGAAACGGAAGGAACTGAGGCGTCTGATTGCACACTTTCTTAAATTAAATTCTCAAATGACTGGATCGTCGACAAAAATGCTGACACAGCTTCAAGTGAGTTTCCTATAGAATTTATAAGTTTACACCTTAAGTGTAGGTAGGAAAAACATAAGTATTCCTGAAAGAGGGTTCCACCTACCTGCTCAAAACAACCCTTATGATACATCACATCACCATCATCATCAGCAACGTGATTCCCAATTTGGATACCATAAAATTAGCATGAAAGTTATTAGTGAGAAATTGAATGAATTTTGCTGTTCACTTCCGTTGAGTGAAATGGTCCAACATTCCATTCACGTGCCCTTTTTGTTTGGTGTGGCTGTTTTCGGTTCGTGTTATCCTTAAGCCTTAAAGCAGTAGGCATAACGAGCAGCGAAGGGTGTCAGGAAGAATTTCTCCCTCTTAGCCATCGATTTTATAATTTTTTTTGTTGAAAGGATGAAAACATTTTTCAAGTCCAAATTAAAGTTTAAAAATAAAGCAACTTTAAGGCACATGCAGGGCCCTAGTTAACTTGATGATAATTAAAAAGTAGACGGGATTTAAAAGAGCATAGAAGAAGTGATGATTATTCATTAACTGCAAATTTCCTCACGTTAAAATGTTCAAAGTATTTTTGTTTTTGTTTTCAAAAATTAAATTTTGATGTTCAAAGTTGGGCAATTAATTATAAAGTAAAAAACTTATTTTATTGAATTAAAGAGGAAGTTTATATTTCTCAACAAATAAAAATACCTTATCTATGCCAGTCGGTTGAGGCAAAAAAGAAGAAAAAAAAGTCTTGTCCGTTAGCTGCCATTTTGAAAAACGCATTTGAACTTGATCGGGTGCGTCGTAAAAAAAATCATATGATTTATTTTATCAAAGGAGCTCTTCTTTCAAGTTTGAAACGCCTTAAAATATACTTTTTCCAGCTTTCTTTTTTATACATCGCTAACTGTTAATAATTTAAAAAAGTGAAACACAGTAATGGAAAATAATTCAATTCCCAACAATCTGTTCATATAAATTCATTTCTACAATGAATAGTTTCCAGGATGTTTTTTTTAAACAATTTGTTTTTGCCATCCCTGTGGCAATGAATGAAGAAATAATTTGACATCTAATGTCACTTCGACTGAATCTTCTTTTCATTTTAACATGTTTTTACATTAAAGGGTTCAGTTTGAAAATACAGGCCAGGAATTTAAAAAGCTTTGGAGTTCCAGGTCAGGAGTTTAATTAGATTTCAGCAAATAATTTGGCTACTGAAGGAAGAAATACATTTTTGCAGAGATTGCTGGAATAAGAAATCAAAAAATTGTGAATAATTTCATGTTCTACAGTTTCGGCACAAATTTTTCGTTCATGATTGTAACCCTTAGGGAACTAAAAAGGCAAAAAAGTATACTTTTAGGCGGTTTAACTTGCAAAGAGCAGATTTATAAAAAAAAATTGTGAACATTAGAGTGTTGTCATTCGATGGTCGAGTTCTAGATTTAGCTAATTTGAGTGAGTCAGATGAATCGCTTTTAATTGAAAATCGATTTACCTAGAGTAAAATTTAGTGAATGAGTTTTTTGTGATTTCATGTTTTTTTGATTTTTCGTTGCTTTGATTGTTTTTTCCGATTCATGTCTTTTAAGCGTTTGAACCTGAACTCGGACTCAACCGTTTAACTAAATATCTTAATGACTTTTTCGGGTGACGTGAAATGAGTCGGCAAGTAGGGTAAGACATCTCATTTCACTCGGCCTAATACCTAAATATTGACACAGGTTTTTGTGTTATAATTGCAGGGTCCAATGGTTTCCTTCAAATTTATTCGAGCTGCATGCAGTACATCATACTTATCACCAACAGGAAGAGTGTTGGTGACAGTATTCAACGTTGACTAGGCCCTATTCCATGATAATCTGCAAGTTTTTAAAGTGTTAGCAGAGGAAGATCCAAAGAGGAATCCTGCTTGTTAGTATTCACGGCAGTCCTTTATTCGCTCCAGGACAATTCTCTCTAATACTTTTACTACAGTAGGTTAACACGCAAATTTTCTGAGATGGATACAATAAAAACCTCAGCCGACTGGCCTAATTGATTCAAAAGAAATCCAAGTCCTGTTTGGTTTGTCACCCATTTTAATTGTTTTTGTATTTTCCTTAGAAACTCATTCAATACATTTTTTTTTTCGCTACGGTCTTGGAAATTCTCAGACTCACTTCAACTAAAACTTCGATGAAAGACAATTAGTCAACCTTTTCATTTGTCGTAACATCTTACACAACTTTATACATAATATAAATGAAGTGACAAAGCCTTCATCTTCCTCAAGTATTGAAAAGAACCTTAGGTGCGGTATCGATGGAACGTGTTTACAACAATAGCATCCTGTTCTTATGTTCACTTCTTTTTGATTGATATACACATAGATACCCTCGATGGGATCCTTTGTTGCTATAAATTTAATGTCGTTTATTTTTTTCCAGGCGAAAATCCATTACCTTGATATAATATCCGGTCTACCTAGCTATGGAGCCAAATGCTTTAGCACGAACCAAAGAGAGGGTGTCGAACGAGTGCTTTTGGTGAGTCCTCGATTTGGACTTAGCCAGATTGCTGGTCTTCGAAATTCAGTGGTAAGTATTTTATATTTTTTTTTCTTTATTCGAATTTAGAAGCTTTTGAATGGAAGATATTTTATTTTAATTATTAATTAATATTGAAACCATTTTGTGGTTGAATTTTAAAGGGCTGATTTTATGTGTGATATAGTAATTTTAATTAAATTTATTGGGGTGGTTCAATTAAACTCAACACTACTTGATAACATTAATAATGTGTCTTTGAACGATGAATTCTAACATTTCGTTATAAACAAGACACTTTTATGCAGAGAATTATGGTTTAATCCTTTAATAGCTATTTGCTGAAACAAAATTTAAATATTTAAGTTGAACATGAGAACTTATGTGATAGTTTATTTCCAGGAAAGGGGAAATTTTAAACAGTTTATCAGAGAAATATATAAATGTTTCGTAGCTTGGGTTGATTTATGCATAGGTAATTAATAGGCATTTACTTAATAGCTTTTCACTTCAAGCTTTTCTATTATAAACAAATTTGTAAGGTAAGGTTATGAATTATTTAATATGTGTTGGGACAGATTAAGTTGTTAGTTGGGAATCCCACTTGTCGTAAGAGGAGACTAAATCATAAATCAATTCTAATATCAAAGTGAGTCTAAGAACACATAACACATAATACATAACACTTCAAAGAAAAATTGTTGCTTACTAGCTAAATGTATGAATTTTTGGGATAGATTTAAAACTCCGTGACATAAAAATACTGTGAGTGTTGTACTTCTTTCGTCTGGCAGTAAGAAGTTCACGACCTAAACTCAGTAGATAAAGGAGATGAACTTAACATTTTTCTAAATGACTAAACGGAAAAATACTTCTATTAGCTGCATTTTTTTTTTTAAGAAAAGTATAGTTATGGTCGGAATCAACTAGTTTTTTTCGAAATCATTTATTTTAATAAACTTAACCACTTTCAAAACAGAAGGCTCAATTGTTTATTTCCGACTAAGTGAGAACTAAGAGTTAAATATAAAATTCATCTTATTTTTTTTTATAAGAACCACAAAATGTTCTCAAAACTTTGAACGCAGGACTCATTTTGGAGCATCAAAATGTCTATACTACTATTTTGTTTGAAACACTGCTTAGGCAACTCTGAATGTCCATTTTGGGTTGATATAAAAAGATCAGGCAAAATGTGCTAGGTATATTTGTTTCTAATTCACAAAAAATATATTTCTAGAAATTTGGCAACCCTGAAAACTGATTTTTTTTTTAAACATTGCATTACTATTTCAGATAACGGGTTCTAAGAAGGGACCCCACTTATTTTTTTAAATTATTATAATAATTCATTTCCAATTTCTTTTTTTTTCACTTAAAAAATATTATATTTCTGGTAAAATGACTCTCCTGGCAACAATTATAAAAAGAATGTCTGAAATAATGCAATATTTTAAATAGTTGCATGATCTTACGAATCGGACTTTTTTTTGAAAAGAGTGTGAACAAAAATTTAAATTTTTGTTTTCTCTGGAAGAAAACTAATTTTTAGAAAAGAGACAACATTGAAAATAATATGGCGTGATAGTTTACGGATCTCACTTTAATCTAATTCTAAATCATAATTTTTTTTTCCAAAAAAAAAGATAAGAAAAAAGGATTTATGTAACAAAGACATAAGAAAAGTGGGCGTGGCAGTGCTTCAATTTTACTTACAAGAAACAAGATTAATATCACCAGAACCACCCTGCGAAATTTCAGTCTACCTCTAATTTTTTTCCATTCCAAACCTTAAATTTCTTGAACTCATAAAACTGACCAAAAAAAACGAAAATTATAGTTTCCCACGCTCAATAGTATTTTTTTGTTTCTAAATGTTACCGATAATGTTTCATTCATTTCTGAAGAAATTAAAATTTAAATTCAAATAAATCTTTACTGCAACAAAATTTCAAAATCGTTCTACATTTTCATTTTCAATTTTACCTTTCACTTTGATTGGCCTTTAAATTAATTTCAATTACACAAAATTCCGCAAAGTAATTTGGCTATATCTTTTGCAATATATAGGTCCTTAGCCTCAAATATTGGAAAGTAATTAAATAATACCAATTATATCGTTATCAGTAAATTGGCTATATGATGTGTCCTTCATTTATAAACCATCTATATAGGTAATGCCCAATATCATGGGCTCTTATAACGTAATTTTTCAATTAGTGATGCTACTTGGAAACAGAATCTTCGGTTCTAAATTACTTATACAGTAGCTAGGTGGGTAATATTATACAAAATTCCTACTCGTCGTCATTGAATCGATAAAATTGCTTCGTAGACCATTAATTATATACCTACTTGAACCTTTCCGTTCCATCTTCCTTCCATTCAGTAGCAAAATATTATAGGGGTTGTATTTTTGGAAGTTTTAATAAATGCAACGTTAAAAAAATACTTGGCGTTGCCTTATACAATCAATTTCCTAATCTTCCTAAAAGAAGAAATTGATTTTTCATTTATAGGCAATAAAAAATTTCATGAGTATCATCGACTGGTGGTTCTGTAAGTGTCAGCGACCGACCGGCAACAATAACAATATTTATTTCGGTGCTGTTTTAAGGAAATAGCAATGAAAATATGAGTTCGTAAAAAATAGTTGTAAAAGATTCAACAATTAAGGAAAGGCATCAGTATTTCGTTTCGAATTACCTCGTTTAATGTGTTGAACATTTCGAAATGTAATTATGTTAATAGTTTTTTTTTTAATGTTAATTTGATTGCGTGGTTGTAAAGTAAGTTATAAGTGTTTTATATGATTTTATATTTTATTGTTGTTAGTGTTTATTCTATAGATAAAAGAAACATGCCTGGATAGTAGGATAGTAATATACAGTGGTGGCCATAGAAATAGCACACCTATTTGTAATTTTTTATCTTTTATTAAATTTGAATATAAGGAACAATTAGACCGTGTTTCGTGTCATTCACGACTAAAAAATAGCTTGTGGAATTAGTTATGCAACATTTATTTTGCAGGTTTAACTAACTCTGTTTTAACTCAGTGGTAGAGTTAAAACAGAGTTAGTTAAAATTGAAACTTCAAGAGGTAGGTACAATGAAAAAAAAATGAGTGCTATTTATGTGGCCACCACGGTATATGTACTAGGGTTTTTCAAAAAAATAATGTACATTCGACACAAGCTCAAAAGTTTTGTGTCGATGCAATTATTCGGTTTTCCATAGGATTTTTTTTTGGAAAGAAATACTTGTTCTTATTTGAAATTTCCACCCACTTAACTTTTTTCAACTTTAACGACCGTATAAAGTAACAGCTACCGAAAGTCATCAGGAAATAAAAATTTACATACAATTGGATTATTTGTACTATGTTACATAACACTTATCACTCTTATCAAAAAATTTGATAAAAGTGATTTTGTAAACAATACCTATTTTTATAAATAAATTTTGAATAATAAGTGCGAATCTGACCTTAGCATTGGTCTAATACAAAGAGTTTTTGAATTTAACTATGTTTGCTTTTTTCTCAACAATAAAATATTTACAGTAAACAGGAAGTACTTACTAATCTACCTTTCTTTTCACTATATTAATTATATAACAAAAATAAATTATTCCTTATTTTGCTGTCATAAATTTCTATTTTTTTTTTTTTTTTTTCAAAAAAATTACTGTTCAACAAAAATTAATAAAAAAAAATATTAACAAATGCTGTATGTATTTTCTGAGGACAAAATAAAAGCTAAAATATAATTTAAAAACTAAAACTATGTATATTCTGATTTAAAAAATCAAAAAAGATTATTTATAAATTTGTTTTCATTAATTTTGAAGTAATTTTTTTTTGTCCATAAATAATTTTTCAACAAAAATTTTTCAAAATTCAGCATTTCATAAGAAAAAAAAAGTACCAATAATTTTTAAAAACTACAAATATCTACTAATTTCCAAAAATTGAAATAAATTATTAATAATTTTCTTCAGTAAAAATAGGTTTCTTCAATAAAAAAAAATCCAAGTCATGAGAAAAATTCATAATTATTTTAATTTTAAAGACCCTTTTTACTAGTTTCTTGTTAATATTTTGAAAATAAAAAAAAATATTTCATACAAAAAAGTTTCATTTTTCGGTAGGAGCGATACTTATTACGGAAGCTATCTTCCTTATGTTTTTTATCTAGAAATCAAGAAACATTAAAAAAAAACACAGTTTTTCTTCATACATTTTTAACTTTAATCGATCAATTTAAGCCTAGTTTAGGTTCCTCAACGAAAATATGCATGCTTTTCAAATGGGAGTGATTTTTTCTCAAAAAAAAATGTTGGCGTTTATTTTTTTATCGAATTTTTATTTTAACCAACTCGAAGTGAAAACAAAATATAATTCACCACGACTTTTATCGCGCAAGGCAATGTCACTGTCATTGTTTTGTGCAAAAAGAAAAACATGGAGTTAGATAGATACAATTTGAAAACTTAGTTCAAGAGCTTAATTTTTGAATTAAACACATTAAAAAAAATCTTACTTTTTCCTTTTTACAGTACAAAATTCTACTTTGCTTATTCAATGAAGCAAAATGTTTTTTTTTCTGTTGGTAGTTTATTTCAACCATCTCAATGTTTATTAAATAAAAAAAACTGTCCATCGATCATACCCCCAGCTGACAACATGAATAATGTAATTCTTGATGAAACATTAATATAAACTTATAAAGTATCTTTGTTTATTCGATTTTGCAATGTCGAATTTTTGGTCGCTTATTTAAGCCATCTCCCATTGTTTAGGACAAAAATATAAATACACTCTTATGTTGGAACACTCTATAGTAACTAATCATTTTCAAAGGTTTCGTTTCTGGACACCAGGTAGACCAGGTCCCGTATATTTTCCCCCATTCTCCTTTTTTTGGTCATAATAGTTATTAAATATTTAACACAAATTTTTCAAGAGAAAAAAAACGTAAACTTTTTAATTCCCAATTTTTTCTGAGAACATAAACTATTGATTTTGGAGGTTGCGTCCCACAAAAATGAGTTTGGGAAATAAACGGTATTCCCAATGCTTATACAATTTTTTTTTATTCTGGAATATTTGCGATTGTGAAATCTGGATACAAATTTTTAAAGTTTCTTATTTCTATAGTGATAACATTTAAATTAAATTGAAAGTCCATAAATTGGGCCTTAATTGTGATTTAATGATGACCAATATACAATTATATTTATTTGATATATGTATAAATGATTGTTTCAGCTTGTATATGCAAATGGGATTACTAACTTAACACCCAAATTATAACATACATTCAAATTATAAACTCCCTCAGGAAATCACATCGATTGTTTGTTTTCGACTAGTGGTCGATTGCTAGCAAGTGACCAAGATTGCTGATTCGTATGGCACCCATACCGTAGCGTGTGAAGTGTAATATATCAAAATAATCATCGGTTTATTTTTTTTTTATTTGCGCATTAGGAAAAAACAAATCATCATTATCCCCAGGAATGTCACAGTGTTCTTAGCAAACCCAACCTCAAAAAAAAAAAAGATAGAAATCAAAAAACAAAACAAAAACTTCAAATAATGACCAATGATTTATATAATAAGGAAAAATATATACGTTTACCATGTGCGTGTCACCATAAGCACATGATTTTTCTTTGTAGATAAGATAGGTATGTCCATTTATGTAATAGAAAGTTTTCTGAAATAATTACTTTTGTTGTATCTGCCAAAATCGTTTGAAAGTGATTTCTGAACCCTTCTCAAACCCAATTTATTAATCAAACACTCAATTTTCAATTAAATTTTCTTCCATTCCAGCCACAACCAATTTCATCTATTGAGGATTTAACTCAAGTGATTGTCAATCGCGAGGACGATGTCACATGTGCGGTTGGAGTATTTATGGTTGGTGATCGGATTGCAAAGTTTTCAATGGAAGACCGTGATGCATGTGAATTTTCACTTGTCCTTGCTGGATATTTCCGTTTGCTAACAGGTATGTAGTACACACTTTTGTTTTTCTTTAAATCACCCTGCAAAAACCTAATTTCCTCTAATAAATTAAATTGAATTTATAGGAAAGGACCTACCCGTAGATAGAGAACGTGAACAATATGACGAAGACAATGCACCATCCTATCTAGCTCAGCACACAGTTCTACCATCTACGTGGAGTTACCTATTGCCATTCCATAATCGTGCACATAGCATAAACTTTTTAATGCCACCACCATATCATTCGGTCAAGCAACTTTCAACTAACTATGCTGCTGTGACAGCAACAACAATAATGCCACCAACATCATCTAGTCCCATGAAAAATTCCGATAATTTGATAGGAATCAAGGTGGACATAATGGGTGGCAATCAATGCGACCGCAATATGAATTCATCTAACGCAGCTAACAACAACAACAGCAACCACAAAACTTCCCAAATGATGCCATCAAATGGAAGACCGGGTGGCCACCCTGTGCCACATACCCTTGACTTAGACATTCACAGTGTTATGGCAATGGAGGAACTGCTCGAAGACGCCAAGGACTCTGGGTTGAGTGACAGCAGTGGTGGTGGAAGTAGTTCAGCAATGTACTGTCCTGCATCGAATGGATTGACTGAAGCACGCAATGAAGAGGTTCTTCGACGAGTTGCTGAAATGCAAAAAATGGTTGAAAATTCTGAACAGTACTTGAATGAGCACGGTGAACTCATAGATGAGGAATATGAAATTGTTACAAAAGATGGCTACACCATCGGTGGTGTACAATCACGAAGGAATGGTAGTGGTGGTGGTGGCAGTGCTTATTCCCCCAATCTAAGTGTAGGAGGTGGGACTATTGAATTTGTTGATAGCGACTGTGATAGTCTGAACAGTAGCAAAGTATCATCGAACGAAGATGCACCACCGCCAGGAGCATTGAAGCATAGTGACTCGTTGGTCCTTTTGGCGGAAGCCATTAATCAAGATTTGAGTGGCATAACAAAAGGTTTGAATTCCATCAGTGGCAGTAACAATCCAGGTTTGGATAGTGGTGTGGTGAGTCAAAATGAATCGACGCCCAAGCCGTCTAGGAAAATGAATGGTTTAAGTCAGCTTTTGAGTGATTTGCAAGCTTTGGGTCATGACTGTTCGCAGAGTGAAAGTGACTCAGAGTCTGTTCATACACCGAGTACATCGCCCACGCACAAGCGACCTCCTCAAACTCAGCAAAACAAAAAGAATTTGTATAGAACAAGTTTTGGACTGCATAGTCCCGATGGTAGTTCTATTCGAGCTGAGACTAAAGATTATAACCTCAAAGAGTACCTTAAACAGCTTAAGGAGTACAGCAAGGTAGACAGTAATAATCAGGACACTGATCTGGCTGCAAAGAAACTATCGGAAATTTATGGCTTTGAGATAGGAGAAGACACATTTATAGAGACTGACCCAGATTTGATAGATCTACGTGCTATTCCACCACCCCAAACACCTGATGAACTTGATTCTTTATCGATTTTAAATGCTGCTCCAAGGGGATTCGGTGATGGAAGTACTGCAAGCAACCGTAGTGATGATGGTGATGCTGATTTGGATAGATTTTTAGCAAAGGTTGTCATAGCACCTCCAACGCAGAAGACTACTCCTGCTAAGGAACTCACACCTGAGGAAATTATGTCATTCATCATTCCTCCACCGCCAAGTCTTGAGGAATTAGCACAAAAGCGTAGGAGTATTGATATTGATCATCATGATGTAGAAGAATCCTTGTATAGTAATTCGAAAGACATGGCCTTAGAAAATCAGAGCCATCAGACCAATGTCACTAATAATGGTAAAACAGTGAAAAATGCAAATGCAGTGCATGTTATTGAGTATGCGACTGTGGAACGAAAAGGAACGTTTTCTTGCTGCGCGAAGAGCAAAAAAGAGGAATCATCAGCAAGTGTCATTTGTCCTGAACCCAAAGCTTCGAGTCAGCCTCCAAATGCTGCACTCACTTTGCCACCAAGACGCTGTACACATTCTGATAGTTCAAGCCCGCCAGCACGACCCCCGAAGAGTGCTGAACTTCAGAATAGATACTCTCCGAAGAAACAAATTTCATTCAGCCCCGAAGTAAAACGTGAGGTGATAAATCCAATGGATAAGAGTCCATATCCTCCTGTTCTACCACCACGATGTGATGACCGGAGTCTATCGCCAGTAGTGAGTTTTCCTCCCAAAAAACCACCTCTGCCTCCATTAGCTTCGCGTCCAATTCTACGTGCTGCACATCCTCTACCTTCTCCAACCCGTCAAATCCAAAACAATGGTATTTCCGCAGCTAGACTTGCTGGAATCGGATCGCCACACCTTCATCGCAATCCAAGTGGTGCATACAATAGTGATATCGATAGCGGTTTCAATGCCACACCACCACAGGCGGCAGCGGCCGCTGCTACCTATCAACAGAATGGCTTCAACAGACATTATCGTTCCAATAGCGATTGTCCTCCAGTTTGCCTTAAAAATCCCTCTCCCAACAATAAACCACAACTTTCTCTATTATGTTCCCCACAAATGTCCCGCAAATTCAACAATAGCCCAACCCCAGTTGACAGGCTCATTTCCAAAAATGGTTATGTCATCGATGTTGAAGCTCTTTTGGCAAAGACTGATGTCGCAATGGCTGGATTATTAGTTAAATTAGATCAAGTAGCTGCTCAATGTACAGTTGCTCAGGCTGCAGGTGGAGGTTCGAACATCAACGAAGAAAAATTCCAGAGAGCCCGCGAAGAACTTACCGAACAAACATTATGTCTAGTGACAGCATCAAAGTTATTAGTTGTAGCAATGTCTGATATGACTTTGATCACTTTACCCGAACATCTAACTTCATGTTTGACAGCATTACGTAGGATAACTGAATTGACACAGGATATGACGAGGCATACATCATCGCCATTACAAACAAGAAATATTGTTCTTAAGGTTCATGATGTCTCGTCGAGTTTCAGGGAACTTGTTCAAGTTCAAATAGGACCCTTGGGTGCGGGGCAGTTGGCATTGCAAGCTGAATGTTTAGCCAATGTACTGGCAACATTGCTACGTAGTTTAAGAGTTTTTTCGCCATAGCGGTGTTAGATCGTACATTTGCGTTTTTATTTAAGTTTATGTAGGGTAGGTAGGTTACATGTTAAAATGAGAAGTACAATAATAGTGGAAGAAAAAAAAAATTTAGGAGGCAGCTTTTTTTAAATCGTATAGTCTTTAACTTAAGTATTGGTTCAAAAGATGCACTATAACAACTTTTTCTTATTCTTATTTATTTTAGTTGTGCCTATAACTATAACCGAAAATGCGAAGCACAAAAAGCTTTTTTACTCTGGGGAAAACGCGGCCTTCTATCAAAACACAGAACACGTATTGATGGTAATTTCAATGGCGTTAGTAATAAAAAACCACATTGGGTTAATTCCTTACCTTAATTGTCAACTAGAAAAGTCAAATTGATTAAACTGGTGATAGAAATAAGAACTGAGCTGACCTACATGGTCACCGTTGGTCACCTTGAAGTCGTTCAATTAAGCACACAGCACATAGCATCCCTTTTTGACTTTGACTTTGAAACAATAAAATGCAAAGTCGAAATTGCAACAATTGTTGGTGATGTCAGAATTCAGCTTGACCGTATCTACTATAAGGAAAATTAGGAAAAAACTAAATTTTGAAAAAACGAATTTTGAAAAGCAGAACTTCGAAAGTATCTACATTCAAAAAAAAAAAAGAATTTTGACCAAGTCAGAATTTAAACCCCAATTCAAGAGTAAATTGTAGAACACATTTTTTTATTTGAGGCAAATTTCTATCACATTTCCACCAATTTACATTCAATATATCTTTACGATATGAATTCTCATAATTCTTTTTGAAAGTATACACTGCTTCAACAAATTTCATCAGGTGATTTGGCTTTTGAAAGCCCTGAATTCTAAACCCAAAAAAAATCTGGGGTCGTTCAGAATTCGCTCCGAGCTCACGTCGAACACTTCAGAGCAAATTCAGGATGAATTACAGTGACTTACACCTCATATGATGGTAGTATGATGGGTTAGCATATTATGGATGCCCATTAGGATAAAAAAAAAAACATAAATTCATTTTTAAAATTTTTACTAAAATATTAAACAGAAAGGTAAGCAATTGAAAAGACTAGACAGCTTTTTTCCACATGACAATAATAGCAGTGACTGAAACTGATGATATGAAAACACATTGATCACGTTCTCTTGCTCAACTTGTCTCCTTCTCAATTTATCTCCTCTCTTTCTATTTTTCATCAGATGATTTCATTCATTATTGTTGCATATATTGACCACTGTGATTCCACCATTCCTTGTTCGTATTTTGTAAAAAATGTTAACCAAAGTTTGATGGCGGACAATATCTTTATCCCTGTAAATGTTGTCTGTATCATAATGTAAATCGTAATTTCGTCATCGTTTATTGGGAACTTTCTAACTCGGTTTTAATTTATTTATGTATTCGATAGTGAACCAGCCTTAAAAACTTTAAATTTCTCTATGAGACAGCAAGAGAAAACAACTACTTTTTCACTAGAGCTGAAATGAGTTAATTTCGCAAATTTCGTTAACATTACAAATGAGGAAATTTCGTTTGACAGCTCATTTTCGTTTTCTCTTTCTTTATAGTAAAGAAATTTCAAATTTATGAGACTGGTTCACAATAGAACCAGCAAATTTGGTTGAAATTACTTCATTTGGAAATGTGAATTTTTATGGAAAATACGATAATTTCGGCTCTAATTTGGAAATTATAAACCTCATTTCGCCCTATGAAAACAGGCTTAAAACTTTGGATGTTCCATAAAACAACGATGACAATTATTAAAATCAATTATGAAAAACGTGTTCGTTTAGTTTATGTTGTTTGTTTCCTCCGTGCATGTTTTCGTACTGTAATACATGAACTTTTAACAAAAAACATACATATTATATTAATATCTTTATCAACTAATTACAGGTTTAAGCCTTTCAATGGTTAATTAACACTGGTTTGGAAATTATGGTTTCTTTTATAAATTGGCATTGCATACAAAACAGATAACAACAAAAGCATACACTAATAAATAATGAAACATTCATCATGGCGCTATCTACACAAAAAACTGTTATAATTTTATTTGATGTTTTTATAAATTTGATGGCCTTAATAAGTTCTTGTAAAAAAAAATCTTCTTTATTACTCCCTTTAAAAAATTGTTGTTTTGATTTTGATTCTAATATTACGAAATACCAAAATGTTATACGACATATCTCCCATAACATGTACAGTACGTCATGAACTCGTATGTACATTCCTTTATGTATTCCTATATTTTAAAAATTTTTGAAGTCCCCGATCATTGAGTTTATAAAAAAAGTCCTCAGCATATTTGTATACGAAACTGAATGCGTTCAATACAGGCTTTTTTGTGCAGTTTTTGTTGACGTTTTGACTGCGTTCGGAATTTTTTGGAGACCTGATTACGAAACGAATAATTTTATTTGAGTATTGAATCACTTTAGTATATTCCATTAAAAATAACATGAAGCTCAAAATATTGCACCAAAAACGCTTTCAAGATGAATGCAAAGTGAAGATTATAAAAAAAATTTAAGTTTCCCCATTTTAATCTTATGAAATGAGAAAGCAGCGCTATAAGTGAAGTTACTGAACATTACTTTGAAATGGATATCGAACTTAATAGAGAAAGCCTCGTGAAATACGTTTAATTCAAAAACATCGGCAACATAATTTGTACATTATTTCGGAATATTCAATTCATTTTATTTTTATTTTATTTTATTTTTAAAATCATGAGCAAATAACCAAAATAAATATAAAAATTATAAAATGTTATAGTGAATTTGAATACTCTTGCAAATAAGAACAATTAAATACATCATAAAAAAATTTAAAAGCAAATTTAAACAAAATATATCAAAATTTACTTACATATAATTCAAAACAAAAAAAAACAATACTAACAACATATATACCAAATACATATTTTAAAAACATATTTTGAATTGAAAAGAGCATGTTTTCCTTAAGTTTATATAATATTATATTTGTTAAAACACCAACAACATTAAAAAAAAAACTGTTATGTAAATATTAAAGTTATGTTAATTATTAATAATATTTTTTAAAATTTTAGAAACTAAACATCAACACGCATTATAATAAAAAAAAAGTTGTTAAATATTAATATATAAATTTTAAATTAAAATCTTATCATCACTTGTTATTAAAAAAAAGAATAAATATATTCGTTAAATTTTTAAATTAACATAAAATTTATTAATAAACTTTTTTACTAACTTTATTAAGTTATGTATAATTATGTAAACCAATAAATTAATAATACATTTTCTTTTTTTGTTACAAACAATGATTAAACAATCAACATTCTGCAATAATTATTTAAAAACAAATAAATTTATATACTTTACATCTTATTAAGATACAATTATACACTGCTTTTTAGGTGAAATAAGGAAAACAAAATGTTCTAAACATATCCAAAACATATACATAACAATATCATTATACATACATATAATTTTAATTTTAAGTTGACCATTTAACAAACCAAAAATAATTATAAAGTAATTCTAAAAAAAAAAAATATAAACTTAAACACAATAATAATACTAGGTTAGAAAACATAATTAAAAATTAAAATATTATATACTGTTGTTGAAATAAAAGATAAACTGGTATCTTGAGGAACAAGAGGAAATATAAAGCAAGGAAATTGTATGTGACATAATAAATATTTCTTAAAACAAAACTGAGTATATTTTTTTGTGGAATTTTAGCTTCGAATCATAAAATTTATTTACTGTGTAAGTATTTTTGTTTGTTTCTTAAATATTCACCCTGACTACAGAACCAGTAAAACCGACTGCAGATGGGATCAAACTGTGTTTTTTTTCAATTTTTACTGCTACAAAATAAGTTGGAGAAAAATTTGCAGAATGTCGGTAGTGTGGTTTAAAAAAAGATGACTTACTTACTATAGATGTCCTCTGCTGCCAATATGAAACCAGTGCGAAATCGAAACGGTAAAGATGAGAACATAATCAAAATGAAACAAACAGACAGGCTAATCATAAAAAAGCTTGTCTTTCCAACTAAACCATTGTAGCATTAGCATGACCATGCATACCAGGTTTATGTTCGGTTGCACCAATATTTAACAAACTTTTTATGTATGGAACAAACGTCAATTTAAGACTTAAAAGATTGATAAATTTTTAAAAGCGTTTGGTTAATTTAAGAAAACAAATCACACCACAAAGATAAATGTTAAAAATGTTCTTCTTATACCTATTACCTAAGCCTCTATGCAAAAAGTCAGTCGCGAAAAGTACTAAAGCACTTAATTTAAAAGTACGTCAGCCGTGAAAAGTAGTGAGATCTAAAAGTACGCCAAGTTCATTCTTTATGAAGGTTTATTATGAAATATTTTAAGTAGAGTAGATAATATTGAAACCACCACAAATTAAGGGAGTCATTTTATTATTTTATGATTACTTTTAGTTTTTAAAACTTTTCGAATTGAGAGTAATTTAAAGAAAACTAGCTTGAAAACAATTCTTAGAATGTGAGTGATGAGTGAATACCAGGTCTCCTTGAAATGCATATTGAGCTCCTGCATTCTACCAAATTTCAATCAGAATTGAAAATATCGACGTATACCACGCCCCCTGTGTGGGAACCTTATATTTTTATTTTTTCCTTTGTACATCTAATCTATCTAATTGCATCGTTCTTTAGCAATCGAAAGTACTTTTTATAAAATTGATAATAAATCTGAGAAACCTCAAATTTTTCATTTTTCCTTCGTATTCACCAATTGTGTAAAACTACAATTTTTAATGATCTGTCAGTTGGTATTATAAAAATAATAACAAAAATATTTTTCATTAAAAAAATGTTTTGCACCACCCTAATACAAATTTTTGTTTTCGAAAGTAGGTATGTTCTTAACACTAACCACGTAGACTTTTTTTAAATTAAACCTGCATTTTAAGAAGCACCCTATTATTATTATTATTTTTTCATTTCTCATCTGAGTTATAATGGTATATTGGGACCAATTATATAAACTCCAGGCTACCTGGGTAATACCCGCAAATTTGGTTACGTGGGTACGCGTTCAGTGTACCTACCGGGTTTCCGGTCGAAATCAATGGCTCTACTAGAAATAATAATAATGTCAAATTCTTTGCATTACAAGCACCTATAAATAAACATTGACAAATTCAATGATGAAAAAAACTTAATAGAACAGTTCTGAGTTCCCATACAAGTTTAGCACTCAAATAACCTTTGGGAAATTCAGTTGTGGTTTTCTATTTATAACAGCAGCTTGTTGTGAAAAAAAAACCCATTTAAATATTCTCTTAAATGTTCCTACAGATAATATAACCACACTGGTTTATTGAGATTAAAAATAAGAATTTCCATCAATTCATTAAAATATGGATTTGATTGTTAGTATAGATGCAATGAAGTACTCCAGACTAATAAAAGTATTTATAAAAAAACGAATAGATACTTTATTGATATCTTCCTGATTTGAGGAATTTACACTGTGAGAGATATGTATACCGGTTCTAATTGCATGTCTTGGAAGTGACGAATAAAAGACTATAACTGTTCCATTCGCAATTCTACCAATTGCTAATCTTTGACTATTTAAGGTTCAAAACAATACGTTAAATTCATGTAAAAATTATACAAATCATTATTGTCCTGCAAAATAAACGTGCTAACCACTTTCTTGTAAAATAACATAATGTAGTACTGTAGTAGAACTTTAAATCTAATTACCCATTTAGCTCCCTAATGAATAAAATATCTTCTGCTTGCTACCATTTAGGTATTAGAAATAAAGTTGTTTTCTACAAAATCTAATGCATGCATAGATATAAATAAAACAATGATTTTCATAAAAAAAATATTAATAATAATGTTTATGAATATATGAAGGAGTAATGAAAAGAAAAAAAAATTAAATCATTGAACAAGATACTTGCTCACAGAATAAACCTGTATATGGGAAATTTAAAGCTTGTTTTCACAAAATGGTCATATACTTCTCAGTTTTTGATTGGGTATTTTTTTTTATAGGTACACAGAATATATGTAAAATTAAAAGAAAAAAAATTATTTTGTAGATTGTTGTTTTCTGGTAAAAAGGGAGTATTGAAATACATTCTGGCATTTTGCGTTCTAGGAATCATTTTGTATATTTCATTACTTATTTTCAAAGTTGCTTAAGTGTCAACACTATCAATGTGTGATAAATACGAAAAGTTTCGGTATCGTATAACTAAGTATGCTTGGTTATTTTAAAAAGTCACGCTGGCTCATGAGGCTGTGGGGGCTTCAAAAAAGTTTTCACTTTTTTGAAATTATTTATAAAAAAAAAATTGGCGAGTGTTTTTGACAATTATGTTTAACAACACTTTATTCAAAAGCTATTATTTAAGAGTATTTTAATCTCGTGGTTCAAAAAATTGTTCCATTGGTTGTTCCCTGATAGATTTTGACGAATTTTTGGGTTGCCATTTTTTTTTTTGTTAATTTGTCTTAAAATCTTTCTTTTGAGCAATGTTTTTCGATTTTTCTATTAAAGTTTTTGCAAACGGAAATTTGTATCGACAGTTTTTTTGCATTTTTAAAAAAATTTAATTTGAACATTTAGCACCACGCCTGTTTTTAGTATTGAAATAGATTGCTGTTTTTGTAAATTCCTGCTAAATACTTTAATACAAAAAAGCTTGTAATGCACCTAAGTAGAGCAACGGAGTTGCGTAAGAGTACGTACAAGAGTGAATACGGTTGAGTTTTTATTTTTTAACACTCTAAATTCTTCTACGATTAGGTTCTACCAACTAAAACTCACCACTTTTCATAAAAATTGTGTATTTATTCAATCTCTCTATATTCAAATTATCCTTCCTCATATTTCCCACAAAAAAAGGAAAAAACCGAAAAGTTATTTAAAAGCCGATAACAAAAAATCACAATAAATCATGGTGACGTTTTTTTTTAATATATTATAAATTATAAGACCTGTTTTATTAACTTTTAAATCTTTGAACAGTTTCGTTTTTATTTACTTTTGTATCTTTATGGTCAGTTAAGCTGGGTAATGATAATTAAATTAACTCAAAATTTGACCTTGAAGACCTGGCAACCCTATGCTTTGACCTAGGCAAGGTCATCGTATGTTGGAATCTCTAAGTATTATAATTACATATAAAGTTGTGATGACACTTAAATGCCTTAGAACAATACGAAAACGTGAGTGAAACAACATCTCGAATTGTATTTAATTGCAAAAGATTACTGTCGTATATTAATCTCTTGCTCTGAGCCCCGATAATGATTGAAAAGAAATTTTATTTTTTCCCAATAAGACAGTTGTTCTACAATTCGTTTGCTGTTTGGTGCATGATTCCAAATCATTCGTATATTATTTGTGTCTATTAAATTTTGAAGTGCTCAAATTATGAAAGGTGCGTGAAGAAAATCAATTCAAGCGAATTAAAAAAAAAAACACCAGTTGAAAATCTTAAAATAGATTCTATCGATTATAAAATACAATTATTATTGCTTTGGACAAAAAAGAAATTTATGAAAAATTTGATTATTTAAATATCAATAACATAAATGTAACTTCGAATTAATATAATTTTTGATTACGTTTGAATTTTCAATTTTGTATGTGTTAACCTTAAATCAATGATTTCAATCGAACTTCATTGTGCCTCTATGTATCTACTTCTCTAGACGGTATTTTTTCTGTGAATTGGAAATACCCGCGTTGTGTTTACAGTTAATCGTGATTACTCAGACTCACATTGCAATTTTTCCTTTTGTTAAGAATAATTTCGATTGGGTATTGCACCACAAATTAATATTATATTTGAATCTTTCAATCTCCCAAACCAAGTGCGATAAGAGAATCTGAAAGAAATACACGAAAAATATTGACAGCATTCCGCTATTAGTTTCGATACTTTGTTTTCCAAGCTTGTTTATTAATAGAAATTCGTAGTCATAACAAAATTATACTTACAAAAAATGTACTTCCTGATTGCGGGGAAGGAACATCTAGACTTTTTTTTTTGTTTTGTGTGGGTTAAGAACAACTTTTATAATTATCAAAACTTTTTTATTGAACATAGAAAATATATTGATCTTTATGATTTTTTTTTTTCAATTTGTGAATTTGTGTCATGGAGGCAACACTTTTTGAAAGTTACCTTAGGAATTGGACTATTAATATACAAAAACCTTTGTATATGAAAACTATAGTACTCTCATGGCGAGTTTTTTTTAGGGTTGCCCGGATCCTGGTGGTGGGCGGTGGCGCTGCAAAATGTGAGGTGTAAAATTCGATTTGGTGAGTCTTTAAGCGTCGAAAATTGGTGGTAGGAGCAAGAGGAGACTATTTTTTGGATAATTGTATCCAAAAAATATCAATAAATATCATTTAAAACCTCCATAAGCTCTCCGCAAAAAAAAAAAGAGTAAGGGTTGCCGGCATACATTAGATGTCGCCCCATTCGACTTCCACCATGAGAGTACTATAGTTTTCAAATACAAAGCAAAAACTCAACACAACAAAAATGCAAAGTGGATTTCACTTAAAAACCCCATTCTAGTAGGGGGTAACACCCCTCCTCACCCTGTCTACAGTGTTGCCACATGTTAAAATCAATCTTAGGACATGTTCTATAAGTCGGTGACAATCCGTTAGAAATTGTTTAATAAGAATTTTTTTGTTTTGAAAACGATAAAAACGTTCATTATATCAAACGCGGTTCATTATTTGTTCAGTATTTTTTGTAATTTTGTTTAATCAAATGATAATGATAATGTAAACGTGCCTTAGTCTTCTGCATGTGCAAAAATGTACATTACAATGTAAGTCTTTCATTTATAGAACACTTCTTTTGCCAAAACTTTAAATTTGCGAATGCAAGGAAATTAAATGATATGCCCAAAATATCTTTTTTTTGCTTTTCATCGGATTTCAGTAACTTCTGCTTTCAGGAGTGAATAGCGGACCACCGTCGAGTAAAAATGACATTTGGTGAAGTTAAAACAAGAGAAAGATGATTCATTTTTTTTGCGTGCAATACCTGCGGTTGACTTTTCCACTCGACTGCTCGGGAACCTACTTTTCGTTGCTTTTTGACATTAGCTCCCGGCAGCTTTTGTCTATTCTGGTTAGTCGAAGATAATTTTGTTCAGTGTTTTCCTCGATTACTTCAAGAACAAGGAGTTTTGCCCACTCTTCAATCGCTGTGAAGGACTCTGTAACGGTACGTTGGGAACAGCCGATATGACGTCAGTATATCCCACGAGATTGAAAAAGTCACATGATGACGCATTCCCTAGCCGTAACCCTGTGCGTGTTTTAAAAAAATTCGGAAGATTGTGAGTTTTCTAATGACACGTGACACAACTGGATGAGTTTGACCGTGATCCCGTGTTCAGCCATCGCCAAATTGAGCTCCTGGATATGAATGCTATCATTTGCTGACTTAAAGTCGATAAAAAGATGGTAGGTCTTTTCCAGAATTTGCGTCAGTGCAAAAACTAAGTCTATGCCTCGATAAATTTTTGCAAGACATAAGATCGAATTTTTTGAAAATGGGCTTGCTTCCTTCCGCCCATAAGTTACTTATCTATTATGATGCATGCACCCTTTCAAAACATCTCCACAGCATTTGAAAATTCCACTGGGTTCTTTCTCTGATGTGGCTGGTAGCCTACTGTTGTTTTGGCTACCTCCTCTTTGATGATGTCACGACACTGGAACCACTACCACGTCAATTGGTCTCTGTAGAGTTTGGCAATTCTAGGCTCAATGTCGAATTTCTTTTAAGGTGTCGCATACGTGACATGAATCGATTTTCACATGATCAATTTGGTTGGAGCTGATGCAAACTCTGTTCGCAGGAAGCCGTTATCTGTTGTCGTTTCGTGGAGGCTAAAATTAGATAATCCGCCAAAGGAGTCATCCTTTTCGACCCGTGTTCAAACCCCAAATCTTTAGAAGATTTGTATTAATTCAATTCAAATTTGTATGGGTTTGATTATTTATTTCTAAACACCCAACCAAAGAATTCGACCGAAAAAAAATTGATTACCGAGTATTTATTTAATCAAAGCTGAAAATTGGCCTATTTTCATTTTCAAATAAGTTAATTATTTTTTTATTTTCAGTAAAACTATGTGCCCCGATAGCATTGTTAGCATTTCTAAGCTACGCCCCTCAATGCTATCACGCAAAGAGAGCTTCATCTAAGGCTTCAACATCACCCATCAGCAATGAGTTTGCTTGGAATCTTTTCCGAAACTCACTCAATTCTACCAACGATGCAGAAAACTTCATTTTGAGTCCATTGACAGTGCTACATTTACTATCGCTATTACAACATTCTGCTCAAGGATCAACAAATCAACAAATTAAAAAAGTTACCGAAAACGTCAATGCAACGCAACTTTATCACATACTCAATCCATCCGATGTAAATTCGCCCGAAGTAAAATCAGCTAGTGGAATTTTCATTGATTCCAATGATCGAGTTAACGAAGATGCTTCCCAGTATATTTATGCAAGTGGTGGTAATATTTTAGAGGTACCTCTTCAAAATGATCCTGGCCGAGCTAAGAATGTCATTAATGCTTGGGCTTCCAATGCAACTGAAGGTCATATTTCTCAATTTATCAATTCTGGTAAGTCAATAAAATAAAATCTACATATTTTACTTTGCTAATTGTTATATGTTTGTTTTTCAATCATTTAAGACAGTGATGTTTCAAGCCTTCGAGCATTATTGGCTTCAGCTATCTACTTTCATAGCTCTTGGAAGCATAAGTTCATGCCTTCGGAATCAAGAAAATTTTTTATTAAACCCAACCAAAAAGTTGATGGCGATTATATGGTTGTGGATGCTTATCTTAAAATGAGGAATATTAATTTAGATAGAATGAATTGGGGAACCGTGATAACTTTACCCTATAAGGTGATGAAATTATTTATTGTTTAATAATACCAATCAATTTATTATATTTTTTATTTATTTTGTAGGAAAATCGTTATTCAATGTGTTTGATTATACCTGGTCCTCTGACTGAATTGAATACATTTGTGGATCTTTTGAACACCAACAAATTTTCCAACCTAATACAAAATCCTTCTCAGCTACCTTCAACAAAGCTTCAACTATTTATGCCAAAATTCAAAGCTTCCTCCAAAGTTTCTTTAGTTTCAGCACTTCAAAAGGTTAAGAATCAGTCTCTTTAACCCAACAATAACAGTGCTTACAATTTAACTACAATATTTTTTTTTCTTTATTGAAGATGGGATTGGTTGATGTATTCTCACCGTCACAGTCACGCCTAACGAAGCTCCTTGATGGACAAGCAGCTTTATGGATAAACGAAGTTTTACAACAATCAACATTGGATGTTGATCAATTTGGAAGTACTGCCACATCTGTTACAGGTGTTTCTGTTGTTCCATTAAGTGCGGCTGAACCAGATTCTCAAGTTTTTGTGTTAGATGTACCATTTTTAGCTGTGATTGTGGAAAACGCTAGTCAGACTCCATTATTTATAGCAAAGATTACAAATCCAACGAGGAAGGCATAATTGAACAAATTGAAAAAACTATTCAAAAATGTATAAACTTAAGAAAATAAAAGGAAATATTTGTAGTTAGCTTTAGTTATGCAAAACATTAATGAAACATCAAATAAATGTACCTTTGCACAAATATTGCTATTATTTCATGTATTGATTAAATACCTAAACAATAGGCTTGTGAAGTAGCGAACGAACTAGCTCAATTCAGTAAACTAGTGAACGTAAATTTAGTCCAGACCTCTTATTTCCCAATTTTTATTCTTGGGTACCTTCCTTACCTTGGGCGTCTTCGGCCAAGGGTGTATTGGGCGTTTTGAGCGTGCCTTGAGCGTCTTTGGTGTGCCTTGTACGTCTTCAGCGTCTTGAGCGTTTTTTACGTCTAATTGTCTTCGGTGCCTTGGGCGTCTTCGACGTATTGCGCAACTCCGGAGTCTTCAGCGTATTCGGTTTTCAGCGTCTGCGGCGTCTTCGATGTCTTCGGCGTCTTCAATTTAGCAACTTGGGCTTTTCGGCGTCTTTTTGTTAAATTAGTCCAGTAGAGTGAAATTCAGTAAACGGATCGATCACGCAAAAGAATTTAGCTGAAACCAAAAAGGATATAATCTACGATATGCAAATATACAGGACTAGACCAGGGCCCTATTTCATAAACATTGACAGGTGACAATTTGTCACCTGACAATTTGTCAAGTGACAATTCTACAATTGTCAATTTTCTGTCCCATAAATAATTTGACAAATTTGTAGAATTGTCGGAAAATTTGCGACAATTGTCAAGTTTCTGGATCATAAAAAAATTGTCATGACAATGAATTGTCAAGAATTTTCCGACAGTTGTCACGAATTTTCTGACATATTTGTCGCGACAGGAAAAAATATGTAAATTACGAATTTATCAATATGTCATTGACAATTGTGACAGGCAAATGAGCTTCGGTCAAGTTGAGATAGAGAAGTGACTAGTATCATTCAACATGTTAGATATTATTTCTTCGAGTGAAAGTGATAAAGATATTCAAGTAGAATACCGTATTGTACGCCCTGGAATTTTTAAAGAAAGAATTAACAATGATTTTATAGTATTAAGTGACTTTCAATTTAATGAAAAATGTATTCTATAAAAATATTTTATTATGCATTCATTTTAATAAGATTTTTTATTAAAACTGCTCATGCTCAATAAGCCAAACTTCTTGTTTTTAGGTGGTCCTTTTTTGTCTATGTACCTTAATCTGTTGTGTTCTAACGTAACGACAAATTTGTCACAGTATGACAATTGTCAAGTTGTCACGACATATTGACAATTCTACAAATTTGTCGCATTTGTCTGACAATTCATAAAATCATCATCATAAAAATAGACAATAAGTGACAATAATTGTCAATAGTTGTCATTGTCAATTTATGACAATGTTTGTCACTTGTCTATTTTTATGATCCAAGCAATTGTCTGACAAATGTGACAAATTTGTAGAATTGTTACCTGTCAATGTTTATGAAATAAGGCCCAGGTCTACATCTTTAGATAATTAAAAGGATTGCCACCTTACTGGAAATATATTTTTGGTTTGGAACAAAAATTTTGGTTTTATAAGGTTAAATATTAAAATTGATTTGTCTTTCACTCCTGGAAGTTGAACGCGCTTACCAAAGAGAACGTGCGACGAGTAAAACGAAGCACAAATTTTTTGAAAAACTGAAAAAAAAATGGTACAAAATTGAGTACAGTTTGTTTGCATTGAGAGATTTTGTTGTTTTAATGTGCTAAACACGACGATACTCAACAGTCCTAACTCAATCTTCACAATCTAAATAGGTCATCATCATGACATCATGATTCTTATAAATAAAACACAAAATATTTAATTTGATTTTTATTCACGTGTGTTTTTCAAAAAATGTTCCAGTCTTAAGTTAGCAAGTATTTTAAAATAAAGTCACCTTAATAAACTTATACTCTACTAAAATTAAGATTGAGTATATTCAATATTTATGTCAACACCTAAATCAGCTTTAAACTTAGGCACTGTTACCTTTCCCGATACAATAACAAAATCTTCTTCTGTGTCCAAAACAAAGTACAAAAATGGTCGATTAACTTCAATTTTTTGTTCCACAGATGCATTCAAAGTTCTACCGCCATTATTGCTACTAGCAGAAAGTCCATTCTGAACGCTTCCACCTTCATCTACTCGCAAACTAACAAACTGAACGATCTCATCCACATGCAAATCGGAGTCTTCTGAAAGCAAACTCAAATTAGCTGAGCCTCGGTTGAAAATCTTCTGTAGGCCTAAATTTTTCAACATGGATTCAGATCGTGATGTTTCTTCGACTTGGAATTTAGGAATGCTAATGTAAATATCTCTTTCTGTAGAAACATCTTTGAAATTCGAAAAAATGTCTGGACTCAGATTTTCAAGCAAGTCATGCAGTCCTTCGATGTCTTTGGGCAGCACCACCAGCAATGAATAATGTTTGTTCTGAAAAAGTAAAATACATGAGAATTGAAAAATATAAGTTGTGTTATTGTTTCGAAGGACTTTACTCACTTCATAGGGAAATGATACAGCACATGCATTTTGTGCCTCCAAATCTGCCACAAGGTATTTGCCGCGTGCATGCATCATTGGTATTTGCATAGATTGCTTCGATGTCAAATGGAAGATTTCATTTGGACTTGAACGCAACTCCTGGAACGGATATGCCCAATTACCGCGATAGTACAATCCATTAAAAAGTAACATTTTTGTTCGCGAACCAGCATCCCTGCCATTTATCGAATTGGCACTAAGTGCTGATGCTATGTCATCCTTGCCGAAGAGGCTTCGCGCTCCACTGAGCTGGAAATAGGAAAAGAAAAAAAAAATTGTAAACAAAAGCAAACAACTTAAGAACATCCAACCACAAGGTTATGGGAGGAGGACCTATGGGCAGTATAATATTGATGAACACTATACGTACTCTTTTCGATGTAAAATGGGACTCGAGAGCTTGCATTATTTCGGCACCACCGTCTTCGAGTTTTTGTAGTGGTATTGTTACTTTTTGCGGTTCATTGGATTCTTGGTCGATTAGTTGTACTCCTGGCTGAATTTCCTCTGCTCCATCAACAAAGTTCTTTCGGATTGAATCGATTTTTTCCTCATCTTGAACAGTTTCGTTTTCTTGCACGTTATTCTGGTCTTCGTACTTGGATAATGTCAGATTGGTTTTAGCTGACTCATCTGTTGGCACAAGATTATAAACATTCAAGGCCTCGTTGTGTGTTATTGTTGGTGATTCGGTTTTTTCTTGCAATTTCTCACGGGCGATTTCTTCTCTAATGAATGGTGCTTCCACATATTGCTTATCATCAACAAATTTATCAAACTTGGAAGCTTCTTTCTTGATGTCTTTGAAATCGTCGGTGATTTTAACTCCTTGTTCATTCTCCTCGTTGTCGTTGTTATTTAATTTCTTAAGTGTTTCGAAACCAATAACATCCTTGCTGTTACTAGTGCTAGATGATTCCGATGATGAATCGAACGATGTGCTTGGCTCATCCCAATTGTACTCACTGCGGTTAATATCTTTCACATCGACACAATAATACTTGGTGAGTAACTGCTTGAATTCTTCTCGAGCTGTATAATTACGATAAATGTAAAACCATGCCTTGAACGACGGATTTAAGGGAGAAGCAGTTGATGTAGTTTGGAAATTATTTAAAATGTTTTTGAATGATTCGCGAACTTCTGATTTTGATGGCGGTGCTTTAAGGGCTGTTACAAATTCATTGTATGTTTCACCAGCTGATGCTTCTCCTAAAATTGCTAGGATTGTAGCAACACCGAGGGGTGAGTAAACATTATTTCCATCGATTTCCATGCTATCCTTGAGCAGGTTGGTTGCGATGAGTTGTGATAAACGACTGGCATATTTAAGGTCTGATTTTAAGTTTATTTTGTTGCTTGAATTAGTTGGCAGGGAGTAGCCTCCCGCAATCGTAATTGCTAGTAAGGTGAGTGCTATTAAAGAAATAAATCAAAGAAAAATATGTCTTAGAAAACATTTTAAAATTTATATTTTCATGCAATTAAAATTCAAAAAGTTTCAAAAACCTTTAGCTATGTAAAAGATTTTTAAGCATGTTTTAATAAACGGTAAGTAATAAATGTGTTTCTACTTCAAAAACTGTTCTAATTGTTTTGATGTTTTCTGTCGGTTTTGAAAGTTTGAAAGCCATTCAAATTATTTCAAAAAATATATTTTATTATTAACGGTTTACACCGGATTTTTGATTTTCGATTCGATATTCTCATAAACGGTTTAATTACAATCAAAAATTAATACATTGAAACGGGTGGAATTTTATTTTTTAACTTTGTCTAACGATTTTTGAAATATTCTTACAAGAATTATTTTTCTCGAAAAAAAATTGCACATACGCCCTAGTGAACCATTGTTTTATCGCGCAATCATTGTTCGACCTTATATGAAGTTAGCTCACCCTCATTTTTAAAAATTATTGAAATTGCAGTAAATTTTCCCTCATTGTTACAATTCTTTAGTTAACATGTCGTCAGCGCAGCCTTAGATGGGTAAATAAAAACCTTTGACATAGGAAAATACGAATCCGTGAAAAATCGCTGCAATGAAGCAACTCCTCAATGGAAAAATTAAATAACTCCCTTTAAATGTTTACTGAAACTTGTTTTACTTAAAACAAAAAAAAAATAATATATAATATATATATAATATATTCAATACTCTTTTAATTCACACATTGAAAACCAAATGATGTTAGAACGTACACTTTTGAAGATGTAAGAAAAATATTTTCAAAATCACTTTTTTAATGCAAGACCTTTACTATCATTTTTTTAATGCTAAATATTTTTGGGTTTTTTTTTACGTTGAATATTTCTCTATAATGCATATTTCCTTTCTTTAAAGTATAAAGTATCTTTTTATCAATACAATTTAATTTTAAGGTGCATTCAATAATTTCTTTTTTGTATTACTTTTAAATTAAAAGTTGGTAAAGCAGAAGAAAAGTACTAGAAAAAAATTTAAGAACATTTCGGGTACAACAACTTAATAATATCAAATTATCAACCGAACCACTTTTTGACTGTCAATCACTGCTTAGCTTAGTTATAATTTTTGTCTCAATGTTTAAAAGAAATAATTCCTCTATAAAATTCCAGCATATTTCCAAATTTATTATTTTTATAGTACATACTTAATATTTTAAAATTAAAAACACTTTTCTATCACTATTTGCTTCTTGAACCATCAAGTTTTTTACACATTTTTTTAATATAAATACATATGTACCTAGTTAGTGATAAATATTTTTATTTTATTATTTCACTAGAATTAAAAAAATACACCTTAAAAAACAGTTTTTTGACGAATCCAGTTTATTTAATAACCCGGAAAATAAAAATGATTTGAAATGGAGAAACTGAAAAAGAAATAGGAGTGAAATAATAAAATGCCCAAATTTTTGGTTAAAACAAAACAAATTGAAAAAAAAATATACACTTGTTTTAAAAATATTGAGTTTCACAATATATTTATTTTCTTTTTTTCAAAAACCCAAAAATGGTTTGTTTTAAAATTTTGATATGCAATATTATTCAAAACTTGTTTTTAGAAAAATACTTTTTGACTAAATAATATTAATTACTTGCAAAAACCCCAAATGTCACCAAAATGATTTTAAGATAAATAAGTTTTGTCATAACGGTTATATGAGAAGTACCGTTATCGATATCGGAGTTACGAAAAAATACAATATAAAAATAAATATCTACATAGTTCATTCCTTTTTTAGTAAATTCTTTTGGTGGTTTTTGAATTTTTAAGACATAATATTTTTAAAGACCAAATTAAAAAAAAAACTAAAACACATCTACCACAGATTTTCCCGATACGAAGCGATTGCTGTGATTTTTTTCCCAAATCGGGCCATTATTATTGTGGTGACATGCCAAAGTTGGTTGTTCTAGTTTTTGGTATTATCTTTTGACCATAACTTTTTGTATGCCAAATGAAAATAAACAAGATAAATCGCACCGAGGCGCAGCCAACAAATTCTCTGCAAACATACATAATTCTATGTACTGAATATTCTTACAAAACAATTAGAATACATTTTTTAAAAAAAAAATTTAAAATTAAAAAAAAACACAAAATTCACAAAAGTTTATATTTTAATCAACGCTGCCGTTGTTGATTTAATTGTAACACAGCATAAAAAATAAATAACATTTGTCTGCGTAAAAATATTTATAGTTCAATGAGTCTTTGTTAAAATATCCGTCCACAAAAACAGCCAACAGAAACTGGCTTCTAAAATTTACGAAAAAAAAAGTCTTTCACCAAATAGCACACACGATACGAAAGCACAAAAGAACAAGTATAGGCAATAAGAGTAAACTATCAAAATTTCTTTTCTCATTTTTTAATGCTATTTGTTTAAATAATTTATAAACTTACTTGCTAAAACTTCCATTTTTCGATGCGATCAGAACGAAACCACTACAACGAATGACTCAATCGCAACCAGGTAAAAGAATTTTATGAAATTACAAAACCTCAAGTCCAAGTCCAAGTAGAATCTGAGTTATGTAGGTAGATATATCAGAAGACCAAAATGAACTGTGTCGATATGTTGACTTGATCGTGGTTGCAAGTTTCTTCAAGGCATGGAGTCTTTCTTAGCCCAGCTAAAGAGGTTATAGAACTTGTTTGCAGATCACGAACCGCATATTGTATAGGTACTGTTATTAGTTGGCTTGTTCTTGTTGCTTATAAGTTCTAGATGATGATCGAAAATGCCTTATGTGGTAGTTACTTGCAATATCAAGTTTATTACGTGCATTTGCGAAAAATAAAGTTAATGCAAACAGTGGCTTAGAACTTTAAAGGGTACTTTCAAAAGGTTTGCGTGTTGATTAATTTCTGATAACCCCATTTTGCACTCTTTTTTTTATTTGGAAGAGAGGCTAGGAGAACCAGTTGCCCAGTTTATTTTTAAATTTAATAATGCACTTTTGACAAATTGTTTTGACTTGGTTCGCCGATAGCCCCAGGGTAGGCTACAACCGACCCCTTAAATAAAATCCAAGGAGCGCCAATGCTTCTATTTATGTACTTATTCTTTTAATCAAATATGTTCCGCCACTGCCTACCGAATTTAATTTCTATCCTGACTTACCTTTCTAACTAAATCTGCATCGTACTAAAAAAAAAAAATAAAACTACCTTTTGGAAAACAAAATTATAAATTATAAGCAAAAAAAGTTCTCCCTTTTCGCACGCTTTCAACTGAGTGAACGTGAGCGGAATCGCAATTATTATTGAATTGTGCAACGAGAAGAGTATATTGACTTCAAGTTGATTCATTGGTTTGTGCTTCACCTGGAAGCTGAATAATACCGGCTTTATGACATAAATTTAACTAAGCGTGCATTAACCCCTTTCAGTAAAAACGATGCTGTAGGTTATCAGTGTAGTCGGAAGACTAATTGCATGCGCATAGGTAAATGTGACATGATGCGTTTTAAAATATTTATGAAGAATATAATAGAACATATTATAGTACTTCAGAGCTATCAAAGTAACTTTTATTAAGACATTTATCTGAGCTTTGTTTTAAAATGAGTTAAGATTTTTTTTCTGGACTAAGATTCAATAAATGATCGTTATTATTTATCTACTTTCTATTTTTTTTTCTTGGTTGGTTCTTTTTTTTCAGTTTCCTATTTACTAACATTTTTTTACGAACTCTTCACTAAGCTTTCTTTTATATTGATTTTCATTTGTTTTGAGTTAATGCTAACCTAGTTTTTTTTATGATAATGTTGAACTTGTTATGATTTTTTTTTGTAACCCAATAGTATCTAGGAGAATATGAACAATCCAGAACAGATTTAAAAATATTCATAGGCAGGTAGGTATATGTAGGTATATCATTTTCTTAAATATTATTTTCAACTTTTATAGTTTTATTTACATGAAATAATATTATTGCTTTTATTAATATAATTTATAACAAGTCTGACATTTAAAATTTAGTTCCTTAATTTTTTTTTTTATTCGCAATATCTCGATTATTGATGATTTTTTTTTTCGTTAAGTTCAATATTGCTAAAAAATGAAATAATAATAAAATATACCTGATTGGATTAGTTTTTGTATTAAAAGTTAATTCTAATCCGAGACTGAATAATATGGCGGTTATAGTGGAAAAGGTTAGAGGCTTAACTCAAAGCATAAAGCTAAACAAGTGTTAAAAATTTTCTATAGCTCACAACCACAAGTTTTTTGCAGCTTTAAAAATTGCTTTCCACAATTTCAACAAATGGGAAATTTCACAAAACTAATGTTTCTGTGGTAGGAAACAACAGAGTTAAAAAAATTATAAAAACTTGTTGAATCCTTGATACATTCAATCTGGCGATTTCAAAATTGTTCACAGTCAACAAGTTAGAAACAGCGTTCGAATTGTTTTTAGAGACATTAAAGTATATATTTACTCTTCTTTAGCTGAAAAAGAAAAACAAAGAGTTATAAATCTACAGACCAATAGGAAGAAATGTTTATAAAATTAAATAGAAAATGGTTTTGACAAGTTTAAGAAATCTATTTTCAATCCAGGTTTTTAAAATTATTTTAAGACTTTGAAAAAGAGATTTCTAAAATAAAAGAATCATTTACTTTTTATTCAATTATGTATTGTAGCAATAAAATGTTTCTTGAAGCCTCACCAAACACATCCCTCATTTAGTTCCAATCTCATCCGCCTGAAACTATATTGAAACTTGGTGTTGGGTTGAACTTTGTCATTTCAATTTGTTTACTTTTTTTCAAAACTAACCTCTTTTGAAAAATTCTCTTTCGCTTCGCTGTCGAACTGACCAACTTTGAAAAATGTGTTCAACCTTGTTTGTTGTTGTACAGCTGTCAAACTTAGGCACAATTTGAGGGCTAACACTTTTGTACTTTGTATATGAAAACTATAGTACTATCATGGTGGAAGTCGAATGGGGCGACATCTTAAGTGTCTACGCAACCCTTACTCTTTTTTTTTTGCGTAGAGCTTATGGAGGTTTTAAATGATATTTATTGATATTTTTTGGATGCAATAATCCAAAAAATAGTCTCCTCTTACCCCTACCACCAATTTTCGACGATTAAAGACTCCCCAAATCGAATTTTACACCTCAAAATTTGCAGCGCCACCACAAGGGTCCGCGCAACCCTAAAAAAAACTCGCCATGATAGTACTATAATTTATACATACAAAGTATTTAGGCATCGGAAATTGGTAGTAGGAGCAAGAGCAGACTACTCGTATTATTTGGATTATTGCAACCAAAAAATGTCGATTAAAGCCTCCACAAGCTCTCCGCAAAAAAAAATTGAGTAAGGGTTGCCCCCACCTTTTAGATGTCACCCCATTCGACTTATATAGGACTATGTTTTTCATATACAAAGCTTACAGCTTACGCAATATTACAATTAAGATTTCGAAATTGCCTGATTTCAGGCTCTATCGGTAGAAAACTTGTATGAACTATTCGAAAATCGCAATTTCATACCCAAATCCACTCAAACCAATTTCTATTTGCAGCCATTTATGAATTTGATTAAAATTTCATTCTAATTTTGCTCTAGATAAATATTTTATTTAATGATAAATTATTAAAACAACATTTATAACGATTTATTCAAAAACAACAACAAAAAAAGAATTGGCTTGGTAAACGAACGCGTCCATTGACAAAACTGCCCGAAATACGAAGTACGGAAACATACCTTTTTGTATTTTTCATTTCAACCACGGCATTTTTGTCAATAGTTGAAGTTAGATTAGCCTTTGATCTGAAGTTAAATTCTTGATTCTTGACGATTCTTGAAATTGAGACAAGCTGCACAAAAGGAATGGTTTCAATATGTTTGTCATGTTATAAACAAAATAAAACATACATATTTAATGCCCGTGCATAACTAACAAGTTAAATACAAAATCAAATTCAATCTCATTAACTGAGACTTTCAAACCATCAACTCTGTTCAGTAAAATTAATGAAACCCATTTCAACTCGATGCTGAATTTTATGGTTTCGAACCATTGTTCAAACTATTTTCAGCCGCACATGTAAACGAAAAGCGAGGTGGTTTCATTCCCAACCTTCAAAATTTGACAAGTTTATATTTTTTTTAATTCCACCAAAAGAAAAGGTCGATTAGACTAGACGTTTTATTTTTATTTGCGCCAACGCTTTTTGTAAACAACAATTTTAAGTTGATGTGTCGTTAAAAAATTAATTAATAAATATAATAATTTGTTTTTATTTCTTCAAAAAAAAGATAAAATTGCATATTAAGTTAAAAATCAGCCACAATGAGCTATTATAGTGAAAATCTTGGTGTAAGTTATCATAACCTAATCATAACCATCTCCCGGTGAAATTTTTGTTTGCAGTTTAATAAATATACGGCATCTGTTTTTAATTTCTTGTTGTTAGAATCGAATTTTGGAACTTCTTAGTCAGCCGGCCATCGAAAGATGTCCAGAACTTGGTTTACTTTTCGATCGTTGCAGTATCCGTGAAATGCAAGAACTATTTCCAATAATAGTTAATTCAATATTTGATCTCACCAGTGGAGGCATCGGCTGGGGTCTACGTGCAACAACCAAAGAGAATTCCCCGTATGCTTTTGAGATTCTCCATGATTTCTTTATACCACACGGCCCAATGTTTCGTCTATGCTATCGACTTTTAAATGATGCTGTCAAATTTGAATTCAGTATGGATTTGCTTCCGGTAAGTTGTGTCTTCATTGTACCAATTTGAAATGTTTTCAAAAATAGGTTCGTCTACTTTTCAGCACAAATTAGGAGAAATGTTACAAAGTGGACAATATTCAATGTTTTACTCAGACCTCTTGAGTGTTGATCCTTTCCGAAGGTGTGTTACAGCGTTGTCTCTAAATGCATTCGATTATTTCATTCTTAACTTCGCAATCCATGGAACTTTCCCACTTCACAAACGTTTTGCTGCCGCTTTGCAAGTACACAATGAGCGCATGAAGACTGTTTATTTCTATTTGTCAGCTCAATATCTTTGCACATTCCTTCCTGGAAGCCCTGATCAGGTTGTGATGCCATCAAATATATGTGCGACGGTTAAAGCTCCACAACCAATGCCTGTGCAACCGCTTCAACCAACAAGATCTCCAAAATATCTGAAAATTCCAAATGTATCTCCTTATTCGGCGGCGAACAATCAAGCCGCACGAACGGCTGAATCACCACGGACATATGCTTGGAGAACAGAATCTGTATTGCATTTGTTTGTGGATTCTTGGCTGCGTTACGATGTGGAAGAAGCCAGAGTAAGCGAATTATATTTTGCTCTGATTATTTTAACTCCTTTCCGTTTTATTTGTATTTATTTAGGATCTTCCTAGCAGCGAGTTCATCCGAGTTATACGCATTTTAGTTAAACAAATGCATACTTTTTGTAATTGTGCTTACCTTGACACCACTCCGATGGCCTCACTTCGTAAAATGTCACAACCCATGATGAAAGCACGAATCTTTCCATTTTTAAAAAGCATCATTGCTCGGTGGCCTTTGGATAGCTCTCTTTCAGTGGTTCTAGAACTATGGCTTAGTTATATTCAACCTTGGAGATATACTTTCGAGTGGCAGAATAATAAGTAATATGGCAATATATTACTTTGTTTAAAGGTTATTAAAATGTATCTTTACAGTCAAGGGAATATTGAAGTTCCGATCAGCAGCCGGTTTGATAGTTTCATTCAAGATAATCTTGCGATTTACACGCAGATCTTCATTCATATTCTACCACGCTTTGAACGTTTGGACTTTACGACGTTCAGGAATGTTATTATGTTGCATCGTTTAGTGAAGGTAAGATCACGACTTTTTCGTTTTGAAAAAATATCAAATTTGTTTTAAAAATTTTTGTTTAAAGGTTTTCAGTCAAACTTCCCTGCCACAAAAATTATACAACTATGAACAATCATTGTGCGGAAATAATTCATTTTGCATCAATCATCTAGACTCACCACAAATTAGTCGTAACTATCGGTAATATTATTTTATTTTCTTAAATCAACCGAATCTTCATTTTTTGAATTCATTTTCCCAAACAGCAACCGCCTTGATAGTTCAGGTGGTGGAAGCGCGGGTGGTAGTGGCGAATGGGATAATCTATTTAATGAAGACAGTTATGTTCCAATGTTTGGACAAACAATTCAATGTGAAATTGAACATTTTATTAAATCAGTTAACATTGCAAAGATGTATGTTCAACAGGAAATTCAAATGATACGCACTGATAAATTAGAGAGACAAAATAATCTTGGTTTCTTTGCAAGAACCATAAAAAGTCTATTTGAAGATATATCAACGTCTGAATTGAAATTACAAGAAATTGTTAAAATTCCTGACATATTGGATTTGGCAATGCAATCTTTGGGTATTATGTTTGATGTAAGTAAAATTAGTTTAATTTTAAGTACTTCAAAAAATCAGCGGCCCAACTACATATGTAACTCGTATCGATTCATCAATGAAGTTTTTCAAATTCCTAAAATCTCAACTCTAATTAATAGATACAGTATATGTATGTACACTCTTTTGCAAACAAAGTTCACCTTTTTAAAAATTAAATTCAACCTGTTGCTAATCAAAAAAAAAAATTTGAAAATAAACTAATTTGAACTTTTGCACTAGTAAAAGCACTAGTGGAGCATTTTTTCCCGACAAAGTTACATTGTAGTGCCGCTCGGTTTTACTGGACTATCAGTATAAACAATTTTTAAAAATAGTTATATATGTATTATTAATTTTAGGTAAGCATTCCGGACATTTCAATGGATCAACTCTTACCTAGGGAACACAGCTATTCACATGTCAACTTTTCTCTCTATGATAATAGTGAATATTTGGATATTTCAAAAGTTTCTCCATTGCAGGTAAGTTTGGTTTAATGTTTAAAAATTCCACTCAAATTTATTAAACAAAAAAACTAAAACATGCATGAACTTACTTATGCTAAATGTAAGAAAAAATTAAAAACGAAACGGTTTTGAAACACCTAGAACAAAGTATATATTATGAATTAATATAGTAGTCGGAAAATCTATTTAATTGGTAAATTTAAAAGTAAATTGTAAATTTCGAATCATCCTATTAATTTCCAATAAAACGATTTGTCTTCTGAGAAGATACATATTACTCAGCTGTCCTGTTATGATGGACACATTTCCGGTATCTTGGTAGACATAAACCAATTTAGTGTTCAATTTCTATTGTGAAGTAGACCGCGGGGCGATATTGAACTCTATTTTTGAACATTTTATTTTTTTTCACTTTTATGCGAAAAGTACGCAATTTGGTGGTAGTCCTTAAAATTGTCTGCAATTCTAAAATATAAGTGATATTGTAGAATAATTGTTTAAATGTCAGTTCTTCAGTACTTTCTATAGTAATTATGAGATGCTGCATGTGGCAAATTACGGTGTCAAAATTCTGATAAGTTTTATTCTCTGCTAAAGTCCAAGTTTGACAAGGAACTCGACTAGTCAAGTCAGATCAGTCCCTATCTAGCTATCTCTAGTTTTGCGCGTCAATTTCCTTGAGGCCCTCCCACCTCAGTATTGTATTCGAATACTTAATGAACCGGATCATTGGGGATCTTTAACTCAACATGACCGAACCACCTAAATCTTCAGAGTTTGTGAAACTATGCAGACGAGACCAAAAATCATTCGGAGAATGTTTCTCTAAAAAACATTCATCGTTTTATCATCCGCTTTTACAAGATTCAATTTTTTAATAACACACTGTTTTTCAAAAGTTAACGTTTTAAGCAAAGTTTTTTATGTAACATATGTTCCAAAACAATATACTTTACGTCCTAATCTTTAGATGCGGAACAATATTGCTAACATTAAAACAACAATAGATCCCGCATTATTACCAATTCAAAGTCAAGAATGCACAATTCTTGTTCGATTTCTACATCAGGTTTCCTGTAAGCTTAACGAAATGGTAAGTTAATATATTGAATTAAAAAAAAAAAAAAATTTAATAACAAGTACCCATTTTACATTTAGTTTTCTGAAGAAATGCAAAAACTTTGGAATCGACCAGATATTTGGGGAAAATTATCTAGACAAGTCTTAAGTCCACCTATGACAGCTCAATGGTTTGACAAACAAAGAGGCAAGCTTCTATTTCAAAAATCCAGTACAATTTATAACAATGATTTTTTTTTTCTCAGGTGTAAGTCAACTATGTGAAGATCAATTACCACCAAGAATATGCCTTCGTCCCTTGGCTTCTTATAAGAATTTAATTTTCATTGGCACGTCACTAATTGTTGGACGACTGTTATGGGGTGCTCCGAGTTACGGACTATTATCTTTAATACTTTTGATAACTTTATATTTATTTATATTAGCATTTATTTGATGTACATATATACACAATTTAAAAATGTTTGTTTGTTTTTTTGGTTTGTTTTATTTGTAAGCGAAATTTTCGAGAATTAAAAAAAAAATTAAAACAAAAGTTTATATAAATTTTAAGAACACTGAAACACTCTTATTTTTTATTTAATCTTCCAACAGTTTTAATCCTAACTCTATCGGTTCATTTGGCACTGCGACTAATCGCAGGACGATGTCAATTGGCTTGGTGTTGAAGCATTTAGCGTTGAAATTCCGACATACCTGGTTTGTTTAAGACTTTTATTATTTAAATAACTGAAGTAAAATATAACAAATACCTCTGACACTAAGGAGTACATTTGATGCAAGGCAATTTTTCTTCCGATACAAGAGCGACTTCCGATTCCAAAAGGAAGAGTTCCATGCGCTTGCAATACATTTCTTAGGTCTCCAGTATCTGAATCTCGAAACCATCTCTCCGGTTGAATATCAAGGGGGTCTGGAAAGTGCTCTGGATCTCGCCCAGACGTGTAAAGAGAAAGAATAACCATCACCTTATTTTTTTTTATTAAGTAATACAAAAAATGTATTTTATATTTACTCACATCTTTCTTGACTTCATAATCTCCAATTATCGCATCTGTTTTAAGAAATCTTCCAATAAATGGAGCAACAGGATACAATCTTAATGTTTCTCTGATAAAACCCTGCAAAACTGGACATTCACTTCCATTAGTAAAATCTTCACATCGAATTTGTTCCTGAATTTCACTTTTCTGTGAAAGCAAATATAAAGCCCACTGACTGGAAAAAGCTGTCTGCAATTTTTTTTTTATTATGTAGAAAAAATCTAGAAATTAGAAAATTTCAAGAAGCTTACCGTATCTCCGGCGGCTATTATTAGATCAACAAATATACGTTTGATAATTTCTATTGACATGCCAGCTAATCGCATTTTAATGAACAATCCATCATTGCATGCCGACTCGCATTCCTGTTTCATTTGCATATCAATGATTTCGTATCCCATTTGAAGAACATCTGTGACGTCTTTTTCAAATTGAGTCCAAATTTTCAATCGGAATGCTTTGGCTAATTTTGGTGGGAAATTCATCAAATGGGCACTGTTTTCGAAAATTTTATGAACGATTTTAGAGAAGGCATCTATTGCTTTTGTTAATTTAGTTTTCGAGTTGTTATCTGCTTTGTAACCAAACATTACCGCACAAACAACTTTAAAAAAAAATAAAAATTTATTATTATCAGGTATAAATTCAAAGTACGTATAATTATTATTTTAATTTATGGTTCAACAATAAAATGGTCATCTGCTGGATTTACATACAAACATATGAGTGGAGACTGCTTTGGGTAGGTTGCTGTCATATTTCAGTTTTAAAATTATATAAGTCCACGATTGAAAAAAAACTAGGCCATGTGATCTTATTTAAATAAGTTAAGTATTCTTGGCTTTTCTATTGAGCTTAACAGAACAGAAAAATATAATTTACGGAGTAAAAAATTTGTGTAGTAATAAAAAAATTAAAAAGTTGTATAGGTAGTTGTGTGTATAAATACTCGTAGCAGCATTTGAAGTGTTTTACAAATTTGTTAAATGTACCGTTATATTTTTTTTGTTACATAAAATATTTTTGTTTGTGCTTTTGGTTTGAATAGAATTAAAAGCGGTAAGCTGGGAAGAACAACAAATAAAATTTGTTAACTTAAAAAAATAACAATTAAATTAGTTACTTAAGCTAGTTACTTAGTTGATGCACCACTGGATAGCACGTACTTGCTCCTATATTTAAGTACTCAAGAATAAATAAAAAAAATTAAAAACAAAAATATCATTAGGGATAAATTCGAAAAAGCATAATATTTGAATTTGCTGAAAAAGCCAAAAAAAAGAAGAACGGTCGAAGAGGTATCAGCACAATTGGGAAAGAGTTGCAGAGATCTGAAATACATCTCCAAGAATCGTACACGATGGCGATGGCGCGTAGAAGTAAAAGAGGCCCTATGCCCCGCAAGGTTAAATTTATGGACATAATTGGCAAATTTTAGACATTAGTTATAAAAATTAAATTATTTGTTTTAACTTATTCCGGCGAAATTATGTAATATATGTAATTTCTTTTTTTCTCTGTTTAACGATTCTAAAAATGCCTCTTACTCAATGTTTGATTTTTTGTACTTATACACTTTTTGCTAAGGACAGCAGAATAATTAATTAATTGTCTTTTTAAAAATGTCTTTTTTTTAATTTATGGGAATCCCATAGCTTTATTACTTTTATATACAGTCAGTGGTAGTTGTTTCAATAAACCATTTCATTATTTCGGAGCAAATGCTTTACTGGGCACTAATATACCCGTAGAATTATCAATTTTCCTGTTCAACTTAAAATTATCTTCATAAAAGCTAACCAACATCAAACTTACCATTTATTGCCCATCTATAGAGTTGCCCTTCCAAATTTTCGATCATTAAATAACCTTCCACATTTTTTGCAGCACTCTTCCATTCATCTATTAACTTTCCTGTACAATATTCAACATGTACATTCAACCAATTTAAATTTCCATTCAATAACAGTCGATTCATGATTTTTCTATTTGTTTGCCACTCACGTCCGTCCCTTAGCAAAAAAAAAAAAATAAAAGTATTTTTATCCATTTCAATTGTTCAAATTTATGTATTATATATTTTTTTCACATACATAAAAAACAAACCTCGTTTGCAATTGTGAAGTTTATTGTACATAACCCATGAATCTGGAAGGGGATGAGTGGGGTACTGTCCCTCGTACAAAAATACCGATCTCATTAGATTTGCTGATGAGACAAAAACTGCTTCTTGGGTTCCCAAATGTTCTCGGAATATATGACCGAATTGCTGATGTCGTTTGTCTATGTATTTATGTAAGCTTTTAATAAAAAATGAAACAAGAAAAAAGTAACGGAATTTTCAATTAGTTTTGTTAATTCAGCTATGGCAATTCAATAATAAAATTCTCCCCTTTATTTAATTCTTGAACACTCTAATGTAAAGGGTATCGAAATGCACAGAAATAAGAGTTACAAAAAAGCTTATGCTCGCATTTTTCAGCAACTTCAAGATCATGTGAAGTTTAAAAAAAAATGAAATGCACACTTGCGTTTTGTGCTATTTGCAGAACTTAGAACCTAAATTTGTACTTGAAAATGACAAAACCTTAAATTTATGTTATCGATAATTTTTCACCTCATTATGTAGATCATTATTTTAAATTGCTACCGATTATACCAACTTTTCTCAAAAACATATAGATCATAGCTAGTTGTGGATTTCTACGAGAAGAATGGAGGTATTTCAACAATTTTTGATGGTGGAAATTATTTAAAAATTTTTTGTTAGGTATTGTTTTTTAAATTTAATTTACACTAGCAAACACCGTTAACGTAGCTTTCATTGACAAAAAAATTATTAATAAATCAATTAATTAAAAGTGCGTATACGCCAGAGTGTGCCGCGGTTTATCTTCACAGATTTGCATATTTCGCCTTTCCATTAAGTTAATGGCTGGAACCGTTATGTTGGAGCTGGAGAATTTCTATTTTACCTGTTTATTATAAACTTTAAAATTTGAAAAATGCTTTAGTAACTTAGACCGTCGTCGGTCGAGGTACCTTCAGACAGAAAAATGTCTTCAACAAAATAACTTTTCAGTTCTAACGGTTTTAAGAAAAAAAAAGAATGATCAAATAATTTGAATTATGTACTTGCAAAAACCCAATTGAAAGAGTTTGATGTAAATCATTAGAGCTGTTTTAGAGATAAATATGTTCCATTATTTTTGGAGCTAAAAATAAATTCAATTTCGCCTCTAAAGAATTACCTAAAAATCTTAAATTCCGAATTTTATAAATTTAATTTTATTGCAGCAGTTAACGCTGTAGTCGAGGTTCAGACCGACAGATAGAAATGTAATTTAAGGTCTGAGATCTGGAGTTCGTTTTTTTTTATTACGAATCCAAAATTTGTAGAAGAAATTTTGTACAATTTTGAAAATTTAATTATCTTTCTTTCTTGCATGCAATATTTTTTTCCAAGGATTTATTTTTATTTTAAGAGTTAAAGCAACTTAAAGTTTACTTTTTATAAGCGCTTTCAAGCCTTTCCTAAACTAAAGCGATTCTATTACAGCGGCGAAAAAAAAACAATAACAACAACGTGTTGTTATTATCGTCGATTACAATAATAATGCTGCGACAAAATCGCGTGCTGGTCTGGGAGTGCCTGAATAAGTATAATAAGTATAAGTTTAATAAAATAAATGTTGTTTATATAAAACGAGTGCTAACATGTACGATTAGTTGATTTAAATGCTTTTTTTAAAGCGGCCAACGCACAATACTTACAGAAGTGCCATTTTGTTTTTTAACTCTGAGTTCATCCATCTTTCAATTTCAACCACAATATTTAAGTGACCAAAAAAATTCCTCCATCAATTTTACTTTAAATAGAGACATTGAGGAAAATAAAGTAAAGAAAAAAAATACACTGAAGGAAAAATGCTGATGGAAAAAATCTTTTGTTCTACTTGGGGTACACCATTTGTCTTTGAGTTTTATTAAATAAAAAAAAATATTTTTTATGGCGCACCCTGTATAGTTTAAATAAGAATTGTACCCACTTGAAGATTTTCTTAAACATAATGTTGAAAATTCGTAGGTTTTTTTAATTGAATAAATACTAAAAACCTTTTTAAAAATTTTAAGAATTTTTATGAAGAAGTTTCGATCAAACAAATTTTGAAAATAAAAATTATGAATTAACTGAATTTTGAAATACATAATTTTCCTGTGTATAGAATTTCAAAAAGAATAATGCATTATAAAATTGTGTTAATACCGAATTTTCATTCATATTCAAAATTTTGTTCAAATAGAGTTTTGGCATATTCATAGATTAACGCTTTTCCGCAAAAACATCGATTGCTAATCTTCTTTATCGAAAAATGTAGAAAAACGACATGACAATATTAGTAAATCAAAACAATACACATTTTTGTCCATTTACATAGGTATATGCATGATTCGTCTCAAAAATGTTTAAGGGAAGTCCCTAAATTACGGTAATCTAAACCCGCAATAAATGGGAACAGATCCAGGGGCTAATAGAACATCGATATTGTTCATTAAACCAAAAAGTTGTTTAGAGCGATATGCATAAAGGTAGAAGTAAGTAAAGTTGTTTTAATAAATTTGTAAATTTAAATTGCTGACTTTCAATTTCATTCGATTTGATCGCTGTTTCAAGTTTCAAAGAATTAACAAAATCTCATGCTAAAATATTCATAAGTCAAGCTAATGAACTCACTACACCCAAGTTTGCCCGTTTTATGGGACCAGATATAATTTACACAGTTCACTCACACTCATTGTTATCACTTAATTTGCAATTTAACAAACAAAAAAAAAAAAGCAAGAAGCTTAAACAAAAATTCAATCCACTTCTTAACTGCATTCTCAACTTACTTTGGAGCTGAACCCGCAGCAATCAATTCCAATGTTGTTCCAATCAGTGGCCAGCCCTTTGCCGTTGGAATTTCCTCATATTGTTTTATCGACCTGTTACTGGTTTGACTTTTTAATGACAATTTAACGTTCTTTAAAGTATTGGATTCAGAAAACAAAGGACATTGTTGTGATCGTGACCCCTTCCGTATTTTTTCAACGTAAAGTTCGCGCGTCAACCGTTTTGTAAACACCGAAAACCAAATATCTCGAAGCCAACCATATGCGAGAGAGATTAACGCACGCAAATAACTAAGTTTAAATCTGCAGTTGTTGTTGCTGCTCGTCCTCATGATTGTATAACTTGGCTATTTCGATGGGACCGGACCGTGAGAACTTCTAATAAATCCAGTGCTGACTGTGAAAGATGACAGCGACGACAGCGACGCTAGACTACAAATGATCGGTGCGCGGTGGGTCTTGGTTTGCCCTTTCAGGCGTTCTGATCGTCTACGTCGTCATCGTCTTCATCATCACCATCGTGTCGTGTTTCTTCTTTGTCACCTTCTTCGGCAAATTGTCCGTATTTGTTGGCGCAGCGACTGCCAGCGGTCGATCGTCGATGTTGTGGTATTTTTATCACCACTCTCACTATTAAAGTATCGTCTCGTTATTTCTGAAAAGAAATGTTTAATCTAACGTTGGTTTATTACATCGTCATTCAACGTTGTCGTCCGTCCGTCGATGACAACAATATTCCTTTTTTTGTTTTAGAAGGAAAGAAATTACGATTTCAGAATGTTACTATCACATTTGGCCTTGTCGACAAAAGAGAATCGATTTAAATAATTCTAGATAAAGCAAATTTATGTATGTACGACAAACAAAAAAGAATCTGATAATGTACATTAGTGTGGTCCATGTTATAAGGCGAACAAATCATTACATCCTCTTCGACTATTTTTTTTGAAGTTAATCAAGGGTTAATTCAACAAACTTGGAGTTAGCTTTTATCTCGCAATGAAGAACTGAATCTAAGACCAGTTTTCCAGTGATGACCTAGCTATGAGCTGGTTAATTCTGCAAGTAATTAAATAAGAGTTAAATCAGAAGTAGTTTGTCAGTGGATGATTAACTTTAACCTTTACTTGTCATAAATCAATCGATCACGCTTTTGCTATAATAATTGAAATGGTGTCAATCCATAGCGTCGCAAACCGATTTTCCACATAAATTTGTTAGAAATATCGATTCAGTTAATCTAGTGTAAACTCACCAAGTTTGATAGGTTAACTCTTTATCTAAATTATCTGAGAAACTTTTTTCACAGGTTAAGTTGGGATCAACGTTTAACACTGAAACTAAGATGATCTTTCACTAAAAAATTGGCACTAGACCAAGTTTTATTCATCGAGATTAAAGTTAACCCCAAGTCGACTAAGTTGAGTTAGCCCTTAAAAAATTTTTTTTTTCTTCATCTAACGAGTTTTATAAGTCCTTCTGAATTCATCATCCACCACTAAAAAGTTAAGCATATACTAATTTTCCGCTTTGCAGAAAGATATAATTTTCCGCTTTACGTTTGCATGAGCACCCCATAAAAATTCTTGCATAAATGTGAGAAATAATCAGCTGTCACAACTAAACGTCACAAATTACTTCTCGAAACTTTATGAGGTTTATTGCTTCGCTTTCTGCATCAATTCTGTGAGATACATTTATCTGGTTTGCAGAATATTTTTCCCATACAAATTTTGACAGCTCTTTTCTGCGGAGATAAAATTATCTGGTGTCTGAGGTTTATCCGAGTTTTCCACCGTTGCATGAATACCCCTACTGTAAATTTTGATAGAGAAATAGAGAAAATGTGAAAAAAATAATTGGACCACTCTAATGTATAAACATACTTCCTTAGGCAAACACGAATGGATTTTATTACAGAAATCTGAACAAATTTGAGATTTACATATACATCTTGTCGATTATCTTTTCTGGTGCACATTACTTCGATATCGTGAGGTTTAGAAAAAATGTTTGGAGTAGAAGTCAAGGTAGTAGATTTGGGCCGGATTTTTTTAGAATACATATCAATTATCTTAGAAAAAATCCTAACTGCAAATTAATGAGTTTTCATGAAATAAGAAATAATTCGAGAGTTAAAAAATTGAACATATTTGTTTTTTAAAAATTATAGTATCAGCTCATGGCATGATGGTAAACTCGCTTCAGTAGATAAAGCTCTAAGTCGAGGTACAGACCAGACAGATAATATCTCGAATTCGGTTCAAATTTTATTCAATATAAAAGTTATACATTTGTTGCCATTGATAATAAAAAAAAAACAATTGAATAAAATTAAGGCATGACAATATCTGTCGTTTGCCTTAATGATAAGCTTACAGTAATTTCAATTTTAAGATAAATTTAAATTTAATTAAGTTTATCGAAAACAAAATATACATTACATACATATATATAGCTTTTAGTTTAGCAAAAAAAATGTTTTTTATTGTTTTATTTTTAAATATATTGTTGCAATTTTAAAAACCTTCTGAGATTATTCGTTTTCTATATAGGCGCTGACCTTTTGATAGTAGCTGAACAGAAGTTTCCAGTCCAAACCGTTGAGGTACTTTATAACTTCATCATATTCAAGAGTGTTTTTTCCAAAGTAAGATCGTCTTATATCCATCAACACAGGGCATACTCAAATGAAATGAAAGATATTTTCTGTCTGCTGCAGGTTACACAAATCACAGTTACCAGTTTCTTCGGTTCTATGCGGTGAATAATTGAGGCTTATTAATTCTCCTCTTATTTTGAAAATTGCCCCCATCACTATGTAGGAGAATCTGCTGTTGAAGTAATTTGCTTCGTTTATATTGTAGTAATAAAGACTCTCTCTAGACTCACGGGCTTTTTCGATAAAAGAGAATTCGATGAATTCTACTAAAAAAAAACTTGCCCTGTAATACTTATTAAATAAATTTATAGGAAATAAATAACAAAAAAAGTTCACTCCTATGAACGTTATTTGCAGAGTAATTTGCTGTAGGCCAAAACTCAAGTTTAAATAAAATAAAAGGCTAATGTCAAAATATTTCAAATTGCTTGTGAATTCGATAAAAAATATTATTACCCATTATATCCAATTAATTTTTTTTAATAGTTAAATTTTCAATAACGGCTCCAAGAATACAGAAATAGAATTGTCTGTCTAGAATTATTAATATCATTGCTTTTAACTTATACATTTTTAAATTAAGATATTATTAACAGTATCTACCTCTCATAAAACAGTTTATTTAAATTTTTCATTAAATCATTTATCAGTTGAATTAACGTTAATTTCATTCCTTCCTACAGAAGATTCAAAAAATTTCAACATGCATATTTTAGATATTTTTTGAAGATTCAATACTTCAAGAATGGGTTAAATATGTTAATTAATATGTAAAAAGTTTCAGATTCGTTCAAAAAATCGAACTCTAGATTCAATAAAAGTGGGCCCCAATTGTGTCCCTTTTTTTAGTCCGTCTGTCTGTATCTTGCCCTAAAGTCTAAATTACTGAAGTGAAGTAACAGAAAAATTGCAAAATAAAACGCAATAAAGTCAATTTAACGAAATCTTATCAAGTAAACTTGAAAAAAAAATCGTAAAAAACAATAATAAATATTCCAGTTGACCTATTATAACCTTATGCCAATAAAATATTATGCACTTCCAAATACCCTGGAATGACTGGATTTAAAGCTTTATTGAAAAGAGCACATCAAACAGAAAAGGTAAAGAGATAAAGCTTTACATTTAGACAAATAAACTGGTTGCAAAATTTTTATTCGAAAAATCTGCCCGACAACAAAATATGCAAAGTTAACCGCGAATAAACTCACCAAATATCTTAGCCCTGGGTTAACTGAAGAAAATATTAAAATTTTGTATCTTGTCAATTTCTTAGCATTCTGGAGATTAGCTTATTCTTAAATTTACTTACCAATTAAAAACTGGGTCTAAATTGTTTCTTACCCTACCGAATGTCTTGGAAATTTCCACTTTTAAATTGTTAATAACGGTTTAAAAACAGTCTATTTTAAAATTCAAATCTGTTTTGAATGCTAAAATCGATTGCAAGATTGAAAAGCTTTTTTTTTATGAAAACTTTTAACAGGGATGTTAGTATGAATGAACAGACTGACAGTCTAACATTTTAAGCAAAGCACTCTCAGCTCTCGCTCTTTCTCTCCCTAAAAAAATTGCAAAAGTGTGTCATTAAACTTCTGGGCTAACTTGCGCTGTTTTATCTGCGGAACGCATACTGGTAGACATTTCTAATAATCTGCAAGTAATAACTACAATAAATATGAGTAATAACTCAGCAACACATTAAGCCAAAAATTAAAAGCTCATAAATCCATCTTTTGGTTTTTTGATAGTCTTTGTTAGACTTTATTTAACCGCGTGTCTGTCACAATTATCTTATGTGTTGAAATTTACAATTTTCAAAGCAATTTATGCTGGATGAACTTTAGGAACAGCAAGTCGCTCACGCTGTAGTAAAAACACAATCAGTTTCCTTTAATTCACTGAGCTCGTATGTCGTAATTCTCGAAAGTTGGAAAGTAAATTTTTTTTAATTTTCTTCTCAATCTGGTTAGTTTTTATTTTGTTCGTAATTCATAGTTTAAAAAACATCGATCTTAATAAATTTTTGAAACAATTTTAATTAAGAAAACAATTTTTTTTTATATTTTTTCGGAGTAAACATTTGCTGTGGTGATTTTTTTCTGTCCCATTAATGAATAATTTTCCATATGAAAAAGTGTCATTTACTTTTATATTTTGTTTAAATGTAATTTTGCAAAAACAGAATTAAAGCCAAAAAAAATCCTTCCTTATCAAATGCTCGAATTTTAAAATACATTGCTCTTTGGTTATACGTTCAGTGATTTAAAATAATTATTTTCAATCCAACCTATAAAATTGTTGTTGCGGATCGACGAAAGGTTTTTTGGAATTTTGCGCATACAGTGAGTAAATAGTTGTCTCATGAGTTTTTTATTTCGGTAAAAATGTCTGTTTTCGCGCAGTGGACAGTGGAATATAAAAATAAAAATACAAAACTTGGAAGGTTCGCTTTTCTGTTAATTTTTTTCTGGGCTACTCAGTATTTCTGCAACAGATTTTGTTTTCGTGTTATAGTTTTTTCTCCAAAATAAAAATTTTACAAGTGAAAAAAAAATTTGCCAAAATTTAAATTTTATAAAAAAAAAAAAGAATTTAAAAAAAAAGATGTGTTTAATATAAGAAATGAATTTTGTTTTCAAAAAAATTTTTAATTTCATAGAAAATTGTCAAACCGCTACTACCCCACAAAAAAATTCATCGAAATTTTTAGAGCCGTTTTTAAGATAAATATGTTTGTGTTAATGGTTGCGTAGTACCGTTATTTTCTGAGCAAACAAAACTCAATTTCGCCTCTAAAGGATTACCTTAAACCTTGAGTTCCTAGTTTGAAGAAAATCACTTCAATAGCTTAGGCTGTAGGTCAACAAATAGGCAGACAGAATTAGATACGGAACCGCCTTTCTGCGACTGATTACTATCACAAGTTCGATTTTTTTAAGAATCCAAAAATTATACTTGTATACGCAAGTATAAATGCAATTCAATAAATTAAAGATCTCATTAATTAAATTCAAATTTCAATAAACTCAATAAAATCAAATATGTATTATATATATAGCTACATACATTAAATCGACCATAAATAGATGTTCAAAATTTTAACAAAATGTCGTTTTATCTTGCAGCAATAAAATAGACATCACAGCATTTACATAATTAGCTATGTAGTTTAATTTGAATAAACATAAACTTGAATAAATTTGTTCCGCCCTATCAAGATAAAGCCCTTCAGCACGATCTGATGGGCCAGTACCGTACCTAATATTGCTTTGATTTGTTTTGTTTCTATTGAAATTGTACTTTTAGCCAAAAAAAAAATGTGTATATTGTTTTTCATCACTGATTTTCTCTGACAGCAAATCGTTGTGTGGAGAAAATTCATACACAAAATAAAAATTTACTAATTCAATAATAAATGTAAACAAAAACATGTCAATAGCCTGAAAAGACATTTCGTTTATGTTATAAGTTCGTTTGCTGGTAATCGTCTGAATCTGAAATTAATTTTTTTCTAATATTCAGTTGTAGGTAAAATGTTCACATCTTTGGAATAAGGTAATGTGTATGTTGCTATTATCATAATTTTTGGGACTTAATTTTTTGCTGGGTTTTAATAAGTTAAAATGAAGAAAAATCGCTTAATCAGGGTGACTTGCAAAAAATGTGACAAAAAGAAAAAAAGTGAAGTTTAAACCGAGACAGGAAAAAAAATCATAAGAGGGGCCTGTATGCTCCTGTTAATGCAAATCACACTGTATAGTTAAGTAAAACTAATTTTTTTACTATGTAGTTTGGAAGTATTCTTTGTTCAATTCGTTGGAATTGGAAACTTAAATAGGTAGTTTCGAACTCCAACCCTTGCCTTGGTTGCCGCTATGTTGTACTTTGTACTTTGTTTCTTTTATATCAATACCAATTTCGTTGGAATCGCTTAAGAAACAGCAAAGTTGACATTATTTTTTAGGAACACCCTGCTGAAATTATTTCTTCTTTATACATATGTAATTCTTTCTACGCTCCCCACATAATATGTATCTATAGTTTATACTTTATCCTTTCGTATTTCTGTTTTTTCGAAAATTTGCCTTTCGAACCTCTCTTCTCCTTTAACTTTGTTCATCGTAGCCCTGTAATCATTTCGTAGCTTAGTAAAGCAACAGTCTAAAAATATGAGATTTATTTTTTCGCTCAATTTTAGGAGTAAGTAACTGTTTGTCTAGAAAACAATATGCAAACAGGAAGACGTTCAATCGATGGCTAAGACAGCTTTATAGCTAATGTACCTATATTTAAGTTTCAGATTTCATTCAAAAAAATTGCAATGTTTTCATTGTGGTTATCTTTTATTTAGAATTTATTATTGTTTTTATTTTTTTGTTATTATGCATTTTCAATATAATTTTTTTTTTTTTTGTCAATTGTGATTCTTGGAATATAGTGTTTTTGTTATTTTCTGAAAATACATATATGAATGTGTGTATGGATGTATGTACCATACTGAAAATTCTCGTTTAACTAGTTAAATTGCTCCCTTGTTGGCTTTTGAAATCGTTATACATTTTCATGTCATTTGTAAAAATGTCATAAATAGAATTCGCTAGCGTGCAGACGATTTTCGTAAAATTAAAATGTAAACTTATAGTGTAGGGTGGCGTATGTTTAACATGATTTAATCAATTTTTATAATAATTGATAGTAATAGTAAATAGTAATTTGTATACACTAGCCACAAAAACTAAGAAAAATTTATTCTTTTTTTTCCGACCTACAGCCTAGAAGGTTTTTTTTCAAACTTTGGACTTTGCTAAACCCTAGAGTTTCTTAGCTCCAAAAATAACGGTATATTTGTCATATAACCTTTAAAAAAAACATATTTGTAGAAATCGAGATATGAACGTTTAAAAATAAAATCGATGAGAAAGTTTTAAAATAATTTTCAATAAATGATATTGAAAGGTAAAAATGTATTTATTTGCAAAGAATTTTTGAATTGAATTTTTTACGAATGAAATCAACACAAGAACAATATTTCAGAGACATTTTTTTGCAAGTTGATATTATTTCAATACTCCCCTCCCCCTCCTCTGTAAAGCTCCGGTCCAAAATAATGGTAATTTTAAGGATTTGCTTAAGACGTCAAAATAAATTACTAAACCAAAATTTGTCTAATTTCGCTGGGCTACTTAGCTAATTGAAGGCCACACGCTACTTTGAATCTGTCTCAATTCGATTTGCCCTACATTTGCGATTTATCCTCAGTAGAGTAAGTATCAAATCTAATCTAAATTAACACTTTTTTTATTGATTAGATTTGATACTTTGACTGAAACATATGTCAGTGCTCAAATGTATGGCACATTTTTTTTTAAACAATGTTCCACATAGGTCAACCGCCATTAAGAGTGACGTCAATAGGCGTTGCAAAAATAACTAAGCCTTGTTACAAATTCACTCGTTATCAGAAAAATGTAACAAATAGCTAAAAAAAAATCTTTATCATAATTTTTATGTATTTAATGTCAATTTAAATGTTTCCCCTGCGATAGGAATCAAATCCGTACAACACCATCAATTCCGATATTTTTCAATTCTGGTAAGAAATTTTTATCGGGTTTAATTGACAACAATATATTATCGCATGATAAACATGTTTTGATTAGAAAAAAAAAAAAACATGTACTTATCATTTTTTCTAATCATTATAATAATACACACGTTACATGTTTTTTTGTTCTTCCAACTACAACCCCGAAAAAAAATTGCATAAAAGATTAAACCCACCTAAAACCCATTATAACCTAATCAAGTGTTTATTCAATTTAAAACACCTCCTGTGCATGTTAATTATAATAATTAGAATTTGACTCAAATCGAGTGTTATAAAAATAAAAGCATGCATTAATATAATTAAAAAATAAAAATACCCAGCCATTCCATAATCTATAACAATTGAGTTATCTATACCGCATAGTTCAAAATCAAATCATTTTGTTTTTGCATGTTGTTAAAAGTAAGCTTTTTTGATAAGAATTCAGTAACACTTTATACATAGGTAGAAAGTTGTTATTTTAACTTTTAAGTTCCAATAAATACGTGAGCAAATGCTGTATACATTTTTTATAAATTATATTCACACATTAGACAGAGCGACTAGTTTCTATGTGCCTTGAAGATTTTTTTTCATTCCTAGACAGCACATGACGGACAAAGGTGATGATTTATATCAAAAAATCTGAAATAAAATTAATAAGAAATGTTTATCAAATTCATGAATGATGAAGTTTTAAAAGACCGATCAAACTAAAAGCCGTTAAAAAAAACTGTTGGCGTGCGGTTTCTCTAACGCGAACGAATTTTAAAATTTACTTATTTACTATTTTGCTAACGCATTAAAATAGGAAATCGTACGACTCTTTCCGCAAAACCAAAAGACAACCAAAACACAGTTGGAGTTAAAGCTTCCGAAACCAATGTGAAAAAATCGTGACAAAGCAGAAACAATAACAACAACGTTCTGCTGTCAATTATGGCAACATGTTGTTGTTTCATCATCGTCCCCGAATGTTTCGAATTGGTTTACAACAACCCATTTTTCGGTGAATGCAGTTTATACGAACCATTCATTGAATTCAATGAAAAGATTGCATTCAATGATTTCGCTTGGGGAGCGCTGCTTCAAATTATTCAATAACCATTCATTTGACTTAAAAGAGATTGAAATAATTTTGTTTGTTACAAAAATCAAGTGAACTTTATCATTTGGGAATGCATCGCGCATTTTTTATGCTTTGGCATTCTTTCCACTCATCTTATATCATACGCTATCTTTAAAGTTTCTCTTGTTCCTAATGTTGCAGAGAGAGCTGCATTTAGCCTTCAAATAAAAATGAGCTGATAAAATCAAGCAGGTTAGTTCAAAATTCGTTTTCTGCTAACCCAATTCGGTTTCGGTGAATTAGCTATGGTTCAAAACTGGTTCAAGTATGCAATTGAATGTTATCATATAGATAAAAATTGTACTAATTCGCCAAAATTTTGGAAGATACAAATTTCTGAACCTTTGTTCAACTAGTCCTCAGCATTTTAAAAAGTTTGTTATTCTGATAAATTTGATGTTACATTTTTTTTTCTTTATTTTTAGCTCATTAAATCATGTTCAAATGTCAGAAACTGTTTTCAAAAAAAGAAATACGATTTGTCCGGCAATAATAAAGTGTAAAGTAAAATATAGATACCCTGGCAAAATCTGAATGGGCTGATCTGTTGTTGCATTTAATACGTAATTTGTTAAACCCCAGGGTTTTTTTAACAAGCCGATTGAAGCTTTAAAAAAAAACACTAAATTCAATGGATTAAAATTAACTTTTAATCCAATAATTAATTCAATTATTTTAATTTTAAATAAGATCAAAAAATTAGATTAATGTTTGGATTAATTAAGTGAATATTGTGGAATTGAACTAAATGCATCTAGATTATTAATTTAATCTGGATTAAACGATTGAATAATATGGGAGCATGTATATTATTTTTTTTTTAATTAAGCGCGCACTCAAGGGGATATGACTACCCTTAAATTGTTTTAACACAGTACGAGCGTTTAGGGAAATGGGATAGGAGTTAAAAGGAGATACCGATGCACATTGGTTTTGAATATCCAGCCGGGTAAAGCATTCCACATTCGAGTGGTGCGGTTAGAAAAAGATTCTCTGTACTTAACAGTGCGTCCGAAGTTGGGCTCAAGGGTGAACTGATGGGCATTCCTTGCGGTGCGAGTATTACGGTGGAATTGCTTAAGGGGAGGAATGCAACCGGCTATTTCGCTAGAACAATGCTTATGGAAGTAGAGGTAAAAAAATGAAAGACAAGAAACGTTATGACGATTTTCCAAGGAAGGGAACGTTTCTGTTATACTTCTTTCACCTATCATTTTCATCGCTCTATTTTGTATTCTGTCCAAAAGATTTAACTGATGATTGATATTAAAGTAAAGTTGAGAGCGCTCGGTGAATACCGGCCTAAAAGCCGGATAGCTTAATGACTTCGTGTACGAAGTGTCGTTGCAAGTTCGAATAGTTTGAATAGTTTGTAAATAAAATACCGGTGTTATTAAAAAATGTGTGACTTTATCACGTTTGACCACCTAATCCCTATGGGATGTTGGATTGCATGTTACATTTATATTGCTGTTACCATAGCTACAACGCAAATAACAATTAATTTCACAATAATTGAAATTGTGTCAATATAAATATTAAATGAGTTCATTATAGGTAACACGTAACTATCTGATGTGATTATGAACGTTTGCAAAGATTTTCTATCTGATGTTGCATTCCTTCGAACAAAATGTAATATTGCATATGTTATTTTTAAATTTCATCACCGAACTTCAATATGAAAGTCTGATTAAAGCGAGCAGATTATATAAGCCACTCAAGTCATCAAAACACGTGTTAATGTATAAAACCATGCCATGACTATGTAAGTTTTTGATTTTTTCTTATTATATTTCACTTAGGCAACTTAATCCCATCCCTACAGTTGCGATAACATTATTTTTGCAACTTTGAAAATATTATCAACAATAAATGCCCGACTGGGTCGTATGTATGTATATTGTATACATGCTCTTAGGGCGCCTTAGTGAATATATGGAGAAAAGCTTTAAAAATAACAAATGTCTATATTGCTAAATCGTAACACAAAAACTATTACAATTGTCTCAATAGAACCGCATGATTTCTTGAAGCCCAAATACTTTATGCAAATAATTTTTATATCCACAAAATTACGAATTAAATATTTATATTTTTTTCAAAAATCAAAATTTGGTGTGATATTTTTCAAACTATTGAAAATTATTTTATTGAAATTTTGTATTTAATTTGAAAATTGAAAATGAAATGGGACCGCAATAGTAAAATGTCTTAGTTCATCAAGAGCCGTATATTATTCAATCTGGTCAGAAACTGAACTATTACCCATATAAAGTTATCATTTAATCCAGATTTAAAATCGTTAATTTTATTCAAACAATTAATTCAAACTTAAATCCAATTGTTAAATCTTATGTCATATTATAATATGGTTGGATTAAAAGTGTTCCCCAAATGCCAGTATAGCATCAAGTTTTGATTTGCTGATAAATACAAAACTTACCCTATAGTCTACTATCAACAGTTCTACAAAAAATACGTACAAAGCATCTCAGGCAAAAAACAAAAAAAAAACTCTGAAAAACTCTATAAATAAACATTGAAAGGTCAACAATTGAAAATACACCTACAGCGATTAGAATGTTTACAACATTAAGACCCTCCCAAACCGCGACAAAATCAACAATAACAACGTGTTCTTTTCATTGGGCCTTACCATTAATCAAATTCAATATTAAGGTTATCCGAAAATCACCAGATTTTAGAAAATCCGCATACCAATAACGAAATTGATCTCCAGGTTCGTCGTAAGCAAGACGTCAAAATTTAATATACGGAAATCCATGTTTAAAACTTAGAGTATATATAATATGGAGTGCTTGTTCCTATATCAAATACATTGTAACGCCTGAAGCACAGATAGGGGGCGCTAGTATCTACTTTCTTACAGTTTCGGGAAGCAGCGCGGACCTGTTTTTTAATCATCTGTCAGTCCGCGCTGCTTCCCGAAATTAGCGAAATTAATGAAACTAGCGACCCCTATAAAAGCTTTACGTTTGAAATTGAACAAGCACTCCATATTATATATACTCTAAGGTTTAAAATCTAAATAAAAGTGTTGCCATTATACCTACTATTTTATGGTACATATAGAATGCATTAAATATACTTTAATTTATACTGTTTTCGTTTGGAAGCTTCGAGTAATTTCTTTTTATCTAAGAGCTTTCGATTGACTGTTCCAAGTATTTTTCTAATAAAGTGTTGTAAGTATTTAAGGAGCCGTTTTCTGAATTCCATGTTCTATTAGAATTGTAATCAAAAAGGAGTAGAACAGTTTGAAAACTCAATCGAAAATGATGTTATACAAAATATGAATTTTGTCGATTCCGAATTGTATTAAAAGTTCTTTTTAATCCAAGACTGAATAAAATGGCAGTAAGTCTAGATTGTTTTTTTTTTTAAATTATATTATTGTATGATGGTGATATGGTGAAAAGCCTACTATTGCTGTTTTAAAATGAAATCGGTTTTAATAAACTGAACAAATTCATCATAAATTAAAAATCAGAAATTGTTGTTGGTACACAAAAAATGATTCATTCAATTGAAATTTGAATTCCTGATTGAGAATGTAAACAATAATAAATATAGTGAAAAAAATACAAGATACCAAATTTTATTCAAATAAATAAAATCAAAAACTTTGAAATACTTATATTTTATAAAGTGCTGAAATGGTTGATATTAAAAAAACAAAAACGGTAACAGTCAATGTTTTCACTTCAATACTGTTTGATTTGTTGTTTTTCAGGTTCTTTAGATAATTCTTCTTGCCAATATCCATAATATTATCGGTCATACCTCTTGTCAAGAAACAAAAAATCAAAAAATTATACCTTCGATTTAGAGTAATAAAAACACAACAAAATTCCTATGTACATTTAAACAATATCAATTTAGGTTGTCAAAAAGACGTTGTATTTTTTTTCTAATTTTTAGATTTTGTAATAGGTTCAAGGAATGTCTGGAGTCTAGTTAAAGCTCAGCATTTTATTTTAACCTTCGAGTTAACTAATATCCGATAGTAGCGTTTGATAATATAATTAGTAAGGCCCATTGGCAGTTTCATGTTATTGTTATTGCATTCGTTGTCGTCGCGACAGAATCGCATCGGTCTGGGAGATCTCGTTTAGGTTCAATGAAAGCAGTTTTTTTGTCTTCTTTATTTTTTGCGATAACACATCATGATTCAAATTATTAAAAAAAAACTAATAACTGATAGAGATAATGCTCCCTTCAAGCTACATAGCAATAAAAGCAGGTGAAAGCTTCGCGGAATGAAAAATATAACTTATGATACATTTGAATGAATGACTATTAATTTTATACGAGCACAGTATTTTAATCAATAAAAACATTTTAAGCACTAATGACGATATTTTAGCGTATAAATAATAAGAGCTTAAAATATTAATATGTGTGGCTCAAAAGTTTCATAATTTACTAAGTAGATAGATTAAAAAATAGATATGTACATGCCGTCCACGGATATGACTTAGCGTAAACACAAAAAAAAATCGTTTATATATTATATTATATGAGTAACTTCTTTAATTGTTTTATCATTCGGAAATGGTTCAAAGAGTTTTTTTATCTATCAGTCATATAATAAAATAATATCAGCTAGATACATACATACCTAACCCGCCATTTATCGAGCACTCATATAAGCCCCCCCCAACTTTATGAGGCTCATAACTATGGGGTATTCACCGAACACTCATAATGTTTGTTACAATTTTAGAATATTTTTCAACAGTGATGATACTTATGTCATTCTGGCTTTCAAAAAAGTTACAAAAAAAAGGGACGTGATGCTTTTAAGGATTTTTAAACGTCAAAAATATTGCGAGTTATTTAGCCAATATTTTCGAAAAAATTAGCGAAATAAAAGTGATACATTTGTTGAAATATTATATCAGCCATAATATTTGCAACAACAAAATTCAAGAGTTTCCTGACTCCAAAAATGTGAAGTGACCGATACTGCTATATACATATGTACGAGATGTAATTCTTGATATCAATTTAAAAGAAAGATTTTCTGTTTTCCAATTTGGTTAATGAATCATTCTGGTATTTTAAATATGTAGTATCCAAAAGAACCCATGGAATCACAAAAGTGATAATAAAAGAACAATGGCATGGCTTTGTTAGGAATCTGAAATAAAATATCATATACAACGATTTAATGGAAGAACTGATAAGGTAAACTATTTATTTAACTATACCTATGCAAATTTATTGACAAACATTTCTTGCCTGGAAACCTATAACATATCAAAATCTATGCAAATTGCAGATTTTAATATATATAACTAGATACCTAACATTGGGCTATTTTTACTAGTTTACTAGTTTGGGAAACTCGAGCTTGAAGCTCGAGCTTGAAGCTCGCTTCAATACCTCTTGTAAACATGGTATTAGCAATGTGTTATAATTTTTTCATCGTCGTCGTATCAGAATGTTTCGAATCGATTTGTGTAAGCCTGAAAACTCTTCATGCAATTGCAAAAAACACGCCTATAGCTTGAGAAGACCAGTGAAAAATCAAACACTCTAAAGGTTTGTTCAGTGAGACTTTTCCGAACAATTCAATGGAAAATTCTCTTTTCTAATTTGCTGTACAATGAGTCTTGTTTAGAATAATATAGAACATAATTTTTCGCACTAGTTTTTGATTTAGAAAAGGCTAGAATCGTCTAGCTAATTAAAAGTCCAACTAAAACGAAACCATTTGAGTGAAATTATTTTTGCTGTTAGAACGTTTTTTGTGTCGATTCATAAGCAGAGCATACATCATAGGTAAATTTTTTGTCATGTTTTTGGTGGCAGCTTTTGTTATTTAATGTAACTTGTTCTAACGATTTTCATGAGTGTTCTTTTCTGACAGGAATTCTTCCACATTGGACAAAGCTAAAAGAGCGTAGTTTTTGCTTCGTGAAAATATCAAGCTAACAAACAGTTACATAGTTTGAGAAGACCTGTTGAAAATCCAAAGTTAACAAACAGGGTCAGCATTTTTGCATCATAATTCATAAAGAAAATTTTAGTGCAGAAGAAGTATAGGACAGAAATAGATCTCTTTTGCAACAAAGTATTTGCCATCACTTGAAAGTTGAAATTATAATGTAATATTAATAAAAAAAACCTTAAAAGTACAGCTATCTTTTTTTTAACTAATTTCTCTTAATTGGGTTTTTATTCTATTTCAGATCAAAAGATGAAAACGTAGTTCCTTCTTAAGTTAAATTTTCAACAAAAACCGTTTACTGCCAATTAATAACCATGGACAGCTCTAAAAAGCCAATTAATACAAACCCTCGGAAAGATGCCAATATTTTATCTCAATTATTATTTTTTTGGGCCATTCCAACTTTATTCAAAGGCTCAAGGAAAGGCCTAGGACAAGAAGATCTCACAAAATGCCTTAAAGCCGATCAATCTGAGACTCTCGGTGACAAACTTGAAGAGTACTTAAATACAAATTTTGTGGGTAAAGATTAACTGTTAATTGCATGAATATTTTTTTTTAGTCAATGGTTTAAGGAAGTAACACGTGCTAATAATAAAGGAAGAGAACCACTACTCCGCAATGCAATGCTACGGACATTTTGGACTTCATGTGTTGTCGATGGATTTATTTGCCTTATCTACATTACTATAAAGTAAGTTAAATTAAAAGTAAATTGAAATAAAAAAACATTTTAAATTATTAATTTTACACAGATCCACTTTACCAGCGGTACTTGCACAACTGCTCATCCAATTTCAAGTCCCAATTGATACAAATCTTTTAGCAAATAATATAACGGCCACAAATCGTATTACAAGAAGTATTGGCGATAGTAGTTCAGGTAAGAACGTTTATAATTTTGAAATGTTTATTTTTGTACCTACTGCTTTTTATTAATAACGAGAGTGTTAACCTGTGGTTAAATATGCTACCGCAATTATATAAAGAACACCTTGTAGTAATTCTTTTTCTAAATTGGAAAGTTCGTTATGTAAAGAGCAGACCAGAGCCAGAGGCCTAATTATAATCGTGGTCTACTAACCTTTCTCACTTGTCCCAGGTGTGAACTTTCACAATATGTAGTACAAAATCATCCGCGTACACAGCTCCCTTTAATTCGATAGAAGAGCTAAACGAACTGAACTCGGATGCCATTTTTCGCACACGCTTAGGCTTCATCTCCACTATATCGCCGGTATTTGCACAAGTGCCGATAAGCTCTAGCCATTACTGATTTCTCAGTTAATTTGAAAGAATATTTTGTTCGTAATCACGACTTCTGACATTTTTACCAGGGATATGTAGAAAGATAAAGCATTCTTTAAAAAAAAAAACAACTTGATAATTTCAGACCTAAAATTCCAAACGATTCGAATAAAGAGGTTCCTGCAATTCTATCCGTCCTATACCTTCAACTACCAAAACCAGAAAACCGATATTCTTGAAACTTAAAGTTATTTATTTTTCTATACATAGGTGACGCCTATTTATCCTGGAAGATTTGATAAATTTACCTCTTATGGCTGAAAATAGTTGACTTTCCCAATAATGTTTTTCAGCTTATCAATTTTGAATTAAGTTTTTCTAGGAAAACCCCTAGGCATGGTTTCCCAGGGCTAAGTTAAAAGCCAATTCACATCTTTCGGCTACATTTCCCCACTCTTGACTCTTCGAACAAGGAAACTTTAGATTTCACAACTGAGACTGCGATTCTACTAGAGATTTTTTCAGTGTAGCCATACATTATCTTAAGTATACAAATAATTAAAAACGATTTCTCATTTTATGAACAGTAGCGCTTTGTTGCTCAATGGTAGCAAAAAATATTTAATTACTCCGCCATTCTATTTCCTGAGATAGCTTGCAGTTTTCATTACTCCGGCGACAAATTTTGATATTGAACTAATATCGATAAGTTATACTTTTACTACGTATCGCAATTTTTTAGTTTATCGAATAGGAATAATTTAAATTTATTTCCGGCGATTTATGCAACACGACATAATAGCTAGTTATTTGGCCCAATGTACAATTTAGCTTGTCGGACTTCAACCTTATATACTAAAGTTGGTATATGATACTCCAAGAAGTACAAGATAAGGAAATGCTTGTCAAAACAGCGTAAAATTATTAATTTCATTCCAAAAAAATATTTTTAAAAAACAATCAAATGTTTATCATATCATGTGTGGAAGCGTGAATGCTACGCTACTACAAGAAGAAATCATCTTTTGCAGTTGATTTACATATTTAGACTTTATGATTCACAGTTCAAGAAATCGAAAATGTTCATTTCATGCATCTACTCTTGGTCTATTTATTGAAATTAAAAAAAAAATCCCAACGTCAATTTCAAGTGTTAATTATTTACAAGCAGCCATCGAACCCTTTAAACTCAATTAATAAATGGATCGGAAAGGCGAGCGGAACATTTCTTATCTTTTTTTGCACATATGTAATTTAATATTTCTTAACTGATGTAAAAATCCATTTCATTTACGTTATCTTTTAACTTGTTTACTTATACTCAAATTATTTTCTAAACAATTTGTGTCATCTCAAGAGACAAAAGACAAATAAACAAAGCAATAATATAATGTAATTTGAATCACGTCACTATCGATTTCACTTCATTTTGTTTCACTATATCTGACTTTGTTTATATGTAATTTATTTATTGGGAAAACGCTTCTCTTATTAATTGACCCAATGACCAAATAATAAATATAAATTTCTTAGCAGCACCCTTTGAAAACACATAATCAACATCTTTTAAATGAAATGATACATGTCAATCTTGGAAAAATTTTTTCTTCTAGGAAATAATGCGTTGGACAAAGGAAATGTCAAAGCAGCCGACAGTATCAATGCATTCAACAGTGCTGATGTGACGAGCATGGAGGGATTTATGGCTCTAATCGCATATATTTGGACAGACGTTTATTCATTAGCTGCTATTTTGATCATTGCAACACTTATTGGATGCTTTATGAATCATCATGTTGATTTGAGACAAAGACTTTTGGGTGCTCGAATGAGAATTGCGTGTTGTTCATTGATTTATAGAAAGGTTAACACTCCCATTCTGGCAAACATGTGCATACCTTACAATTATTTGAATTTTATTTTCAGACTCTTCGATTGTCGAAAAAGACAGCAGGTACCACACCTGCTGGTTATTTAGTTAATCTTTTGTCTAACGATGTAAATCGTTTGGACTATGGTTTCATTTATATACACTGGATATGGATTCTTCCATTTCAATCCGTACTTATTTGCTATCTAATATGGCAAAAGATTGGTATTGCGGCACTAGTGGGTGTACTTGGCCTTCTCTTGAAGACAATTCCTGTTCAAACAGGCCTGAGCAAACTTTCATCAAAACTCAGAATGAAAATTGCCCATAGAACTGACAATCGTGTAGGAATAATGAATGAAATAGTTCAAGGAATACAAGTTATTAAAATGTACGCTTGGGAAAAGCCTTTCCAAGCTGTAGTCGCTGAAGCAAGACGTCGCGAAATCAAACAAATTCGATATGCATCATACTTACGTGGTTTTTACTTAAGTACAATGGTGTTTACCGAGCGTTCCACATTATACATAACAATTGCAGCGGCTGTCCTGCTGGGACAAACAATAACGGCTGATGTTGTCTTTTCTATGGCCCAATATTATAATATTCTTCAGGTGAATTTACTTGCAGCATATCAATTTACAAAGAAAAAATAAAAAGGTTTTTTTTTCAATTTATGACATTTTATAGTTGGTTGCAGCTATTTGGTATCCATTAGCAGTGTCATTCGGAGCAGAAGCACTCGTTTCAATTAAACGTATTGAAAAATATCTTTTGTTAGAATCCCATGACGAAAAGACACTCGGCCTTACACAAAAGACGGACTTTTCTAGTGTTGAAAGTAACTCGCAGGCGATATTACTCAAAGAAGTCGATGCAAACTGGGATAACACCAAAGGATCTAATACATTACAAAAAATTAATATTGACATAAGAAAAGGACAACTTTGTGCCGTAATCGGACCAGTTGGAGCTGGAAAAGTAAAAAAAAAATACAAAATTATATTCAATGCATTAAATTTTTTATAATGAAATCAAAAATATTTCTTGCTTTTACAGAGTTCTCTTTTACAATTACTACTTGGCGAACTTCCAATTATAGATGGTAATGTTCTTATCCACGGTGATATTTCATATGCATCTCAGGAGCCTTGGCTCTTTACCGGAACCGTTCGAAGTAATATTTTGTTTGGTGAAACATATGACAGAAAACGATACCATGACATAACAAGATGTTGTGCATTAGCAGCAGATTTTGAACAACTGCCAAATGGAGATAAGACAATTGTTGGCGAACGTGGAGCATCGTTATCCGGTGGTCAAAGGGCTCGAATAAGGTAAACAATATTAAACTTAATTTTGTTATATTTATGATGTATTTAAACAAGATTACGACCTCTAAAATTATTTTCGAAACTTATAGTTTAGCAAGAGCTATTTATAAACAAGCTGCAATCTACCTCTTTGATGATCCTCTAAGTGCTGTTGACGCACACGTTGGAAAGCATTTATTTGACGAAGTCATCGGGCCACGAAGTCGATTGGCTAATGAAAAATCAACTCGTCTTCTAGTAACACATCAAGTTCACTTTCTTACTGAAGCTGATTGGATTGTCATTATCGAAGATGGCAAAATATCACGACAAGGAACATACAATGAACTTGCAAATAGTGATTTGGACTTTGCAAAACTTTTAGAACGACCAGAAACTACTGAAAAAGATGAGCCTAGCATAACTGACAGTCAAGATTTAACTATATACGAAGAAGAAGATATACCTTATATTGATGGTGTTCGTGGTTACCAAATGCTTCGACAGCGTGCAAGCTCCAGTGCAAGTTCCTTTAAAAAATCGGTAATTTGGTTGTTTTAAATGTATTTATTAAGATTTTCAAATAACCTTGTTCATTTACTTTTAGACTAGTTCCGATAAAGACTTTACTGATGATAATCAAGAAGTTGCAGAAGATCAAGCCGAAGGTGGGGTCTCTGGTAGAGTTTGGTGGGAGTATTTCCGGGCTGGAGCCAGTGTCTCTGCACTCTGTTTGCTTGTATTTGTTATGCTATTGTCTCAAGTTGTTTGCAGTGGATCAGATTATTTCGTGAAAATTTGGACAGAGGAGGAATTTCTTAGGTCAGCTAATAAACCCACAACGTTAACAACATACCAGTGCCTCTACATTTATGGTATACTTATTTTACTTGTTGTTTTGGTGAGTTAAAACAAAAATTATTTTTAAATTAAAATTATCGTTAGTTATGATTTCTTTTTTAAGATGACAATTTTGCGTGGTTTCCTATTTTTCAAAGTGTGCATGCATGCTTCTAAAGTTTTGCACGATCGTATGTTTGGTTCAATTCTACACGCGACTATGCGTTTCTTCGATTCAAATCCATCAGGTAGAATTTTAAATAGGTTCTCGAAGGACATGGGTGCAATTGATGAATTTCTACCAAAAGCCATGATGGATTTTATTCAAATTGCTTTGGTGATGTTCGGTATTATAATATTGATAACAATTGTGAATCCAATACTAATTGCAAGTCTGGCAATTGCTGTTGTGGTGTACCTTCTGGTTTTGAAAATCTATCTAAGGCCTTCACAAGATTTAAAGCGTTTAGAAGGAATTTGTAAGAATAGATTAATCGATGTTCTTTTACGGTATAACAGTATTTTGTGTTAAAATTTTTTTAGGTCGCAGTCCAGTGTTTTCGCATCTTTCTGCTAGTTTAACTGGTATATCAACTATAAGAGCTCGGGGCTTGCAAGACGTCGTAGCCAGAGAGTTTGACAATCTACAAGATGTTCATAGTGCTGTGTGGCAATTAACAATGTCTGCCAATACTGCTCTTGGTCTTTGGTTGGACTGTGTTAGTTGCTGCTTCCTAACAACGGTGACATTTAGCTTTATATTATTGCATAATCGTAAGTTTTGCTATTTAAACATATGTATATACATACTCGTAAATATATTAATTTTAATTTTAATCCTAAAACAGAAACATTTAGCGGTAATGTTGGCCTGGCGATATCACAGGCTATGATTCTTACCGGAATGGTTCAATATGGTGTAAGACAAGTAGCTGAGTCTCTGCAGCAGATGACTAGTGTTGAGCGTGTGCTTCAATATACCGATCTCGAACAAGAACAGAAAATTGAAAATAAACCACCTGCAGATTGGCCTAAAAAAGGAGAAGTTCAATTTAAAGACATGTCATTGCGATATGATCCAAATGGTTTGCCCGTTTTAAAACACTTAAACATTACCATACAACCGGGATGGAAAGTTGGTGTTGTTGGCCGAACTGGAGCTGGAAAGTCTTCACTTATTGGTGCACTGTTTCGATTATCGAATATCGAAGGTGGAATTTATATTGACGAAATTGAAACTGGAAGTATTTCGTTGGAATTACTTCGTTCAAAGATCTCAATTATACCGCAAGATCCAGTTTTATTCTCAGCAACAATAAGATACAATTTGGATCCATTTGGGCTTTATGTCGATGCCGATTTGTGGAAAGCTTTAGCGGAAGTAAGATTTTATATTTTTTTTTTGTCAAAAATTATGGATTGTATATGATTTTTCAAAAATATTCTCCAGGTGGAACTTAAGCAGGCTATACCAAGTCTTGACTATATGGTTACAGAAAGAGGAAGCAATTTTAGCGTGGGACAAAGACAACTAGTATGTCTTGCACGAGCTGTATTGCGCAACAATAAAGTTTTGGTTTTAGATGAAGCCACCGCTAATGTTGACCCACAGTAAGTAAACAAAAAAATTCGAATTAAGAAACCATTCTTATAACTTTGAAATGTTTTTTTTTCAGAACTGATGCTCTTATACAAAGAACAATTCGCATTAAGTTTAAGCATTGTACTGTACTTACTGTGGCTCATAGACTTCATACAGTCATGGACTCAGATCGAATTCTTGTTATGGATGCTGGATCTGCCAAAGAATTTGATACTCCTTATATACTACTTAAGAATGCAAATGGTGCATTAAGACAGATGGTTGAAGCAACTGGTCCAAATGATGCAGACTATCTTAAGAAAATTGCTCGTGATACATATAAAGCAATGCCGTCTGACAACAAATAAAAACTTGTACTTTTCTACTTATATCCTCAAAAACTATACATACTTAAGATAAATTTACTTAATTTTTTTTTTATTTTGATGTTTTCAAAGCTTCTAACTATAAGGTTACTAATTATTGAATCAAAATATTGAACTTTTTGCTGTGTGCCTTCTGTAAAAATAAATAAAACTATTGTCTATTGTTATGTTTATTAAATTAAGAAAAAAAAAAAAACAGTTAATATAAAATATATAATTTATATGTATTGTATACACTCGTTCAAAGATATTTAAAATTTATACAAATAAATACAAAAATATTTATATTTTTATAAAATACAGATTTTTGCCAAAAAAAAACAGTCGAATAAATTTAAACTGTAATTTTTGTTAAAATGCTAGTTTTACTTTATGGATTTTTTTTATTATGTTTTATAATACTCACCAAAACAATCTTTATCTTCACCCTTGTTCCCCAACGGATCTAACTACAATACCATGAAAACAACACGACTGCAAGTTGCATTTGGCCTAACTGTAACTATTATTGACTAACGAACTTTTTCGTAAATCTTCTATTGGCTATTCTGGTATCATGTTATGTACTCGGTTTTAATTTAAACAATGTATTTATTTATTTAAAAAGTATATAAAAGTATAAAAATTATTTTACATTTATGATGGCTGAAAAACGTATCTATTCCTGTTCAAATCTAAAAACCGAATCTCATTTCATCTTCTCTCTTCTAGGCTCTTTCGTTTAGATACTCGAAGTGTATCTTTGTAGTATTGACAGTGGTGTATACAAATAGTTGGTTTGGCATGGAGTTTTGATTTTTAAGTTATAAATAAAATGCCTCAAGAAATAGGTTCATCGGCCCTACAACCAATTGGCATAACAACCCCGTCGTAATAGAAAAAAGTATTACAACTCGCACAGTGTATTCGGTAAGTAGACAAATTTTGTTTTGTCTTCCTCATACCGGTTTGCATCCAAACTTTAAATAGAATCAATTTATACAAGGTAAAAAGTATTTAAAATACTGGAGAGGATTTTTTTCAATCTTTATTGTTTGCAAGCGTTAAATCTGTAACAAATTTTGTCCATTTTTTAGTATGCTCGACTTGGTTCGCTGCGTAATTTTTTCGGCGTTCATTGTACGAATCTATTAAGTCGGGACTTGTGATAAGGCTGACTAGCTCCTGACTTCTTGTGCAGCTTACCAAACTCGTTGCTGTAGCATCATCTCAGTGTCTTGTCGTATTATACCAGCAATCGCAGACCTAAAGTTAAGCTGTAAATAATAACCGGAATGTTTTATTACTCAGCGCAATTTAATAAATTTATTGTTTTATTGCACTTCGATTGACCTAAAACAACATCTTTGAAAAGATACCGATAGCAAAAAGTAATCAAGTCGAACAAGACAATTGAAGCGCTTTGGGTTTTACGCACGACTTTATCCTCTGGTTGATATGAGAGAAAGAACAAAACATCTTAAATTGAGTTTTGACACTCTCAAATAAGGTCACTTTAGCATCTCACTTTTATAGAAAGGCTTATCTCTTGATCACAATTCAGAGTTCAATTTCACTTTAAAACATTTTTAAGAAACAGGAGTTGCATCTTTTATGCCTCTGGTATAAAAAGCGAATCGAAAGTTCTATTCGAAGGTTCGATTTATAAGATAATAAAGAAAATTATAAGAAAATAAAGAATACCGTATTTAATTTTTTTAGTATTTATTTTATTTACAACCATTCTTTTCTAATCTACTTTGGATAGTTTTAATAGACATTCTCTCCGATACATATCTAATCGATAAAGGAAATTTTGAACTCGATCTGTAAAGTAGCTAGTTGTTTTCATTAGATGTTTCTCCTCCCGGCATTGTTGCTCTTTAATATCCAAGTCATGTGAAGCTCTTTGATAGGTTAGTATACCCGCAAGGAAGTTCCAGATTGTAATTTGGGGCCAAAGAACTCTTGTAAAATACAGAACCGTTGTGGAGAGCTGCAATTAGAAAAAAAACCAATATAAATAAATAAATTTTGATTGATTTTTATAGAAAAAAAAAATGAATGGTGCTACCTATGTTTTTTTTAAATTTATATTTGGGTTTCATGGAAAGATCTTAATTGAAGAATTTATAACATAAAGTAAGCTTGATACTCCATAAAGAAGTAAACCTGCCTCAAATAACACAAAATATAATATTAAATTGCACAAACAATTGTGATTTATTTATTTAACGTTTTGTTTTTATTTGGAAAATGCATTTTATTAGTTTTGGTGTTAAGTTTTTCTAACGAAAAAAGCGGATATCGCAATCTTGTGTGCCAGTTTATCTGTCTGCTCAGATATAGACGTTTTTTATTTTTTTAAGAAGCGTTGGAGTCAAATTTCAAGATTTAATTTAGCCTCACAAAAGACGAAATGCTGTGACGTTGACTCGACATCGTTTAGGCCCCTATTATGGCTCGCGAGTCGAACGTTCATCTTAAGTCGAACGATTTAGCGAATTACTCTAGTCGAGGTATTGCTAAAAGCGAGCTTCAACATTCGCCTTTCAAAGTCACATAGAATTGCAGTTCGACTGATTTTGACAGATAAAGGCGAACATTCGCTAAAGATAATAGAATGACTTTTCAATTCGACAAATTTTTTGACATTTGAGGCGAATGTTATTAGACGGTAATGCCAAAAAGTCACATTCGACACATTTTTCGCGCGACTCGCGAGTCATAATAGGGGCCTTAGTTAAATGGTGGATGCAGCAAAAGTAAGAATTTGTATTGGCAAAGGTGCTAGTTTTGATTTTTTTCGACATACCTTATTTAATTCCAAGTTTTTTAGATGATTTTTTCAAAATAGACATGGAATTTACATGGTTCCAAAGAATACAAAACAAAGTATCATATACAAAATTTCGATTTTAGAAATATCACTAGTTTACAAAATTTTGGGTCACCGATGCTACCTAAAAAAAAAACAACTTTTTTTTTACTAATTCGGGGTCGCTGAAAACGAAAATGACATTAATTTTTTTTTTTCAAAGAACCGTTTTCGAGATATGCTCAAAAAAAGGTTTTTTTTGGTCCATTTTTTGAACACTGGCTTATATATCTTAAATGATCTTTTTAATTTACATCTAGTAAATATTTTTGGAAAGATAACACTTTCTGCTTTCCAACGGTATACGGTTTGTTATAATCGGATGCGAATTCATTAAGATACAAGCGATCAAATATTATAAAAATCGATTTTTTCGAGCTTTTTTGAAAATTTATCTTTTTCAATTGAACCGTGTGGATAGAAAAAAAATATAAAAAATATTTTTTTGGGCTCAAATAAAATGTATTTTTATAACAAAAATTTTAAGACCAAATTCATCAAAATTAAACGATAAATGTAGAAGCTATGAAATAAATAAGAAAAACAAGTCAGTCATTTTTTCATACGAAATATTTTTCATATTACTACTTTATTTAATAAAAAAAACAAATTTACATAGAATATACTAAATTTTCTGTTTAAGGCAATGACTTTATTATTTCATAGCTTCTACATTTCTCGTTCAATTTTAACGAATTTGGTCTTCAAATTTTTGTTATAAAAATATATTTTATTTGAGCCAAGAAAATATTTTTTTCCATTTTTTTTTCTATTCACACGGTTCAATTGAAAATGATAAATTTTCAAAAAAGCTCGAAAAAATCAATTTTTATTCTCTTTGATTGCTTGTATCTTAATGAATTCGCCACCGATTATAACAAATCGTATACCGTTGGAAAGCAGAAAGTGTTATCTTTCCAAAAATATTTACTAGATGTAAATTAAAAAGATCATTTAAGATATATAAGCCAGTGTTCAAAAAATGGACCAAAAAAACCTCTTTTTGAGCATATCTCGAAAAAGGTTCTTTGAAAAAAAAATTAATGTCATTTTCGTTTTCAGCGACCCCGAATTAGTAAAAAAAAGTTTTTTTTTTTTAGGTAGCATCAGTGACTAAAATTTTGTAAACTAGTGTATTTTGCATTTTGTTCGAAGTAGTACCTTCACCTACATGCTTCAAATGTTTTTTGCAGTATTTAGATTTTATCTCTTAAGGAGTGATTCTAAAAATTTCAAAATTACACAGTATATTAATGTATATTTCTAGTCAAAATTTTAAAATACCGTCAAGTCAATCACTTTAGATATCAGCATACTTCAGATTGTTAGTTGCATTGTTCTCTCGTCAATGTGCATGTTATACTTTTTTTCTCTGATTTGTTCTTATAAAGTGTTAATTAATATTTAAGTATCATTTCTATTCTCATTTTTTTAAGACCAAAATAACAAATTTTGTCCTACAATTTTTGCATACCCTTAAACAACTGTCGAAGCTGTTAATTTGTTAAACATTGACTAACATTAAATATTTTACAACGTTAAACTGATAAATATTAAATTTTGAAAAAAAAAGAAAATAAATGCACCAATTCACCATACAGAATAAATTTAAAATGAATACGATTAAAAAAAAAATGAATCCAAAATGTAGATCAACTATTTTGAATGAAAGAGTTCAAATTCCAAAACCTATTGGAGGTTGTAAGGTTTTGTATAAAATTCCAAATCATGTTGTTGTGTGTATCAAAATTTGAGATCTATTAAAATAAAACAATAATTGAAATTAGCGATGTTTTATTTGATTTGGAATTGTCTCATTTTGCAGTTATTTTATTATTTTAATAGCAAAAAGACGAATCTAACTCATTTTAAAATCTAACGATTTTAACAAATCCAATGGCTTTCTAACTCCAAGGCAGAATAGTCTTAAAAAGTGGTAAATTCTATGACGAAAGTCTCTCTAAAATGATTGCGTGGAAGTCTGTACGAAGTTCAAATAAAATCATATAAAAAAATCGTTATCTCTGCGTCTATACATTACCTGCCACATGAGAAAATCACTGATACGACTCTCGCCGGACGTTCGAAAAAGCAAGTCTGGTGAAGGAGATTTCCTTGTGTACATGCATTCATCAAGAAGACGTTCATTAATATCATCGGCATTTAGTGTGTTAGCACCATGAAGCAATACTGCTTCCACAGCTTGCGTTATCTCATCGTGTGACGTGTAAGATAGTGCAATGTTGAGAAATAGTTTGTCATTTTTCTCCGTACAAAGTATAGCTCTAGCAATAACTTGTTGCAATTCTATGGGCAATAAACCGATGTTCCCAATGACGCGTATTCTCACTCCATGTTGCTGCAGCTTATCTTTTTCCATAAGCAATTTTTCAAACTTCTCTTTGGCCAAACCAAGAAGACCATTTACTTCATCTTCAGTTCGCTTGAAGTTTTCAATACTAAAAGCAAAAGTTGTTACCTCCTGGATTCCAGCATCCAGACACCACCGCAGGCACTCTGCCAATTTTTCAAATCCCTTCGAATGACCGTCAATTTTAGGAATATGTTCCGATTTGGCGAATCGCCGGTTACCATCCATTATGAAGGCTATATGCCGCGGCACACGCCCACAACGGATGATTTTCATTGCAAATGTTTCGTACCATCGGTACTGGTATTCTGATATCCAAGACATACTTTCTTAATTAATTGAACTTTAATTCTTTCGCATGAACTATAATGAACTTTGGCAAAAATTGATACTGTCCGGGTGTTTTTTTTTTATGTTTTCAGCCTTAATCATATAAATGCATTATTGATGGTTCGATGATTCCGATACAAAATTCTGGATTTAATTTTCTTTCACCACATTTTCATTAATCAGATATCACTTCTGTGGAAATTTAACTATTCTTTTAAAAAAAATAATTTTTTTTGTAGTCTTGTGACTGAGCAAACCAAAAAGTAAATACCCATACGCCAAAGCGAAACCAATCAAACCAAAAACTATTTGACTTCCAAAAGTCAACAGACAAGTCAAGATGGTTTGCGGCACCTCATTTGGTTACCCCAAGAAATAGTTGAGTACATGAACGTTGCCCGGGTTGAAAATGCAATCGAGTTGAATGACGGTTGGAATGTTGATCCGGGTTTAATAACATATGAGTTGAGAGATCGACATGAAGTTGAGCTGAAAATGTGTTAAAGGTCCAAACATGAAGGCTCTCCCAGACCGACGTGGTTCTGTTACAGCGACGACGATTACAATAGATGCGTTTTTTTGCAATTCCATATAGAGTCGTACGACGTTGGGATTTATGTACCACGTCCAAATAAACAATCATTTTTACAATTGAGATAATGAAGGATAATGAAAGAACAGAAGGGTCAAAAGTCAAATATAATTTTAAAACTACATGAATATAAACAATTGTTGCAGTCACAAATAAATATTTATTTTATAATTGACAACTACACGTTGTTGTTACTGTTGTTTCGTCGTCACGACTAATTCGCATCGGTTTCGCATTAGTTGGAGGAAGCCTTAATACATTTCTCTCAATATTCCTTATGTTTGCTCTATTTTTAGGTATTTGTTAATACTTTTTCTTCACAATAATTAAGAACAACCACTGTAACTACTGGAAAACCTGAGAAGCCAATAGCAATGTGTTGTTATTGTTGTTTTATCGTCACATCCTTATGTTTCCCATCGGTTTGGGAAAGCTTAAACACACTTGTCAGTAAGATCCATATCATTTTGTTTTAATAGGAAGATCTAGATCCAGATCCATATAGATCTGTAGATGATAAGACGGACCTATATGCTTAACCAAAATGTGACGTGACGATATTCTTTTTTTTGTATTTCCTTTTGAATTCTACTCAAATGTCTGACCACATTATTTCGCGCTTGTGAAGTCATTGAAGAGGAACTAGATTACAATTTGAGTTTAGTTCGTGAACGGCGTACTGCCAGGCTAAAAATCTTCGCTTAAATTTATCTTTTGTGAAGATTTGTATGAAAGCATTGTATTATGAAATCTATATTACTCCCACTTGTTTATAAACAGAAACAAGAACCAAAAAATTAGTTAGGTTTGTGATGGCTTGGGGGCCGACGTGTGGAACGTGCTGATGTGAGTACTATGCAAATTTATATAATCTAAGAAAGACAAATTTTACCACGTTCTTCGTAAGGTCTTACTAAAGACTGGACCACACTAGTCTCTCGTGTGGTGTGTCGATATCAATGTCTTGATATCATTTCATTTTATTTCAATGATGTGTTGAGATGTCGATGAAATGCTCTAAAATTACATCGACACAACACTCTAAAGTAGTATGTTTCAGCTTTAAATATTCACCCACCGTAAGATGTTTTGGCGAATTCTAAAAAAATACGACCTTGTTACTAAATTCTTTTATATCTTAAGTGAATAAAATCAAAGAAAAAAATATGTAAAAAAAAATCTAAAAAAATATTCCAAGTAGCCACACAATCAACAAAAATATTTCAAACATAAAACTTCGTTTAATTGTCTGAACACATTCATTTTCAACCAAAGTTTCAGCACCTCAGATATATTGATTTACCAAAACAGTTTTACAGCCACTGCGTGAGGTTGTACAAAAAAAAAAACAACGAATACCATCAAAAAGAGAAAGAAACGAAAAGCAATGGCTGACGACGGACTCCGTCGATTAGTTTTTGTGTTATGTGAAAGAGCAAAAATCTTCAATTTATCTTATTAAAATCGGATAAATTCCGATTAATTAAATGTATTCAATTATAATTCCATTATAGCCCTAACTAACAAAATGGATAATAAACAATTATCAAATGAAAATGTTGTGGTTCCAGGTAAACACAAAATGCAAATCAAACCTAAAATGAAAAAAAAAGTAGCAAAGAAAAACCCGTTGGAAATTTTTTTCTCCAACTTTGTGCTACTATTTTGTCTTGAAATCGAATTAAAAATAGTGAATTGTGATTGTTAAATAATAGTGTGTTGTTTTCCTTGCAGAATTATACTTTCTGATATCCAAATTTCTCGCAGCTGGACCCCTTAAGGAAACTGCAAAGGTTAGTTGTTCGCCTCCATTGTCATTGTTGCCCCGCGAAATCGAATCAATTTTCTTCTCGTTTTTATTTTTTTTTTCGATTTTTTCTCTTGCGAAATGTGAACCTAACAAATATGTTTTTATTTCTTGGTTTTGTAGGTCCTCGTCAAGGAACTCGAACAAAAAAAGGTGAGTCTTAATTTTTTATCTGTAATGTCTTAGAAAAGTCTGGGAGTTTGTTTGTTTAGCTCCCAGATTTGTTGTATGAAAGGTTGCGCTTGAGGAACTTGCAATCCCGGGACTGAATTTTACGTCTTTTTTTTTTTCTTTATTTTTGTTCCATACCGGACGTCTACTTGTTTCAAAGTCTAAAACTATACTAAAAATTGAATCGAATATTCTGTTATGGTTTAGCACGTGCTTTCGGACTCTTTTTCCCGATTTTTTAAAAGTTTGTACGAAAAAACAAGAATTAAGTCAACCCCGAGCTGCATGTTCTCTCCCAAAATAGCAAAGGGATCCTCCGCAAGGTCACTTGCGCGCGGATCCACTGTTGTCCTTTACCCTGGAAGGCTCATTGTGCCTCCGGATTTAATTGTTGCATAGGATTCATTGTTATTGTTGCACCGCTGACGACTTTAAGTTTATAATTTATATGACCCAATCATCACATCAGTCCAACAATAAACACAATGTTTCTACCTCCTCTCTTTCTTTCCCATAGGTTCTACCGCGACGCACCGACTGGCTGGGCAATGAACATGACCAATCCTTTGATGAGTTGGTAAGTAAGAATATTGCTCTTGTTGTTATTCCATTTAAAATTATTATCAAATGTAAATAAACAATAGTGATTTCTGTTTTTGGACTTTTGGTCATAATCAGGCAAATTTAGGTTCAGCAAATGGTAGAAGTTCTTTGTCGCTTTATGGTAATTAGCTGTCTCGTATATGGGAGTCTTAGAACGAGCCTGAAAGGTTTTTCTTGACAAAAACATTGAACGTAGTTAATAAATGCACAATTTTAATTAATCTAAATGCCCTCTCGCATGACCATCACATGCACCACCCCCACTTAGAGTTACATTTCCTCTCCCACTCGAGAGGTGGGAATTGAGTTATGTGGCGAAATTTATAAAAAAAACATACTGGTTCGAATTTATTCATTTTGGAATCAATGTTTATGTTGTTTTTTTTTATAAATTTGTAATTATTAGAAAAGGATTTGCAAGGGATTATGTAATAAATATTTTTTTCTCGATATTTATTACGCCGTCGTTGTTGATACGACGCCATATTGGCTTTGGGTTAGTGGGGTGTTTGGTGTGTATCATTTTATTGCTATTTTTTTTTAATGCAGGATAAATAAAATAAATTTAATCTATTTACCTAATTGTTTTCTAATTTATATCAAAACAATAGATTTTAATTGTTTACATTTTAAAAGCTTTATGAATGCATTATTTTTTTCAATAAAATTTTTATTTCATTTTTATAATATTTGGCGTGGATAATTCTGAATTGAGCAAAAATAATTGAAGAAATGTTATATTTTATTGGTTTGGTTGTTTTTAATTTTTTTTTTGTAAAAATCATATTTCATTTGGTTAATTTTATTAGGGTAGCCATTTTTACATTCTGTGTATAGGAGATAAGTAGAGTAAGAGAGATGGGTCTATAATAAAATATTGTGAATGTGAATATTACTTTCCCTTTCTGGTTGAAGTTTTTTTTTTTGCAACACAGATTGTCAAACTAAATAATCTTTAAGGCGAAAGTACACAAGGAATACAAGTACATTCCGTTTCATTGGATTATAGACAGACTACTTTTATTATTTTTTGTATAAAAACTTTTTTTCCCGATAGATACGGTATTGCCGGAGTTGTAATATTGTTGTTTTATCGATATTTCGTAGGGAATATGAAAAGAAAATGGAGGACCAAGACAAAAAGAAAATTATGATTTATTTTTTATTATTATTTATACCAACTTTCAAGTAAGATTCGTAATTATGTATTAACTTTTCTTTTCTCCGAATGTTTCATATCTGGGCAAATTCTTAAACGCAAAACTTGCGCAAATTATGCTAAGCAAACAATTCCAAAATGCAAACGTAAACATCCCTGCTAAGCAGATTGTCCCTAAATGCAGTAGATTTTATTTTCATGCGCAAATGCAAATGTATTTCGGCAAATGTCAAAAATGTCTTGCGCACTTCACTTGCTTTGCCTTTTAAGCTGCATTCTTCATTTGCTTTGCATGTGGTTTGCTTTGCAAATGTTGCGTTTAAGAATTTGCCCTCTGAGTTGAAAAATTGACAATTTTTTCCCCGAAGTCGTATATTGTTCTTTTTTTTTTGTACAACACCATGTGCTATTGCTTATAATAAAAACAAAAAACTATATAAATATTAATAAAAGGTGCATTTATTCAAAGGCGTAAGCAACGTATTGTTGTCTCGTTGTGAGCAGTGAATGTTTCGCTTCTGTTTGGGAAAGCTACTACTATACTACTTATACGATTTTTAAGATAACTTTGCATGAATAATGTGCCATTCATATGATCTGCGATTTGCGAATGATCGCATGATTTGACATTTTATTTAAACGTAGGCAAATAACTTTTTTTTTAGGCTAAATTCGTGCAAATAATGTATGGCCACTTGGCCAGCTTTCTGGAATGCGTCTTGTTTTTGTGGACTGCGTGCAAAATCACATTTGACAGTTGTTGGTCGATTAGAGGATATTAAAATTAATCTTTTTTTAATTTAAACTAATTTCACGACATATTTTCTATTTAAATTCGTAAAAAATGATGACGATTTCAATTTTGAGATAATATTAAGTTAGGTTTTGTTTGCGAAACTATGACCATTGAGAAAATTAAGGCGAGACTCTCCTTGAAATTCTTTCACGCAAAAACAGGCAAGCCATTCGGGCTATAAAAAAGTAGGGATATGAAAGTCTAAATTTAAAAACGAGAAAGTAAAAATAGATCGAAAAATGGGGGTAACCTTACAAAAGTTTGGGTAGATCAAAATATAAAATTTAGTCCAGTAGTTGTTTTAAAACGTATTTAATTGCTATGAATAAGAAAATTGTCAATCAGAAGAACATAATATAATTTGGAATGACCAGAACGCTGTGCATGTATTTAGGTGAAAGACTCTTCTCAAAGAATTTCTTTTAAAATAATTTCAAAAACACATATTCCCTGTGATAGCATTTATTTCGTTTTAAACATCTAAAATCGTCATGGTAAAGCTGTGCTAATGGATTAAAGCATTTAATTTTGAAAATATAATAAACATCTATCCAGTTCTGTCTTTCATTTTCATTCGAAATGAAATCGATATCTTTTGAAATTAGATTGATTTCAATTTCGAGTTAAAGTGCAATGTAGAATCTAGCGGATGTCGCCGGATGAACAAGAACATTATTTTTTTTTTAAGATTTTATTTGCATAAAACAATCAAATTGAGAATTTGTACCTTACACTCCACTATAAGTGGATAACATATTTATCTAGTTGGATACAAGGATTTCTCACTAGAAAACATTAAATTTCATCTTCTTCTATAATATAATTCATTAATTTTGGAGATTTTATACTGTTTTTGTCATTTTATCTATCGGTAAACAACAAACCTTAATATCTTGAGCTTATATTAATATTATAAAATTTATATATTATTTAAAATGTAATAAATCTAAACAAAAATTCCATAGTGTGAATTATTTTAAAGGACAAATTCTAAATTATTTATTAAAAACAAAAATACTTAATTAATCTAGGAAAGTAAGTATTCTCATATTGGAGCCAATCACTTGCTGGAAATATGTGCCCGCATTGGACCTATACTTGACAATGAACTTACACCAGCGGTTCCTGGTATTGTGTCTCTGCTTGGCAGCGGACGTCAAAGTTTGATGAGGACAAAGGAAAGCATCTACAAACCAAGGTCTTTGCTAGATTATTGCTCTAGAGTACATGGAGTATCTTTGCCCGATTCTGCTGTGACTAAACCAATTCATAATATAGGTAAAGTTTTTTTTTTTTGTTGGATACTTTTATAAATAATATAATTACTAACATAAATGTTGTATTTATACAGGAAAAGTTCTAATTGGCCGTGAATATGGTGGACCAGTTCGAAGAAAACTTGTTATTCCAACAAGTTTATATGGTAAAACACGACTTTTGCGTCGGACTGTTGGACACTTGTCATCTGTTTATTGTGTTCTTTTTGATCGAACTGGCCAATATATAATAACCGTAATTATACAAAATAAGAAATTGAAATTAATTTGTTTTTTTATTTATGTACATATATGACATTCTTGTAGGGTGCTGATGATCTTCTCATTAAAATATGGAGCGCAATAGATGGTCGACTTCTAGCTACTCTCCGTGGAGCTTCAGCTGAAATAACTGACATTGCTATCAACTTAGATAACACAATGTTAGCAGCTGGCTCCCTTGATCGTATTCTGCGTGTATGGGATCTTCAAACTACTTCCCCCATTGCAGTACTTTCTGGGCACACGGGCATGATAACATCGGTTAATTTTTGTCCTTCACCTCGAGGTGATTTAAAATACTTAGTGACAACCAGCACAGATGGCTCAATTGCATTTTGGCAATATACAACTCCGCGGGCTGGAAAGACAATATTTGCTCCCAAGCCAATACAATACCATGAGAAACTGCGTCCCGGTCAAGCTCAAATGATGTGTACCTCATTCTCACCAGGAGGAATGTTTCTGGCCGCTGGATCTGCAGATCATCATGCTAGAGTTTATATTATGTCCGAAGATGGGCCGAAAAGAATACTTGAAACTGAAGCATACACTGATGCTGTTGACTCAGTGCAGTGGGCTCACCGGGGACTTAAATTTATATCAGGAAGTAAAGATGGAACTGCACACGTTTGGACTTTTGAATCTCAGCAATGGAAAAGTTTAAAATTAAATATGACTGAACGTTTACCAACGTAAGCTTTAAAATAAACTATATTTTATGTTCTATATTCAATATATCTGTACAGATGCCCAGAACCAGAAGAGGGTAAAAAGTTAAAGGTGACAATGGTTGCTTGGGATTTTTCTGATAAATACGTTATAACGGCTGTCAATGATTTCACTGTAAGTATTATATTTTTTAATTTATATCCCCCTTCTAGTAGGTTCTTTTTCCAGATCAAAATTTGGCATGCAAAAACAGGAAAGCTCCATTGCGTTCTGCGTGGTCATAAAGACGAATTGTACGTTTTGGAATCAAATCCAAAAGACGAATATGTTTTGCTGTCCGCTGGTCATGATGGTCAAGTTTTCCTTTGGGACATAGAACAAGGAATTTCCGTTGCACATTTCGTAAACAATATCGACGGACAAGGTCATGGTGGTGTTTTCGACGCCAAATGGTCTCCGGATGGAACAATGATTGCGGCTACAGATTCCCATGGACATATACTCATTTTTGGATTAGGAATTGGTCCGGACAGATTTAAAAATGTAAAATTTATTTATTTTTATTGCACCGAAATTTACTTAATTTGTAATTTGATCTTTTTTTTTTTTAGTTACCAACTGAGCTATTCTTCCACACAGACTATCGACCACTTTTAAGAGACACACAACATTATGTAGTTGATGAGCAAACACAAATTATGCCTCATCTAATGCCGCCGCCATTTTTAGTTGATGTCGATGGGAATCCTCATCCACCAGCCTATCAAAGACTTGTGCCAGGAAGAGAAAACTGTCCCACTGAGCAATTGGTACCGAACATAACAATGGGCATGGAAGGAGTTGAAATTGATGATAATGGTGGTTATTCACATATCGATCGCCTTATTGAAGCTTTAGCAAACCGACAAGGAGCAGATCCAGTTCCAGATTCAAATAATGAACGCAATCGAAATAACAGTTTTAATAATGGAAGTGGAAATTCTCCACGAGGAGCTGGTGGTTCAATAGGGCGGGCTTTGCTAGCTGCACGGCGCACTGGAGATGTTGAAGGAGTACGCCAAAGTAGTGGAAATTGGCAAAGAGAAACAAACTTCAAGTTCATTCGTCGTATATATGTGCGCCCAATGAAATATTCACAAACTCAAAATCTTAGACAAACAGTTTATGCAGCAGGTCAATATGAAATGGATCAATATAAACGAGAAATGCGAAGACGTCCGATTATGATCAATACATTGAATGCAAATACAGCAATGCAAGCATCAAATCGTCAACGAGGAGTTCGAAGTGCACGTCGCGGACCACGTCCTGCGTATAGAACAAGAGCTGTGCGAGGTCAAGAACATGTGGAAGAACCACCTGAAGAGGAAGAAGAAGAAGAGGATAGCAGCAACTCTTCCGGAGACACAAGTTATTCGAATGTAGAGGAAAATCTTAGTGAAGAAGAGGAATCATCAACCACCGACTCAGAGTCATCTGATTACTCTGATTGGGTTGCAGACAAACCAGGGCCAAATTTGGAGCCCCCTAAGCGATCTAAACGCAAACCAATTACAAGAAGCTCTTCTGTTAGCAGTGATGAAGCATCACAGCCAAATACATCGGCTGTTCCATCAAAGATTCGTCGAAAACGCATAGTTATACCAGAAAATTTGACTGAAATTCCAGAAGCTTATAAGCCTCCAGAATGGCTTTCAGAGGTAATACCCCGCAAAACTCCATACTATCCGCAGATGGGAGACGAAGTAGTCTACTTTCGACAAGGACATCAGCGTTACTTGGATGCTGTGCGATCTAAAAAAGCTTATAAGGTAACTCATAGCTCTGAGCCATGGAATTATCGCGAGTTGAGGGAGCACGAATTAGTGCGAGTTATTGGAATAAAATATGAGATTAAACCCCCAAGGCTTTGTTGCCTCAAATTGGCAATGTTAAATGAAGACGGAAACATGTCCGGTATGAGTTTCAAAATTAAATATCACGATATGCCAGATGTTTTGGATTTTCTGGTACTGCGACAGACATTTGATTTAGCAGTACAACGAAATTGGGGAATTGGAGATAGATTTAGGTAAGTGTATTTATTTTATACATTATTTTTTGCATTCAGAGCGTTGTCTATTTTTAAATTTGAAAACAGTTAGACATTGTCTTAGTAGACAAAAATTTTATAAATACGACTGTTTGTTTCTTTTTTTTTGTACAGATGTATGATTGGAGATGGATGGTGGATGGGTCAAATTGAATCACGGCATCTGCTCTCACCTGAATTCCCAAGCTCGTACTTCATGTGTTTTCGAGTGAGATGGGACAATGGAGAATATGAGTACATGAGTCCCTGGGATATGGAACCCATCGATGAGAATCGTTTGCCTGATGAGGTGGGCGGTGCAGTTTCAGTACTACCAGAAGAAATTCGCGCAACACTTTACCAGCCCAAATCAGAAGAATGGCATCGTGGTGACAGGGATGGTTCCTGTCGCAGAATAATTAATGGCTTAGAACAACTTATGCGTTTATCAATTGCTGAACCATTCCTAGCACCCGTCGATCTTAACATATACCCTAATTATGCCTTTTTAATTGAGTACCCAATTGATCTGACAACAATTAAAGCTAGGTTTGAGAATCATTTTTACCGTCGCATCACATCTGCACAATTCGATGTTAGATACCTTGCAACCAATGCCGAAAAATTCAACATGAAGCATACGACTATTGTCCGTCATGCTAGAATTATCACAGATTTATGTCTACGAATTATAAGGTAAAGGGTGACATGAAGTCAAAAACAACTTTTTAAATTTAATTTTTTTTTTTTTGAAGGGAACAAAATGATATCGATGTTGCACCCGTGTATCATCAATTGGTTGACATGTATTTTTCATCAGAATCAGAGAATGATAATAATGATGATGAGCCGGGGCCTTCGACAAGTACAGCAGGTCCATCCAGTTCAGCCCGCAGAAGTAACGGAAACAGTACGAGGTTTGTTTAATTTTTTTTTTTTTTTTTAATTGTATTAAAATAAAAATTCAAAAATTTGAATTTTCTGCATTTAGAATCCTTCGCAATCGTAACGACGATGCTTGGCAAACGAATTGTAGAAAATTACTAGACATGATGTGGGTACGACCAGATTCAACTCCTTTCCGTGAACCCGTTGATACGATGCGGTTTCCAGACTACTTACAAATTATTGATACCCCAATGGATTTACGTACGGTGAAAGAAGACTTACTGGGTGGCAATTATGAGGATCCATTAGATTTTGCAAAAGACGTTCGATTGATATTTCAAAACTCCAAGAACTACAATACAAATAAGAGGTCTCGCGTAAGTAATCTTTTAAAATCAGAAATCCCATTTGCATTGAGTTTTGAGTGTTTGATGTTTAAAAAAATTGTTCTACCTTGGTGTGGAATCAGACATCTTTTGCACTCGGCACATTGCTCGCTTTAATTCATCACGAAAAACAAATTCTTCCTCCCTTTCCAATCATGCTTTCTCTTCCTGTGTCTGTCTGTTGTCGTTGTGTGTATAGGACCAGTCGACGGTAAGATATATTAGTTACTTTTTTTTTTATTTTGGTTTTTCTTAACTAGAATTTTATTCCTTTGTTATTGTTGAATTTTAAATTTTTGATTAGTTTTTCTTTCGTGATTAAAATTTATGTGAAGAAATATTGATAAACCATGTTTAATAAAACTAGGTATTTGTTGCAAGGTGTATTCTTAATTGTTATATAAACTTATCTCAAAATTGTTAAACGGTTGTTGTTGATTGTTGCTATTTTTATATCTATGAAGGGTCTCTGCTACGACAATTTTCTTTGTCTTGAACAATGGATTCGGTTTTTCTTACGGTGGTATTCCATATCGCATCAAACCTGCTTCGCTCTATGTCCTAAAACCGAAAAGTCAATGCATTTTATTTATTTTCTGTAGCATTAGTAATAAGTGTTTTATACATAACTTTTCTTAGACCAAATCCAAAATTTGTATTTCGTTAGCATAAATAAAGCAAACATATTTGTTATCTAGGCTGAACCCACGCCAATTAAACAAAAACGCCCTGTCCACACCAATTGTTTTTTAAATTGTTATTTTTGGCTTTGCAAGTACCACTTTTGATGTTTTACCTAGCCAAGCTTATTTTGCAAGAAATTACTTACAAAATAATGGCTTGTTCCAAGTGGTTAAGCCATTTCAGTGTGAGATCGTACTACGCTTCTGTTTTACCCTTTCCTCAGGAGCCAAAGTTGCTGAATCTTATTTAGACCATTAACAAAAGCAACCTCTTTTACACCTTTGAACAATTAACCCCTTTTTTTATAAACATTTATTACTTCGCAAATTAAAGAATTTTAAATATTATGTTAATTGCAAAATCTACAACATTGTCTTTCTGTTAACAACAAGCTCAAAATATTGCAAATACTTCAAGATAAAAAAATTCTGGGTTAGGTTTCCAACATTTTGTAACAAACGAAGTTGTAAGTTCTATAAGTAAGGAAGTTAAAAGAAAATTCCGATCAATTTTCTAACATTTGCTTTGTTACTTGCACATGGTTTCACAAATCTTCTATTCTGAATCGCTTTGTTCTTGTTGCTTCCTGAAAATCAAAACTAAACGCACAATAAAAAAAAAAAAAAAATTTCAACAAAGAAAACTTTTCGATACTTTTTCATTAAAATGGATTGAAATATAGTTTCATATTAAATTGATGTGCCACTTGCGACTATAGGAAGCAAGGATGATAGCGACTATCAGGCAACATTGAATTAATAAAAAATCGACCTCGAGATATTTATCAGATTTCAGATAACGATGGCAGAAAACGGGAAAAAATTAAATTGCGCAATTCTGCCTGGCATTCGGTCTGCTTGTCTGTATCTACAGCCTTAGCTACTGAAGCGATTTGCTTCAAACGATTTTTTTCAAAAGACGATTGATTTAAGCGTATTCTTTAAATTTTGGATTTTATCTGCAGTTAGAACACCTTTCAGAGTCGAGCAACCATATATTTTCATTACATATATTATTTGGGATCAAACCCCCGAAAAAACTGATATCCACGCCGACATCTAATTCTCCTAGCCTATAATTATTTTCTTGTTTTTTAATTTTTTTTTTACTCTAAAATACTTTAACAAGAGCAAGTTTGTGCGATCCAGTCTCGCATTTTATTTTATGTTTTAGAATAAAAATCAAGTAAAACAATTTTCTTTTTCGGAAAAAGAACAGGCGGTGTCGACACATACATACAGACAGACGGGAACATTTTAAATTCATATTTCATTCGAATTACTAATAAATTGAACCGAAATGCCATAGAATAAATATAAATTTAAAATTTTCAGTCATTCAATAATTATTTGAATTGCTAATATTCTACAAACATTAACGTTTTCTGAATAATTTTCGAAACCAAATATTTTGGATCATAATACTGTCAAAAAAAAAAACGAACTCTTGAATCTACACCTTTTACAGTGTTGAACACTAGAAAATCTCCTTTCTTTGCTTTTATTTCCTGAGAACCTCAGAAAAAACGATAGGCACTTTAAAAAAAAAAATGTTGGTCATGTAGTTTTCCATCTTAACCTAAACCAAGCTTTTGTTAAATTATTTAATTATATTTTTTTTTTTCAATGTGCCCAACAATAATCATCATTGCTAAATATTCAATTTATATTTTCTTGTATAGTTTTCAAAAATATTAATATGAAATAATTTAAATGATCATAACGTTTATTTTTGTTTTGCAGATTTATTCAATGACACTTCGTCTGAGTGCTCTCTTCGAATCACACATAAAACCAGTTATATCAAGTTGGAAGGCAGTTCGACGACGTATGAACAAATCACTAAATAAACGCACGCCCCCTGATCGAAGTCGTAATCGATCTGGTCCGTCACGTCGAGCAAAAACAACAAATGGACGAACAAATAATCGTCACCACAGTTCTGATGATGAGGACGCTGATGAAGGAGGAACAACGCAGCGGCACAGTTCTACAGCAAATGGTGCACAACATCGCAGCAGCAATCGGAACAGATTACCAAGAAATGCTTCTGGTTCCCATGCAACGACAGCGTTTAGTTCGAATAGAGTCACATCGTCCAACCAAACCGAATCACTGCCAGGCCCAAGTGGTCATAATTTACGTCGAAACGCATCTCGCCCAAATAGCCAAGATGTTGACGGGCATAGCTCAGATGAATCCAGCTCAATGTCTACTGGTTCATCGTCGTCAGATGATGATACCGATAGTCATGATCATAATCAGGGGGGAGAAAGCAAACTACGAACACCGAAAAAAGGTGGTAGTGCTGGTGGGTCTGGAGCTTGCAGTCGTAATAGAGGAAACGATTCCGAGGACAGCTATAAACCGAATGAAAGACGTTCGAGTACTAAAAGAAAAGGACCGAAGCAGAAACGAGAAGCTAAAGTTCGCCGAAGAATTGTTTCAGACGACGATGATGATGATGGTGATGTTGGAAAGAGCCGTGGAAGAAATAAAACGACAAAACAAACAGAAGCTAGTGGTACCAGCCCGAATAAAAGAAGCCATCGTAGAAAGGTCACAACATCAGAAGAAAACGATGATCAAAACTCTGCTGATGCACAAGAGCCATCTAGGTCGACACAACAGCAGCAAACACCAAAGAAAAAAACAGGTCGACCTATAAGATTATCACAACAACAACCTTCAACATCGGCAGCAGCAATAGCTGCGGTTTCTGTTTCAGTTGAAAATGAAAGTCCTCCAAGAGCTACTCGAATAAGTAACCGCCGGTCAGCGGCTGAAACAGATCACAGCTATCATCTACCAGTTCGAAATGTTCGCAATGCAGTTGTAGATTCAGAGACTGATCAAGAAGTGGCACGGCCAACGAGGCAAAGTGCAAGAAGAGCACTTATGGAATGGGCACGTGGCAGCGCTGAAGAAGATGAAGAAATCGATGTCGAACATGGAGGAGAGGTACAAAATTTCACATTTAAATTATGTTTTGTTTTTAAATTTACCTAATTGTTCGTTTTTCGCTTTTGTATAGAATATTCCTGCAAGATCGCGTGTTAGTTCTCGCGTCATAAAGAAAACTTCGGACTCTAGCCAAGATGCAAGTAGTGTTATTACAAACGGAGGAACTTTAAACATACCTTCAACAAGTCGTGCAGCAGTTGCGACAACTACCCGCCAGTTAAGAACAAATCGCAACACAAATGTGGTTTCGGAAGATGATGACGATGAAAGTGATAATGAACCACTTGCGTCAAGCCAAAATAGTCAAAGACAGCGGTTAGGTAAGGACATATTTTTTTTTGAACATCAACACTCAGTTATGTACATATATTTCAAATATAATTTTTTTCAGATGATATTCATGACAGGCCTTACACCAGAAACTCGAGACAAACTACAACAACCCTCCGCAGCACTCGTTCCCACACTACAAACCAGGATGCAATACCATCTTCCTCATCATCAAATCTTTCGCGTTCTACTGCCAGCATTTCACACCAGGTACAAATTGATCATAACTACGGTGAGCCTGGCCCTTCAACAAATCGTAACACTCGGCGAGTACTTTCCCGCCATCAGCGAAATGCTGATGAACTTGATCTTATAGAGGATCCACTCGAAATGTCAAACATAATTGGAAATGTTTCATCGCGTTTAAGAATGCGCAATAATGTGAATAGCACAACGCCCCAAGACCTGCCAACAACTGTAGTCGTAGCCCCTAGACGTGGAAGGCCGCGGTACAGTCAAGAAACAAGTGCAACTGAACAAGACGTTGAAGAAGAAGAAGAAACAGCAGATGTAGAAGAGAACGACTCGGGGGGCTCTGATGAGGGCACTGATGGCGGTTCTAAAGATTCTGACTCTGATGATAACCAACCACTCACGTCTTTTGTTCCAACGCGAAGTAATCGACCACCAAACCGACGCCCAGTAGCAGCAGTAGCGAGTAATAGTAGAAATATCCGCCATATACGACAGCGTAGAAAACGAAATCTTAATTCTGATGATGACGATGATGATCCTGCCTTTGGTGACGAGGACGATGATGATTATCAGGGCGGATCACAACAGCGGGGATCAAGAAACACTCGCAACCAAAAACGACCCCGCTATAATGAAGAATCTGATGACACTGCTGATAATCGTACGCGAAGAAGAGTTCCGATCCGGCCAACTAATGGAAATTTGGTAGCTGCCCCTGCAGCAGATAGCAACGAAGAACAAACTGATAGCGATAACAATGAGGCTTTAGTGAGCGTTAGTAGTAGAGGTCGAGTGCGTAAAATTTCTGCCAAGGCAAGGGGAATTTTTAGGGACTAGCAATCACCTCCGCGGTCGGCCACAGGTGCCCACCGTTTAGTTGCACATTCATCTGCTGTTAGTGATTCCGCTGACAGCAATAACAGTGCAAGTGCAAGGAATACGTTCTTGCGTTTCTATTGATAAAAAAACAGCACGAACCATTATATTCCACCGATTAATTTTTCTTGGATTTGTTTTAACGTCACATGTTTTCATTTATTTTGTAAAACCATCATTGTCATCATCTGTAGTGATAGATGTTAGCATTTTCATCATCAAAGTTGTTGCTTGTGTATTTCTCCTTGATCTGTTGATGATTTATTCTTAAAAGTATCTTGAATTATTTTTTTTTTTGTAAAATGAAATGTGTAGAAATTAATTTATGTTTATATAAATACAACTTATAATATTTGGCTTTAAGCAAAAAAATGGTATATAAAATTCAATAATTTATTTGTTTAAATTAAAATTGTTTATACCAATACTTAAAAAAAAACTGCTCCTTTTTATCAGAAGTAAGAACTTAACAAACAACAAATAAAATTTTGCGGAGCAAAATATTACTTTGATTACAAAGAAAAAGGTTAAAGTGAAAGAGAATTGTTTTATTTCGTTTTTCGTTTTTCTCTGTGGATATGATAGCCATTTAATAAGTATATTTAATTACCAGTAACATTACTATTGTCATTATAAATATGGTTATGTTATAAACAATAAAAAAATAACTAAATACAAAAAAATCATTTTCTAAGCTAAGAAAATAAAATATTGCAGATTTACTGTTTTATTTTTACTGCACTAATTGCGTAGAAATGTACTTGATTCCAAAAATTGGGCTTAATCGGAAGGCCCCATCGTATGCCGCATTTTTTTATTTTTGGGAATTGATAATAATTTTCGATGGTGTAGAATTACGACAAAAAATTTGATTTTTGAGAGAAGGTTCAAGTATTAAAGGAGTATCGTTTGCATCAACAATATTTTTTACGACTTACATATATGCACGCAGAAAAAGAAGTATGTACAGTACATCAAGGTCGTATATGTAAAAATGTTGCTAGGAATTTGCCATTGAATTTGTTTTAATTATGAAGGGTGCAAAGTTGCATATAACTAAATCACAAAAATAGAATTCGGAGAAATTAAGAGTTAAACCAAATGTACTGTCAGTAACTGGACATGTTTTAACGTTAACTAAGAAGTACTTTGACTTGTTAAACAGCCAAATTTTTTTTTTTTATAATTCATTTTTTTCTTTTATTTATTTTAAAGCTAGACAAATTCATAGAAATAGCCTAATTATCATACTAACTTTCTGGCCCTAACCCTAAGCGGGCACTCTAAATTAATCCGAACTAACTTATAACTAGAGAGATCTCTTTTATTTTTATTTTTACCAAGAGAAAATCACAAAAAAACTTTGCTTTCAGATCATTTTTTATTTAAAATAAATCCAAACTACTTAAAATTACCTAGAGTAAAATTAAATAGAATAAAAAATATGCATTAATATTGAAGGTTTTGAATGAAATAACAACACTTGGGTGAGCTACCACCAGGATTTTATAGGCTGGAGTTATAGCTATTTCACGATTGCCAGGCCGATCAACTGACGCCTCTCATTGGGCGTTGGTCTTTTAATTTTAATTATAAAACTTCTTGCCCAGCGCGGACTTGAACCTAGACCATGCTCGATCTAATCTCTCATTGGGCGTTGGTCTTTTAATTTTAATTATAAAACTTCTTGCCCAGCGCGGACTTGAACCTAGACCATGCTCGATCTAATAGCCATTAGCCTTCGTATCTGAAAAACATAGTACTATCATAATGGAAGTCGAATGGGGTGACATCTAAAAAGTGGGGGCAATCTCTCCTCAATTTTTTTACGAAGAGCTCATGGAGGTTTTAATTGATTTTGTATTGGTTGCAATAATCCAAATAATAGTTTCCTCTTGCTCCTATTACTATTACCTATTGAATTCTAAAAATAAAATTTTGTAGCGCCACTACAAGGGTCGGTACAACATTAAAAATACTCGCCATGATAGTACTATGCTTTTCATTCCATTTTAGATATTTTTTTTTCTAAAAGTGCCTCTACTTCCTAAACGGGACGAGATAAACCCGCCTCCCACAGTAAAAAATGCTTGTTTTGGAATCCTCTTCAAAAAATCGTTACGAAATTTTGTCGCCGAAAGCTATCGTAATATAACAATACAATAATTAGAAAACAACGAGGCAAATGAGATGTTTCTGTTTTTATAGAATAATTTACAATTTTCAAAGCCAACCTTTGTTTATTTACTCTTGCAGCATTATTGAGTTGCATTTTTATTTTTTATTTTTATTATTACGATTCTGAACCCGAGGAGCATATCAAATAATTTGTAGAGGTACCTACATAATGTAATTCGCAAATTTTTACTTACACATCGACCACAAAAATGTGGTCGATAACAAGCGATTGCATAATCTAAGTTTTGCATCGAAATCGGTAATTATAATTCTGATCGTTGATCGCTCACTGTAGATCAAAAATCGAGACGCAGAGGTCATTGTTTCTCCTTATCAATTTTTAATAGAATTACCAACAGAATTTTGTATTAAAGAATTTGGAATTGGATTTATGGAAGAACTGATTCAAAGGGTTTTAAAACATAGAATTTTATAATACAGCAATTTGGAAACCGATTTTTTGTATTTCCTTGAGCCAATCGTCATAATGGTGAAAAAAGTGAAGAGCGAGGACAACGAAGAAGTTTAAATTGTACTATAAACCTATATTAGTTATATGGTTCTAGACCTGGTTCGTTCGAAAACGCCTTAAGAAATGAGGTTGCGTTTCCTACATATGTACAGTGGTGGCAATAGAAATAGCACACCTATTTGTAATTTTGTATCTTTTATTAAATTTGAATATAAGGAACAATAAGACCGTGTTTCGTGTTCGTGTCATTCACGACTAAAAAATAGCTTGTGAAATTAGTTATGCAACATTTAATTTGCTGGTTTAACTAACTCCGTTTTAACGCAGTGGTAGAGTTAAAACAGGGTTAGTTAAAATTGAAACTTCAACGGTTCCTTTTGTTTAAATTTAATAAGAGGGATTTATGTGGCCACCACGGTATATAAGTAACGGAAACCACCTAGAAAATTTTTAAAATACATATACAAATGGGTACTTCATAATTTATGTATTATTTATTTAAAGTTAAAAATAATTTAATAAACCACTACATTTAAACCTTAAATATTAAACAATGGCATTTCTAAAATTTAAAACTTCTTACAACGTTTTCGTCATAATCTTCTATATCATCATCGCCTTGATCTATATCCACGTCAGTCGGCTTTAGTGGGTATCCTTCTTCAGGCTTCACTATTTTAACACCTTTCATTCCCAGCTGAATACAGTCATAAGATCTTAAAAAAAAAAATTGTCAACACTGATCATCATCATCATCATCTATGGTATTACCTTTCAAAAAGCTCATATCCCTGAAAATATCCAGCTAAGTCCATGCATACGTGCATATTACGACCAAAAAAGTAGACATCGTAAAATTTAATACAAGCTCTAACAAAGCCAAATCTTGGTGGACGAACACAAAAAGGAGGTGGGTTTTTGCCCGATACACTTCGCTGAAATAAAACACGATTATTCAGTTTCATACGAAGATCAAAGGCAAAGTCTTCCGGTTTGTAGACGACTTCCATGCATCCGTTTAGACCGACTAGTGAAAGTAATGCTACGTAAAGAGAAGAGATTTTTTTTTAAATAGAAGGCATTCGTTTTATTAATAATTTAATTTTGTATTTTACATGTGCAACATTTGCAAACGCCCTTATCACATGAGCATGGTATTCGGCTACCTAGTTGGCTTAAGGGATTTGTAGATGGAGGTGTTGTGACCGCTTGTCTGGGCTCCTCCTCTGCGTAAAGTTTGTTAAGATAGGAATTTAACGTTGCTAGTTCTTGTGTTGCTTCGTAGGCAATGTCGACTCCTGTAGGAAAACGATGTAAAAAATAAATAGAAACGACTTTATTTGCAATATAATGATTGTCTTCGTAATTCTCTCCGTCCTTCACTTTTCTCCTTTTTTAAGAATATTTGCTTAAATGAAACTAAAATTATTTCTAGAGCCATGTCGTTTTGCGTTATGGAATAATAATTTGGCGATCCTAATGTTTCTTCCTGTATTTTGATTTGGCTATTAAAGGGCAAAAATCTTTAATAATCCCCACACAACTATCACAAAATCCTTACTGATGGCAGTGTATATGAAATTTTCCACCGAGATCCATTGTGATATTTTTTTTTTTTGGTTTCAGATTGCACTAGAGTTTGTGATAGGGCTGAATAAACTTGTTTTTTATCTCACTATGATAATAAAGTGAATGAAGATTGAAGCTTTTTTTCATATTATGTAGAGTCGCCTTAATAATTAAATTGTGTCACTGTGAATACCTATGTAGATATATACATACATGTTTTTGAAAAAAAAACTATTTTTTATGTTTTAACGCTTCAACGATTTTTCACCCAGAATGAGTTCGACCATTTTTAGAAATTTGATGAAACGTTTCAAAGATAAGTAGTGTCCGTACTTTTCAAAATTATACATTTTTATGTTCATGCTACAAAATCATGTGTAGATTTTTGTCTTCGATCTAAAAATAACACGTTTTTAAAGCTTTGGAGATCGTTTTAGGCTTCATTTAAATGTTGTTCTCTTCAAAGTTAATGTTTTAATGTTATCGAATAATAAAGGTATAAATTCGAAAAAGCTGTTTTCTACTACTATGGAGAGACAAATGAAAAGATTTAAATATTCGCCTTTAAAATTACAAAATCGTTGGAAATTTTTTTTCTTATCTTTTGATTCAGCTCATATCTGTCACTTTCAGTAGAGAGTCCCCCATCGATAGACCATCGATTTCCCCTAGAGGAGAAATTCAATTTTTTTTAAGCTCCAAAAATAACGGTCTCATAATCGTTAAGACAAAATATAATTATCTCGAAAACGGCTCTATTGAATTTTTATGACATTTTTATTTTTATTTTTATTTATTTGATCCAAAATAATTTTTCAAAAAACCGTTATTAGCGGTTCCTGTCTTAGAACCGGGTTTTTGGATTTCATTTTTCTCATAAATGGCTTATAAAAATTATCAAATATGAATATTTTGTTCTTAAAGTTTTTTTGTGGTGTAGGTATATTATAAAAAAAAAACTAAATACATACTTATGTACATAGCACTATAACAATTTTTGAATTCGTTTTCTTCAAATTTTTTTATTTTTATGATACATAAGATGGCATCTTTAGTTTTGAGCTCGAACTTGTTTTTTTTTTTTAGCTTAGTTTAACAATTCAAGTAATGTATTTTATAGTTTTTCATATTTTCCTTATTTTTTTGTTTATTCTGAAATACTTAACTGCAGGAGCAAATTCGTGTGATTTTGTTACTCATTTACATGTTTTAAATCTTAAAATTTTCCATAACACTTGGATCAAGTTGGTGCGATATTCAGCAGTGCATTTTAATTTGCATAACAACAAACAGACCAAAGCTTAAAACAATTTTCTAATCATTAAATTAATGAAACTATATAAAACAAATATTTTAACGAAATAAACGATTTTATTGAATTATGTTATTCCCAATAATAAAAATATATTTGTTAAACATTTCTCGCGCAGCCCTTTTCAGTTTACCTTAATTGCACAATTTTTTTTATAATGCCAAAGACCATCCACTTATAACTGATATTATGGAACCGCGATTTAGTCTTCGCCAACTACTAATTTGAAGATATTATACCTAGTTATAAAATTTGGCTTAATTACCATTTTCAGAATTGGCCAAAATTATTTGACCGAACAAAAACATCGTTGACAATATAATCCATGGTAATACAGTCATTATTTATTACTTTTTTTAAACTTTGATGTTAATGTTATAACTTAATACATATGGCACAAAATAAATTATACGTCTGATGCGTAAAATATATAAACCAAAACTGAACATGCATCCAAGGTGATGTGTTTTTTTTTTTTGTTTTGTTTTAGAAATTCACTTACCAACTTTCTTTTACATGAGACATCGCAGCAAAATGAATTTCTGAATATAACACAAAACGACCGTGGCCTTGTGATACCACAACCAGTTGATATACCAACTTCTTAAAATGCGGACGGCTTTGGGCAATGGGATCAATTTGTCGGCCACAAGATTGTTGATGTCACAAAATCTATCTGCGGGTACTCTCACTTTTAATAGTAGGCTAATTATAAGTGAAGTGCGAGATGTTTAACTTCATCAAGATGTATAATACAATTTTGTTGTTAAAGAGGAATTAGTGTTGCTGGATGGATTGGACAAAGATCACACTCAATGATATGATGTCGAAGAAAGCGATTAGTTTTTTTTTTTTTTTTGTTAACCTTATCACTTTTTGTGTAACTTGTAAATAAATTAAGTTGTCTGTACACAAATAGTTTGAGTAAATAATTTTTTTTAACATCACAGGCTAATTTAATTAATTAGGCCATTGATGAAATGCATTAATTCACTTGATGTCTATACAGAAAAATGTAGGGATAAAGTCCCAAGAATTGGATGGGTATACTCGTAATTCGATGAATGAATGTTCATGTCTTTCGTTAGTTTATCAGCTTAAGTCCAAATGTAATTAAAATATTTGCAACACCAATCACCAATTTTATCTATTTTAGTTTTTGCGTAAGAACTATGAACTGACAATGTTACGACTTCTCGAAATTTGGAATATGTCCCATTAAAATCGTTATCGAAAAACAGCTTTTTTTTATCGTACTAACAGGGTGTCCCAGCAATCATAATTTAAACTGAATGTGGTGTAAGGTCAGAGCATGACCTCTCAGAATATAGTAAAGGATCATTCATATCGGGATCTTAAATATCATAATATCAGTTAAATGTTTGCACTATTCCCGCATTAGGTGAAATTATCTCAAAAAGAATCCCATGCTCCGAATCATCCCGAGGCGGTAATTTTAATGATATTGTTTTTCATACTTAATGGCAAAGTCCAAGATTTGCAATGAAATAAAATATTCATCAAAAATGTATTTTTGTGTCTTTTGTTTAGCTTTGCTTTCGAAAAATGAATAACCTTTTACTTCATACCGCTTCACTTTTCGAGTAACGTCTGTTTTTTGAAATTCGGACAAGCCCCTAATTCGAACCAGTTTTTACCTATCGCGTTTATAATTGGTTTATAAATTCTTGTAACAATAGAATTTCAATTCAAAACCAAATTTCTCATGTCTCAATCTGTTCTTTTTTTTTTAAATAAGAGCGATGCAAGTCATAGAATTTTTCAGTGTACTAATTTAAAATTAAAATAAAAAAATTGGCTTGGTCAAAATTTGAGATTGGTTGTTAATATTAAACAATTGACTGACAACAATAAAATATTTTGATCCACAAAGTTTGCATAACTACTAACAAATTGCGAAAATTCCCGAAGGAATAAAGAATACTTGTGAACGCTGGAGCAGTTGAATGTTGAAATAAGGCCTATTAGCCTGTTGTAGTTCTTTAGGTACCATCTTTAGATGCAAGACGGTCATCAGATTCAAAATCTTATATAGACAAGGCCATTCTTAAGACAACAAGAATAGGATCTTCGGCATTGAAATTGTGAAGCAATCGAAGGGATTTTGTAGGGTTTTCTTGTGCCAGTCAGAGGGAACTGATTGACGATTCTTCTTGAGGCATCACCTCTTAAAGATGAAACAATATGTTAACTTCACCAACTTTGGCCTCAAAATTAAGTAATCGAATTGTTTATTAATTACTTTTTTACTCAATAAAATAATGTTTTTGAGTGATAAAAAAATTTACTCAGATCTTTACAAAGTGGATGATCCGCCAAGTGATTCCCGCCATTCGAAATTCGTCGATGGTATTTGCAAAAATTATAACATCTTCCCTTAGGGTGCAACACATGGTATATGTAAATATGTTAATTATAATTCCCAAAATGAACGAATTCTAGAACTTACCGGTAAGACCATGTATGCATAAACTTTTTAAACTGTTTAACTCGATATTTTGCAAAATTCATTAACATGTAAATAATATTATGTAAGATAATAAAATACAAAACGGTAAAAAGTGAAAAAATATTTAGTGAGTAATGAAATGCGTAGTAATAAAATGCGATAAAAATTTCGACGTAAAATTTGCAAAATGATAAATTTGCGAAACCATAACCGAGAGAAACAAAAACTTTTAAAGCTAAATTACAAAACAACTAAATGGAAAATATTTAAGTTGCAAAATTCAAAAAAGGGCAACAAGCATTCCGTCAAACGACAACTACCAATTTTTGGCATTTTTTCTCCAAAGTTTTATTTTATTTACAGTTTTGACATTCGTTTTGCTATTGCTTTTGAATTTCAAGTGTTGTTGAACTTTTTCAATCTGTATCATTAACTACATCATAAATTAAATCTATGGTTAACATTTAAAAAATTGTTTTAATTTAGCAACGAAATACTAAAATATTATTGTATTTTAGGTTCAAAATCCTTTAATTGAAGTTAGCGGAAAGTTCTCCAATTATGCTACGAAACGAAGAATGTATTTTTAAGCTCGAAATTAGTCCCAACTCAAGACTGAATTTTTTGAGTTGTGCGGCTATTAATGACATCACGAAATCACGATATTGTGAATAAAAAATTTATGATTGAATATAAAAATTCTGTGAGAACTACACAAAAATTAAAAAAAAAAAACAGATACACCAGAGTGTATGCTATTTGGGCTATTGCGGACAAAAATGCCCTCCCCTCAAAAATTGGCAACGTGAAAACGGAAAGTGAATGAAGTTTAAAAATTCCCTTGAAATTTGTTGGCATCGGCAGTAAGGTTTTTAAGAGATTCATTGGAATTCAGGGAGATTTAGTCTGGCTATTACGATCACAACAAAATTTCAAAATTCCTGAGGAAACAGAATGCACCTGGAGATTCCCGATAGGTCACATTAATTTTTCTTTTGCAAGGACGAGACATACATAATATTCGTTGAATATTCTATTTTTAACACAAAAATTTATATAAATTTTGGTAAGGTAAATAATAATTTTTCTATATGGGGACATTATATATGTACATAATAATTTTCCGTTAATCTAAGAGGAGCAACATAAAACTTACATCAATGGTATCAGCAAATTAATGCACCCTTGTATTAATACATAATTAACAAAACACCTGTTCCCAAGCCCACACTGACGATATAATGGTATCTATAAATGTAGCAGGGCTCTCATAGTTTTCAGCAGTCATAATGTGTCGTTTCATAAGTATACTAATTTGTTATAGCTTTATTTTATCCTTCTATTGCTACAGTGCTGAAGAATATTTTGAAAATTACTACGATGAAATTGATTCTGACGAAGAATATCCTGCTTCGCGCAATGCCATACGGTGGAATACGCAAAAATGGCCCAACAATATAATTCCATACACCTTTGGCGATAGTTACACTTCCAATCAAAGAGAGACAGTCGAACGAGCACTTGGCTATTTTAACGAAAATACCTGTGTAAGATTTGAAAAGCGAAATGATTCAACGGTAATCAATGGCCAGAGAGTTGTTGTTTACACGACCAGCGGAAAAAGATGCGGCACAAGGGTTGGCTATCAATCTTTGCCAGCGACAGCACATAACGTTTATTTAAGCCCATTGTGTCTGACGATTCCCGGAGCAATACAACATGAGACAATGCATGTCATGGGTATTTTTCATGAGCAATCACGCTTTGATCGCGACGAATTTATTGACATCGATTGGACCAATATTGATGTTAAGAACTATCATAATTTCATTAAAGTTCCCGTGGAGTACGCGAAGCCTTATGATGTTCCCTACGATTACGGTAGCATTATGCATTACTCTGAGTATGCTTTTGCAAAAAATCCACAAAAGCAATCAATTAAAGTGCGCAAGGGAAAGGAAAATCTATACTCCAGGCTGGGTCAATTGAAAAAGCCATCCGAAGGAGATATAATGAAAATTAAGCAAATGTACGGATGTTGACAATAAATGTATTGCTACCCTCTGAGAAGCAGTAAATTAGAATAATTATATTAAATAAAAAAAATACTAAAAAAGGTGCAAGTCTAAAATGTAACTCATTTTTTTTCGTTGTACACGCGTCTTTAATTTCATTTCATGTTTCTGTGCGTATAACAGATTTCCCTCAATTTTGTACTCATAATTTCCTCATGAACTGAAGGTTTTCTTCTGCGGTGGTGAATCATATATTTCATCCGTGAGTCGGAGGGAAACAAATAAATTTTAACACGTTTGCTTAAGCTGATGTTCGCTTAATATTAGTCACATTAACATGATAAAATAAAATCGACATGAATGACTTATTTTTGAATGTCTTTCACATTTAATATGCTCCGCTTTTAACACAAAGAGTGATTAATTTATTGATCTCCTTTGTTGTCTCCTTTTAATAAAAATTGAAACTCATCACCCGTAGCTTGTTAGGATTGACATTTTATACATTTGCAGAAATAAATTTTGGCAAATTTTAAATTTGTTTTTGGGAATTTCAACTAGTAAACAGGTTCAATCTCGCGTCAAATTATTATACTTTTTACATCTGTTAAAAAAAAACTTACTTAAACTTTTGGTTGTTCACTCTTGGAAACAAGAGTGCAGAATACGACATTCCAACACTATCGTAGAAGAAAGACTAGAGCAAAATTTCTGGATCGAGTAAATGCAATGATACCTGCATTAACTTTGCCTCAAAATTGAAATTCCAGACACTAAAAAAATTTTCGGTTTGATGCAATAAATTCAAAACACAGTTTGTTTTATCCACATATACATACATTAAGGTATATATTTAAAAACCATCATCTATAATAAATAATTAAATGGTTATTATTTTATTTTCATAACAATATGTTGTACAAAACTAAGGCAAATTTGACAGGAAATATTAGCACTTAAAAGGTCAAAAACTATTGACTTAAAAAATAAAATATAATACATACATTTTTTTTGTTTTATTTAAAAATAGATTTTTATATCAAGTATATTATTAAGAAACAGTAGAGATATTCTTTTTTTTTCAAAATACAGTATTTAAAGACACTTTAGTATACATAAATATTTATTTGTATAATATGTTTTTATAAATTCGTTTTTATAAATATAAGTTTTTGCTTTTTTTTTTACTTTTAGTAGATATTTATATGTTTTAATACAGTTTTGCATACTGTTTTTTTTTTGTTTTGTATTATTTAACTTCTCTTAACGTTAATTTCAAAAAAGAGAAAAATCATTGTTTTTTTCGTGCATTACTTGTGCATTTCAAGGTATTTTTTTTTAACTTGACAATTATAAAACAGAATTGACGGTTATTTAATTTAGTCTCGTTAGTAATCTTAAACTAACAACAACTTTTTACAGTAATTAGTTTTTTTTAGAGAATGAGAAAGTATTTTGTTTTATAATTTCATAATTTCAGCGGTTTGTTTTTATTTGTAAAATAAAATTAATCAAAATAAGAAGAAATAAAATCCATATAAAACTATGTGCTTCATGTATAATACTAAAATGTAATATTTACGAATTACGAATTAGACGGCGAACTGTACATTGTACATACATGCATGTATTTCTATTCTATAATATTAATTGGCCAATAGTTGTTCTGAAAATGAACATATTACAGCCCCAATTTTAGATTTTACGTAGCATTTAATACTAAAATTTCATTTAAATTTAGCTTCGAAATAGAATAGAGTAGTTTGAATAGATTTGCAAGTAGAATAAGGCTCGAATTTATAGGGACAGCTCAGCTTTATTTGAATTCATCACTTCATTTTATATATATTGTGCTCATTGTTTAATTTAAGCTTTTATTTCCTTAATAATTCTAAGGAATTTTCAAATCGCATCAACAGTCATCTATGAACATATACTCAAATAACTTTTGATTTCAATGTATATCTAATAGGACTAAATAAAATGTGAAATGCTTTTTACCTCCCAAAAATAAAAATTTCTATCTGAAAATCATATACAAATTGGACTAAAATTGTTAGAAATTTATAGTTTTGAAAGTAAACCTATTGAGGTATATCCATAGATCAACAAACAACAAGATTGGATTTTTGTTTAATGACCAAAGAATAAACAAGTGTTTGAGAAATTTCAATGTATCAGCTGGTTTATTTGTTCGTTTGCATAGATTAAATGTTAACCTATAAATGTTTGAATGTAGGATGATATATTCTTTGTTAATGAATTGCACAAAAAAAAATGAATTGAGATCAAATTCAATTTAAAAATGTAAAAAAAAATCTCAGCTAAAAGTGTTTGTGAGATTTAACGGTTTAACACATACTTGTAGTGTCCTTCTCTTATTTAGTTTAATAAACAGTATTGAACAATAAATCCAAAGCAAAAATTAAAATAAAAAAAAACATTTTTATTTCATTTGGACCCATTTATTCATGGGACATTCACAAAATTTATGTTTTGAAGGCAATACATTTTTTTCTTTATGGCAAATTAAAATTAAAAATTGAATTTTATTACCAAAAGAAAAATATAAAATAATTGTTTGTTTTAGAAAATAGCTGCATTTAAGAAAAGATTGTTTGGGGGCCATTTGACGGATTTTTTTGGTTATTTTTCATTTTTCATTTCGCAATTTCTTCTTTACTAGATAATTTAGTTTAACAAGTTTTTGTTTCTCTATGTTATGGTTTCGCAAATTCATCATTCTGCTAATTTCACACCGCAATTTTAATCTCACATATAATTATTTTGCATTTCAATAAATAGCATAACAATACTAGGCTAATTACTTTAATTTTTTAAAAGCATGTTTTTTTTTTAGCATGTAAACTGTTTTGTATTTCGATATTTAAGGTATATATCAATGATTTTCTCGCGAATTGAAAGTTAAATAACATAAGGCAGAATAAAAAATGTGAAAAAACTCTAGGGCAATCTTACAAAATGCTCAGGGGATTTAAAAAACAAAAGAAAATTTGCGAAACGATTCAGGGTTTTTTTTTCAATTTTGGAGAAAGATTTACGAAAAAAAAAATTCGCCAGAACGACCAACACAAAAAAAATATATATATGTATTTTCATATGGTTTGAAATATTTTATATTAATTTAGCTGCTTTTTTATAAGTTTCTCTCATAAACATTGAGATATAGTCTTAAATACTTAATATGGTACTATTTTTATTTTCTCTTTCATTTTGTATCTAATAAATAAAATAATTGAATCGAAAATCACATTTTTTCTTTGTTGTTGCACTAGTGTTTCATTTTTGTAATTTAATTTTGTATTTATGCATACATTTATGATATCATCTTTTTGTAAAATTATTCATACTTTTTTATTCATTTATGTATTTTATTTATAACAATACTTTAGTCTTCAATCAAATTTAACATGAAACCAATTTAAAGTTAGAAAACTAGTGAAGTATTTGAATTACTATAAAATCAAGTGAAGGTATTTTATAATGTATTTCTTTCTTTATTCACGTGTATAAAAGTTTTCTGTATAAAATATAATATAATAATTATAACAAATGATCATTAAAGTTATATTCAATTTATACAAACTCGTTGTATACATAAATCTGCCTCCTACGAGTTGTAATTATCAATTGATAGTTAATAATGAATGAAATTACATATTATAGATAATTCATTTTGAATTCAAAGAAAATTGGTATTTTCCAGTGATTAAATGATCAGGTTTTTGATAAATTAAGTTTAAAAGTACCAAATTTCAATATTTATCAACTATCAATTGATTGTTGCAATTCGCAAAGGGTTAATAATATGGTATCTTTGTCGTTCAATGAAAGCATCCAAACTAAATTTGAGACATTTGAATTTTTTAGAAAGTTTTTATTCAAAAGATTTTGAAAATGTAATAGAAAGAATAATTATTAGTTAGAAACAGGATGAAATTGCACTTAGGGTGCGTTTAAGTATTTTTTATATGTTTTTGGTAAATATGTTAACGAGTTTCGAGAAAAAGGGACAAATGGAGTTTTCAAGGAACGATCATTTTTTATTTATTTTTCTTTTTATTATAAATAAATTTTCATTTATATCATTCTTAGTCATTGTAGGTACATATTTATAATTATTTTTTTCTTATAAGAAAAAAGTGGCATATATTTAATTGAATAAAGCTAATATAGTTGCGAAATCAAAGTACATAAAAAAGGATGCTTAGTCAAAAAAATAATAAAAAAAAAATATGTATAACGTTTTCTTAATACTATAAGTCTTATTCAAGAAAAAACCCTAATATCTAATTGGATTAAAATCACTTACTGTAGACGTCCAAAATCAGATAGCTGTTTATGTGTTACATATCCGCATATATTCCCACTTACTGGGGGATGTGGTATCGCAATGTCTTTGTTGTCAACATTTTTTGGTCCTGCGATTTCATAGCTATTTCTTTCAGCTACTATTGGGGCAGGAGATGATTTTGATGTTTCTGGAAATACTGGTTTACCCATGGCGTCAAGAGATGTGTAGCCGTTAAATGACGGTGTCTCCTTTGGTTGTATCTAGTGGTGCAGACCAACAAAATTATCAGTTACTTTCAGTTAAAAATATATTTAAATTTCTGAATATTCGTTTAAATTAGGATTCATTAGGAAAAAAATAAATTCTGAAAAAAGTCGTTCTTATTAGTCCATCATAATATCAGTATTGTGCGTGGAATATTTTGACTCTCATCGCCTTTCCCAACTTTAAAACATTTTATTTTCAAGTTAATTTACTTTAATTCGTATTGGTCAAGGAGAAATTGTGTGTTTTGAAAATTAGGCTTGCAATAAACATTTTATTTTTTGTCTTGTTTTATTGGTGATAAGACTAATCTCAAAACTCAAAAAAATTCAAATAATGAAAAGTGACCATTCTCTTAGAAGAGCAAGGGCTAATTAGTATATTTTTGGTTTTAAACATCGTTCGTTCTTGCACAAATATAATAAATTTCTAAAACCCATGAACGCAGTTGTTCCTTCCTTGGACTAATAATTTCGGTTTATTCAGTACCTTCAAAAGTTGATCACAAACAAAGTTAACAGTTCGAAATATTGTAAGGTACTAAAAATTAAATTAAAATGATAAAAAATATTTAAGCAGGTTTAGTCCCGATTTTATAATGCAAATTAACTTAATAACTTACATTTTGAAAAGCTTGCGGTTGTACATATCCATTGCTCATCATTATTGGCTTTATATAGCCATTTTCGGCGGGCCGTAATTGAACGGAAGGTGGCATTACAGGTGAATTTGATCTCTCTTCAGGTATGGATATTTCTCTTATATTCACGTTTGGGCTATGTGAAGGTGACGAAGTATATGAACAACTTGTTATATCATTAAGTTCCACAGAATCAGTACTTTGAGAACTTTTTTCGCTGTCTTGGAGATCAGAACAAGCATAAGCACTATTCTTGTCTAAACAATGCACACTATTTAAAAATCCAGAATCATTTCCAACTTTAGAAAGTAATCGATGGTTTTCTTTTTCATAAAATAATTCATCACTGCGTATTATTTCATCACGTTCAATTTTATTGTCAATACCTTTTGAAACATTGATATTGTCATCGAGACCTTCGGGTATCACAAGCCCAATATTGCTCATTTTGTTGTATTTATTGCGAGCATAATATACAGCTGCCAATAAAACCATAGTGACGAAAATAACAATCAACGCGAGCATTGTCAATTTACTAAATTTTGTCTCGCTACATGCGAACAACGGACCATTCTGCCAAGGAGAATGGAATAGCTTATATTGACTGGCATCTTTGTATTGCCTTAGAATTTTAAGGACTTCTCGTTCTCCCCCTAAGCATATAAAATCTTCATCACTTTCCTCTTCAATTTCGTCAGGTTGCTTTTGTGTATATTGTTGTATAACATAGGAAGCTTCTGTTGTTTGGATAAGTTTCAAATTTTCACGTTCATGTCGATGACGGATGTTTTTTTCGGTAGTCTCATGGATTTGATATGGAGCTCCAATGGAAGCATTTATTTCTGCATTTGAATGTCGTCGTTTTTTAACTCCGCCTTGATGTAAGCTATTAAAATATGATGTGTCACGCTTTGAAAATGTATGATAATCGACTTCGTTTTTTTCAGCTACGTTTACAGCTCGAACATCAAAAATATACGAATTATTTGGATCATAGCATGGAATGTTCATTTTACAATTGTTTCCTACAACACGAGAAGTTTTCAAAATTTCACTTTCATTATTCTTCTGAAGAGTAACACGTATTTCATAAAATTCAACGCGCCCTGATGGTAGTTTTGGTGGCAACCAATGGAATAAAAGTTCTTTATCAGTTCGGTTCGCATTAACTGATAGTGGAGGCGAGGGAACTGAAAAAAATAAAAAGAAACAATAATTATTATTATTTACATATATATTAATAAGTGGTGACCAAATTTTGTCGTACACTATAAAATCACTAAAATGCAACTTATCAAAGAATGAGAAACCATAAAATTATTAAACTTACTTCCTATTAACGTTTTGAAGTGTATATCATTACTGGGTCCTGAACTTTTTACTGTATGTGCAGTTACATAAACTTTGTAGTCCGAATAACTGCTCAGGTCTCCAAGATGAAAAATTATTTCACTTCCATTATCGTTAGATGTGCTGTTGACTTTTGTACCTTCGTTTTTATACCTAAAATTAAGCAAGATAATAAATAGTAAATGTTCTGGTAATGTTATAAAAAATAATAAATTTTTACCAAACAGTATAGTATCGAAGATATCCGTTACTCTGCTTAGGGGGAAGCCATGAAAGTGTAACTGAATCACTAGTTACATTATATTTTTTAAGTTTTCTTGGAGGACTTGGTGCTAATTAAGAATAACAGATAATTAAACATTTTTATACTTTATTATTAAATATAATTTTTTTACCATCCTCTGTAGTTGTTTCGATGACTGGATTACTCATTGGTCCAATTTTCAATTTTGAATACATCAAAATCGATATTTTATAAGTAGTAAACGGATCTAAATCGGTTATTATATATTCTTTGGCCAACTTAGAAACACTTATTGTTTTTTCGGTATTAATGCAATTTCCAATCAATTCTGGAACATGATTATCAACTTTACAATATGTTAAATTATATCCCTCCAAAATTGCCATGTACAAGCATTCAGTGCTCCATTGAACTTTAATACTATTCGATGAAATGGGACTTGTCTCAGGATCCATTTTAGTTAAATCTGTTGCTCCATCAGCCGTACACATTGCCCACATCATACCAGTGCTGTAAGTGTCATAATTTGCTGATACAGCAAAGTTAAGAGTATGATTTTGTGGATCTGTTGTGTGGTTAGTGGTATACTTGTCAAAGTGTTTAAAATTAATTGTCCCCTAAAAGTTATAAGCATATGTGTTTTTATTTTCATAAAACTATTTTAAATTGAATTAAATCATCATTTACCTTGCATTGGCTTTGTGATTCCATTTTTGAAATACACCAGAATAAGGTAAAATTTCTCAAATTATCCATATCTGATGGTTGTCTCCAAGTGATTGTGTAAGTTTGGTTATGATAAACTTTTGTTATTACTTGAATTTGTTCGATTTGCAATGAACGTTTGGTAGTCGGGTGAACCTCCAAAATACTTGAATTTAAAGACTTTCCAACTTGATTCTGACTTTGTAATTTAAATTGGTAATGCGATAATTTTTCCCATTTATATGTTGCTGATGTTGTATCATTTTGAAAAGGCATCACGTCGCTATAAGAAGAATGCAATAATTATGTTTTAAATCAATCGGTTACTTTTTGAATGTATTAGTTATTTTACTTAAATAGGTGCTAATCCCAATTTATTATAAAATGAAGCTATACATGTTGTTCATATTTTTGGAGACTTGAATTAACTTAGCGTGGCATATAATTTTTGGAAATTGTTAATTTTTCCCAAAATTTCTCCAAAGCTTTTTATAAGAAAAAGGTAGCAAATTGTATTTGGTACTGGTTACCAACATCGTAGAAAGTGTAGTGCTTGATTATTACCTCAAAAATTTGGGTTTGCTGCATATGAAAATTAATTTACATTCTGTTTTGTCTCTACTGAATTTTAATAATGAATTTATAAAAAGATACAAAAATAAAACCATGATCTATTGAAAATCTCGATGGGAATTTCGGTTCCTTTTTTTATTCTCAAGAAATATTTTCAGGCATCATGAATCTCCAATGCAATTACTTTCCGTCGAACAAAGATCATATAAAATGACACAAAAAAAAAATATGCCCGATAAAACTAATTTCAGAGCAAAGCTTTTGAGTGGCATTTACGTTCCCAATGTTTGAGGAAGGGAAACATTTCCCTGGAAATTTTGTTTACCCTAAATAACTTTCATAGAAAAACTTTTTATTTTGTTTATTTTTTTAGGAGGGCAAATTTAACATGTACTAGGTACTTATGGAATACACTTAAGTTTCAAACTAAAGTTTATAAAATACTAGGTATTAGAAAAGCCAACTTTTTCAGATAAAACTATACGAGAAGCTAAATTACACATTTCCGCTAAAAATAATTAAATAATGCTACCGGCATACAAGTTTCACTTTAAAAAATATGACTGATAACTAATGCGATTCTATTACTTAATTTGAGTGCCCTAAAAACCTGTATTTACGTTTGATAATGGAGAGGTTGAGAATTAAGTTTTTAATATTTTTAAATTAAAAAAACTCACATCAGTTTTCCATCACGTCGAACTTCAGTTATATTATATACAAATTCCGGTCCATTTTCTTCATACTCTGCTAATTGTTGCCAATATAAACGAATACTTTGTTCAGTAGGATCAATATAAAAGCTCCCGACATCCATATCAGGTGCACGTACTGGTCGTTTTGGCATTGTATAGAAAATTCCTTCACATGGTTCACTCCACATTGTTTCGTCACTACTATTAGCCCTAGCTGTCTTTACCCGGATAATATAATCATATCGACGGTAAGAATATTGTAAATTATTTATCTCGGCCTTGTACTGTTCTTTGTTTTTTTGTATAACTGCATTGGTGTCAATGTGGAACCAATCAAACTTTTCAGGTCGTAAACGAATCTCGTATTGTAGACCATCTGTGTGGTGTGTGTATTGACTAAATTTGTTTACCATCCAATACAAAATAACGCTGTTTGTTGTCAAATTTCCTACTTCAACTATGGGTCTTGCTGGCACAACTATAATAAATGAAATTTATTAAATTAAAAATGTAAAAACTCCAAAAATAAGAAAAATTAACAATAAAAAAAAAAATAATAAAACTTACTTCTGTTATATTGATCTATCTTTATAGACTGTGTAAGATTACCAAGCAAATTGCTTGCTGTCAATTCAAAGTTGTAATACTGATAGACAGTTCTATAATTATTGTTGTCCATAGTTATATTACAAATCCTTACAGATGGCGGAAGCCCATTTTCAAGGTTACATGTATAAATGTAGTCCTGCAAATATTTATTGTGGCATATCAATCTGTCATGTAATCTCTTACATACCCGGTACTTATTAGGTTTTAAGCAAATTATTAAAATTTCGTTTCAAGCATATAATTTAGGATTGTTCGTATCAAGCGGAAATTTGTCCATGCATTTGATTAGGTTTTGTTATTTAATGTTAGTAGTAAGTGTTAATTTGGTATAAGTAGATAAGGATTAAACCATGCATTAAAATCAGATATAAAAAAAGAAAAAAAATGTGTTATTTATGGTATTTAATAGTAATGGTTGAAATCGTTACAATCATGTGAACAAATAAATAATAAAATAAACAAAATAATAAAATTAGAACAACAGTTGCACTACACATTCATAAATAACATATGTATATCTACCAATCATAATGTTTACGTGAAATATGTTTATAAAACAACTATACATTTTAATTAAAAGTGCATAATTAATAAGGTTTAGGAGCTAGCCGAATAAATGTGATCAAGTAGGTGTATGTATTTGCCAGAGGATTAGTAGAAAGTAGTCGTTTTTCCTTTTTACTTTATAATGGGTCAATTTGAAATCCTTTGAAAGTATGTAATCGCATTATTTACCTCTATAGTAATTAGAGCATAGATCCGTTCAACTATTGAGATAAAGGGAGGTCTGAAGTATTTGCTCTGTTCCGTGATAGAGCAGTCGACAGAGGATTTTTTTTTTTTGCAAAACCACCCAAATCAAATTTAAAAACAAAAAGGTGCTGGTGTAAATGTTATGCGTTGGCCGCACTTTTTAAAAACGCGTTTTATTTCATGTCTCTAGAATGTCTCAACGTATTTACATAAAATTTGCAAGTACAATTTCATTGATGTACAATGTACATACAAAATTTATTAAAAGGAGTTATGGCTTAAAAGGTCTAGAAATAAACTTTTTTACTTTGAACTTTTTAAAAATTAATTTTGAAAATTTACCTATGTGTTTTTAGCATTTCGTATAAAGTATTTTTGAAAAATTTGGGTGAATTTAAAAAAATATTCTTTGAAAATGTGCATCCAGTTATTTTGAAAGATTCATCAGGACTTTTTAAAAAAGAATTTATTGGTATCGTCAGCAAATTCTTTCAGCAAATTTTCTTCGGAATGTCTTTCTTTTTCGAAAATTTAAAAAGCTGATACATTCTCAATTTACCTTGTAAGCTCGAATGTTACTTATTAAAATTACAGCCCATTTCCCGTAGACAAAACGATGAAGTTGATATAGACATTCAAAAATATAATTGAAATTTAATTTAAATAATTTGTTAAGAATAAAAACTTAATTGTGAATAATAACGATAAAAAATGCGTGCAGCTAAAATTAATTAAAAAAAAAATAAAATTGATAGAAGTGGAATCATGCAAAAGAAAAAAAATAATTATACTTCTCCTAATAAATATTAACGATAAAAAATGCGTGCAGCTAAAATTAGTTAAAAAAAAACTAAAATTGATAGAAGTGGAATCATGCAAAAGAAAAAAAAATAATTATATTTCTTCTGATAAGTATTCTACTTACCGGTGAACTTGATGAGAATTTCAATTTGTAGTCGGTGTAAATTTTATTTGGTGGAACGGTAAAGTTGCATGTCATAAAGGAAAAGTCATAACCAAGGCATTGGAAATCTGTAACATTTGTAGGTGGTGTTCCTGCAAGTAAAAAAAAAATTAAGTTGAGCATATTTTAAAATTTCTATTTATATTGCGAAAATAAATCTTACCAACAAAAATGTTAGTAATATACACTCCTTTTTCATTACATTTACAAGAATATTGAGCGGTTTGCTCTGTAGCGTTTCGAATCATAAAAACAATCGAAGAATCATCTACAACCTGGAATAAGAAAAATAAATGTTCATGAAAAGTATGAAGTTTTAAAAAAAAAGATAAATGCTTTTAAAAACCCTAACTTGGATTTTGTCCGCTTTATTTTTTTAAGCCTAAAACCCTGTTTTCGCAAAAATTTACACAATATTTCTTTCAAACTTTAAATTTAAACTTTTTGAAATGATTAACCAGTAGGAGGAGAAAATTGTGAAAACATTAATTTTTTGTTAAAATACATTTTTACTGGACTAATACTTCAATTCTACAAGTGTTTTTGAAGTGATTATTTTTTTATCTGAGATTTTTCTTAACATTTATGTTGTTCTCTCAATTAGCTTTGCGAATTGCAATTAAAAAGAAAAAAAAAACAATTTTTAAAGATATCTTGACTGAGTCGTGATTTACTGCGGTATAGAGGGATTGATTGAAGAGGGCAACGAAAAAGTTTTCTATTTTATTTTTTCTACGTTAAAATACAATATGTACAATATTTGCACATACGATATATCAGTGTTTTTGTATATTTGAAATTATGTTTGTTGTTTTAATTTTTTTTTTGTATACTACTGAAGATGTATACCAAGTTTTAACACAATAAAATTTTTCAATAAATTATTCAATGATTTGTTATTTTCATTTAAGACTATACACTTTACCTTTTGATTTTGATTAATTTAAAATAATTGTTGTATGAAAAAGATTTTTCGTGCATTTTCATTGTAAGCCAATATAAAAATACAAATTTTATTTGCTTTATAAGTTAGTGCAACAAAAAAATGTATAATAACAGTTTTTTTTTAATTTAATTTAGTTGCGTGGTTTAAAATGCAGTTTTTTAGATTAAAAGAGAAGATAAGAGTAGTTTACAGAGACATTGAATAGAAAAAAATTAATAAGGCGCCAAATATGCTAGATCCGACACTGCAGGGATAACATTCTGTCGTGCACATTAAATGTGATTATTAAATTCACACTTTCAAATAATGGACCTTTTTTTATTATTCGTTCGCCAGTCAAAAATGTGAAGAAAATGTAGATACTATCGTAAAATTAACATTAGTGACCTTTTGTTAAGGGGTTGTTATTCAAAGAATTTCTTATCAGTTATAATTATGCGACGGGATACACGTTAGTTTCTGGTTTTACTAAAACATACCAAATTATTGTCGAGATAACAATAATTATTTTTCGTGTCAACAAAAAAAGTTGATGTGCAAGCACCAATTTGTTCAATAGTCCAGTAAAATTAGGAATAAAAACAGCAAAAGTTTATAAAATACTTATGTATATATTTTAATTAATCGTTCTTAGAAATAACAATTGAATATTGGTTTGAGGAAGGCAACATAGTGAGTGCAGTTATATCTCATTGCATACAAATCTTTTAATATTAAATTTTTTCTCAATTATACGCGAAAAGAGATATTCTCGCTATCACAGAAAAGTACCAAGTCTTTTTTTTATAGAAAATCGCGTAATCTGCAAGTTTTGTATGAAATAATTTTCCATGGAATTTAAATTATCCCATAAATTGTTAGCGCCGTGATCTTGTTAATTTTTCCGTCTAAATATCTTAAACGACCGCTCAACATTATATATTATAATCTTTGAGAATGTATTCTTTAACAATCTTTAATTGAAATAATTTTTAAGATAAAGATTGAAATAATTTACTCTTTTTTAAAGATTTGCTGATTGCAATCTTTGGAACTTCACGCATTCTTTTTTAAATTCTTGCATTCTTGCAAGATCACAAAAAATTCAAAGAATGTAGAAAAATGCAAAGAATGCAAAAGATTGCAATCAGTTGATTTAAGGTTAAAGAATTGGCGATTGAAATCTTTCTGATTTAAAGGAGTACATAGTTTAAAGTCGCAATCTTTAAAAAAGAATTAATGAATGCAATCATTTAGCTTTTTGGTATCAGTGCCCCAATCCAAAAATTACATTTTATTCATTTAATTGATTAATTTTGTTTTTTTTTTTTTAAGGACCGAAGCTTTAACATTGTCAAGAATGGTCTTAATATTCCTGACTTTATTGAATCTTTGGTCATTTGATCATTTTGTATTCAAAAAATGTACATTCAATAATTGTTTTTCTCATAAACCACTATACCTAATTCCTAATAAGGACGGTATTATTCGTGCACTGTCGATAACTTTTTATTACACAATCTCTTAAAATTTCAACGACCATTTGTAAAAATTTTTGAACTGTGACACAGCAATTTTAACTTGCCAAATTTCAGGAGATCAGCTAAGTTTAACCTATGATTCGAGGTTTAAGTGTGTCAAAAAACTAATTACATCATGTTGAACCCGCTCTGAACCTCTCTAAACAAAACTCAAATCATTGTAAAAATCAAGCTAATTTTCCAATTTCAATGGATTAACTGGTGTTCACGGTTTAGGTAAAGTATGTTTTAGTAACGATACCATCCGTTCGGGTTTTTCTGGACATATGTATTTATACTTTTGTTTGGCCAGTGACCATTTTTTTAAGAAACAAAAAGAAAAGCTAATCAGTCAATCTCGGTCAATAAGGAAACAGAACTTCAGAAATATTACAAACCTATTTCATTGTTGAAGAATCTAATTGACATTCTTATTACATTTGAGTTAAAAGAGACCAATGTTCTGTCATTTGACATATTGGTCGAAAAATTACCGAGTAAAAATCTTTAGGCCTTAAAAACATGTTTTTTTTTTATGAGAAATTTTCGAAGAAATATTTTCTGGAAACATTTTTACCAAAATCGGAACACTCACCGTCACATTTTTTTTTAAATGAAGGCCACTAACCCTAAAAAAAATCTTAAATTTGTTTGACCTTTGTCAAATTACGTAGAAACAATTTACAAATTATTTTGAATACGCCTCACTAAGTATTATAAAAGTTAAAAAAGAAAAGAATTTTGGAACTTTATATTCGAATATTTAATCTATTCTGGGGATTATTTCGCAGGAAAAATATTCTTATCATTTATATAAAACGAGTTTATGCATATACATGATATGGTTATTGGACATATGTGAGTTAATCACAGCAAAAATATATGTAATTAATTTTGATTAAAAAAAATAATTTTTTTTTTGTTTCATGGAACAAACGTTCAACTCAAAGCGAACGTTTTTAAAATGCCTCATTTCACAACTAACCACAACAACCATTTTTATGTTCACTTAAAAAAAAAAAAAGAGGCTGGGCGCGACCACACTTCCCATTTGTGATCTTGAAAACTTTATATTTAGTTTTTTTCAAATAACCAAATTTTCTGCGAAACAAACTTTAGCTGTTAATTCAAACAATCATTATTTTAAGATTGAAAAGCATTTTAATTATTTAAAGAGATTTACGAAATGCACATATATTATAGAGATTGTTGATGTAAGTATAAGTTGTTCCCACTTGACCCAGGAGGTAAAATTCCATGGAATTTTCTTAGTTCTGTTTAATTGTTTAAAATGTCAGTTAAGTATATGTCAAATATATACCCGCTGTAAAAATTTTATTATGTATAAAATTAAATACCTAATGGCAAAGTCAATATCATTGTTCGTTCTCAGGATATTCGAGCTGAAATACAATTGTAACTACTTTTCTTTAGAATTTTTAACAGTTTTTGATTTTTTGTTAAGAAACTGCCCATTCAATATTTGTCGAAATTTTATCAGTTGCTAACAATTATGTTATGTAGAAAATAAAACAAACAAGAAGTCGATATCGTTACCCGTTTTTGAGAAATTTGAGTCGGAAGACAATTTATACCAATTTTTGGTAGAATTTTTTGTAGTTTTTAATTTTTTGTAAAAAAACTGTCCATTGAATTTTTTTGAAATTTGTAGTCAAAAACAATATTCTTCATGAAATAAAATTATTTTAAAGTTAATATCGTTTTTCCATCTAAGGATATTCCAGTTATAAATTTTTTTTTAGTTTTTTTGATTTTAAAAAATTACGGTATATTGATTTTTTTCCAAATTCATATCAAATTTGTATGACGTCATAATGTGTCGAATAAAATTTATTTCAAGTCAATAGCATTATTTGTTCGTGAGACATTTGAGCCCAACCAAAAATTTCACTTCTTTTTTAAACTGCTATAGTAAAAAAACAACTGATTGAATATTAATAAACGCCCTATCGACGACGAAAAATGGTACCAGAACGTACGGACGTACGAACGTACGAACGTACGTACACCCGCACACACAGACATCTCTCTAAAAATGATTGATATAGGCTCTAGGGACCTTGAAACGTCGAGAAATGTCAAAAATTTCAATTTGACAAATCGGACCGATTACAATAACTCCCTATGGGAAGTTAAAAAGTCTGACGAAAGAAATATAATTCTATTCAAATGTCGAAGTTGGTTCTCTGTTAACAAAATAAATTGTAAAACCACCGATTTTTGTCGCCATTTTTTCCTTTACAAAAATAAGAAGCCGGAGCCTCCATGTTATGAAACTATCCATTACGTCGTTTTTGAAATTTTGTTATTTAAAACGGTGTATTGATTTTTTAATTTGTTTCAATCCTTCGATTTTAAGAGCTACTCGAATATCTGATTGTTTTTTCAACTACCACTTGAAAAACCTCAAATTATTTAGAAAAACGCGACACCAGCTAAAAAAAACAAAAGATTTAAGTCAGTGATTATCTTAGTCTGCCCTTACTTAGTAACAATATGAATTTGTTGTTATGCTTTTTTTAACTTTTTGTTTTTCATATTAATACATTCGAAATGAATGGAACATGCATGAAGATTACGAATATTTATTAATATTATGTAGGTAACTACAAAATTCAACGAAACACAATAGATAACAGAAATAAGTTTTGAATTGAGTCTTAGCGATGTTTTCTTTGTTTCTCTGATTCAGTTGTGGTATAGCATCCGAACTGTGAGCAATGCCATTGGCTTCGTCTTGAGTGTATGTATAAAATTATTTTTCATGATACTTACTGATAACTCAATTTAAAAATGAGATAGTGCCGTTTGAATATTAATTAAATCATTTTCTTGTGCGATTGAAAATTGAACTGCATATTAAATATTTTTGTGTTTTTTTTTTTTTTAATGTTCAAACTATTTTTATACACTATGAAAGTGCTGTTAAAATCAAAAAATTGTGTTTTGAATAATAATCTTGAAATGCAAATTTTTGAAATAAGACATAGTTTTACAAATTGAATAAGGCCTTTTTTCCCTCTTGTTTTTAAATAATTACCATAGCTCTTTAACGGCAAAAATAAATTTTTGTTTTTGAATTTAATTATGAGTGAAATGTTGGTGTAGTATCATACAGCATCTGTATATGGTAAGTAGCATGATAGTAAAAAAAATAAAAGGAAAAAAGACACAAGTCAATAAAGTTATACCTAAGGTCATATAAGTTTTATTATTTTTTTTGGTGATTTGAATGTCATGCCGTTTGGAAATGTTAATTATGTATTATGTTTTTATTCAAAGATAGCACGTCATAAAATAACTATTGCACAGAAGTCTAATCCAAGAATATGATATGGATTTTTTTTGGCTGACTTCATAAATTTTATATTCCATTTAACGACACAAAAATTTATTATTTCGGCAAGTAATTATTTTTTAAAGTTGCATTAATAGAGAAGTTGATCTATAGGTCGGTCGATAGTCATAAATAAATTTCCATAAAGCAAAATCATCCATCTCAGATTTTATGATTGTGAATATTGATTGTTTTTAATAAATGATTCATATCTTGGGAACGGCTTACTGGCAAGAGTACGAAATCGCAGGCCACAAGATATAATAACGAATTTTTGTAGGACAGTTAATATATAACAAGCATTGTTTTCTACCGGAAGGAGGGCTATATCTCTTCGCGTTCAGGCGGGAGGGGCAATTAAAAAAAAATATATAACTTAAAAAAGAAAAAACAAATTCAAATTTAATACTTATAAAATTGAGTATTATACATTAAAGCCAACGATCTTTTAATCAAGTGAAATCTATGCGTAGTTTTTGACGAAACTAATTTTAAACTAAGAGTTTGTATCGATGAAATACACTGAAATTGTAATATCGACACACCACACCATAGGGTGGTTCAGGCTTAGTTTTATATCAGAAGAGTGCTTAAAAATTTGTTGTACAATGAGTCGTTTTTTATATAAGGAATAAAAAGTCTTTTTGTAAAATGGCGGCCAACGCACATTTTTTACGGATGCGCCATTTTAATTTTAAACCTTAAGTTCATCGATCTTTTCATTCCGATCATAAAAAAATATATATATCAGTGTCGCGAAATAATTTGTGGAAAAAATACTTAAGCTCCAGAAGTCAAACTGTTTTTCGCTATTTCTGGATGCGTAAAACGAGTTTTACACTCTTTATGATGGATATATTAATCAAAGCAATTCGATATTATCACAAATCATGAAAGATTTTGTTAATTTATAAACTTATTAACATAATTATTTTAATGATTAAAAACATTTTGGAAGTATTGTATTTACTATTCTGTTTACTTTCACTTCAAACTACACTTTCAATTGAAAGAAAAAATAAAGTTGATGTTAAAGCCACGCATTTAAATAAGCCCTTTCACAAAATTTCACATAGTATTATCTCATTCAAACTTAAATCTCATGAAATTTCCTCTGGTTTAGTTCAATGGATGGAATCATACTCATTGGGCCGTAAAAATAGGGCCTTGGTTAGATATTCAATAATTGCTAGATTTGACATTCCACAAGGCAGTTGCTAGGGACCTTCTCTTTGTTTGATTGAACATTCCGAACCTTCAACTTATGCTGATGAAAACGAAATTTTTAGAGCAATGATGCTTTACATTTGCATAACGATTTGAACAAATTCTATTTGTGGTGCCAAAATAATGATTAAGAACTTTTTGCTAACAAATGCCAAGCTATCACTATTCTCACCACCGAGGAATTAATAAATTTGAGATGGGTGTTTTTGTAAAAAAAAAAAAAAAAAATACTCTGCCTACTACATAAAAACGTTATCACTGCTAACATAAATTAATCATTCAAAGCCATAATATTATACTAAATAATAAATATTATTCTATACTGCTCGATTTTTCAAGAAAAAATATACTGACTGAAGGTAATTAATAAATTTTGTTTATTTTCTTTTTATGCCAAATGCGTCTTTTCGAGCGTGACTTGACTACACTGTGGCCTGGTGGCCTGTGATGAAATAATATTATTGCTCTTCTGTTCTACATATGTAGTATATACGATCATAAATCTATAATAAATAGCTTTGTATATGAAAACTATAGTACTATCATGGCGAGTTTTTTTTAGGGTTGCCCGGACCCTTGTGGTGGCGCTGAAAAATGTGAGGTGTTAAATTGGATTTTGGGAGTCTTTAAGCGTCGAAAATTGGTGGTAGGGGCAAGAGGAGAATATTTTTTGGATTATTGCATCCAAAAAATATCAATAAATATCATCATACATTAGATGTCGTCCCATTCGACTTCCACCATGAGAGTACTATAGTTTTCATATACAAAGATAAATAGTGATACCTAGTTAATCAGAAACTACTGATGAAGGGCAACTGAATAGATGAAGAACTTGGACTTGATTTAAAAATTAATTTATTTAACCTAAAGAATAGGATAGTCAATAACAAAACGTCGTATTTGGTATACAAATAAGACAAACAAAACTATTGCTTAATTTTTTTTTAAATAAAAAAAATAACTATGCTATTTCAACATAATATGCGATAAAAAGCCAACTTCGTAGGCAAATTTGGATGACCTAGAATTTGAAAATTTTTGAATTTAAGCTTTTTACACGCTATTACGGTTCTCGAAATATGGATTGCAGTGCGTTTTTCAAATAGCCACGCTATTTTTATTTTAAGCTTAGAGTTGGTCCATCAATGAAATTCCAATCATAAAATTCAGATGGGTGATTTTGCATTATGGAAATTTAATTGTCAATTTTTTTTTTCTTTTCCTGATTTGCTAATATTGATCTTGATCCTAACCATAAAAAGAATAACTTTCTTTGATTTTTAACATTATTTTATCACCATGACGAAAATGACAATTTTTAATATTTTCACAAAGTTCTAATAAAAAAAATAAATCAATTTTTTTTAAAATAACGGTGAAGGGTTTGCTGAGATATTGCTATTAAAAAAACTGTAGAACGTTCAAAATTGACCAGTGTGTTATCGGCTTTTATTAAAAAAAATGATTTTCAATTTTACTCATTAAATGTTTTGAGAGACTTGAGTTAAAATTTTTTTGTCCACTACGGAAAATTCGCTGGCGCCGAAGAAAAAACGTGGGTATTGTTTCTAGTCATAGTAACGTGTTGTTATTGTAGTCGCCGTTAGAAAATATATCGCGTTGGTTCGGGATAGTCGTTAAAACCAGTTATTATGCTTTATTTCATGTATGTACTGCTTTTTGTATATTCTTTGAACAAAATGAAAAATAAATTTTTAAAAAAATTAGCTCGAATGGGATACAAAAATGTTGTCTTTTTTGTAAATTCTCCACGTTAAAAAAGAATAAATATGTTAAAAATTCCTATAAAATTTGTAAAATAAAATACAAAAAGTATTACCTCTCAAAAATTTTAAGTTAATTACCATTCAATATAATCCTTATTTATCAAAATTTATTTTTTAAACAACTAGGTACTTACCTTTTTCGACTTTTTTTAAAGTTCATATAACGATTCTACGATTTTTTCCGACTTATTCGTTATACGACTAACCTATATACTTCAAAATGAGATAAAATATAATTTGTCATTTTTTTTTTCGCAGTAATTAAAGAAAGGCACACCTCCTCAATATGTGTTCCGAAAGTTCTTAAGTACCAACACTGACTCGGAGCACCGCCAACGAAAGAAAGCATTATGAGGGAGTTTATTGTGGACCGCTGCAGATGCAAAACAATCAAAAGCATCTCTTAAACCATGTTCGGGTATTGATACTGCATATAAGAACCAGAACTACCGGTCAACATTGGTCTTGAATTTCGTAACATCACAATGAGAGGGAAAGACAGAGCGTGGAAGGGTATTCCACATTCGCGTAGTACGGCTAAAAAACGAATCCCTGTATTTAACAGTACGACCGAAGTTGGGTCAAAGAGTAAACTGATGGGCATTCCCGGAAGCGCGAGTATTACGGTTGAATTGTTTAAGGGGAGGAATGCAACTGGTTATTTCATTAGAACATTTACCGTAAAAGTAACGATAAAAGAGTGAGAGACTGGACACGTTGCACCGGTGTTCAAGTGACGTAAAGGTATCGATGATGGTAAAGGTAAAACTGAATAAACATTGAACCTGAAAGAAGCAGACGCAATAATTTCCTCCATCTGAACGACCTGCCTAAAATCAAAGCTTTCCTAATCTTTAAAAAAGAAGAAAAAGTGACAAAATTTTCTCAATGAGTCTTATGATGATCGGACGACTATTCAAGCCATTGCTTCGGTTTCATTATCCTCTGAAATGGTCCAACAATGTCAAGATGAGCTTTCGAATCTGAACATTAACCATTAATTATTACTCTAGTCTTGGTTCCGCGTCACTTTGGTATTTAATTAAAAGAATCAGCCTTTTATAGTTCAGATGTACGTAGAGCAACCTTACAACAGCGTTATATATAGAAAGATATGGCCCATCCATAACAATAGACGACCGACCAAATGACCTAAAATACAGACTCAGGTAAGATATAGCCAGAGTCGTTGCAATATCCTGGACACAGTCCAATAGGACTGTTAACAGTTTACTTCCTCTGTAAATGTCATGCTGTGGCCAATTTGACGACCTTAACGAACTTTCTGAAATAAAGATCAAAGACTTGATTTCTTTTCTAAAAGTCTCAACAACTTCTTTAACTTTTCCTCCTCGACCTTGAGATAACTATCTTGTGACATCCCTCTTAATTTATAGGTCAATTGAGTTTCTGGTATCAAAATGGAGCACTTAAGCGATAGTTGTACCACCGAGCTGGGAGCTTGAAGTCGCCAGTTTTACATACCTACGAAATGATGTTACTGTTCTTGCGAAATAGCCTTAATCTAGTTTAAAATTGGTAACACCTGGGATGTTTTCTCCATTTAAAATATACATATTACCCTTTAAGGTTAAGTTGAATCAAATCAAACATATAAAAATCAAAGCATTTTTTGCAGACCATTATTTTAAGAGCCTTAAACACTTTTTAAAATATCACACGTGTCATAATAAAAATGACGTATAATTTTTCGTTTTAATCAAGCTTTTTTTTTAAATAGAAGACTTACATGAATGTGCTCTTTCGGTACTTTAAGATTTCCATCATCTCTGAAAAACGACAGGCAAGAGCTGTTATGATCATTGAAGTAGCTTCTGTTCATACGGCAAGTTACATTTACACTTCCTCCAATTGGTAGCTCCACAATATGTGGTATAACTTCTGTAGATTAAAAAAAAAAATTATCATCCAAAAATTCTCTATTTGAAAAAAAAAAAAAAAAAAAATAATTGCCTCCAACATAATCATTTGCTGAAACTGATGAGGTAGCCAAACACATGGTTATTATGAAAACCCAAAGAAACCTTTAAAGAGAAAATATTTGTTAATGTTTGCTTTAAAAATATTAAATATTACAGTATATATTTACAGCTTTACATTTTTGTTTAGAAAAATATTGAAATAAAGAATTGATTAATTTTGGCGTTTTGACTTGCATTTGTTATTAAAACCATTCTTAAAATTAAAGCGTGAGCAATACAATGATTTTTCTTATGACTTACTTGCTTTGTAACACGATTACTGAATAATAAATTGTTCAGTGCAAGCATTTATAAAACTTATGATTACGGGTCTAAAAAAAACTTTGGTGCAAATCCAATTTGACTGAATTCACTCAAAATAATATTTTTATGTATAAATAAAAAAAAAAACGTTGAAATGCCACAATAGGCCTGTGTGAATCAGAAAACGTTAAACATAAATATTCAGTCTTTTTTCGCGCTAAAGTGGAAGCCAGCTTTAGAATCCAGTCGAAAGTTCGATTCACTATTCATGATGTGGGTTATAATAGCAGCCATCTTTGATGTAAAAATGTATTTTTCATAAAGTCGGCATTTTAAAAAATCGCTTACAAAAAAAGTAACAAATACGAGGTAAAGGTAAAGGTAAATGTAAATATTAACAGATAAGCAAAAATCTTTATCTTAGTCTTTTAAAATAATATTTTATCAATTTTGGGTTTTCAGAAAAAATTAAATAAAGTTTAGGACTGAAATAATGGTTTGTGTGAACCAATAAATATGGGCTTGTTCGTAATCTTGAATTTTGTCGTACTTTTTAGGTTATTTTGTTATTGTTACTATTACTTTACTAGTTACTACCTCAAGGCTTAACTTCGTTATATCATTTTAGGACAACAACATATTTTTTTGCTCATTTTGGCTTTAAAAAATTATAAATAAACGAATATTATAAAAATGGGAACGTCTTTTATTGAAATTTAAATAAACGGTAAGTTATAAATCAATCACTTAAGTTTCAAAATTTTTATTATGATTATTGAAAATACTTTAAATTTTTATCATAATTATCGTAAATATTATATTATGGTGAGATAGAGTATTAATTAGGGTATATTGATATGCGTTCTAAACTAGTACTGTTCTTTAAAACATTGAACAAAATGAGATAATTTCGTTGCAAGTTTGCTAAATAGATTCCCATTAACTCATTTTGTTAAATATTTATTATGTTGGAAATAAAATGAAACCATTCAGAAAAATTTAAATTTGGATGCTACTGTGAATAAAACTCATAAAGGAGAATGGTCAGAAATATATTGGAATATACATATATTAAATATATTGGTCTATATGGCGTCTAGAAACGAGACCTATAAAAATGATTAGGTACGGAGTGTACCAACGTCCTAAATAAGCGACCAAAAAATAAGAAAAGCACTTTGCAAATTCAAATAAACAAAGGGCGCATTCACAAAGCTAGTGGCTACGTGGTCGAAATTCAACTAGATTTGTGAATGCAAAACTTCACTACAAAGCTAGTCAATCCTGAGCTGTCATATTAATGACAGATGCAAAATCAAACAAACGCAAAATCGGAAACATTTGAGAAAGTTTTGAGAATTTTAAACAATATTTTAAATTAAATAAAAACAAATAAAAAAAATTAGATATATATGAGCGATTTGGAAGAATATGAAGTCATAGGTATGTAAAATAGTTTAATTGTGGTCAATTTGTTTGAATCTTTTGTAAATTTTTTCAACAGCTGACTGTGAAACGTCAAAATCAGTGCCAACTAACTTTTTAGCTGAAAATTTTACACTACGTCGGAGGGGAAATTTCAACTACTTTTGTAGTTAGAATTAGCCAATCAGAATCGCTTGACTACGTAGAAACTAGATTAGTGAATGCGCCCAAAGATACTTTATTTTTCTTCCCTTACTATCCAGTCAAAAGTCACCTGCATTTGCAGGAAACTTTTTGACAGCTGGCCAATCAGAGAGAAGAAAATTGCCTTTGCCTTGCAGTCCCTTCGTCGACTGAACTCACCCATTGTTCATGTTGTCAGCTGGTGGTAAGAACATGTTTTGATGTCGGGCGCAACATAAATACCACAAAATGGATATGACATGTGCATGTGCATAGGTTCGTACCGTACGACGTCCTGTTAAAGGCAGTAGTAGTGCATGAAAATATTTCTTCCTTCCCCTGCCGTGTAAACGAGTATGAATATTATATATAGTATTGTTTTGCTCTAATATGTCGGGACTGTATACTTCCTCTGAAAAGAAATGTTTGCCTCTTCTGGGTCGAAATCGGATTTAAGATACGAGGAATTAGAAAACACAACTTACAACTTTGAGGTTTGGCAAGAGAAGAAGGAGCCAGACATTTTATTAAAAGGAAGTTTTATAAAAGTGATGCCAAAAAACATTTGTATTAGATTATAAAATACAATGAATACAAATACAATTAATTGAGTTTGTTATGGAATTCATTATAGGTTGTTTAGATTAAAGTAAAGCTCAATATTAATGTAATTATAACAATAAATGATAATCTTATTTCAACAGTTATGGGCGACTAAAATTGTTCACACAACTGAAAACTACTTCTCGCAAATTCTTAAGAACTTCAAAACTAATGTGAAAGTTTGTTCATTTCATAAAACTTACATAAACTGTTATAATTAGCATTTTTCTATACAGCTTAAAAAAAAAAACATTTGTGATAAATTGAATTAAGATTTCATATAAATAGAAAATTTCGAGCGAATCAAATAGCAGAACAGTGGTCTTTTGTGGCACCCTCGATAGCGATAAATTTGCTCAAACTTCAAACAGACATAGCTCGATTCCAGTTGTATGTGAAAAAGTGAGATCAAATCTCAGAATAAAAACTAAAACATTAAATTTTTTGAAATTCATTTCACTTTTACACACACATTATTCGCGTTTTAATACAAGTATATAAATAACCCATACAGGTTTTCTTATTGAGATCTTTGTTATTTTTTTAACGTGTAATACAACAACAACTTGTGATCTTGCTTTCCCCCTGGGTTTATTTTGAAACCTCAAAATGAGTTTTCACATTGAAAACATAGATGAGTTTTTAGAAGAATATTTTCAAAAAATGTGTAACGAAAAGGGACAGGAAAAATATAAAAATAATTTAACATAAGAAAAAAAGAGAAGATTATTTTTCTCCCAAACAGCTATACTTCACTTTCACTCGAAACGAAATAGAAATAAATCTTAATTCAACAGGATTCAGTTTCATTTCGAGTGAAAGTAAAATGATGAACCTGTGACAGTTTTTTTTTATCTAGTACAGTTATTACAGCAAAGCTTTTTTTCAAAGACATTTTTTTAAGCCGGTTAATGTGCTTTTATAATGTGAATTGTCAGGCGAACCATGCTAAACAGCTAATAAAAATTTATAAGTCATGCTTTTAACCGAATCACGCAGCAGGGCGGAACGGAAAATATTTTTTTTTTTAATCTTTAAGTGGTATATGCTGAAAGGTTGAATTTAGGTACTCACCATTTGAGTCACCAAATTCAAGAGTACTTTGCCACCTCCAAAATGTAATGTCTATTTTATACTCAATGAAAGAATAGGGAAATTGAGCTCTTGTTGGTGATACTATCTTTGTAGAAAAAGAAATGACTATCTACTAGGGTTATACAATTGTCGCTTGTTTGTAGACAGAATAAAACCGAAAACAGAATGCTCCATGAAAACAATTTCGATTAATAAAAATCGTGCGTGTTTCCAATGAATTTTGTAAAAAAAAAAATACACTTTACAGAAAAGAATCACAATGGAATGTATGTAGCCCATTCAAAGAGTCATTAGATTTTGCGCGAAGAGGTGAAGTCTAATTTTTATTGTGTGTATCGAAAGGATCCTCAGATAGATGCTTGAATCTCAATTTCTACCACCTGAAAACTTTTCTTTTACCAAACTTATTATATATACATATGTATATAATATAATAGAAAATTTAATTACCAACTGGACTGACTAGAGTAATAACCTTTAAACCTTATACGTTTCGATGATAATAAATTAACCAAAAATATATAGCGAGCTATTACATTTATTCAAATTTAATTTTTGTATATTAAATAAGATCAAAATTAAAACTCAATATTGCATTTATATAAACATTTTTTTTATAAAAGGAAATTAACATTATATCGTGAATAATTTTATTTTTAATTGTATAAAAGTATGGGTTATCTGCATTGAATTTTTTTTAGTACATACATAGAAAATCTTTTAAATAATTATATATAATTATGGGAGCCTAATTACATACTTCATTTTATCAAATCAAAAATGTTCTCTTTGAAAAAACCTTGAATAACGGAGACTAGGAGGTTACAGGTGCTAATAACACTAGGCAACAAATTTTTGTCTAGTTGATTGAGGATTTTTTTTTACAATTAAAATTTTTTTTTTGAAATCTAACGGCTGAATTTTTTTTTTTTTTTTTTTTGATTCATTAAATCTTAAATTTTATGTTTTAATACCCTTTAATGTTTAAAAGCCTTTTCTTCAATGCGTTATCACAACTCATCATCATCGGCTCGACAACCGGGGTCTGGTACTGGCCTCCTTCAACAAGTCTCTCCACCTATCCCGGTCTTGAGCCGACGCCATCCAGTTGCGCACCCCAAGGCTTCGGGCGTCCTGGTCTACGCCATCTCTCCAACGCAAGCATGGTCTACCACGCTGCCGTCTACCATAGAATGTACCACAAAGGACTTTCCGAGCCGGTTCCTCTTCACTCATGCGAGCTAGGTGCCCTGCCCACCGGAGTCTACCGAGCTTAATTTTTGTCAGTATGTCTGCTTCAAGGTAGATTGCGTACAATTCATGATTGTACCGTCTCCGGAATCGTCCGTTATCACAACTACGTTATCACAACTACGATTGGCTATTCAAAAGACAGCCATCAGCCAAAACTTGCCCCTATAATTGGGAATTAGAGTTAGTATCATGTCCATACGTAACGAGACCCGAAACTTGTCCCGTCTCGTGAATAGCTCTAGTCTTTGAACATGGGTCAAGAGTGTCAAATTCTATGCACTGCTTTATGTTCTGATCGCTTAACAGTCTTTCCTATAATTCTTTCGTATTATTATCTGTTCTACAAACGACTTGTATTCATTTGAAAACCTGAATCCAACTATTATTGAGATAAATGTAACCCACTTCTGAAATAATTAATTTTTCAAATCAAAATTGATGGTTGTTTTTTGACTTCCTCTTTTTTAATTTTTTTTTAGTTTCACCAAAATGCTGGTAATCGCAGTTGGCGTAGTAAAATTGATCAAGGGATTTACAGAACGAAAGAAATTAAATTAAAGACTAACAAAGCATTCTTTTTATTTCGACTGTGTATTTAAATGCATTAATTAAAACAACAACAAATTGGCAAAATTCAAATGTCTTCTGGCCTCTAGGCAATGTTACAATTGAATTGGTATAAAAATAATATTCATTATGTTATGGAAATATACCCCCTATATGTAGCATTCAGAGACAGTTAAAAACTACAATCAAAGACAGTTAAAAACAAATTTTGGAAACTTCCAAACAAGTAAGCAAAATGTGGACTTGATACGCCTCAGAATAAGACTCAGAATAAATTTACAATATTGTTAATTTACATTGTGATATGTAATTTTTTGTATACACCCACTAGCTCCAACTAGCACTGATTGAATATTTGATTTTATAAAATGAAGTAGTTTTGGCGTTGATCTTGGTCTATAACAAATGCCAGTAAAAATGTACTTTTTTTTCAAAATGCAAGGTTTACCAAAATATCGGGCCTTAACGTCCCCATTATATATGTTTAATTATGTTTAAAAATATTGTATTATTATTGAAGAACTAAATTCTACCTTGAACAAAAAAAAAATCTTACTTACTTAAAACTTCTGCTTATATCGAATTCTTGTTTTTTTGTTATCGATTTAGAATTTGATTGATTTGATAGAGTATCAGTCAAATTACTATTAACATATCCATTTGATGACAAGGTAAATGCATTTTGCATCAGCGTTGGTTCGTTCAAGTTCAGATTATTACTTCCCATAAATCCGCTACCTGATGAGGTCCCAGCATCATAAGACATTTCTATATATTGTATCACCGATAAGTTTAAAGCATTAGTGTCATTATCCATCCCATTATCATATTCTTTCAATGCCTTCTGAGATGGTTTCATCGGTAAATACATGTGTGATGATGAGCTTCCAATATTACTATGCTCTTGATTTCCGTTCAATGGAACTTTACTGTTCATCGGTTCGTTTCCTTTCATTGACGAGTTGCCAACATTATTTGTAATATATACACATATGCCCTGTAACGAGATCAAATCATTGTGGTTAATCTGTTCACATACATCAACTGATACAAAATAATTTTGTTCAATAAGGGACATAAATATTTTATAAAAACAGACAACACTGATAAATTTAATTTAAAAATGTTATTTTTAACAACACAAATTATTTAGAAAAGATGTAATTTAAAAAATTAAGTATTTTGTTATATGTTTCTCCAACAAGAAATTCCATATTTTGAAGTTTCAACTTAAATTATACCAAGAGAATAGTAAACTTTATGCAAGAAAAAGCTGCTTCAAAAATATTGACTAAGATTTTCTGTGTGGTTGAAAAATAGAAACATTTAGAAAACGATCATCTTAAACAACATTGCACCAACTTCAACCCAGGACAAAGTTAAAGCTTTCGCCAACAATTTCAAAATGAACCAAAAGTCAATGAAAAGCCAAGAAAAATCTTTTGATGGAGTCTCTTACAATGTAATTCCGAAGAAAGGTACTTCCAACTTAGGTTCCAAATAATCGTTGATATCATTTCCCACGACACCAACAAAATACTTTATGTGTCAAGAATTATTCAACAGCATTTAGGAAGAACCTATAATCACGAAACTTCACATATTATGCATAACTCTGCCACTAATAAAAAGTCTTGTTTCGTTTCTTTCGTGCTGGAAAAATAACCACAGTACACACTTTTTTTATTCTAAAAACAAAAAAAAATCCAAAAAATATTTTTAAATTGTTTTTAATTATAATCTTCAGTAACACAACAAAAAAAAAATAAAAAAAAAATCTGATTAAAAAGTAAAATTTTAGAATATTCGATTGATGGCAACAACAACAAAGCAAATAATATACAGCAGAAATTCAATTGCCTTTTGAAGCTTGAACGAATAACACTAAAAATCAATCTAAAAAGGCTGAATGATCGGTAACTGTGCAATTTATATAATCTCTATGATAAAATAGAATTATATGTACTCTCGATGATGTAATAGAGATGACAAAGCAATCCAACTAGACCAGTAAAAACAAACGTAAACAAAATCTCATAAATTTTATTTGTAGACAATCTATACTATTGCTATGACACGCGTAATATGAGGCTCATACGAATCAACCTTATTTTAGAATTGATCTAACAACTGAAAGAATTTGAAAGGCAAGGATAATGAAAGTGAGGAGCTTTTTTATAATTTAGTTACAATGGTCAGTGAATGAGAGTTCTGAGTCCAATACCATCAAGAGATCAGCAAAACTTGACAGAATAGATGATAAAAAAAGGTATATGGACCTTGTGTTTCCGTGTAAAACGCACGATTTTACACTTGTCAATATTTAAAGCCAAATAGTTTAGTATTGACCTATTCCCAAAATATATGAAGATCTTCGTTTGAATGTTCACAATCAGCAAATGTTTCAAATTTTCAAATCATCGAAATAATTTAAAGACATAGAGTTACGTGAACAAATAAAACAAACATTAACGGATCAAGATGAATCCGTTGTAGTTTACTTGAATTTACTATAAACCATTCAGAACGCTCATTTTTAAAAATAACACTGTATTATCTGTTTTTAAATACAAAGAATTTCAAAAAATAAAGCCTCCAATGCTGCTTAGGGTCATCTGCTAAAACGAATCTTTAATATTTAGGTTGATCATAAGAGCTTATGTGACAGTTAACGTCACATAAACTGATATGATCAACTTAAATATTTAATTTTCGTTTTAGCAAATGGTCATTAGTTTTTTAAGAAATATTTCATCCTTTAATTTTTCGAAATCTTTTCTCAAATCCTTAAAAATACAATCAACTTGATGCTTTTTTTTTTCAAAAGCATCTAAGCAGAATTGTAGTAAATTACTGACCGCGGATTTCTACTCCACAAACCCCTACTGGTTTTTACATATAATAGAGTTGATAACATATAAAATAAACTTACATTATCAACATCTGGTCCCAGAAGTTTTATATTTTCCATTTGGTCAAAGACTTTTGGAATGTTATCCAAACTCGTTTTTTGATTCATAACTTCGTTTACTGGTTGCACTAAAACATTAAGCTTTCTTTTCAGCATTTTATGAAGAATGGATAACAACGTGGGTTTCTTATTTTCAATTTTATCATCATCAAGATCAAAAGGTACTTTCGATTGAATTCTTTTCATATCCGTATACTTTTTTTTCAACATATGTAAACTGCATACACATATAACGATCGACAAAACACTGATTACTATTCTTATAGTGTTATCTGAAAAAAAAATTAATAAAACAAAAATTGTATGTTATCTTTAAATAAGGTGCTGTAATTAATAATAACTGTCGTTTTCGGTTGGATTTTAAGACTTTCCCACGACATGAGACTTACCATTTTTGGATTTTGTTTCAAAATGATATTCGGTCGTCGGTCCCTCATTATTTGTTGAATTATTTTTTGAAACCATACGAATCCATAATTTGTAATTGGTGGAAGGCTGTAAACCTTCAATTAAGTAACTGCTGTTTATTATTGGGATTAACTCTGTTTCGCTTTTGGCGATGCATTCGTTTCCAACAATACTTTCCGTCATGCAGTATGTCAAGTTATATACGTAGTCTTTGAAAAAATATCTGTACCAACACTCATTTTTCCATTGAAGATAAATGGTTGAATTCAAAATTGTTGAAAGTTCAATTTGTATAGTTTTTGGTTTTGGCTTATCATCGGTAGCACACGTTGCCCATAACATGCCAGTACTATTATTTACATAGTTTTTGGATAAAGCGAAATTGAGTACGCCGCCGTTTGTTTTGGATGTTGTATAGTTAAGTTTGTTCTTATTTAAAGTTTCAAAATTAAAATTTCCCTAAAATTAAAAAAAAAAAAAATATATTATTAATTATTTTTTAACAGTTTTAATTTTTATAAAGTTAGTTAAATTTACCATACAATCGTCGGGTAATTCTGTTGCTGAGCAAGTGAATAGAGTTAAATTGCTCAATTTATTAAAATCATTCGGTTGTTCCCAGACAATGGTGTAGGTTTGACTTTTTTCATTATATATTTTAATTATTTCTTCTTTTGGTAAGTCGGCACGTGCATGTATTTCAAAAACACTGTATTTCAGAGAGCTTCCATTTATATTTTGGCTATGCAGTTTAAAAGTGTAATCTGATGTTTTATTATAAGTAAAACGAGCCGAGATTTTATCCATTTGTACAGGCCGTTGGTTTCTGTTGAAAAAAAGTATAATCATTATATAAAATTGTTTTGCACTGTGAGAAGAACATTTAAAATCAACAGCATAACTCAGATGTAACTATAGCTTTGAGTCAGGAAGCTTTTTAAGTGTTTTTCTGTTGTTTTAAATCGATTAAGTCAAAAGCACTGAAACTTGGCTCTATATAAATACTTTATTTTTTTATGGCTTTATTTTTGAACATAATCATGTTATTAAAGGAAAAAGATAATGGGAAAATCCAGAGCTCTTATGAGCAGTGCCAACAACATCGATTGAGCCACTGTACGAACTCATTGAGAGAGCTTTCCTCAAGATTGGAAAAAGGAATGATTGCTAAGCTCCCAAAAAAGTATATTATTTTCTTTGACCACTGTGATACCTTATATTTTTAATATTTAATATTTTAAATTTATTATGTATTGTTTTATTTTTCCAGCATAAATTATTTCATACAGTACATTTGTTCAACATTATTTAAAAGCATGGTAGTCCCCTTGGTTGGCAACTAAAATTAAAATCAATTTTAAATCTTTAAAAAGATTAATAGTATACAAAAAAATATACATTAGCAGATTTTGCTAAGCTACTTAGTATTTGAACACTTGTCCGATTATTCTGCTACAATATTGAAGAGTTCCTTTGCATTACATGAATAACTTATCCCAACTTTTTACACAATTGAGAACATAAATTGTCCTCTTCTTCGGTAATATATCCACTCCACAATGAAGCCTTTTGAATTCTTTAAGAATCACTTCAAGAAAGTGAATCGACTTCGCATGCTACACAGTTTGCAGCGATCATGTAGGTAATATAATTTCACCTCTTTCCTTCAGAACCATAGTTAGTGCTTCAAACGCTCATAATAGTTGTATCTTTCAAATATTAATTAAACTGGCTGTAGTAAGCTCTAAAAATCGAAGATTGTGCTTCTTCTTGGAATCCTTTGTGCTCAAAATGAATGCTGTAATATTATTTACATTTCTCTTTTTCCTTATTTCGTATTAAAAAAAATACTAAATAACAATTTAACCAAGCCGCCAATGTGAAAACTAATTTTTTGACTCACTGAAATAGATAAAGACAGAAAGCAAGTTGTTGTGAATGAACCCAGACTCCGTTACATGGTTAATAAAACGGGGTTATTGTAACAGAAGCTTATAATATAAATAAATTGGCAAAAGCTTAAAAAGTAAATAAAGTCTGCCCTAGTAAAGTACTTACATCAATTCTCCATTACGCCTAACTTCAGTAAAGTTATAACCAAAATCTGGTCCGTATTGCTCATCTTTTGCTATTTCCTTCCAATATAAACGTATAGTTTGGTTTTTGGAGTCAATAAAAAAGCTGCCTACATCTACACTGGGGACACGTTCTGGTCGACAGGATAGTGTTCTAAAATTTCCTGTATCGATTTCACTCCACATTGCCTCGGAACTATTGTCAGTGTTAACACCCTTCACTCGAACACTGAATTCATATGTATGGTAAGGGTACTGTAAATTATATATCTCGGCTTCAAAGTGACCCTGTTTTTTCTTTAATCGCCAGTCAAAAGTATTATTATAGTTTAAAAAACGAACATCATATTGCAGACCATTTGTAAACTTTGGATCCATAAAAAGTGAAGATGTGTTTCCTGGCCACAAAGACAGAGTTACGCTGCTTGATGTTAAATTTCCGGCTACAACTGTAGGCTTTGGTGGTATCACTAACAAATAGATTTAATTAGTATAAACAAATATTAAAAATTGTAAAAAAAAACTTACTTCTTTTATGTTGATTTTCAATTCCGACATTTTGTTTAAAACTAAAAAACGAGTTGTTTCCCATTAGTATAAAACTGTAATTCGCTCTTATTGAGCTATACCCAATAGCATTATTTGTACCATTATTATCAATTAAGCAACTTAATGTTTGAAGATCCTTCTTCTGAAGCGAGCATTTACAAGTATCATCCTGTAATTATTTATTTTCGCATTAATATCAGTTATTAAATTAAACATACCATATATTGCGTTCTTAGAAATGGATAAGATTTTTTTAATAATCTAAATTTTTTGGAAAATTTTTAAATAACTGGTACCAGTGGTTTTTTAAAGTTGAAAAACTGAATTTATTAAACAGTTTTTGATAGTGCTGTTAAATGAATTAACTAGTTAACCGGTAAAAATTAATTAAACGGTTAATTAGTTAATTATTTTTTAAGTTAGTTTAGTAATTAAATTTAACCGGTTAGTTTGAGTTAATTAGCTGGCTGCTGGTTTTAGCTTTAACCTGGTTAAACTTTATGATCGGTTTAAACGGCCAAATTGTACAGTACTAGTTTTTAAATTTATTTCCTGTTTAAAAGGTAAGCACCGATTCCAATTTTTTATTTTTTCGGATAAATAATAACAAAATTTAATAATTCCAATTAAAAAAAAATAATTTCAGAAACTTTTGAAATATTTTTTAAAAAATGCAAAATTTAATATACTTGTATAAAAGGATATTACAAAATATTTTAATCAGATTTACATAGTTCTGACTATTGAAATAGAGGGTACTTAGTTAACAAAGGTATTCATGCAACCGCGTAAACTCATAGTAAACGTGGTAAAATGAAGAAGAGCGGTCTGGTCGTCCGATTGATGTCGTCAAACCAGAAATAGTCGATAATATCTACGGTCTTATATTGAACGATCGGCGAGTGAAGGTGAGGGAACTAGAGGAGGCTCTATGTTTTTTTTTTTCAAACTGCTCGATAATTACAATAATTTTGCACTAATATTTGGATATGAAAAAGCTTTCCGAGGGTTAGCTGCCGCATTCGCTTTCGATCGATAACAAACTACAGTTTGAAAATTTCAAAGCAACATTTGGCCACGTTCAACCAAATCCAGTTTTTGTGCTGATTTGTAACATGGATGCATCACAACATTCCAGAGAACAAAGAACAGTTTAAAAAGTTAACTTCTCCGGTTGATTTCAAAGCAAAGAGGGTTTATCGGCAAACATGGTGATTGCGACAGAAGAAATAAGAAAAACGTTGGTTGAAGTGCATCTAGCTTAAAGATTATTTCGGAAAATAAATTTTTGCGTGCTTTCTTTTTTTTCTAAGGGACTTATTCACCTGCCCATTAATTTGTATGATAAAATCAAATTTTTATTTCAGCTCTTTACAACGGTTAGCTTTTTTTTGAATATTTCTTAAACGAGTGTTATTAATGTTTTGTGCGATTTTAACTGTTAACCAAATGAACAAGTCAAATGTAATACTAGCCTAAGTTGGAACATACCTCTTTAAAACATAACGGCTGCTGTTTTAGTAGTTTGTGATCAGTGTCAATATTACTCTTAGGAACGGTGAAACTACATGTCATATTGCTAAAGTTATAACTAAAGCATTGAAAATTATAAACATTTTTTCCTGCAAAAAGAAAGGTAACATAATATTATTTCGAAAAATAAATTATGCACTAAATTAATTCTTACCAACAAAAATATTGTAAGTCTGCACATCTTTGGTATCACATTTGCAAATGTATTTAGCTGATTGCTCCTCTTTTGCATTGAAGATTGCATAAACGATCGATGACTCATCCAGTACCTAAAATGAAGTCAATAATTAAGAAAATAAAATAATTTAGTTTGTTTTGCAAATTTCTTTTGCAATATTGTAAAATTTTAAGGATGGAAAGGTTGTCAATAGGTTAAGTCAAACATTCGAACATTCAATTATTTAAAACGAGGGTTTCCTATTTTCAGATTTCAAATTCAAAATTTTTTAAAAGAATCTTATTTTAATTGTAACTTGCCGTTACCATCGCCTTTAATAATGATTTTGAAAAAAAAAAACACTGTCCCAATGGTTTTTTATAGAAAAGGTTATTCTCTCCATAATACCTTAAGCGTTTTGATCGGGCAAGTACACGCTTCAAAATCTTATTTATAAAATCGCCAATTTATTACGGAACACTCTTAAGGCAAAAAATTGATCTGTGGTGGAAAATCAAGAACGAATAAAATTTGAATAAAATCAAACTGTTGTTTCCTTCTATTCAGTTCGAAATTCTTCCATTAAGATTTCTCTTTAGCTTCCGGGTTTTACAGTATAACCTTTTTTTAAATAAAGGAAATGTGTTAGCTATTGCGATATAAGTTTTAAGTTTGCCATTGTTATTTTTGAGAAATGCGACTGGGATACTATTACTCGCAAAAGAGTTGCCTCTTAAGACGTTGGATCGTCCAATCCAAACACGCAAACGTCTTGAACTGCGACATAGTTTTAAAATGTGATGCCAGAGTATAAGCTTCAACAGCAAGTACTTTTTTTCAATGGCTGCAGTTTCTTGTAGGAATTGGATCCTAGAGAATAAATTGCCAAGAATAGAGGAGCTCTCATCTAAGACTTTCAGACTCGGCATAAATGGTAGGTTCTCCGCTTTCCTGCAGACATACACAGGAAGAGTTGAGAATTGAAGTCATTTAGACTTTTGTTTCTCGTGTCACCACATTAATTTTTTTAGTTCGTCAAAATTAGGGCTAATTCCCTGCGAAAAAAACCGCGTTCTGGATAGAGTATATAATTTTATTGTTAGTATCACAATGATAAGAAGTATTTATTTATACTTGGCTACAACAATATTTTGTCAGATGCTGCTGACATTATAATTATTCGATTGCTCTATTATCAGGAATTCTGATGAAAACTCTCAAGAAAACAACATCAAAATTCCGCAAAAAAAATATTTGATAGTTTGAACTCGTTTTCATTGTCGATATTTAATATTCATGAATCATAAATCATTTGCAATGAATCTCAACTTTTAATAGAATTGCTGGCAACACGCAAATAACCCACATACTAAACATGATCATTTGAATGCGGGGGTCATCTTATTTGTTTTTTTTTTTTCAATTTCAGCATAAAACTTATTTTCTACTGAAAAAAGAAAGCAAAGAGCTCAGCGCAATCTATTAAATCAAAACGAAGAAAAAAATAAAAGAACTAAACTATCAGGCAAATGAATGCACTGCAGAGTAAATACCATTTAAAAGAATACAAGACCGGGAAATCAAAGAGCAGATAATAAAAAACAAATAGATTAGGTATGTACACATAAACCTGAGTTTAAGTTAAACTGAAAGAAAACAAAAATATATATAAATAAATAGCAGCAAAACTTACATGTATCTCTTCTTTTGGGACTGGTATGTTGCTGCCTTCTCGGTAGAATGACAGACAGGAGCTGTTTTTCTCTTTAAAGCACGTTATTCTGGCATTGGCTCCGATCTCGATCTGAACTTCAGCTGCAATCACTTCTGAAAATGGAATATGTTTTCGAATGAAGTTCACCAGAGTAACAACAAATGGCAATTTAATGGAATTGTTGTTATTGTTTAGTTAGAGTTTCTACAGATATGTAGATGGATGGCCATAAGGGGGATTTAAATAATGGATGCATGAAATGCGATTCATTTTTATAAAGAAATGCAAGTCATTCCAAAGAAATGTGCAAAAAAATGGAAATGTGCAGAAAACTTATAGTGTAACTTACCGTCAATGATGTTGCTCGCCGACACTTCCGTGAATTCCATACTCATTATTAAAGTAAGTCCTAACCTGAAAATATACATAGGGTTTTTTTTTGTGTTGTTTATTTTGTATTTAATTAGGTACAATATTAAATTTTAATAGAATGTAAATGAGAACAGGCTGTTTAGTGTTATTACAGGCCAATGCACGTGTCTTAATTTCTATTACTGCATTTTTATTTTGTTTTTCATATAATAAATGGAGATGGTTGAAAACCCCCGAGCCGATTAAAAACAAATGATTTATTTGGTGTCAAATATATTGTAGATAACAAATAATATGAAATCGTTTTTTTTCCTTAAATATCTCCATTGCTAAACATTTTAAAATTATTTTAAAAACTTATGTAATTCATTGTTTTTAATTCAATGAATTTGTGTACCTCACATATTTCAAGTTTAGACTCTGCCTCGGTGAAAAGTAGAGTTAATTTTTTATGATCACGTTTATACTAAAAACCAGAAACTATTTTTTTTTTTTTTAAATTGGATTAGGGTTGAAAAGGTAAGCAAAAGTAATTTTAAGAAAGTATTGTTGTTAGGTCGAGAAAATTCAAGAAAACTGAAAATAAGTTTAAAATTATCATGCAACTGTCTTCCGTTAGGAAAAATATCTCGAGAAATACTGTTATTACTGTGGTTTATCTCAAATTCCAATATATGCTTACTGGTATATTAATAAAAAAACAAACTGAAATTTCAAACCTTGAACTAAAATTATTAAATTTATTTTATTATTATTAAATTGGCTTAGAACTAAATTTCAAAAAAAAATTATCTTAATTAGTTACCAATTAATTATTCAAAGGAATTTGATAGTTTTTAGCTTGACAAATGGGTGACGAACTAAATTTAGGCGCAAATAGAATATTTCTTTCCAGAATTGATTTTGAGTGTATCAATCAATATAATTTTGAGTTTAAAACTAGTTTTTTTCAAAAACTATGCATAGATTTTTCTTGATTTAAAAACTGGCTAATGGAGTATTGGCTTTGAAAAAAGGGATAATACTGAATTGTAGGTGTTAGCGTTATTTTTTTTTGCTATTTTAAGTAATTTTTTCATCAAATCACCCCTCCCAACCAAACGGGGAGAAATAGACCCCCTTCCTATAGTAGAAAATATTTGTATTAAAGTGTTCTCTGTTATCATTTCTTGGTGCCAAAGTTATGTTACTCTTGCCGAGCACAATTAAAACTTAATGTTGGTTAAAACATATCATATTTCTTTACAGTTGTAAAAAGTGTAAAAACAAACTTAAAAAAAAGACGCATTTTTTGTCGACCTGTTTTATGTAAATACAAACATATTTTTTTCATTTTAATTCAATAAAAGTCAGTTTTTTTTTATAATCTGTATTTACCTTTTTAAACCTAAAAAATCTTTTTTTTTTCTTGTGACAGCTGTAGGTCAAATAAAAGAAAACACGATACTACGGGTGCGTTTTTTTATTTTTTGAAAACTATACTGTACTACATATTATGTATATCAAGTGCCAAAAAAACATCACTATAGTTCTAAATCGAATGTTATTTAAAGGGGGCTTAAAAATTGTTAAGGCTGGTCGCTTTATTTTTGCTTTAACTACATTAGGTATTCAAATATTCAATCCAAATTTATTCAGTCTCTATTAATTTGAATCTCGAGACCAAAGACACAATTTTTTTAAATTTCCTATTTTTTATTGCTAGTTCATAAAATCAAAAATTATTGACAGTGAAATAATCACGTATAGGTACCATAAATTCAAATCAAAAACAATTTATCGTATTTTTCATACAACAAATAACACAAAACCTTTAAAAAACATGAATTAAATGCTCCATTTCAGAACTATTTTCCAATTAAATTCGTGCTAGGTGATCTATTAACTAATCAAAAAGATTTGAGTCGAAAACTCTAATGGTTTCTGGGAAAAATTGAATTAAAGTTAGCAGAACATGGAAAAAATTAATTTTTATATGGCAAAATATTTTTTTTTTTTTTTTAAATTTTCAAATTTTTTTTTTATTCGTAGAGCATTTAAATAGCTTATACATACTAGATAAATCATTTTATTTACGTTGGTTTTTACGATTTTTCGAAAATTGTTCTGCTAACTTGAACTCAACATAAATTTTTTTCCGAAACTATTGGAGCACAAAAATTTTTTTTGGAATTAGTGCTCCAATTAAGCACTAATTAATGCCATCAAAAAAAGTTTGTTCTGCTGACCTTGGTCTGCTAACTTGAAGGACACCTAAAAAACACACTATTTGAGTTTAAAATATTACTAACAACCATTTTATTTTCGTTGTTGTAAACGCAAGTTTTATTATTCATTTCGGTGTCAAATTTTCTGGATGACTTACAAGGAAGTTTGTGGGGCTTAATTTAAAACTAAGTTACTCAAACAAAAAAAAAACAACAAATTAAACTTAATTCGCAAACCACAAATTCGGATTCAACATACTAAAAAAAAACCTACTGATTCGCAGAAAAAGCTCAATTTGAATTAGGTGTTGATGATTAATTGTACCTAAAGTGAGTTGCACATTGCGGATCGATTTATTAGAGCCTTAATATCGAGTCTTGTTTATTTCTTCAGTTTCAGAGTCGTTTTTTTGCTTAATTTGGGGTCCCACAAGGCAGTCATCTTGGTAATTTACATTTGCAAACCCATTTGGAAAAAAAACAATTTAGGACTTAATGCTAACAAACGCCCACCGCCGAGTTACTGTTATATTAATAATTGCCTTGTTCTCAAAGTAACGACCATTTTGTATTAAGATGTCATTTAAGACAGTGGGCTCAGATCCCATTACGACAATATAGTTATTAGGGCTACCTCTGCTCTTGGTTTCGGGAAAAGTTGGTCCAAAGAGCTTTTCACCATGTTCATATTAAAAGATTACAAGGAATTCAACTTAGATTTCTCCGTGGCGTGGGATTGTTTAATTATTTATTTTATAAGGCAAAAAGGTGAACGCTGAACTTTTAACCACCTAAGAAAATATATTTCGTTTATTTAATTATTTGCTTATCTAATTTTAATCACAAATCGCTACCCATAAAATGCAGATTACAAACTAAAATTATATTAGTATTTAAAACAAAACAAAAAACAAAAAGTTGTCGGCTCCGGGAGCTCTCGAATTGATTTTTATCTACCTGTCCACAATTGTCTGTTGGCGCCTTTATTAAACTAGTGTATTTCCATTGTGTAAATCTATTTTAAATATTCGAAGCACGTATTTTTCTGCATAACCAAGGACACAATTTGTTTTGTTCTGGATGCCATTTTGAATCAAAAATAAGGCAAGGTAATATAAAATGTACATACCTACATATGTATTTGATTGCTTAAATTTTCTTTATTTAAGCAATAAACAATAATAACTGAGGAATCTACATATGTAGTTGAAATATTTAATAAGTAATTTGATTTCAGATGGTAGGTAGTTAGAAAAACCCAGTAAAATATAAATAAGATATGCCAATAATTTATTCAATTAAAAGTTCAAGTGAACTCAACTCCGAAATATCCCAACTTGGTATACATTAGTTAAAATTATTGGAGGGGCTATTTATTAGTGGTTGTTAAAGGTGTTACCAATTATAATTAGAAAGATTTACTTCTGGTTATCATAGAAAATAACAACTATGAATATTTTCCAATGCGCAATTATGTATGTATAAGGATTTAAAAGTGTTATGGAGTGTAATGGCGTTTAAGCTGTTTATGGATAGAAAAAAATCATAGGAATAAAATCTTTTAAAGAAACGGGAAGGTAGCAAAAAATTTATTTTGCAAAGTGAAATTAGCTAAAACGGTAACATTTTTTGCAATTTTTTATACTTTTGTTCAAAAAAACTGTTGTTGGCGATATTTGTCTATTTTTATGAATCGTGAGTTCATATCGGATTAAAAATACAAAAAGTAACTTTTGCTGTGTAATATGATCAAAACAAATAAAATAAAATAATTCATTGAATACCTATACCTATCTAATTTTTAACTTATTCAATCTTATTATTAATTGGTTCCTTTGTTTTCGGAAAGGAATAAAATTTGCATTCGAATTATGTTGAGTTGGCATGAACATTTACTGCTTTTTTTGTAGAATTCAATCCGATTCCTAAGTCCCTAATTACAACGAATATTTAATCTGAGTAATTAACAATTGGTAAGTAACAGTGAATTTAAAATGGAATACAGTTTTTACGTTAATGTGAGAATATGTTCTTCTTTAAGGGTTGCCCAGACAAACGCGAAACATTCCGATACGCTATGATTGACAACATGTTATTGTCAATCTTTCTTTGCTAACTCAGCAGACGTTGGTGCTATAAGTTTTAATTTTTCATCTTTTATACCACCACCAAAAAATAAGCATATAGGAAGATTAATAAAAAAAAGCGGCAACTCACGCTGCTGGAACTTCTGAAGAACGAAACACAAGGCGCGAATCTTTACGGATTGAACATCTGAAGAGCGAGGCAGAAGTGTACATTTTTACTTATTCTAAACATGTACATATGTAAGTACATTAAATGGCAGAACAAAGTGTGCCAGGTTAGTACATAACGGTATTTTATTTTTTTATTTTTTATGTATTATTAGCGTTTTACATTAAGTCCACAATGAATAATTATTGTAAAATTTTGATTTCAAAAAGACAATTGTTCGTAGGAAAAATTTGAAAGTTAAACTTACTTTAACTAATCAAAAAGATTTGAGACGAAAATTGTTATTATTTTCGAGAAAAATCGAATTAAAGTTATCAGACAATGGATATCTATGAAAATATTTTTTTTTTTTGTTTTTCATCAAATCTTGGAAAATAGTTCTGAAAATGGAGCATTTAATTCGAGCTAAGTGATCTATTAACTAATTTGAGTCGAACCGAATTAAAGTTAGCAGAACAGGGACAAAATTAATTTTTATATTTCGTATTATTTTTTTTTTATTATTATTATTACATTTTTCAATTTGTTTTTATTCTGAGAGCATTTAAACAGCTTATAAATACTGGATAAATGATTTTTTTAAACAATTTTTCGAAAATTGTTCTGCTAACTTGAACACAAGTTAGCTGAACATTAATTTTTCCCAAAACTATTGGAGCACAAAATGTTTTTTTAAGCACTTAAAAGCATTAATTAAGCACTAATTAATGCCATCAAAAAAATTTGTTGTCCTGACCTTGAGGGGCATCAATGTTTGTATATTTTTTTAAGTCCAAACCTGTTGTCAAAAAAAAATAATATAATGTCAAAGGCAAACTTAAAGTGATGTAGATGTTAGTCGTTAAACCAATTTTCTAGTGCTTATCGGCCGATCAAGCAGATTTATATACCAAAGTATGGTATATATTTACTTAGTGGTTGTCTTAAACTGAAACCACCAATATCGGTTGGTTTTTTGTTGGATGGGCTCAAGCTTCTCGGAATTATATAACTTGTCCACACCCGATACCAAATTTCGTAGATATGATTAAATAAATTGAAATTGTGGTCATAGTTAAGCTTAATTGTTTGAAGCTAAATTTCGAGAAAAAATCTCTTACATACGAGTTATTTCGGTATTTTCTATTATCTAATATAATAAAGGGGTTAGATTCTACTTTTATTTAATAAGAAGATGTCTTATGTCTATTTTAAAAAAAATTGAAGCCATTTAGTAAAAAAATTCAAAATGTATGATTTTTCAATTTTTTAGGATTACATATTTGTTTTAATCATACATAGGGTACCCGGGCAAGAGTACGATAACTCAGGCGACAAAGTTTAATGACGGATTTGTATAGAACAGCCAAAAATAAGCATTTTTTACTATGGGAGGGGGGGTCTATCTCCCTCCGTTTAGGCGGTAGGGGCAATTTAAAAAATATATGTGTTAAATGGAAAAAAAATAATTAAAAAATAACGGTAATACCTACAATTAAGTTTTATACTTTTTTTTAAAGCCAACATTCTATTAGCCAGTTTTTAAATCAAGTCAAAACTATTCATAGTTTTTGAAAAATTTAATTTTAAACTCAAAATTTTAGTAAAAAAAAGCTAAAAAATAATTTTAAATTTCAATATTTCAAAACCATAAGTTTATAAATAATTTTTTTTTTAATCATTTGTTGCTCTTATTAATAGTCAATCAAAAACTGAAAACTAAATCATTTTATGCCCTATAGTTTTTGAGAAAATTGAAAATAACCAGAACTACTATTTCAATTTATTTATGTTTTTTTTTTGTTTGAGTGGTCTTATTTTGATAGTAAAAATGGTAGGTGCGAGTTTGGGTATATGCAACAGTGAGGTGTGTGCGAGTTTGGGTGTATGCAACAGTGGGGTGTGTATGGGGGGCATGCTGCCCCCTGCAACCCCCCTGCTTGGGCCCACTGTAGGATTTGGGGTAGGTGCGAGTTTGGGTGTATGCCACACCGAGGTGTCTATGGGTGGTGAAACCCCCCTGCTTGGGCTCACTATATGATTTGGGGGGGTGCAAGGTGGGGTGGGTGCAAGGTGGGGTGCATGCAAAGATTCTTTTGCATTTAAATAAACTGAATTTAAGAAAAATTAATTTATCCTAGGTAAATCTTAATCCATATTCGATTATTACCATCAAAATAACACTACGTAAATACTCAAGCAAGGAAAAAATAATTTAATTAAAATTTAATTTTCTCAAAAACTAGAAGACATAAAATCATCTAGTTTTCAGTTTTTGATCAAAAACAAATAAGAGCAACGAATTCTAAAAAAAAAAACAATTGTAGATAGTCATAAAGTTTTGAAAAATTACATTTTAAACATTTTTTTTAACTTTTTTTGTCCAAATTTTGAGTTTAAAACAATGTTTTTCAAAAACTATGCATAGTTTTGACTTGATTTAAAAACTGGCTAATAGAATAGAATGTTTGCTTTAAAAAAACGTATAAAACTTAATTGTAGGTATTACCGTTATTTTTTAATTTTTTTTTTTCCATTTAACACACATATTTTCTAAATTGCCCCTACCTCCTAAACGGGGGGAGATAGACCCCCCCTCCCATAGTAAAAAATGCTTATTTTTGGCTGTTCTATACAAATCCGTCATTAAACTTTGTCGCCTGAGTTATCGTACTCTCCCCGGTACCCGTAAACATCACTCATAAAAACCTTTGAACGAATTTGTTAATTTCTTAAAATAATTTATTAGTGTTGATACTTTTTCTTCGTAATATATTAAACCTCTAAAAACACCCTTGAAATGTAGATATTTTTACGGTCTCTTTTGATTCTTGTTTGCCATAAAATTTTAAACATTTTTAGGTTATGGTAATAAACCCGCATATGCCTTGCCTTTCTCTTTATAAAAAAAACACCTTTTTTATGGACGCTTAAAATTCTTGATTGTTATGAAAAATTTAGCATTTAATTAATGTGTGTTTACCTTACTTGCCTCTAAACATCTCAAAATACATGTGCCAACAACGTTGAAGATGCGATAAACTATTCGAGTAAAATTCTGCGTCGACGCCAATCATAAAATTTTATAAATAATTTAATTGCAGATTGCAGAGTAATTTGTATTATCTTTTATAAACTGAAACTAGATTTCTTTTGGAGTTTTTTTTTTTCATAAAAGAAAATATTTCAATTATGAAGTTTTTTCTCCTCTGCAATAATTTCATTAAAAAAAAAAATAGCATAAGGCAAGAAGTATTCGTATAATAGCAGTATAATTAAGTTGGAGGAGAATAAAACTTAGCTTTGAACCTTATCGTAGTCGCAAATTAAATTTAAAAAAAAACTTTCAAAATATAGAAAAGATAAAAAGTCAACAATGCGTGTGTACTGAGATTTTCTAAATTATTTTAAGTAATTTAAGTAATGCGTGAAGAATAAAAAAAATTGTTATTGTTATTCCAATTGTCTTTTTAATTATTTTAATTCTAATCTTAATAGCCTGAAAATATAAATGTATTTTAATACCCAGAAATATGCATAACTATTCCAAGAAATCAGATTAATAAAATTATTTGATAATTTCCGAACGAGATAAAGTTATTCCTAGGAATATATTTATTTTCAATGTTAAAACTAATTTGTTTATCATTATTCATATAGTATTAAAAAAAATTGATTAACATTTGTTCGTTGGAATATATACATAGTTTTGGACAAATACTTTGAAGAAAAAGTTAAATAAAAAACAATTTGTTTGATAATCATAAATAAAAATAACAAAACATAATGCAATATTATAAACAAACATAAATACGTCAAATTTTTTTTTCGATTTGGTAAGTAATAATACCGATTAGTGCAAGAGCACTTGAAACAATATTTTTTCTCTCGGGTTTTGTGAACTGTATCTAGATACTAGGAAACACAATCGATAATTTAGTCATAATTTAGTTTGTTGTAAGTTGTTAGTAAATAATTAAATATGTAATGAAATTTTTTTTTTAACGTCTGATTGATTTCAAAATAATTTTTCTCTTTTTGTAAACAAGCTAAAAATTTAAAGCTTAATTCTCACTATAAGGTCGATACAGATACCACTCAAGATATATTTTCTCTCCGATAAATTTCTTTAATTTTCGAAGCCGGAATGAGAGTGTATCGGAGGTTATATTTATTTTTTAATTATCATTATTATTTCTGCTTTCTGCTTGACAATAAGAAGGCGGAGAATCAGTTATTTTTTGCTGACGATGCAGCCATCATTACAACGAGCACTTAGGGTATAGGTGGATATTTTGGAGGGAAATGGATTCCGCATTCGCACTAAAAAAAAAAAAACGAATAAATTGAGGTCGCTATGGCCCAACGTCAAGTTTGTGGACTAAAGATCATTAAAAGCTATTTTGAATTTAACATCTCCTGTGAAAATGTACCTTAAGCTGGAATGAAGTCTCTACAACAAAGCCTTTAGTAAACTCTCAAAATAAGATTGAAAGACGAAATAAAAAACAAATAATTTTTTTGGTGTTTTCCATTGAAAATGGATATCAAAGTACTCAGAGGGGTATTTTTGTGTTCCACCAAGCTTTCATAGAATAAAAAAATTTTGTTTTGACGTGTTGAAGTCCAAATTGAGCATTGTTTGTTGTTGATGGAGAAATACTAAATCATTATTGAGGCCCTTGATACAATCTACAAAAGTCGCGTGGCACCCGCTGTGTCGCGGGAGTCATTTTCAACAAAAAAAAATCCGCTCATATTTACATTAAAATGTTCAGCTTTTCAAATTTGTTTTCGGATTTTCATCCCTCTTCTTCAGATGTAGATGATAGACCACGACAATATTGCTCCAATAACTCTACTTTAATCTGTTGGTTAGAATCCAAAAGGGCTTTAAGAATGATAGGTGAGCCATAACGGAAACAAAGCTATCTCTGGAATACCGCCCAAGTGTTTAATGTCTCTGTCTATTTTATCGCTAATTCTATAAACAGTGTTCCTGTTCATAAACCTTTTAGTGCGCGCTCAATTAAAAAAAAAAAAATACATCACTAGTCCAATTATACACAGAGATTCCTTAAACATTTGTTTGAACACTCATTAAAGTCTATTTTAAAAATATCACAGATTGCTTTATTTCATTGATGGATTGAAGAACAAACTTTTCACAAATTATTGCATGTTCACAAATTATTTAATTTATCACAGAACCATCTTCTAACTCTACCTCTAATATTGGGTGAATTACTTTTCTTAAGTAATTTCTTCTTTCTGATGATGAATTTTGCTAATCGAATTTTTCTTTTGAAATGGTTTCGACACTTCTGATATGCGTGCCATAAGCATTGACATTATTGCTGAGCACCGCATGTCTACACAAATTAACTTTTATTAATTTTTACACTATGAGTGGATGTGAATTGACCTTGTACCTAATTCTGTTTCGAAATATATCCAACAATCTGCATTATATGCAATTATCTGCTTTTTATATTCTTTCTTGGTTCATTTCAAAATGAACGACAACAGTGTCTTTCTTCACACGAGGAAACTGAGTTGCTAGCAGTCTTTAGTGTGTAGGTATGATAGAAGGGCAAGGATTAGGGGGTGTGACAAAAAAATCTACCCATTCAACGATATGAAGAGATTTAAATTACATTCTTTCTCACTCGGTTCGTATTGTGCGTTCAATAAATACACTTTACAATAAAACAAACAAAAATATCTGAAAATTTTGTTTCTGGACATTAAAGGTACATGGGATTTTAAAGAAGATTAAAAGAAAAAGGCAAAAAAAAAAGCTCCCGTAACTGGATTATTCGTGTGAAAGACGACAATCAGCCATAAGATCGATAAGGTCCATAAATATTTGTTGCACAATATTGCAGCAGTTAGCCTAGACAAATAAAATCAACTTGTGTATCTGAACATGCATTTTAAATAAAAATCTTCTTTTTCTTTTCAATGTCGCAAAATAATTTTGTTTCAGGGCGCCTACTAGTAAATACCTAAATAGAAATATTATTCACAACGAAAACATTGATAACAAATAGTATTTTTTAAACAGTCATTGGTATCTTATAAAAATTAATTCCCTTTAAATAAAAGAGCCTGGTTCTATATATTATACTCGTATGTCTTTATCTAGGCAGGTACCTACGAAACTACATTTTAAACGTGTACATATTCATTCATCGAAATAATTTCAAAATGTTGGGAAAAACAAACAACCCAAGGAATTACCCACAGGTTTGTTTTATATATTATATGTACGAGGTATGGTACCAGGTACCCACTATTCATACTCACCATAACAATAAACAGCAGTTAGATAAACTTGTTCGTTTTGAAGCGAACTCAAAGGTCATCCCCATTTTGAAGATGCAAATATTATATCCAGCCAGCAACAAACAAAATTCACAAAGTTTAACAATTATAATAGTATGAAATTGTCTTTTAATAATCCATAGGTATGCAGAGAAATATAATTATTTATTCAACATTTACGTAGAAAGTAACCTGGAGATCTTCACTGCGCAGAACGAAATCCATAGTTTGGATAAGATAGATATAATTGATAAACGGATACAAATGCAGTTTTATTAATAGTCGAAATAAATTCTAGATTCTACCTCATTTAAAACGTTGGCTTGTGTATTTCTTCTTTTAATTATTCAAAATTCTAAGAATTCTTCTAGGAATAATTCTTGGGAACCTTGGAACAACACTGGTATTTTTTTTATTTAATTTTTTTTTTTGCTTTAGATTAGGATGATGTTTCCTAGAATTCATAAATTATATTTTAATGGAACACAAATTTCGAGTTAATTTATAATATATTGAACGGAATAAACAAACAATTTTAAATGTTTTTTTATTTTTATTTTAAAGAAAATATAATCGGAATCACGAAAAATGCATGAACGACAACGAGAAGACTAAAAGGAATTCCAGGAAAAACTGCACGACGCACATAAGCGAACACTCATTTATTTCAATACCAAATTTCTATGGTTTATATTTCAGTATTTGAGTTTATATTGAATAAATCACAATCAGAATTTATTTTATTTTAGTTTTAAAGTGCATTATTTTTCAGATAAATACTTTATTATTGGCATAAATAAATTTACCAAATAAATACATTTGCGTAAAAGGTTAGACCGATTTATATGAATCTTGAAAAGAGAATGAACAATGAAGAATTGAAGAAGAAGAAACACAAAAAGAAAGGCAACAACAACATTAACAAATTACTACGTTTACACGATGTGTTGAGACTCAGTTCGGCAGTTTGTAAAATTGGTTTTAGTTGAAATGAAGTTCGTTCAAATCCATCTGACGAGTCGAGTTGAAAATATGTAGCGAAAAACCTGAGCTCGGATAGTTTTTTTTTCATGTTACCGGGACCTGTGTGGTGGCACTTCAAAATTTTAGTTTTAAAATTTGATTTGGGGAGTCTTTAAGCATCGGAAATTGTTCGTAGGAGCAAGAGGAGACTATAATTTGGATTATTGCATCCAAAAATATGCCATTTATATCTCAAATATCAATAAATATCGATTAAAGCCTCCACAAGCTCTCCGCAAAAAAAAAAAATTGAGTAAGGGTTGCCGGCACACTTTAGATGTCGCCCCATTCGACTTCCACCATGACAGTACTATAGTTTTTATATACAAACGCAGTCGTATATATAAACGCCACATAGAGGCTGTGTTAAAGTTACAATGGCTCTAAACGTCAAAAAGTTATTTATAAAGGTTATGTAACGTTAAATAGAGGTATTTTAGCCTAAACGCGTTGAGAGGCTGTGTAATGTTTTTTAAATATGTATTTACGCAACGTTGAATAGAGGCTTAATAAGCGCTTATACACTGCGTAACTATTCACCCGTTCAGAGGTGAGAGGTGAGAGTGAATTCTATTAAATACGGCTAAGGTTCTTCAATTAGCAATTTCCGTTTTTGATCTGTGCATGTAGAAGAGAAGAGAAACGTTAGAAAAATGTTTGGTAAATCGTGTTTATTTGATCATTTCAAATTTATTTAACAGCTCGAACAACTTTTCCGTTTCCAGTGATCATTAGTTTTTTTTTGCACTTTTTCCACTTTTGGTGGAGTGGTTAAGTGAATGTAGTTAAGCCAAAAAACGTATTTTTTGCAAAAAAAAAAAAAAAACAAAATGTAGGTACATACTTATTTTTTTAGCGAGTTTTTGTGAGGTTTAAGGAAATTGAGCGAGAATTTCAAAAATGTTATCGAATTCTAACTATCCTCGCATAGCTCTCAACAAAATCTGTCAAGCCAAGTTAGACTAAACCAAAAGAATAGATTTTTTTTGGGTTTAAAATGTGAATGCAATAAAATTATTAACAAAAACAGACGAAAATTGATTTTCGGTAATTTCTCCCGAACTTCAAATATGTGAATGGTAGAAAATTTTACCTTGCTGAAAGCTACAGTGGCCTCGCTGGTAGAAATTAACGGTAGTATGCGAAATTTAATAGATTTTGTTGTTGTTCAAATGTAAAATTGGAAAGAGAAAAGATAAATGCGTGAACAATCCAATTGAAAAATCTAGAGGAATCTAGATTTTTGGTCTTAGAATTCGATTTTTTTTTTTAAATTTAATTTCTTTTTTCTAGAGAAGGCTTCGGGACATTTTTTTAACGTGAAAATCACTCATACATATACATAAGCCTAGAATAGACCTTTTGGAAAAAAATGTTTGTGGTGAGAAAAATATAAATTTTCATCAAAAAAGTTATCTGTCAATCTCCATTTCAATGTCAGTGCCATTTTCTCTAAAAATGAAATTCTTTTAAAAATTAAAAGTTAAAATTAATTTTATTAATCAAAGAATAGATTTCTGACTTTAAAAAGAGTTGACGATTTTTTCTTGTCCTGACCTCCACCTACACGCTTTAGAAAAAATAAAAAAAATACATACGTACATAGTTGATATCATTATTTACATATTTTATTTATTTATATAATATTCATATAACCCATAATACTTGCATGCTTAATAATTTTAAATATCCTCTCATTAGCTTCATCGCCGCCAGCATCAAAGGATAATTTGTAAAACATTTCGCCATTTATATCTCGCTCGAATTCTTGCGATAATAAACTCAGTTCTTCTTCAGTTCCAAAAAACCATGGTAAAAAATGCATACAAATCATAACACCATAAAAAGCATACTTTGAAAAATGTTTGTAAAAGTCATCAAACCTGCAGGCATAATATAAATATAAAAATTTAGGTATAAGTAACGGATTACGAGTATTTTTTATATTGACTTCAATTGAACACTTACGAGTAGGATTCTAAACAATTTCTAGTTTTTTCATCTTTCGAATTCAAAACTTCAGACATTGTATTAAACAATGTTTTATGATAATATTTCAATAGATCCATCCAAAATTCATTGCGTATTGAGCGTTCCATATTCAAGAACATAGCAAAACTCAAATCAATGCAAGGTGTTCCAAAGCGAAGTTCCTGGACAAATTGTTCTATTTACATACTTCAACAAATTATTGTAAAAGCTAAAGTCAATTACCTGAAAATCAATTAATTTGCAGTCTTTAGGAGTATTATCACCTGCTTCATATTGAAACATGACATTATTTCGATTGAAATCACCATGCAGTATTGCAGCATACTTTTTATCATCTTCGTCGTGAATTGTTCGAATGAACTCCAATAATTGTGTCGGAGTTTTTCCATATTTCGTGTGCAGCCGATTTATGTTTTCCTCTAATTTAACATCATCGGGATTTTCTTTCGAAATCAGACTTGTTTTGCAACGTTCGAAGTATTCGAAAAAACGATCAAATGCAACTTTATATATAGAATCATAGAAATTTTTGGTTGTATCCGCTGTTTCAATGAACGGCAAGGGAACGATACTTTCAATTAGCTTTTCCAAATGTTTATCATTTTGTATCCTGAGGGCATATGTCATTGCATGATATTCTGCTAGTGGTTTGACCATGGTTAACATGTGTGGTTTATCTAAATACAGTCGAGGACCCATGGCATAGCCTTTTTCTTTTAAATGTTCTAGAACTAGAACGCATTCATTGGAAGTTCCATTTTCACTAAGTCCTAAAAAACAATAAATTATTTACTTATATATATAGGTACATATGTATATTTGAAAAAACCTTCAATTTTTCCATATTTTGCTATGTAAACTTTTGGAATCCAATTTTCAACTTTAATAGAGTCAACGCCAGCTTTCGAAAGTACATTTGCATAGTAAGGTATAACTTGTGAATAAATTAATATTTCATTGGAAAATTGTATATAACATCTACTGGCTACTCTAAAATTTTCATCACCCTTCATAAATTTAGCAATGAGTTTATGGGAAGATTCTCTGAAAAAAAAAATTTAGTAAGTAGTGTATTATTAAGAGTAATCTTAATCTTACTTTTTGTTGCTTTCATCCATAATTTTTATATTTATTGTGTATAATGCAGACATAAAACCATCTAAACCTGTAGAATGCTCAATATTAAAGTCCAATAGTTTCTTAGGCAGTAGTTTTTCTTCAATTTCCTTAATAAGTACATTTGAAATGTACGTTAAGTGTTGTTCTTCGATCGACATTTTTGATGTTTTTAAACTGTAAGACAATAAAGTTGCACCAATATTAAACAGCATTTAAATTTTAAATTAAAAGTGTGTTAAATTTTTAAAAGTGTTTGGTGCAACCGGCCATTAATATAATTTCAAAGCAAACTGATTGAAATTCTTCTTTTAGAAAAAAATATTAAAAGATAAACCACTCGGTGGCTGTGTTCAGAAAAATTGTCCAATAAGTTTTCGAAATACATATTGAGTTTTTAAAACTTATATTTAACTTTTTTTTAATCCAAAAAAAATTTTTTTTTTTGAAAATTCAAATTAATTTTTTTTAGTCTTTCTGCTTAATGTAATCTTCAATCTAACAAGACGGTTTTATATATATTTTTATTAAATAAATAGAATATAATGCACGTCTGGATCACACGCCCTTACTTGCTTCTATGTAAAATATAAAATTAAAATGTTATACAAGCAAGAATATAACAGAACATCGAGGATAGAAAAACAAAGGATGTTACTAATAACTCTAAAGAAAAATTCCAAGAAGCATAAAACGTATTATTTGAAATAGGAAAACAAGTTTGGTCTAAAAAAATATTAAAAATTTTTTTTCTAAAAATAAAATACATAAATGAAAATTGGCTGAAAAAAAAATGATTTGGAACTGCAAGAATAAAAATTGATCAGAAAATAAATTAAAGAAAAAAGTTTTTTCAAAAAAAAAAAAATACTCGCAGGAACATTCAATTGTGAAAATAAAGTTTTATCAAAAAAATGTCAAAAAAATTGCCAAGAACTTAATTCTGTAAAAATAAATTAATTCTAGGGAATCACTTTAAAATCTTAACTCCAAAGTTTTAAGAAAATCGACAGACGCATGCAGACTTAAATATTATTTTATCAAAAAACTATAAACGGTACCATAGAACCGGAATTTTGGTTTTCAATTTTTTCATAAGAGCTTTGAGGCATTGCGATCAAAATTTTTATAAAAGAGGTCCTATTATAATCTTAATAATTGCGTAATTACGTAATGGAAATTTTTCAAAAAATATTTTTTAGCTTAAAAAGAAGGCAAATAATTTTGTTCTTGGAAAACTCGATATTTTTTAATGTTAATTATTAATTACTAAAATACCAATTTTTACTTAAAATATTTTATACCTACTCGTATGTACATAAAAAAAATATTTTTTTAAAAACTACTCTAACCATTTATCAAATAATGAATCTTTTGCTTTTTCACATTTTTTTATAATGACTTTTTTATTTTTGTATTTTGTTTATCCTAAACTACCTTAACATAGGAGAAATCGTACTGTTAATTTGGTACAAAAATATTAGTGGGTGGATTAAAGAAAAGAGAATTGATACCTTTTTGTTTTAGTTTTATCATTTGTTTTGTGATGTTAAATAGTATAATTTTGTTATTTAAAAACTTCTTGTTTTTGTTCTTAATTATTCATTAAAATTTCAAAGGGATTACTTTATTTTTAAATCTTACAATTTTATCTGTCATACGTTGTAGCGCTATGCAATATGAAATGTGATTATGGCAACACTATCAATGGGAAAATGATATAAATAACAAAAAAAAGAAAAAGAAAAAGAGAACTTAATATACACGAGTAATAAGAGAAAATATTGAACGTGAATTATGCTTATGCCACAGAAACATATCTTAAATATGCATATATGCCTTTGGAAAATAAAATGCAATATTACTTACTATGGTTACTACACTTATAAAACATCAATTGATAAAACGATAACAATAATTTAATTATGTCATAGAGAGTTAGATTAATTTAAAAGTTAACAAATAAATAAAACTAAAGCAAAACTATAGATAGACTACACAACACAACTCTTAGAAGTAAGAATTATCATCAAATATTTGACTTGTTTATCTTTTGCTTTGGTTTGGAGTGCCACTTGCTTATAGTGATGTCAGACAACGACTAATGTACCCATTTCTTGGCCATTTTGCAGACAAATACAATTTTATTTTTTTACTCTAGATTTTGATCAAACTTGACAGTATTCTGATGTAACAAAATTTTTACGCAAAAGCGTCTAAAGTTTATAAAAAGTATTTTTGAAATTTGGTACAAAATGGGTTTTTTATACTATATTTAATAATTTAAACAAAAATCAATTTTAGTTTCAAAAACAACCGTACCTCCGATACAAATGTTAAAAAACCGGTTTCAAAAATTTTTAATTTCTCGAAAACGGAACCATCAATTTTGATAAAAAATTTTGATAATTAGTGTTCTCCTACCTAACCTGCAATACATTACACAAGTAATTTCAAAACAAAAATGATGATCATGCAAAGTAGAATCAGTAGATCAAATAGTGGTACACTGGGGCGAATACTTGTTTTTTTATTATTTTAATCAATTTTTAACAGATGCTCCAAGGTATCTTAAAAATGATTCTTCGACAGCCTTTAATTTTAATTTAACGCCTATAAGCAATATAATAAGTCAAGCGGTCGAGTACCAACTAGTTCCAAATATGTAAATAAAAGCTTATATCCCTGCTCCACTTTTCTCTTTCATCTTTTTTAAGTTTGTTTCTTATTTTCCCCTTTTTTCAATTAAAAGTCAAATAGTATCATAGTTCTATGTGTTATGGGAACTCTGCTTCCACCACTTAACACTACTATCTACTACACCCTTAAGGGGAGGTTTTTGTATTTATATTTTTGTTTTTGATTTAAATTTAATGTCTTAATTGAAGGCACCGCAATATCTTCTTAATTTTTTGGTAAAAATAAACAAGAACAAACTGAATAAATTAGTTTTTACTGTGAATAGGTATATAGCTAGTTTAAAAAATGTTTATGAATACTTTTTTACCGCGACAACAAAACTATAACAACAATAATCAAACAAAATTAAAAAAGATGACAACTACTCACTATGAGCTGTGTTTAGTCACTGCGAGAAGAATATTGTCAGTGTCACGAGGAAGGTAAGGGAATTGAAATTTAATAAAAACACTTTACTTTTCCCAAGAGTACTTCAGAGCAGTGTTACCAGGTTGCTGGATAAAAGAACTTTTTTTTGCAGATTTTATAAAGCGAATGGGGGAAAAAGGGAGAAGCTTTAAAAAGCGGGGAAAAATTATATAAAAGTGAAAAAATTATTTAAATATTTATTTTAAATGTCAAGGTTTCCAAAAAAAATCTAGTTTTATAAAGTTTGGAAAACCAACTAAAAGAATTGAGCGCCTAAGTTAGAAAGTAAAATAATGCATCATGCCTCCAAAGGTATTATTATTTAAAAATCTGTGTTAAGCCTCTACTAATGTAGTTTTTAATTGAAAAAAAAGATTTGATGTTTTTGTGAAAAGATCTAGATACTGTCCAATTAATTAAAAAACAAAAAAACTATAATATCAAAATATATTTTAAAGTTAACTAATGTATAGATTACAAATTTTCTGGTCTCAACTGTTATATTGCAAGCAATGTTGCCTTTGATTCGAGTTCAAAAAATTCTTAGTCTATGGATTAGTAAATTTGAAAGTATAAGAATTAAAATTAATTACTCACAATTCAGCTGTTGTTTCCAGCTATTTAAGCTTCACTTAGAGATGAAAAATGACAAGGGGGAAAATAAAAGGATTTTAAATTTTAATTTTTGGCGAAGAAAATCATTTTGGGGAACAAAAAAGGGGGCAAATGTTTGAAGAACCTGGGAATTCTGGTCTAGAGTCCCTTTTTGTTTGTTACCAGAGTTGCCACAGTTCTTTCTGTTTCAATTTTTTTTCCTTAAAAAATTGCAGAGATATTCCTAAGTCCTATGATTTTTATTTGACAAAGAGTCTTACAAATAATCAAATTTATCGACGACTTGAATATTTCAGTGAAATAGACCACAATGCGGTATGGTATGAAATAAATATTAAAATGGCCCTAGATAATGAAAAATTCTCAAAGTTTATGGACTCCAAAAAAATTAACCATTTTCTCAATTATCCTAATACCATTATGGTAACTAAATTCTGTTTTTTGGTTAACGAAGTTTAAAGAATAACTAAAGGCATATGCATAATGTATTTATAACAGTGTCACTTGTGTGATATCACCCATATTATACTAATCCTTTGTAAATGAAAAACATAGTACTATCATGGTGGAAGTCGAACGGGGCGACATCTAAAAAGTAGGGGCAACCCTTATTCAAATTTTTTTGTGGAGAGATTGTGGAGACTTTAATTTATATTTTTTGATATTCCTTGGTTGCAATAATCCAATTAATAGTCTCCTCTTGCTCCTACTACCAAAGACTCCCCAAATCAAATTCTACACATTTTTGAGTTTATTTTGTTGAAAAATACAAAACAAAAAAATATTGTTGCTGCATCAACAGATTATAAACAAGCTGTTTTGTACATATCCACAAAATAAACTCAATTAAAGTGTCAGTGCAGAGTCAGACTTTAATTGGACAAGTGGCAAAATGTTAGCGCTTCTGTCTTTTTGGAGCATAAAAAAATCAAGTAGACTATGAGAACAATCAATTTTTTGTTTACACTGCTAACGTTCATGATAATTCTGCTATCAGAATTTGTATGGTTGTTGAAATTAAGTGTTTATCTACTTATTTGGTTTTTAATAAATTACAAAAAAAATTATCTCATTTTATAACTTTTTTTATTGTCCAAAACTTCATGCACTGAGTATGCAGTAAGTTATTTGTTTATTGTTGGTATTAAGGTAGATTATTTCTTATTAAGAAATATTTGGGTTTGAGTGTACATATAAATAAATATTAAAAACTTGCATACAATTTTTTTTTCTAGAAATTTTTAACAAAATGTATGTATACAAAACAAAATATTTTTCGAAAAAATGGCTCTAACGGTTTTTGAATTGTTTTTTCAAAAATTGGTGCTTAGATGGCATCTAAACATAAAAGCATAATATTTTTTTTTAAAGTCGGGACACTTTTCTAAACTGAAATGATTTATGAAAGTCCCGGTTTTTTGGCCATAGCTTGAGATTTTTAGGGTAGAATATATGTACTCAGTCATACGTACAATGTAACTTCGAAAATAACGCAAAAAAATACCTTGTGGCCTAACACCCTATAAATTAAGCACACCTCTCTGAGAAACCCTTGCCTATATTGTTTGTTTAGTCACTATCAAAAAATATATGCATATACATACCTACTAGCCATTTCTTCAAATGTCTGAAAATTATTTACTAATATTTTCAAGGACAATTCTTATATTTCTTGTCTGTTTTTTTTTTTGGTTTGAGATTATCAAATGAACATGCATAGTATATGTCAGATTTATTGTTTAATCAGCTTTAATTTGTCAGTTTTTCGTTTTCCTAAACATTTTTTAATTTTGAGGTTTTGGATTTTCAATGAACAAGTACCGTCTTGTTTTTATCATCTTAGCAAATATTGAAGGAACAAAAAATTAAGGACAGTTTTTGAAATAAACAAAAAATTCCAATTTTGATCAATAAATTTTGCTTTTTAATACTTCATTCAATAAGGACAATAGATCAATTTTTCAAATTTACATTAATATGTTTGATTCATTTTTTCTGTAGAACCTTATACTTAAACTACAATAATTTTGATAAAAAAGCAACAGATTTAGTAAGCGCTCTATTTTACTTGTTTGGCCTTTCTTAAAAGTTACGATCTCATAATTGTCATCAAGTTTTAAGTTTATTTTAGGAAAATTCATAAAACTAAGGTTCCAATTTTCGTGAACCATTAATATTTGAGTAATTATTGATCAAAAAATGTAGTAAAAAATAGTAGAATAACGAAAAAAGTTTAGGTAAATCCAGAAGTTATTTCAGTAGGTAAATGAAAATAAAAATTTTAAGAAAATTCGAATCTTACATATTTCTTTTATTCTTTGAAAACTATTGATGGTTTTTATTTCTCGTTATTGCGCAGTATTGAAACAAACGATACATTAAAAATTGTTAAAAAAAAAATCTTTAAAGTTAACTTAATAAAAAAATAGCCTCCATAATTTTTTGAGCTGGTGTAATTTATACTGATTGTTCTTCATTTCTACAATGTTTTTTTTTTAATAAATAAGCAAATAATACATTCTTAGTTGTAGAATGCACCTTAAAAACGATCCTCACTTGTTCATTTATTTTTTCGTTTTATAATTGCTAAAAAAGTATTCTTCAGTGTATAATTCTTGACTAGATCTATAATTCGAAAGTAATGCTTAATCTAAATATTTTTTGTTGACTATGGTTAACAGTCTTCGTTTGACCCTCGGCAAAGAGTTCGCAATGACAATTTTAGCTCTCCACTTTTTTCCATCGATAAGTATTCTAAAAAATAAAATAAGTAAAATCAAATAGTAATAAAATGATAATTATAAATATTAATTAACCTCTATTCTTATAATTATCAAGCAATGCATGTGGATTTTTTAATTCTGCATTTCGTGATGTTATCCAGTTTGAAAGTTCGCCCATTACAGTCGTGTCCTTGGGAACCCGAATGGGTTGTATTATGTTCGTTAAGTCTGATCCGATTATAGGCAGATGACTCCACGAATATCCTAGAGTTGTCTCTATTGACCATCGATTTTTTGCGTAAACACTGACGAGGATTTGTGGCCCTGAAAAATATACTTATTATTAGCACGAGAATCAATATATTATAGAATAATAATAACATACATCCAAAAGGATTTTTACTTTTGTAAATGCACTCGAATGGTAAATTAAAAACTATTTTATCATTGGCGTGTTTGGGCATAGCAGCTTGGGAGATGCCTTTGTTTATTCCTGATATATGCTCCCAATTACTCCCAGTGACTATTTCAAAACGACAAAATACTTGACTACTTTCAGGACCAAGTGGAAAAATAGCTGATTCAATAGTTCCAGTGGTAAATATAAGGAATGATTTTGATTCGCAAACACTTGCTATGTTCGTCATTTTGCGAAAGTTGCTGTTTGATTTATTTTGTTTAAAAAAAAATTGTTTTGTTTTGGTTCGTTTTGTTTGTTTTTTTTTTTATGTCAACATAAAGAAAGATCCGTTCGCGTCCTTTGTGAATTACAAATTGAAGCTGCAACCACAATGCTCCCGTGTGTATTACATGCATTTTGGCACACAACAACACAGTTTATTGCATTGTATATCAATTTGCATAGTACTATCATCAGCACGTTCCACCACGTCGGCCCCAAGCGATCACAGCACATACTAATTTTCTGGTTGCTGTTTCTGTGTATATACAAGTACGCCCTCAGACGACCACAGCACACAACTCAAAAATCATCGTGATGACAGTACTATAAGTTTTATATACAATGACACAGTTTACAAAAAAACCTAAATTTTTTTAAAAGCTCCATTTGGCTTGGTCAAAAAAAACGTCTTTTTTTTGGGGAAAAAATGGAAGTACAATAAAAACAATTCAACATCCCAACTAACAATTTTGCTCCTATATTCATCCACTTTGAAAAAAATAGTGTTCCTTCTGTTCAGAAAAGAAGCGATTTGTTAATAATCGCTTAGCGATTCTTATAATAGAAATAAATTGCTGAAATTACAGAGATTTCCACAGACCTATGCTCATTGTATATACATTTGCATAGTACTATCATCAGCACGTTCCACACGTCATCCCCCAAGCGATCACACAACTAACTAATTTTTTGGTTGCTGTTTCTGTGTATAAACAAGTGCGCCTTCAAACGACCACACCACTAAGCTTTGTGGAACGTGCTGATGAGAGTACTATAGATTTCTTATACAATGGCTTTGTATACATATATACAGTCGTATTTATAAACGCCACATAAAGGCTGCGTAAAGTTACAATGGCTCTAAACGTCAGAAAGTTATTTATAAAGGTTATGTAGCATTAAATAGAGGTATTTAAAGCTAAATGCGTTGAGGCATAATGTAATAGATTTCTCTTTTTGGTACTTTATCTGACACAAAGGCATTGGACCAGAAAATGTTTTTTTAAATATGGATTTACCCAACGTTGAATACAGGCTTAATAAGCGCTTACACACTGCGTAACTATTCACCCGTTCAGAGGTGTCTTAATGAATTCTATTAAATACGGCTGATAAATTATAGTACTATCATGGCGAGTTTTTTTTAGGGTTGCGTGGACCCTTGTGGTGGCGCTGCAAAATTTGAGGTGTAAAATTCGATTTGGGGAGTCTTTAAGCGTCGATAATTGGTGGTAGGGGCAAGAGGGACTATTTTTTGGATTATTGCATCCAAAAAATATCAATTAATATCATTTAAAACCTCGATAAGCTGTCCGCAAAAAAAAAAAGAGTAAGACACTTTAGATGTCGCCCCATTCGACTTCCACCATGATATTACTATAGTTTTCATATACAAAGGGAAATCGACTTTATTTTAATGATGCATGTGTGACAGTTGGTAGTGCGCAACTAGCCTTTTGTGTAAATACGAAAATATTGTTTGTGACTACTAGATGCCGCATGACCAATTTTTCTAAAATCTCTCTTCCTTTTTCAGCGCCCTCAATGTTTCATACAACGTAATAAAAATTTTGCGACATTTCCTTCGGTTAATTTATTGAAGCCATTTTGATTTCGTTCATTCTTTTATTGTTCGTCGGCCAGCGTGGATGTTAGAGGAGTTTTGCACAGTTCATTTTATATATATATATATAATTTAAAAATTAAAATAAAAGATTTAAAAAAGTAAAAAATTATGGAAGCAAAAGCTGACACAATGAATGGAAATCCATTACCGCAGCGTAATAAAGGTGGAAATCAAAAGAATCAAAACCAAAAGCAGCAACAGCAGCAGCAGCCACAGCCTACAAAGCAGGATGATAAGGTGCAAATAATAGATTTAGATGCTCCTCCGGTCGAAAAGAAGGCACGATTTGGAAACAACCAACAAGGCGGAGGAAACTTCCAAGGAGGAAATTTCAATAATCAAGGTGGAAACCAGGGTGGAAATCAAGGAGGTAATCAAGGTGGAAACCAAGGAGGGAATCAAGGTGGAAACCAAGGAGGTAATCAAGGTGGAAACCAAGGAGGTAATCAAGGCAGAGGTGGAAATTTCGGCAATGGCGGCCGCAGAAGCCGTGATCGTCGTCGTAACTTCGGTGGAAGAAATGAGGTGAGTGAAAATTTTCTGTTCAAACAAAATGGCGGCCATTTTTTTTTTCTCTTCTAAAATAAGCGAGCGTGTGATTATCATTTATGGATACATAATTTTATACGCGGTAGATTATCAAAAAAAAAAAAAAGCTAAGCCATTGTATATACATTTGCATAGTACTATCATCAGCACGTTCCACACGTCATCCCCCAAGCGATCACACAACTAACTAATTTTTTGGTTGCTGTTTCTGTGTATAAACAAGTGCGCCTTCAAACGACCACACCACTAAGCTTTGTGGAACGTGCTGATGAGAGTACTATAGATTTCTTATACAATGGCTAAGCTGGATAAATAAATAATTAATTTTATTCTTCCAAATTATTTTCGGAGTGGTAAAAAAATCGATACATTCATTAAATAAATTTTTACTAATTAAGTAAATTTTGAAGAATTCATAAATCTCCGTATAGACGCCATTTTCATAAAAAATAAGTCGGCCATATTGTTGCCGATATGAAGGCTGTTGCTTGATCATGAGCGCTAAATACTACGCGAGCCGGGAGCAGGCTCGCTCACAATAATGAATTCGCAAATTCCAAGGCATTGTAGTTTGTAGAGTTATGATCTGTTCAGGTTCTATCAAATGCCGCTTAGGAATAGATTTCTACTTCAATACCGTGAAAAAGTAGAGATTGCTGAGATATCCAAAATACTAGTCCGTCTGGAGAAAGAATTGAAGTAACCAAGAATTAGCATTTTATCGTTTCTTAAGTCTAAAGCATATACACAAATTTTGGTGTATTCCTTCTCTGAGCACTTATCGCTCATATCAACCTCTTAATTTCGATTGACCCCCTGAACAGAAAAACAGAATGCGAAAAAATGCTGCAACTGGAGTCGCAAATGCAGCATTTTATTCCAGCTTACGTCTGCGTCTGAATGTGCAGGATGACATTCTGTTGAGCTAGTAAATCGATTTATTTCAATTTCTTTTTTTTTTTTTTTTTTGGTCTGAGTATACAATTTTTGGCTAGCTTAGACGCTTAGTGCTAAGTGTGATTCACGAGATAGATAGAGAACGACAAAAGTTGCAAACCATTCCAATAAAGACTTGTGGACACCATTTAAGTCTCGGCCTCTAACCTATCCTACCACTGTGATTTAATATACAAGTCCAAACAGAATGCGAAAACATGCTGCACCCGCAGTCCCAAATGCAGCATTTTATTCCAGCTAACGTCTGCGGATCCGGCACATTCTGTTGAGCCAGTAAATCGATTTATTTCAATTTCTTTTTTTTTTTTGGTCTGAGTATACAATTTTTGGCTAGCTTAGACGCTTAGTGCTAAGTGATTCAGGAGATAGAGAACGACAAAAGTTGCAAACCATTCCAATAAAGACTTGTAGACACTTTGACACCATCTAATTCTCTGGCCTCTACCCTAATATACAAGTCCAAACTGTTACAAGATTTTAAATCAGAATCTAGTTTGATTGTAATAGAGGTTTGGAATTTGCGAATAATTTTGTCAGTTTCTTCAAAAGAGAAATCTTAAAAAATACCCAGCGCGAATGAAAATAAAATGCCCAGTTTATATTTTTCTAAGATTTCCATAAGTACATTTAAGTTTTTGGTACGTGAACGTAAAATTACCTACTTTATAGCTGGGCGAACAAATTTAAGTTGTTAAGCATTAAAAGTACTTTTCTTGGAGCTTGGGTTGAAGATTATAAATCTGAAAGTTTACACTTGTGAAATCTATCTTGAATTTTATTTATTTTTACACATATATAAGTTACAAGGTGGAGTCTGGCGGATTTCCGTAAGTTATAGCTGGTAAATATGTCGGTTCTTCTTAATTCTTCAGACTCATCATGTCCGTTAGTTCCCCTTACGGAGAACAAGGGCATTCAGATCTCTCCAACTCTTCTCTCGTTGTGTTGATTCCTCGTCGAATGTCCTTCGCAAGTGCTTCTAGGTCGGCCTGGTCTGCCTGTCTGTTACAAATTACATCAAAAAAAATATTTTCTTTCTGTTGTACAAAAGTTCAAATGTTAGGGAAAAATCAAAAAAGCAAAGAAAAAATAAAAAGACCAAGATGGCGGCAAATTTGACAATTGCCAACAATCGGTTTTATGATTTTCGATGCAAACGCTCAAATGAGGAAAGTAAATGCACTCGACTAAATAAACAAGGTAACGCGAATGAATGCAGATTGTCCTATCATTGTTTCGAGTAGATGGTTAGTGACGCGATTCCGACAACAACAATTATACTGTTTCTCTTACTTTTGCAACGCCATACGTGTACATATTTCTTTAAACCTAAAAATTAATCGTTTATTTTTAATTTTCTAGCAAAATAATGACGGCAAAAACAATCAGTCTCGCGACGATAACAGAGGAGGAATGGGAGGTGGTGGTGGCGGTGGCGGCGGCGGTGGCGGTGGTATGGGTGGAAATAATGACAGTATGCAAAACAACCGCAACAGCATGAATGACCGACGAAGTGGTGGCGGTCGCGGATTTGGAGGCGGTGGTGGTGGAGGCGGTGGACGCAATGAAGATTTCTTTATTGGACAACGTTTAAGAAGCATAACTGGCCCAACCCACGAATTACCCCCAATTGAATGTGAAGAGAGCAAGTTTTCCGGACGTAATCGACTTTACATTGGTAACTTGACAAGCGATATAACTGAAGAAGAGTTGCGTGAATTGTTCAAGCCATATGGTGAAATTGGTGAAGTCTTCTCCAATCCAGAAAAAAATTTTGCATTCTTGAAATTAGATTACCATCCAAATGCTGAAAAAGCAAAGCGTGGATTAGATGGAACAATGCGCAAAGGGCGTACTCTTCGTGTTCGCTTTGCACCAAATGCCACTATACTACGCATCAAGAACTTAAGCCCGTTTGTATCAAATGAGTTGCTTTATAGATCCTTTGAGATCTTTGGGCCAGTTGAAAAGGCAAATATTGTTGTCGATGATCGCGGAAAACACACCGGGGAAGGTATTATTGAGTTCGCTAAAAAGTCCTCGGCTAATGCAGCACTTCGCCTATGTAGCGACAAATGTTTCTTTTTAACTGCATCACTTCGCCCATGCGTTGTAGAGCCTTTTGAAATAAATGAAGATCCAGATGGTCTGCCAGACAAGTCCTTGAACAAGAAAACACAAGAGTTTAATCATGAGCGTGGTGTAGGGCCGCGTTTTGCTGAAGTAGATTCATTCGAACACGAGTATGGTACAAGGTGGAAGCAGCTCTACGAATTATTCAAATCCAAACAAGACGCCCTCAGACGAGAACTTAAAATGGAAGAAGATAAATTAGAGGCACAAATGGAGTATGCACGCTACGAGCACGAAACTGAAATGCTTCGTCAAGGTAGATTATAAAAAATTTGTTTGTTTTAATAATTGATCTTTAAAATGCATTTTAATTTATTTTCAGAACTCCGAAAACGTGAACAAGATAACGAACGCAAAAAGATGGAATGGGAAACACGTGAAAAACAAGCTGAGGAGTTCAAACTTCGTGAAGAAGAAAATGCACGTCGTCAACAAAATGACATGCAATCACGAATGTTGCGCCAAGAAGAAGAAATGCGCCGTCGCCAACAAGAAAACACATTATTCATGCAAGCACAACAGTTGAATTCATTGTTGGATCAACAAGAGGGCAAGCAAGGTGGTGGCCCACCAAATATACCCGGCGGTGGTGTTGGTGGTAATGGCAATGGTCCAAATTTTGATAACTTTGACAATGCAAACCAAAACAACAGCCCATTTGACTTCAGAGGTATGTATTCATTTTTGAATTGTTCTTATAGAAAAGTATTAACTTATTCTTTTTTTTTTTTTGTTGCAGACGCATTATCCGCATTTGCCGGTGGCAATAACCCAGGCAATGCTGGTGGTGGTGGTGCTGGACCAAATAACCAACAGGTACGTTCATTTTTCAACATGTTCAGACAAGGGCCCTTTTAAAATCATGAAACCGAATATTTTTAAGTAGTAGTATGATTAAATCAATAGAAAATATAAGAACAAGTTAATTTTTAAATAAAATCTCTTCAAGAAAAGTAATCAATTGCTTCGGCTGAAAACTCTTCTGTCTTATTTTGATTTTTGTGTGGTAGATAATATTCATTTGTGTACTTTTATCTGTATTTTTTTTTACCACATGGTGTTTTAAATTTAAATAACCGTAATTTCCTTCTTTACGTATCATTACTTGAGTACAGGATAGGATAAGGTTTAAGAAGTATTATATTTTTTTAAATTTTTTCACAAATATTTTATTATGAGAAATCAGATCTTTGATAAGTTGTCAAAGAAATTAGTTAGGTTAGAGCCAGTTATATTTTTTAACGTCAATTCAATCGTCATAACAGAGATTTAAGGATCCTTAAGTTTTTAAAATATTTTCATTTATTTGAAAACTTTAATTACATATCTATAAATATTAAACACTTTTACTCTGAGAAGTTGACCCGTTGGTCGTTGTATTTTCAAAAAAATTGGAGAAGTGTTAAATTATATTCACTTGCAATTTTTTTTTTTGAGTCAGGGAAACCTGTTTTTTTTAGAAATCGAGATATCACTTACTTTGTTAATTTATACTTTAACTTTGACGTAATCAACCAGCTAAAGCTGCATTAAATAAATTATTTCAAATTTTGAGTTTAGAAATTTTTAGTTCAGAATTACATAATATGTAAATTCGTATTTTATACACGTAGAAATAGGGAAACAGGTGGTTTCAAAGGTGGTGTTTTCAGTCATGGAACTGTTGATTTTAGAGTGAAGGTCATGTGCTTTATTGAAAAAAATGAAATGAAATGAAAATGAAAATGAAAAATACTTGACGAATTGAGATAAAAATATGCACGAAGTAAAATGTAAACATGGCAGCTCATTTTAAACTTTTCTACTTTCTGGTTTTTGTATCGAAATTAAATTAAAATATGAGAAATTATTGTTTACCTCTTTAATAACATACTTGAGTTTTTTTTTCAATTTACGTAAATTTTTATATATACTGTCACAAGTTTGCTTAGTATTTCAAAGTACCAAAAGCTGCTTATTATATTGAACAAATGTTTCTTCTGGAATCAATATTCTAAGGTTTTCTAAATTCTAAAAAATTAAGGAAAAGTTTACATTTTGCTAAAATGCGACAAAACTAAACATAAACTTCAGGTTCAAGTCACAAAAAAGTTTATTTGCCAAATAAAATGCAGAAAACTGATTTTATTTACTTTAATCTACAATTTCTATCAAATTAGAATCCAACTCACAATATTTTATACTGTGAAAGATTTGTTGGCTATATAATATTAAATGATACTCCTTCTTAAAATAAATTATCTTATGTATACAGATTTAGCTGCAACTGAAAGAAGCCTTAATATAAATTGTTGTATATTTTTTGGTTTTTAATTGTTTGGCTATCTTGTGCTAAATTGAACGATTAAATACATTTCGTAGTTCGTATTGTATGTACATATGGATATGGTTTGTAAGATTTTTTTCAGAAATTTATAATATTATTAGTTTCTTCTTTCTTATGAATAAACTATAATAAATATCCGCGAAAAGTTAAAAATTTCATAAATGATATAATTTATGTAATAACTGAAAATAAAGGAAATTTAAATAAAACAATAAAAGTGTTTTATCTTTCAACATTTTTATCAATATTACTTAGGAGTATGTACATATAGCACTTGAGTTATTAAATAATATTTATATTATAAACAAGAAAATTAGAGGGGCTAGGACAACCAGCATTTCCAAAACATCAAAAAATCATAATATTGAACTAGAACTTTTTAATACTTACCGAATATTAAATTTGGGTGTTTTCAATTTTAAGAGGAAATTTTTTATTTTGCTTAACATCAAGGAAAGTATTTTGTTTTAAAAGAGTAAAACATTACCGGGCAAAATATAATCTCCTCCAATGTACTTCTGGTGATTTGAAATAAAAATTCTTTGAAACAACACGAAAGCGAAAATTTTTCTAAGCTTTATTGTTGAACTTTCAAATAAAACTACTTTCCCAATGAATGAATGAACCCTTCATAAAGTTGAAAAAAAAAAAAACAATGAAACGTCGAGAAGTATATTTATTTGCATTCGAAAAATACTGATTTGTAAAATATATAAAATATAAAAAATATTTTAGTAACAGTACTCTTCTTGCAGGGCTGACCTTAGGAATGTATTCAAATACAAAGAAACATAATGATTCTTTTAATATTAATAGTTCCAAACGTAGAATTCATGGGTATAAAAATAGGGCTATATTTATGTAGTTTCAAACTCTTATTTTATTTTTAATATGGTGCATATTTTAATATGTGTATACTTAATATAATTATACAAGTTGGGAAAAGTCTTAATGTATTCTTAGAAAGTTATCGACAGGAAATTACGGTCTTATTAAAATAAACACTAAGCAGGATTTGTCAAATTATATTAAAAAAAAAAGAATAAAAATTCTTTGGTAAATTATATTAAAAAAAACTATCTATTTTATATCGAAATTATATTGTTTAGAAAATGTATTCCACAAAATTCAGTTATATACTCAGTCAAACCTATTTTCATATTTCTGATCAGTAAAATCACTTAATTTATTTTTAAAATAAACCAAATTCACAATAAAATAGGCTTTCTCTAATACCTGTTTATCTACTCAACAAATTCTTAACATTAATAATTTACATAGAATATAGTTCCATTTTATTATCCACATTCTTGGTTGTAGAGGAAATCTGAAATTTATTTAAAAGATTTTTGATACATTCGAAACAAAAATCTAAAATGCAATTTTTTTAAAATAAAGAACATTGCTGTTTGCCGTATTGGGTATGTGGGTTAGTCGTAATATCTTTAACAGTTAAACTCTTATTCGCTTTAGAGTGAATGCTTGATAAAATGTAGGAAAATAAAAACAAGGTTGGTCGGAGTGAAAAAAGAAAAGCAGTCATTTACTAACGCTTTTTGCATTATATAACCTATTGTTTCACTTTTATAATATATTTTGTTTTATAAAAAATTGGTTTTTAATCAATTAATTGTTCACCCCAGTTCTGATTCCTATTAGCAAATGAAACCGTAAACAAAATTGATTTCCGTACGTATTCAAAAAAAAAAAAAGATTTTGGATTTTATTAAGTAAATCCAAACGAAACTAAAGTTATTAATGAAAACAAAATGGTTTAAAAACAGATTTAAGAGATTTTTGAAACCATACGGAAATCCTAACCGTTTTGTAAAAGTGACTGATTTAACATCAAATTTAGATGCATTTTTTTGTCAAAAGTATCTTTGAAATTCATACATTTTATATCAAATTAAACAAAAATGTTTATTATTATTTAAAACTAAAAAAAAAAGTTAAATGATAGCATAAGGTGACTCAAAAATGCTTTTTTTCAATTATGAAAAAAATCGTTTATTTTCAAAACATGATAAGTCCATTCTGAATATTTTTTGTTAAACACACAAAAAGGTTAATATTATTAACTGTTATGACCTCAAATCTTAATTAGTAGATACTTTGGTATATAAAGATAATATTTGCCTTTAAAGTATAGCTCAAACTTATTAAATACAAAAAATATGTTGTGAGAAACTTTTCTTTAGCAAATGCACTTATCATGTTTTGAAAATACATAAATGAATTGAAAAGCATTTATATTTTGTACAATTAGTTTTTATTAGGTTAAAAATTATTTACTTAAAAAATTTTTTTAATTTAAGCAGCATTTGCTTTCAAATATAACCATTTTTGTTTTTTTTTTTAATGCTTTTCGCGAGCCAAAACAGGATTTATTGTGTTCTACAACCTTCAGTCTTCAATAATCGGAATTTCACCCGGAACATTGTTAATGGTGTTTTTTTTTTATTCATTCCGGAAAGACTATCGATAACACTGAGAAACGGTGGAATAAAGAAACTAAAATAAAAAGTATAGCAGTAAATGTTCGCTGGCATTGATTTTAGTTTTTGCATTTGTATTTTAGTTTTGCATAATTATTTATTCACAACTTGCAAAAGTGATGAATATTAACAAATAAATCACACTTGTAGTGAAGCTTTCTGCCTGGCTCAGATGGAGTATGGAAATGTGTATGCAGGATATGTACAGATTTTTTTTTGTATTACAATGCTCAATGGATATTACTTTTATTGCATCTTTCATATGGAATACATATAAAGAATTGATTTCAAATGTTCTGGAATGGATAAAAAACAACAGCGATTTATCAGTATGTTCTGTATAGTATAATCCGTAATAAAAATCTAAATTCGTAAATGAAGAAACAGATCATCTAGTTATAAAAGTTCCAATTGGAATGAATGAATTTGATTTAAATTTTGAATTTGATTTCGAATGGGGGTATATTTTAATATCACATGGTCCATGATGCTTCTGAGAGGGGTTTGTTGTATCATATTTTACTAAAAAATAGAGCTAATTGTTCTAAGGGTTAAATGAATTGTTGATTCTTGAAAAAAAAAAATGATCTACAACTTAAACATAGCTAATTCAATTGATTTGTTTAATATTTAGGACAAAATGTGAAATCGATTATTTTTGGGAGCTTTATGTCTTTCTGTGTACCAATTGTTGATTTTGATCTTTGAGTTTTTACTTGAATTCTGTTTGTTTCAGGCTTTTATTAACCACAAAAAAATCCAAAGTGATTTTCATCAAAAATGACGGTGTGATACCCTAGTACACAAAGAAAAAAGTTGTGGTAAATTTGGGGTTTTGTTTTTCAAAACTAAAATAGGTAGGTTGGTGTTGAAACTTTAGGGCTTATGTTGTTCTTTAATATGTATATGTGTACGTTTGGAATGCTTTGGTACCACTGAAGCTTCAGTCTAATTGTTACTCAAAATGGGAATAAAAAATAATATATAAATACATTTTAATCGGAAAAGAGCTTTATAAGTCACTTAAATTATTTTGTTAATTTAATTTGTTTACTGAAGCTTCAGTCCAAAAGTAACTCAAAATTGGAAGAGACAATTAGAAAGATTTTTTTCTGAGCTATCTAAAAACAGGTTACTCGATAACAAATAACCATCATCATTCTACTCAACATATTTAACAATTACCTCAAATATCTTTTTCCTTTATCGAGAAAAGATTGTATGCACAATTTTTCTGGTCTTTTCGAAATTAGTTTTTTATATTTTAAGAACAGTTTTAATATTGCACAAAAAATAACTTATGGACAATTAGACGTTTGAAATTATTTCTTTTAAAACATCAGATGTTTGGATGATGGCAGTTCCAAATAAATAAAATGTTAAATTGTATTATATGTATGTACTTAATTTACATACTTGTTCATACGAGTATGAATTTTGGGTTTAAAGGGGTGTGATATCACACATCAGCAATGCAAACTTTTCGATCTATGATAATGTTTACTGAGATTTTTTTATTGATTTTGTTGGAATACACTTTTCTTAATAATATACGTCCTAACATTATAAATGTTTGGATTTTTCTATAACAAAAAAAAAAAACTTTTTTAGTATTTATTTTCTATTTGGATATTTTTTTGGGGGTATTGTGCTATGTTTAATCTTTATATAGAATATATTTCTATTTTTTGTTACATTATTCACCCGTTATTAGGAACAATTCAATCCATTCGAATTCGGTAATAATCAACAAAATCAGAACCAAGGAGGTGGTCCAGCTAATCAGCGAGGAAATAACGGAGGCGGAAATAATAATAATAATAAGCCATGGGAACGCAGGAGACGTTTTTAAGAAATGACCTTTTTAAGCTTAATTATATTATAATCGTATTATCTATCATCTTTAAAACATGCTGCTAAAAAAAAAAGAAAAACGATCAGTTGTCATCTTTTTAGTGCAAAATTTATTATCTTGAAGAAAATAAGATATTTATTTGCAAATTAGACATTTTAGGCAAGAATGATAAATATATCATTCAGTATAGTAGTTCATTCAATTTAAAACATCTTGTACTTGACTTAAATTAATTCATTTCTCACATTAAAATATAGTATTTTAAGCCGGTAAATAAAGGAATTAAGCTTTGTAAATCTCACCAAATAAACTTGAAAAAAGAACATTGTAATCGCATCTTAAGTGGGACATTCAATATATGTTTAATCTGTATTTACAAATAACTCAATGTCTTTTTTTCTTTAATCAAAAAAAAAAAATTGTTGAGACGAAATGAAGACGAAAAATGAATGATTTTTATCGTAAAATAAAACAAATAGGTTTGATTAATTTCCATCGAACCACTACGAAATGATAACTGTAAATTGCATGAGTGATTTTCGTGATTTTGAAAATAGAATTTAATTTTTAGTTTAATTTGTGAGATTGTCGGGTAACTGATGGTTTATTTTTTTTTATTTTTGACGGAGGTACTCAGCCCTCTTGTGATTTTCGATTCAAGTTATGATTTATTCAATATTTCACAAATTAATTTTGTAATTCCTCTTGTTACTTAGTTCAGAACACTATCAATAATTTTCACACTTCTTAAGATTTTGTTTTTATAGCAAATATTAATGTTTTTGAAACATACAATTCTTTTGACAAATACATGGAAAACAAATATTCACTCCATTCATTGTTCAGAATAGGGCTGATGCTTATTGTAGAAAATCATGATTCATTTTTATTTCTAGTTACCGTTTTGTATATTTATAGTTAAAGTTTCTAATGTATTTACATATGTACATATACATATTACACAGGTAAAACTTAAAAAATAGTATTTGGCCGAACAACAAGTTATGTACTTGCTATCATTGATATGCTTCAGTTAGGCTGAAAAAGCAGCGGAACAGTCAAAACGTATTTACCATAAATTTATGAAGTGACATATTACCTATCAGTGAAAATATGATTGTTTTTGTTAATAATTTATATTCGTGGTGAAATTTTTACCCCAATTACGATTAATATTAAAACAACACCGCCCTAGAAGTAACAATAAGAGCTTTTCTCACCTCTCACCATATAATGTCTTGAAAAGAAGACTGGATGATCAGAATTAGGTACTTTTATAATTCAAAACAGAGACGTGCATGAATCCATTCATTTGAGAGTCCATTACAATAATGCTATCCTGTGAAAATCTGGCACTCTAAACAAAAGATTAACATGAATCATAATTTTTTTCACACGCAAGCTCATTGTGTACAACACTGGCTTGCCTGTACGAAAATATGAATGGCATCGCATTCAATGATTCCTAACAAATTAAGAACTTACAAGTGACTTACAAAGACTTACTTATATGTTGCACTTAGGCAGAATTTAATACACCCTATTTACATAGGTCAACGCCAATAAAACGAATGGGCTTTAGAATCGAAAATTGGTGTTTCGGTAAGGGGAATGACTTATGATCATAAGGAAGGTGTACGTCGGCTTTCCTTTTGTTTCAATTATAAGGGTGATTATTTATCGCATAATAGATTCATTGCATTGGTACTACTTTTTTTCTTTTTTTCTTTCGTATACTTCAGATTTGAGTGTCAGATCTCAGATTTATCGTGGCAAACAAAACAGAATTGAGTTGATTTAATTTTTGGTATCTGCGTGTTTGTACAAAACCGTTAATCAATTGCTGCTTCTAGAGCCTTTCAGTTGTACTAAAACGATAACCGTTAAAAGGAGTGATTATTTTGCTATCATTTAGTACATTGGTCAATTAAATGCAACTCAATTTCCTCACTCGAATTAGCAAAATATCGGCACGGAAATTGTTTTACAAATTAAGATTGTCATCACCTATAATCTGACAGCTGAACCTAAGAATTATATGTAATACAAATAAAAAAATCAATTAACTACGAAAAATACTTTCATTAGAAGCTTTTGAATAGAGAAAATACTTTCTTTCAGTATATTGAGTGGAATATAATGTAGATAAAACATTTAATTGTATTATTTACACCAAATTATGTACATATGTATGTATGTATGGGTGAAGATGTTTTGCTATTTGTCTAATTGAAAGATCTAAAGAAGACACATTTGCAGAAAATCATTGTTATCATGACAAACGAAAGCAATTGCCATCTGCTAAAATATACAGTTTGTTTGTTACATTTAGGTAAGTATACAATGAACGGCGCGATATAAGTATATTTGAGCGAATTAACTTAGATCGTGCCGTTTTTAAATTTTATAAAAAGACGTTCAGAACAATAGTAGAATATTTAAGCTTTTTATGCTAAAATAAAGTAATTTAAAGTTCTTTTCACTTTATTTAATTAAAAAAAAAATATATTCTTGAAAAATATTTTGTTAGACTCATTCAACTATCAATCTGAACGTCACATATTCCTTACCCCACTTCCCCCATCACAACGAAGTGACACAACTTCTTTGTTTTTTCTTCAATTAAAAAAAAAAAAACATTGCAAAGGTTCTTTCAATAATTGGATTTGTATATTTCTTTTCCTATACAATTTATTATTTTCTATTAAACATTGAATAATTAAACCCCCATTGGTAGTTGCGTCACTTCGAAATTAATAAATTGTGCTGTTTTATCCAAGTTCAACTTCGACCATTTATTTTTGTTTAGGAAATACAAAACGATTTTTCAATCGTCAGTTAATCTATCAGAAGAACAAATACTGTCAACGGGAACTATTTTTTTTTTCTTTATCTGAAAATTTAACTGACCATTCAAAAATTGGCTCTAATGGTTCCCTTTATCACCCACAAATGTTTTTAATATAGATTTTAATCTTATGTAGTTAGATCTAACCAAAGGACTACGGACTTCAAGTGTACATTCATTCTGTGAGTGAAATGGGCGTATTTAATATCAGCTGAATTCATCATAATTATAATTGTTATAATTATAATTGAAATATTAAAAGATTTGCCGTCAATACACAGATCTATGATCACTTAACCCTGATCAATTCAACTTGGGAGAACGGTTTTTTCATTGAAACTAAATAAATTTGCAAAAACAATTCCTTAACTATGCTTAAATAGGGCTGGGTTCGTGTAAAGATCTTAAAATCATTCATATGAAATAATATTCATATTCAATTGATGCTTTTTAAATGCTTCACGGTTTATCATTGGTTTGTGCAAAATATTGCTTGACGATTTTATTTTTTTATCATTCGAATGTTTATAAGTTGTGGTCCTTAATGAGAAATGTTCAATAGAAAATGTATTGTTGAGGCGATTTGATTTGTAGTTGCGTTACATTCCTTTAAGTGAAGCAAAAGAAGAAAAAATTCAAAAACAAAAAAAAATATGGAAACAAATAAGTAGATAAATGTATAAAAAATATTTAATATTAAAAAAAAAAAACAAGAAAAGCCAAAATAAACTATACCATCAATAAACCACGTTTATGTTATATAAATAATGTTCTTTCCCGTTTTTAAGTTACACTTGACAATTTATTTAATAAAAAATTGGTGGCTAACAATAATTATAACGCCGATTTTTTAATGTCGTTGGTAAATATAATATATCAAATTTAAGTGGTCAACAGATGCAGCATAGGCTTATTTTGTGTGATATGTGATTATGATTGATTATAACTTTAAGTGAGGACTTTGATATAAACCTTACACATTTTAACCAGATTCATACATCTGACATTTAACATATTGGAAATGAATAATTGAAACTTCAAGCCTGGCGAGCGAAACAGCGATTTTCAGCTTGTGTGCTCTGGAATACCCGAAGCTTACGAGCAAGCTTTTAGGTTTTTATTTAAAAAAAACCTAAGATAAACAAAAGCCGAAAACAAGCGTAGTACTCGTATAGAGATTCTTCGTGTGATTCTAATGCATATCTCACCTGTGTCCTCAAATCTTACAAGATTTCATTTGTTGTTTACATATGTAAATGTTTTTTAAAATTAATTTTAATGTTTTTTTTTCTAGCTTTTAAATAAATAAAACTCTTTAAAATTACTAATGCATCATTTACCTTTATATTTTTCGGAGAGTAAAAAACAAAAAAGTCCGTTGCTTCTTGCGTAAACTTTCCTATCAAATAGTAAAATTTATTAAAATGATAATGATATTAATGATTAATAAAAAACAAAATATCAAAACTTTGTTTTCAATCAACCACAAGTGAATGCCTTGCAAGCACCATTTCCCTTTTGAGACTTTCCCAATAATTTAAGTTTATTTAATATTGATGTTAACGAAAATCTTCGAATTGGTTTTATAATTTTTTTTTTTTTCCAATGAACACATTTTGTTAAGAGAACTTCAATGCTTGTGTCTTCCTCAAATAGTCTGCTTACAAAGCTTTGTTAAATAACTTCACATTAATTTGTTAATAACTAGAAAACCTTTAGTAAGCTTCATGACTTAATTTTTAATGTTAAATTAATGTGTACACACTCACTCATATCAGAATTTTCAGGACTTTTGTACTACTCTATTTTGAATGAACTAAAAAAATACTATTTTCCTTTTTAATGAGCTAAAAATGAAAAATATAGTGTCATCGCTTGCTCAAGTATTTTTTCACAGCTTTTTGCTATAACTTTATCGATATAATGAAAAATTTAGCAAATTTTATAAAACCTTTTAAAGTTATATTAGTCGTGTTTTGGTGAAAATTGTAAACATTGCGCGTCATTGAAATATGAAAACTCAAGAGGCATTAAATACGAAATCCTTAGTCATCCACGTTGTTTTCCAAACTATTTCTTGTATCCAAACATAAATAAGTCAAAAAAAAAAAAAAAAAATACGTTGAGAAATAAAGCGATTTTTCCTGCATCGCAGTTTAAAATGTTTTTTTTTGTATTAACTAAAAAGTTTTGCCGACCGATATTGAACATCTCAATACAATTTTTGGATGGTTGATCATTTGTTGTCGATTTATCGATCAATAAGCGAGTTGAGCTGAACGCAACCGAAAACAAGTCATTTTATTGCTTCAAAAATTAAATGTTGCAAAACAAACTTTTAAAACCCTTCACATTTTTCAGCACAACTTGCTAGTGTGAATATTACATACCGTACACAAAAAAAGGTGTTCGGAAATCATAGAAGTCTTGTTTTTTTTTTTAAAATAGTAATTCCAATCTACTCCGATGAAAAAGAGAAAGTAAATGCATATAAATATATAGAAAGTATATACTTACAGAAATCAACTTAATTTTTTTCCGAAGTTCTAGAAATAATACATTTAAGATGTTGGAAAGCAAATATTTTAAAATGTAGTATAAATTGATGGCTCAAACGAGCAATAACTCAGTTCTCAAAACAGTTTAAGCAGACCGAAATTAGAAAGTAGAGTTTTTAAATAATAATCAATCACATGGTACATCAAACCTATAATATTAAGCATTTTCGTGTACCTATACCTACCTACAAATTTCTTCAGAGGAAACTAAAGCTGAGAGAAACACAAAAGTAATTGTAAACACTTTAAATACTATCATTCTACTCTTCAAACTACAATAATTGCTTTTGAGATATGAGAACGCCAGTGTTGTACGCTTGAGGTAAGAATTAACTTATTATAAATGTTTTAGGGTAATTTCATATTTTTCTTTTACAAAAAAATTTATAAAAAATACTGTGTTTGCATAGCCAGAAATGTGGCAATTGCTTTTAAGTTTTAGAAAATTGTTTTGAACAGTTTATTGTCGTATATGACACTTTTACTCCAACCCAGATATGCTCATCACTAGGATTCTATATTTAAAAAAAAATTATATAGTCGATGAAACCAGAAAAGTGTAAAAATTGATTTTTTATGAAAATGAATCTTGCCTTATTTCATATACATACATACATTTATCTTAAAAAACTTTTGTTTTCATTTTGTTTATCAACTTTTTTGAAATTAATGTGAGGTACTGTTAATGGTCTATAAACATTAGTTTTAACACTTTTCTGATTTCATCGACAATACCTATAAATAAAGGATGTGCCTACTTCATGGAATAAAAATATATCTACTCTACTCTAAGCCTATACCCATTTAATGTGAAATGAGACTAAATCTATGACCACTGGATTGAAGCAAATATGGACGCCTTGTTTTATCTAAAGAACAAACAAAACCTTCTCATCTATAAAATTACGTTGTAGAATTGTGTAAATACATAAAAATTTTAAAATATCTGTGGGGGACAGCAATAATACATTATATACATATTAGATATGTGGATTTTTACTGATGACATTAATCACGTATTCTGAAAATGAATAAACTGCTACATTTTTATGAAAAAATAACCTAAGTTTTGAGTAAACTGTAAGACACACCTGTGAATTTAATAAATGTAAACAAATTAAACTGACTTAATTTGTGGCAAAAAAATTTGTAAACCATAAGTCATTATTTCTACAATTTCATTTTATTTGCAGTTTTGTCATACAAGCTACTCGAAGCCTAAAGAAAATATTCTACCTGTTATCTAATAAGAACGAAAAAAAGAACAAATTTCTCTTATGCATATCTGGGCCTTTCTCATTTGAAAATTATTATTTTCACCCAAGCAGTCTACACTGTGATACAAATATCTAATGAAACAAAAAAACAAAAAATAATTATCCAAACCTAGAACTTAAAAAAGAAGAAGTTTCAAATCTGGCATTATCGCCTTTAAATATATATATATATATGTATATATATGTATGTATATGTACATAATGTACTTTGAAGGATTTCAAACTTCTTTTTTTTTTTTTTTTGTTTAAATCAAAACTAAACCAAATATATTCTAATAATCCATACCGATTTCAGTTCAATAACATGCAAACCTGCTGGTGATGTGGTCAACAACATTGAAAATTATAGAAGAGTGAGTACTTTGAAAACAAATATTTATGGGTTGCATATCTAACGAACTTTCCGTTTTTATCTGTAGGTTTGAAGTCATGGCACACCTCTTGGATTTCATTTCATTCATGTGAAGGTAATTTTTTTTCTTTTCATATACTCGTATATTCATTTAAAATGAAACAAATAATAGATGTGTTTTGGTAAAGATTGATTATTTACCAACTCTGCAAAATTTTTACATTTAAACAACAGAAAAAAATAAGTAATAGTACAAACTTTATTTATTTACAAAACCAGAAGTAATTTATTTTATTGAGTGTAAAAATTTGTCACAGCTATAATTCTGCTTTCGGTTTAAAATTCTCTGCACAGTGATTATAATAACGGATCTAATTTCTGAAATTCCCTACAAAATCATGTGGAATTTACATATTTAAATGAGTGCTTAATTATTTCAATTTTATAATTAAAAATACATTTTTAAAATTATAACATGCTAAATAATAATTTTTTCGTTTTGCAGGAGTTCTGTCTGAAGTTTCTGAAGAAGTGTCTGAAATAAGAAACCTGCTATTTAAAGCAAAATAAATGTAAGTTATACATTATGATAAGTTTTATAAAATACTGGTAGTGCAATAGGTTACAGAAACGAAAATTGAACAAAAATTATTCCATTATGTTAAATTTGTGAGATACATATGTATGTATGTACATGTTTCGATTTGAAAACCTAAAAGATCGTTTTTTCGATATTTTTGAAATTATATAACAATGCGGATCAATAAATAATTGTTTTTTAATAAAAATTTAAATGATAAGTACTAATTTTCTTCAAAAAAAAAAACAACAATTTAAACCTTTCTAATATCTCTTACTTACTTGCTTGATGGAATTTTTCCGAGCTTCAATTTAAATTCAATAGACCAAAAATCTTTGAAAACTTTAAGTCTGGCTTAACAAATTTTATTGAACAGCGTTGCCGTAGTATAACTAACACTTTGTTTAGATATTAAAACATAATTTAAATGATGATAAAAATTACCGTTTGATTCTTAATGAAAACAAATTTTGGCTGTATTTATTTACACTGATCACAAATTAAATTTAAAATACTTGAAATTAAGATGTAGTAAATGTAACCAATGTAATTATTTTTCTTTTTGTTTCAGGACCGTTTCGTTTTGCACATGTTGGGTTGTTGTTTTTTTGCCAGCAACTTGAATGTAAGTATGTATATATATTTTTTTTTAATAAATAATGATATTGTTAATATTATAAAGACAATTTCATAATGATGAAACAAATTACCGTTTGATGTTAAATGAAAAAAAAACACGGCTGTATTTATTTACACTGATGCCAAATTTAACTTAAAACAGTTGATGCAAAAAAAAAAATTCGATTTTTAATCATATGTTTTCTTTTAGTTTCAGGCTGGAATAATATTCGCCTAAAATGATATTTTCGAGTTTAATTCATGGCTGGAGTATTTTCATTCGGAGTCTTACATCTTGAACGTAAGTGCCTTTTATTTACCAATATTTTGAAACAATTTTACTTATTTAAAAAAACAAAGTACATAATTGCTAATTTTTTGGTATTGAGAATTATTTAAATGGTCCTAATAGTCCGACAAAAAAAAAAATAAAGAACTGGCGCTAAAAAGCAGGCTAATATTAAAAAATGTCTAGTTGTCTTAATCGTTTCAATCGAAAACTTGGATTCAAGTGAATATTGCATCCAATTTTGCTTTGAATTAGTTTCTTCTACGTTTTGGCGTGTAAACAGTGCGGTATTTATTTTTGAATTCGAATTGGGATAAAATAAACGCTTTTAACATTTATTTGTCCCTTTCACAAACTTACGTTAATGCTCATAACACTTTAAACAACGTGCACAATGATGATAATAACGGATCTAATTTCTGAAATTCCCTACAAAAATCATGTGGAATTTAATTAAATGAGTGTAATGTTTTAAGTTAAAAAAAAACTTTAAAAACATAAATAAATATAAAATGTTTTAATAGTATGTTTTTTGATTTTTATTTACAGAACCTCTTAGGAAACGTGGATTAGAATAAAAACCGTCAAAGCAATTATTATGTAAGTAATGTTTTTTGTTTATTTTCACAAAATATTCGTATTTGCATTCCGATAGTACAAAAATATTTCGGAAATTACCAGGGTCTGTCCCATTTTATACCCTTTCCGCCTTATGCAGCTTTAGCATACAAAATCGAAAAAAAATTCTTTAAATAAAGTGCACAATGATGATAATAACGGATCTAATTTCTGAAATTCCCTACAAAAACCATGTGGAATTTAATTAAATGAGTGCAATGTTTTAAGTTAAAAAACTTTAAAAACATAAAAATAAGATAAAATGTTTTAATAGTATGTTTTTTTGATTTTTATTTACAGAACCTCTTAGGAAACGTGGATTGGAATAACAAACGTCAAAGCAATTATAATGTAAGTTATGATTTATAGTTATGATTTTTGTTTATTTTCACAAAATATTCGTACATATACATATGTATGTATGTATGTATTCGGATAGTACAAAAATAATATTTCGGAAATTACTTACTACTGAGTTACAAAAAAAGTGGCGCACCTTTAAATTTCGCAATAATTTATAATACATTAAAACATTTTTTTTGTAATACAGTATTGTTCATTTAACATAAGTAATTCATATAAAAAATCCAAATTATCCCACTACTCGATCAGAGCAGATCTTAGCCCATTGATTGTCTCGGGAAGGGCTGGCCAACTGTTGCCGAAGAGTATCTCTCACCTGATCTTCTCCACACTCTGCTATGTCCATTGTGAGCGTAGACAAAACCTGGTCTCCTCAGTGAAGAGAACTCTAGCCTCATCTACGAACAAATGATTATATTGCTAAACTAAAAAAAAGAAAACTGCAAAAACATAGCCGGCATATTATCAAAATGATAACAACACATCTGCGACTGCTCCAATTTTTTTGTGACTCAGTGTATTTGTAAATAAAATGACTATGTTTAAACAATTTTTTAATGATGAAAGAAATTACCGTTTGATGCTTAATGAAAAAAAATCACGGCTGTATTTATTTTACACTGATCCTAAATAAAATTTAAAATTTTTACAAAAAAATATTTTCATTTCATTAACGAAATACATATTTTTTTTATTTTTGATTTCAGGTTGAGCCTGATCGTACACGGTTGGCTGTGGTATTTTCAATTGGATTCTTACAGACATTGAACTAAACGTGAGTATTATTTAATTCTCCTAATTTTCAAAAAAAAAAAAAAAAAAATCAGAATGATGAAACAAATTACCGTTTGATGAATAATGAAAAAAAACCACGGCTGTATTTATTTACACTGATTCTAAATATAATTTAATATTTTTATTTAAAATCAATTTCTTCATGTTTTTAATGCGATATTATATTGGTTTCAGGTTAATTCGATTTTGGTAGCAATGATGGTGCAAATAGTAGTTTATCTACAGGTAATAATATTTTCTTATTTTTATTTAAAACATTTTGCACAATGATGATAATAACGGATCTAATTGCTGAAATCCCTTACAAAAAATCATGTGGATATTGATTAAATGAGTGCTTGATAATGTTTTTTTTTTTAAATTTTATTTAAAACATTTAAATTCACTAAAATGTTAAATACAACTTTCTTTTCTTATTTGATTACAGATCCTATCTTATGCAACACATAAAGAAGCCAGCTATATTCTTTTTGGTAAGTATACGCTCTCTCCTTTTTTTTATTATGCGGATAGATTTGAAAATTGATTTGAACATTTATGAATATTTTTAATTTTATTAAACAAAATCTTTGTCTTTTTTATTTTTTAAATGCCCTGCCTTTCCTACAACCAAAATGGTATTGAAATGCTCAAATCAAATCGAAAAAATCTGCATATACTTAGATATTATAAAACTGTGATGAAAACACATAATTTTTGTCTTCTTTTCCCGTCATAAATAATTTTGATGATACATATAATTATAATCTGAAAACAATTTCTTACAACAACCTTTATTTAAATGGTCCATATTTATGTTTAATTGTTTGATTTTTATTCATAAACGTCATGATAAATTTTATTGAAAAAGTCCTTAGATGGTTCTAACAACCGACGCGCGACATCAATGAATGATGTTAAAGCTAGTATTTGGATGTTAGATTTAATAAAAAAAAATTCATCAATTTCCGCCAAGAAATGTGAAAAATGTAAATAATTTTACGAAATTGATGAAAGAGACCGCTGTGCTGTGTTTCTTTGAAAAACAGAAATTATAATAACGATATTCGAAAGCATCCGAAACGAAATTCAAACAAACATAAATAACAGTATGGTGATAAAAATGAATCAAAATTCGTTTTTTTTTTTTGCACAAATTTCTATGTGAAAAATAGATCAGAATGAAGGAAAATTAAAATTAAAATACAAACTACTGGTGTTTGAAAATTCTTTTTAATTTAATTAATACAAACTGCATAAACATAAATGAACCTCGCTTTAAATTATTTGGTGTTTTAACACAATTGTTCAAAGAAATTTAATTTAATTTTAAAAACAGATATATTCATTTTGTTGATTAAATATTTATTTTTATATATTATAGGACAAACTTTCAAAGGTTCAATCAAGATGACGTCAATTTTTGTCGTTGATAAGGTAAGTTATATGATGTGTTTATATTTTTAAAAATTAACTTGGAATAAGAAACGAGATGTCAAAATCTTGAACCATAAAATAATTATTTTTAAAAATCTCACTAATTATAAAAAAAAAACACTGAAAATACGAAGAAGAAAAATTGGTGGACAAAATTGGAATTCTGAAAATAAATGATTTTGTTTATGAATCGGGCTCTACTTTACTTTACAGACCATCCCGATTATTAAAACTGATGTATTTCTTTAAGTTAAAAACTAAAAAAAACTGTTGACATTGGCGCCCGCCAGGCGACTTTACATACCCTAAGCGGAGCAACGAAGTTGCGTGAGCGGGACAGAGGCCCCAAAAAGGGAGTTAAAATTAAGAGAACCCGCGAAGCGGGCCAGGCGAGGTACTGTTTATTCAAAAAACTGTTGACATTGGCGCCTGCCAGGCGACTTTGCATACGGAACTACTTATTTAAAAAAAGCGGTTAAACAGTACTGTCAGTCAATTAGTTGTCCATAGCTGTATATGTATATGTGTATGTACATATAATATACAGGGTGAGTCATGAGCAATGCGACAAAATGCTAGGGCGTGTAGGTTGCGTTGAGACAAGAAAAAAATCGTATGGGACGGGGAGATCTATTCCCCTCCGTTTAGCCGGGAGGGGCAATTTTCGAAAAAAACTGACTTAAAATGGAAAAAAAATTATTTAAAATCAACGGCTTCATTCACAATGCTGTGCGATACGTTTTTGAAAAGCCAATAACTTTTTCTTTCATTCTGTGTTTAAATAAATCTATTCTAAGAAATAGTTTTTGAAATATTAATTTTCAAAGTCAAAATTTTGAAAAAAAAAATTTCAAATTCATTTTTTTCAAAATTTTACGTAATTAAGTGCTAATTTTAATTTCGAAAATCAATGCTGTTATTAATTTTAAGTAAAAATAAGAAAACGGATGCAAAAATTTTATGTCGTTCTCAATAAATTAAAAAAAAAGCAAAACCACCTTTTTCTAAGAAAAACATTTATTTTTATTGTAACGAAGCAATTTGAAGCATTAATCTTAGTTTTTTTTATTCCTTTTATTTTTACTATGTTTTTTATTGGAAGTACTTATAAAAAATTCTCGATATGATCTCCATTGTTTAGAAGGCATAGATTATATCTCCTTGTAATGGCTTCACATAAGTTTATGCTTGACAAATGTGATTTGTTTTGTTTTTTTTTTTGTGTGGATTGGCGCTACTCCAATAATGTAAATTGTGGAAGTTAGTAACCCCATCCCTAGTAAACTGCTTCATCCGTCCAGAATATTCTTCTAAAATAGTTTCGTTCGGTTTCATTTCTAAGTAGTAATGTTCTACAAAATTCGGCTCTCAATAACTTGTCGTTTGAGGTGAGTTCCTGAACAGGCGTAAAGTGGTACGGGTGTAAATTTTCCGCCCGAAGTACTCGACATGCTCTAGATTGGGACACTCCAAGCATAGTGGATATCCTTCTTGTACTGACGGAGGGATTATTTCGGACTAAATCCAGAATTCTTTCATCTAAGATTCTTGACTCATCAGAAACTGGCCTTTCGCTTCTTCGATGCTCCAGCACTCCATGATCTCTTAGACGTCGGTGGATTCTTGGAAACGTGCTATGATGGGGACACCTATCGGGATATCTTTCAGCGTACAGTCTTTCGGCTTCACGACTTCGACCATTAGCTAAACCGTAGCAGAAATGCATGTCCGTTAATTCTTCTCGGGTGTATGAGCTTGACATCGTTACGTGTTAATGAGTTAATATTCAAATTGGAACTAATTACTAAGCAAAACTGCAATGCCTTTTATTTATCTTGCGTTGCAATTTTCTTTTTTTTTCATTAAAAAAAATGCGGTTTTATTGTCCCTATTGTCCCCATAACAGGTAGAACCCATGGGCTGCGGGCAGGCCAAGGCAAAAATATTGACAGGTCAGTTTTCAGAAGTTATCAATGAAAGTAATATTAATCCAGGGTTATTCCAATACTATTTAATTTTATTACGTTCTCATAAAACTCCAATTAAAAAAAAAGTAAAAAAAAACTAATAGAATAGACCCCCCCTCCCATACAATTTTTTTCTTGTCTCAACGCAACCTACACGCCCTAGCATTTTGTCGCATTGCTCATGACTCACCCTGTATATATATATATACATGTATAAATAATATATATATGTATGTAAATTATGTGCAATAATAATGCTCTTATCCAATATAAAATTAAAAAAAAGACCGATTTTTAAAATTTTCAATTTTTTTTTTTATCGTATTTAGGGGGGTTTCCTCACCGTAATATTTTGAAGCTGTCCTATAGAAATGCCCTTCTACCCATTAAAAAAAAAATTCCCAAAAGGGGGTGGTCTGTAATATAAAGTCGCCTCATGAATCGTATTTATTTATGGTCACAGGAAATTTCATCCTACGTTCCATGTCACAATGACATTCTTTAAGATAGTGGGGAAATACTTGAAAAAAGCTATGTATTTTCACAAGTTTGTTATTCCAAATTTAATTAAAAAAAAAAATATTGAATGATGTTCATTTTTATTTTGGTCTTCTTTACCCGACATAAACAGTATTGATGATACGATAATATCTGAAAATATTTTTTTTTTAAATTGCATTTTTAACTTGTATGTAATTTAAAGTATGCATTTGCTAATATTTTTTTTAAACAATGTTTATTCCAGGACCCAAGCAGTAACCCATTTTAAAATAATTTGGAAACTATAATTCATAAAGGTTTGTGTGCATTCCTTCTTTTTAAATATTATTTAATATTTGAAGTGTTTAATATATTTAACAACCAAAACCGATACAAAGTTGCAAATTAATTAAGATTAATAAAGGAAAAACATGAAAAAATTAAATATTTACTTCGAAGTTGGTTAATTCCGTATGTACTTATTGTAATATAATGCAAATTAATTTATAACGGCGTTATTTGGTTGTTATCAAAAATTTATTTTTATATTATGTTGATGATATTAATTGGTCCGTGTTTATGAATTTATATTGATTATAAATATTCCAATTACTGAATAATTTACTTTAAATATAAATATTATTGTGTTTGAAAAATTTTAGTTATCAAATTTATTATATTTCTATCTCCAGATGGGAAAAATTCCAGTTCACTTCTTTTCTTTAATACTCTGAGATGGCATTTGCAGCGAAAGATAGACTAAGATGTCGTTTCCAGTTTGGACGATGAGAATCTTAATCGTGTGTTAAATTTAGGTAAGAGTGCTAAGTCAGTCAAACTTGAAACATAAGTTAATTTGTTTGATGATGATATTAATTGGTCCGTGTTTATGAATTTAGTTTGATTTAACTCTTCCAATTACTGATTAAAAGCCAAAATATTGCACAATTTCGGAATGAGTTTTTAAAAGTAAACCAAAAATATATGTACACTATTATTTTTATTGATTAAAATTTGTGTGCGTTTATTTTTTTAACTCTTAAAACTCATACTGACATTCTGTGAAGTTATTTATCATGAACATTTTTAACATTGATGTATAAGCGAATATTTAATTAGAACACTGCATTTCCCCATTTCTTTTTCCAGAATTTATGTTTGATGTACATACCGGAGACTACCCCTTTTCAATACAACGGTAGGCAAAAGTTAATTTACTATATTATCACACGTTTTTTTTTTATTAAAATTAAAATTATTGTGATGAAATTAATTGGTCCGTGTTTATGAATTTATATTGATTTAAATTATTTCCAATTACTGAATATCTTCTAAAAAATAAATTCATGAAATAATTATTATGACTGTCTTCTTAAATATTCTTTCTTTTATTTTCAGGTTGTAATGAATCAGGACGGTCCACAAGATCAAATATTTATCAGAAAGATGTTAATGCTCCAAAAAAAAAAAAAAAAATAATGTCAAATTTTATATAAATAAAAAATTAATACAAACAAAAGTATTTTTTTTTATATTATTTTTTCAGTTTATCGAATATGGTAAAGTTTAATGCACATTTCAAGAATAAAATAAATAATACGTAAGTAAAGCCGGTTTTATAAGTACATACATACGTATGTACATATGTACTGTACAGTACTGTACTAAAAAGATTTACGCTTACCTCGGGAGGGATGTATAGCGGAGTAAAAACTGAAGTTTTTTTTGTGTCAACCAAAATTGTGGCTTTGTAGCCTAGCCATTTTAATTAACTACTTAATTCTCAAATCTTTCTTTCGCATTCTATTTAAAAGAAATAAAAACAAATAAATTTAATTTAAACGAAATGGTTGAATATAGAGAGAGGTACATATTAGTTTAGAAAATTCGAGTCTGATGATTTGGTTGGCCCCAAATACACAAATGTGTTGTTTAATTCAAACTTAATCAATTAAAAAAAGGAAATACAACTTTAATTGTAAAAATAAACCTACTAATTACCGGCTTTTCTTGGGCAGGCTTTTGAATAGTATTTCTACATAAATAAACACTTTATTAACAACAGTCGGAAGTGGTTCGACGAAAATAAGGAATTTTATTAAATGATGCATCTATAGTATCACTTTCTTGGTTCTCGTTGAATTAGTATCACCTGAATATTAAATTATCAATGAATTACAAGAAGAATTAGATAGAAGTTATTAGATATCAAATAAATAATTGATACTAGCTAGCCATAAAAGCGATGTACAGTGTACGTGTACTTTTGCAACGAACTTAGAAAGATTAGCGCTACTCAAAATTTGAAATTCTGGTATACGTTAGTAACGTTGGTTTTTTTTTTAATTTGTTATTCTTTCAGGATTAAAGCTATTTATTATTTAGATAAATATTTAAAAAAATGTTTTTAAGAGAATTAAATGCCTAAAAATGTATTATCCCAATTCATGTACATATGTATATGCTTTTTGAACGGAATACAAATACATATGTATGCATGCGTTTTGCGTTTTGTCTATTCAAATTTTTGGGACGTTGCCATTCGAGATTTTGGCCTAGGAGATATGGTACCCAGCTTTAATCATTTAAGTTATCAAGGGTCATTTTCTGAAACGAATCTTAAATATTTACGTTCAACCTAAGCGCTTATGTTCTACTTTTTCCTCTGCGTAAACTGTCACATAAGAGTATCTGTATCAGCAAATGTGCCTAAAATCACTTGTAATGTATTTCTGATTATCCTTATTTCCTTTTTAGGTGGCGGCTTTATTTCAAATACACAGGTTCTGTCACAAACTGTGGAATAGGTTAGGAAAACAGCAAATGTATGGGGAATGTTGTTCTTTTTTTCATAAGATTTTTATTGGAAATTTTTACATGGAAATGAATTATTAATTTTGGTTGAGTTGAGTGTGCTGAAAAGCTTGTTACTTTTATTTAATATATTTTTTCTTACAACTAAAAATACTTTTTATATTTGTTAGTCAAAGGTAAAATTACATTCATATTTTTAATTAACAATACAAAAAAATGGACATAAAAAATTAAACATAAAAGTTTTTGTGTTTTCTAAAAAATAATATTTAATTTTAAATTTCGAACTAAAAACTCATTAAAAAATACTATAATTTGAGTTACCAATTCTCATTATCTAAATCGGTCTGAGTGTTCTCAATCTTTTTGACATGTGTTTCCACTTCAATGGACTTTTCCGGACCGCAACCATTCAAAATACCTTTTACACAAGCTCTAACAAAAACCTGGTAAATTTTGTCAGGCACAAGGTATTCTAAAATGTAGGAGTGCACTGTACCAAGAACTTCTGTACCTAAATAACATTCTATAGGCTCACAGTTTTCTTGCTTTTGAGTTGAGTTTTGTGGACAAACAGCTCGAGGCTCTATAATCGTGTAATTAGCTATTCCTGTATCTTGCTCGAGTTGAGATTTCCTCTCTTTTTTCGCAAAATGTTGTTTTAATAAATCTTCTGGATCGGAATCTGTTTCATTGATAGCCAATTGCATGCTAGTTTTGTCTTTTGTTAATGTTTTCTCTTGGGGGGCTTCAGTAGTGTTTTGGGTTTCACGCTTTCGCCGGGTTTTGTCTTCCTCTGCATTGGCCTTTTCTATTTTATCTATACGTTCCCTGGAAGCAAAACATATTACATATATTTGTAATTGCGTTTTATAATCATGAAAAAAAAACTCAAGTCTTACGATGAAACATAAATAAAATTCATAGCAGCAGTTTCGTATACAATTTTTTCCCTATCGTAATAGTCTAAATCAGATGGTGGTGGTCCACGAATTTTCTGTTTTATATCACATTCACAGTCTTTGTTCTCATCCTTATCGGGACTATATCCGAAAATTTGGGAATATCCTAGAAATATATTTGATTTATGTAAATATGTACATATATTTGTTAAAAATTAGAACTTATAGAAAACTAATCCAAAAATTGAATTGGAAAAAATTAGATTGCTTTTGATATAATTTTAAATTTTAAAATTTCTTTTTAGTACAATAGCATTATGTAAATTTAAAAAACTATAATAGGTACTCAAAAAAGAAAAAAAAAATATTGAAAAGTAACGGTAATACGTACAATACAATGTTACATATACAATACATATGTATATTGTATCTCTTTTAAAAGCAAGAAATGCAATTTTTAATATTAAATCCAGTTATTGAACTAATTTTTTAACTGTTATTTTTTTAAAGGAAGAATATTTATTTCGACAAATTTTTTTCACAATTTATTTTCTGTTCAATTTTTATTCTAAGGGTTCGAAAAGGTTTTCACTTGGTTGTTCCCTGACAATTTTTTTTTTTAAATAATTTTTATTCTCGAGATTCAAAAAATTTATATCTTAAAATGTTCTTTTTAACCTTTTTTTCCGTTATTTTTATTAATTTTTGATATATTTTGTAGTACATTTTTTTGGCATGTTTTATCAGAATTTTTCCCTCAAAATTGACAAAAATTTATTTTGAGAAAAAAAAATATATATTTATGGACAAAATTTTGTTTTCCGAACTTTTTTTAAAAACATTGATATTTTGGCATCATTTTAAAAGTATTTAAATTTATTTCAGTTTGAAAATACCTAGGAACCTTTGAAATACTTTTAATGAAAAAACTTGTTTATAATGGCGTCTGTCTGGCGATTGATCATACCCTAAGTGAAGTGAGAGGGGCGGTCCTTTCAATTTTGTTTTCACTTGAATAGCTAGTTGGTTTAATGAATCTTTCAGTATTCTCTATAATCTGAGAATTTTTTGAGTGCAGATATTTTAGAAAATAGACAAATGGTTAAATGGAATCTATCATCCTGCAAAATTTTCAAAAACGATGCTACATATAATTTTCTGAATAGGGGGACGGTAATGGTTAAATGATTTCATTCAAAGATTGATGAATATCCATGACGTTTCAGGGATGGTTAGGTTATGAAGAAAAGTTTTTCTGCTACAAAAATTCTGTAAATATGTACATATGTTGTAACAAAGAAATTGTATTAATAATGTAAAAAAATGCGCACTTTCAAAATTCTAACCTCTGGTCCAGTTATTAGTGCAACAAGGTGGGCAAAATTGCAACAGACGGTTTTGGAATTGATTTTTTAATCTTTAAAGCCAAAAATACATGCTTACATATATTTTTCGAAAAAAGTTGCTTTAATAAATAGTTTATGTTTTAATTTAAAAAAAAAGGCTTCCCCAAACCAAAGCGAAAACAAAAAAAGAACAACGGCATTTTGTCAATCACAGCAACATTTTTTCGTCGTCGTCACTGAAGGTTTCGTGTTGGCTTGTGACAGATTTATTCGTAAGTGACCTGCCTTGCATTTCGGGTAACATTAGTTATAGAAAGTACTTACTGTCTTTATGATCTGTCAATACATGCCGAATAAGATATTTGTCGATAATACCATTGGTATTTTTTGGAGGCCACCAGTGGATAATCTGAAAACACAGAATAAATATATTTAAAATCAAATGTGGAATCTGTTTATAATTAAATATTATTTATCTTTAAAATTAAACATAACAAAAATTACTTACAACAGCTGTATTCGCAAGTTGAATTGAGAAAATTTTTTGAACAGCACCTGGTTTTGATGATTTGGTTGTAAAATATTGAATTGGAGAATACCAATCTTGTTTCTGATAGTTATTTTCCAAAGAACTGAATGTTTTTACAAAGTACGCATACTGAGTATTTGGTTTCAGATTTGTAAATACATGTCTAATATTTGGATTAAGTTTCATATCCATTTTCCAACTAGAATAATTTTATAATTAATATTAAATGAGTTTTATAAGAAATAAAATAATTGCTAACTTATCGCGACCACATCCATGCCTTCCATCGAACATGGTTACATTTTGAATAGGCGCTTCCTTATAGTAAAAAAGATAACCCAAAACCGCATATCTATCAGATTGAGAAAGAGTAACCATTTTAACCCTAGCAGCCGTTGCATTTTTCGCTTCAATTATTGGGTAAATTGGTTTCACCTCACTTCCACCTATAAACAAAAAACAATTTTTTTATTGCAAATTTTTTACTCAATGATTCTTTTTATGAATTTACATATATTTCTTTCACCATTCGAGTTATGAGATGCATCTTTGATTTGAATTTTATCTGAATTTCTCATTGATGGAGCCAATTGAAGAATTTTTTCATAGCAAAGCCGTGGATTTAAATGGAAGAATAAGCGACCATTAAAAATGGCAACTTTATGATTTTCTGGCCAAATTTCTTCTAAATGAAAATTACCAACTACAAATAAAGCGATTCTGAAATATAAATTAAACAATATTCATATTTCACAAAGTTAAACAAAATATACTCGTTGTCTATCAGATTTTCACCCCTTATTGTGTCGAGCTTTCTTAAAAAACCCAAAGTCATGATCTGAGGTGAATTCGTAACTTTCAAATAGTCCCTAATTTCTGTTATGCCCCCAAGAACGTTTTCAAGTTCTTGAATAAGGTAATCGGCTTTTAAAAATTAAACAAGAAAATTTAATTGGTAATTATAAAAAAATAAAACTTTTTTGGTAATTTTATCTTACATTGATCTCCTTTAAGTTCGATGTGCAATGACCCTTGAATAACAGTACAGTCTTTTATTTTGGCCAAATCCATCTTGGAGCGAATTGTAAAATTACCCTTGCATTGCAAATTACATTGAAGGTTTTCGTTGTCCTTTTTATAACTTGGTGGACAGTTTTTAATGCAAAAATCACCATGTGGAATGAACTGCATATTCTTGCACTGTTTTCTTGTGAGGCATTTATCTCCTAGCTAAAAAAACATAAAATATGATTCAAGTTAAGGTATCGTCGAATATAAATAAAAATGATACAAAACCTTGTAATATGGATAATTGCAAGTTGGAATGCATTTTCCATCAAAATTCTTGAAATCCTTGCATATTCGGCATTTTTCGGCAAGACATCCTGATAAACAAAATGGCGAACAGCATTTACCATCTTGGGTGCATCCTTTTTCTTGACATTCTGCAGGACAACCTTTTAATTTTTCTATAGGTTTTCTAAGTTGATAGTTATGTTTGTTCCAGCAATTAAATCGAAAATATTTGGAATCTTGAATCTTGTCCTTATCAATAACGTCGTGTAATTTAACACATTTAGGACATTCATTGTCGTTTTGATTGTTCTAAAATTGAAAATGAATGAAAAATTGATCTAATGAGGAGGATTTTTTTAGTTATGAGTTTGTTAATTTTAAGAGCGTTCGGTATATACCGGATTTATAGCCGTTTGAAAAATGACGTTTGTTCCAAACAAAATAAAGCATTTTCAAATTAAAAAGCCTGTTAACTATTGGTCTAACCGAACATAAGAAAATAAAATTATTTCAATACACCTTTCCTTATGCTTCTTTCCGCCCTCTTAGCCCTTTTTAACGTTCCATTCCTATCGTTCTTAGAGAAATGGCTTGCAGGCCAAAATTTTAAAAGTTTCATGACTTATGCCCGAGCTCCTGTAGTTTGTGCTGGAATATAGTGGGCGACAAAATTCCCAAGAACTTTTTTTTCGAGTGTTCAAATTTGTCGCCCTCTATCTCTTTGGGCGTGAACTAAACAGAGATTCGGATGTATGACACGAAATGTTCAAAACCATAAGATGAATATTTATTGCTTTAAAATTTTTGTCTCCGATCAACAGGAATTGAAATAAATGGATTTTAAAAACAAAAAATTCAAATTAAAGTTTCACTGTACTCTTTTAAGTTTAAATTTCAATTTTAATCTTAAATTAAATTTTTCTTTTACAGTTCACAGCTTGTTATAAATTATAATGCTTAAGTAATGTTTTTTTTAAATCGGTGTCGTTGTTGTAACAGTGACTGGTGCTAGTTCTGCATATAGTTTATGTAGAGATTAAATTAATGAATTTTCTGTAAACAACAACAACAACACTTTTAAGGTGCTACCACCAATTGTTTTTACGAGTTAATTTATTTATTAATTTGTTTATATTTTATTTGGCCGGAGTTATAAGTATTTCATTCTTGCCCGGCAATCATCAGACTCCTGATGGTGCTGAGCTTTAATCCAATTTTATTTAAAGAACTCTTACAGGATTCCAACCGATATGTTACTTCAGTGTCAAAATAGGTTGAGTGCGTAAAAGCGCACGACTTCTAAAACTGAGCAAATCTAATGTACGTGGGATCGAATCCTACAAGAGTTCTTCAAATAAAATTGGATTAAAGCTCAACGCCACCAGGAGTTTGATGATTGCCTGGTAATCATGAAATATAGCTACATATAACTCCGGCCAAATAAAATATAAACGAATTAATAAATAAATTAAAGAATGCTCAAGTCTAATAAAACTGACATTCTAAGTATGAATAATACAATAAATAATAAGATTAAATTACATAAATTAATGTTTTAAATGAGTAATATGAAAATTAAATTTGACTTTTAGTGCATTAAAACTAGATTTTGAATTCGCAAAAATCAGAGAAAATAAAGTTTATGTGGTCTTAAGTATTGGTCTTAAGGTGTCTCGACATAAGGACAAATTTTAAGAGTTGGTGTTATGTTCCAATTTGGCCTCCACTTTTAAATGTGGTACCTGGTCAGATTCCAAAAAAGTAAAATTAATGCCAAATGTCACTTTGCGTTATGTCTTTGTACACTTGGCATTGTATATGAATTTAGATAGTACTCTCATGAACACGTTCCACACGTCGCGCGTCGTCCCCCTGGCGATCACACAACTAACTAATTTTCTGGTTGCTGTTTCTGTGTATATACAAGTGCGCCCCCAGACGACCACACCACACAACACAACTCAAAAATCATCGTGATGATAGTACTATAAGTTTTATATACAATGCCCTTGGTGAATTTTCAATTAATAAAGTAGGAATAAAAAATACGTATCAAACTTACCTTTGATACGCATCGCTGTGTTGAATGATTTTGAACAAGGTACATCCAATTGACCGTGTTTGTATAGCAAAGAACTGGATTTGATTCTAGTTTAACATGACCACTTCGTACTTTCAGCAAAGATTTCAATCCCACATTACGAATCTCTCTATTTTCATACACAACAAGTGCATATCGGTCAAATAGTAATTCATGACCACGTATTATTGTCAGATTAGGAAAAATATTTTCTAGACTTTCAATTCCTTCTACTCGATAGACCAACAGATAATTAGAAATGTCTTCAATATTGGTTGAAAGGCCAGTAGTTTTGGTTATTCGAAAATTCGCAAGTTGTACATGTCCTTCAACTTTTACACAATTTTGGATTTTATTGAACTCGGTTTCGTGATGAATTTCAATAGAGCTGCATGTTTGAGAATCTAATGTGAATGAAAATATTATTTAGATATACATACAACTTAATCTTCGTACTAAAAATTGAAGTATTGTACCTGATTTAGTTTGTATAATTTGAATTAATAAGGCAAATAGAAATAGAAAAACTATTTTTTGCTTCATATTTAATTTTATTTTTGATGAATTGCATTAGAATTGGCTGAAAATAAATTTTTGCAAAATTTAAAGTTTAAAATAATATGATACGTGTGATAATATAAAAATAAAAAAGTTAATTATTTCTACAAAATCTATCAAATTATATAGGTGCCGAATTTGCGTTTTGTCATGAACTTTTAAAAGGCTTCAAATAAAGTAGTATATAGCAACTGACACATACCTAAATAAATTTAAAATAAAAATACATTATTGACCTATTCGTACTGAACAACGCTCAACCCCTATTTCTAGATCACTACGAAATTCTTCACAGATGGCAAAAGTAGTGTGAAGAACTTTTTAAATGAACAGTTTCCGAGGTTTTACTTTCCAATAGCTGCACCCAATAGTGCCTTTTTTCTGATTCACACAGCCCTATTCTGGAAAAGTTTAAATATCTTGGATCTGCAATCAATAGCGAAGGATCTTGTGATGACGACATCGATTATCAAGCATGCAGAGAGTGGATGAAGTGGCGGGAAATTTCTGCCATCTTTTGTGACCCCCTTAGCTGAAACCAGAGCTCTTCACGGCAGTCATTCGTACAGCACTTACATACATTTCACAGTGTTTGTATTAGACAATGTAGAAGCAGTATAAGAGTAAATTGAAGGCAGCTGAAATAAAGATGGTTCCCATGACAGCAAGATTGAATAAGAAGCAATTAAATCCGAACCTTCACATCAAAAATATCATGTATGTATAACATCGCAGAAGAAAGGAATCATTGAGGAAAAAATCCTGGATCAATCAAATGCAACAACACCTGTGTTTAGTTGACCTCTTTAGCGAACCCCACAAATTTAACCTTAGTGTAAAGCAGTGAAGTGTAGAAGAGCAGTCCCAGTCCCCCAGACAGGAGACTTTGAATCTTGATCACCGTCGTCGGTTAAAGAAGTAGACGAGTTTTTCAGCTCTGATGCACCCCTACTCCTGTTGTAATTCAAAGTATCTACCCAGCAAAATACACAAATATTTTTTTGGATTATTGATCGAATTTTTTTTGAAACTTTATTTTTTTCGGAATTTTGTTTTTAAGTGTTTTTATAAAATATTAAAAAACTTGAATTATAATTTTTTTTGTAAAATTTTTTAGGAATTAAAAATATGAAAAATCCGTTGTAAAGATTTCTGAATTTTTTTTTTTTAAATTCGTTTTTTTTTTAATACATCAGATGACGTATTTTAGTGTCGAACTTAAACTTCATTTCGATTATATTAGTAATTCAAATAACGAATTTTATACTTTTTCATATTTTTCTCTAACATAAATGTAGTTTTTTTTATTCTATCGTTCGAAAGAATGGCAAATTCGTGCGATCAATCCGTACATTTTATTTTATTTAGTAGGAGGTATGTTCTTTAAAGAAAAGTTACAAATTGTTACTTGTCATAGGAACATTGGATACTTATGAAAATAAATTGATTTTGTAAGAAAGTAAGACCTTTTAATTAACATACTTTATTATTATTATTTATGAGTTTTGAACAAAACTATTATAATACTCGTACTCAACAAATAGATACTATAATTATATTTATTATTATTATAACTGGATGACCGAACCATGTGCATATAAACATATGTACATTGTACATGACATACATATAAATGGTAATTTTTCTGTTGTCACTTCTGTAATCGATGGAAACAATTTAAAAAAAAATCAATATTATTATTCCACATGTGAATGCTTTTCACCAACCCTCTCATTGATTTTTCAATGAAGATCTAATTGAATTAACACTGACCTTTCAATACTCACTTCACTGATCTTGCATCTGGATGATTAATCAGAAATCAATCAATTTTAACCACACGACAACCGTAAACAATATACATATTTCCCCGTTAGGTGCTATTTAAGGAAGAATTCAATAAAATATATTAAAGGAGCTCTGGCAATAAATGTATTACAGATTAAATTTATGAGCGGTAAAATAAAAATACAAAATAAAACTATTGTACTATATTAATTTATTACTTATTTTATAAAATTAAAACATAGAACCGAATGGTTTCTATTGTCGTTTTTGACTAACCAGCAGCAGCAGCTCACATTTGAGATGATTGAGATCGATCAAGTCATCATTTGTTTAAATATATGTACATGAACATTGAACATATATTAAGTTAATTAAGGTGGTCATAAAAATGGCCATTGCTTGGTTTTGATCTTCTTAATTTCATCGTCATAAATAAGAAAACATTCCCCTAATTTGTAGCTCTTTTTGTTTTACAATTTGAATTTTTATAAATAGGTTAACATTGATAAAAAATATGAATTAAATTATTTGAAATTTTCCGTCAGTTAGGTATGTATCACGAGGTTTGAACTTTCACTCACAGTTAACTTAACTTCCCGAATATTATAAAATTAAACTTCTAAAACTTGCGGTTTTGAAGGAAGTTTAGCACCTGTTATTTGGTAGTTTATATTTTTCCCACTAAACAAAATAATTTAGCACTTCTTACTTGCATTGCCACTTCTAAAAATTAAATGAACTCAATATCAAATCTAAAAATGACATTATAATAACAACCTTTCGGGACATACGCTATTTCCCTTAGTAAATTGCATGGCATACTTTGATTAAAAGTCGGGTATAGGAAATGAATTTCAAATGATGCAAACATTTTTTACAACGGTTTTAAGCTCTAACGAAAAAAACTAGGCCGTGTGCGTAAGAAAAAAAATTGTTGGAAAATAAGAGACACCCTAATGTTCATACATAAACATAAATTTATTTAAATTTAAAATGTTCACAAGAATGAATAAAACTTTTAAAAAATCAGCATTTTATTTTAAATGTACATGAGTGTTTTCAAGTATTTGAAACTTCCGCCTCCAGATCGTGAGAGTCGGGTTTAAGTTGAGATTAATAGTTAGATTTAATAGTGTACTGGAATTAAACGTTATTTATAAATTTCCAAGGTGAAGCGATCGGACGAAGCGATCAAAATTAAAATAAAAAAAATAAACTTTAATAACAACCACCCTGATCAAAACGTAGCTCAGCTTCGAACTGACGATACACGAATGTAAAAAAATCGACAAAAATCATTTTGAAACATCCATTCAGATTTAAATTTAAAAAAAAATTGTCTGATCATTCTACAACAAAAATTATGTACATATGCATTGTATATAAATTTGCATAGTACTATCATCAGCACGTTCCACCACGTCGGCCCCAAGCGATCACAGCGCATACTAATTTTCTGGTTGCTGTTTCTGTGTATATACAAGTGCGCCCTCAGACGACCACAGCGCACAACTCAAAAAACATCGTGATGATAGTACTATAAGTTTTATATACAATGTACATATGTATATTTATGTAGTTTTAATGTGATTAAAAAATCTTAACATAAAATCAGATTATGATTGAGGACCTATCCTATCTATGCACCTACATGTTTTATATTCTAGTGACCTATGTTTTATTATATTACTATTATTATAGGACTATTGAAGATAATAAAAAACCGTTAAAAATAACATTTTGTTGTTTTCATCGACAAGATTCTGTTTTTATATTCTGGACACGACTGACTCTTCGAATTCAGCTTCGGAATGGCATTCCACAACGACTTACTTAATTATATGGTCAATATATTTACCATCTGATTTAGTTCTCTAATGATCCAACTTTAGTTAAAAGCAACGACTCAAAAATCGTAGTTTAATAAAAGACTTACATACCTAATGGCTTCAGTGGCAAATATTTGAAATTAAAATTGATTTCTTAATAACCATTGGTTGGAAAATTTGACATTTGAGAAATGTCAAGTATCTATTATTTCGGTCGATGAAAATCCAAAGTTTCCAGGGTGACAGGTTTTTTTTTTTTGAAATAAGAGAAATTTGATTCTCATTTTGTTTTAGAGACAGAAACGCCATAGGCGGATGTTTACTTCAGCGGAACTGCTTGACACCACGCGTCCAGATATTATTCGTATGGGACAACGATCCATATAGATTAGGGGCTGAAAATAAAGGGCTAACCATAATAGAGAGACGCTGTTGGATGAAAATGAGTCAACACAAGTAAATTAAATGAAAGGCCCATAATATAGAGGATCTCATGTGCAACAATCCATGTAAAACACTAATGTTCGATAATCTTTAGATCAAAGTCTGGGATATTATTTGGCACAGTACACATTTGTGTATAAGGTAATATATTGCGCGTGTAATATTGGAGACCCAGCAAATTATATTTTATTTTGTCTTTTCAAATTGCACCGGAAAACAGTCCGAGTTTTTTTCGCACAATTCAAAATAATACTAACCACGATTCAAATACATTTTATTTGGCTGAATTCACACAAAAAAAGCTATTTAGAAATTGAAATAAATCGTCAGGGTCTCTAATATTTACTTTTTTTGTTTGATTTTCACACACGTCAACTTGATTGAAAATAAAACTCGGTTAAATACCACCTTAAATATGTGTAATGTGATTATTTGGGAATTACTAAAAACACGCCTATTATTTTATGTGTATCCAGCCTAAAATTTTGCGTTCAACGAAAATAATCAGATTTTAAAGTTGAATGCACTCGACACTTGACATTTCTCAAATGTCAAAGAGATGCGTGTCGGGCCGCTGTCATCGACATCGACCCAGTAAAAAAAATCAAAAGTTCAAGTAAGTAATGGTGGTGTTGCAAATTAAATTTAATTAAAAAGAAAATATCCAAACAAAAAATATATATTTCTATGTGATATCGCCAGAAATATGCTTTTTTACGGTTCCTTATACTCATGAACATACATTATATTCCTAAATAGAATGCCAATTTATTATAAAATGTTATTAGTGAGTACATAATGTACATATAAAAACGTACGTCATTAGCAATTTAATAAATTAATTCCCAAAATAGAAGTGTATTTGAATTTTATCTTAACAACGCAATTCCCAATATATTTATGAACATAGCTACATATTTTAAATTTGACTGTGAAAATAATAATAAATGATAAATAGTTTTGTTTTCTAATGGTTTTTTAATACCTATTTCTATCTTCTCCTAACGCGCTTTTATAGTGAACTATGTATTACTTAATTTGTGTCTAGTCTCTCGCCGAATGAAGCTTGATTGTCTTACGCACAAATTAAATAAAAAATAATTAAATTGGTTGCTAATAATTTATGGTGTATAATTTGCCAAAAAATTGTTTTCTCAAAATATCTTTCTTTTAAATTTCAATGTTTTTATTTTTGATGGTACCTACATCTTTTTGTGCAACTTATTCAGGCAACTAAAACGTAATTAATTAGTACATAAGACGTCTGTTAAAAAACAGTTTACTTTCATTTTATTCTTACGATTGATTGGATAATGGATAAGATACATAGATCTATGTTATATGGCAATCGCTTTTAATGAAGCAATAACACTGGGTAGATAGATACCTACAATGTTCAATAACAAAATTGTGGTTTTCGTATAGGTACCTACCTTAAACCTATCCAGATAAGTTTGTATTACTGTAATTCCTTCAGCAATAGAGTTGACAACTTTTAAAGATTTCCTAACTGATTTTACTTGACATTTTTCCAGCATAGTAGACAGTTCGTTTTGGGATTAGACTTTGGAATTATGTCAAGATATATTCAAATAAAATTTTAAAAAGTAGTGGGTTTCTAAAACTCCTAGAATAGAGTTAGCCAAATGCTACCATTTATTTCTTTCTTGTACATAAATTGGTCACCAATAATTGGTGATTTGGCTAGCTCCAAAGTGAATTTTATGGGTTACTCTTCTTTTCTTCTTTCGCATTTATTAGCCTTAGTTATAGTTCATAAAAATATTTAAAAAAAAAATATAGAAATGTATGTATTATTTTTCAATATTTTGTTTGGTTTTGTGTAAAAAAAAAAAAAAACAAAAAGTTCAATCTAAGATATTCAATTGAGTGTACTTGCTCCTGTGTTGGATTTCAAGCCTGAGTATAAAAACAATGAATTCCATGTGATAGAATATAATATTGTAAAATAATTCTTATCAAGGCACCTAAGGTGCCCGTATTTTTCTTTCAACTCACTTTTTTATAAACATTTATAAAAAATTTATAATATTGCGAAAAATAAATGCATCAAAACATTTTTTTTTTATTTACTTTTTGTCAAAGAACAAACAAGTGTAAATTTTTTTGAACCGAGAGGATAAAATTAGTCAAAAATAAATTGTGAGAAAAGTTTTGTGGAAAAAATATTCACAAATGCTGAATAAAATTGAAAAAAATCTTTCAGTAAAATTTTGTTTGAACCGCCTACAGAGTCAGTTCCATCCATGTCAAAAAATGTCTAAAAAACCCACACGAAGTACGAAGGTTTAATTTTTTTTAACGGCGAGGATAAAAGTAAATTGTTAAAAAAATTTAGTCGAAAAAAAATATTCAAAAATGTCGAAAAGAAATTGTAAAAAAAATTCTGACAGTAAATTGTTTTTTTTTTTTTTTTTGAACCGCCTGCATTCAGTCACTCCATCCCTTACTTTTGATCTTAAAACAAATTTTAAATGTTAAAAAAACACAAGGTACCAAGTGATTAATTTTTTTTAGTATTTCCTAAAATTTATTAAAGTTAAGTTTCAACTATTTTAGGAATTCAATACTTGCCATAAAGTAACTACCTACATACGAGGTTGCAAAAAAAAAAAAAACTACAGCCATTTTCAAGTGATGCACTTACCAACTGAGCTTACATCATGCAAGTGTATTTGAAACTTTTCTTGTTATGTAATTTTTTTATTTAACTCTGTTTTTGTCTTTATTTTATTATTAAAAAAATTCCCCCAAAAAAGATAGAAATGTCAGAAAATTCGAATGTCAACGTCATTGTTTCATTGCTACATACTCGTATGTACAATGTACACATGTATATCCATTGTGATCAAAAATGCAAAAGGAAAAATTAAATTTTTGTCTTATCTATTTTTTGAATTACAAACAATTTTGTAACCGCGAATATGGCAAAAGAAAGTGTGACTCCTCTCGTCGGATTTGTAAATTATTTAACTTCGGATAATGTGTAGAGCAATGTTCCAAGATAATAAGTAAAGATACTTATACGTTAGGGTGATCTTTATAAAGTTAATTGTTTAATATTAATCGGTTCACCCCCAAACACTTTGCAAGTAAAGAAATAAAATTACTGCAAAGCTTTCCGAACGTTTGGAGAATCCAAGATTTGGTTACCATTAGAAAAGGCGGACTTCGATTTTGAATAGAGCAACATCTTATTTCGTTACACATTTTAAGAAGAAAGTGGAATATTATTCGACGAAATGAGTCAGTAACTTGACAGGTTTACTCAATTTACAAATTTTGTATCAGTGATGGTATTGTTTAAGTCATTAAAAAAAAAATCCGATATTAAGAACTGAAAATCGGAGAGTATTTTTTTTTGTATTTATGTATTAAGGGATAGAGCTGCCAAAGTTCAACAATTGCCTTAATTAAGACCACCCTAATATACTTACATATATTCATTCGAAAGATCATTATTTTATTCCTTTAAATTCAATGTAAATCACACAAAAATGTAGTTCCCAAAAAATGATATATCCATTTATATACGTTTATTTTGCTTAATAAAAGGGAACACATAATGTACATTCTCGAGTCTACAAAAATGGATATGAATTATTTATGCCAGTCGTTAAGTAATTGGTGTTCATTAAGTTTGTTCTTAATTTTCCTTAATAGTTCACTTTCAGTAAAATTTACAACCTACTTGACTGGTGAAACATGTAGTCATTTTCTGCTTAGTCATCTTGTTCTTTGTCGAAAATTGCAACACTTACAGTTATCAACATAAGTTTTGATTTGTTCGCAGGTCTTATAAGGTGATCCCTTATTTTGTTTATATAAAAACGGCGCTGTTGTTTAGATTTTAATTTGTTCTGTTGTTTTTTTTTGCAGTTTCTAGTATCGGTGTTAACATGGATTAATTCTAGATTAATTAATTATAGATTAGACAAAAATATGTATCTACAGTACACAGTGTACAACTGTACATGTCAACTTGTTGACAAATTTATTTTAATACTTTGAAAATCTATGGTGCCGAAATGAAAAAAAAAACCGTTACCTAAAAATACTATTAAAGACAAATTATTTAAAATTTCTAAAAAGTTTAATAAAAATTAAAAATAAAACCTCAAGTTGAATATTTATTACTTTAAAATTTTTTTCACTGTCATAGTAATATACCAAGTTTAATGAAAATCTTCAGTTTGATTCTGTTTACGGATGCAAGACTTGCCATACAGCAACTCCTACATAATTATGTGCATACATACATAAATTTCACAAAAAAATCGTGAACATATGAAAGAATCCAAAAAACAGAAATATGCACAAGTATTAGATGAGGAATATTAAGAACTGCCATGGATTCTTGCTTGCAGTGTTAAAGTAAGGAAAGAAGGTTAAGGCACGTTTATTTTAATTCATTTAGAAAACGATAACATTGAAGATTATATTGCCGCGTGCAGACACAGGCTCGTTTTGATATTTCTTATCATCTAATGCTTCTTTTTTATGAATAGTAAGTGTGATCGGACACTTCTTTTTTTTTATTGGCGCTCAGTAATGGTATGATCATATAATTTGAAGAAGTTTTGTCGTCTTCAAAAGACTAATCGAGGTACCAAGCTTAACAGAAGAATGTATGAACCCATTTTTCCATCTTTTCTTTGTTTATCAATTTCATTGAACTCACAATATTTTTATTCTGGTTGTTGTTCAGTATTTTTCTTTTTCACCAAATACTTTTATAAGCCAATAACAAGGAGGGAGCAATAACAATTGAAATATTTAACAGTGATCAAGAATTCATTTCAATAGGTTTCAAAATAGCATTATAGCGTATCGAAATTGTATTAAAAGACAATACATAATATTTATTTAAATTTAATTAAGAGCGATCGCTCACCGACAGTGTGGTCGCTTGCTTTTAATCTAATGTTGAATAAATCAATTATTGTTATAATCTAAATGCTTTCAAAACGTTACCTAATTTTTCATAACATTTCTGTTTTCATATACATTATGTTTATTAGGGTGGTCATTATAAAAGTAATCGTTGAATTTTGACTAAGGCACCCCTTATTTTGTTTTCAATAATTTTAAACAAAATCTTCATTTCTTTAAATCAATCCAAGACGACGAAAGTAATTGCAAAAGTTAATGGAAAAAATTTAAATTTAGAACAAATGTATGTATGTAGACTTTCAAAGGCATATATTTATACCAATTTCTAATGTCTTAGACCTGGTTAACATTAATATAAAAAGCTAAAGCTTTGAAAGGATTTCTTGGGTGTCAAACAACAATCACATTTTTAAAGACCACCCTGATTATTGAATGAATCATTTTAAAAGTAAAGAAACAAATTGAAAAATATACTCTTAACAAAATCTTCTTTTATTTCACACTGCCTTATCTGGTTTTAATTATAATTACTTGAGCATGGGGTTACTTGCACGTAAATGATAATAATTATCAAAAAGTAAATACTAAGGCAAGTTGGTGTTGTTCTGAGATTTAATTTCAAACGTTGGATAGCAAATAAAAACATTAAAATATTTCAGACAATAGTAATATTATTTTGAATACATTGAAGAAAAAAATCTATTCAGACTTTTTATACTAGTATGTATTAAAAAGTAAATCTTATTAGCTCAGAATGAATATTTTTGGTTAATTTCCCCCCAGTAACCATTTGGAATCGCGTAGTATCATTTTTTTTTTTTAAAGTCAATCACATTATGAACAAGCGTATAGAAGAATAATCTAATAAAGATAAAATATTTACACCAGATTGTTTGAGTCTCGTTTTATACGATAAGATAAAAATTTATGAAGTATCTGATATTAAGAGAGATCTTATATATTTTTTAATGCGCCACTACCGGTTGAACTCTAAAGCGGATGGTAAGATGGAAAAATCTCTAGTACCTAGATTTTGGATTCAATTAATGATATAATACCCAAACACAGACCCAAACCCCATTCATAATTTAAGATAAAAAATTCTGCAATTAGATTTAATAAAATAAAGCAATTTTTTTCTTTCAGGTATAACTTCAACTTACGTCCAAGATATTAGTTAAAATTATAAAAATATTAAAATAAACTTTGCCGAGCTGTGATATTGGAAACGTTAAACGTTCTGTTCTCCATACAAAAATTATTTGTCTACTTTAATTTGATTGAAAAGACAAAATATGTCGCAGAATCAATCTTATTTTTGGCAGACAACCAGACACAATGTCTATTTAAAGCGATCTGCTAAATACCATTTAATGATGGCCCTCATGGTAGTTCTTGCATATTCAACAGTATGTCTTGCAGAACTAGAAAAAAAATTCGATGATGAAACTAGACTGCTACAAACGGAAGAAGAAACCGTAAGATTACAATATTAAAACACACCTCTAACTTATATAACCTCTTGTTTTTGTTCCAGAAAATGCCAATCCATCCTGAAAACGTTCTGAAACCCAATATAAATGAACAAAATGTCGGCGATTCACCAATTGAACACAAAATTGAAACACCAAGTACCAAGGGCACTACAAGTGCATCTAACCTTGGTTTCATTCATGCATTCATCGCATCCATTTCAGTCATTTTAGTTAGTGAATTAGGCGATAAGACTTTCTTTATTGCTGCCATTATGGCTATGCGTCACGCAAGACTTACTGTTTTTGTGGGGGCTATTGCCGCGCTTGGTCTCATGACTGTTCTCTCGGCAGTTTTTGGCATGGCAGCAACTATTATTCCTAGGGTTTATACATACTACATTTCAACAGCATTATTTGCTATATTCGGTTTAAAAATGCTCAAAGAAGGCTATTACATGAAAGCTACCGACGCACAAGAAGAATTGGAAGAAGTGCAATCAGATTTAAGAAAACGAGAGGATGAGGTAAGTGGATTTTTTTGTTTTGTTTTTTTTTTTTTTTATTTGTAAAAATTGAAATTTATTAAATAACTAATAGATCACAAGCGCTTATTTCAAACCAATATAAAGCATTTAGACATTTTATTTGTTTATATTATTATATTTTTTTTTTCATTTATTTTTTTAAATTCTTTATTATTTTTAATTTTTTAATTAAAACGATCACTTCATTGTTTTATTTTGTGTTGTAATTAACAATTTGTAACTAAAATGCATTCTAATAAATAAATATTTTTTTTATGAAAAAACTGAAATTAGTTAAAAAAAATAGAATATTTAGTAGGTATGACTAGTTTAATAAATATTTGATACATAGTTTGGTTGAGTCTTTTCAAATGAAAGTCCAACGAAAGATAATTGTTATTTAACAATACCTATGTAACTTAATTTGAAAAGAAAATATATTTTTTTTAATGTTGGCGTACTGACAGTATTGTTTTTTAGACAAGGGAAGATATGTTTAAAAAATCTAATATTAATTCGTTGTTAACTTTTATTAACAATGAATTAAAATCTAGATTTTCAAAAAAAAACAACGAATTTCAATCAACACTGAAATTTGTTTAAAATATCAAACAAAATATGATTTATGTTTGGAATGTTAAAGCACGCCGTGTTAGCATATTTCACTCCTGGAAGAAGACATCTCCGGGCAATAATTTTTCTGATTTTAAGAATTAAACTGATGTTCCGTAGAAAAAGCTTTTGTCAGAAATCATAGTTTAAGGTGCAATATTTCGAATGGTTGTTTACTTATGTATATTAGCCCCGTTTACTTATATTATTTAATATGTAAGATAAAAAAAGACATTAATAGGTTATCTTTCTATAAGTCTTCTTTAAGCTTGAATGATTTTCAGCTTTATCCCAAAAATATGAAATTTTAAACGCTTAAAATGATTAATCCCCTAGTAGTTATGAAGGTCGCCTGTGAATTGTTCTCAAAACGCATTCGATTTTCATATGGCCTTACTAATCAAATTAAATGACAACTTAAATATTTCAGTGAAATAAGCCTTAATTATAAGGACTAAAAATAGTTAACAATACGTGTTATAAACTAAATATTAAATTCGGCTCTAAAAAATGAACGATAACATAATATATTTATGGGCTTAAAACTATTGAACATTTATTAACATCCATATTATTACACTGGCCAACAAAATTTAAATTTTTATTGTTCCAGAAAACTAGAAAAAATTTGTCAAAGATTTTTGATGTGCTTAATTCGTATCCGAAACAAGTATTATTTCATCAATTTATGTAGGTGTACTACATACTTTAGCCTTTTTTAACACCTTGTCCAAATCGCTAAACATTTTGGTGAAAAAGATTTTCTCTAAAAAATGCTTAAAGCAATATCTTCCGTAAACGGAAGACTAACGGCTTAATAATATCTACGAATTTTCTAATAGAAAAACTGCGTGGTTGCATACAATGGTCTTAAAAAAAATATTACAGTATTTATATATTTAAATAATATTTATATTTTTTTTTATTTGTTGATTTTTGGTATTAACCGTTTTTTTAACATAATCTGAAATATTTTGGGTAGAGCGGAGGGAATCCTGAAAGTTTTGTTTTGTGGTAACGTAAGTCGTTTTAGTGCAATGACTTTCATAATAAAGGTGATTATTTGAGGTTTTCAAAAAATTAAAATTAAAAATTATTTTTTTTTTCTAAATCGAAATTTCAAAAAGGAATGGTTAATTTTTGTACTTTAGCTCTTATTTTTTTTTCTAATGCCCATAATTAGCATATCATTTCCTTTTCTTTAAAATCCTAAAACGTCTTGTCTTCTTTGCATAATTGACATTATTCAGTTTCTAGCATTTTGTTTTTATTTCTAGAAATTTTAAAAATTCAATGGCTCGCTGGGGCCGTCTAACTTCAATATAAAAATCTGATAAAATAAAAAAAAAAAATATTTTGAAATAGTTTTTCCACTTAGGATCCTTATAAAAAAAAAAACAACTCGAATAATTAGCTATAAATACGCAGTGGAAATATTTGAACATAAGAATTTAATAAGCAGCACATAAATATATAAATGTTGAATATAAACAAACGAGTTTGTTTTAATTTAATTAGTATTTCTTAATGATTTATATACATCCATTCTAATTATATTATAGGTACGTTATTTTTATCATTTTAAGTCGATTTTACTACTGATAAAATTCTGTCATTAATTTTTTAATACACTAATATTAAAAAAACAAAACAACTTTGAGCAAGCATAATAATTGTTTAAAATGTTTCATTTTCTTTTTAAATATTTTATAATTTTATTTTTTAATTTTTTCACAACAATGAATTGGCTCTCGCTTTCATCGGCAAATAACCATATTTTTCCTTCATTTAAACAACAACTACAAAAAAAAAATATAAATCGATGTAATAACATTCATAATTACATAATATGTAGCTCAAGCGAAAAATGCAAGGAGATTACGAAGAATCTGAAGTTATCAAGAGTAAGCGCAAGAACAGCAATACGGGTACTAATTCCGATGCTATTGGCACCCGACTTGCCTCAAATTCAGAAATGCAACACCGTCAGCGAAAACAAACAACGTCTTCCTCAACATCCAATAACAACAACAACGAACCTGAGAGTGACGAATGTGATGAAAAGTCGATTCAGCGCCGTGCAATTCTGAATAATCTCGACGATGAGAGTACTGCTCCGACAATATCCACAACCACATTGAACGGTAGCCCATCCTTGTCTACATCGACAGTTGCAACAACTGTCAACATAAACCAAAACTGTGATAAAATGCCATCGGGTAATGGTAAAGTATTAGCTGGGAACGGCAAAGTGCAATCCGTTGCTTCTATAAACGTTGTGGATCCCGGTGTGCATTCAACTACCTCACGTTTCTCAGCGGACCTGAATACAACAAATAGTATTAGTAATAATAATCTAAGCAATCCAACTACTGCTGGTCAGTCAAATGGTAAACTTAGCAATGGCGAAGTCAATACAAATGGAATGGAATTAAAGCAACTTGGCAACAAAAAACGGGTTAGCATTGGATTATGTTTTATGTTTCCTATGAAATTGTCCTTAGCAGTTAAAATCCATATATTCCACATTCCTGCGCCAAAATGTTTATGAAAAAATAAAGCACGTGTTTTTTTTATTTTTTCTTTGTCCAAATTTTTATAATCAAATAAAATTATCCTCAACATTTTTATTTTATACAATGTGTGATTTTCCCAATTCATTCACTTGTGTCATATTTCATTATTCCTAATTTTAATTTATTATTTATGTACATATTATATTTTTTTGTTTTGTTTTTGTTTGTGTTTTTGGACTAAGAATTAGCCAAAATGTAAAAATATCAAATATTTTCCTCTGTTGAATTTTTGACGCTAGTTATAGTTGGATGCAATGTGCTGAAAACTTCAAAATTAACCTATGAGGATCACATGTAAACAATGCATTTTAAAGAATGCTTCACTTTGTGATACAAAAGAAATTGCCTATTATAACTCCTGTTTTTGGTTTTGGATGTTTTATCTTTGAATAATTTCTCTAACAACTAATTTTACAAAAAATTTTGTTCGTCTAAATAAAACCTAAAAGGCTGATTTTAAATAATGTTTCCAAAAAAATAATCGTTTAACAAGTATTTTTTGTTCTGTTAAATTGTTTAAATTTTTCAATGATGAAAATTGTGGCTGAAAACTAACCTAATTATATTTTGTTTGTTTTAAGGAATAAGTAAAAAACTTCGCAATTTGAAGTAACTTGTAATTTGAAAGGTTTTATTTATTTTTAGCAATTCTCAAATTTTTAAGAATTAAAAACTAAAATTCATTTCTAACCCTATATTTCTTCAATATGCCTTGAAATTCAGGTTTATTTTAAAAGACCTTTAGCCTTACGTGCATAAAGTTTAATTTAAAAAATAACGGTATGTACTTCCACATAAAAAAAACATTTTTTTCATAGTTAATGTGATTAAATAAAATATTAGTCAAGTGGAAAACAGTCAATTTACTATTTTGGTTGCAAATATCCAAGCTTTAGAAGGAAGATCATTAGCATTAGTCAGACCAAGATGATTTCCCTGTGGTAAACCCTGAATTTTTTCTATATTATTGGTCGTTCATTTGAATAACAACAATACAATCTTTTTTTTTTATTGTTATAAGTAAATTTAAATAGAAAGGTGCTTTCTGAGGTGGAAATCCGGGAATTTGTGGTTTATCACTAGGAAAAATTTACTTTGGTAAAACCCAGGCAAATAAATTACACAGGTTTTAAAGGCATGTTTCACTGCTGAAAATGAGACCTAAAAAAGATATATAGATTTGTATATAAGGTATAAAAGGTGGAAAAGAACCAAAAACCAATTGATAATAATGGTGCTTTTATGAAACTTGGCATCAATGGTTCATTTGTCATAAAACTCAATAATCAGAAGAACTAATCTAAATATCTTTGGTAAAAGAGTGTTATTTTGTGGGGTTTGAGAAATATATCAAAATAGAATGAAAAGTGTTTTGCATAGAAAGTTAATTCTGTAAAAATCAATTATTTATAATAAATTATATCTATAGTGTTGGTGAATTAAGTAAAAAAAAAAATAATAGTATTCAAATATACTCCCTAAACATTTTTTCAAAATCAAATACATTTTTTTGGAACTTGTTATTGATTTTGGAAAAGTTGCAATTTCGTAATATAATACAGTAGTATTAAAAAATAATAAAAGCATTTAAAGTTTGAAATGACTGATGTATTGAAATGAACAAATTTTCGCCAAAGTGAAAAAAAAATTTCGCGGTACAAATATTATGTGGACTTGGGTTCAAAAATGAAATTTTAAGTCTTCACCAATACAAAGAATGTTTTGCAGCAATTCTTTTCTTCAAACAGAGTATTAATTTATGTTATCCACTTTAAAAGAAAAATAAGAGGAAATACAGTTTTTTCTTGTTTTTCTACTTATCTACACGCCTCAAATTTATTTCGTTTAATCGTTTTTTGCGAATGACCCTAAATGTCTTTCTGGTGGCATATTGTCCCACTTTGAACTAACAATTTTTTTTATTGATTCAAAAAAGTCCTTTGTCCACAAAAGTTGGAGTTTTGTTTCAGCGACTTCACTTGGGCTCATCAATTTTGTATTCCTTAACTTTTAACCAGTATTGGGAAAACAACAAGAAAGGAAATCATTCAATCAAATTTACTTTTTAAAGCCAAATCACCATCCTTCAATTACCTTTTTTATTTAATTTGTTTCAGTGCATAGTTTTTGAAAAATCACTTCAAAGTTTTCTTTGCAATTTAAAGTACAGTTATTATTTGATATAATACGTTTAATTTCGTTTAAATTGGTTTAAAAGTTGTAAATGAAGAAATTTTTTAGCAGTGGAGTATTAACATGCCATTAACTTATGACCGTTCTATTTCTTACATGTTCTATTTCCGTCCGTTTAGTTCAGGTACCTTCTGAACTATGGCAAATAAAATATAATGGCAAATTTAAGAATGCGAAGTAACATGTATATTAAATAATTAAAGGAAAATGAGAAGTTTAAAGTAGAGTTTTCCTAAAAATGTATTATTATAAAATGGACTAAATTCTAACTAGCTTTTTATATTTAAAAAAAACTTCAACAATCAAGAAGTTTTTTTATCTGATGAAATTAATTTCAGAAGAGAAATATGTCATTGTTGCAGGAACAATTGAAACACGGCTTTCTTTGTAGTCTCCTTCGTATTTTTATTCACGATATTTAATATTTTTTATACTACTTAGTTATTGTACTTTGTATGTACATAAGTTGAAATTGTTTTAATTTTTTTTAATTTGTTTGAACACTAAAATTATTTTAGTAAAATTTTGTTAATCTATTGTATTAGATTTGTCATTACCGATGAAGTGATCATTTTTTTTTCTTTACTTTGTTTTTAAATAATTGTGTCCGAATATTAATATCTTTGTTTATTCCCAAAGCTTTCCTATATCGTGTTTCCAATTCTTAAATTAAAAAAAAAAACATTCACGTTTCTTCTAATACAGCTGGATCGTGAAGTGTCATCAACTTTAGTTCAAGACCCAGAAAGTGGTGTAATTCGGAAAAATGCAAAAAGATCGGGCGCCTATATGACATCAAGAATTTTTATGCAAGCTTTTACGATGACCTTTCTTGCTGAATGGGGTGATCGTTCGCAATTGACAACAATAATTCTTGCAGCTCGTGAAGTAAGTTTTTCTCATTAGCCTGATTTACTTTAAACTAAAGATCAACAAATTATTTACTTACATCTTTTTATATTTTTTTTCAAGGACGTCTATGGTGTAATTGTCGGTGGAGTTCTTGGACACTCAATGTGTACTGGTTTGGCAGTAATTGGAGGACGGATGATTGCACAAAAGATCTCTGTTAGAACTGTTACAATAGTTGGTGGAGTTGTTTTTCTATTGTTTGCCATTACATCACTATTTATGAGCCCCAAAGACGATTAAATTTTTAATTTAAACATTGATTTTGTTAAAAACAAGACCCCACATTTGACTTTGCAAAAAAGAAAAAGTTTAAATCATCTTATCACATTTTTATAACTACATATATTATCTTAATTTATATTAAAAGTGCCTTCTTAAAAACTCGTTACTCAAATTTCTATTAAAACAAAGTTTAGTCCCTTCACTAAAATCATAAGGCTACATTTGTATTTCAATATTTAAATAGAAAACAACTCGAATTATGTATTTAAAAAAATATAATTTTTGTTTTTATTCAAACAAAAATTAACAAAGGTTTGTTTCAAAAATGTCATTAAAATTCTGATAGCTATACACACACATATTTTACCCTCAGCTGGGATCACAACTCGACATTTCTCTGCTTACAGTTCGCCGCTGTATTTATTGAAAATGTGCACATGCAAACAGTGTTACTCTTCTTAATTGAGAGCGGAACGTTTTCGGCTTCAGCATATTTCGTTTGTTAATTCTGCGCATCCTTCTGTGTCTTCTTGCATACAAAACACAACAACAAAACAAAATTGAAGATATGTAATACTAAAAACTGAAGCAAATAAACATTATAAGCGAGAGAAATATGAAACACATATGCAATATCATACCATTTTATCATGCATATGAAACGCGCTGAAAAAAAGAAACAGTAATAATTACTCAAAATGGTAAAAAAATCAACTTTATCAAAAAACTAATAGCGAGTTCAAACTTTTCAAATTCGAACAACTTTATGGTAGAATGGAATTACATAGTTGGGGCCAGAACAGAACTTAGGTTTCAAACGTTTTTGAAATCACTCCTAGCTCAAGTCACAATGTGGAGTGCGTATTTTATCAGTCGCATTGTCGGAAAAATTCTTCTGACAAGAATCGCTTTCAACTCTATATGATTTGAGCAAAAAAAAAAAAAGAAGTACCTTTACCTTAATTGGATGAGAGTTAAAGAAAATATTATGTAAAATTTCATACAATAGTTTAAAAAAAAATTATTATCAAGTCACAGGATTTCAAGCTGTTGCTTCAACTTCACTTACTCCACCGATGAAATCAGAACGTTAAATAGACCTTTTGTAACAATCTATTGATCTAAATAATTAAAACTATTTTGCAAAGTCAAAAGTTTTAAAAATATAGTTTATATTTTTTTTTTATGATTTTGGTTAGCTTCGAAACCCAAAAAGTATTTTAATTTTATTGTTATTTTATATGTTTTTCTTTAAAGTTTGTTTTTGTTTTATTTTTGCCAATATACTTAATTGTGAAATTTTCTTGTATTTTTTTTATTATAAAATAATACAATACTATACATTTAAGAACGCATAACTTCTATGAGTAAAATAATTTAATAGACAAAAATACAGATTTTTCCTTCTCCATTGTGAAAGGTTTTATTTGGCTTATAAAAACAATATACTGAAAAAAAAATGAAAGTCGAAGTAAAAGATTTATATTTTATTATATTATTTAAACATATAATAAGTAAAACATAAGTGTAAAATACTACAAAGTATCTTGAAAAAGAAAGAAACAATAAAATCAAATGAAATGACTTCGCTGTTGGTAATCGTAATGCTTTTTACACGTAAAATTTTGTATATTGTAAATAATTTCTTAAATTTTAAATAGAAAATTTTTATGAAACTTTGAAGGCAAAATATTTGAATTTTTTTGTCAAATTAGAAACGGTTCTTTAACACCCAAGTAACCCAAAATCATTGAAATTTCGATTATCTTCATCGATTCTTTTGCTTTTCAAAACATAAAACTGCATAAAATTCATTTTCAATTTTTTTGAGTACTTTGTCTGGGAATTGATTGAAAAAATTATTTTGAAAAAGTATTAAAGGTTATGTGTAGCAGTTCAAAATAAGAACTCGCAGTTAGAAGTGAGGTCATTCCGGGTGAAACCGGAAAACGTTTAATGTTCAAAAATCCACTTTCTATGAGCAATCGTAATAAATAATAAGCGGCTCTAAAGAAAAAAAAAGAAGAAAATTTGGACACTGCTCTCGTGTGGTGTGTCGAAATTTGTGTATAAATATCATTCCAGTGTAATTCATCGATTTGTGATTTTTGTTGTACCGATGAAATAAACAGTAATAATATCGACACGAAACCAGAGAATGGTTCAGCCTTTATGCGCAGTTGTTTTCACGCATTACAGTCTAAGCTAATTTATTATTTAAAGTTCAAAATAAAATCTCAAGTTTTATTTTCAAGTTAATTTATAAGGAATATTTAATTGCAATAATATTTCATAATTTTAGATTGGCTGACGCGAAAGAACCCCAAAAACACGAATTTGGGCATAATGAAACAATGCCAAAAACCAAATTCAAAAATTGAAATTATACGAGTATTATCGCGTAATATTTTTAAATCCTAAAAAATACTTCGATTTCTTACAAATATATATATAATATCATTTTTTATTTTTGATACGAGATAATATTTTTTTGGAAAATTTTGAGACTCGTGAAAGCATCCAACTGGTACTCGTACCAACATCTAAAAAAAATGGAACCCCCAATCTCTATCCACAGTTAGATTTAACTTTAACTTTTATAGCTAGTATCCATACTACCTATGTTGTATTTGTATTTCATATAAAATCGTACTTAATTCTATGGACTGCTTTTGTAAAAAAAAAACTATTGTCTTATTAACGCATTTAAAAAAGTTTTTTTTTAAGAAGTCAAAATATTTTTATTTTTTTTATACATATTAAACTACTGACAAAAATACAAATATAAACTCAAATACGAATTTATTCTGAAATTCCTTAAAAAATCTATATACAGCGAGTGAACTACATTTATTTCTCTTCAAACATACTACTCAAAATTTAACTTAATTCGAAATAAATAAAAGGCAAAAATATAAGATTCTTATTTTTGTGTCATAGGATCGCGGTAGATTCCGGTGAAGAGAATCGCCTGTGTCTTGTGGTCATAAATGAGGAATAAAAATGGATGATTGCATTCGAATTTCGTTGGTTCAATTGGACGAGCTGATCGAAAACTAAATAGGACTGTGGCAGCGGCAGCTGTACTTCCTTCTTCATCGACCTTTATTTTGGCAACATGCTTGGCGTCTCCCAGTGAAAGTTGTTTGTCCAATGAGAAACCACTGAGGTCAGCTTTAGGTGTGAAGAGATGGCTGACACCCATTTTGTTAAGGATCTTTTTAATACAAAAAAAAAAAAATTAGTATCATACATCAATTAATATATTTTAAAATAGCTTACCGGCAAAAGTTCCAAATTCTGTTCGAATTCAAATTTAGGCAAAGAAATTTCAATCTCACGAGCCATACCCTCTTTCAAAGCCATGCTTAAAGTTTCTGGAGTGAGTCTCTCCAAAACTAAGTCCAAACTGTTTGGTTCAAATGGTGGAAGAATTATCACCATTGAAATGCCGGCTTCTTTGTCGCTCAAGTATGGCATTTCTAGAACATGTGCTCGGAGGCGCTCATCAGCCGATAAAGCATATGTACCGTTTTTGTGCATCATATCAACAAAGGTTTGCTTGTCTGACGATGTGAAAAATACATCTTTCGTTGTGTCTTTGGCATCGAATTTTGATTCCCATTGCCCCTTAAAGTATGCAGCATTTCCAAGAACCAAATTTGTGTCCGTATCAATATCACCAGCATTCAGTACTTCAGGAATTTCGTTCCTTGTCACATTTGCAATCCAATTATTTATTTGCATTCTGCACTGTTCTGGATTAGATCGGAAATCCATTGTTTCGAGTTCTTCAAAGAAAATATCCCTCATACATTCTTGTAATGTGGCTTCTTTGGAGAAGAAGATTCTGTCTGCTGAAGCAAACTCAATACTGCTATCTTTAGCACGCATCATACGTTGCACTTTTTCTACACGATAAGCTTGTCTGACGTGGTTCTTATTTTTTGCCCAATTTAGATTGAGAGCTTTTATGAGTTCAGCTTCGGTTTCATTTCGCGCACCAAAGTATGCAAGCAAAAGAGAATGGTACGTACTATAGGGCGAAAAGAATACATTTTCAGTGGGTGTTGCTTTATTAATAGCATCAAGCATTGAAACTGTGAATGCTTGTTGTCCTCGGTAGAGATCTGATCGAATAGAGCTTGGATATTCAATATCGTCGACCTTTGATAGACATCCAGTTGAAGCGACTTGTTCAACATAAATGGTAAGTGCCAAAAAAGCAACGATGAGTCGTTGATACATCTGGACCATGATTTTTGTCTAAAATGAATAAAATAGTAACAAACTGTTAATTAAGTATGAAAACTGTGTACTAGAAATATAAATGTAACAAAATCAAACAACTCAAAGATAGTCCAGTAAATTGTTCAAGAAATGGGAGTACACCCAATTTTCGAAAAATCTTATTATTACATATTTAATGTTTGCTATGTCGTTTTTGATTCCATTTTGAACAAAAAAATGTTCACTGACTTCCTGCTGGGGTTCTAATAGTTAATTTAAAATGTACCTACAACCTACATGTTAACATAATGTTTTTGCATTATTATGTTTGCATAAACCAAGAAGATTTTACCAAAGCACAAGAATAATGTGTACCTAAAAATTGGGCCGTATGCATAAAAAGAAAGTACTTACTAGAAGTAAAAGTTTCTAGTAAATACTTTAACTTCTAGTAAAAGGTTAAATTTCTAGTATTTACTTCTTTTCGTATGCAAAAAAAAAGTTTATACTAGTAACCATAAGCTAGTAGTAAATACTGGATTCATCCTAGTAAATACTATCAATTCATCCAAAAATACCAGTATATACTATAAAAATGTGTTTTTACGTTAAATTGGAAACTTTATTATATCCGTTAAACTCTATTTTTCTGTTTGTTAACACTTTTGAATGCCTGCTCTCCTACCAACAAAATAAGTGTTATTTTTACACACTTATGGAAAATGATTTCTGGATAATAAGTCTTGCTACATAGTGCACTGTTCTGCAAACAGTTTTCTGATGAAATTCTGTGTCTTCTCCAACTCCAACTTGAAATCCTGGATCACCAACACATCTCAACCTTTTGATTTTATAGTCAGTACAGATAAATAATTCAATAACTTTTACATAAAATGATCACGATCATAACGATAAAGCATTTTAAAAGTATTGCTTGCGGGCACTTTTCGCTCCTTGTAAACTTTTTCTGAGCTAATCAATAAAAACGCTGCAATTAAGAATTATTAAAGTGGACTGAATACTTGGAAATTAGACTCAAAAATGTGAATATATTTTGATTTTCAACGAACAAAGTATTAACTATAAAATTTTCATGTTGGTTTTTACTAACTTGAAAAATTTCAAGTAAATACTAGAAAGAAAAAGTTTTTATGCATACCACTCAAAGTATTTACTAGATAAATTCATCCGAGGCAAGTAAATACTATTTCTTCCAGTAAATACTAGTTTTCAAGCATTTACTATGATTTTATGCATATATGACTTTTAGTAAATACTATACAAATTTACTAGTAAAAGCATTTACTACCTTTTATGCATATGGCCCATTATTTCAACGTGCGTAGTTCCATCTTCTATGTTACAAAAAGGTATAGCTGTTAAACAACGAAAAGAAAGTGAAAGTGAACAAGTTTTTATTTACGTTGATGGCTGCTGTCTCGGTCCATAAACACATGCTATTTCGCAACAAATAAACACTGTACGCCGTTTGGCTTTTGGCATTTTCATTTGCGCAAGATGACTCATTGAACGCAGTTTTGTCTTAGGTGTTTCCATTGTGATATTGTAACAGTTGGCTGAATTGAGACTATGGATAACTTTTTCTTATTGCTATTTGTTCTGGGCAAGTATTGGTTTCGTAAAAAAAAAAAATTATGCTTCCGTCATAAATATTTTGTGAATTCTCTTCGAATAAATGTTTTCTCATACCAATGTGAAACAGTCGGTGACGTTGAAGAAGGAATAACAACAATGTGTAAATATCAACACGTTGCGATTGTTTGTTGCTGTTTCGTCATTGCCAGCGAATGCCTAGGTTTGGGAAAGCCTTAAGGAAGGAATAAAGCACTTTTTTATGTTAACTACCAAGTTGAACTTTATCTATGCTGAAATTTACTATTTAGCAAACCAATTGATAAAAATGTTTCCCTCGGTATTATGAATTGGGTTTTGGAATTTAAAAAAAAAATTGAAATGGAAAAACGATTTAAATCCTAAATTTCAATGTCTACCAACTAAAAATTGATAGTTGTTGATCAGAATAGAAATTTTAATTCTTCATCAAATAAATTCAAAGTTTCAAAGACGTAACTCGTTTTTTTAAACTTATACTACGTTTTCACCAAGAGCTAAATCGCGATTTAAGTAGATTTCCACAATTTTTTTTGCTCTGTTTGACTCACTTCATAAGAAATAAGAGAACGCCGTTTGAATTTTCAAGGAAGCTGTCAAATTTAATCCTATTTAAATCTTTTTAATGTGGTGGAATCACTTCAGAAGATTTACTAATCCTCAACGAGATTAACCTTTGGTGAAAACGTAGTATTAAACTTCATAAAAACATGGCGAAAAGTTCGTTGACGGTGACGAAACAACAGTAATAGCTGGTTGTTATGGTTGACAACACGTGTTATTTTTTCGTCATCGTCCGCAAATGTTTCGCGTTGACTTGGGAGAGCTATGGAAAAAAAAAATTATTTTTTTTATTTTTTAAGCACGTTTGTGCGACCTTTTTCTGCATTTTTTTAATTTTTTATTTTAATCAAAAGAAACATTTGTGAAACTTTGTGCACTGACATGAGACTATCACTTTAATTAATTTACTAGGCTGAGACTGCTATTACACGATGACTCAAGAGGCTGGAAGTCTTTGCGAAGAAAAATATATAGTAAGTGGAAAAGAGAAAATAACAAATGTTCTGCCCGGTGAGTCGATGACATTTTGACTGACATTATACGTTTCAATTTTTTTAATGTTCCTTGTTTTCCATAATCTACTTTCGTAACTTGTAGGGAGCATATGGTTTAGTAAGACATGACTCACGGTCTAAGTAAGATTTTGTTATCTAGGTAATGACTATCTGATCTGAGTTGGATCACTATGGCGTATACGCAATTATTTGTCTCATTAAGTTTAAAAAAACCAATATGGTACATTGTTAACAGTTAAATCTATAAAATTGACAGTAAATATTTTCACAAATATTCAAAATCAATGGCTAAGCTTACGTTTACTTTATAAAAAATATTACGTGATCAACAAATAAGACCTCTTTTATGAACAAAGTGTAACAAAATCAATTTATTGTTATTGCTCATTGATGAATTTTGCCAGATGTTTTTTTCCCTTCAATTTTCAAGTGTTCTTTTGATCAATGATCACAATTATTCACAAAAAATATGACAAACGAATACTAAATAATAATAATTTTATTGCTTGCTCGCTCAGAAGCTTTGTTTATACAAAGCAGTTGATTGTTGCTCAGCCGGTGGTGATTCCCGCAATTATTAATGAAGACTGGGGAATTCCAAAAGTCACAAGTTAAATCGTGTTTTGCGGCATATTATTAAGAAACATGCCTTAGAAGACAAAGAATTCGAATGAATATTGTTTGATTGTTTGATATTTTTAAAATAAATCTGTTGGAAGCCTTAACTTTCCAATTATTTCACGATTGGAAAAACCAATATTTTTTTTGTTCTTGTTTATGACATAATAATATAACTGCAAGTTTATTTTGAATTGAATATACATATGTACATATGTCTTGTTTACTTGATTGTGTATGTGAATTTTAAGAAACAGAGGTTTTTGTTAAAAATTTCAGAAATATAATTAATCACAAATTTTTTTTGTTTTAAACTAATTGAGCGACCAATTTTCGAGAATGATCAATTGTGAAGTGAAACATCGGAAAATGTTAGAAATGCTTTAAAATTTTGAAAATATTTTGTCGAAAAAAATTACGAATTTGAGAAAATAAAAAAAAATATTTCAGTGAATACAGGCCTTCATAACTTCTTTTAAGTCAAGGAATAAAAAAATAGTTAGGGTAAAGTAGGACAATATGTCACAAAAGGTGTTTTGCATTAGATACAAACAAATCTAGGGCATGCGGGTTAAAAGTATTTTTTTTTAAATTGAAAAAAAAAAAAATACATATATACGTTTGGCTTCTTTTTCTTCAAAAAATCACATAGTTCAATAGTAGACTCGCTTGCAAAATTCAATACTTTTAAGAAAATAAAATGAATTTAAAAAAAAAATTTTTTTTTCAAAAATCCACTTTTTGAAGCTTTTGTTATGCAATATTATTAAGATTATACTCTTTCATATTTTATGACCCAAAAAATTTATAAAATATCTTAACACGGTTTTCGAGATAAACAAAATCAAAAATTTTTATATGTGCATCGTTTTGGGATGGATGAGGCAACGCAAATACGGGTCTGCTAGTTATTACTAGAACTTTATTCTTTATGTCTTAAATTCTTTAAATTAAATTTATAAGCAAGAAAAAATTCTTTCGATCAAGTCTGGCATTTTATTAACTTATGTACATAAATTGTCATATTAGAAAAAGAATTAATTAAGCCGGTTTAAATTAATTCATATCTTATAGGTTATATGTACATACATATGTAGGTAAATCATATTAAATTTAGAAAAATAAAAAAATTACCTTTTGTCCTCAGATATGAAAATAATCAATACAAAAAATGAGAATAATAATATTGTTTTCATTATACAAAGATTTGCCATTATTTTCAAACTGGTTCCTATCTCAAATCAAGTATAAAATTTCCTTTAAAAATAAACCGGTAAGTCGTAATTAAACAATGAATGATGTGAAAATCTGTTTATAATCAAAAACACATTCATTGAGAAAATATTTCTGTTATGATTGCCAAAAATAAAAAAAAAAACAAATTTAAAACTCTAAACTACCCACGAAGTTTACGTTGATATGTTATTACGTATACATAACGTAAATAAGCACGTTATGTAAGACATTGCATTAGCTTTAAATAAAATATTCGAACGGGGAATGAGTGACATTAACCATTCTTTGTAGCAGCTATACATACTCGTATACATACATACATTTTAAAGCTGTTTATTTTTATTTAATATTTTAAACACAAATGGGGTTTTCCGAATCCAAGGTCCAATGCCAGTCATTGCGTGCCTTGCCGTTGTCTGTCGATTATGTTAATAATAATGTGAACCTACCTTCTGGAATTATGTATTTAAAAAAAAAATGGAATGTTATTAAGCGGCTCTTGGCTTTATCTGATAATAACAAATACCTAAAATATACTGAACTGAATGTATAAATATTGAAGGGAAACACCCAGGTGCTAATTTAGCAAACATTTCTTGATATAGGTAAGTTTTGCACCTGGACGTAATGGGTTTCAATTCAATGTTACAATCATTGTTATTGCCTGTCCTAATTATATTATGTACCTAGTCAGTTACAAATGACGATTTGTTAATTATTTTTAGATTATTCTAATTTATACGAGAATAAGAATCTTGATGAACGACTTTTTCAACTACTCAAAGTTTAATTAATTCTTGCCACTCATAAAAAATTACAATTTACCTTTACTAATGAAAGTATAACCTAGGTTTAAGGTGGCTTTAAATGCAAGACAACCCAATAATTAGTTCAAATACTTAGAGGCCTTGGTAGAAAACTTAAACTAGATACTCTAGAACTCAGATAGATCAAGGTTCAAGGTAGAAAAATTTGATTAAACCCAATTATTGTCTACAAGTACAACCCTAGTTGAACCTCAAGATAATCTGCTAAAATTGTTGAGTTGCACAATCTTGAACCGAGGTTAAACCACATCATGTGGGAATAGCTTGTCATTCCTATCACCGCAATACCAACCAGTAAGGTCGTGTGTCAATAGCCTTAAAATAGCATTAAATTTTTAATCCCAACTATACCTGCGTTTAGACACAAGTGAAAATTGCAGAAATTAATCTTAGGGATCAAATTTAACCATGGCATTTGAGTTTGATTTATTTTTGTTTTCTGTCTATTACAGTATACCCACAGTATACCCACAGTAAACCCCTATGAGTTAATTTATCGGGGCTTGCATTAATGCACGTAAAACAACAATAATTTGGAAAACTACTTTCTATCTATTTGTTTATGAAATCCAATTTTAGTGTTCACATTGGTGAACTTCTTTTTTCAATTATTGGTGATAGACAATAAAACGCGACTTCTATACTTGATGACTATTAAGTATAACTATAGAACTTACTATAAATGAGTCAATTAACCTATAAAAACAAGAAAAGAATTATTTAATAAAATGATTGTTCATTTAATAGTTTCCGGATATTACAGAAATTGAGACACGGAAAGTAGCATCTAAATATAATAATATTAATTAATTGATGTAAGTACTACTATATCGTAGGTACACGTGAGTGCACTTGAAAGTAACAGTAGGTTCATGAAATTTACAAAAAAAACACAATTTCCTGTTCAAAATGCAATGTGAAAAATTATTTTATTCCCTTGAAACCAACTATATTCGCTATATTCGCAATACCTAGTATATTGTGGAAATCAAGCGTGGAATTGACATTGAATGTTGAACTATTGTTGAACCTCAAATAATCCGCCCAAATTGCTGAGTAGCTTGATGGCGGATTAAATTTTAATCCGTTTTTAAAAATTGATCCTTAATTATTTAAGTCATCTCTAAATGTGTCCCATTTTTATGTCATCGTCCTCTACCTGAGCGTCGAACTTGTCGAGTTGTAGGGGCTGAGTAGGGTCAATGATTCTCGAGATCATCTCCAGATGAGTCCTGAAACCAAAGGTCGCTCACGTTTTCCCTTTACCCGTCCCTCAATCCTATCCCATTCCATATAGAAAGCGAATAGCAGACTATTGTTACCAACTCCTCTCCCACCTATCCCACGTTGATGGTGAAAAAACCATACAACGTTACCCTCCACTGATTCCTTTCTCATCCTGAGCTAGTACAGCTCACAATCCATGTAATAAATCCTCCCCATCAGTACGGTGCAAGCACTGTCTGATTCCTGACCCTCTCTCTCCTATTCCAATGTCTATTTCCCAATTGGGCTGGATCTAAGGTGTTACACGACCCGTGCCGATGATCAGCCTGGCTGAGGGCCCAATTAAAAAACTAGCTCAGTCGTTAACGGAGTATTCGGATACCTGGCGACCTCCGAATTAACTAGCCTTATCTGTATATACGGATCTCTGTACAGATGGACCACCCCTTCTCCGATACTCGTGGGATCAAAAAATGAATTCAAAACAAAAACAAAAACAAACAAAAACCAAACCAAAGTCCGAATCGGCCAGCAGTACGGCTGTAAAGCTGTCTGCTGCTCATCCTCCCTCCACTGTCGACAGCACGGCCATGGACACCCATGACCCTGTTGCCGCCAGCTGTAGTAAGGATGATCAGGTAGTCTTACTACCTCCTTCTTGTAGTGGAGAGGTTGTGAAGTATGGCCCCTCCACTACTACTGAGAGAAAACCTCTCAAAACTTCAACTCCGCGGCCTAGTGGGGGTAGGGTTGTGAAGCATGGCCCTACCACCACAAGTCCTCGTCCTGGTGGTAGCGGGGTTGTGAAACATGGCCCTTCTACCATCAAGGGAAATACAATCCCTGTGGAAGGCCGTGGGGGGGGGCGAGCGGAAGCTCAAACCCTCCAAGACCTTCTACAGGGACATGCGAAATGCTAAGAGGATTCTCCAGACGTTTGGTGAAAAACCAGGCGCTGGAGAAGACTCTCAGCATAGCGCTAAAATCAAATGGGCTAAAGGCTTCCTAGCAAAAGCCAACAAAACGACCTGCGAGGACTACACGTCCAAGCGTGATAGGTCTACGGAGGGTATTGTCCCAATACCCAAGCGCCCCAAAGTGCATAACATCCGCACTCCTCCTAACCCTCAGGTTAAAATGTCTTTTAGTGACGTGGTAAAAGACAAATTGGTAGTCGCGATCATCGATAGAAGCGACGTGGATGGCACGATCTCTGCCGAGAAATGGACAAAGGTCAAAGGACAGTTGGCCCTCAGATTCCTGGGAATTATGTCCGACAATCCGGGACCACCGCCCATCACTAACGATGGCGGTTGGCATCAAGGCCATATCAAGTTGATGGTCTGTGATGATCAGAGGTCGTGTGATCTACTGACGCTGGCTGTCAGCCGACTCGGGGAGGTCTGGCCTGGTGCAAAGCTGGAGGTCGTCGCCAAGGAAGACATTCCTTGCCGGCCAAGAGCTCGCACCATGGTTCCGGCCGTTTTCGAAGGCCTGGATCAAGTCCTGGAGGTGATCCGGCTATCAAATCCTTCCCTCCCTACTCACAACTGGAAAGTTGCGAAACTGGAAGAGGCTAAGGGACCCTATAGAGGTGCCATTATAGTCATCAATACAGAGTCCCTTGCCCCTCTGGCGCAGCTGAAAGGCGTGATTAGGTGTGGGTTTGAAGCCATAACCTTGAGGGTCTACAAGAAAGATGGGGCCGATGCTCAATCCCTTCTCCCTCCCCCGACCCCTTCCCTTCCCCCTCCCCCGACCCCTTCACTTCCCCCTCCCCCTTCCACCCCCATTCCCCCCTCCACTTCCCCTCTCCCTCCCCCCATCCTCCCTACACAAGCTGAAGCGACTGCTGAGGAGCCAGGTGCATCGATCACCTTTCCTATAATGGAAGATGATGCATCTCGGTCATCCTCGGCAGAAGTGGATGCTCTCACCGTCGACGGTTTATCCGAAATGGAGACCGAAGACTGCACCATCGGAGACGAGGATGCTCTCCTAGAGTCATCCTCGGAAATCGAGGACTCCGATATCACAGTGTTGGAGATTGATCGGGAGTACTGTAGCAAAAATGCTGCAAATACTTCAGATTAATCTCCAACACTCCAAAAAGGCTTCGGCCTCTCTCCTCATACGCCTCTCCAGCAGCGATGAGGATATTGTCCTGATTCAAGAACCGTGGATTGTAAAATCCATTGTTCGAGGAATCAGGACTCCTAACCACTACTTGCTATATGCATCAGGTGAGGGTGAACCCAGATCTTGCATATTAGTCAAAAGTAGCCTAAATGTATTTTTACTCCCTAATTTCAGCGATAGAGATATCACCGCTGCAAGACTGGAAACAGCCAAAGGAACGTTCTGGCTGGCGTCGGCGTATCTCGGCCACGACCATCTTGGCCCTCTCCCGGGCAACACCCTGGAGAGATTGGTAGCTGAATCACAAAGGCTTAACATCGGCCTCATCATCGGAAGTGATGCTAACGCACACCATACAGTGTGGGGTAGCACTGATATAAACGACAGGGGTGAGTCTCTTTTCGATTATATTCTTAACACTAACCTACTTATAAGTAATGTTGGTAATGAACCAACTTTTATTACTAAAAACCGACAAGAAGTTCTAGATATAACTCTTGTCTCAGATTTCATTAACAATAATATTCTGAACTGGAAAGTATCCAAAGATCACTCTTTTTCCGATCACAGATACATCCAATTCAGCCTTACAAATGATCCTTCTAGCCAACCCTCCTTTCGTAATTTAAAAAGAACAGATTGGCCAAAATATGAGAGAATATTGAACAGTTTAGTCAGACCTGAACTATTTAATATTCCTACTAATATCAAAGATCTTGACGACAAAGTCAATAATCTAACACTAGCCCTAAACAAATCTCTAGACACTGCATGTCCCCTTGTACAAATAAGGGGTAAAAAGAAACCTTACTGGTGGAACTCTGGGTTAGATCCACTTCGAAAAGAATGCAGAAAACTCTTTAATAGAGCAAAAGCTTCTAGGGATACGTCTGACTGGGATTCTTATAAAGAATCACTGAAGACATACAAAAAAGAATTGAGGAAAACCAAACGGTCGTCCTGGAGAAACTTCTGCAGCACAGTGGAAGATTGTTCTGAAGCATCCAGACTACGTAAAATCCTCTCCAAAAACCCAGTCATGCCAAGCTGCTTGAAAAATGCCTCTGGCCTCTGGACCAACTCATGCGAAGAATCGCTCAACCTGCTACTAGATGTTCACTTCCCTGGTAGCTCCAATAATATCAGAAATATTACTCCAAGTCCGTGCGACAAAGTAATAACTCCTCCTCAAGATCTAGTCACCAGGGAAAAACTCAAATGGGCTATTAACAGCTTTAAACCATACAAATCTGCAGGTCCGGATGGTATAATTCCGGCTGAATTGCAACAAAATGCTAATTTTCTAATGCCCATCCTAGAAAATATCTTCATAGGCTGTCTAAAACTGACATATATACCACTGTCATGGAGACAAGTTAAAGTTGTTTTTATCCCTAAAGCTGGAAAATCCAGTCACGTGAACCCTAAAGATCTGAGACCAATCAGCTTATCATCATTCCTCCTTAAGACATTTGAACGATTGATTGATATCCACCTAAGGGCAAATATTGATAAGTCCCTCCTCTCAAAGGCCCAACATGCCTACAATAAAGGGAAATCGGTTGAAACGGCTTTACACTGTATAGTACGTACAATCGAACGTTCCCTCCACCAAAAAGAGTACACCCTAGTTGCCTTCTTAGATATAGAAGGAGCATTTAACAATGTCGACACATCGGCAATTACACGTGTATTGACATCTCTCAAGGTAGATAAATCGATCAGTTTTTTGATAAATCAGATGCTGATAAGCAGGATTATTAACTCAAAACTGGGCGATTTTACTACACAAAGGAGTGTCAGCAGAGGTACGCCGCAAGGCGGTGTCCTATCACCTCTCCTCTGGAACTTAGTAATAAATGAATTACTAATCACTCTAGAAGGAGAGGGATACAAAGTGTTTGCCTATGCGGACGATGTTGCTATCGCAGTGACGGGAAAACATCTCAATTCACTCAAAGAACTCTTGCAGAACGCTTTAAATAAGCTCACCAATTGGGCAAATCAGTGTGGACTAGGTGTTAACCCACATAAAACCGATCTTGTCCTCTTCACCAGGAAATACAAAATCCCACCCATCGACCCTCCCCACATAAACGGTGTTCCACTTAAATTTTCGGAACAGGCAAAATACTTGGGTCTTATTTTGGATAAGAAATTAAGTTGGAAACCTAACATTCAAGAAAGAATAAACAAGGCCACAGTAGCCTTGTTCTCTTGTAAAAAAGCCATTGGAAATAAATGGGGTTTTCAGCCCCGCATTACATACTGGCTATACATCTCGGTTATAAGGCCGATCCTTACATACGGAGTAGCGGTATGGTGGACTGCGCTGGACATAGCGACAAATCGTGATAAGCTCAGCAAAGTCCAACGAACAGCCTGCATGTGTATGGGAGGAGCACTTCGCTCTACCCCCTCCGCCTCACTTGATGTTCTCTTTCATCTATTACCGCTTGACCTTTTCAGTAAGCAAACGGCTGCAAGCACTGCCGTACGACTTCAAGCCTCCTCACAGTGGTTCAATAATCAGATTGGCCACTCCACTATTCTGAATTCTTTCAGATCAATTAACAGTAATATCGACTACACCATCCCCTTTCCCCACTTCAATAATAATAGCTTCAGGGTGACTATCCCCTCCAGGTCTACCTGGGAGGACACATCATTTCTGAACGATGATCCCATTAACTTCTTTACAGATGGATCAAAAACGGATGATGGGGTTGGTGGAGGCGTATACTCCGAAAGACTAAACTTAAGTCTCTCCTTCCGTCTACCTGATCACTGTAGCGTGTTCCAAGCCGAAATCCTGGCTATCAAAGAAGTCCTTTCCTGGCTAAGAGAAAACGTTATATCAAAAACTGATATACGCATCTTCTCTGACAGCCAAGCTGCGTTAAAATCCCTAGACTCTGTCTCTACGAATTCATCAACAGCCTTAAACTGTCGATCATCTCTTACGGAGATGGCCAAACAGTTCAACATTCACCTTTGCTGGGTGCCGGGCCACAGAGACATTCCAGGAAATTGCAAAGCCGACGAACTTGCAAAAAAAGGAACAACGTTACCTCTGCTAGCTCACAAAGCTGGCGTAGGTATGCCTTTAGCTACTTGTAAACTTATGCTAAAGCAAGACACAATAGGGAGAGCAAACTACAGATGGAACAACATCACCACCTGTGCAGCGACAAAACTAATTTGGCCTAGACTTAGTGCCAAACGCTCCAAACAGTTGATCTCCCTTAGTAGATTGCACATTGGCTACGTAATAAGTGTCCTAACTGGTCACTGCTTAATAGGGAGGCATGCAATTCGACTTGGAGCCCCTGCAAATGATTTTTGCAGGAGTTGTATGGACGAAGAGGAAGAAGAGACGATCTCTCATCTTCTTTGCACTTGCCCCGCCCTGTCACAAAGACGAAAACTCCATCTTGGAGATTTCTTTTTCAATGATCCTAGTGATCTAATAAACTCCGACATTATTTGTCTCCTACGCTTCATTCGCAGCTCTAAATGGTTCAATGAGTGAGGTAGATCTACTGATCCATGTGGTATCACAACGGGCCTAATTTTGGCCTATGTGTGTTGGAAATCGTCCGACAGCCACCTTAACCTAACCTAACCTAACCTTATGTCATCGTTCCAATCGTATAAATTCGAAATAAAGATCGATATTTTTACGCATTATACGGAGAGAAAAAAAAAATAGAAGATTCATATATGTATTGATCTTTTATACTGTGAAATCTTTTTAAGAGCAACAAAGCAAATTGTTTTTGTTTTTATTGGTTCTAAAGAGAAATCGAATTGATTTAAGAAGAAAAACTTACTGAAATTTAACGTGATTAATTTTCAATTATAAAGTGGCACAAAAGTAGAGTTTTCGTCTCTATACTTATAGACAAAAAATGCAAAGAGCTGACACTTGGAAAAAGTAATGAAACTAAATGTTAAACTAATAAAGTAATAAGTAAAAAAGTGTTTTTGTTCGCCTCCATTTTTATAGAATGGTCAATAAGATTTTCTCGATTGTTCTTCTTGGATGAAAACTATAGAGAAATTATATTTTTCTTTTACTTCATGTGATTCCTTTTTTAAAATTAATATGTTTGAGAAAAAAATGTTTTTTTGATGTTATGGCGAATTAAAGTTTTTAATACATTTTTTTTTAACATTTCTCAAAAGCCGATTTTGATAATTTAAGCGGTATTGGGATCATAATTTAATAAAGTTTTAGTTTTTTTTTAAACCGAAATTTGTTTTTAATTTATGAAATAGTTTGTAGTAAATGAGTAAACAGTTGTGTTTTGCAGAATCTCTTATAAAAATAAAAACTGAATAAAAGTCATTCATTAAAAGTCTTTGAACTTTAACTTTAAAAACAAACATTTTTAAATGCAAATTAATTTTTATTTAAAGAGTGAATTACTAATTTCTGGCCTTGAATGTACACAAACGAGTTTAATTCCTTATATTATGTATTATAATCTCTAACTAAAACCTAGATTTTTTTTAAAACGATACCAAATTTTAGATACTTGCCCTTTTAATAATAGTGATATAGTGCAAGAATAAAGACAAATATATTAATATTCATAAAAAGTAAACAATTTATAGTATTTTAAATTCTTATCACTAAAATTTCTGTATACCCAAGAATAGAAAAATCATGGTTCTTCCTTATCAATTTAATTGCGGTAATCAATAATGCAAAATAATATACAAAAAATATAACCAAAGGTCAGAGGCAGTAGCCAAATATAGACGTGATTAAAACAATATTATTATGTCTTATGAATAGTAAAACTCATACAATTTTAGTGTTTAAAGGGAGAAGAACTAGCTGAGAATTATATGCAAGGGAAACATTTTTTTCTGGATTTCAAGGAAATTCAGGTGCATTGTGATCTAATGAGGCTTCATAAATTAATCTGGATTTCACCAAGACTTTTCACGAATTTTTTAAAACTTAAAATAGAGTATACCAAATATCTTTTCAACTAATAATCTGCTTTTAAAACTAGCAACAATTAATTTCACCCAGTGCAAGTGAGTCACTAGCTTTAGAAAAATACACACCTGCTGACTGTACTCAAAATTTGGACTGGAGGTAATATTTTTTATTTTAATTTTAAAAGAAGTGTGACCAAAAAAGTCTAAAATAAAAATAAAAATTAACTTCCAAAGAATTGGTCAATTATAATAATTTTCGATAATATTTTTAATTTAATTTTAATTTCTTTCGCACAAGAACTGATTTTTGCATTCTTTTCCAGTCCTTTTATGATTCACAAATATTGAACACGAACCTAATCTGTGTTGAGATTTAGCTATTTTGACGAGTAAAATGAGATGATTCACCTTACTCGCCGACTCATCTCAGCTCACTCGCAAAACCTATTTAGCGGTTAAGTGGTATGGGTAAGGTCGAATTTATGTTCCAACATTCGAAAGGAATTAATAAGACAGAGACATCAAATGAAAAAAACGAAAGCGTTAGCAACAAAACAGAATTCCATTCACTCACTCTAACTAGATAAATAAATTTTCAATGAAAAGTGAATCATCTCACTCACTTGAATTAGCTACATACATATACATAATAGAAAAAGATTTACAATCTCGGTACTGAGTTTTATAAATTTATAGAAAAATAAACCAAAAAAATTGATTCGTCGAACATTTTTTCAATACTGAATATTCAAAATCTTAGAACGAAAAAATCCATTTGACTTTCAACATTGTTTTAACATCATCAAAAGAAAACGCAAAATTGAAAAAAAAGTGAACTTTCTTTAAATACATAAGACGCGAAAGCAATGTAGTTTATAGCTTTACTGTCAGAGATTTAATCCTTTTATGTTTTCTTTTCTGAGATTGTTGAACTCTTGAAGGTATGCCACCTCTTTTAATTGGCTCATTCTTTTTTTTAATTTTTAATTCATCACATTAAGGAAGTTAACAAATCAAAAAATATGTGGAAGTTAAAACTTGAATTGACGTGTACCTCAAAATGTCAATACGCATAATACGTTATTGTGAGTCACATTTGTATTTTTTCTTTTTTTCTTTTATAACAAATGACAAGCGGGATGTTATTTTTGCAATCAACAAACGTGATATAACTAAAAAGTGACAATTTATTATAAATGCACTGACTCATAAAAAAATGTAACGGCAAAAATGTCAGTTATATAGCTTCACTATATTTTTATCATTTTTAAAAACCTTTAAAACAAATCATTTTAAATGACAACAAATGGTTTTTTTTTTTTTAATTTTAAATAGAGATCGAGGTGATTATCGATTCTACTTTGTTATTGCTGTTAAATTTTGTTTCCCATTCATAATGACATGAGTTTTTACACTGCAAGTTTTATTGACTGCAATAAACTTTTAATTGTGTTGAAAACAAAAGAGAAAACTTTTCAATAATACATACATGTATTTTATGGAGTTACATTTATGTAAATTAGGGTGGCTCAAGTTATACGAAGTGTCTTTGAAAACCTTGATATCATAGAAGTTTAAAAAAATATTTTCTAGCTATAAAATATCAAAAACATTTGTTTTCTGTAAAGCCTCACAGCCTAGGAATCAAATTGATCTAATGAAGACAATCTCATTGAAATTAAGTAAGCTTTTCGTAATGTTTTAATAAGAATATCTACCAGTTACAATGTACATCAATAGTACGAAAAACGTATTGCCTCAAAAAGTTTATTCATTAAGATTTCATCCTTGAAAACCCAAATCAAAGTTCAGACACAGACAGAGAAATATTTAATTTTTCTTGGGTTTAATGAAATCAACTTTAAACATTGGAATTTTCTATTGCAAATTGACTGGGAATCCGAAAGCTCTGGTTCAATGTTCCTTTGTATATGAAAACTATAGTACTATCATGGTGGAAGTCAAATGGGGCGACATCTAATTTACCTATGCAACCCTTACTCTTTTTTTTTTGCGGAGAGCTTATGGAGGTTTTAATCGATATTTATTGATATTTTTTGGATGCAATAATCCAAAAAATAGTCTCCTTTTGCCCCTACTACCAATTTTCGACGCTTAAAGACTCCCCAAATCGAATTTTACACCTCACATTTTGCAGCGCCACCACCAGGACCTCTGCAACCCTAAAAAAAACTCGCCATGATAGTACTATAGTTTTCATATACAAAGAATTGTAAAAACAAATGTCATTGGAAGCCATGTGAAAAAATTTCATAAAAAAGTATAAGTTTCCATATTTTAATTGCTAAAATAATCCGGAAAAATTTGATCTTCAAACTGAAGATGTTGTAACAAAAATCACAAATTGTCGATTTTTTTCAAAAATCGTTAGAGTGGTTTAATATTTAGAATTTAAAAAAGAAAATTTAAAAAAAACAGTACACATGTTTTTCAATTTAAAAGTGCGAAAACATCGTTTTTGGATATGTTTGGGGCTAAGTTCCACAATAAACATACATATATATTGGTTCAACTTCACTAAAAAAAAAACTCGATGCCGTATCTAAACATAGTAACGAGTTTGCCACTTTAAAAATCATTTTTACTTTTTAATCAACATCTTTCTTCGTTTTTTAATTTTCTCTTAAGTCTACTTTTTTAATCAAAAGCACCATTTTTTGGATCATTACAAATCTTCTCCTCGTCAAATGCATCATCTTTGACATATTGTTTAATTAAAATTTTTGGTAATCAGCGACAAGGGCAGGAGAATGCTGTGTACTGGTATGTCTTGTTAAATAGCTTCACAAATAAAGCTATACCATTTATGACTAACAAGAAAATAATTTGCGAAACTTTTTTCGATGTATCAACATAAGTATAAAGCGTATAAAAGTATAAATTCTTGAGCCTTGTGTAATTTTTACTAAGTGGTGCTAAAACACTAAACTAAACTGGGAGTGAGACTTTAAATGTTATAGAAAAGCAGATTGAAAAAACAAAATTTTATTTATATAATTGAAATTGATTATTTCATCTCTTTGGTTGCAAAAAAAAAAACAACAGAAATAAATATATTTTCAAGGATTAAGAAAGAAGTATTTCAAAAAAAAATTTAAGCTTGGAAACAACTTCATGGCTGAATCACTGCGTAGCCATACTCTTACCTAATTGATTCAAGAGTAATAAAGTAATAAAATAAACTTGTTGCCAATTCGACCCGAGTCAAGCGGATTTAAAGTAGGTAAATATATTCGAAGTTACTGCCAAGTTATACTTAAGCAATAACCTGTTGGTCATCAGAAATATCTTACTCACCTTTAATTTTTCTATGACAAGTTGATATTTACCGCCTTAGTTTTTTTTTACCCTTGAAAAAAAATTCGGAGAAAAAATTAAGTCTTATGAATCCCCGGTGTGATATTGAAAAATAAATAAAATTTTTAAACTTTTCTTTTGAATAAAATAAAAAAAAATCTATGTAAACAAAATCTTAACCACAAGATTTTCTTGTTTCGAGTTTCACGCAATCAAAATAAATGGAAACTTTTACTTTTCTTTTTGTAATTTTGATTTTATCGTTTTTTTTTTTTGTTAATTTTAACTTTCGTACTATAAAACTGGTTACTTGCGGTTTTGTATGTGATGGTTATGGTTTTGATGTATAAGTTTTATGTTTTTTTTTTTTTGAAATTTATTTTCCGTTAAATCAAGTTTTATAAGTGCATCGTATTCATAGAGAAGTATGACAATTTCTTTATTTTTAAATGCTGGCACTTATCAATATCTTTTGACTTAAAATAATATGTGATCTTTAGTTTTTTTTTTACCTAAGGTTTGTTCGTATTAATAGCACTGTTTGTAAGCAACCCGTATTTATAAACCGCTGACGATCGGCTCTCGATATAGACTAAACTTGTTGTGAACCTCAGGCTGCGATTAAGGCTTTAGATTATGTGTAGCTCTTGTTGCTTCGTCTTTTTGTTATTCATTAAGGGGGGAGGCGTCTGTCTATCCCCTGACGTAGATTTGATGCATTATTTATTATAAATTATTAACTTGTGGCTTGCGGGAGAGTAACTCGCAATTTCAGTGTATTAGTGTATGGTTTTTTTCGCATAATAATAATCAAAAACAAGACGGGAATATAATAGGTATATAGAGGTTTATACTAAAATCGTAGTTGAAGTGAAATAAAAATCTTATTTTGTTGGAATAAAATAAAAAGAATTAAAATAACTCTTTGTACAGCCACCTTCAACTATCGTAGGTACATATTATAGTACAAAAATTTCAGTTGATGTTTTGGTTTTTTTTTTATTTTAATACTGTTTAATGTTTACTTAAAGCTTATTTAACAACTGTACAAATAAATCAGTAATAAAATATGGTTCATATTTATGACAGGGATGTTACCCGGTATTAAATTATATTATTTGGTACTTTGAGGTGGCCCAAAATTGATGCAAAGCTTTTTCCGTCACTAAACTTGGTCTGAAATCAATTTCAAGCCTTATTTTCAAGTAAAATTTTAGAACTGCAGATTTTTTTTTTCAATAGTTTTTTTTTGTTATTTCTATTAATTTTTTTATTTAATATAGTTAAATCGAATCATTAAAAATATTTGTTAGCGACGAAGTATACACGGTCCCTCAATTATCTTCGCTTTCGATTTCTTTTCGTTGTTTCAGCTTGGCGGAAAACATTATTGCTCTTGAACCAACATAACTTGGCTCTCGTTTAAATAATGGCAGCATATTGAAATGAAGGTGAATTCAATAAAAATTAATGTATTTATTTATACATCACGGTGGTCAAAAAATAACTGTACCTAGCATCATTTAACATAAAAAACCAGATGCCGGTCATCTTATTTTTAACAAACGTTTTGATTTTGATCTTAGAGGAAAAAAAATGTCTGGTCTCAGGTATTTCATTTGACTTGAAAACTGCAAAAAAAATTATTTTTTGAACCAACCTCTAATCAAATGTTTTTTTTTTCAATTTTTGTTTTTAACACTTAAAATATCGTTTTTTTATTTTGTTTGAAATTATTTAATTTTTTTTTATCAAAATACATGCTTCACAAATTTATATATTTTTTCTGTTATAACTCAGTTCGAAATGAAATTTAACCATTTGTTTAGTTCCATATATTCTGACCTAAACCTTAACTTTTTTATATCCTATAAGTAGAATTAAGTTATTTGACCCGAAACTAAAAACTAAAAACTTATAACTACAAAATCTTGCGAATTTCGATTGTAAGATTGATTAAAAGTGGGATAACGTAATTGCGGGTATATGAAAAGTAGGATCATTAATTTGCAAGATTTCGTTTGTCGAGATTTAAAAAAAAAGTCAGATTTTGTTTTATGAGATTTTGGTTTGTGAGGTATACAATATTAGCAGAACTTTTTTTTATTTGTGTTAAGGGAATATAGTCATTTTACAAATACGGTAGTAAAATACAGTTTACTTATCTTGCTTATTTTCTATAAAAGTCATTGGTGTGTTCCTCTCCACCCAATTGGAAAAAGAACTTCTGGGTACCTATAAATACTACCAAAGTTAAAAAGTTACAAGTAAAGATACGCACCCACGCAAAATTGTTTTTTTAAATACAGTTTATTTAATAAAAAATAAAAATAAAAAAAGTAAGTATACACCTGAGTGTACGACTGTTATTATTATATCTTTGACACTTATTTCTGGCAAACCTCACAAGTCACATAGCCTCACAAGATTGTGAATTGTCATCTTATTTGAGTTGTTTTTGTTTCACTATTTACGTTGAAACTTGGGAGCTATTCCGGTTCTATGATAAATGCGATGAAAAGTTTTTATCAATGATTAATTTTGCGATTCTGGTTTTCTGTTAAAACGTGGAAACTTCTGACAAATAATTATCAAATGAAATGTTATCTATGACAGCCAATTTTTTTATGTAACGAAAATCAACATTTAAAATAATTTTTTTTGGACGCAGTTCATGAACATCTCAGATACCCTTTCGACCTATCACTCGAACGCAGCAATGACTTTATTTAAGAAAATAAAGTTGGGTAAAATATTTACAAAATACTAACAAATCTGCGCACATCTTGGCAATACTTCACACTCCACACTCATCAAATACACAAACCACCACCACTCGCCGCTGTACAAGACGCTGTCAAAATGAAATATCCCCATTTAAATCGTAGCCAACTTCACAGAGTGAAAATTTCTATTGCAAGTTGTGTGTCAAAAGTGTAGCGCGGAGCAAATTTTTGAAAAAAAATGCAATAAAACAAACGAATTATTTTATAAAAACATTTCACAATGGCTACCCAAAAGCCTGGTGAGTGGGCGAACTCATTACTCGCACGTTTTGAAGACCAGGTAAGCGAAAATCATGAATTGAAAATATCCACCCATACGAAAAACGCACTTGTGCCGTAAAATTTTTCATCCCTATCGATCCAAAAATGGGATCAAATTGTGCAAGCAAGTACGCAAATAAAGAGCGAGATAGCCAAAATTTGTTTTGATTTGACCATGAATGAAATTTACGTTTTGTTTACATTCAACAGGGAACCGGCTTTAAAAGTGTAGTAATTATAGTAGGCTTCTAGCTAGCTTTTGGTTTACTGCGTTTTCATTGATTTAAAGATTGTTGATATTTATTGTTGTTGATGAATAAAGTTAAGAATGGGGTCGATTTGAGATTGTTTTCGTGTGGAGAGAATTCATTCTATGAAAATTACAATTCTATGAATGAAAGAATTATTGTTATGGTTTGTATTTTCATTTATTTTGTAGCTTCCAAACAAAATCGGAATCTATGGCACTCAAGCTAGGCTAAGTCAGGATCAACTGATTAACTGTTTGATCCAGATATCACGTTATCGATTTTCTTTGGTCATCTCAGGACTGACAAAGATGCTGCAAAGAGTCAACGAAACTGCTGTAAGATTGGTTTTTCTTATTTGAAATAGATTAAAATTTATATTTGATTGCAGATTGCACAAATTCGTGTTCATGACACGGAAAGATTTTACTATGATTCATTGATTATTATTTTAACTACATTGGAACGATGCCTGACCAATCAATCGAAAGACACAGCCCGTTTTGAAGAAGCAATGAATGTAAAACTGCTGTTGAGAGAAATTTCGCAATTCATTGATTTTCAAAGCGAAACGAATCCCAATGCTGCCCAGTTGAAAGCTTTAGCGTCGAAAGTGCTATTTGCTCTTTCGCAAAACCATTTCTCTGCAGTGTTTAATAGAATATCGGCGAGGATTCAGGAGTTGACTGCTTGCTCGGAGGAGAACACTGATTATAGTGATATCGAATTGATTCAACATATTGATATGGATGTGACAAAACTTACAAAACTATTACAGGGTATTTGAAGATATTTTTTTTAAATTTAGATACTAATCAAACACAAAATTTTAATTCCAGAAACTATAACAAAATTTCGATCTAAAAAAGCACCTCCCTTGATACTTCTTTACTCATTGGAAAAAGCTATATGGAATTGGATAGAATACCACCCTCTTGAATTCCAAGATTTACAGAGAGGAGTCAACAGAGACATATCTTCGTAAGAAACTATTCTTTTTTTTTTAATTTTTGTTTAATTTGATTTAATTTTCAAAAGGTGCTGGGAACCTTTGCTTGATTTCGTTGAAGCCTACAAAGCTGAGAACAAAAAGAGCAAAACAACTGTATGGTCACTTCAAATGCTTTTGCTGATCCTCAATCCCGTAAGAACATTTTTTATGATTATTTGTAAAGAAAACAATTATTTAAATTTATTAAATAGATTACGGTCTAAATTCTGATGCATAAAAAATAAAAACAAGGCCATTTGTACAAACGTGGTTCAGACTTGGTCCAACTTTTATATTTAACGGTTTCGGTAGATTAGCTCTTGCTTATGCTGGTTTAAGCCTGTATGATACAAGAACCTTTAATCAGAGCTAAACCTCAGCTAAGACGCCAAATTTGGAAAATAAAAAGTGCTGAAACATGATTTAAATTGTATGTGCAACTGACACTAAAATCTAATTTTTACCGCAATTTACTCGTAATATTAAGATAAGCAAGCAACTATTGTTTTGCCATAGTTAGAATATCTTATGGGAGGTTTCAATCCAAGTTTGCGACCGAAAGCGCTTTCAAGAGATGCCACCATCTTGATTTCAAGATTTAACTCGGGTTTCGCATTTTTTTATACCAGCAGAGTTAGATAAATTTATCTTTTTTTAATCAATAGATTTTGTTAATATCAGAATTCAGCTTAAAGCGTGCATATCTCGATTCGTAGAGTTTTCCGTTAGCCAAAAAAGGCTATTGTATATTTACAAAATCTATCAATCATAAAAAAGAAAAATTTATGGAACTCATTCTGTTTAGAAAATAGTGAAACCCAAAATGACAATTAAAGTTGATGGTAAACCTGCGTAGGGTTGTTGAAATGACGAAAAAAAGAAAGCAGGTTGAAATTTTTTGTTCCAACTCATAAATCCTAGAATGCGCTTTGTAAACAAATGTCTTATTTTGAAAGAATCCATAGTTAAAGTTGATAGTTATAAATTCAGCTAATCAGTCTATCGCGGTTGATTAATTATAACCATTTATCAGACCTGGCCCTTAACAACACAACATAAAATTTTCTGTAACAACTTGTTTCGATAATGCTGATAGTTGCAATCATTTCTACATCGTTTGTCTACTGTTTTAGGGTATTAGCAGTAGTATTCAAGAACAATATCCAAACATTTTTAACGCAATTACAAATTTCTTAAAAAAAAAAATTTGTCATCTATCTGCGTAGCTCCTAAATATAACTACCTACATTCTTGCAAAAAAAAATTCAAATGTACGAAAATTCTTTAAAAAAGTTGTGTACATATTTAGTTTTACTTGTAACTATAGTATATTTCGTGCATTCGTAAATTAATTCGAACTGGAGATTTTATTTAAACTGACTTTAAAAAAGTGGATCTTGGAACTCTGTCTGTTTATTCGGCTACAGCCTAAAAGGATTGTTAGATTTTCTGTCACCATGGTATTTTTAGTTCTTCTTAAAACTTAATTTTTTCAAAAACAGCTTAACAGATTTAAATTACAAAAAAAATCACTTTTTTGCCTTTCTATAAAATGTTTGTTTTCAAAAAATGAGGGTGCCATTGCCTCCAACTGAATCATTTGTTTGATTTTCAAAAAAAATGTTTATTTGATATTGATGAAGTTATTATTAGTTATAAAAGGATCTAATTATTATAAATAGTATTTATTAAAAAAAATCTTGGAAAAATATGTTTTGGTATTCCGAAAAAAAAAGAATTTTTTTGGAAAATCTAATGTTTCGAAAACGTCTTGATTGATTTTGTATATGTACATATATTTGGACAAAAATAAATTTTAATTTCACCAAAACACCTCCAAGAAATTTTTAGAAAAATTTGTGAGTGTGTGAATATTAGTATACTGCGATTAACATTAAATTTATTAACTTTTGAAAAAATAGGTAGAGTTCAAAAACCATTCTGTAGAACCAAAGTTCTAATAAATTTTCCAATCATAACTTTTGAGTAGAAAGAGTATGTTTCAAAGAGGCAAAACTGCAATAGACGGTTTTTGAACTGATTTTTTATCAGCAATCAGTGCTGATCAACAAAATTCGAAAATGAAAAGAGGGTTATTCAGTACTGATCCAAAACCTATGAATTGGAGGAAGATAAAAACTGACTTAAAAATAGTACGTACAATATTAAAAAGAGTTAGAAATATGTGTGAAAAAAATCTTTTTCTGAAAACAAACTAATAAAATCGATATCTCGTTGCTTACAAAAAGTGATTTAATTTTTATCTGTTTTTGATTCGATTTGAAATTGCGTCTCCTTTATTTTTTTTGAAAATAAAAAAGCTAATGTAACCAATAAGCATGAAATGAAGTAAAATACTTGTTTTCTTTAAGTTTCAAGAAGAACTTTTGATGTTAACAAATTAAATTTTTTTTTTAAAGACATCCCTTGAAGCAACTGTTAACGAACTCCAACAAATGGATAAAGAAAAAGAAAAGGAAAAAGATAAGGATCGTGTACAGAGCAAAGTATCAACATCTCGTGACAAAGATAACTCTTCAAAACAATTTATTGAGAGTGTAAAACGTGGCCTAGGACCACATTCTCCTTCCAAGCAAGTAACGGAATCAGCAGCTATTGCTTGTGTGAAGCTTTGCAAAGCATCAACCTACATAAACATCAACGATTCGAACAATGTCATTTTCAAATTAGTCCAATACATTATAAATGATTTAAAAGCTTTGCTTTTTAATCCAGTGAAACCTTTTTCTCGAGGTCAAGGATATAATTTTGCAGATATCGAACTTATGATAGATTGTTGGGTATCATGTTTCCGCATCAATCCCCACAATATTGAAGCCCTAAAGGTGTGTTTGAATTTATCATCACCGCCAGCTTACCATTTCGTAATTGTTTGTGCATTATTGAGGTGAGTCTTAAAAGCATGTTTTTTCTTTTCATGTTTTTTATTAATAATATCTCTTTTTCAGACTTGCCCATATCTACGTTGATTTTCGAATGCCGAATAAAAATCCATTCAGGATTGTTAATCAACCACGGCTTCCCTGGTGGCCACAAACTGATGTTGTTCACTATCGTTCTGCCGAATTAAGAGCACTTTTTACAGACACATTAAATAAAGCTACACAAGGTTATATCGCCCATACTCCACTTCGAATGATTACCTCATTAACTCTGAAGTCAAAAGATGCACAGAAAGTACTTGCACGAGCCGAAGAAGGTCCAGCACATAAAATGTTGCTTTTACTTCTTGTTCGTTTGATTCACGCTGATCCAACTTTGCTCTTAAATGTAAATATTTCAATATAAATAACAAAAACAAAATGAATCTAATATCTTTTCCAGACACAGGGAAAAGTCGCACATGAAGTACAAAGCTCAACATTGGAACTCATAAATGGTCTTGTCAGTTTGGTTCATCAACCAACAATGCCAGATGTTGCACAAGAAGCCATGGAAGCATTATTAGCTTTACATTCGCCAGAAAAAATTGAAGTTTGGAATCCAGAAGCACCAATTAATACTTTTTGGGACGTAAGCTCACAGGTTCTCTTCTCGATCTCACAAAAACTAATTCAGCACCAAATCGCTAACTATACTGATGTATTGAAATGGTTACGTGAAATTCTGATTTGTAGAAATACATTTCTTCAACGGCATAAGGACTATGCTCATGTTGGAAGTCAAATTGCAATATGCAAACAAGCACATATTAAGCTTGAAGTTGTGTTTTTCATGTATCTCTGGTCAGTTGATTTAGACGCGGTGATAACTTCGTTATCTTGTCTTGGTTTATTAGTTGAAGAAGCAGAAATAAGATATGGGCAGGACGAGATGGCAGTTGGATTTGTTATGCCGAATTATCATATCTATCAAGAATTGGCACAGTTATCAACAGGTACGTAAAACATAATTTTATGGAAAAAAATAATTTTTTTTAATTTTGTATTTTTAGCGAGCACTGATACGAGGTTTTGTTTTTATGAAAATGTCCATGGAAACTCAGTTTTAAGTAAGAAATAATTTGAAAATACATTTTTTTAAAACATTAAAAATAAAAAAAATAAAACCAATGTAGGTCGGATGGTGCTGCAAAAACGAATAATGTTGCTTTTACGTAAAATCGAAGTATGTGCTAATGGAGTACAACCAGCATGGGAAGAAACTTTCAGGTAATTTTTAAGCAATTTATTTTTTAATTCTCAGTTTCACAGTTTCGTTTAAACCATGAACTGGGTTGAATTGCAGTTTTGGATTTAATTTTAAATCAAATGCAGAGTTTAAACTACCATTATGAGGTCGGCAGAAATTTTTAAAAATAAAGGGTGTCCCAACAAGAACGCAAAATTTAAATTTGGCGCCATTCGAAGTGTCATTGTTTGACATTTGAAAAAATTATTATTGTTTGTTAGTAGAAGGTATAAGGTTAATAAAAATGGAGCGCTACACGAATGAACAATCCATTCTCATTGTGAAATTGTTTTACCAAAATGGTGAAAGTTTTCCTGTTACATTTGGCAAATTGCGATCAATTTGGGGTTACAATAATGCTCCAAAAGAGTCAACTGTAAAGCGATTAATGGAATGAAATGGATTAATGGTCGAGGAAGTGCGGTTTCAAGAAGACGGCCCACATCTCATACAGCCAGAGAAAATTCGACGGTGCATTAATGAAATACCGCAGCATTTATGCATAACGGTCATTGAAAATTTTATTAAAAGATCGTGTATGTGCCAGCAAAGCCGCGGCGGCCATCTGACCGATGAGTTGTTCCATACAAAACCTCATCCTGTCTACTTTACGATATAATAAAGAATTCGCGATTTTTTTTAAATATCTGCGTTTTATTTAAAATTTAAATCTTGCGTTTTTGTTGGGACACCCTTTATAATCTTTAATGTCAAAATATTCCATCTTTCGAGATTTCCAATTATATAACTATAGTTATTATAATAATTATTATAATTATATAGACTAGATCTCAAAATAGTTAGTTAGTGACCAAGATGGATTGGTCTGGATTGTTGACTGAAACCACTTATAAAAAAGCTTTTTGTCCCCTCTTTAGAATTACAACTTCGACTCCCTACGATGATTAGGAAGGGGGCAGTGACGCCACTCTATATCTAAATGCTTACTTCTTAGAATTAGCTTAATTCTTTAGTATTTCCATTTTGCTTAAAAAATTCAATTGGCGTACTTTTTTAATATTACCTAGGGCACAATTTGAATGCTTTTTTGATTTTGTTTTTTAAAAGATCACGTACAAAACTTAAATTTAAAAATAATAATACATTGATTGAAATCTGTTTTTTTTTTTTGTAATTAGAAATTGGGAAGCTATCAGCAAAATTCTTCAATCTTATCCTAAATGCAAAACTGAAGATGGACAAGCAGAAGTATTTCATCGCGGTATGGGAAAACGTAGAGCATCTCACCAAAGTTCCGAACACGATTTAGAAGAGCAAATTACCGAATGGGCTAATATGACATGGTTTTTGTTGGCACTCGGTGGAGTTTGTTTACAAAGACCACGTTCACTACGTGTACCAATTAATCTTAATCAAAATACTCAAAATTGCCAGAACAGCCAAAGCAGTCAAAATATTACAAATAATCCAATCAACCAACACAACCAACAAAACAATCCACACAGCACAAATAATCAAAATATTTCACATAATTCAACAATGCCATTGAATCCGAATATAAGTGTTTCATTGGGTTCATTGGCCCAGAATTCAGTGAACTCTGTATCGAGTTCAGTGAGTTCCGGACGAGGTTCCCTTCATCCGAGTACAATATCACTGGTGACTACAACAATTGTAATTCCACCACCGCAGGAAATCCAATATTGTCCAGTAACACAGTTAGTTTTCAATACATTTTTATTTGAAATCAAAATGCCAAAGAATTCTTTTTCTTTCAGATTCATTGGGCAACTTTTGCGACTATTGGTTTGCAGTAACGAGAAAATCGGTTTAAATATTCAAAAGAATGTCAAAGAGCTAGTTGGAGAAGAGATGTCTCCTCAGCTCTATCCCATTCTTTTTGATCAAATACGAGCTATTGTTGAGAAATTTTTCGATCAGCAGGGCCAAGTTAATGTGACCGATATAAATACTCAGTTCATAGAACACACTATCTACATAATGAAGTCCATATTAGATCCTAAGCCAAGCAAAGATCAAAATGATCAACCTGCACCATCTGAACATTTAGGAGTGACAAGTATTGAAGGAATGATGTTGGGAATTGTTCGATATGTTCGTCACTTAGATATGACTGTCTATGCCATTCGCATTAAGACCAAATTGTGTCAGTTGGTTGAGGTAATGATGAAGAGAAGAGATGACTTGGCTTTTAGGCAAGAAATGAAATTTCGTAATAAACTGGTAGAATATCTTACCGATTGGGTAATGGGCACATCACATCAGATTGCTCCACCAAGTTCTGTTGATGCTTCAATGATGACAAAGTTTGTTAATATTTTTTTTTTTTTTAATATTAATAAAATAATTATTCCTTAAGCACATCTCAAATATTTCGAGACCTGGATCAAGCTTGCATGGAAGCTGTAGCAGCTTTGCTTCGTGGACTTCCTTTGCAACCTGAAGAATCTGATCGAGGAGATCTTATGGATGCAAAAAGTGCATTGTTTCTGAAGTAAAGACAAAAAACTTATTAATTACAGGTTTCAACTGTAATTTAAATTTTTTTTACTATTTCCAGGTATTTCACTCTGTTCATGAATTTGCTAAATGACTGTATTGATAGCTCAGAAGCTGAAAAAGATCTTCAGAATTCTCAAATGCTTCCTCCAAGACCTCGAATGGCTGCTGGTAAATTAACAGCTCTGAGAAATGCCACGATCCAAGCAATGTCTAATTTACTGGGTGCTAATATTGATTCTGGGTTAATGCACTCCATCGATTTGGGCTATAATCCAGATTTACAAACTCGAGCGGCTTTCATGGAAGTTCTGACGCAAATTCTGCAGCAAGGAACTGAATTCGATACACTCGCTGAAACAGTATTGGCTGATAGATTCGAGCAACTTGTTCAACTAGTGACAATGATTAGCGATAAAGGAGAGTTGCCCATTGCAATGGCACTTGCTAATGTTGTCACAACATCTCAAATGGATGAACTAGCTAGAGTACTTGTAACACTTTTTGATGCAAAACACCTCTTAGCACCTTTGCTGTGGAATATGTTTTATAGAGAAGTAGAAGTTTCCGATTGTATGCAGACATTGTTTCGTGGAAATTCGTTGGGTAGCAAAATTATGGCGTTTTGCTTCAAGATATACGGTGCAAGTTATTTGCAAAGTCTGTTAGAACCACTTATCCGACCGCTTTTGGATGATCCAAATACAAGTTTTGAAGTTGATACAGCAAGGTAGGTTAAATGTTAAATTATTATCGTTTGGTGAAAATTTTAACTTGCTTTTATTTTAGATTGGAACAAGCTGATGATTTAGATAAAAATCGATCGAATTTAGTAGCGTTGACACAGAAAGTTTTCGATGCAATTATTAATTCAGCAGATCGTTTCCCACCCCAATTACGTTCAATGTGTCATTGTTTGTATCAAGTTTTAAGCAAACGATTTCCAAATTTATTGCAGAATAACATTGGAGCTGTTGGTACTGTGATATTTTTGAGATTCATCAATCCTGCAATTGGTAAGTTATTATGCTTCTATTACCAATCGAATATTCGACTCAATTTAATTATGTCTTCGTGTTAAGAATAAATTTAGAATAACTTAAAGGTTTTTAAGATGTTTGTGCTATTTTGAATCAAACGTTTATACCATACATAATACAAATTTTATTTTGTGTTTTCTAGTTTCTCCACAAGAACTTGGAATAGTAGGCAAACAAGTACCGAGCTCAGCAAAACGAGGCTTAATGTTAATGTCTAAAATACTTCAAAACATCGCTAATCACGTTGAATTTTCCAAAGAGCAACATATGCTTTGTTTTAATGATTTTCTACGTGCTCACTTTGAAGCCGGTCGCAGATTCTTCATTCAAATTGCATCTGATTGCGAGACCGTAGACCAAACATCACACAGCATGAGTTTTATATCGGATGCTAATGTTTTAGCCCTACATCGGTTGTTATGGACTCATCAGGAAAAAATTGGCGATTATTTATCAAGCAGTCGAGATCATAAAGCTGTTGGACGACGACCTTTTGATAAAATGGCAACTTTGTTGGCATATTTAGGTCCACCAGAACACAAACCCGTTGATTCACAGTGAGTTAAAATGCTATATACAAAAAAAAATAATGTATTAAGATGGCTTTTGTCTATTGGAGGTTTCACTAACTACTTACTTATACATATAACAAATGGATTATATTAGAATTACGTTCATGTAAAAATGCAAGAGTAATTAAAAAACGAATCAACATTAAAATCATTCATTAAAAAACATCGTCTTGAGAGTCTGGAGTTTCTTAAGCTTCTAAAAAGTCTTGAGTCTCTTGAGCTCTTGCGAATATTGATCGCGTTTTTTATTTTGCAAAATTTGACAAAACACAAAGTTTAAAAAATTGGAATTCTAAGGCTATTCCATCAAAAGCTTCGGAATCCTGTGCTTTCTAGAACAAAAACACCATCGTTAGGGTTTTCCTGGGTTTCTTTTTAGAAAAAATAAGTTACTAACACCAAAATCATACTCAGTAATTTTCAAAACAAATTTAAATCGGTTCGCGATAATTTTTTTTTATTTTGCGATGATTTAAATGTGATGTACATCATCATTTTGCGAAACTATAACTCGACGAAATAAAAACTTGCGAAACCTAAATTGAAAAATAAATAGTTGCGAAATGAAAAACGTGTGACGCAAGGTTAGGACATAAGGCTACGAGCATGTGTATAATGTGACTGTAAAACCACAATCCGAATACTGTTCTTCAAGAGCTAGAAAATAAGGTCAAATTAGAATGATAGATTCCTTCCATTGCACTTAAATGGTTAACTATAAACCAAAAATGTTCAACGTAATCTAAGTCCTAGTCAAAACGTAGAATTCATAATAATTCGGACCAGAACATCTGCCTCCCAGTATAAGATATACTAAAATTTTTACCTATTTCAAAAAAACATTTTGTGCATGCAAATCCGAGAAATAAATACTTTGAATATAATATTATAAGTTAAAATATTAAATGTGATTTACTTTTAAATGGTTACTTAGCCTAATTAACTTCCCTTCCATTTTTTTGTCATTCTAGCATGATGTTTTCGTCCTTTGCACGATGGAGTTCCATTGATATGTCATCAACGAACTTTGAAGAGATTATGGTCAAACATCAAATGCACGAAAAGGAAGAATTCAAGACATTGAAATCCATGAATATCTTCTACCAAGCAGGCACAAGCAAAGCCGGATATCCTGTATTTTATTACATAGCAAGAAGATACAAGTAATTCGAAGTTTTATTAAGTAATATTTTCGGTAGATTAATGATTTTTTTCCATCTTTTATAGAATCGGCGAAACAAATGGAGATCTACTTATTTATCACGTCATTCTTAGTCTTAAACCATTCTGTCATTCACCATTTGAAGTTGTTATAGATTTTACTCATACCTGTTCAGATAATCGATTCCGTACAGAGTTTCTTCAAAAGTGGTTTTATGTACTCCCTGCTGTAGCCTACGAAAACGTTAACGCAGTGTTCATTTATAATTGTAACTCTTGGGTGCGAGAATATACGAAATTCCATGATAGAATACTTGCTCCTTTGAAGGTAAGATTGATGTTTAATGTTTGCTCAAAAGGCAGGTATAATTTACATTTATTTTCTTTTTTTTTAGGGTAACCGGAAATTAATATTCCTAGATGCTCCAAATAAACTAAACGACTTCATTGATCCAGAACATCAAAAGCTTCCTGGTGCAACACTATCACTCGATGAAGACTTGAAAGTTTTTAGCAATGCACTTAAATTGAGCCATAAAGATACCAAAGTTGCAATAAAAGTTGGTCCAACTGCTCTTCAAATAGCTTCGGCTGAAAAAACTAAAGTCTTAGCACACTCTGTGCTACTCAACGATGTTTATTATGCCTCCGAAATCGAAGAGGTTTGCTTAGTAGATGACAACCAGTTTACATTATCGATTGCCAACGAAAGTGGCCAACTAAGTTTTATTCATAACGATTGTGATAATATTGTCCAAGCCATCATTCACATTCGCAATAGATGGGAACTTAGTCAGCCAGACTCGGTTACTGTTCATCAGAAAATTCGACCAAAAGATGTTCCTGGAACACTGCTTAATATGGCTCTGTTAAATTTGGGCTCCTCCGATCCAAATCTAAGGACAGCTGCCTACAATTTACTTTGTGCTCTAACAGCAACCTTCGATTTAAAAATTGAAGGTCAATTGTTGGAAACTCAAGGACTGTGCATACCATCGAATAATACTATATTTATTAAGTCAGTTAGCGAAAAACTGGCAACGAATGAACCCCACCTAACATTGGAATTCCTTGAAGAATGTATTCAGGGATTCCAAAGAAGTACAATTGAATTGAAACATTTGTGCTTGGAGTATATGACTCCATGGCTCAAGAATCTTGTTAAGTTTTGTAAATCCAACGATGATTCAAAGAAATTGAAAGTCTCTCAAATTTTGGATAAACTTATTTGCCTAACAATCGAACAAAAAGAAATGTATCCATCAGTTCAGGCTAAAATCTGGGGATCTATTGGTCAGATTCCTGAATTGATTGACATGGTTCTAGATAACTTTTTACACAAATCTATAACATATGGTCTTGGATCGCCTCAGGTCGAAATAATGGCAGATACAGCAGTAGCGTTAGCATCTGCGAATGTACAGTTAGTTTCAAAAAAAGTTATAACTCGCATGTGTCGTGTAATGGACAAAACTTGCGCAAACCCTACTCAGTACCTAGAGCAACATATGATGTGGGATGATATAGCAATTCTCGGACGTTATCTTCTTATGTTATCGTTCAATAATTGTTTAGATGTGGCAACACATTTGCCTTATCTGTTTCACAACATTACTTTTTTGGTAAGTTTCTTCAAAGAAATTTTTATTGATCTGTATTTACTAATTTTTTATTCATCATCTTTTTTCAGGTATGTTCCGGATCGTTATCCATGCGTGCATCGACGCATGGTCTTGTTATAAATATTATTCACTCACTTTGTACCTGCACAAAACCGTCATTCTCCGAGGAAGCTCAGCGTGTTCTTCGCCTTTCCTTGGATGAATTTTCTTTACCAAAATTCTATTTGCTCTTTGGCATAAGCAAAGTCAAATCAGCAGCAGTAACAGCTTTCCGTTCAAGTTGCCGTCATCCACCCGACAAATGGTTAGGCAATGAACGTGTTTCTCAACCTCTTCCTGCTGATAGGGAACGCCTGTCCTTGCCATCGCTTGAAGTAATAACCGATGCTCTTCTGGAAATAATGGAAGCATGTATGCGAGACTATCCTGATTGTGAATGGTTGCAAACATGGACATCGCTTTCGAGAAGTTTTGCTTTTTGTTATAATCCAGCACTTCAGCCAAGAGCTCTTATAGTATATGGATGCATAAGTAAGAGTGTAACTGATCAAGAAGTGAAGCAGCTTTTAAGAATTCTAGTCAAAGCACTCGAATCATTTAATGATATTATCCTCATAGAGGCTCTAGTTATGTGTTTAACACGAATTCAACCACTTTTAAGACCTGTAAGAAATAATTTTTTTCATGTTTTGAAATAGTTTGTCTATACGTATTTTTTTTTTTTTTGTAAACTAGGAATCACCAATCCACCGAGCACTATTTTGGGTAGCCATATCAGTTTTGCAACTAGATGAAATAACTTTATATGGCGCAGGATTAGCTTTACTCGAACAGAACTTGCACACACTTAAATCACAAGGATCTTTTGATAAAATGAATATTTCAGATGTTATGTTGAGTACTCGAGAACCACTTGAATGGCATTTCAAGCAATTGGATCATGCAGTTGGACTTTCGTTTAGAAGCAATTTTCATTTTGCTCTAGTCGGACATTTGATTAAGGTTTTTTAGAAAAAGTTAATGAATCTCTCTTTTTTAAATAAATATATATTCTTTTTGCAGGGATTCCGTCATCCAACCCCTACAACAGTCTCGCGCACTTCAAGAGTTTTGACAATGTTACTTGGTATTATATCGAAACCAGTTCGAAGGGATAAATTTGAAGTAACACCGGATAGTGTGGCATATCTGACAGCTTTGGTAGCTGTATCAGAAGAAGTACGATCTAGATGTCATGTCAAACATGCCTTACCCAGATGGCCAACTGAAATGAGTACTGAAAATTCCGACGTAGGAAATTCAACATTGCAAAATGTAACTTTTTTATTTTTAAATTAATGCAATAATATTATAATAATTTTTATAATCTTAGCTTGGTATGCCTCTTTCAAGACGACAAAAATCTTGGGACATTCTTGATCAATCCGCTTTGTCATTTGCTCGACATCATAAAGTTCCACCACATCAGGTATGATAACAGTTTTATTTTATGTTATTGTTGTTTTAATTTACTTGAAAAAGACCATTGATATAGGAATTAGGTACTTTAATAAAATATGTTTGCCGCGAACGTAATATTTCTATCTGCTTTTTTTTTTTTTGTTGACAAAGTTGACAAGTTAGCATGATGATAGCAGTTATTATTTTTCGTGCTTGTTTTGCTGGTTAGATTATAATTACCAGGCCCGTCTTAATTCCTCGCAATTTCTTAAGAAATTAAATTAAAACCAAATTTTAAAAACCAAAAACAAACGTAATTTGCAAACAAAAACCTGTGTGTAACAAGCCAGCCGTGAAAAGTAATGAGATATTAAAGCACGCCAAGTTCTTATTTGTTAAATTATGATCACTGGCGTATATTTTTTAGGTAAATGGAGTAATAAAATGAAAACTTAAACCTACCAACTTTTATATTTAACTTTTTTCATAGGAATAGGAGGTCTAGTGTATTTTTCAATGATCATGATCAATGTTTCTTACTTATATTATACATTGGCCAATGTGAACATTCACTGAAAAGCTACGCGTGAATTTAGTAGCGTTTTTATCCCACATATACACAATCAAGCATAATCCTTTCTTCGTCCAGTTTTCCGAACTTATCAAACAAAATAAACGTCTATATGAAAAAACGCAAGGAGAATTTAGTATGAATGCTTCTTGCATTATACATATTGTTTAACCTAAGTCAATGGTTTTTTCTTGAAATTAAAACAAGCTTATCAAAAAAAAATATTATTTAAATTGTGTGTTGTAACTCTACTCTTGCAAAATATATACATTAAAAAAAAAAAACTAAATTAAAAATTTTCCTTTTCTCTGTTTCGTTCTAAATCTTATTTCGTATGAATGCTGCTTGCATTAAACTATCCTGGGTTTCTAATCAAAAAATAATACATTTACACTGAAACATTTTACTCCTTCATTGTGTTTAACACTACTCGACTTTAACAACATTTTTTAATTTCAAAAACATTTTTTCATGATTTTTTTTTTATTTATACACTTTGCTCCATAATTATTTTGTCCAATAAATGTTATTTGATTTATATTATATGCATGTTATTGTCAATGTTTCATACTGTTTTTAATACAAACAAATGCCCCGTATAATTTAAAAAAATAAATACATAATTAAAAAAAGAATGCACGAGTTTTGTTCAAAACTCAGCGATCATTTTCTGTACCAACGACAAAAGATCCAAATAACTCAAATGGAATCGATGAACGACAGGTATTTTTTTTTTGCTTTGCATAAACAATATTTTTTTTTTCTTTATATACACAATATAAGAACACTGCTTAAAACAGAGTCCCTGTGTATGTACATTGAAAAATTCGGTTTCTTGAAGTAGAATGAACCGCAAGCCAAACAAATGCATTGCTTTGTATTATGAATGTTATAGATTTTCTTAATTTTTTTTAAAGCCAATTTTTCAATTGTCGACTAAGCAGCAGCTTAGCATTTAATATTCAGAAAAAATCTACTCATTAAAAAAAAACCAAAAATAATACAAACGTGACATTTGAATTTATATCAATTTCATAGTTTGTTTCTTTTTCCTTGTATCCGAATTTATTTTTTCTGGCATTTAATTGACCGTTTAACTGACGATTGAAAAATCGGCTTTCATAAAATAATTTTTATTGTTTCCAAAATACAATCAACACAACTTTTCTACTACAACTTGTTCAGTAATAAAATAAACTTTGACTTATTGCAACAAAGAATAATTTCAAAAGCTAATAATGAAAGATGAAACTTTTTTTTTATTTTTTTTCTGTTGGTATATAATAAATATCAAATTCTGATTTATGGATTTTTTTTTGAACGAGTACCATTACACAAAATGGAAAATTTATTTTCATAACTGTACTTAGTTTGATATGCTCACCATTTAGTATTAGCGAAGATTTAGACTTTCGTCCTAAAAAAAAAAAATAAGTTATGTAGCAAACTTTCTACAAGTTTGTTTAATTTTTTTTTAACAATTGCTATAGTTAAAAATGCCATTTTTGAGATCCCATTTGATAATAAAATGCAATAATATTTTTTGCTATTTTCGAATAATATATCTCAAAAATAGGGATGGATTTGGAAATAAGCAAATGTACCCATAAACAGATTATTTTTACGATTTTTGGAATTTTCAAAATATTTCTTTGAAATCTTGTAGAATTTTGCTGACCTTATAATGGTATAATTAATCTAAAAAAGACTTCTAAAGGGTACAGTTTGGTTTTTGTAACATTTTTATTATACATTTTTTAATTGAGATCCAAAACTAAAGATACCTAATTTAAAGCTCTTAAACTTTTATTAAAAATAGTTTTTTGATTTAAGTCAAAAAAAAAAAATGTGACATGATCAATAAAACAAAATAAACTCGTTATTTGTTGTTGATCCAACAAGAATAATGAGTTATGTGCGAAAATATTAATATTTTTATCTATTATGACCTATATTTTTTTCTCAGTAACTTTCATCGAATTGCATCGAATTTTATTGAATTCCGCCTAAAAACGTTCAAGATTTTCCAGAGACGGTGTGGAGATTTGCACTGGTCTAGTTACGTCTAGTTAGTTGAAACAAACATTGACACACCATACAATATAATTTAAGGTGCTTTTAAGTGTCCCATACGCTGCGAACATTAAACTATTTTGCTAGGCGCAATTTTTTTAAAAACTTTTCAACTTGTTTTTCTCCTCATAAGCCGATAATTTATAATTGTTTTATTGTACCTATATTTTATTACCGATTATTACTATAAGCAGGAAAAGCTATATATGTATATGTAGTTTTGAATTGGCAAACAAACCTCATTTACTCCACAAAAAAATAAAATAAGAATTTCAGTTTCACAATACACTAGCATGGTAGAAAAATTAAAAATGTATGTTAGTTTATGTACACAATGTTGTTTGTTATGTTTTCTTTATTAAATAAAAGTTAAATAAAATTTGTAATACATTTTTGAATCCAAAACCATTTTCTTTTTTTCTCTTCATTTTATAGGAACGTGGGTCGCGTTCGTCAGTATCTAATGAATCGAATGTCCTGCTTGATCCTGAAGTTCTTCCTGATCTGTCGATACAAGCACTTGTGTTAACAGTTCTTGCAACATTAGTAAAATATTCTACCGATGAAAGTGAAACAAGAGTTTTATATCAGTACCTTGCTGAAGGATCTGTAGTATTTCCAAAAGTTTTTCCAGTGATGTAAATTATTATGAAATTACATATATGAATTATTTGTTTTAATCATTTTTGTATTGAATACCCTTTTATTTTGTAATCTTTCAGCCACTCCCTGCTCGATCAGAAAATCAACAACATTCTATCCGTGTCCCATGATCAAGTGGTTCTCAACTCTGTCCAAAATATTATACAAAATATGCTTGCCAGTGAGGACCCATCACAGCAACAATTGCATTTCCTTCAAAGTTGTGGCTTTGGTGGACTTTGGCGATTTGCCGGACCGTTTACAAAAGTTTGTCTCTTTTTTAATAATTATAATAGCTTTTTTCTATTATTCTATTATTTTTTTTAGTACAATATGATGGGAGAATCATCAGAGCTATTTGTTAATTGCCTCGAAGCAATGGTTGAAACTTGCCTTCCTGGAGATGAAACAACCCCAGTGCCACCATCACCACGACAATATAACCTAAGTTCGAGTCTAAGCAGCTTGACTCTGGGGTCGCCTACAGATAAAGGTTTTTATGAAACTAATTTATGAAAAATCTAGATAAAAAAAAAAAAAACAAGAACCTGGTTCATAGATATCCACCGCATTATTGCATCAAAAATCATAATCATTCCACTCTCATATTAGAATGCTATTGAATTACTGGAATTAGAATACTCTTGTTGATTTTTTTCAACATTTTTTAATATTTTTTTTTTTATTTTCTATTTTCCTTGTTGCGCTAACAAAAAATAATAATAAAATAAACAACACGACAACAACAACAATTAACAATGATGCATACAAAAAAAAATTACTAATAATTTTGCAATGCCCTCCATATAATTGTTATGTATAAATGTACATTGTCTATTCAATGAATTAAGCTTTTTCGACAGAATCATTAGATTATGAAAATTTTGGCGGCAGTGTTAGCTCTCTGAGGCGTGCATCATGCAGCAAACCACGTATTAAACATCGATTAACCGATAGTCCTTCTCATTGAATTGAGAACTCTTCTGCAGTGGTTGGCTAATAGAGTTTATAAAAAAAAAATATTTTATATTTAGAAAAGCTTATTGTTAAGATTTTATTTATTTGCTTATTTTGTGCTGCATTAAAATGAAATTTAAATCGTAATAGTAACTTTAAGCCGATAGTTTTGATTTTAATATTCATATTACTTAAAATAGTAGTAAAGAAAGTTTTATTAATAAAAATCATAATAGTAATGATAGTTGATTGTGTGATCATAAGGTTTTGATTTTCAAATTGCCTGAGCACGTAACTCGATTGTAATCAAGGGATATCTATAAGTCTCAAATGAACGGAGCTAAGCGAAAAGTAATAATTTGCAATTACGGTTGTATCACATTACTTCCTTGATAAAAAATGTAGGTCTTTTAAAATAGTTATATTGCAGTTAAAGGCTTCAACCTAAAAATTCTATACTTAATTTAAATATTTGAGGCCTTCCTAGTTTTTCTCTATTTAAGTATTTTTTTTGTTTAAAAAATGCCCATTATGTATGGTATGTTTCGACTAGGCCTTAAAATTTTTTAAACTTCTTATGATAATTCTGCAAATTTATAACTTTAATGATTTCGTCTGAATTTGAATAGTCAAGAACTTAAATGTTAAACTGTTGCCTAGTCAAATGTAAAAGTAAAATAGAATCAATAAATTCAAGGGTTATAAACTCTATTTTTGTATTCATAATTTAATATTTTTTCAAAATTAAAATTCTACATATGTCTTTATTTACAAAAACTCAGCTTCATAAAACCATGCATTTTGTTTTATAAATAAAACTTAAGAATTTTGTAGGTTGGCAAACATGAAATAAAGTATTATTAAAAAAGGGTTGGGGTAGAAAAGAATGCAAAAAAAAGAAGATTCTTATACCAAACTCATTATTTTCACCCACATTTCCAATTCCTTTATTTTCAAATTGCTTAATTCAAATCTTTATTCTCGGCTTAAAGTACTTTTAATATTTACTTTTCCCAATGCAGTATATCCCCAGTAACAAACAAATTTATAAAAGTAGCCTTTTGTATTTATAAATTAATAATAATCATCACTATTCTTGTAATGCATGTAAATTACATTTTAATCCTATAATGCACAAACATATAAAAAAAATATACTTACTACTCAATGTTATACAAATTATATATATTTAGATTCAAACGCGCCATAGCATTCATAAAAAATAAAATGCGTCGTATATTTAGTTAACTACGTATTTTGCTCTAAATGACATTACAAAAAATGAACATCGTAAAACTGTAACGGTTAAAGATATTGAAATCGAAAACTATGTCATGAATTTATGAATATGAGTAGGAATTTCAAGTATTTTAATATTTTGATAGATACATTAAATACGCTTTAAAATTAAACTACACTACCATGTTGTCTCAAATATAAGCATTTCTAAGATAATATTTCAACTTCTGATTATTTGTTGCAATATATTATTTGCTTGTTGTTGTTTTATATTTGTGTGAATAGGATTATACAAAATTTATTTGTTTTATGTGTACATCAGTGTTCTTGTTTTTTCTTTCTTTGCAAAAAAAAAACGAAACAAGAAACTTTATTTTTTTTTATTTTTTCCGCAGAGTGTTTTCTTGTCTTGAAGAGTTTAGAATGGTAGTCCGATTAAATAATGTTTTTTAAAAGAAAAAATACCTTACAAACTAAGCTTGTAATTAATAATATGCTTAGTTTTGCTAAAAAGCTCGTTAAATTCTCTGCAAATTGGATAACTTTATCACCTATTTGGGTCAAGCCATATAGCTGTTAGAGCACATTGAAGTTGTATGGCATATTACACGAATAGTAGCTACATATAAGTACAGTTAAACAAAGGGCCTATAGGGTGTCTTTTTTATTTTAAATTTTCACGCCACAAATCTGAGTTCTCTCAGCCAAAATTTGTATCTACATCCTACACGTCAATTTGAGGTGTAAAATTTGGTTGAACCATAAATGGTGAATGGTCTCAATAAATAGAATCCAACTTCATTTATATTTTTTCTCATTTGTGTCCGTCCTAAAATAAAACGCGAACAACGTTGTTCTTTTTCCATTTAATACAATAACAAAAATGGGTTTTTATAGAATTTGCTGCCAAAAAACATGTAATATTTATTCGAAATACAAGAAACACTTTGCTTGAGTAATAGAATTGAATTTCAATATTTGAGTAAACTTAATTTTTCACATCCATTCCCATTGCCATTCCAATTTTGGTTGTTAAACTTCAATTATTGTTCTGCTGAAAAAAGCGAGTTTAAATTTTTTTTAAAGATTACTGAAATTCGTAAAAGTTCATAGTTTTTAGGCTTCTTCGAATTTAATTGCTTCATTTTGTCTTTTTTCACGCTGCTGCGGTATCCATTTCACACCGGAACATCCAAAGAATGACTAATTCTCTTTTGAGTTTATCTTCTGAAGACGCTTCCCTGGTGCACACTTATTTTATCTGTACTATTTTGAAAGCAATTATTGTGCTAAGTTCTGTTTTGATAAACGGCTTAAATATTTGAATCCAAAAAGGAAAAACCAGCAAACAAGAAGTAGTATTCAGAAATAAATCAAAAATTGCGCAAACGTATTTCAAATCTAAAATCCAAAAGTTCTTTTGCATTTGACATTATTTGAATTTTACATTTTATTTTATTATCTTTCATAAATATATTTTTTATTGTAAACATGTTTTTTTCTTAATGAAAGTAATGCTAGTAATTATTAATTTAAACATTTGCCAAAATAGTTGAATTGCTCTGCTACTATTTTACTATATCATTATTACTTTTTTGTTCATCTGCTTGAACTCTAAGACTTATTTCTATTATTGTTGATTTTCGTAACCTTTTTCTTATATAAACTCAATATAACCCGGTTAAATCAGATTATATTGAACCAAAAAAAATTGCAAATCTATCTTCCAAGCACAACTGCCGCTAAAAAAAAATCGACCCTATTTAGTTGATCACACACTGCCAAACCATAATTATTATTATCATCTTTCAATTCTCTAAATGTGATTCTCTTTTTTATTATTAAATATAATTCTTTGAACATATTTTTCTTTGTTTTCATTTTTGTGTCTTTCAGCTGCATGAATAACAACAACACCACGCACTAGACGTACAATATTCGAAAGAATTTTTCGCTTTTTATCTTTTATAAAGAAATGTTTTTAAGAAAAAAAAAAGTAATAAATGAGATACATATAATTTTTTTTTAAGTAACAAATTCATAATAACATACAGTATGATTTTGTTCACTTAAAAAAAAAACTATGAAAATATAGAAAATAATTTAGAGAAAAAAAAAACGAAAAATATATTTTTAATGTGAATATTTATTGATTTGTAAACAAAACAGTTAAAGTTTTTTATACAAAATATCTTGATTCCTTCCTCATACATATTGAAACTTCTCACTCTATCTCTCTACAATATTTTATGTTTTTCTATTTATATAAAATTATCTATAATTTTTTCACAAATAAAGTTACAATTAAAAAAAAAAGTATATAAATGTTTTAAGTGAAGCATTAATACATCTCTATGTATATTTATTGTATCTCTACTCAATGTGGTGTTATGTAAAATTTTAAATCTGTGCCATGAACTATTTTAATCTCTCTATCTAAATGTAAAAATATATTTTATTCTTATATCCTGTCCATATATGTATGTCCATATCATTTGTTGCACTTAATAAAAAAATGTATCTTTCTAAACAATGAATAATAACATCAAAATGCATTCCATAAAAGAAAAAAATAAACGAATACGAAAATGAAGTATTTTTAAATATTTATGTGCTTTTGAGTGCAACATTTGCTTCCTGTTATAAAAAGTAAATCTATGTGTCCTATTCTATATGTATCGCTAGTTAAATATTTTACAAATAAGAAGAAAAAAAGTAAATAGAATGTATCTTTCTATTAATGTATTTTTGCTGTTGATATATATACCGTATGAATTTTAAATATTTATGTTTAATTTTTTAAGCCATATTTATACATTTTTATTTTCAAGAGAAATGGTCGACTTTTAGATTTGATTTTAGTTTGTTTTAAACAGTATTGTTAAATGTTTAAGTATTTTGGTTCAGTGACAAATACCTTGACTTTTTATGTACAAATAGAATTCCTTGGTACTTATACTTAAAATTATTAAGTACCATTATTACTTAATTACGTTTGGATTGTAGTTTTTCTGATTCCGTAAGTAGGTACTGATGATTTCTTTCATATAATTTCCATATTTAATTTTTATACTAGAATTATTTAAAAGGAATTCAAATGAAGCAAGGAATTTAAGTAGAGCGCGTCATCATTTACTCACCATTATTTTATTATTATACAAAATATTTAACTTACCGTTTCTATTCTATTTGTATCTGTTTCTCTTTCTTGCTTTGTCGTTCTTCAATTCACCTTGTAGATACATAGACTTAAGGTTAATAGCTTTGCTTTGACAATTCTGTTTAAAAAACACTGCGTCAACCTGAGTTTAGTTTAGATCTATCAGGAATTTCGAGGGGAGTTTTGTTTCCTTTGGAATTTTGTTTTCCCCATTCAAACTATCGTGTATCTCCCAATCAAGAGAATTCTCTCGAATCATATGAAATGGCAGGAAAATTAACTTATACGTTCTCAATATTTGAGAATTCCCGGTAGTCCTCAGTAACAAACATTTTTGAAAAAATATCAGTTGGGACAGAAGGATTCATAGTTTTTTCTTGAAAGTTTTGTTTTTTAGACCAGATGAATTATTATTATTTTTCTGATTTTAGACAATCTATTACATGACATTGTGGGTTTTGTCACACGTCTAAATCGGTGACAGTTCGTTAGCAAGCATACATTTTTTCTCAATTTTTTATAAATGTCAAAGCGAAGGTGGCCTTAAAGTCAATTTGATAAAAAAAAAAAACAGAACAGAACAAAACAAAACAAAATCACCATATCAGCCATTTGAGAAAATTTGATTAAAGTCCAGTAAAATCATCGAAAAAACTGCCTTGGTTTGCGTTAAATTGAAATCAATGGTAGAACAATTGATGTCATTTGAGAAGAAAAAAAACTTCCTCAATAAAATAAAAATTCAGACCTATATTTTGAAACATCGTGTGACCACGCAATTTCTGTGTTTCAAGAAAAAATCTGAGAAAAATTGCCAATACTAATTTCCATTGCAAAAAAATGTGTATTTCTAGGAAGGTGGTAATACTAAAAACTATATTAGAATAAAGAATTTTTTTTGTGTTGCCATCTTGCTAGAAATACAAAATTTAGATTTGGAGAATATTTTTTCCGGAACATGGGATGCGATTTGTTGAAATATCTGAATTTTGGCTTCCAAGAAAAGAGGAAGAATAGTTTTTTATTGTAAGTGCTGACACTGTTGTCAAATAGTATTTTTGCGATCTTAGTCGTTCTTGTGTCCAAAACGTGGATTAACGTACAATCTGTTTTTTTTTTCAGTGTTAGGATCCAAGGCTTAAAATTAATAATGCACCTTCGATTTATAATTTAGTCATAAAATAAAGAAACAATAATCCAAAGCCCTAACTTTAAATGTCGTTATATGTTATTAAAATATTTGGTGAGTTAACTTGAACGCGTGATTTAATCCTAGATTAGATTCAAAAAAATTGTTGATTCTTAATTTACGAATATTTTAGCCCCTTATACATCCATTAACCATTAAAAAATTGCTTGGGCAGTTAGGTATCGATCATTTAATTTGCTTGCAAGGTCAGCTAACTAACTCTGGTTTAACTCAGCACAATTTATTTTAAATTTATTGCAGTTTATTTCTTTAATCGACCATTTCTTTTGAAGTAAAGAAAGGTTTTATTTTTTTTTATAGTTTTATACCAATGAAAAACGACAAAGAACATCGAATTTCCTCAGCATTCGAAGTTTCGTTTGTTTTTATATAAGTTTAAAATTTTTGTTTACGCCATTTTAAAATTTAAAGTTATAATTATATTGGGCCATCCGTAACCCATTATTGTCTTCCAGAAAATGAATAAAAACATCAATGACAACTAACACTTGTACTGAGAAAGAACAAAAAAAACATGAAATATATTTATGTATTATTTGCACGCACTAATTGTTATTTAAAATAAATAGATTGCAAACACTAATAAATGAATTTATAACAAAAAAAAATACATAGTGTTAAATAAATTTCATTAAAAAAAAATGTTATATCTATAAATATTTTATTATTATAATAAATGTACTTAAATTAAGAAAAAAACCTTTTTTTTAATTATATGAAAGATTTCAGCTTTGAAGGTACTCTATAAACCTGCTCAAATATGTAAGTTATGCAGCTATACTCGTTAAGGCCACATTGTAATCTGCGAGACTAGTTTTTGAATTTCAAAAATTGCCTTAACACTAAGCTACTTAGGTTGTGATAAAAAAGCTGTTGAGTTGACGACAAATTTATGCACATAGACGCAGAATTTTTTTTAAACTAACGGAACAGGTTAAGAGTTTTTTCTTTAAAAGAGAGGTGATACATGAACTCCAACGGAAAAAATAAGAATAAGTCTTAGTTTTCAAAAGTTCGTAATAAAAAAATTAAAATATTTTGGAAATTTGATATTTTGCAAGATCTGAGGAAGGTCAATTTACTTCGTTTTGCCCCACCCTCCGGGTGGGACTCTGGCTTATTAATTTTAAATGTCTCGACAACACAATGCTAGGTAAAAATTGGACCCTGTACTTAACAATATTCCTGAATTTGGGCTCAAAGGTAAACTGGTGGGCACTTCTAGCGGTGCGAGTATTATGGTGGAATTGTTTTAGGGAAGTAATGCAACTGGCTATTTCACAGGACATTGTTAAAAGAAATAGCGAGAGAATAGTGATAGACATGAAACTTTTCAACGGTATTCAAGAGCTATAAATGTTTCCATAGATTCCGGCCATATTCAAAGTTAAATAACTTAAATCACACAATACCTGTTTGGAATGTACATCAATGTCATTTTTATGGGAACTGGGTGTTTTTGTATGTGCGAATAGAAAATTCATTGGCTTTGCTGGTATTCATAAAGGTGAAGGTCATGGTATCTCCAAAACCTTTTAATATCCTACTTTCAAGTATTCGAGAAAAATAAACCAACCCTTCTTCATTTCACCCAAAATCTATCTTTCCTGTACCAATACATAGTTTTCTTTTCCTTCAAAAGTCATTGCTTCAAAGTCACAGGAGTTCATAAAAAGTCAAAGTTTAATAAACCAGACAAACTCTTTTCTTTTTTTTATTTTTAAAATAAATTACATAGAATAAAAATATATTTAAAATGAAAATAGTTTTGTTGCAAACATTGGTTTGATAAAAAGAAGCAATTAAGTGATAAACATTTTAAAACAAGAAAAGCAGTTGTAACCAATTTGTTCTAATACTTTATAAAAAGAGGTTCTAACAACAACTCTTTTGTTTGAATAAAATAACATTTCTTTGGGATCGCAGAAAATTAAAAAATTAATGTTGGAAATTTTTTCAATTATTTACTATACTTTTAATAAGAAAAACCATAATTTTGTTAAAAAAAATTAATTATTGCAAACTACACTTGCCTGTATAAAATTACGTCAGGTTTCCACGATGCCTTGCAATAAATACAACGACTCATTTTTTCATATTGCTCCCTGTTTTTGTCTTTCCTTGATTGTTATTATTTTGGTCTTGTCAGACGAGCAATAATCCTGCACTTAGCGTCTACTTAGTTTAGATTGCAGAATCGTATATGACTACGAACCAAATTTAAAAAAGTAAAAACATGATCTAAGGATACTTTTATCATTAAAGGTATGTACATAGGTATTTGAAGCTTTATTCTTAGAAGGCTCCTTCCTATGATGTTTGTATTAAACTAAGTCAAATTAGTGTGTTCAAGGCTCAAAGAAAACTTTTTTTTATCGCTTTCTATACGACAAAACCATATTAGCCATAATCAACAATGTCATTAAAGTCCGTTTCCCTGACTTAAGACATTCACGCATCAGATGTCCACTATTATAATGTTGGATAGAACCGCCGCGCCACACCGCCACTAATCTCATAATGTCAAGTGCCTAAAGTACACCCCATTCCATCACATATAGCATTACCAGATTCTCATGAGCACACAATTGCGTGTCCATCGTAATGCGGCCCAAGTGAAATGTCATCATGAAGAAAATGGTAGTGGACAATAAAAAAAGCCAAAACGCGACAACAGCTGCACACACGTTCATCGTCCACGTCCACGTCCAACATCCATGTCCCTTTCCGAAGCGCACAACAAAAACCCTAGGCTGAGGCTCTCCTACTGAGTATTGTTCGAGGGGAAGTAATCAGCATTACGCTTACGTGTTCCTTCTTTTTTGTCAAGTTTTTGGGTGCAGGTGACTCGCTAGGGATATCTTCTTCGTTTTCGTTCGGGTGTGGGAATTGCGACAGAGAAGTTTCTCACGATCCTCAATGGATGGCTGCGTTGTGTTGTGTTTTTGTTTTCTTTTTTGTTGTTGTTGTTGCTATTATTGCTGTTAGTATTTAGTACTGCAGCTCTGGTTGATGATTCGCTGGTTGAGTGACTTACGTCATCTACATGGAAAGCAAAGGAATTGAGGGAAGCGATTGCTATGAACTGATTCCTGTGCATGGGGTATATTATGTTGTGAGTGCGTGTGTATGCCATGCGATTTGGATAAGAATGAGGCACAACTTACTTCATAATTGTTGTTCCTAGTATAGACGAAAGACGCGATGCGCCATGCAGACGATGAGGATGAACATACGAGTATAAAAGATTTTGTCTTGGATTTCGATTGATAGAATTAAGGAGAGAAAAGGAAAAGAAAAAGTGTGTTATTCTTGTGCGGGAATTTCGATTTGAGACTCAACTTCGAACGTATGCCTTCTACATTTTTATGCATTGCGTTGTATGGTACGTTCCGATATACAACTGGGGACGGGGAGTTTTGAGTGTGAGCGGTTGTGGATGGTGGTGCGTCAATTTCATTCATTAAATTCTTGGGTTTCCTTTTTTTGAACTTTGAATCTTAAAAGCATGAAAAAGGGTCGTATTACATACTTTAGTAAGTAGGTATGGATGGTGGAACTTTATTTTATTTAGTATTGAGTAGCCATGTGAGCACGTGCAAAATGCATGCCATACATTCAAGAAAGAGCTGTTTTGCGTATGGAATTTACAAATTCAGTATTTTTTAGTAGGTGGGTATTTTAAAGTTTTTCTTTTGACAGAGATTTTTTATAATGTAGAGTGGAAGGTTTTAACAAATGAAAAGTAGAACTTAGTCTTGAAAAGTTGTTAATGCAATTCAGGGATTATTATATTTATTTAGTTTTAATAAAAATAATGTATTAAAAAAAACTTACATAGGCAATAAAAAAAATTATTATTATTAATACCTACCACATTAATTTTATTCTAAAACTGATGAAATAGTTTTTTTTTTTTAACTTTTAATTTTGTAATATTAGATATTCATGTTTTTTACAAGATACTGTGTGGATCACACAGTTTCAATTTCTTAACGCAAGATCAAATCTCTGAAAAAACATTTTTAAAAGTGTTTGCTTGAGACTGGCATCACCCAACTATCAATTTCCAAAAAATGTTTAATGTTAAACTGATTTCATTTTTTTTATCGACTCGATTTTTCTGAGAATATTTTATTTTAATTTGGGGATGGTACCTAGTCGTTCTGTGAACAGTATAACGAATTCAAATTCTATGGTCCAAGAAGTAGGTACCAAAACTTTGTAAAATTTGACCCCAACCATTCAGTACTTCAGAATAGAGAGAATTAATTAAGATATCAAACAGAGCTTAAAAGGAGCAACTGACTATTTTTTTTTCAAAAAATTAAATTTCCTATATGATTTTGTCATGAATAGATTTTCTACACTCTGATCCGTTATTGCACAAATTGTTGTCCATTCAATCAATTGCCGTATCTGTAAGATACAAATAAAAACATTAATCTTTTCTATTCATTATAATTTAAAATAATCCTTTATGTTCTAAAGTATACAACCCGTTTTCTATTTATTGTCTTTTAATTGATAAGAACATTGAATACTAAAAACAAAAGTTGCACTTAATAAAATAAAATTTGAATTTTTTTTTCTTCAAAATTTTGAGTTTAAAAATAAGTTTTTCAAAAACTGTGCACTGAAATTGATTTAAAAAGTAAGTTAAATGATGATGTTTGGATATTAAAAAATTTGTTAGTGTTGCCATTGTTTTTTAATGGTTATTTTTTTCAATTTAAGGATTTTTATTATATACCGACAATCGACATCTAGCATTTTGTCCGAATATTTGCATATTTTTTGAAAATTTTTATGTGCAATATTATTAAAATTATATAGGCGGTCTTTCATACAAATTTTAATTGCAATCCGTTAAAGTACTTATGCGAAAATAAATACCCGTACTATGGCAGGTACCGCTGATAAGGGCTTTTCGAAAAAACATTTTTGATCAAATGATTTTAATTAAATACTTTCAAAACACCACTGAGAAAAATTCATCAAAATAGTTGAAGCCGTTTTCGAGACAAATATGTTTCGTCTTAATGGTCATAGCTATGACGGTACTGTTATTTTTGGTGCTTAAAAAACAGTTTCTATCTCGTGTTCCAACCCAAAACTTGCCCTAAAGTAACTTCTTAAAGTCGCAAATAAAAAAGAAGCAAATTCAGAAGTGGGGTGGGCAAAAACCTAAATACATAGATATCCGTTATTAACTAAATTAGTCTTGACCTGATCGATAATATTAAAAAAAAAAAACATTAATAATAGTGCTTTATGTCTAATACATTTCAACTAGAAATTGTTTTTAGTGATTAAAAAAAAAATAGGCCGCGTTGCCACATAACAAAACAAAACAATGTAGGCCAGGTACCAGATAGTTTTGTTTTTCAAAACTAAACATCACAAATTTTATGTTTTTAATTGACAGTTTACAACTTGGCATGGGTTATCTCGAGAACGACTCTTTTTAAAAGATATTTGTACTTTCATAGAAAATTTAATAATAAACATTAAGCTTGTACATAAGAATCCGTTCCTCATCTTAAGAAGTAATAAATCTTCCATATCTATAAATCTCAATATTTCTGTAAATTGGCAACACTTATTCCAAAGTATGCATTCCTCTATAGGAACATAAAATCCAATAGGGAAAAACAAGGAGAGAACACACTTTGAGCACACTGTAAACCTGTTGTGCACTTATTCTCTTTGTTATTTGTTGTTGGCTGGCACAGGTTGCCGCTTGGCTTTGGCTTGGTGTCAGACAGAGGCAGAGTAAAATACAATATTCTACTTCCCTTCCCACACAATGCGCAATGCAGCAGCACACACAAGAACCATGGCAACGTCCTCGTTGGTTGCTCGTTGCTCGATCGAGGGTGGATCGTGCTGCGATGCTGGCGTTCCTGCCTGGCTCTTTGATTGTCACCAGAAGAAATGCATGTGCGTTGTACAAAAAGGATCGACTCACCTTAATTGATCAGCATTCAAAGTTAAACTCCTGTTCGATGAGCATCACTTGTCCGTCGTGCATTTATTTTTTTAAATATACCTACTTAAAGTAAATCTCGTAATAGAATAATAAACGGAAATTTGTGTGTGGTTCAGTTTTATATAAATTAAAAAAAAAAAGTGTTAACAAACATGGCCATTGAGGGACAACGATTGATGTCAAAAACTCAACATTATCGCAAAGTAACCAAGCCTCTCTTGGAAAGAAAACGTCGCGCTAGAATGAATCTTTACTTAGATGAATTAAAGGATTTAATTGTAGACACAATGGAAGCACAGGGAGAACATGTGACCAAGTTAGAAAAAGCCGATATCCTTGAGATGACAGTTCAATATTTGAAAACTAAAAAACAAATTGAAGGAAACAACAAAAATCCAAAAGTTGATCCGGAAAAATTTCAAGCCGGATACACACAAGCAGCTTATGAAGTATCTAAGGTATTTGCCTCATTCCCAGGACTTGATTTAAAGTTCGGAACAAAATTGATGAAACATTTGGGATATCAACTCAAAGACATGAAAGCAGAACCAACTATGGCACCTCCTGCAGCCGCATTTCCAGAACGTCCATTTATGGCATATAGTCCTGCTCAATATGCAGATTTGAAGATGAATCCATCTCATAGATCGGAGGAACCCCAAGGAGGAGAAGTTTGGCGTCCATGGTAAAAGGATGTAAATCGATCGATCTCAAAAAAAAAGAAAGATACTCAGGAAACAAACCATCACGGACGGATAAATTTGAAAGCTTTATTTTTTTGCATAGTTATCAAACTATAATAAATAAACGTAATATGCACTTCCATTATATTTAAGTTTAAACCACTCAATGTACACCATACAGCTTTATTAGGATATAAATTAGATTTAGTTATTTTTTTTTCAATGTAATTTTTGTACTATTTTAACAAAAAGCACATTTTTAAGGTATAAAATAATTCTTCCATTTTTATGAATTTAAATCATTATACTGAAACTACTTAATGTTTATATTATAAAATTGTGAGTTACAAAAAAAAAGAAAAAATGTTTTATTTAAGTTTGTGATTGAATTGTGATAGAAGGATGATAAATATTTTTTTTTTTCATTGGATGTACACTTGTAGGTATACTCATTGGCTCAATATTTTGTAATAATAATATTTGAAATCAATAAATAAAAAGATAACTGTTCACTGGGTTCATAACATTTTAAAATTTGATTAATGTTGTTTTTTTTGGAGTTTAACTTTGATTTGCTAAAGTAATTTTTTTTTAAATTATGATAAAACAAAACAAACGCTTATCATAAAACAAGGATTGGACTTGGATGAATCTATTTTGCTCCCGCTAATTATCGAATTCAGATTGTTGGAGGATTATTTCCCACTCATTATAATAACCCAAGGCCATCGAGATACTTGGGGAATCTTCCAGGCCTGGGATTTCTAGGGGCCCGGGATTTTCTAGAGGCCCGGAAATTCAAAACAATAAGTTGAATCATAATTTTAATTTTCAACTTAATTTTAAATATGAAATAGATTTATTCATATATGTATGTATCTTGGGGCTCAATTCCGTTATTATGCTGGGGCCCAATTCCGAAAGCCTGAGTTTTCTTTCTATACACATAATTCCGTTTATAAATCAAAATTTGCGATTTCGCAAAATAACGTATTTCACACGAGAATTAAAAGGCTAAATCATTACCGCTTTAAAAATTGGACCCCTGTGTTTACTTTATCTGTTAAAAAATACTCACTTATGCGGATTTAGGACCCTAACTAACACTGGTAAAGGAAAAATCAAACAATTCCGGAACGAAAATTATTCAATTTTGTAAGGAGATTTTGTAGTAGCTCTTGTCTTAATGGTAAGTGCGAAGGACTGTTATGCCAGAGGTCTGTATTCGATTACCAATCTCGTCCATCTAAAAATAGAAATGTTTTTTTTTTACGGGCTGCAGCCTCTTGCAAGACATTGAAAGTTCCCCTTTATGGACAAAATTTCGTAATTTAAGCAAATTTCTGAAAGGTGTTTATCAGTCTTATTTTGATATTATTTAGTTCCTCATAGTTTATTTAGCTGACCATGTATTTCGTTTTCGTTTCAAAAACTCATAGTTTTTACTTGCGACTTATAGAGGAAGTTTTGGATTCGTGAAAAAATTCTTACTCGAAATTTTAATCATATTTAACATAAATGATACGGAAGTCTCGCAATTCTGTCAGTTGATCTTTAGCCTATACGGTTTGGTTGATTTTCTTGAAACTTGCTATATAATGTTTTTAGCTCATAAAGACCAAAAATAAAAGTACTTGTCATACATTTTGGTTTGGTCTTTTTGGAAAATCTTATAGTTCTCGAAATTGGCTCCGATTTCCATAATGTGGGAGGGAGTAAACTCCCAAAGAATCATTTTTTTTTATTTTCTGATTCTTACCGAATTTTGTAACAGTATTTAAAATTTATAAAAAGTATTCAAAATTTGAATATTAAAAAATTTTTTTTTTCAAGTTTTGCCAAAAAAAACAAATTAAATAATTTTTTTTAAAAATTAAATATACAACATACCTACATAACATATATTTTAAATTTGGTACATAACGGTTTTTTAATACTGTATTTAATAATCAAAGGTCAATAAATATTTCGCGTATATTTTATAACAGTAAATTCCATCATAGTTTTCTAAGATTGTATTCTTCTCAAAATATTAACCTAAAAAACCACAAAAAAAGGAAACCTCGAACGTTGACGATTAATAATTTCATTTTATGAACAATTTTTTTTGTCATTATTAATTTTTCAGAAAACGTAAGTATGATATATTTGTCCTGCTAATTTGCTATTTAAACAAAAAAAATATGACCAAACTTTTAGATTTTGGAAGCGTGATACATGAAGCGGTTACTGGCTACCAAAAATTGTTGGTCTTGACGATGTACCCACGTAGGGCAATAGTTATCTTGATTAAAGTTTTATTTTTAATCTAATTCAAAAAAAAAACTTGAAAAACTACCGTTTTGTTTTTCTTGAATCTAGGAATTTATATGATTCAACAAAGTATGTAGGTACTACTGGCGACTGTCAAGAAAGCTACCATAGACACCTGTTTGATCATTATATGAAATATACCTATATTTTTAAATTCAACTCAACCGTTGAGTTAGCAGTTTCCTGCTTCAGACTGCACGCCAATCTTTGAATCTAAACATTGTTCATCCGACCCTGCAATCACAAATATATACTTATAATAAATGTATGCACAAACATAAAACAAGTGCAATGTTATATAGTAAGTCCTTAGCATGCATATTTTTACTTAAAAGAAACCCTTCTTCCTAAAGACACGGCAGACTAACCTCAAACGACATCGAAAATTAGGGTCAAAACAAAATTCACTCTCTAACAAAAACGGAAAAATCAAATTAACCCAAACGTCAAGACCCAAGACGTCCATCTACTTCTAGACTTACCACAACAAAATCAGCTTTGTTCCTTTCCACGACCCACACGTTCGTTCCGCGTGGCAACACCAAAAACAAAAATCTCACAAGGGAGTTCAATTTTTTTTTTCTTATGACGGCGGCGCGGCGCAGTGGCCGCCACGCCAAGAGTGTGTCCATCTTATGGCAAGGGCATAATTATATTCAGTCTTCCCCCATGTTGTGCTTGACGTTTTAACAAAAACAGGAAAAAGGAATCCCCTAATACAAAAGGGCAAAAAAAAAAAAACCAATACCAATCGGTGTCCACTCCACATATAATAAGAAAGTGAATCCTTGTGAAAAATTTTCAAAATTTTCCCACGAACAGGATGTTGTACTTTCAGCACAAGAACACAAAAACACGATCGTTTTAGAATCCTATCAGAGCCTATATCAAATGATTCCGTTTGCCTTCTTCCAAATGTCAGTTTTTTCTTCTGTTCTCTCTAGGTAAAGTTATTTATTCCTAATAAGACTAACAAGGATACGATATCTCTAAAAGAAAAAGGGAAGGAGAAAATAAAACCAAAACTCACTCACAAACTGAATCCCAGTGAACAGAACGGAACGGTTCCTTGTGCCAAAATCGAAAAGTAGCACAGCTGCGTTAAAATCCAAGACCCAATATAATATACAGTTGGAATCCTTTGCATCTCTTCGGGGTAGATTCCTATATAGTAAACTTTCCTTGAGATTTTTTCTGGCAGGTGTGAGCTCTAAGAAATCGTGTGAGAAACCAACTCGGAAAGTGTTTCCCACGGTTCGTGATGTGGTTCGATCATTTTTCCTTCTTCCCTTTTGTCGAATGCTAGTTATATGCCCATAGCCTAAGACACTCCAGAGGATCCCTTTTTTTGTTGTGTTGTGTTCAGAAATTTGTGTGTGAAGGGAAGACAAGAGGGTAAAAATTGAATAAGCAAGAGAATGAGGGCTGATTTTTCTCATGCCGATACACACAAGGGTGAGTGCGTGTTTGGCAGGATCTCCTCGTTCGTCGTCTTCTGGTGTATACGATATTCGTGTGTTCCTTTTTTTTTGTTTTTGTTAAAGGAAATTGTTATACTTAGGTAGGGCACATAGTTTCAGCGTTAGAGGTATAAAAGGCTGACAATTCCAACAGACATCAAACATTTCTCTTTCACATTCCGGAGAGTAAACAGTTCCCCGAGTTTCGCTGTGATAAACCGTAGTTGTGTTTTTCTAAAATAAAAATATATAAATATCATCATCATGTCTGTCAAAATGGAAATGTCAAAGACCTACCAATACCGCAAAGTAATGAAACCAATGTTGGAGCGCAAGCGCCGAGCAAGGATTAACAAGTGCCTCGATGAGCTTAAGGATTTAATGGTTGCCACCCTCGAATCAGAGGGAGAACACGTCACCCGTCTGGAGAAAGCTGATATCTTGGAGCTTACTGTTTCACACTTACAAAAGCTTAAACAACAGCGCAAATTAGACGGTGGCATGATCACATCTCTGTCTCCCGCCGAAGGATTCCGATCTGGATATATTCATGCAGTAAACGAAGTGTCACGCAGTCTATCCGAACTACCTGGAGTAAATGTGACATTTGGCACTCAACTCATGACACATTTGGGTCAACGTTTGAATCAACTTCAACCAACTGCCAAGCCCCCAGTACCAATTACATCGCCATTGTCAGTTCAAATCACCACAAATCACACTGGACACTATTCAGTTCCACTATCGCCAGTCTCAAGCTATGCTGGAAGTCCAAATTCATCGGCCTATGAAAGCAAAACAAGTTCTATGTCCTTGCTGACTACTTGTGTGCGACAGGCAGTTCCAGTTAAACAAGAAGAGGAAAATGTATGGCGGCCATGGTAAAGAGTGATCTTGTTTACCAACTTTGCTGCAGTGAAACGTCTTCCAAACAAAACCACTCAACTTATATTTTTCTTAAGTTTGATTAGTACAAAAAAAAGCTTTAATTTTTTACCATGTGATACCTAAGATACGATTGTTTAGTTTTTTTTTTTAGTTAAGAACTTGTTCATGTTTATATTATAATAATTTTTGCTTTAAGGACCCAGTTATATAAATATTTGTAATTTGATTATCTATGTTTAAAAAAAAAAAAATACATGCATCCATGTGATGTGTAAAAACTTTAAACTTTTTTGTTTTTCATTTTAATTGTTGTATTATTGCCTTTTCGGTGTAAAAGTCAATTTTTGAGTGTTTATTTGATGTCAGTAGGTTTGTCTTCTGCCTATTTTGTTTTGAAATCCCTAGCGCTTTCGTCAACAACAACAATTGAGGTTAAGGATATAACCAAGTCTGAAAATTCTAATACATACATACATATATTCAGAATTAATATTTTATCTTTCCTAATACTATATGAGTAATTTGTTAATCTTTTTTTTAGCTAATTTAGTTATCGAACACAACATTTCTTCAAGGATTTCGGCGAAAGTAATTTAAAAAAAATGGATTTTGAAAAAAAGGGAAAATAGTTTCTTTGCAATAGGTTCAAGTCACCACTAGGCAAGAAGTTTTATAATTGAAATTGAACAATCAAAAACTAAGCACCACTGAAAGGAGTCTGATGATTGGCCTGGCAGTCGTGAAATAGATATAACTTCTTTCTAGGAATCTTGGCGCTGGCTCATCCGAGTGTTGTTGTTAAATTCAAAACCTTCAATATTAATATGATGGTGCGAAAGCTTGGCAACTAACTGCAAGTGTGTTATCACACGAAAACCAACTGCAGACATAAATTTGAATTGCAAAAAAGAAATTCGAGCAGCCATGGGAAAAGTATGGAAAATGTAATATTTTGAAAAATGGTTAGATCAGTTTTTTTTCATAAAAAATATTTTTTAGTAGTTAATATAAATTGAGTATGGTAATTTACACTATTTCAAGGAAAAAACCCAAGAAAAAATTTCATAAAAATCGTTATTGTCAATTTTAGAAATTTTGTCGTTACGGTTGGTAAAGTGCCAGGTAAAGTTATTATTGCATATTCATAGTCAAACTTCAGACCCGAGTCCAACTGTTTCTAACACAGGTTAGAAACAGCTGCTATTCATTAGGAAATTCGCAGCTCTAATTAGTAAAAAATGGAATTCTAATACAATTTTAGTGCTATTGCCTGTCAATCCATTGAAATCCAATCCATTTTTTGACAGATAGAAAAAAAACAACTTGGCCAAAGAGTCAGCCGTTTTTAAAGTTTTAGCTCCAGTTTATCTTTTGGATCAGGATCTAAATTGTCAATGAATAACATAACTCCAGGTTAGCTTAGAAGGGACAAATAAACAACTTGTCAGACAACTATGAATATGCCCCTTTATTTTAAAACTTCCTGTGAATGGTTGTGTTAATTTTGTCTCCAAAATGTCCAATTTTTTCAAATGTTTACTAAAAGATGATCATCCTTTAATTTTTTTTTTGACCACTTAGCTTTGAAAAAAAATTCGATTTTGAAAATTTAGGCGCCAAAAAAAACCGCCCTCAAAAAATCGTTTTTTTTTCAATTTTCTTATGATTTCGAAAGGTCTCCTTTAACACATCATTGACTACCCCAAGAAATATTTTTCTTTAAATTTAAAAAAGAAATTATTTATTTTTATTTTTTGAAAGAATTGCATTAACATTATGTAACATGATTCTCTAAAGTGACCATCCTTAAAAATTTCTCTAACTAATCAAAAATATTTATTAATGAAAATGACGATCCCTTATAATCACTCTAACTTATGAAAAACATTTAAACAAATTTTTAAAAATGAATATTTAAAAAAATACAATTCACTAAAATGACCATTCCTCCAAAACAACTTGGACTCATCAATTTTTATTGAAATTGGAAAAAAAGTTTCATAGCTTAACGCAAACAGGGTTTTATAGAAAGCACAACTGCACTGCAACGGAACTAGACTTTGCAAATTGCAACGCACTCTTATGAAATTGTGTAAAGTTCATTTGCCTCTTAGTACATTTCTATCATGTTTTCTGTATCTAAATTCCTTGTTCTAGGAAAATCCAGATTTAGACAATTATTTCGAAACACTGCACTACACTTATTCCAATCAATGACAGCCATTTTTGAGAGTCCAAAATTTTATCGTTTTGACCAATTCCAAAGAATTTATAAAATTTGCCAAATCAGCTTCTGAACAAATAATAACAATGGTCAAATTTAAAAGGATACCAAATACGTGGATTTTCAAATTATTTAGGTAATAATGTTTATATGGCGATCATGAACATGAACACGTGTGCATTGAATAAAAAGTAGACTATCCCGATCCCGAAAGCAATATACAAAAGCAAGACCAACAAGACAAAAAAATAAGTAAAAAATACAAAAAAAAACGAAGAAAAGAAAGATAAAATCACCGTATATAATCAGTTTATTATGCCAGTGACCTAAGGGTATCTTTTCTTGCGTAAAGTGTACCCCTATGTCTTATTGTTTACCATCACGTTCGCGTACAATAAACCCAAATTAAAAAAAATTAAAAAAAAAGGACAAGGACAAGAAAAATAAAGATAAAACAAAAATAAAGTAGGTACGTGTATGTATGTATAGTTGGATATATATTTTGAAATTGATGTCGACGAAAGAAGAGATCATTGTTTGGATGATTTGTAGACAAACCCTAACCAAACCATTTCTTGGTCCAATCTTAAGCTACCTCTATGCTCAATTCAGTAAGGACAACAAAAAAAAAAAAACTCATCTCATACCAGAGCACTATAGAATCTTATTTATGGAAACCCAAATATCGTGGGAACGCGTTCTAAACCTCATGAGCGTGTATATCGTGTGTCCTTTTGTACCCGATTTCCTTTCTCCAAACAGTTTTAAGCCTCATCTAATCGTTAGACACAGAAGATGATAATGGAACCTAAAAACCGATATTTAAAATGTATAAGAAAAAAATTCTATACCAACCTACCTAAAATTTTTTCTTCTTTTTATTTGTAGCTTGTGTTGATACAAACTCTTAGATATATAATATTTATTTTTTTTTCTTCAGTGGTGATGTCCTTTGGTGTTATAGCACGTGCGCACACATTTATTGGGTCTTATTGTTGGGCTTGAAAATTTGTTGTTGTTCGAGTTTTTGTTGGCTCTGTCTTGATAATCATGCTTGCCTTTGGTTTGCTCGTAATCGAAGACAATATCATAAATTATGTCATTAGGCAGTTAGAAATTTGATAGTTATAGCGTAAAAAGGATCGTTTCTTTTTCGAAAAATTAACTACCTGCCAATTTACTGTTGCCTCTTATAAAACTACGTCGTCGTCGTGATCGTTTCGGGTAAAATGTTTAAAATTTCAATTTTCGCGGTTGAATGAGCATTTTGAGATTTTTTAATTTGATACTAATGGGAAAATAAGATTAGAGGCGTAACAAAGATGCTGGGCTTCTTATTAATTTTTTAAAATTATTTTCAGTTGAAAAAATTCACTACATAGCTTCCTGGAAAGTTGATATAGTTAGAAAATAATTTGCCTAGTCAAACAAAGTGCATAAGGAGAACAACAGTTCAGAAAATTGCTGGGCTACATCCTCAAAAAAGTTCAGAAACATCTGGCTAGAGTCTAAAATAAATTGGTTTTTAATATCTTTTAGAACGGTAGCTTTTGTTATTGAAGGGACACAAATTTGAATACAGGGTGTCCAGAGTAATTATCAAATATAATATAAAATAATGGCACATTGTCTCCGATGCGTACTACATATTTCGAAATTTTAAATTTTATTTTGTTTATTTATACATAGGTTTATTTCCTCTTCCTCCGGTATAAATGGAGGGGGAAATTTAGTTAAAAAAAATCAAAACCTTTCTCGAAAGTTTTCAAGATGTTTTATTTTTTTTTACGTCTCAAGTTTGAACTATTTTTGTTTTCAATATTTCATAATGCTTGTGTCCAAAATATTATTACCTTACCTTTTTACTAAGATTTTCATGAATTCATATAATTTAAAGACGCGAGGATCAAACATTTTAAAAGCGTTTTTCTTGAAACAATGAAAATGGTGGTAAGCCTATTTTGCTTGGGAGAGTATGAATGTTTCAATAAAATGTTTGGCTTGAAACTTCAATGGTTGAATAAGAATTATTCCAATAATTCAATTAGGACACAAGTTGATGCAGTTAAGAACTATTTTATGATTAAATTAACAAATCAAAACTTTTATTAACAAAAACATAACAATAAGAATAATATTAATTTACATACCTACTAAATCAACAATATTTATGTCGGCTTTGGAATCTTTGATCGAATTAAACGAATGAAAAATAATAAAATATTAATAATTGAAAAGTAAGAGCCTTAATACTACTAAATATGAATATGTACAGTGCTTTAGCAAAGTGTCGAAATGGTAGAAGAGATATGGTAAAAGTAGTTATGATGGTGGCTAAGTTTGTGAATAAGATGGTAACAAACTTACAAGTAAAGGGTCCGCCAAATAACTTTTTTTTTTGAAAATGCTATAAAAATAAAACTACTGAATATTTTCTCAAATTTCTTTTTTTATTTGAAAGAACAATCCTTCCGGTTAGTAATGGAAAATAATTTCATTCAAATGGCTGCCTCGGCTGGCCATGCAGTAGCCTACACGATCGCGATCGGTCCAATTTTTAAGCACTATATCGATTGTGTGCAGCTGTATTTCACCAATGGCTTCACGAATATTGTCCTTTAAACTTTAAAGTGTCAATTGTCTCTTGCTTGTCGGCTTCAACTCCTGAACCAATTGGACTTTGTATGGCGTCATGCCAAGGTCTTTATGCAAAATTCGTCTCAATGATGTCTCCGAAATGTTCAATTGTTGAGAACGACGGTGAATTGATGTTGATGGCGCTTCACGCACACTTTCATATTCTCGGGTGTACGCACTGTTTTTGGCTTTTCACGCTTTGGTTTATCGATGATGATGCCAGTTTCTTTCACTTTTTTTCAAAAGATAACGAACATACGGAGCTGACGGTGCTTCTCTTCTTCCAAAATCCGTACGCAATTTTCGCACAAATTCTGAAACACTACCATGATTTTCAAAGTCATGGCGCAATATTTCCCAACGTTATTCAAGCGTATACACAACCATATTCGTGCAGCGGAAGGATACAACTAATTATCTGTCAAATCAGACATGAGCTAAGTGTGTCCATTCACGAATAAGCACTAGTTGAAAAAAAAAACGTTATATGACATGCATCGAGTAAAAATGCCTCTGTACAAAAAAATGTGCAATTTTTAAAAATTATGTAAGATTGAAAATGTTATAGATTTTGCTGGTCACTCCTTGGCAAACATGTTTTGTGAAAGATTTTTGTTTCCCAGAAAAAAAAATTCTTTTTTAATAATTTTCTTTTTGACAATATTTGTTTTTATTGTAATTATAGCACTTTTATTGAAATGTTTTCTTACAGAATATTTTTATAGGAACTTTTTTTATAGGACTTTATAATTTCGATAATTATATAATGAGGAAAAGTAATATTTTATATGCAAGAAAAATTCGCTTTTGTTGTCATTTAATTAACTATAACGCCAAGCAATGGCATACACAAGTTCTATTAATCTCATCCCCATAAAACACATCAAACAATCAACAACAACTTTTATTGATCAGGTTTATTATTTGGTTTAGTAAGATACTCGCACATAGAATAGAAAATACTTAGTAGGCAACAGCATCTCAATTTAACTGTTGTTTTCATGACCTTTTGATGTCAATTAAATATATTATTTTGTTGTAGCTATACATTTCTGTTTTATATATAAATAAATATCTTAACTGTAGTTGTAGCCACTTAATCTATAAATAATTCAAGTGAGCTCTTCATCAATCTCTACTCTTCAAGAATTTTATTTGAATTGAAGATCTGGGAGATTGTCTGACTTTGTGATTGATTGTGATTGGTCTCGAGAGGGCGTTGATGTTATAAATTTGAGTTTAAAAAATCTTTCAATTTGAAGTCTGACTTATGAATAAATTATTAGTTATCCTGTTTTCTTTTTTATGGGAAGGTAATTTAATGATTTATTAGTTAAAGCAATAATGTGTTTTTTTTTGAAGAGTGTCTTTGTGAAAAGTAATTTTATTTATTTATTTAGATTTGAAATGTTGAATATGCACCCAGTCTCATATAATTCCATGTGTTTCAAAACAAAAAATATCAAATTTGAGGTGAAAAAAAACCTCTTGCTTTTTTAAAAATTCAATATTTTGTATTTTTAGAAAGGTAATACTACAAAATTATTTGAAGGAATTTCAGAATTTTTTTTGACGTTAAAAATTTATAAATATTTTGGAGAATTTAATTATTTGTAATTTGTTAATTTAATTTTTTGAATTTTGCTATAACCAAAACAATCTTTAATTTGCAATATTATTGGATTACAAAAATGAGTAAAAAATGATTAAATCTTAAAATCAATACAGCGGCAGTCCTGCAAGGGATTGAGGGTTGAAATTCAGATTCGGAGCTTTTAATATTGTAACACAACGAATTTGAAAAACGATCTCCTTCCCGTTTCCATATTGAAAAATAATATGCAAGAATGTCACTAGAGAAAAATATGCAAAGGCATAAAATTCATTATTTGAATTGTTAAATTGGCCATCCCATCTACATATGTATCAAAAAAACAAAAAAAAATTCAAAAACCGTTAGAGCCGTTTTTTCAAAAAAATTATTTTGGTATGCAAGCTTTAAAAATTTAATAATGTATACTTAAAAACAAAACTTCAAAAAAAAAATATATTTTCACATTTTTTTAAAATATTGAGTTTCAAAAAAAAAATTGACGTTCTTTTTTAATCATCGGAAAATAATTTTTTTAAACATTTTGATATTAGATGTTATTGAAATTGTATTGGACCTCTTTTTTTTAAATTTAAACACCATCCATTAAACTGTTTATAAAAAAATAAAAAATCCGGTTCTATGGCAGGTACCGTTGACGGTTTCTTGAAAACATGTTCCTTTAGCAAATGATTTCAATTACTTACAAAACCCCACTTAAAAAATTCATCAAAACCTTTTGAGATAAAATATGAAAGGTACCGTTATTTTTGGAGCCAAACAAAAATTCAATTTTCCCATTTGGTTATTACCACAAATTTCAATTTCAAGTTCAAGTTTAGGCTATAGGTCGAGGTACGAATATACAAACAGACAGATAAACAGAATTGTGGGACCCACTTTTTTCGCGTTCTCTAAGTGTCAGTTCTGCTTAATATGTAATTTGATTTTTTTAAGGAATCCAAAACTTCGTCTCTAGTCGCAAGTAAAAAAACTTATTTTGACTGAATTAATTCTTAAATAGACCTATAACCTAAAGCCAAATATAATTTTGAACCGGTCCCAGCTATTAAACCCATAGAAAGCTTCATTTGCAAAAGATATTCTTTTAATTGTATTCCCCCAGTTCCGGTGACCATCAATGATGTTTCCTGTTTCCCGTCAAACAATAAATTCTTTTTAAGAAAATGAATACAAAATTGAATCTTAAGTTTTTCACTTTACGCAATGACGCCACACACTGTATTGAATATAAATTTAATATCGATTTGTGGCCCCCAGTTAAAACCCAATCCAGTGCAGTTCAGCGCCTCCCCGCCACCCAAACAGCGCACATCTGGAAAGGGAAATCCAGTTTACAAGCAGCACATGCTACGCCAGCCAAATACTCACAACGACGACGATAAAAAAAATTGAATCACAAGCAGTAAGCATCCGTGAGCTCACGAAGAAAAATGCAATAAATCCCAAGAAATCCCATAAGAAAACCCCACTCCTTGAAATGCTGTGTGATGTGCAGGCAGACAAAGCAATCGATAGAAACACACAGTTTGTCCAGCATCACCACAAGGGGACGACAACGACAAAACAACGACCATACGCTGTATAAGATGTGCTTATTAGGGGCTCACAAGATCCCCCTCCAATTTGCCTTCTGCCCCACAATTCCATGGTACTCGTATAAGGAGGCAGAGCAAGCCTTTGCTTGATCTTAAGAACCAGTAGGTACACACCGGAATTATAATCGTTAAGACAGCGTGCCACACAGTGTGCGCACGGTCAGTTACCATTAATTTCCATTCACTGTTTGGTGTGCTGTGCTGTGTACAATCAAGACACTCAGATCCGCCGCAGCTCCTCGAGACTTTGTTTTCAGCTCACTTAATTCTTTTTCTTGATAGTCCAATCCAAGGTATAGGGTACATAGAAGAAATTGTTCATATAACTAGGTCCAACTTCAACCTCGCACTGCTCGCAGCTCAGCCTCAGCTCAACTCAGCTGAACTCAACTCAGGCCTCACTCTATAGATTGTGATGCTTGGCATCAGCCCGCAGCGGTGGGTTGCTGCCTGCTTTTGCTTCTGTGTAGCCGATCTACACGGTTAGCGTGGCGGCCGGCGCGGCGCGGCGTCCTGCAAAACAACAACAACAACAACACCAAAGATAAATGCGATGACGACGATGATTGCTCCAAGGCAAGCCGGCAAAAAAGGAACGAAACACAACAAGAAAAAAAAAACGATCGTGATCTTATGGAAAAAGGGCAGGTGTGTCGATCGTGTGAGAACCACGTTCCAAACCATTTTCTCACGATCATCTTGGGTCTTTTGTTTGAATGTTGGAATCGTTTTCTTATTTTTTTTTTTCATATTCTCCTTCTTCTTTGCTTTGTTGGAATCTCGTTATTAAGGCCTTACCCTCTTGCCCCTTGCACTTCATTCGTTACGTTAACAATCTTTGTTTTTTTTTTTTGTCGACTCCCTGTAATCCCCTTGGCATATTACTTCGAGTTGAGTAGCGAGGGTTTCCTTCCAGATTTGTGTTTGGGACGATTTGTTGTTTTTTTTTGTAACCTCATGAATATGAACGTTCTTTCATCAGACACGGGGAGTCGGAATAGGTTTAGTGCTACAATATGGCAGGAGCGGCCCGTTCTTGGTGTTCTCTCATCTCACCTTGGGTTTGAGTTGAGTGGTTATAGCGTGAACTCTTGTATATATGAGGAATGTATATGAAGTGTGTGTTTTTTTTTCTAATGCGTCAGAAAATCAAAGAAGTTTATTTGAACGTTCGTTCATGGAAATGACTTCTTAATAGATAATGTATCTTTTGATCTTTATGTGGGCTCTTTTTTGATTTCTATTTGAAATCGTATATTCCGGAAGGCAGTACTACCTTTCTGTTTATTTATTCATGTAATTAGGCTTATTGGTTGGGCTCTTTTGCAATAAATATCAATTAAAATTTTTGAACTGTCAAAACTGTTGTAATAAAAAAAAATCTCTTATATGTACATCGTTCAAAAATCGGCACTGTAAGGAAAAGGTGGAAAGAGGAAAGACACTTGATTTGGCGTTCTGTGGGCTATAGCACCTTTACTCAATAAAAATATAGAACAACATTTCGAAGTGCATATAATCTTCGAACCGTAACTGACTGAAGAAGAGAAACTCACATCCAAAAATGTACAATTTAAAAAAAAAAATGCGTATACGCCTAAGTGACCTATTATTTTATTGTTGTGTTTAGGGAAAATAAAACTAACATTTGAGTTTCAGTTTTGGTATTGGCTGTGATGCTTGTTGGTGTTCTTATTGTGGTAGCCATCTATCGAGTGTATGCACCAGCTCAACTAAGCGAAGTTTTGAATCGTTAAAAAAAATTAAACTCGAGATATTAATCTGACTATACATTACGATGATAAGTAAAGCGAAAAAGTGAAAAATTTATTGAAAATAACGATTCATTTTATATGCATGTATAGCCTTTAAGGCGAAACTGTTTTATCTTGAAAACAGCTCAAACGATTTTCATGAAAATTTTTTCTGTGCGTTTTTGTCAGCTATACAAATTTTTAGTTTAAAAAATATTTTTCTAAAATCCTTTATTAATGGAGTTTGAAAGATTTATTTTCAATAATATTGCATACCAAAAAAAATTCCTAAAAAATCAGCCCTGCAAATTTTTTTGAAAAAAAATCTTAAATTTTTATTTTAATCAGCTACGACGATTTAGAAAAAAAAAATCAATAAATTTAGAAAAAAAAATATTGGCTGACACTCTACCTCCCATGGAATCTTTTTTCGATTTTCTCAAAAATAGTTTATCAAATTTTTTATGCAAAAGCATGTAAAAAAGAATTCAATTAGAAAAAAATTAAGTTATGAAAAAAAATAAAATAATTTTTTGAAATTTGTACACAACTTTTTCAAAACTATCTTTAATAATTTGAACAACAATTAATTTTACTTTCGAAAAAAAACAATCCATACAAACGAAAAAAACGTTTTCAAAAACTTTAATTTTCTGGAAAACGGTACCATAACTTTGATAATTTTTTGAAGTTTATTATTATGGTATAGTACATTTTATTCATTATAAAACAATGAAAAAAAATTTAAATACAGCATTATTAACGGTATGTATTATACAAATATATTTAAAAATAAAATGGAATATAAATTTAAAATCAAAAAAATGCTAGACATTATCTTCTCAGTTATTTTATTCATGCATAAATATACCTATATTATATACATATGTATATGTGTTGACTTATTGTGTTTTGGAAAATAAACTAAAATATCTACACAAAACACTTAGCCTAAAAGAGTTCTACTTTCAAGCCTTAACTAAACATGTTTGTTCCGTGCCATGAACAATGTGATCGCACAGAGGAGCAAGTTTGTACAACCCAGTTATTCTTTTTATTTGTTACAGCTGCTATAATATTTCATATTTCTTTTTTTTTCAATAAAAACATCAGTTTCGAGCTGGATTTCGATGCACTAACAACTATGGGTTGGATTTAACTTTCTGATTAACAGAATTTTTTCCAAGGATTCCAGATGTTATTCAGCCAAATCTTGCTACTAACTTATATGATGTAAGGTAAAACTGCTTATTAAGAGGATAATCCTGAATCGGATTAAGAGGATAATAAAGGGTCCGCCATCTAACGTTTTTTTTTTTCAATTAGTGCTTATTTCGTGAATAGTAACACTTAGCTCATGTCTGATTTGACAGATAATTAGTTTTATCCTTCCGCTCAACGAAGGAGTTGAAGCCAACTGACCATGCAATGTGTTTTCGCTTCGCTAAGTGGGCCTGCGATCGACTTAGAAAAGTTGCCGATTTTGCCAAAAAAAAATCATCTTTTCAGATGAAGCTCATTTTGATCTTGGCGGGTATGTAAACAAACAAAATTGTCGCATTTGGGGCACAGGAAACCCGCACGCATACATTGAAAATCCGATACACCCAAAACGAGTCACTGTTTGGTGCTGATTTTGGTCCAGAGGAATAATTGGGCCATTTTTCTTGGAAAATGAGCAAGGAGTAGCCGTTGCAGTCAATGCCGATCGTTGAACAAATTTTTGTTCACAAAAATTGAAGAGGAGGATATTGGCAACATTTGGTTTCAACAGAACGGCGCTACGCGCCACACAGCCGAAGCTACAAACGATGTTTTGCGCCATTTTTTTTTCGAAGATCGCATTATCAGCCGCAGAGCTGATGTCGTTTGGCCACCTTGGAGCTGCGATTTGACACCATTGGACTATTATTTGTGGGGTGCCATAAAAGATAAGTGTTATGCCGGCAAGCCAGAGACAACTGACGCTTTAAAGGACCCGTTATAATTCCAGAGATTTCCCAAATGAAATTCGAGAGTTACGAGTATGTTATCTCCGAATACGAATTAAAAATAAAGATAATTTTTCTATCCTTATAACCACTTGTTTCCGTGGGGTGATGACCCCGTTCTGACCCATCTTGTAGATACTCCACTGCATAAAAGAAACTTCTCTAATAAAAATGACTCTTTCGTTTTACTTCCGCAAATATGCATACTCTGTCTAAATACGACAAAAGTCTCACAACTGACATTAAGTTTTGTCATTTGAATAAATTCTCACGCATAACTCAAGGAAAAAATTATTTCCAACCAACTGTAACCGTAGGCCGTTCAATGACCAACAAGACAACGTCTAACTTAACAAACGATTAAACATTCAAAGACCTTCATTTATACAACTCGACCTTCTCAAAGTCGTCAGGTTCTAAAAAAAAACAACAACAAAAAAAGAAAACACAAAAGAAGGGGGACTAAGTCAAAAAAAATACCACAGATAAGAATAAGACATGCAACAAGAAACACCAAAAGATTGCGCGCACGTTCACTCCACACCTATTGCCATTATAAACTCTATGGGCAACTCTTCCATACTAAACCTAAAACCCAACCCAACCCAATGTATCTTATTAAGTTAAACCATGCCAAGAGGCATTTTGCCCACCTCAGTCCCATTACAAGCTATTTTGAGTAGAAACTGCCTTCTGTTTTTGTTGCCAAAGCAAAGCATATTCGTATTCGTATTCGCTGCCTTAAAAGGCTACGGCATACGGTGTGCTTTGAAATATTGTGGTTTCGGTTAAAGTATAAGGTCTTGCTTTTAAATCACACGCAATCATCCATCCATCCACCCATCTAGCCAAATAAAAAAAAAAATAAAATATCTAAAAAGTTTGACATGAATGCGGCCACAGTCCCACTCTGCTGGCATCCAAAACGGGGCTTGAAAATGTTTTCAAGAAATATTTTCTCACACTCAAGAGCACGAGCCAGTAAGACGAAATAAACGAAAGGGGGAGCGACTAAAGCCTACTTAACTATCATCGCCAACACTCCCCAAGCCATGCCGATGCCGATGCCGGACCGTGCGTTGGGTGCGACGACAGCAAATAATGTTTATTTAAATTTTATCTGGTGTTTGTTTTTTTTTTTCAATTTATTTTATTTACTTTTTTCCGCGTATAGGCAAGTTTGTCACGTGTAGTTATTTTGCGAATTTTTCGCTTGTTGGACAAACAAAAAAATTAGGTATTGAAGAGTAGAAGTTTAGAAGACAATGTGTCCTGTGTCAATTTTTATAAATAATAATATAAACAAATTTAATTGTTTAAGTGCTTTGCGAAAAATAATTTTTTAATATAAAATAATCGAGATTGACATAAACTAAAAAAAATTGTTAAATTTAAAATTTACTAGACAAAATAAAATAGGTGCAACTAAACTATGTATTTATTAAAAAACATGACTCCAGCGCCACCTATTAGATCAGTGAGGAAGTGGGGGACTCTCAATAATAAGCACCTATCTTAGTCCGATTGACAGGATCGATGAGAAAGAATGGGGAATTTGACATTCCCAAGATAAATTCTTGAGATGGCTGAGAGGTGGGAACTTAACGTAGAGGCAGTGTCCACCAGTATATTATCTTTGATCTGGAAGACTAACAAGATCCAAACGTAAACCACAGTCCGATTCCAAGGTATAACAGGTTCAACGTAGAGATTTTCAAATCCATTATCAAAAAAAAAGGGGAAATCTACTCTCCTCCATTCCGTCCTAAACGAAGGAAAGATGGAGGATGAAAACTCGTTCTTCCAACACACACAGTGCTCCCACGATAATACATAAATTCCAACTTTTGGCGAAGAAGAGTTGAGCATAACTATGCAGTCACTGCAAAACAAAAGAGCTCCCGGCCAATTTAGTTGTTCTTTTGACTATTTTTTTTGGAAACATTTTTTTCTGAATTTTTTTCAACTATTCTCGAATTTTTGACAAATTTTATTTTGAAAATTTTGTTTGTTAATTTTAACAAAGTTACAATTTTTTGACAGATTTTATTTATAATTTTTTGACAATTTTTCTTAACGTTTTTTTCTGCATAATTGTGAGATGATTTTTGAATATCTGCAGGCACTTCAACAAAAATATTCGATTGATTGTGCCCTTACAAAAAATTTAGTTTTTTTTTACAAATATTTTGCATTTTTTTTTTTTGATTTTTTTTTTGCAACAATTTTTATTCCGTCAAAATTTTTTTAACAACTTGTGTTGGCATTTTTTTTAAACATTTTTATTTCTATATTTAGCACCATGCAGTTTTTGGCGCAGAACTTACTCACGGTGTGTCCTTAAAGGAAAAATCCAAAAAAAATATATGTAATTAGAAAGATTATTAAAAAAAACGTAATTTTTAAGAGAAGAAATTGGGCTTTTATAAAAACAAAACAATTTTTTAATTAAAGAATTACCTATTTTTAAATTATATACAATATGGTATATAGGGAAGCATCTATTTGTGACTGATGGTTAAATTAACTAATACTTATTCCATCAGATCAAAAATAACCTTTTCTTCCTGGCTTGAATTATACAACCACCGAATCAACTATCTAAAAACCTTCTAACAATTATTATTATCCATCGTAATCGGTCGGTTTCCTCAAATTCGGTTTTTAAATAGGTTGGTCCATCCGCTACTTAAAGTAGTAAACCAGTTATGCTTTCAAAAGACGGCAGATATATCCAATTGCTTTGATATGGTTGGCAGGGCTGTCGAAGTACTGCAAAGGGAGTATTTATGCTGTGTTTGAATTTCCATACTGCCGTAGTACACAGACATCCTGGAAAAATGTATGCCCAACATTTTGGTTTCTAAACAGAAGCCCAATACAGAAAAAAAGAATTCGAGTGCATCAGCGATTTTCAGTTTCATTAAAATTGCTAAAAAATCAGGATTTCTGAACTTGAATTTTTTGACCGAATAACTAAAATCTACTTCCTAGTACTACCACGTACTCCTTTTTTTCACTTGAAGTACTGATACGTTCTGAAAAAAATAAAACGACAGCCCTGATGGTTGGTAATATATGAAATCCTCTCTGTCCAGCTCAGATATCGTTCCTTTTTTATAGACTTCTTGTTAATTGTTGGTTTCCGGTGTTCATCATTATGGTTGCATCCAACAGGTATTTTTTTTTTCCTTTTTCCTTTTCATTAATGTCTGAATCATCTTTAATCGCATGTCTTTCGGATCGTGGATCTAGACAATATGTGTGATGTCGGTCGGTTGAGTTTGACCATCATAATGAACTTAATCGTATTAAATGTGCATTCTGGTAGATCTTTCCTGTTAGTTGTTGTGAAGATGGACCCATGTTTTTTTTGTTTCCCCTCCATTATATTGTATTGCTTTGGAATAATTATCTATATCTTTCTTTTAACTCCTTACGAATATTTTAGATTTTTGTTTTATCCAAACAACAGAAGATTTTGATTTTGATTTGTGATTTTATATCCTTCCAAAAAATCAACTTGACTACAGTGCCACTAACTAAAACCTAAAAACCATAATTTTATAATAGTTACATAATTTATTGTGCCAATATGATTTCAATTGGTCAAATCATTCCGAATGGCGGGCAAGACACAACACCATTTTGTTTTTGAATTCTTAATTTACACATCTTTCAATTTGAATAATGAAATTTGAGATGGGTGGGGTGATTTGGAAAAAAAAATCCTTTGCTGACTATTTTGTAATTTTTTATTATTTTTTTTTTTTGAATTGCTGTATTTTTGTATCAAATATTGGTATTGAGATGAAACAGAAATTATTCTGAAGATTCATATTTCTAATTTTCATTTTCAAATTATTTATTTGAACATACCGTTATACAACACATCGCAAAATATGGAGCAAGGCAAACATTTTAAAAGAAAAACATTAGGGGCGTTTTTCACCCAGCGCACATAATTTTATCAAAAAATCACCTATCATTAGGTCAAGAAAGGGAAAATAAAAATAAATACTAAAGCAACAGAAACGTTATCATTGATATTTAACTGACAATTGGAAATTCCACTCTTATACCCGGTTGCACGAAACACTTTTAAATATTTGTGACTTCGATACATTTTAATATGACATTTAATCGTTGCACCAAAGAAACGAACCAATAAAAAAAAAATGCCATTTTCCTCCAATTAAATTTTATGAGCAAAACACCAACTGACTATTAAAATAATGTATTATATTCAGTACGATAGTTTGAAAGAGCTTTTCAGTGAAGTTTGAAATCTTTCATATTGCTAGGTCCTTAGTGGTTAAACTTTTACGTTAAGTTTAAAAAACAGATGATAAAATCCAGGGATGGTAATATTTCGCATTGGTGAAACCCTGATAAATTTCTCAAGTCAAAAACTGGTTTTAGTTGATTTTGGTGCAACTGGCCACTAACCAACAATTTAAATGTTGTCCAATGGGCCTTTTGCTGTGATGGATCCATATCTGTCGTCTTAACATCGCTCTTTACAACATGTTGCTTTTATATCATTCTTACCTTAAATCTATTAGGTATGGACTCCGTTTTCAAAAGACCATAAAATCAATAATTTTAAATCATTTCAGCGTAATTTGTTTAGTTTTCAAATAGTTAAACAATGGTCACATCCCAAGACCCTCCCACATTAACCTTAACATTAAGTTAAGATGTTTGAGTTTCAATTAAATTGTTGAGAAGCTCGTGTCTGAATTTAATTATTCTACTCCAGCATCATACCAATTATATAAATTGGATGAACCGGCACCTTCAAGCAACTATTTTTTATATTAAATTTGACGCAGTTCTTTTTAATTAATATGATAATAAATTACATTTTACATATTCCAATTAAATTTTTAAGAAATTTTGTTTTTGTTATTTATTATTACATATGTACTTTATTTTGTATCTACTTCATTTTCTATTTATGTGAAATATCTATTTGTTTAAACAAATATTTATAAAATATGAACTACTAACAAAAAAGTTACTAACACTTATTTATTTGCTGTGATATTTATGTATTTAATTTTTTTAACTTAGTATGTCTATAATATATTTTTTTATAAATTTATTTTCTTACTATTTTTTATTTATTTATTTATTATTTATTTACTTATTTATTTATTTATAGATTTATTTATTTATTTACTTATTTATTTATTAACATATTTATTTATTTGTTTCTTTGTTTGTTTAATTCGTTATTTATTTGCATATATTTTATTAATTAATTTATTTATATATTTATTTATCAAATAATAATTAGCTATAATTAATTATTTTTATTTTTATTTAAGTCAAATCAAGTGCATAATAGAAATCATTCCTTGTGTGATAAACATTTTTATTTAAATAGAAATTTAAAATCTATTTGTGTTTAAATAATGCAAAAATTATCATTTATAAAACATATCAAATCTCTGAATGAAAAACGTGAAGTCACAGGCTTTTATAAAAATTATCACGAAATAAATACATCTATCATATGATAATTAAATGAACCTACTCGTACTTCAAAATTAATCAGGCTCAGTAATGTTTGTTATGGTTTGAATTATATTTTTGGCTTAGCCCTGGACTAACTAAAAAAAAAATCTGTTGTTTTTTATCTTGAAATTTTTTAACAACTTCCGCGTGCACCGCCTGCAAAAAAACACCTTGTGGAGTAAGTTGTGAATCATTTAACTTGCAGGATTATCAAACACTGATTTTATAAAGCACAAGCGTTCGTAGTACCGATTTTTTCTGAGTTCTGCCCTTAGTTTCAGCTTGCCTTAAGCTATTATTGATACAAATCTGTTCGGTATTAGCTTTTTCCCGACCATTGGACAAAACTGCCAATCGTCACTCTTTGTCACCAATTGTCTGGAAAATTTTCGCTTCACTCTTCGATTTCCCTTCGATCCCTTTTTCGCAAATTGGGAACTTGAATTATACTCGAAACGAAGGTTTCGAGTATTTATTGGCATTGGAAATAAATATTCTGGGGGGAACTGGACTATCATTTCGAAAGGTCAAATATGAGCTTACAAAGGGCAATATGAATGATTTGTTGTTTTAAATGTTCGGAAAAAGAGACATTCATTTGCGGGTCCACAAGGTTGTTGAAATCACAGATTGCAGTGAAGCAATCAGATGTAATTTGCTAAACATCCCAAAAGTTGCTACGAGTCCGTTCCACACTCTTTGGGCGACTTGATTCTCTTTCAAAAGAAATTCATAACAGTTTGATTTTTCCCCAAATAAGTTAGGCAGGTACAAAGTTTTAACAGGCCAATTATTTATATATTTCATCGTACCTTTTTTGTCTAAATTATTGAAATGGAAATTATTGAATTAGGTTGAAATGGAGTTCAGTTGGAAGACATTGGCCACAAAATTCTAGAGATTCTCTTCTCATTCGTTGTAGTTATTTTTTTTTTAATCTTCAAATAAACCAGATCATATGACTAGAGTAGAAGTCTTCTGTTGAAGTCCACACCCTAAATTTAATTCAACTCGCAGTTACAATTCAGTGAAGACGAAAAAAACAACTTGAAATTTTTCTCCTAGGACCAAAATTTAAATTCAAAAATAATCCAAATAGACCTCCTGAAAAAGTAAATAAAAATAAAAAAAAGCAAATGAATTTTTTTTTCTTTAAGTGTTTATTTTTTTTTGATTTTCTATTCTTTTTTTATGATTAAAGCATTTTCAAGATCACAGCGTACAATTTACTCAATTTCCCTTTTAGGGCTGAAATTGAATGAGAGTCAATTGTACGTAAAGCTCATTTTTCCCTCTTTGTCAAATGTTCCCGTTTGACGTTTTTAGTCCTTTCAGTATCCACATCTTCACTTAGAATAACTGCTCCATCGTCGCGTCGTGTCGGTCGGTCGGTAGTCAGCGTTTATTAATTCCACCGTAAAACTCTTCAAAAAGACGATGATGGAATTTGCAGTTTTTATTTGTTGCTGTTGTTATTGAATCATCTGTATATCCGCATCGTTGTTTATCAACCCCATCATCATCATATTTCACCATGGTCGCCAAACACTTGAGGATTCACTTGGAGTTGGACTGCAACTACCACTATCACTGCTGCATTCCGAAGGAGGTGGTGTGATTGCCAAAAGGCTACGATTACTCTCAATGGGTTCATAAAATCCACCCACAAGTGAGCTTGGTGTCACAAGTGGAAACATCCCCGTTGTTGGGGCCGGTGAAGTACTTGTTGCAGGTACTGTTGGTACAATAACTTGTAAATAGTTGAGACGATGTCCAAGATGGCTCATAAGTTGTGTTCCCAAATCCACACTGACACCAGGAACTGTGGCTAGAGTTTTTGAAACCTCATTTGCAGCATGCACGTATCCAGCACGAAAACTTTCAGCAATTGTCACTTTGGAGTCCTGAATACCGGCAATAACACCTCCCAGACGTAATTGTTTCTGAGCTCTTAACTTTTTCATATGTTCCACAGTCAATTCGAGAATATCAGCCTTTTCCAGTCGGGTTATGTGTTCGCCTTCCTGAGTTAGACACTCCACCATGATGTCTTTTAATTCATCCAAACACTTGTTAATCCTTGCGCGACGCTTGCGTTCCAACATTGGTTTCATTACTTTACGGTATTGATAGGTCTTTGACATTTCCATCTCGAGAACCATTTTTTTTTTCTTTCTTAAACTTCGATAAAATTTATAAAAATCACAAAACTCCGTTTATAGAAGAGATCTTCACTGTGCAATGACTATGCAATGAATGAGTCGACTTGCCGACTGTGCGATCACTTATAAAGGCTTCTTTCTTCCCTTGCCCCTTGCCACAACCGGCTTACTTCATCCGAGGCTTAATGTTGCGATCGTGCTGGTTGTTGCCTTGCCTGCCTGCTTGCTTGCCTGCCTGCCTGCCTGCCTGCCGATCATCGCCGCCGGTCGCGTCGGATACTCACATAAAATAATAAAACAGCTCACAGAGATTGTTATACCGTGGGAAACTATTCTGGAGTCGATTTCTCACAGTCTTCACTGAGTGCGCAAATGCCTGTGCCTCTCCATATAACAAGACGTGTTTTTTTATAAAGTGGTTCATTTCCCCTACGTTGCGCTGCCCTCTTTTGTCGTCTTACGTGATTTTTTTTATTTCTTATTTTTTTTTTTTTTAGTCTTGTGTCTTGTCTTGCCTTGCCTTGCTTTGCTTCTTCTTCCATCATTTTCTTTCTTCTTTGAATAATATGCTATTGATTCGATTGTGTGCAGAAGAAGAGCCCGCTTTTGTTGTACGAGTAGCTATACTATATTACCCGTGTACCCGTGCTGTGTTTTGTGGGCACCCGCTGGTCCCGCGTTATGCACTGCTCCTGGTCCCGCTGCCGCTGCGTGCCGCCACCGATAATCGTTTGTCGTATAGTCATCGTCTCGGCTGGCGATATGTGCGATGGCGTAGGTTTGTTCGTTCGTTGATCATTTTGATCTTCGTCATAGTTTCGTGCGACCTTAAGAACGGGCTAAGACGGGGTCTCTGATGGAGTCTTGGTTCAGTTCGATTGCTTGCTGCACAGCACATCATCAGCGCATGGGCAAATAGTTGATATTCTCTCAAGACTCAAGAGTAGTAAGTACGACGACGAACAACGAATGTAAGATTATCTTTAATAGAGCTTTGATTGAGTTTGTCCATGAGAAGGGGAAGGGTGTGTTCAGAAGTGCACTGCACTGCTCGTATCTGCCTGGGTACCAATATTTCTTCTCGTTGAAGTTGAAGTGCGCACGATCGTTTGCCTTGCTTGATCGCTTTCAGTTCAGACTTGTGGTAGTGGTGGTGGTGGTGGCGCATTTAAGTTGATGAGCTTTGGAATGTGCCAAACTAAGCTACTGTGCTTAACTTCACAAGGGGTGGTGGGTTATAGTCGATTATCTGATTTTTCTTTCTACCTACGTACGGTACGTGTGGTGTGCGCACATGTTTTTAGATATAAATTGTAATGGCTATGGCTTGCTGCCTAAAGTATCAAACTTCATTGGGATATTATGCTATTGTTTTGCAGTGTGTTGTATTGTAGGTAGGTTTGGAATTCTTTATTGCGTATTAGCAAATGTTACATTCAATATGGATGTAATGTCATGTAAAAGAAAATGATCATAATGGGGTGATATCTTCTGGTTTTATGTTGATGTTTAGATGTTTCTAAAAATTACTGGATTGAGGGGAATAATCATAATGCGTCTTATTTTTTTGATAATATAAAATTAGGGGGAAATATTGAAGATGCCTTTTGGGTGTACGTTAAAGACACTTGGAGTAAACGGGTATATTTTGATGGATAGGTTTGCATAATTTAAGGGACGTACACATTTGGAAACTAGTTTCATAGGAAGTCTTAAGAAAACTAGCTTATTTTAGGTTTGCATAGAGTTGGCAAGAGGTCCGCAAATTATTTGTATATTAATTTTTTAACTGCAGACTAATATTTATGCTGATAAAAGGGATGTCAAAAAATTTACATTTTCTTAAAGTCTGGACACATTAAAGTCAATCGGGTGATAAAAGTAACAGTTCGTTTGAACCATAGTTGACTCTGGCCGATCTTTGAAATATGTGGATAAAATAAATTCTTTAGCAAACCTCTTTATTAAACCAAGGCAACTTTTTGTTAAAAGAATTTTAAATTTGATATTTTTTGAAATACATAGGTATATATGTATTTTTGAGGTTTCGTAAGTGTCTTAAATCATGTAGTAAGAATGAGAGTGTAAAAGTTCTCAAAACTTCTATTAATTTCATTAGAATTTAAAATCCTTGTCCAGTCGAAGTCAGAAAAATAAAAGTGTAAATAGAAAATTTTACTGTAACATTTTTGAAAATTCTGCAAGATGAGAATAAAGCCTTGATTTCCTAATTGGCCTAATTGATTATTCATTCTTAGTCTTTCGAAATTTAAAGAACACCCCGCAGTTATCACCGAAGATAATTAAAGTAGATGTGGGTGCACCAAGGAAGCATCTTTACTCTTTATTACAGCGAACACTTGATCTTTTGGTGGGTATTCTGAAGGGAAATATGTACCACGTTGGCGTAGAAAACACTAAGCATCGAACACTGAGCTTGACCGTATAAGAATAAGAAATTCCAGGAAATGTTCGCTTCAAAATACCAAAACAATTTTTTTTTTAATCACGCACGTTGTTGCAAAGATTGAAAACTAATATCAAATCGTTTTTTTTTTCGAACTTTTCAATTTTCTAAAAACACATACCTATGTACATATGCGTATGTACATATTTTCCTTTAAGAAAGAAATACTTTAGTTTTTGTAACATTTTTTTTATTGCAGTAGCCTTTATCCAAACCTATTTTTCTTTCAAATTGAAAAAATGGTATTCGAATTTTCGAAATTGTTGAAAAAAAAAAATAAAAGTGGATTTCAATTCGGGGAAGGCAAATTCAAATTAATTTTTGATCAGGTCGAAAAACAAAGCACGGTTATTTGTGATGTGTTTAAAAATAAAAATTAAAAAAAAAGTCGAAAATCTAAAACACGAATGGATTTACAATAGAACCAAATTCAAAATGGTTTATTTTTCTATAATAAAATCGAAACTGTGAGGTGAAGCTTAATGCTTACAAACACATCTTTAGACAGTTGAAAGCTTTGATTGATATCATATTATGTTTCTTTTTTAAACTTATTTTTGAATCTTCTCCTTAAACTCGTCATGGTTCTCAGATTTGTGTCATTTATACCTCGCGATAAACCCTAGATACGATTAAAATTAATTTTGAGTCGAGCCTTTAGCAGGAGGTGCACTATGGAGTGACAAGAACTACTCAAAGCGACGAAGAAATCCATGCATCCACAAGCGTGTTGTAGCCACTTCTTTACAGTTTCTATGATATGTGCACAAAAGGTGCATCTGATCAATGAACTTCAAACGTTAAAATCTCGAAATCCCCAATTACGATTTTCCTAAAACTTCACAGTTTTGATGTACAAGTATTTACCTTTCTTTTGGTACCACACTTGTCCCTGCACGCTCATGGCCCAAGCCCCATACAGTTTTGCGACATCTCCTTTAATTATTTAATAATAAATAGTATTTAGATATTTCATGAAAGTAGTTTTGATTTTTTCCCGGAATTTTGTTTTTCGGGTTGTTGAGTACGAAACTGAGTATTGCGTACAAAATTTCTTGACGCAACATTGAAAAAATGCAAACAATGTTTTTCAAAGGTCATAAACAAAAAAGTGGACGTTTAAAAAATAATTTGTAACAAATCGATGATGACATTGAATGGTGATTAATTTTATACATACATATAACAAAATGCACGACTAGCAAGTACCGTTAATAATGTTTTTTTAAAAAACATTTTTTGACCAAATAATAATTAGACACGCGGTCTATTTGATTAAATTTTTCAAAATGAAAATGCCGCGCGGTCCCGCTCTCTGATCCAACAATGAGATCAAACATCCAATTAAAATTCAGATGCAACTGATTTCTAGGAAGCATGTATACCTGGGAATCTTATTAATGTAGCGGCGTATTTTTCAATAAGAAAAGGTCTCTTATATTGATACTTGACGAATAATTTTACATATCAAGCTACATCAGTCAACAATAAAAAAAAAAAAACAACAACACCGAAACCGACAACGTCATCGCTCCATCAACTAAGCTCGCTTAGAGCTGAGAACTTATGAATTCAAATCTATTTATGCAGGTCAACAACTACTTAAGTTGCGCCGCGCCGACTGCTCGTCAAGCGGACACTTAAACCTATATGTATTTATTTGCTGTGTGCTACTATTTGCAGCAAGCAGCTCGACTAGATTGGCTCATTAATAATTTCCTACTACTGCCAGTATATACCCTCAATAATATCATGACTCGCTGGACGCGGACGGCTAAGAGGAAGAGAATGAAGTCGGTCACACACTCTATCTATACGTAAATCCGATCCAAAACGCGTTGCTGAATTAATTTATCACCACCGCAATCGAATAATAAAACGAGTCTGCGCCGCATGCTTGGCTTAGAGAGACCTCCCCTTACCCACTCTTCCCCGTCTAAACACTCACACGAACAATAATAATCGTACAACGCGATCTCGCGCGCGCGTTCAGACCGTGGGAAACAAACTCGTGCCGAGCAGTTAAAGTTGGGTCTGGATGGTTTATTTTTATTCGTCTCATTGCAATCTTTCTCGTTATTTGTTGCTTGTTGTTGTTGACATCGTGCCTTTGGGGCCGTTTTTTTTTTTTTTTTTAATTTATCCCCCCTTTTGCAGCCCCACTTCCGCCGCATGGATCAGTGATCTGCTGATCTTTGATGTGAAGTTTGGGACAAGGCATTCGTTGTCGTCGTTGTCTGTTGCTGTCTGTTAGTTAGTTTGTGCTGATGCTGAGAAATGTTGACGGAGATTGTGAAAATGGCTCGTGTGGTCTGTGCCTTGGTGATGGCGGTAGCTGGGGAAGCAGCGGAGTGGGTGTGGTTGGTTGTGCTTTGTTAAAAATAACAACAACAACAACAAAAAATGACTTAAGCACGGGCACACAGCGCCAATTGACATTTTGTCCGTTGGCTTTTTAGAATCAATGACTCAGTGAATGGAATCTTAGTAGATACTTTGTTTTTTTTTATCTCTCTCTCTTCTCTTTCCTTAAGTTACCTAGTTTTTATTTTGTATTATATTTTTGATCCATTGAATTGAATGAATCAAGGCTCGCTCACAAGAGGGGAAATTTAATGAAATTGGTTTTTATCTTTAATTTTATTACTTAATAACTTCCACATGATGATGATGACTAGTTGAGCAATTATTGCACTGTGGAGATTTATAAGTATAGATGGATCTATTGATGTGAGGTTTTCATAATCCGGGTTGATTTGAGTCAAAGATGATTCACAAGGCTAACTGCACTTAGCAAAAAAAAAAAAAAAATATAAAGTAACCTATTTTATTTTTGTATCGATCCAGAAGTTGAGAATACTTTTACTTATTATTTTATAAAAAAAAATTATACTAAAGCTTACTCGCTTTTTGCGAGTCGACAAGATTATCTATAGTTTGAACTTAAATAATGTCTATTCAAACTTACGTATCTGATAACCAAACGACTGTTATGTAGTTTTCTGGATACTATCTAAAGAAACGACTGTACATGGGTTCGCTAGAAAAATGTGCTCAAGAAATAGGGTTGCTAGGCCTTAAACGTCATTTTTTGGGTTAATTTAATTGAATATTTAGCTTTTAATTGATAAGTTCGAAAGATGTAAAAAAAATATAATATAAAAAGCATTAAAGCGCCAAAAGAACCGGGCACGAACTTGAAAATTATACAATATGGTCAGCAAAATTATGGAACAATTTGTTTTTTAAAAAGGTGTATACATACTTGAGATTTGAGTATTAAAACAAAAAACATTCCAAGGATTCCTAAAAAATAATTTTTTTTTTTGAAGTGTTTGGCTGCAACAGTATCTTAAAAATCTACTACTTCTACTTTCACCACATCACCAATTGTTATAATCTTGACTGGGGCCAAAACTCTGTCACTTAACTGCTTCACCATTAACTGCTTCACTTAACTGCTTCCACCTGCGGGATTCCCTAGTTTGCCCTCATAAAACGTAGACAGGCCTCCCTGTTTTCGATTGTTCTATGTCTGAATTGCCTTATGAAATAAATATTTAAGATGTCATAAGGAAATAATTTTCCCCATTAAGAAACTGAACAAAAATCCAACAAAAAGTAAAAAGTAAAAAAAGGGTTGGTATACGCCTAAGTGAACTTCAACCAACTGCTGCCCTCTTTGCTAAATTTTCATTCAAACATGTATGTATGTACATACGAGTATGTATGTACATTTCTCAATCACTCAAAATCAATTATTTGCAGACCGGAAACATTTGGTTATTGGATATCCTTAGGTCAATTGTAATAAAATGCAATGAAAATAAAAGCAAACAGTATAAAATTCACGACTGAATCGCACAACCTTGTTCCTGTGTTAAAGTACTTTATATTAAGCAAACAAAAAATGGAATATGTCATTATGGAAAAATGTAAAAAAAGAACATAAAATTCATTATTATGTATATGTATTATGTATTCTGAAAATACAGATTTAAGAAAAAAATGAAATAGTAAAGAAAGTTCTTTAAGTATTTTTAGAAAAAAAAGTGGTAAACATGTTTTTGAAATTTAATAACATATTGGTATTTAAGTACATGGTAATACATATATAAAATCTTTTTCAAAATTAAAAAAAAAAAACAAATGATTTTTTTTTCCAAATAAAAAAAAAATGTTTTTGAAAATTTTGAAATGCAATATTAGTAAAATTGTTTGGACCTTTTTCAAGAAAATTTTGTTTGCACCCGTCAAGTCTTTCACAAGAAAGTCTAAAATCAAAATTCAGGTTCTATTGCCGGTACCATTAGGAAAAGTTTTTTTTAAAAATATTTGTTGACCAAATAATTTCAACTACTTTCAAAAATTCACATATAAAATTTTTTTTAAATCTTTTCAGACGTTTTTGAGATAAATAAGTTTTGTCTTTACCGTTATTTGACATGTACTGTTATAAATGGAAGTAAAGAAAATTCAATGTCAAACCAACAGACAGACTGATAGACTTAACAACAGAAAGACCGTCCCCTTGTATTGTAGTAAAGACCAAACATTTGAACGGCTTTTAAAATATCAGCAGGCCCTCAAAAATTATGTCAATTGCAGAATCACCCAGAATATTATCATAAATTATTTAAAAAAATTTAACTCACTGTTTGAATATTTTGCAACAATTAAGGATAGGAAGTATTTTCTTAAGATCCTGTTTATTACTACATACATCTAAACAAATTAGTAAACTCTATTAGCTTTTTGTACGTTTTTATTTTTATTTAAATTGAATTAATTAAGAAAAATGCATGTAAGGCAGTGCCAATTTCTTATCCTCATAATATTATGATTCGATTTTACATAAATTTCGCATGACCACCATTAAAAAAACTCAAACTGCAAATAACATTTAATCTGGGGATAATCAATAAACAAGGTCCAGTAAACAGCCATCAATTCGTACAAATCCTTCCGCAGCGTTTGATGTACACCCCTTATATATATTCTGAAGGCAACAACAGCAGCGATACAGCCACCCGTCTCAAGGTTCCTCACAGCGGATTAACACTGAAATTGGGCCACTCTGTTATTCCAAACTTTCTTGGAACAATCTCTAAGTACATGGACTACACCATCCTACAACTAAAGTTTGACACAAACTTTCAGACACGAATACCGTGCAGATCAGTCTAGGATGCCATGACATTCCTGGAAGCTGAAAGACGATTGCATACACTGTCCGATTAAATACTGATGACGGCATCGAGGATGCAAGCTTAAACTAAGCTAATCCTTCCGTCTTCCTATTCATTGCATCGTCTTTAATCGTCTTTTATCAGTCAAAGAAGTTTTGTCTTAGCTTACTGATATCCGAATTTTCTCTGATTGTCAGTCTGTGTTATTCTGTAGCCACAAACTCATTGAGTGCCAATTATCTATCGCAGAAATGGCACAGCAGTTCAATATTCACCTGCGATGCGTGCCGGGCCACAGGAACATACCAGGTAGTTGTAAGGCTGATGAACTCGCTAGAAATGTAACCACCCAACCGATTTCACCATGTATGCTAAATATTGGTACACCTACTACATGCTCCATGCAAACTCATTCTCGTGCAAGATGCTATTAGGATAACAAATCTTAAATGGAACAACATCACCACTTCTGTGTCGGCAAAACAGATCTGGCCACTGAACAAACTTTAGGCGATCTAACTGGCTTTTTGTCCATTAACAGATTGCACATTAGCTCCGTAAAAGGTGTCATTACAGGACACCGTCTAATTGGGAAGTATAGGCAGAGCTGGAGATAATGAAACACTTGCCACAAAAAATATTAGTTTTGGATATGGTAAAACAGTGGTACACTTTGGCGTATACGCTCTTTTTTTAAATGAACAATCCTCAATCAAGCAATCTAGTTCTTTAAAAAATGCTGAAGAAGGAACATCGCAGTTGAGATGCGGGTCCTTAAAAGTTTCTATTACACTTTGTCAAGAAAAGACATCAACCAACAATTTGTCAATCCTTTTCGTTTTTATTTTCATTATAATTGAGTTGGATGGTTGACTACGAACCAAGGGAATTTCCATACCATGATCAAACTACTTCAAATAAAAGTTAACTAACGGATATGCAATCATCGCATGTAACCGTATGCTTCTTAATTACCTAAAAAGCAGTTCCTTCATCCATCTTAGTCCCGAACTTCGTATATCTACTTTTTTCCAGAAATATCTCTACTACCTTGGTGCCAATAATGTGAACCGTGAGAAAACGTACAAGGTGTTTTGAAGTGCGCTCAAAGTGCTTCCAGTCACAAGTCCTTTAAAAATCTTTTCCCACGATTCACTTTATAGGTAGGTAGGTTAGGTATATCCTCATTCGATGGTTGTGTGCATAGCATGTGAGCCATCTGCTACTTTTATCCTCCATATACCTACATTGCGTGTAGAAGACGAAGGCAACCTGCAGAAGCAGGTAAAACAGAAAGAGAAAGATATTTCCAACAGGATATCTCGGATCGAGTATAAAAGGACAGTAAGTGAACTACAAGGACATCATTCCGATACCAATTCTCATCGTACGTAGATCTTCTTCTACTTGTTCTGAATTTAAACAACTTTTTATTTTTAAAAAACAAATATGGAATACGCAACAAAGACACAACTTTATTTGAAAGTTAAGAAACCACTGTTGGAACGACAACGTCGTGCACGCATCAACAAGTGCTTGGATGCGATGAAACACATCGTTGCCGAGTTGCAGGACGACAATGCAATCCTACGCATGGACAAGGCCGAGATGTTGGAAGCAACGATCGCACATTTACGTCAAACTAAAAACATTAAGTACCAAAACAAACCTGAAGATGGCTTTCGCAATGGATACATCAATGCCGCAAACGAAGTCTCCCGTATTTTGGCTTCAACTCGGGGTGTCAGTGCAGAGTTGGGAAAATCAGTGATGACACATCTTGGTTGCCAATTCAATCGACTTCAGGAGTTCCACTACCACCAACAACAACAACAACAGTTGAAAGTTGCTAACAAGAATCAGAAGACAAATTACATGGAACCATTGACTGTTAGCATTTCGTCAGCACCACTTAGTCCTGCTTCATCTGGTTATCACAGTGACAAGGGTAGTCCTGCTTCATCGCCTGTTTCATCAGTGTCTGGGGAATCTCGTGCAGAAGTTTGGCGCCCATGGTAAAAAAAAGAAAACCATTGAAACGATGCTTTATTTGATCGTTTGTTCAACCATCAGATTGTGATTGAAGAAAGCTTTAGTAGTAATGTAGTATGCATACCTGTGATAGAGAATAGTGATTTTTATAGATAAATAAGAAACAGCTTTAATAAAATAAAAAGACATCATTTTATATAACCTCAAAATTATTGTTTTGTTATTCAATTGATTTCGGACTTTATTACTTATGGGAGATTAAAACAAATTGCCCGATTTAATTATTATTTTGACCTGGTACATTTATCAGATATATTTTTGAGGACAGTCTGCGAGTGTGAATTTAATATCAATAGGTTTCACTTTGGGGATGGGTTTTATGGTGATGATTTTTTAGTTTCCAACTTAGTGCGTCTTGGTATTCTGCAACAGAAAATACGATTTGGGTTGGTTGATCTGGAATCTCTTTTTATTCTAAAACAAGAATAATTTACGAGTTTTGGCTTCGAATTTTCAGACATCTATCACTGGTGATAGAAATGGGTTGTAATTAGATTGAAAAGTTGTTGAGAGAAAGCAAAGTTTCTCATACTTTTTAAGTGCACAGCACATCAGAGTTCATTGTATATTGCAAAAAAATGTTCCTAGCTCTGATACTTTTCGATTCTTTAATTCTTCAGTAGCGTTCCTAAAAAAAATAGTGAATTAAGTTTGTTTGCTTCTTGTTTACTGTCAAACGCTTTCTTCTTCGTTACTTCGGTTGCTACTTTATGTTATACTACGACGACGGACGATCAGGCTGGGTACGAAACAAGTGTGGTGACTTTTTGACAAAGTCACAAGGTCGACTACACTGTCAGCATTATAAGAATTTACGTGGCGTGGGTCGGAAGATTATAAGACTCAGAGAGATACATCAGCGCACAGTACAGACTTTTTAATGGCCGATAAATTTATTTGTCACCCATGAATGATGGTTTAATTTGAATTTGGCAATTTGTAACTGTCAATGCCACTTAAATATCTAAAGCTTTACAAAAATGCGAATTAACACTTTTTAACCTAATTAGAATTTTGGATTCTCTTAACGCCTTAAATCTATACAGCACTTGCCGAATTAGATATCTTATTTTTGTATAATGCTTCAAACAATCATATTATATGCCAGTTGGCTTTCTTTTGCAAAATCACCCATCTCAAGTTTTATGATCGGACTAGAGAGAGATATGGATGAATTTAGAGTTTAAAAACAAATTGGCGCATTGAAAGACATGTTTCAATCCTTATCTCGAGAACTGCTCATTGCACAAGAAATTTGTAAGCACTCTTTTGATGTAAAATCTAATTATCTTTCTTTCTTGCATACAACATTAATATGTTCATAGAACTTATAATTTCAGAATTAGACCCCCTGAAAGTATACTTTTTCTGTTATATTTTTCATAATATTAACCTTTAGAGAGATTTAAAAGAAAAAAAGTAAACTTTTAGGCGTGTAAATAACAAAATTGTTTATGAACATTTATTCGGTTACGTCACTGGATATTTTTTTTTAAACAGCTTAAAAATTGCCAGATTTTTAAGAAATTCAAGTCTAAGACACATAAATATACCTAATATTTGCGTAGTTCTTTTGATGAACAGAAGTTTAATTACTCGTAGTGGATTTTTAAGTTTAGACGTTTTGTGAAATAAGACCTTGAAAGTTCATACAGTTGCTCATTTTTTAATTTATATTTTCTTTCCTTTAATTATAATACGAACTCTTCACTACATTTCTTACATAGCAAACCATATTTAGTGACTCTGATTTGTCTTCAAAATATTTTTTTTTCACGATTACTCATTTGTGGTTCACCTATGTCCCAACAGATGGCTTGATTACAAAAATGCACTTGGTTACCTCAACATAATATAAACAAACCATCCCAACACATAAAAACCACCGATTCTCGAACATTTTAGGTGAAGGCCGGGGAGTTGCCCCGGCGGTGCAGTGGAGGACTGCTACCCTGGATATGAAGGTTCAATCCCCAGTCTAGGCAGGAATTTATTCTATATTCCCTCAACTAAACGCCACTCCTGGGATTTAAAGAGATAATCAAAACCTAATTTCTCAATCCACTGTGCCAACGTCCTATCCTTCTATTCCTTTTGACAATGCCTAATTTATAAGACCCTAGTATAATAACGGGTCCGCCAAATAACTTTTTTTTTTGAAAATACTATAAAAAAAACTACTGAATATTTTCTCAAATTTCTTTTTTATTTGAAAGCACAAATAATTTCATTCGAATGGTTGCCTCGGCTGGCCATACAGTAGCCTACACGAGCGGTCCAATTTTTAAGCACATTATCGATTGTGTGCAGCTGTATTTCACAAATGGCTTCACGAATATTGTCCTTTAAAGCGTCAATTGTCTCTGGCTTGTCGGCGTAACATTTATCTTTTACGGCACCCCACAAATAATAGTCCAACGGTGTCAAATCGCAGCTCCGAGGTGGCCAAACGACATCAGCTCTGCGGCCGATAATGCGATCTTCAAAAACAAAGCGCAAAACATCGAGTAGCGCCGTCCTGTTGAAACCAAATGTTCGCAATATCCTCCTCTTCAATTTTTGTGAACAATAATTCGTTCAACATGGCACGATAACGATAGCCATTGACTGTAACGGCTACTCCTTGCTCATTTTCGAAGAAAAATGGCCCAATTATGCCTTTGGACCAAGCACCAAACAGTGACTCGTTTTGGGTTATCGGCTTTTCAATGTATGCATGCGGGTTTTCTGTGCCCCAAATACGACAATTTTGCTTGTTTACATACCCGCCAAGATCAAAATGAGCTTCATCTGTAAAGATGATTTTTTTGGCAAAATCGGCATCTTCTCTAAGTCGATCGCAGGCCCAACGCACTGGATGGTCAGTTGGCTTCAACTCCTTCGTTGAGCGGAAGGATAAAACTAATTATCTGTCAAATCAGGCATGAGCTAAGTGTTACCATTCACGAAATAAGCACTAGTTGAAAAAAACGTTAGATGGCGAACCCTTTATGTTTGTGTGTTTTTTTTTAAATGTTTTATATCAGCGTTGTACTCCAATAAATATAAATAAAGAATGGTTATGTTAGCCCTTATTTCATTAACCATGCCCGATGGAAGTGTTATGTCAGCGCTTATTCCAACTAAACTATCCGGGGAATAAATGGAGCAAAGTTTACTCCAGAGACTATGTCTGAGAATTGTTTTATATCAGCATTTAACCAAATAAACATTATTTAAAACATGATTACCCGACATGATGCCCTAGGAATATGTTATATGAGCGTTTATGTACTCCAATTAAAATATCCGACGAATGATCATATCAGCGCTTGACTCAGTCTATGCTACAGAAAATATCTAAGGAATTAATTGTATCAGAATTTACACCAATTTGTTAATCCGGAAGCAAAATTGTTAGTTGGACACTTTACTGGTCCACCATCACAAGACTCTACCTGTGCAATTCTCCGTGACCTCACAATATGTATGTATGTGACCTCACGGCTTTACATATTTACATATACATTTTGTTCTTTTAAAATCATTTCATTACTTTGATAAAATAAATCAAATTTAAAACACAATAAGAAAAACTTCACATATCAAATAAGCTAGGTAGGTGATCTAGGTAATTATTTAAAAAAAAGGTAATTAACTCAACATACCGTCTATAAAAAAAACATTCATACAAATATGACAAACCAAAGTATCCACTTACCACACCTTTAATTTCTAAGAATTTCAAAACACCTTAGGCATGTTTATACAAAAGTATGACCTACCTGAGGCCACTGATTTCCATGCAATTTGCTTACAAACTCGTGCTATCCATAGGACTCCAGCACTAGACCATCAATTAAAATAATACAATAACAATAAAGTGATTATCATTTAAACCTATAGGCGGTGTTATGTACCGATACCCGTATGCATTGACCATCAGCACCTTAATAGTCCCTTACCGCACAATTCAATTTATTATTAAATCGTTATCGAGCATAAACACAACACACCCAACTCCGATATGACCACTCCCAATTCCACGTTTCATTCTTTATAACAAAATATCATTTAATCGTAACTTACACAGTAAGGCGAATGTGCAACCTGTATTATATACCAATAATACTTTTTACTTAATATGTCAACCATGTTCCATCGTGTACTTCAGCAGGTACGAATAACTAAAAATGAAGAAGCAAAATAAAAAAAAAACACCATGCTCAGCTAGAGGGCTCCTCCATCATACATACACTCGGTCAACATCATCATAATGAAATCGTGCCACATAATTACCTCCGTCTGTCCTTCCGCTTCCACCCATCATTTCATTATCCCCACTCATAATAGTAGGTATAGTATCTCCTCTCATTCACAAAACTCTCTCATGAATGGATATTGGTCGGACATCCATTCACGAAACATCCTCATTATCGGAACGTGGGAAACTTCAAGATAACGAGTGTGTGGATATCCTTAATTTCCTTCCAACAAAATACAACAAAAAAAACATAAATAATTTTTTTTCGTGTTGATTCCTGTTCCATCGCCTTAAATTTTGTTGTTGGTTAATTCAAAATATCGGTATCCTGAAATCCTGTCGACTTCTCATACATGTGAAGGTATTTTTTTTGTTTTTTTTTGTCTTTCTTCTCTGCATGAAACCACTTAACAATTGATGGTGGTGCGTGGGAATTTCAGAAAACTTAACTTTCCCACGAAAATTTTGTATGTGCCCTTATTTTTAAAATATACACCCCGATAACACTATCTCGTTTCTTAGCAATATCATTTGGTATAGGTCGCTCCCTTTCGTTGCCCGATTTCGAAAGCAAAAGAAGACAATTTTCAAAACACCTGCCATTTTTTATGCATAGGATTTTCCCTCTTGCTGTTTTATCATCACTTGAAATGCCTGCAGTGTTCTGCTACACTACCTTATACACTACACTACACACTCCCGAGAAGGGTGATCCTTTTTCTCTCTCTTTCTCTGTGTTTCCATTCACTTTCTGGGTTTGGTATCGAAGAGTATTTTTTTTTTATTCATGTGTGCGTAGTTGATATCACTTGTGTGTTTACGGTGCGTTTCGGATATCCCCGAGAAGGTATAAAAGCCGATAGTGGTGTGGGTTTGGAAACATTCTGAATTCGTTCTTCATTTGAGAAAGACATCCAGACAAACAGTACTCTGTTACTCAATTTCAATTTTTATTTTTCAATTTTAAAATTTACGTAAAAATGTGTATCGCAATGCCAGAACAACAAACAATCGTATCAACCGTTACAAAGAAGTCTGCTTCATACAGTATCAAGAGGGTCCTGAAGGCGATCTTCAAAAAACAACAGAAGCAGCAAAAACATTCAAGATCATTAGAATCCTTGGAGTCACTCGAGAATCTGCGAAATTCACAAACTGAAGTGTACTACAGTGAAATTGGAGATAATTCAGCCAATGAGAAATTGGTTCATTTTATTTTGGAAGAATCACATCAACAATCACGCCAGCAACAACACCAGAAGCCATCACAACAACCAAAAGAAGAAGAAGATGATGGTGTTTATGTTCCTGTTCGTTTTGCACGCACCGAAGTCGGTACATTCTTTTGGACAACAAACTTACAACCTGTCATGAGTATTGTTCCTGCAGCCGATGAGGATTTGGTGCAACCAGCTTATTGCTATAGCAACAGCCAATATCCACAATTGCAATTTGGTGATAGATGGGCACAGGCTTAAAGAGTTCATTCAACTGCAAAAAAAAAAAAAAAAAACAAGAAACAAGACGAAAAAGTGAAGAAGATGGTGACAATGCTTTAGAGGATTTAATTTAAGATTGATGTGATATGAAAGAAGATTAATTAGTTTTATTTTATTTTTTTGTTTATATAAATTTATAAATATTATGACAAAAATTATTTATGTGATAACAATACAGCTTTAAAAAGAAGAAAAATACAAATATTTTTATATATCTACAAAATAATTATTTATTGTTTTTTTATTTTCTTTGATTTGGATTGAAATGGGTTTTGTAATTAGAAAGTCCTTAGGTGGTTTTTGTATGTGTTTTAAACGTCATTTGAATTTCCTGAAAAAAATTGTAACTGACACCACTTTGTTTTTGTTGAGACTATAATTCCTCTCCTAGACATGGGACACGATACCGAGACGAAAAAAAATGTCTTTCCAGTAAAGACGATTATGTTTCTAAAATATAATAAATTTTAATGTTCTCTAAATTTAAATTGATCTCACAAAGGATAGATAAGACCAAAAAGATGTTGAATCGTTGCCTAGACTATACCGAGGCAAGACTTTCAAATGAGACGAAATTGAAATTTTCTCATTTCGACAAGACCGAGGCAATACTTCTTGGTCTCATGTAGTAGCCAGCCCTGTTATTTTTTTTATTATGATGGAACATTAATACTTAGTAGTGCGTCAGAGCATTTCAATATGTATTTTAATTCCTAATAAAATTGTATAGAAAAAACTATTTCGCACCAATTTAGCATTGCAGAAGCCTTAAATTGTTATCTACTCTGTTTACTTGCAGAAGGAATTCGGAAAAACTTAGAATTCACATTATCACATGGAAGGGTGTTTTTATGAAAGGGGAAAGAGGGGAAAGTTGTTGTCTATCAAAAGGCTAAATTTGACAACAATCTCAAACTTTCTTCTCCTTAAAAGAAAAAAAAATATTCCATGCAAAACAATTTTATAAACTCTTCATATTCTTTATTATTCTCATTCATTTAATTAGTCAAAAACAAATTTTTACCAAGTTCAATAAAACCATTTTTTTAAGCCCTGGTCAGATATCCACCCTTTTCCATACTTCATCGTGAAGAGAACAGTCCTCATCGAAGAAATTGATTTTATGATATTATTCGTAGGTACTTACTTAATGAATACGTTTTAAATGCTTGACTTTTAAAGCCAGAATGCCTTAAAGGACCGTGGGCACTTTTGTATAGACCTTGGTCCCACTTTTGAAAATTGTTCAAAATTTTTTTCATCACTTCAGTAAACAGCTCTCAGTTTTAACCAAGTAACTAAAAAGCCAATTAAGAAATTAAAAAAAAGTACGTATCCGCCCTAGTGAACAACTGAATTCTTCTGAAAACAACGTTTGAGCTGGAATGTGGTAGGAGGGCAGGATCCGTTCAAAGATAAATAAATAATATAAAACACAAGAATGCCGTTAGAGAAACCTATGAAAAAGCATAAAATTCATTATTTATTGAATTGCTAAAATTAGGCAAATAAAGTTTGAGTTCAAAACTAAAATCACAATCCGATTTATCGAGCAGATATGAATTCTTGAACAATTTATTTTTAAAATTGCCTGAGTGTATTTAGAAAAAAGAATCATTGTGCATTAATAATATGACTCTTTAAAAAATATAAAGACGTTTTCGAGATAAATTTGTCTTGTCCTAAGGTTATATGAAATATATTGTTATTTTTAGAGGTAAAAAAATTTCAATTTTAAATCTTCAAATTTGAATAAAATCTACACAGATAGACCGAAAATCAGACCGACAGACAGAAATGCGGGATCCACTTATTTTGGGTTTTCTGTCTGTGTAAGATATGGAATTAATAGCCCCAGTTTGATTTTTTAAGAATCCTAAACATGTTCTGTAGTACTATAATAGGCAAGTAAAATAAAATTCACAAATGTATCACACGAATTTGCTCCGATGTTAAAGTACATAGAATATAGAATACAAAAAAAAAATGTTTAATGATAGGCCTTACTAATTTCAGAACACACATAATTTGTATCCGTCTTCTAGAAATTTGAGATTTTTGAGAACGGGTTTTTAACATTAAATTATTGTTTTATTTTCAAACTTGCTATAGTTGTATAATATTAATACACTGAACAAATTGTAACTAAACTGTAACTCTCACATTTTAGAATTTTTTTTTACTAAAAGTGTGGCAACATTTGTTTTAATTTATAAAATTTTTTAAAATAGTCGAAGCCATTTTTTCGAAAAAAAGGGATTTTGCAAAAATGGTTTATGTATGGAAGGTACGATTATTAGATCTTAGTAAAAATAAAAAAGGTTTGGATGTACGACCCAAAAAACATTATACACCAATTCTCACTCACCCACTTCAAATGTTTTCATGAATCTTTTTTTTAACTTTCAGAGGGTTAAATTTCTCGACTTGAAAAACACGAGATTTTGATGAAACCTCGATAGAAGGAAGACAAAATAGTCGATCTCGCTATTTAGTCTAATGGGTACATATTTTTTTTTGACATATTCGGTAATTGAACGAAACTTTGGTCATAGAAAGGTTGATGGAAATAAAATTTAAAAATTACAATCTTTCCTTACACTCCGCTCCAGAGGCTTAGGTCATTTATTTTTTTGTTTGAATATAAAATACCAACTTCTTACATGTGTACATTTTATACATACTCATACAAACTTATGCGTGCATTATTATTTTCATAAATTATTAATGGTCGAGCCATTAAGAAATTTTTCAGAAGGCTGCAGCTGGTAGTTACTTTGAATAGAAATTATTATCACAGAAGGTCTTTTCTTCAAAACACATATAGACATTCCTTGTTACATTTAATTTAATATGCAATGCATCACGCAAATGTTTTAATTATCGCCTTTTAATTCAGGTACCTAAACAAAACAAAAAACACATTCCACAGCCTTAACTTCTTCTAAACTCCAATATATTCTTCATAATAAAAAAAAAGTCCCGAGACAATCACAAGAACACAAACAAATTAACACAGATTAAAAACGAATTGCATTAAAGTCTAGCCCGCAACAGTTGTAGTCTCATCATCATATGCAACACGTACTTTACCTACACAATGTGCAGAGGACTTCAAAAAAAAAATTTCATCCGCATTCATCGTCAATGAAAAGGTTTGGTTGCATGAATTTTAACAGTGAAGTCATTCAGTGGCTAGGTCAAATGCATTTGAATTATCATGGAAATTCAAAGAGTTTCAGTCAGAATTAATGCTGATTTTTGTTTGGTAGGAGTACATAACAATTTTTTCCTTTCTTATATTTTGCTTAGCGAGTCTCCAATTGAAATCGGCTCCAAAATTGCTAAAAATAATGCTACTCTTAGGTGTGAAGCATTTGCGGCCTCCAATTCTTATTCTATGAGGAAACTAACGGTTTCCTTTGTTTTGTTATAATTTTTTGTTTGTGTTTAAACAATTTATAAGAAAATATTTCCTCTCATTTGAAGGGGCTGATAAAGACGCTGTCCCATACTATTTTTTTTTATCGAATGCAAAACAACACCGCCAACCAAATCGAACAAGCTGCCTCTCCCACTCATTGATACAAGACGAACACTAGATTTTTCTAAGTGGAACACATTATAACACCTCATCATCGAACAGTCTTGTTCTTCGATTTTGAAATGTCGTTCGGCGATGTCTATAGAGAATTTATCTGGCTTGCTTCGCGCAGCAGAGGCATCCCAGATAAATTGATTGATATTATCATGGCTTTACATGATGGATCCAAATGTCACGTTCGACATAGAGCTAGGGTGTCTTATGAGAGAAGTTTAATATGCCAAGTGGGATCGGCCAAGGCTGTATACTGTCGCCAATATTTTTCCTGTTGGTGACTTATGGTCTACTGCCCGCAGATATGTCTGCTGGAAACGAAGAAATTTAGAAGCCTGTTGAAGAACTGGTGAGGTTTTGAGAGTGCTGAAATACCTCCAACCATAATTGGTTCTAAAATCTAAGTAAGCAAGTAAGTATAGGTAATGTAAAGTCGCTTCCTTGACAACCACTGTTTGGCACCTTTGACTTTCACAGTTGTGTGCCGTTGTCGTCTTTTATTTACCGCATTATGAATTCTCAAGTAACACCATACTCAGTCACTTAAGTTAAGTTCATGCATAGCTAAGATTGGTATTAGAAATAAACAAAGCAAAGACGAACGAACAAACAACAACAGAAACCATGAGTTCAAAAACAAACCCTCTCTTTCCGCATTTTATAATAATGTGTCTCTGTCTCAGGTTTCCACGGAACATAGTTCAATATAATAATTATGAAAGAAAAGAGCTCGTTTGCTTTTTTTTTTTTTGTTTAAAGGTCGCTTATGGGGTTTACCCCACATGAATACATAATCTCATTTACTCACTTTGCTTGGCTTGGAAGTGAAGGCAGCAATCATCAAATTGTGTGCGATGCATACGCGATTGAAGGAGCACATATGCAGTCGTCGAAGATGCAAAGATAAAGGGAATTTATCCGCCTCAGTGCGGGAGCGCGTTCCTTATATTACATATTCCCACAGAATTCCCACATGCCAAGCAGGCGCGCAGGGCAAGCTACGAGTATATAGCAACCGAAGCATTATTACTGAAACTGATGGTTGATGTTGATGGATACTTTGATGTGATGAGGATGACACGAACGCGGATAATGGCGCTGGCAGTGCATACAGTTTGGGATTTTTTCGTATGTATAATGAGGGTTAGACTGTGAAGGAGGGAATTTCTTTGAGCTGGCTGTTGGACGTTCATTGAATTATTGAGAAGGTGATTTTTGTTTTGTTTTGTTTCAAAGACATTTACACGATGTGGTAAAAGACAGACATTTTTGTACTGTTGGTTGGCATTTTTCAATAGTTCAAGAATATAAAAACCTACATCCTTGTTGATCGGGTATTGTCTTACTGAGAAGTTTACTAATGGTTTCTGTTTAATTGTTTTCAAATTTGTTAGGTGGTGGTACAAATGTTTAGGGTTTAACAGCCACTTGAGAGACTCAATTAAACGACCCTTAGAGTTGATAGAAAATTGTTTTTGAATTTTTGTGAACAACAACAACAACAACTTAATTGTTTTTCTTTTTTTAATATTTGAGTAAGTATTTAAGTGAAATTCAAAATATGTACATATCTGAAGAAAACAAAAAAAAGGATTGCTTTTTTTAAGAAATTTTATTTAGAAATATTAATGAAATATTAGGAAATAATTTTGCCATTCATTTGTCCTCAAATGACAAATTATTCTGGGATTTTTGGTGCTTCGTTAACTTGACTTCAAACTAGCGAAGCACCCCTTTTTTCGTGCTATATTTTCTACGTTTTTTTTTTTGCTGCTTTTCTAACTGGGCGCAAGGTAGTGAGGGACCCTCAGAGAAATGGGTAAACACTTTTGATAGAGAAATGTGCACGACTTAAAAATTTACCGTTACTTTTAGTCCTTGGGTTAACGAAACAGCATCTAGAAAAGGTGTATAAAATTATAATCTTAAACATGTAAGCTTCACAAGTAGCTTTTACTTGGGTTTGAATTAGTTGAGGCAGTTTTTCATTTTTAGTTTTCTATGATTAATTTGCTAAATTCATAAAAATATTAGCAGGTTTTACCTTAAAAAATGTAAAACCTTCTCATATTGAAATTTTTAATGCTCAGTAATTAGTCGTTTGCATTGAATAACTTGTGACATTTTCAATATTGTCATGCAGTCTTTCTTATTTAGTTTCCCTAAAAAGTGTGTATGTTATTATATTTTGCCTTTCTGTTTTAAATGTTTTTTTAAGTTAATTTCTTAATTCAAGAAGTTTGAAGTTTGTAACTTTTTTAGGTCTGCTAATTAAAATCTGCAAATATTTTATTGGAATTTGACAGTATGATAGTTAATGTAATTTGACAGCTAAGCGAGTTATTTAAAAGCAACTCTTTTTATTTCAACACGATTCAGACAACTCGTTTTGCAATTCGATTTATTTAAATTTCAACTCGATTTGAAAAATATTCAGTTTGATATATGTATATGTACATATGTATATTTATATTTCTCATCAAGGAAAATTTCTGGTAATCTTAATCATTTTTTGGATTTGGGAAAACATTGCTGCGCACTAAAAACACATTAATATTTGTTGAGAGTTATTATTAATTATTTCCTACAAATAGTTTTTATTTCACTATTGAACAATACATTTTTGCTGACACTTAATGAATTGTACTTCTCAGATAAAATGTTTATTCAGATTTAACTATACAATTATGTGGTGCTCAACGATTCTTACTTTAGTAAATAGAGATATTTTAAACTACAAAATGTAGCGAAGTTTTAAATTTTTGATGTTTTTTGAGATGGTTGTCAGATCAAAAAACAAATTTATGCAACCGCGATCCCTCTACTCTTTTCCAAACATATGAATAAAAACGAATTTGAAAATCCTTCATTAAATGAATATTCATGTGCAAGCAGTGGCGTAGCTAGGTAACCTAGGGCCCTGTAGCAAATAAAAAAATGGGACCCACTGCTTTCAAAACTGGTAAGGTTTTTTGAAGTAAAATCATTAAATATACAAATACTTTAAAATTGCTAAGCAACTTTATCATAAGCTCTTTTTCGTGCATGGGCAGGTAATAAAACTATTAAACACTAACAACATAAATTACAATTATTTTAATACTTGGTGTAGGTATTGGGCAATAAAACGAAATAAAAAAGATTCAAGAGTTTATTATATATTTATTTATTTGTAGATACGTTGCACCAGCTTACAGTTATTTAACCTATCGCCGATGCAAGCTATTTACACAAATTATAAAACTTAGACAGTATGTTTTCTTAATTAATTAACAAAAATAAACTAAAGTGTAAACTAAACAAAAACAAAATCATATAATGGCTACTTCTAATTATTATAAAGGTCAATTAATTAAAATTAATAATATTTATCATAAAGGTTAGACCTACCAAATAATGACTATTATTATTACAAGCTTTTCCTAGCTTTATGGCACATATGGTATGGGTTCGGTTCCCACAGCGAGTAATGTTTTTTTTTCAAGATTCTGAAATAAATTTTATATTCGTTACAATGTAATATTTATTTCAATTTAATCATAATTTTGTTTGAAAGAAATAGTATGATTTTTAATAAACTTTTTATATTACTTAAAACAAATGTCATACAGAATTTGAATAGAGTAAATATAACTCAATTTAATGTCATTGAGTTGTTCTCTCAAAAATATGTCGCTTGGCTCAAGAAACATTTTCAAACCCACGTGGTACTTGGTTTAACGGTCATGCGCATTTCACCGTATCCAAACGTATAGAAGATACGAGCCAAACGAGAATCGTTTGACTGCAGTAACCTTTTTTTACAGTGCATGATTAAACCCGAGTTGCCACCTGTCATATTTATTTTGAAAATAGGAGAAATTTTCAAAAGTTGAGTTCGATGGAGATTTTCTGGTAAGGATTCGAGGGCCTCCTGAGCTTGAGGGCCCCGGGGCACTGCCCGCCTAGCCCCTTGGTAGCTATGCCACTAGTGCAAGAACCCTTGTTACAAGCCTTACCCGGATGTATTTATTATAGATCTCCAAACAATGAAGAAACTAAAATTTATGAATATACATAATCTCAAATAGAAAAAATTCATATCCAAAAAATTTTATTTTTAAATTGTTTTCAGTTTGGAGCTCAAAATAATTTTTTGGATTGTTTTAACAATTCAATTTTTTTCATATTGTATGCTTTTAATATTTCTTCTTCAATGAAATTTTTGTAATTCTTTTGGCATCTATAGAACTTTAATAAAGAAGCGAGTTAATGCGATCCAGTCGGGCATTTTATTTTATTCTTTGGTGCTTGATTTGTATTTTTTTTGTTTATAACTTACATATATATTTTTTTATATCTATGTTGTTGACAAGTATACTTAACTTTGCATAAGGTAAAAAAAAATGAGATATGAACATTTTTTTGTGTAAGTTTCCACTGCTGTAGATTAAATATGATTTTCTTATATTTAAGGGTTTCTCGTTGGTGGTTTCGAATTAGCTTAGGAAAGTCTTTAAGATTTATCTAAGTTTTATAGTCTCAAGGAATTGATAACTCATACTCAAGCTATCAGATCAATGCTTTTTTAGATAAATCACCTTAATACAAAGCTTTTATTTGACAAATATCGATTTTTCCATTCCTAATGAGCGTTACAAAGTCCAATAATAAGTGAGTTGACTTCTAAACCATGAGAACATTATTCAACTAAAATTAACCCTCGTGCTAATCGCGCGTGTAACATAAAACCAACAAAAAAAAACAATACCTTTACACCTTAACACAGCCTCTCGTATAGCCAGAAGGTTTCCAGTTCCAGTAGTCAAATCTTAATATCTTCTTCTTCTTCGTCCATTGCAACTTAAACAAAACAAAACAACAACAAAAATCATATTCTGCTTCATCACCATTATAACTCAAAGTGGTTAGTGGATTTAAACAAAACACAGAAAACAAAAACAAAAACAAAGCAATTGAATGAAACGGACGTGATGATTATAACCTTTCCAAGAAGAAACAAAATATTACCAACAAACGCTAACTAAAGAAATGAATAACTCTGACTGCTTTATAACTTGGGGCACGAAGATGAACCGCTTCAACCACCATAACTAACCAACCAAACCAAACCAAACCAAACCAACCCATCACATCGTCTCGTCTCGTCACCGACACGCCCGCCGCGCCACCATTTGCCGCGGTAGCATAAAAAGGTGATGGCCCCAAATTACACGTTCGAACGGATTACACATTCAGGAGGAGTGCATGGATTTCTTTTGTTTCGAAAACTTTCCCAGGCAATCAGTCGAATAACTGAAGCCTGGTATTCGTTTTTTTTAGTTCTTCGTTTGTTGCATTCTCCCCTTTTTTTTTATAACTAATTCGTTTCATCCGGGATTATGAGCTGCAAACCAATTTTTATTCAGATCCCCATTTTAACGATCAACGAACAACGAAAAGGGCCAGTTAGCTTGTGTTGCATGATTAAATTGGATATCTTTAAAGTGGGAACAAAATCTTTTCAATCTTTGGTTTAAATCCGAGGGTTTTAACATGCATACAAAAATATTTTAGGGTATATCTTGTTTTCTTTTGAAAACAATTTTTATCCTATTATCAAAGAATGGATCACCTAATTAAAGAAACGAAAACTCCTTTTTTAATTATTTCCAAAAAGATCTTGATCTCATAAATATATATGTATATGCGGTTTGAAAGGAACACCCAGACTCCAGTCGTCACCTAAGATTACGGAATTAATCGCTTTAGCGCGAACATTATCTGTTTGAGAAACGGAGAGGTGCAGTACAATAAATTTTTACTTTGGTCTATACAAATCACCCGAACCCGAAAAGTTTATCTCTTTTTAGATTACAATGGAAAAGAACCCGTGTCTTGACCTTCTTTTTATCGTTTCATCAGACATCAGATTAAATTTATTTAAATCTAATATACACTTTTTATTTTTAAAGGGTTGCCAGCATTGAGATATATAAAATATATCTACAAAAAATCGCATTTAAATTTAATTATTAGTACCAAGCCTTACGAAAGATAATGTACATATTAAAAATTCAAATCACAACTTATTTGATGACTTTTTTGTTTTGAGACAAATTAAAATTCCATTTTAAGTTTTATTTGTAAACATAAAAAACCGATTAAGAAAATCGGAATCGAAAAAATATCTCAAGCTGGTAACCCTTTTTAAACGTAAGTTAAACTTTTTTCCTCCAAATCGTGGGAAAAAATAATTTTAGCAAAAAATAAAAAAACAAACAAATAGACCGAGCGTTTTTGCCAACAGCTATTTGATACTGATTAGTGTCTGCATAAAATGTTTATAGATAAAAATTAAACCATATACAACACTTACAAATGTGTATGTTTTTTTTTGTCTTTCTGACAACTTTTGGGTTTATCTATTTCCAATAAATCTATATCACCTTAGTTAGACTGTATTTATTTTCCCATGAGAGTCTTAGACTAAGTTTTTTCAGTACGAAAAATAATTCTGTTTTTAAATTAGGGTAATTTATGGGATTGTTGAGGATTTAATTTTATTTTTAGTGTTTAGTCATTAAAAAAAAAACGTTTTGAAAAATATCTATACTTTCTTTGGAGTTGTAGAGGAAGAAAGTTATTGTCTAAAGGAAAGTAGAACACGAAAGGATGCGCATACGCCGCTGCCGTAGCACACAAAATTAAAAAAATACTTAAAACTGAAAATATCTACATACATTGATATAACACTTCTTCAACTTCAAATAATGAAAAAATTAAGCTTTTTGAAATCAGAAATATGTAGTTGACTGCATTTTTCCAAACCGGGGTTTACTTACTTACTTAGGTCCTCGGACTTATTGTGTCCGTTAGTTTCCCCTCCAGGCTCCAGGGCCTCCATTACTCCTACGCGCCATACTGTACTGTTCCTGGATTTATGCTTTTCAGGTCTCTCCAACTCTTCCCCAGTTATGCTCTTCGACCGTTCTTCACCAAGTTCTTCTAGGTAGGCCTGCTCTTCTGCCTGTCTGATTTGAAATACAATGGTTACCTTTTCGAAGCGTATGGTTAGTCCTCTGCCAATCAATGGATTCCGGCCCTGTTCTCACATGAAGTTCATCTTTAGATATACGATTTGGCCAGAAAATCTTCAGATGTTTGTTCAGTATTTTGTTATTTTGTTATTTTGCATTATGTTATCGAGCTGTTGTACTAGTTTGCATTTCAATATTTTAGGTACTTGTTTACAAATTTTGCGTAAAATTCCTGTCCATTTACTTTAAATATTGAAAGGCAACAAAATAATAAAAAAAAACATCGTTTTTAAGTTTAACCTACGTTTTTATAATGCCCTTTCAAAATTTATAAGACTTTTTAGTCGTAAAATGAAGTTTGTTCCATGCAAAATACGTCATTTAAAAATTGAAAAGTATTAAATGTTTATAAAATTGGCCATAAATATGAAACATTAATTTGACATGAAGCACGGAACAAACATATTTATTTGTATTTTGTGAGGATCCTTCAGTTTATTTTGGAAAATGTCTTGAATATATTCCTTTTTTGTTTATATTATATTACTATAAATGTTTGGGAGGTACCGTTATTTAAATCTTAATTGAATTTTACTTATTTATAACATGCTTTATTAATACAAATAACGAAATAGCGATTATACAACATTTGATCGAAATACTTTTAACCGTTTTGGAGAAATTTAAATTTTTTTAAAACGGTTTTTTAACATTTGTATTATGGTAGCATTATTTTCGAAAATAAAATTAAGTTTTTTTCAAATTATTAAAGATACGAGTAGTATTATGCCGTTTTTTACAAAATTTCAAAAATATGTATGGAGCCATTTTTGAAATATTTTATTTTCATAGTTTTTTTTTTTTTTGTCAAAACTCAAAAATATTTTTTTTCTTTCACATTCTGACTGCAATCAGATGAAACGTTTTTGAGAAAATCATTAAAAAATGATTCTAGAGCCGTATTCGAGCAAAATCCGATTTACCAAAAAGGCAAAAAAGTGTATGACAGGTAAAGCTTAAGTTGAGCATAATTATTTAAGTTTCGTTTCAAAAAAAAAAAAGAGTTAGAAAAATATGTCTTCAATCAAGTGTAAATTTTTAAATCGCCTTCAGATTAAATTCAATCATCCTGTTTATTAATTAATTTGTATAAGATTTCAAAATGTCTACTTGGGTTGCCTGACAACATTTTTTTTTTCATTTTTGATACATTTTGTTTTTGCTGATAAATGTTTTATGTCAAACAATTTTTTGAACAGATTTTTTTCGAGACTATAATATATATTTTTTAGACCAATCATTTGAGCAATTTGTTTTTGACAATTTTATTTTTTTTTTAATGTGTTCATTAATTTACTTTTAAAATTAAGTTGTTCCAGAGCAAAGTTCTAAAAAAATTGATCAGTGTTGTGTGCATATTTATATTTATTTATAGAAATTTAATAATTGAAATTAATTGAATCAAGATGCACAAACAAAATTAATTAAAATAATATTCAAATCTACTTTAAGCTTAGCAACAGTTTAAGGAAAACAAAACTTGGTTATTTATCTGTTGTTGTTTCTATTATCTAAGCAATACCTTTTTTAAAAGAGATACCGTAAAAACACAAAATGTCTGGTAAATTTGTGTTTTGATTCCTTGAAAAATTATCTATATTTTTTGAGCTTGTACTTTTGTTTACTTGGTCTTACCTCCGTGAGATTATTTCTATTTCTCTGCAATTAAAAAAAAAAAAACAAATAAAAAAACACTTGAATGGACAAAAATAATCCAATTGAACACAGAATATAAACTGAAGTAAACTGCATTGGTTTTACGTAATTACTCATAGATTGAGCTGTTAACATTTGAAAGACCCACATGGTGCGTTTTAAATATTTTTACCCAAACAGAGAACTTTTCTGAAGTGTTTATACTGGAGAGGAATTTGTAGTCTCAGCAGTAGCCGAGGTAATAGCAAGAATCGTCCTGGAGCGAATAAAAGACTACCTCGCGAAGACACACTCGACGCCGAACAAGCAGGATTCTACACCGAACGAATCATAAACAAACAGTGCGTTGAAATTCGATCAACACTTCCACCTGCTGTTCATCGACTTCGAAAAGGCAGAATCGATTGATTGCTATTATCAAGGCTTCATATGATAGATCCAAATGTCACGTCTGCATAAAGTAAGGTCAGATGAGTTTGATATCCGAAGTGGAATCAGGCAAGGCTGTATACTGTCACCAATATTGTTTCTGTTGGAAGAATATCAAGAATCAGCCTTGAAACTTCTTTTGATGGTCAAGCAGACGAGCGGACCGACGAAGTACTTGCCCATCAAACTATCGAAGAGTAATCGGCACAGCTGGAAAAGAGTTGGCGAGCTGAAATACATACCCAGGAACCGTAAGCAATGACGCCTAGGAATAAGAAGGCCCTATGCCCGGAAAGAGGAAACTAAATGAAACAAGGACCTAAGTTATGCAGTAAGTAAGTTTACTGTATATCCTTATTTTTAGAGCATAATAAAATTCTCAAGCTGCATACAAAATCACACTATTAAGATTTGCTTTTGCGTATTTTTAAATGGCGAGTTTTTTGAGATTTGCGTGATGTGAATACTTTTTTGAAAACCCAATTTGCAACGGGGACTTTTCACGGTATCTTCAGAACATCACGAGGAAACTATATTCCAAAATCTTGTTTTCCAATGATTTTCCTGGAATTGTGCTGTTTTCTGTAATACATATGAGTGGCTCATTTATAAATGTTTGAATAGACTGAAAAAATTGGCTGCAGTATTTTCTATCATATTTTAACATAGAATAACATTTTTTAAGCATACAAAACTTACCCAGTACCTAATATCTTTTAAGGTAGATACACTCAGCCACGAAGGTAAGTATACACTCCAAACTATTAGAAAACGAGCTTCAGAAAAACACCTTGAACCTTGTTTTCTAAAAAGAAATAGTTTTTTTTTTTCTAAATTCGATCCAACAATAGACTCGTTTTCTTTTATGTCTAGTGTATACTTACTTTTATTACCGAGTGTATGTACATAAGTATATGATCAAAGATAACACATAAAAATAAGTGTTTTTCAAGGTTTCTAATCTTTAAAGATAAGAAAGTTTTTTGTATTATTCTGCTATATAGGCGATCGATTCCATGTTTATACATTCAGTTATTAAAATTCAAAACTAAAGAAATGAATTCAATCAAATTAGTATTTTTTGCCTTTGCCACTTTTGTCGCCGCAACAGGAGCTCTTGGTGAAAACCTTGAGTGTTCTCAAATATGTCCTGACAACTATGACCCAATTTGTGGAACAGATGGACTTGCATATGAGAAATTTGCCAATACTTGTGAAATGATTAATTTCAATTGCCAACGCAGGCGTTCAACTCTTGCCAGTAAAATTTTCAAGATCAAAAATTTCAATTTCCAAAACTTTAAATATTTTTTTTTGTTTATTTCCAGCATATAGCAGTATTGATATGGATTGGTGTACAACTACTGAATTGACAGGTAACTTGCCAATGATTACCAAGGACCTAGCAGAATCTGATATGTCATGCATGAAACCATGTCCGATGATATTGAGACCAGTTTGTGGATCCAATGGAAAATACAGGAAGACTTTTAGTAACGACTGTGAAATGAAAATGTTTAACTGTCTGAGCAAGACACAAAGAACAAATGGTAAGTTCTATTTAATGGATGATGAATTCTGATAATTCTTATCATTTTAATGTGGGTTTTTTTAAATTTTAGGATGGAGACTATTGAGGAACAGTAAATGCTCGAATTAAATATGACAGCAATTAACAAACAAAGTTCTGACCAATAAAAGTTTTGATATCAGAGATTACTCGTATTGCTGCACTTTGTAATAAAAATAAATAAAAATTATAATGGTGATTTTACTACCTCTTGCCACTGATTTTGCTATCGCAAACTGCCGTGTTGAATTGAGGATTATTTAATAAAACTCCGATTTATTCTGAATTCCCATTTGACTTTTTTTGTTTAGTTTTTCGAAGCTTATGTGCAGTCAAATGCAACTAACTTCCAGGCCGATTCTTTGTACTATCTTGGCTAGGCTATTGCAGGTAGCACTCAAATTCTACTCCAGTTTTTGCATTGCGCAAGCTATCCTTTCTATAGGAGCTTGACAATCATTCCTTTTTTTTACTTCTTAGGAAAGCTCTCTGTTTCCGAAGCTCATTCGATGTGGTTTACGTTGCTCGTAAGAACTGAGCGGGAATACCAACCGCATTGTTGTTCTTCAGTGCATTGATTACGGCAAGATCTCCTTTCTTCTGTTTAAACAATGCTATTCGGGAATTTGTGACTTCAGGCGGGTTATCAGAATGATCGAGATCCAATTGAAAAAAAGAATTAATTCAATTTATTATAAAATACATATGTAAGTAGTTTATTAAATGATGTTTGAAAGAAGACTAAATTTATTTTACAAATTAATAAAAACTTGAAAAGAAAAGTAAACTAAGATTAATATAGTTTCGAATAAATTACTGAAAGTAGTTTTATACAAAATATATAATTTAACAGGTTATTGGGCGTTCACTTCACTGGTGATGCGCGATTTTTCTTGCACCTTTTCAGCTGGGCCTCATCCGAAACTATCAGTGGTCCGTCATCCTGTCACATCTTTGGTGATTCTGTAGACGGGTCTACTGTCACGTCTACTTCAGGCCTCTTCTACTTCTGTAGAGAATACTTTTGAAGCCCGCTGCTACGGTGGACTTCTGCTACTGGAGTATCTAGAATGTGACCTTAAAGGTTTTTCCTCTCTTCGAACCTTGCCCAAGTTTCTTCGGATAGCCAAGAAAACTATGGTTTCCGACTATTCATCCAGCCACTTATATGAAAATATTTTCGCAGCCCATCAATGATTACACAGGTCGACAGCAAATTTTTTTTTTTGTTTCTGGCGATTTTCTCAATATGTATTGGTATTGAATAATATATAACTGCGTCTTTTTTTTATAAAGTTTGTTTTTGTACCTTTTACAACGATAAATAATTATTAAGTGTTTCAATCAACATTAAGGTTTAATTGTTCTTGGCAAGACTAAGATAACTGTGGAGCCAAAAAATGATAACAGTTTTTTTTTTTACTATCGGAAGAGGGGGTCTATCTCCCCCTGTTTGGGCGCAAAGGAGAGTTTATCAAAAAATGACTAAAAATGGAAAAACTACTGAAAATTTGAGAAAAAAATATTTGTTTCCGCAAAAAATCAATTCAAGTGCTTCTCTTGTTGAATTTACCGGAATATAACCATTGAAATTTTGGTAAAAGGGGATTGGGTACATCGTTTTTATGATATTTTGAAATTCTTCATCTCTGCATTCAAAAGATAAAAACTAAATTTAAATTATCTTTCATTCAACTTTTTCATATTGAAGGCGTAGGCTTGCCACCATTATTTTTCTACACAATGTGGCCTCAAATCACGCGGTAATTTCAAGGACCTCAAACTTGAAGATCGAACGAGCAGAATCAAAGTTATGATTTATTTCATTAAATTATATAAATTTTTATCAATTATCTTCCTTAAATCCATAATATCAAAGTCCTGGCTATAAAAACAAACTTTTTCAGATAAAAATTGTTTATAATTAGTGATATAGGAGTAAAAAAAAATCATATCAACAACCCAGAAAATACTACTACTTATTTTTCTCAGTCCTTGTGAAAGATAGTCCTCTAATTGTTAGCAAACAGCGGTATGCTTTAAAATCTATCGGTTTTTAACTCAAGCATTCTAGCGTTTTCTTGGGATCTCCAAACTACAGCTGAAAAAATTTTTGCAGTTCTTAATTTATGCGAAAGTTTGGTACACTGTGACGTATACGTACTTTTTTTGGAATTAAACTTTTAACTATGACTATACTTTCAATATTTCAGAATTTGCGGAAAAAAAACAAAAAAAATTATATTTGTACCGAGAAAAAATTTTTATTGCGAAAAACATTTTTCAAAAAAACTGGTTTCTTAAGGGTAGTCAGGGTGATCAAGTAAAAGTTTTTTGACCCACAAAACAAAAGTGGTTAAAAAGTAGATTGTGAAAAAAAGTTTTGTCGAAAAAAAATTCATTATACAAAAAATGGTTGAGAAAAAATGTCGAAAAAAACGTTGTCAAAATCAAACTTCGTGAAAAATAGTTTTTTAAATTGGTCAAAAAACAAAGTAGTCTAAAAATGTTCGTCATTGAAAAAAGACTTTCGAAAAAAAAAACTATTAAAAAGTGTTGTAAAAAAAAGTGTCAAAATAAAAATTCAAACTCTCTTTTCTATCTTCAAAGAATTTGGGGAGAAAAATCAAAACAACCAAACATTTTTTTTAGTAGTTGTATTTTTGTTTAAAGGAAAATCATCTGGTTTGATAAATTTTCTGCGTACTCACAGTGTGTACTACATTTCTAATAAACAGTCGTACACTGTGACGTATACGTACTTTCTATTATTTTTTAAAGTTTTGTTATGCATACCATTTCTTCTTATAATGTCTTTGATTCTCATGCTTTGTTAATTTTAAGAGTGCATAACATAAACAAATTTATTGTCATTCAATAAATAAAGCTTGAAATGAAATACATTAGAATAACTGTTTGTAAGCCATTTATGTATCACCAGCATTCCTCTTAAAACATAAATAAGAGATTTAGTTACCTAATTTATATTGTTCCGGAATATTTAAAAAAAAATACTTTAATGATATTTCTCAGTCAATCACATACCATTTACTCAACCCAGGTGTCTACTAAACTAAGATACTCGTAGAAGAAAAAAATGAAGTACGAAGATAGAAACTATGTATCCACCACTTAAACGGGTTCTCAGGTACAACGCAGTTTAACTCAACTAGTTTGCAATAATTTAATTTGCTAATATAAAGAGCAAAGTTTAAAATTACCAAACAAACTTTTACCCAAAGCTTAGGTAGAATATTTTCCCACGAATTCAGCGGAGCTCTAAGAAATAATAAAGATACATAAACAGAATTAGCCAATTGATGTCTGAATGAAATGCTGGGTTATTTATATCTGTGTTGATTTTTTTTTTTTTGAAAAAATATGTAAGCTTTGAACAATACTATTTTTACAAAAATTAAAATAAAGGAAAGGTGAAAAATAAAATAAGAAGATTAATTATTTTGTTGATTGAAGCACATACATACAGACTTTCGCTAAACTATTTTTTTTTTTGATAAAAACAATATTATAACTGCAAAAATTAAAATTAACTACAATGAATTAATTATCGGGGTCATTGGTCACTGAGGAAAATTATAGATTTTCAAATTCGATAGTTTTTCCTTATGTTTTAGACCATTTTTATTTTTGAATATAGGTAGAGCAAGTTTTGGATTCGTGAAAAAATTCGAATTGGAGATATTGATCAAACTTGCCTGTGACAGTCTTGAAAGTAGATGCATAATATTTTTTGCAATGTATAGTGACATGTTTTTTGATTTATTTAGACCAAAAATAACGGTACTAACCATAATTTTTTGCCTTTTTCGAAAATCAGTTTTTTCTCGAAAACGACTCCAACGATTCTTTTTTTTTTTTTAAATCAATAAATTTAATAATTATAAAATTTGAGTTTAGGGAACAAAAATTAAATTATTTTTTGAAAATTTAATGTTTCAAAATACAAGTGTTAAAAAACCGTTTTCAAGAATTTCAAATTTTGCCTAAACGGCGCATACAATTTCGATATAATTTTTTGAGAGCATCGAGATAAGAACGATCCATTATAAAACAAAACAAAATTGAAATAAAGATATTATTAAGGGTACCTTCCATACAAAAGTTTGGAAAAACACGCTTTTAACAGACTCAAATTTCTGGAAACACGTCAAAATGTATCAGTTTTTAAATCATTATAAATAATAAAAAAAAAATTCAGTTGGGACATAATTAACGGTACCTCCTATACAAACTTTAAAAAAAAAAACCGTAATATAGTAATATAAATAAATAAATAATAAATCAAAAAATTCTAGATTTTTTTAAATAAACGGAAAGATCCGCATAAAATAGTTTCAACTAATCATGTTTGTTCCGTGTCATGAAATAAAGGTTCGCATTTAAATTTTGTGTCAAATTAATGTTTTAAACTTGGACTTAAAAACATGAGACCCAATCGTGTCTAAAGTCTAAACTATACCCTAAAATTATTAGAAACACTGAACATTTTGCCCCCCCCCCCCCTTTGATACGTACTACGATCTGCAGGCTATCGAAATAAGGAATGTAGCAAAAATGAAGGCGGAACAAGATAGCATACTTAAAGGCGCTTATAAAAATGCTGAACAAGTGTTCTTCAAATAAACTTGGATAAAAGCTCAGCACCACTAGGAGCCTGATGATTGTATGGCAAACATGAAATAGCTACATATAACTCCGGCCAAAATAAAATATAAACGAATTAGTAGTGCCTTTAAGTTGTTGCTGTTGTTCACAAAAATTCAATAAAATTGACGGAATAAGGAATGGTCAAGTCTAATAAACTGACATTTTATATACAAATAGTACAATAAAATAAAAATAATAACAATAAATATAATGATTTTTCTATTTTTTTATCTTGTTTTCAATATAGTCCTTTATAAAAGGAGTTGTAAAAATCATCGGATCGAAGGGTGCCAATAAATAAATTGAATAACATGTTGACTTTTTATTTGTTTAGGTATAATTTTTGTTAATTAATTAAATAAATAAATAAATTATATTTTTTTGTAAAAAAAAGTATGCACCTATACCTATATACATTTCTATATAAACAAATTGTTATTTTCTTAATTAACTATAACTTAAACCTTTCGAAAGTAGTATTTAACTTAGTTTATAAATAAATAAATTAAGGTGCAAATGATTTTGAGGTCTACCCTACACTATTTTAGATAAGTTTTCCTTCCCTAAACAGCAGGTACATAATTGATAAAAATCTTAATGTTTGTCGGAAACTACATAAAAACAGATTCCAATCATTTGTATTACCTATAACTTGTAAGTGCCTACGTACAAGGCAACATTATTTCCAAATCAATTTATTTATCTTTTTCTAACTTAAACAACATGTTAACAATTGACACCAATTTTTAGTAACAAATTTACACTAAATGACATAATTGCTCCTATAAAAAATTATGTTTACGAACACAAAACATGAAAAACCAGTTGCGTTAGAAACAAAAATCTACAGGTACTCTATTTAAGTACATATTTTCTCTTTTTTGCTTTATTGAATTAAAACATGTGTGTAGTATCTCTATCCCTTCATACTTCGCACAACATACTTTCCACAATAACATCCGGTTCCCATGACCTTACATATATACATCAAACTTCCTTAGGTAGGGAACGGGAATTCCCAAGTGCAACCAGCAACAAGTTGCAGTGTGTCACGTCACCAAAAGGTTTACATACTAAACGCAGACTTCTCAGCAACAACAAAAAAAAAATACCAAAAATGTAAATAAACATCAGCTGTTTCGTTCTGTGATGTCCTCTCAATAAAAACAAACAAAAATTCGATTTGTATAAAACATTAAAAATATTCTTTTATTTTATAAATGGCTGAATGAACAGTACTGTACAATAACATTCGTTTTGGCTAGTATTATTTTTCAATAACAATATATGAACGTTTAGCTTTAAAGCTTTTTTTTTCTTAAACATAACAAAATGGTAAACATAAAAAATATCACAAACAATATATTGCAAACAATCTAAAAACAAAAATCATTAAAAAGCTAATGAGATCCCTGAGAAACTGGATAAAGTTCTATAATAACGCAACACTACAAAAATTAATATAGCAGCGCTCGATTATCCCACTGAGCTTGTGCGGATTGTTGATATGAATTGCAATACAGCGGCTCCATTAGATCCTCATCTAATTTGGTGTGTTCGGCTGTCCAGAAGAACGTTCCATTATCCGTCCGGATGTAGTGCACAGGAACAAAACTGTCATCCACTGATATTTCTTTAATAATTGGTATCTGAATGCTATCGTTGTACTTCTTGAATTCTCCGTGGTATTGTTGACAGTTGTAGCCATGTGGACAGGAACAAGCTGTAGCTGGTTGTGATTTGGCGACACTGCAATCCATAGCGTAGGGGGTGGTGTCACTGAACGGATCTTCGGCAAAATATGTTTGTAGAAATTCTTCATCTTTGGCAACCTTCCTGATGACAGCTGCGTAATCCTCGTAGGAAGCAGCGGAGGCGGCAACTTGACCAAGTGCCAACTCTACCATTGTGGGTGTTGCGATAAAACTCAAATCGGAGGTGTTATTCAAATTAACGTTGTTCGGGTGGGCGATAGATCCGGTGCCATTATTTGAGTTGTTTTTTTTTGCAGCTCGCAACAGGCGTAGGAGTGGTTTGAAGAGCTTATGGAATTTCCCCTTAGCTTTGTGATTTGACGCCATAGTGGTTGACATATCCAAAACTTGATTGGGGGTGAGGTTTTTAATGTCGGTGAACATCTTTGTTTTGTTATTGTTCTGTTGTATTTAATCCAAAATAGTTTAATATATTTCGTATATTCCCGATTCACGAGTTAATAATATTATCAATATTTTTATTTCTTTAAAGAACAACTTGGTTGATGTTGCTTGGTCGAGGTATAGATTCAATCTGATGCTGTTAATGTTCCGGCGCACAGTTTTATAACCGAACGTGTTGCTTTGGCCGGAAGACCTAACAGCCAAACCAAAGAGGCAGGTAGGCGCTGTAGATACCTACACAGAAAACCCAATGAGAAAAAATTTCAAACATCAGCCAAAGCCAACAGAAAAAAAAAATAAACGAATGTGCATGACGAAGAAAAAGAAGAAGGGAACCCAAGAGCACAAAGCGCACATAGTAAAAAAAAGTGTGGGAACCGTTTTCCGTTTGGTTTCGGATTGCAACAAACATCCTTTTGGGCACCAGTCACTCAGTCAGCCAGCTAAAGTCTCAGACTTTTATCCCTGATTTCCAATAAGGAGACAAGGAAACCGGTCACTGGCACGAAAATATTATTGTTGTAGACATGAAGTAAAACAACGGCACAAAGAAGAATAGCCCAGAAAGAACCAACCAACCAACGAAGGAAAGTATACTGCGCAGCAAACACACAACACAGAGAACAGGTGGGTGCTGTTGCTATATGAGAAAAAAGTGTGGGAATTCCTGTACGCAGCACAACAATATTCAGTCTCGGTAAATTTTTTCACTCTCTGCTTTGTTTTGGATATTGTATTATGCTGGCTGGACGGTGATTCGATACTTAGATTTCCCGAAGGAAACGTACCTCGGTGCATATAAGTGTATTTCCTTTGAGCTCGCATCTGAGACTGATATGATGTGCATATGTGCGTTTCTACCAGATTCGTGGGAAGAAGGATTTCTTCTCAGTTCCCACGCAAGGATCTTATTGTCTTTTTCAAAAAATAAAAAAAAGAGATTTTCGGGGATTTGTTATGAAATTGTTGTTGTAGTTGTTGCAAGCATTAGTTGGATTGCTGTAGGATCCCTGACTTTAAGTGATAATTTTATAGGTTGGTTTTCGATTTTTATTTTCTTGAGTTCAGAATTCCCACGGACTAGGTAACACCTGATTTTTGAGAGTAGCGCATTGTTCTTTACTCTCACTGTTATTTCTTTTCAATCAGAAAAAAAAACGTGATATGAGATTTTACTGCATTTAACTCTGTTTTCTGTAGTTTGTTTTGAGTACGGCATTCGGCATTGAGCGTGGGAAATGCACATGTTGTTTGTGTTTACATCGTTGATTTTTGTTTTCTTCGTGACAGAATTTCTTACTTGAGTGGAATGATGATTAGTTTTCTTTCTTCGTAATAACACATAACTAATCAGGGAGTTGGGAATTCGTTATAAATACACTGAGGGTATGGTGTATTATTGTGGTTAATAAAGGAGGTGTAACTAGTTTTTGAAGAACTTAATTTACCCAAGACCGAAACAATTGTGTCATTTGAAGAATAAGTAAAAAGAGACTTTACAGACCAAATTTAAAAATTGACAGTTAAATTGAGTAATCTTATCTTATTTAGGTAGAATGAAGACAACTCTTGGGACATTAATCACCCACCCTAAGACTCCACTTGTGGGGTTCGTCAGTTTGACGTTAGAAAACGTCAACAGGATTCGCGGTTTTGGATTGTTTCATGTCTGCATTTGTTTGATGCAGATATTTTTGCGCCTGCATTTCATTCGCGACAGCGTTGATTTTTCCATCAAAGAAGATGGCAGAGTGTCTTCTTACTTCATCATATGCTTACGTGATGTTTGATATCCTCATCATCGTCAATAACTGATACACTTTGGGGTTCATCGTCGCCTTATCTTCAAGCTGAAATTCAAGGACAATAATAGAGTACAAAAGGCTCAATAAGCTTCCCTAGTGCTTGGCTAATCTAATTGGGAACTATTCGGTGAGTCCTGCAGAGCATCATGCCTTTCTTTAAACTTGCTCGCAAATGTTCATGATCATCCACACGTAGACTTCCGCGACTCTTCGTTCCCTAAATGCAACCCATATTAGATCTCGTAGTTGTCAGTTGAATGCTTTTTAGAAAACAAACAATATAATATTCAAATCTTTTGAGGAATCCCGTATAAATATAAAATTAGTAGACAAAACAATTATTTGTTAAAAAAAAAAAAAAAACGTGCTATCCCACTTTTCAGCTTATGGCCTCGTTTTATATGTTTCAATTTGTTGAACAACCTTTTTAGGAAACTTAAAAATAATCTTAATAATTGGTGAGTGCTTGGTACTCTCTATATAATATTTGTCAGTATAAAATGTCACAACATAAATTATGTATGACAGTACAATGTATGTAAACATACTTCCGATGTGGGGAGAAAATTTCCCAGTGCCATAACAATTTGTTGTGTCGCTCAAATTAGGTGGAAAGTTTATTTGTTTTTCCCATAAACTTGAAAGATCTTGTAAACACAGTCAGTTTTACTTGAAAAAAAAGGAGTTACATGCAATGAATTAATTGGTTAGCTAAATCGTATAACGTACGTTGACGTATACCAGTTAAAAGGAATCTTTCATTCAAAAATTGAAGGAAGGATTTTCAACAAACTATTTATTATTTAAAGATGGTGTACCTATACGGTGGTGGCTTTGTACAAGAAAAACACTGCAGGTTCATTCCTGATTCATGATGCAGCAAGATGGACATACATAGATGTAAAGAATTCTATAATTTGTTTTTGCATTGGCATTGTGAATTGTACAATGATTTTCTAACTAAAAAAAGATGACAGCATTACTCACTTTCATGACTCGTTTTTCGTCGCGTTGTGAAATGGAAATTACAATCATGTCAAAAGTACCATTTGGTTCTCATAATTGGTTACTAGTTGTTATCTCAGTTTAAAAACCAAACTCAATAAACAGTTTAATAGTAAAATAAATAAAAAAAATATTTACGAACAGTACCTACTGATCACACATGATGGAATGATTCACTCATGACTCGTTATGTGGTTCAAACAAATACCCAATTGGTTGTTCCCTGACAAAAAAAAAATTACACAATTTTTAACGACTCGTGGTTCAAAAAAAATTACATTTGTTTTTTGACGATTATATTAGGAAATATGTTTTGATTTTTTTTTGACAAAATTTATTTTTAGAAAATTTTTTTCGCAGTTTTTTTTTCAAAGGCACCTGCCCGCTCACGAAACTCAGTTGCTCCGCTTAGGTCGCGGCTTCCAAAAAATTTTCAAACAGAAATGTTATTAAAAAAAAAGGGAGGAGAGGATTTATTAACAAGAACAAAATCTTTTGAAAAAAAAACATTTTTCAGCGAAAAACCATGTGGATTATTTAATCTGTAGGCGGTTCAGAAATATTTCCATACATTTTGTGACAGTATATTTTGACAAATTTTTATTTCAATTTTGTTTGAAAATTTTTCTGCTTAAATTTTTTTTTTGTATCAAATTTATTTTCACAGTTTTTTACACTCTGATGCAAAATAAAATTACAAAAGTAAAAAAAAAATTAAACTTTCTTACTCCATTTTTATTTTGGAAATGTATTTTTGGTCCGTTTTTAATATTTTTTAAAATTGTTTTTCATTTTTTTTTTTTTGACCTGCAAATGTACATGTAGAGCCCAGTGAAAGCGTTAATTGATCTTGCGAGCAGAGTTATACTTAGTGTGTGTTTTTTTTTTTTTGAGTTTAGTATATTGTTCAGTAAAATTGAGGTACCAAATTACTGGAAATAAAATTTTGAACAAATAAATAATTTTATAACGAAATTTTTGTTGTTTGCATTACTATTTAGTTTTTATATTTTATTTTATTTTTAGTCCTTGTTATAACCTTAAATTTAAAAAATGCAGGTCACTGTCTTTACCTGTAACCGAGGCATTCATAAATGAACATATGTACATAGGTAAATCAGCGACTCACGCGCAAAAAACTATTTTTTGATTTTTCTGCTTTTAACTCCTATCCCATTTCCCTAAACGCTCGTCCTGTGTTTAAACATTTTAAGGGTAGTCATATCCCCTTGAGTTCGCGCCCAGTATAAAAAAAAACTATTTTTTGGTTTCTGTGAATATCTCCCTGCCGGCCGATGCGATGGTATGTTTCAGAGTAAAAAATAAAAATTATTTTTGTTAAAACATATACAATACATATTCGTAAATAAAAAAATAAAATTGATTTTTTGTTTTGCTCTAGTGAATGGCACTGGTCAAAAATTAAAATAGTTTTTTTTTTAAATTTGACTTTTTTTTGTTCTATTTTAAAATTTCCTCAACCTTAGTCTACCAACATTCATTTCCTACAAAATTTTCCAAAAAAGGCCCAAACACGTGCAGTAATTATTTTGACCTTACTTAAACAGTTTATCTCTTCTTATTTAATATCCCTAAATCCTATCCATACCGAATTTGCTCTATTCCCTCTTTTTGTTTGTACACGTGCTACATGAAATGCACCGCAGGACACAAGACTTCGTCGGTCGTCGTTCTGCACAACAAAGTGCCTTTGTTCATTGGACAACGGCAGTTCGTTTTTACAATTTATCAATTTTTCTTTCATATTTTTAATTGCTGAGGTGTATCTATAATGTAATTGTGACAAAAGCAACAAATGTCAGGAATGAATCTTCATTTCAACTGTTTGCATGCTTCCAATGCGGATAGTGCAAAAATCATATATTGAACGCATTGTTTGATTGATCACGTACTTCTATAAACATATTCTTGTATTTAATTTTCAAAGAAACTCACCCGCTCATTTCAAACACGTGTTTCAAATTTTAGAGCAAGTCTTTAGACGAAGTAGGTACATTATAGAATAGACTTTGAACAATAATTGCGTTCGCCTTTTTGTTACTATTCAATATGTTTGTGAGTGAAATAAGTATTCTTATATCACAAAATTCTTCTAATATATATCACATGAAATAATGATTAATTAATGAATTAAAATAAAAAAAATTTTAAATCTAAAATTAAGTCAGAACATTAGCTGCTCTTAGAACAGGAGCTGTAGGGCTCAACCTCCCCCCCCCCCCCATTAATACAGCAAATTCTTAAAAAAGTATTTCAAATATTCTAAAAACCCAGACTAAACAAGAAATAATAAAAAATGAGTATGGGGCTAAATGTTTTCTAGCCCTAAAAATCTGAGGTCGGGGCTTAACTGGTTACATACCGATGTTACTTTTTTAGCCATTCATAAAAGGTGTTTTTTTCAAAAAAGGTCAGGGATGGTTTGTATTTTTGAAAGGAATTCAAGTCGCTCATGCCCCAAATGAATTGGAGTGACAAATGAGGTTTTGGCTTGCTTATTTATGGTGTGGGGCTTTTTGCCAAGACTGTTTTTGGACTTTATTTGAAGATGGCAAGTACGTGCTCAGCTTCAAGTTTTGGTCTAAAAAAAGATTTAACATTTTTTTTTTATATAATTTGCGAGCGCTCAAGGGGATTTTTGGTGTACCCTTTATATGTTCAACACAGTTCGGGCGTGAAGGATAGGTTAGGATGGGAAGGGAAAGGTGTGTGGCGCGAGGTAATGAGACTGAAGGTGATGGTTGGCTCAGATTTTATCTCCAGGGTTGTCGGCTGGGCAAAAGCCGAGAAATTCCGTGTCTTATATCAATGTCCCTTTATAATTCGCATTATTTTGTTCATTGTCATATTTGTTGGGCATACTAGTATTTACTCAATCACATGTTGTTAGTGTTATGCCTGAACAACATGTAATGAGTAAACCAGCGGCCCAACAATGATCAATGATAATGGAATAAAAACATGATATAGAACTACGCCAGGGATCGAACCTGTGACCATGAGGATGACAGGCCACCACGCAAACCATCGCGCCACGACCAACCCCTAACATTTGCCTAAAAGAAATTGTGTCCGACTTCAAAAAATATTTACATTTTCTATTTTCCATATTTCTAATACAAACCTTGTGAAAAATTTTCATTAAATTTACTTTTGCTCATTTTGTCAAACAAAAATAAATGAAAGTTTGTTGCGTTGTTTATTTCAAAAAAAAAAAAAACTGAAAATAAAAAAGTCAACATTTTCAAAAGCATTTTTGTATGTTATACTGTTATACACAAAAATGGTCAGCTTCAAGAAACAACCATAACCACAACAACTTAACAATTTTTAAAAGGAGGAATTTTGTTATGGGTACACTATTAAGTTAGATATCGCCTGTCGGTGTTTGTGAAACTTATTTTATTACGATTCCTTGTTATTGGATTGAAATTGATCTTATACTTACCACCGAAACTGTGCATAATATTAAACTGTTAAATTCAAATAATGTACATATTTGAACAGATAATCAGAATTTTACATCAAAAGCCAAACTTTAGTGCTAATAAAACAATCACCTGAAATTTTGGTCAAATATAATTTTGCGTCCAAAGTTTCCAAACAAAATAGTCATTCAAGCATTTGTGTAAGTGTCTTATCCATTAGCTGGATTTCATCACAACCTAACTGTTATTACTTCCTCAAATTTGCGTAAATACTATCAGTTTATGTTACATTATCTCCATCTTCGTCGGTCATCCTCAAAAGTCCACATTATCTCCATCTTCTTCGGTCATCCTCAAAAGTCCACTTAATAGTCTCATTCATAATAATTCTTTTAGAACTAATAAAAACCTCATCAAGCTAGAAGCCTTCGTATATTAAACCATTACTCTGTCATAATATATTTTCAATCATCTTAAATAACATATTGAAAACGATTTCCTTTCCACCGCTTTCTATAGTCCTATCTAATAATTTATCAATTTACCACCATCGATGACGGAAATACCACTGAATTTGCTACATAGTGAGAAAAAAAAAATCAATCGTTTCGAAAACACCCAATCATCATCATTACCTGCGGATATCCAATCATCTCCTCTTCGTTGCTCTTGCATACATATGTGCAATCAATTTTATAAAATTGTCTTTGCAACCGGTTTAGAAGACTCCAACCAACCTGGCAAGCAAAAGCAACACGATGAAGCAACCGACTGACGTTCAATATACTTCCAGTCATCGATCTCTGATGGGTGGCAACTGCCCCTAGACTTATTAAAGCATCATTCTCCTTGCTGCATCACGCCACACTGCGCCGCGTTGTGCTGCACGGCACTGTTCGGTGGGAACAGCTCCTTGCTGAAATCCAACCAAGATGCACGATCGAAGATGGTTATAAACAACCAAGAACTATGAATAGTGCAACTGCCTCAACTACTGCTGTGAGGACTCACATGATCAACCTAAGACGACCGATGAGACGACGGACGGACGCGACGTTTTAAAAGTGCATACAGCATATTTGTATCTATTTTATTATACCCACACGATGCCTAACTCACCCAACAGCAGTAGTTACAGCTTACAGCACAGAAAGCCTGACGTTGATGTTAGCCAGAGGGGGCTTGAAAGATTGAGTATAATCTTTTTGGTGAACCCAAAGTGAAGCTTGTAGCCCGTGCCAATCGCGTGTTTAGGGTACGCGAGGAACAGCACCATCTATAGCTAACTGGCTTGAGGGGAACGGTGCGGCGCGGCGAGGCATCGGCTGAGGCGGTACGGCAGAGGCATGCGGTGTTCGGTGGTAACGGAGTGATCAATCTCCGCAAATTGACGATCGTTTGTGTATTTTTTTATGATCACACGCTGTTTTCCAATGTGTGTATCTTGTTTTAGACTTTTTTGTTCTCTTTTGTGATTCATTTTTTTGTTTCTTCTTTTTATTAAAAACCTATCTCACTTGGCTTATACCTCCATAAGAAAGTAGAATGTGTATAGTCCCATAAATGGTCCCGACAGCATTCATGCATTATTCAAGGCACACAAAAATCAACTATTTTCAATTTATGTTCTCACGGTTCGGTTTTGGCCTGCTTCACTATACGTATCTAGCTATCTGTGTATCTTTTTGTATGGTTTGAGTTTGTCTATATAAAATTCGACCAAACAAAAGGTCCATTTCCGACAAAGAAAGAGTTTTTAAGAAAGCCAAATCGAAACGAAAGAAGACACAATATGGGAAGATTACGATAATTATATAGCAGACTTAAGTCTTTTGCTTGTTTTACTTTTTGATCTAAAGGGTAATAATAAAGTATTGAATTAGTGTAAAAAGTTAAGGTGATCCACTGGGTTCCATTTACTTACTTGCTAACTCAGTGAGTTCGTGAAATCAAAGTGTTAACCTCAGAAGTCACTTCGATTTCTCAATTCAAAATCAGATAATAATTAATAATAAATAAATATTTTTAGAAAAAAAATGGGTGTGCAAGTTTTAAGTATTTAATCATATGCACTTAAAACCAAAATTTTAAAAATAAATATTTACCCGTTTTTTTAAATATTGAGTTTGAAAAAATGAATTTTTTTTCAAAATCAAAAACATAATTTTTTTGATGTCTTTTATAAAACATTGTATTGCAATCCGTCAATTAATTAAAAAATAAAAAAACCAACATTCTGGATCCATGACAGGTCCCATTCAGAACGGTTTTTTGAATAATATTTTTTAACTAAATGAATTTATCAACTTACAAAACTCTTCATACGAAATGTCATCAAAATCATTACACCCATTATCCAGATAAATATGTTTTCTCTTTACGTTATTTCTGAACTCAAAAAAAAAATCAATTTTCTTTCAAGGCAATCTCCTTAAAACCTCAAGTTCAAAATTTGAAGAAAATCCCTCTGGTAGCTCTAGGCTGTAGATCGAGGTACATACCGACAGACGGTCTGACAGAAAACCATACAGACAGACCGATAGAAAAACCGTACCTCACATTTGCTATCATCGTAATATTAGGTCTGATTAATATCTCAAGTTGAATTTTTTAAGAATCCAAAACTTGCCCTACAGTTCGTTATGTCGCATGTAAAAAAAAAACATTGCCCAAATCTTTTTTTAACACCAACAACAACTTTATAAATTAATGTTGATTTTGAAGGCCATTTACTCTTTAACGTATGCTTGTCACTAAATTCATATGGCACATTTATGTCACTTAATAAAATAGCTAATTTATTTCATCATCAATTCCACGAACTCAACTCTTTTCTCATCAATTTATTTATCTTTTATAATTCTATACTTTCAATCAGTAGATATACATATATTCATATTCACCCAACCTAGCTAAAATGATCAGAGTATAAGGTACCCCATACCCATCACTCGCCAGTCGCCACTCGTGACAAACGAAATAACAAAAAACTTTCTCACCTAACAATCATTATACACGATCATCATGATGGTGCCCCACACCTAGTTTACAATAGTTCTCACATATCACACATCATACACCATCACAAACATCCTCGATCCTGACACTGACAGCTTCACATAATGAATTCGAATCATCAAACTAAACGGTGAGTATAGCTGCGCCCAGATCAAAACTATATTACGTACACTCTACCAGGGTTGTTGTTCCCATCTAAATTAACCTAATCAGCCACACCAGCAGCAACCATCACCGCGCAGTCAAACAACACCATAAAATTCCATAAACACAATTTTGCATACCGCAATAGTTTTAGCCCACGCACTGTTCCAACAAAAAAGCAAGGGTGTCTACTACACAATCTACATACTTCAACATATGCCTCTACCCCAACTTGTATGTCAAATTACGAGCAGTGTTACGCTACGTGCATGCGAACGAAATAACCACACCAAGTTCTGGCTGATGATTATGATATGCCAATGAAACCATCACCACAATCGTCCGTCCCTTCGTGTTGTGCTACTGCGAACTACCATGTGAAAACAAAATCCCCAAACAAACAATATTATACAAGGCAGCAACGACAACGTCCCATGGCTCCCAGCTCACCCAATCCAAAGTTCCACCACCCGGAGGCAGGTAGCTGGTAGGTCGTTTGTTTGCTGGTAGCATTGCGCGGCACTCCAACAGTTAGACCAACACATTGTCACACACAAGACTCAACCTAACGCGCCCCGTTCACCGCGTCCACCGCTACTGCTGCTGCTGCTCCCACTTTGACGTCCCCTATACCGAACCTCGATAAAAGCAGCGTATATAACTTGTAATATGCTGTCACATAAATGTGGTATTATGCCCCATGCCCCATGCTCAGGCCATTCATCCAGCCATTCCGGCAGTCATCCATCCATCCATCGTGTGGGAAACACACGACAAATCTGTTTCCCACGGTCTGAAAAATGTATCTGAGTATCTGACAATAACGACGACCATACAATACTGCTTCTAGCCTTTGGCGCACACAGAGCTCTCGTCCGTAGACGACGGGAAGTCGGGCAGTCATTCAGTCATGCCAAAGTCTCTACTTTACTCTGTCTTATACATTCAACTCTCTCTTTCTATCCAATTCATTTCAAGCTATTTTACTCTGGATCGTTTTTTATCGCCACTACTTTTGCGCTACTTTCTTTATAAAAGGAGGATGACAAACGTGTTTATGGCTCATTCGAAATTCAGAAGCGGTCGTGAACATACAAAACCATAACACAGAGTGGATACTTGCTACCATCAACAACTAACGATCTATATCGGAATACCCAATTTGGATACTTAGAAAATTCTCGATCTCAATATTTAACTGAACAACGACAGCCAATTGGATAACATTACAATAATGGTCATGGAGATGTCAAAGACGTATCAATACCGCAAGGTTATGAAGCCGTTGCTTGAGCGCAAACGTCGAGCACGGATCAACAAGTGCCTGGACGATCTTAAGGATCTGATGGTGGAATGCCTCACCGAAGAAGGTGAACATGTGACGAGGCTGGAAAAAGCTGATATTTTGGAACTCACCGTCGAACATATGCGAAAGCTTAAACAGCGTGGAGCCCTAACACTCACCAAATCACAAAACAGTCATCATCAATTGGAGTCATTCCGATCGGGTTATGTGCATGCAGCCGAACAGATATCCCAAGTACTAGCCGCAACTCCGGGAATGAACTTGGATGTGGGTTCGAAGGTGATGAGATTTCTAGCAGATCAATTGATTCAATTGCAAACTCTGCAAAGGGATCCGTTTCACTTGCCCCTGATAATGACAGAAGCGGTGGTGTTACCAAATATGAAAGACGAGGAGATGGATGTGATGGTTGATGTAATCAAAGTTGAATCACCATCACCATCATCTTCATCTTCGGAAGGTGCAGATGTTTGGAGGCCATGGTGACGATTACGAAACGACGCGACGGCGAGGCTAATGCAGTGCGTGTTAGCTCATCAGCAGCAGATCTGCAGATCCTGAGAGTTTAAGAATTAAAAAGACTGCCTTCAGTTCTGTGAGTGACAATAATTTTTGAACAAAGACAATTTCAAACAAAGGATCATAATATAACAATCCAAATTCTTCCAGTTGAATAATGCTTAAATTAATCGTCACCAACTTGAATTTTTTTCTTTGTTGTTCTCTAAAAACACTGTGATAATATTAAATGTACTATAGATTTTAAGACAGTTAAATTTTAAGCAAAAAAAAAAAAGAACCGGTTGAAAGCTTTAAAATCGAATTAAAAACAAAAAAATAAAATAAAGATTTATATATTTACATATAACTACTATACATTTATGCAGTTTTGGAATTATTTTGAAGATGTTGTGAATATAATATTAAACAATCAATCAAGAATGTTATGGGTAAGCTTGAGAGACAATTTGGAAGCGCAATTCCTTTTTTTCGAAGTGGCTTGATGAAGCTTTTATTAGTTGGAGATTTTTCCAAGTCATCCATTCGTAGCAAAATTTGAATTATAGCAGTAGGTACTACAGAAACAAATTTTTGAAAAATATTCAAAATTATTAATGCATTTATAGGGTGTTTTTTTTTCAGAGTTATAGAACCTTGAATTTTTAAAATTGACATGAAATTAACTTTATTGGAAAGATTAATTATTAGTATAATAATTTAAATATGATTCCTGGCATATGACCGCCACGACTGGCTCGGACGTAATTTCGGCTGGAAGTTCAATTTTCGATCACTTTTGCTAACATAAAGCAGCGAATGTCGTTCTCCAAGTTGTCAATCGTTTCGGGTTTACCTCTGAAAAAGAACGTTTTATATGTATAAGCAGGAAGTACGAGTATATCCTCATTTGTCAAATTTTGAAACTTACGTGAATTTAACTAAGGAGGAAAAATGCCAATAAATTCTTACTCTCACTTCAAGTTTAATTAAGCTCCAAATTTTTCGAAAAAAGAAAAATTTACGGGGAAACATTTCTCCAAAATAAAACTGAATGTTCACTAAAATATTTGAGAGACTTTAAAGAAAGCCTCAGACAAAAGAAAACATAAAATAGAATCAAAATAATAATCAATCCCTGTTCTGAGTACAGTCAAATTAGATTTTGACAAATCTCTAAGAGGGGATTTTTAATTTATCCCTATAACAAATAAACATCAATAAAACCTTTACAGAAAGAATCAGAACATTTGGCCAGGCCAATTTGTTTTAAAATGGTATTAGCAACCTTTTGGTGAAAGTTTTTCCGACAAATAAGATGTACTACATATGTATTCGCAAATTTCCTCCCATAAAACCGATTTTTTCGATTTCCTATTTATTTAAACCCAAGCTTCCAAAAGTTATATAAAATGTTTTAAAAGAAAGTTTGCCAAAATTTATCCACGTGGTTTTTATCTTAAGAACTAATTCAATCACCAAACTATTCAAATCCTTATATGTAGACTATAAAATTCGGACATTAAAATCGTAAGAAAAAAAAAATTTAATTCAGTAAAATAAAAAATTACGTATACGCCTGAGTCTAAGATAAAATTATCCTTCATGATTGAATCGCACTTATTTTTTCTTTAATTTCAAAAATCAATGAAAATAATAAATACATAAATAGTTTATACATATGTAATTAATATTGCTTAAAAAATTGGACTTTGGTTTTTTTCTGAAAAAGATTTCGCTTAAACTAAAATGTTAGTTTGAAGTTCATTCAGTTAGTTGCGTATTTTAAGGTAATTAAAGGTATATTATTCTGATATCTAGACATTTAAATTAGTTAAAGGCTTTAATGTACATACTTATTAAAAAACTAGTCCTTTTTTTGTGCATCATTCCCAGGAACTAATATTTCCCTAACTCCCAATTATTTTGTAATCTTTTCAATTTCTGTGAATGGGGTCTTAGTCGTATTCGAATTTTTTTTCTACAACAACCATGACGTGTTAATCCAATATGCCGGACTTTTTACAATGGCTGCAATAACTTGATGTTATAATGAATAACTGTTTAAACGCCCAAGTGGTGAAACAATTATTATGTTTTTGGAATGACGAATTCAAAGTTCAATTCGATTATTATATTCCAGAAGAAGTGAGGTTATTTTAATTTTTCCCCCTTTTTGAATATTTATCAATTCATTAAAAATTCTTCATTGTAATTGTGTTGTCTGGTTTCTGGTATGTTTTTTTTAATTCATAAGAGCATTGAGTTGAATATTGATAACGTAAAATTTTGAACAAAAAAAAAATTAGTTGGAACTTAAAAATTAGATTTTTTCCACAATCTTTTTGGCAAGAGAACTTGACCTGGTAAAAAATATTAAATAATCGAATTCTTGCTTTTCAAAAAGCTAAAGCAGGACATATAGTTTGCTAGTTTGTTCTCCCGGATTACTGGACGGAATTAAACTCCGCCTCTAAAATAATTTCTTTCTTACAATATATTCAAGAATAATTTTCCAAAGCATTCTTGCCAAGAATTATGACGAATTGGCTGACTAAAATGTCAGCAATTTTTGAATGACTGCATCTTTGTAATCAATGGTTGTATGGAATAAATTTGCTGGACTGACTTTTTTTTTAATTTTAAATAATTATTTAAAAATAGAAAATAAAATAAATGCTTAAAACTAACGCAATGGAAAACAATTATAAAATGTTCAAACTGTTTTTTCAAATGCTTTGAAAATATTTAGAAAAAAAAAATGTGACGAGGAGGACTGTACGAAAGCATAGACAAACGATTTCATACCGTCCATTTTTTTGAAGTGTCTTTAATTCGAAAACCGTGAGTGCGCGAAGTTTTTTAAAAGCCACGCGGGGGGGGGGGACGTCTAGTTAATCGAGATCTAGCAAATCATGCAAATAATAAATTAGAGTGACGAATTCGGATTAGACTTAAAAAAGATCGCAGGATAAAAAAAACAACAGATTTGTTCAGGTAATTCAGGGCTAACTCAACATATTTGGTGAGTTAAGTTGGAATCAAAACTCGGCTTAAATAATTAAAAAAAATTCAATTTTCCTAGCATTTGTACCAATAATTATCAAAATTTTCAGTACCGTTTTCGAGAAAGTTCAAGTTTGATCAAATTCGATTTTTTTCACGAATCTAAAATTTGCCCTATAGTACCAAGTAAAAAAAAACCAAGACGCAGCGCCATCACTATCAAAAATTAGAAAATATCATATTGGAACTCAAATCTAGTTGGAAACCTAAAAAGAATTTCACAACTTGTATGTGCTCCTGTTTATTGAGCAACAAGTAATCAAAACAAACCAAAATCCAATTAGGTGCCTAAAAACCCAATCATCTTCAATAAGACTCAGCTCATTTAAATTCCAACCCAAAATAAAAGAACCAGTTGAGAAACCATTTTAAAAAATATGAAATAGTGAATGAAAATAAAAAGATTTGAAATTTTTTGTGTATAATTTTAGTTTTATTTATTTCTAATTTGTATTTTTTTTTTAAATTGTAAATATCACGTTTTTAAAGCTTCTTGTTTCTTATGAATCGTTGGAAGACATAATTGATTCACCGAAAGTCTCTCCTTTCCTTTCACACTGCGCATCCTAGATCTTTATTATGGATCTTAAGCTTGAGCCCAGCGATCATGGAATTGTGATACAGCAATTTGATTGTCAGTTGAGCAGCAAAGTGGTTCAATTAAATCAGCATCGGCAGGAATGGAAGATGTGGCAGTCCAGAAGAATGTACCATTTTCAGTTCGGACAAAGTGCACTGGAACATAACTGTCAACTTCATTGTATTGATCCTCTGAGCAGATACTGGAGCCGCATTGTGAGGCAGAATAAATGCGTTCGTTTGCTTCGTTTTCACTTTCAATTTCAGCTTCGGCATTGCGGTTGTTCTCCAAGGATTCTAATGATTCCATTGAGGTTTGTTTGTAAGCATCTTGGTTCATTTTCGTCTCCTGCTGACCGGATGATTTCTTGAAAATTGTCTTAAGCATCTTTTTGATGCTGTATGACATTTTCTTGTTGCTGCTGCTGTGTTTCTTGTTGTATTCCATGGTGGCGTTGATGTCGTTGTTTAGGATTTCTACGCACATTTTGTTTGATTTTTTTTTCAATTTGGATTTTACTTGTTGGAAGAACTGAGTGTTCGTTGTTATCGAAACGATTGGTTGCGTTTGAATGATGCTTCTGCTCACAGGTCCTTGGCCTTTTATACTCTCGAAGACAAATCCCCACTCCTACATTTTCAATGCAGGTTACAAAAGAAGGAATAACCAAAATTCCCTTGCACGTGTACGTGCCCTTAGCCCCAGATAAAGAGAGAGATATAGAGAGAGAAAAAAGGACCTCTTTTTGAGTTGTTGTCGTTTACTTTGTACAGTCTTTCCATAAGGATAAAAAATATCCATATAAAAAAAATGGCAGGTGTTCAGTAGTGTTCACTGGATTATTATGGTTGGTGAGATTATTTTTAAAACTTGCTCCTCTGATTCAACTGTAAGTATACCTGCACCAGTTGGTTGGATGTAGGAGTACAACAACAACAAGGATAAAACGATAAATCCTTAAAGGAAAACGATCGTGGGAAACGAGAGTTTCTCAACGTTCCCACACTTTTGAGCAGGATCATTTTTTTTTTTTTATTTTGTTTAAGAGTCCTTTCATATACCTATACACTTCGATGTTAAGAAATTTACTTCCAAAGGATCAGATAATACCTATAGTCTTTCAAAAAAGGATACATAGTAAATGCAGAGTAATTTGAACACGTGTTCATTTAAGGATCATGTTGATACTTGCTTTCGTTGAGATCGTGGGAGAAAAATTTCCCAAAAATTATATTATGAACAGTGGTTCCAGAAACGGAACGAATAATGAAAGAGGTGTGTAATTTTAGGAGCCTTATTGTTGTTTTTTTTTTTAATTTTTTGTGAGTATTCTTATGCAGTTATTATTGAGAAAAGAAGTAAAAATGCATTAATAGAATGGTTTACCAAATATTTTGTGTTCCTGGATCGTGGGAAACAGAGTAAGGATTTTTTTTTCTTTCTTTTTAATTTATTTATGTCCTGGTTAAGTTAAATACGGCAAGAGGACAGTATACGCGTGGATCATTATAAGGATCAAATTATAGGAACCTGTATTTTTTTCTTTATGTTTAAATTTATTTTATCTTAAAAGAATACAAATTAACTATTGTATAGCTCGGGTGAGTTTTTTTTTTTTTTGGTTTTGTGTTGACGCGAAGCGAGTTAACCACGAGGATGGCTTGTTCCAGAAATGGATATGCGATGATGCGTTTTTAGGCTACTGTCTTGTGTGGAGTGAACTATGTTGTAATTGGGCATTTTTTTTTGTTGTATTTTTTACTGACTTGGATTATATTTGTAAAAAAAAATGAATAGAAGTACTTTTGCCTTAAATCATGTCATGTGACGATATCCTTTTTTTGTATTATTTTATTTATTGTGGGTTTTTTTAAGGTTACGTTGTTGTTATTCTATTATTTTTTTATTTGAGGATATTCCTGCTTGTTTTGGTAAGATTAGGTACCTACCTACTGTTTTTTTAGGGACACTTGTTATTCTTATTGATCTAACGAAAGGTCAAGACAGTTTTGGTTTATAAAGCTAAAATATATTTTCCAAATATTTCTTAATGAAAACAGGTATTAGAGATATTTAAATCTATTAGTTCATAAAAATCGTTTTTAAGGAACGAGATCTGGTATGTGCTACACCTAGGCAATGTGGTGGTCCGGAGGTCTATGTGCGCATGTTCATGTACGAGCAAATTAAATCATAGATAGGATACTCTGAAGGAATTACCGAAAAGTTCCCAATTAGTAGCAGGGAAATGCCTTGAGTCCTTTTTTTCTAATTACAGTCCTTATCTTTCTGCTTTAGGATAAGGTAACGAACCCCAAAGTGAATCACTTGTTTTTAGCTGATGATGGATCAATCAGAAGTAAAAATCATGTGCCCTTGCAACGAACACTTGATGTATGGGTGGATGTTCTGGAGGGAAATGGTTAACGCATTGCTTTACCATTTTCAGATTTGCACAAACTTAATGCGGACATCTATTTGAATGGAACAGTGTTTCCTGTAGGTTCGAATGAATAAAACTTAAAATCATTATTCTGCCATTTAGGAAAATGTGGAAGTGACAATTACAACGGCTAGTTTGTTCACAATGGGTTAGATCTACAATTTGATTATCGTGGATCCTTCTTAATCAGCGATTAAAAATTTTGTAATAATCAAAACAAATTTTTAAAAATCTAGCTCAGGTTTCTGAGATTGCTGAACTCTTTGAGATCTTATTTTCCATTTTTTCCATTTATTAAACTAACTTACTAAATAAACTAACCACAGAATATTTACACTCATATATGGTATCCTTTTTTTTATTCTTTGCTAATCAACAAAAACGTTAGTGAAGTATGAACGACCTAAATTTCAGCAATGATTAAATCGTACTAATCAACCAAAATCGTCAATGCTCTAAACATGGATTCCTTGATTGACATTTTTGATGACAAATTGCAGTTGATAATCATGGATTAAACCTTACATGGAGTGCTCCTTTATCCAGACCGATCAGGTGACACAAAATCTGGGGCTGCACATTAGTGAAGGTAAAACAAATTCCAAATTTCCAAAACAGTAATGTATATTTTAAATATAAATATTAGTACATACATATATAATAATATCGTGGTCATCACATGAAAATTTTCAAAAACACAACATACCTACTCGTAACTCATTGTGCTGACGCTGATTTTGTTTTTTTCTTCAGAATTTATGATATCGAATTTCATGAATGGACAACGAATGTTTTGACAATACAGAGCGTGTTCAAATCATTTCATCATTCATGACCGAAGCAAGCTTCAAATAAATGGCAATGGTGGTTTTTATTGTGTTTATTTTTACGGACAATAAAATATCACAAAAAATAAAAAAATAAAATTTTGCAATGTTCAGTTCATTGATTGAAATTATGATAAGAAATGACGTTTTATAATAATAAATTACAGCAACAAAATTTTAGTGGTTTTCACAGTTTGGTTATTCTTAGAATTTTTTTGTGGAATTTTTCTTATTAATAATAATTGGAGTAAATGATATCCATTTTGATTTTATTTATACCCTCACAGTTTTATTTTTGTATACTTTTATTTATTTGAATTTATTTATTTTTCTTTTGAACACTGTTGTGTATTTTTTTATTATGTTTTGATTTTAACTTAGTATTGGTGCCATAACGTTTAAAGTTAAAAACCGCAAACTGTGGAATTTTATAAATAAATATACTGTTCTTTTGGAAAAAAATATATACCTACACATGTTGTATACCATAATAGAGGGTCCGCCAAATAACTTTTATTTTTGAAAATGCTATAAAAAAAAACTACTGAATATTTTCTCAAATTTCTTTTTTTATTTGATAGTACAATCCTTCCGGTTAGTAATGGAAAATAATTTCATTCAAATGGCTGCCTCGGCTGACCATGCAGTAGCCTACACGATCACGATCAGTCCAATTTTTAAGCACTATATCGATTGTGTGCAGCTGTATTTCACCAATGGCTTCACGAATATTGTCCTATAAACTTTAAAGTGTCAATTGTCTCTTGCTTGTCGGCTTCAACTCCTGAACCAATTGGACCTTGTATGGCGTCATACCAAGGTCTTTATGCAAAATTCGACTCAATGATGTATCCGAAATGTTCATTTGTTGAGAACGACGGTGAATTGATGTTGATGGCGCTTCACGCACATATTCTCATTCATTCATATTCTCGGATGTACGCACTGTTTTTGGCTTTTCACGCTTTTGTTTATCGATGAGGATTCAGTTTCTTTCACTTTTTTCACAAGATAACGAACATACGGAGCTGACGGTGCTTGATCTCTTCTTCCAAAATCCGTACGCAATTTTCGCACACATTCTGCAACATTACCATGATTTTCAAAGTAATGTCGCAAAATTTACCAACGTTGTTCAAGCGTGTACACAACCATATCCGTTCAACGGAAGGATAAAACTAATTATCTGTCAAATCAGACATGAGCTAAGTGTTACCATTCACGAAATAAGCAATAGTCAGGGGGACAATAATATTTTGACACTCACTTAAGGAAATCAAAACCTGGTGTTAACGGAACCAATGTGAACGCATATTGGTGTATATTTCAACTTCCCTTTAGCGTTACACAGGCTAACGACTTGAACGTAGAAAGTTTTGTAGCTCCTTTTTTTTGTATATTTTTATTATTTTTTATTATAGCTCCCCCTCTAACGCCAGTACTGGGTTAACCAGTAAATTGCACGAAAAACGGAACAAATTCCTTCAATGTTTATAAAGATGTTTGAAACCAAGAACGCTTATAAATTCTTCCGGCCAAGAAAATCCCGTTTTTATAAAAAAAAACACATGGTTGGGTCGTATTTATAAACGTCTAGCTTAAGAAAACCCAACTTTGGAAAATGTGTTCAAAAACCTTGTTTATTTTTGTCATATAGCCACCTAACTTAGACACAAGGGTATTGGGTGCCTTGACTGTGAATAATTGTCATATTTAGTTTTATTAATTTTTATTTATTATAGACAGTAGACAAAAGTCTAATTAAGAAATTTATTAACACCTAACCTCTTAAAAATTGTGTGCTTTTGAATAAACATAATGAATAATGGAGTAAACTGCGTTTGTATAATAGAATGACTAAATAATTCAGGAAACGGACTGTCGGGATTTGCAGAACTTCTTCTGGTAAATAATGATCCATTCATAACTCACGCATTCACTAATTCGATTCTTGAACATCTTTAATTTGAAACTATACTAAACCAGACATTTACAAAACAAAAAAAACTCATTCATTCTTTTATTTACGAGTATACAAAATTTTGTTTTTCTTTAAAATTTTATTCGAAGAATCCTTGGAATTTGATCCATTACGGACACGCATTTCCACAATATAATTATACAATTCCAAGTAAATGTTTGTACATAACCACTTAAAGTAAACCGATCACATTCACTTCGGTGGTCCAGAATTCATCATCAGTTGACCAATTACAATTTTCACAACCAAAAAAGACTAAAAAATAACAAGACCGAAATATATTCGATGCATGATCGGAATTTAGTGGAAGGACAACAAATTGCAACATAAATCCAAAAATCCACTTGAGCCGTTCGTTTCGTATAAAGATAGCTTACAAATTCTTTGTAATTTGAAATGAATATCCCTTTTCAAAAGATTTCAAAAAAAATTAAATCATGTCGGTCCGTTTGTGTATGTCACATGGTGACAATTAACCACTGCATCATATTCCTTTGTGGTTCCATGAAATTTGTTTTTTTTTTATTTTTTAACTCAACTCAATTCAAAGTCGATCGTGAACGGGTCCGAATTGAATTACTCATCAACCGTTTCAAGTGATATTGTGTTTGTGCCTGCGGATGTGCACATGTGCAGCACACTTGTTTTCTTCATGAAATCCACTAAAAAAAAAAACCCTGACATACCACCATACCATTCCATTCGCTTACGCTCTCTAAAGTGCTATGCGGGGAATCCGATTACGCCATGAGAATTTCCAAGCTCTGAATAGCGCTTAAAGGAATGTTTATATTTGATGGAATTTATCAGTACTTCTACTTTGTTCTCTTGATGATGGAACCTGTAATTTAAATCCATCATAAACCAACGTACGAGTATAGCGGAGAATGTTAAATAAATATTATTTTATAAACTCAATCGCACCCCTCCTAGCACAGTCACTTAAGCATAGAATGAGATTTTAACATAAATTCACTTGTGCCCACAGGCCATAGGAAGGGAAAACAATAACAAAGAAAAGGCCAACAAGGACACACAATTCGGAGTCCTGACACTTGATCTGTTCTTAGCTCAGGTGTTCATTCCGTATACTCGTACATTGAATTAACTGAAATGCCTGCATGATTTGTGCGATCATCAACAGTAAGGGTATTGTTATATTGCCCCCTAGAGAGTGCCTTATCTATATTTGTTCACCCTATGGGACTATATTTTCTTTACCCCAGCAGCGATTGGTGCGGTGCAGTGGTGAGATGTGATCATGGGTTTTGGTTTGTCTTTCCCACGGTTCCGTGTTTTCACAGGTACCTAACATAGGTTTTCACTTTCCCATTTTTTCCCATTGTATGCGCACGTGTTTGAATGCCGTTTATAGAAATTCCGTTACAAGTTAAATTCAAAGACTTCCCTTTCCAATAAAAAAAAAAGAAAAACTGTTGAGTCTTTCATTAAATCAATGAACCATGACCCCTCAGGAGTAGGGTTTGTTCTGTGACCTGGGCAATATTTTTTAATCAAATTGTATTAGAATTTGATTAACAAAAGAAACAACATGGAGTTCAACTTGGTCAAATGATGATCCCAAACTAATTAAATTAATAATTGCTTTTTAGCACTGTGCTATAAAATAAAACTTTGTATAAAATTGATCAACAATGACTGTTGAAAAACATCGGAATCAATTCAAATAATTATGATCTACATATCATAAGATAAAACTCCAGTGATCTTATCCCTGAGTGATGAGGTTGAAGCAAAGAAAACATAAGTAATTATCTTTGGCTAGGACACCTCCGCCCTAATTTCTTAAAAGCTAGCAAGAAATTTAAATAAATAAATTTAAAGATGTATTTTAAATCGGGAGTTCTGAATAAAACGAAAAATAATCAAAAATTATTTGTTAGTAAATTTTTGTCAAAAGTTCAACAAAATCCACTCTTCCGTTAAACTGCAGCTCAAATAGATTTGAAATGAGTGGGTTTCGCAATTATGTCTCCCTTCGACTTCTTTTTCATAAAAATGTCAAGTTTCAAAATTTGGCTTAGTTTCTCAGTTATGCAAAAAACCATTAAAAAATTGACCATTGGGTGACCATTCTCTCATTTGATGTTTCGTAACGTCCCGCACCGTACAAAGTGAATCATAAAAACCCTTGACGAATATGTATAATAGGAACCTCTATCTAAGAACAGCCCAATAAGCTGCTCCATAAATATGCAAATTTGCTTCAAATAATTAACAAGTTTTTTCCAGCCTTGTTCATCCCAAAAACCTATATTCTCTCCTAAATTGAGAGGAAGAATTGTCCAAAATATAATAATATCTTCTTTTTCTTCTTTGAATCTTTTGCTAAGTGTTTTGTTTTATACATCGTATTTTACCTAGAGTTATATTTTGTGTTACGATAAAAAAAATATTTATTTCAGATTTCACTGAAACACTTAATTACCATATTATTTCCATCTAATTTTTTGTGTTTCAAAAGAATATATACATAGGTATTTCACCTCATACCTTTACTTTGATTTAAAAAAAGAACGGTTAATAAGTATCTTCCGGCAAATTAAATAGCCATCTCCCCCAACCCCCAAATCAGAGTCGAAAAAGAACATAATCATAATCAACTTTTACGCAAGTTCATATATAAATTTTGTTGAACATATCATCAGCAGCGTTGCCGCTAGACTTCACGAAAGTGTAACACATTTTTTTTTTAAATGTAACAAAAGCGAAAAAATGTAACAAATTGAAAAAATGATTTAACTCTTGAACTCAATTTTTAATTGGAACATAAGTTTTCTTCATCACAATTTTTAAAATCAGTACAAAACTATACATTAAATAATAAATTAATAAATTATTATAAGTAAGACACATTTTAAGTTTTACATAAACCATGTTTATATGCTGGATCGAGAGGTCGAGTTTGAAGTGAAAGATAGCAAGATTTCGAATGACGGTGATTTCAACTCAATTTAGGACGTACATAGGTGTACAAATAGTAGGTGGAATAGGTTGTTTAAGTGCACTTCACACTGATTAAAAAAAATTGATAAAAAGTCAAATTAAAAAAAATAAGAATTTGGAGAAAAAAATATAACAAAAAAAAAAGGAACATAGTAACGAATAGAAAAAAATTAAGAAAAGTATAACACTTTTTTTACACATGTAACATTGTGGCAACGCTGATCATCAGACACCACCGAAATTAATCTTGTCACATGTCACCATTTCCAAAATGAAGATGACAAGCTCCAAACGCGACCAAGCGTCCGCCGCGTCGCATCGCATTCAACAATGCTTCAATGCAACAAAACATTCACAAACCGGATGCTGGGCATCTTATGATTGAGATTCAAATTGTCTGACTGGTGGTTGCCCAATTTTAACATCCCCATATGGTGGTGTATTCATATTCATAACAATTTAATTATGCGAATACAGAAAAAAAACTCCGAGTATGATGGTTGATGGCTGTAGCTTGTAGGTACCGAAAAATAAAAATGAAAAGAAAAATGATTTTATGAGGATTGATTGCATGTGGACTTAAAAATTGACGCAGTCAGCATCTAATTATTACTTTCTGCCGCTACTGCACTGCAAAGACCTTTAGGAGTTATTATGATAATGTGATGTGATTGCATATTTATTTTGGACCCTTATTTGTTGTATACTTTGACACCATTCAACGTACATGTCCTGGAATTCAGCAAATAATGACAAAATATCTTAAGGAGTTAACTTTTTTCACAGAAGAACTCATGAGCTTAATTACAGTTTCTGATACACAAAAAGATCACAGTTTATCAGCAACGGCAACTCAACCAATTTTTTTTTCTTTATTCGAGTATTTTTCTACCACGCAAAATATGTCCCCGTATCATCGCCTAATTCAAGAAGCCAGTTACTTAAGACACTTAACACAACAAGATCATTTCTCACAGCACACAACTATGTACATTGATGGGCGTTTAATTAGCGCCAGCAATCCATCCAAGCTTGCTGATGCAGTTTCTCAATCCGTCCGTCCGTGCGTCCGTCCAATCAACCAATCTAAAGCCATTTCGTCATGCGCAGAAGAAAAAAAAAGAAACCTTCTCTGATGACTGGTACAGCAATAAAGTGTAACAAAAAACAGAAACAACAAAAAAAAAAACGATACTCGGTTTATAAAACTCAACAGAAGCGTCATACGAGCCAAGCTATATGTACTGTACACACAAACGAACAGACAAGAAAACAGCTATCAAGTCAAATTCCTATTACGATGCAGAGTCACCTTTAAAGCTGCGGGTAGGTAAACACTACTCAAACACGGTTGGTAGGTAGGTAGGTACACCTCGTTGGTTGTGCACTTAAAGGTAGATGAGAGCCTATTGAGATTGACTTCAGGCTCATAATGACCAACTTCAGGCTGAAGCACGTTCAGTGTGTGCCGGATTTTTCGAAACCGTGAGAACCGATTTTGTCGTGTGTTTCCCACGCGATCTGAACACCTGCCTTTTTTGTTGTTTGATCTTGCTTTTCGTATTCTTATTCGTTCTTCGCTTATATAGAGGTATCTACAGTACACAATGTCTTCGTCATCATCAACCGGCAACGTAGCGTGTCTTTTAGCTTGAAACCATATAGAAAAGGCGCAGCGCAGCGGTGCGGCAACGTATTGGGTTTGCTTTTTTCAATCGTGTAAAGTGGCAGAGATATAGCTTTTTTTATGTAGGTAAGTTACGTGCTTCTATATTTACTCGGTAGTATAAAATGACGAACGATATATTCCACTGATCGCTTCGTGCGTCGCATTTGTTCGTCACGTCGCGTCGTCGTTGAGGGCACAGAACATAAAATGCACGAATAAGTCGCTTGAACTTGTCATGTGGTTTAAGGTTACAAAATGATATGACAATTTTTCAAACAAACGTTAAAACTTAACCTAAATTATGTGTACTTATCTAATTGCATTTCCATTATTACATAATTTTTAGGCAAAGAACCTGAGAACCTAGGATTTTACTTTAAAGTTAGAATTTTAAAAGTTAAGCGGATATTTGATTGCAGAAGAAAAAGTAGAACAAGAATCTTTGGTCGTTTTGTTTAAGGTTTTTTTTAATTCGCCTTACTATAATTCCAGCACAATACGGCCAGTTCACTGAAAAGCCCTTCCACACCATCCTACTGAGTATTAACACAATGTCAAAGAAGGATTAGAAAATGATACATGATGTGTCAATAGATAGTCAGTGGGGCGGTGTATTTTTGATAAAACTGGCTTTTAAAATTTATCTGAAGTGAATTGGCATCTTAGTTCACTGATTCGATTACTTAAATAAATTGTTTGGTGCAACAGAAAAATCTCACTTTAAAATTTATGGAAGAAATAAAGATTTAAAAGCGGTTCCTGTAATTTTGCATAACGCTGTTTTGTTTTCAAATGAAGAAATGAATGAAAATGCAGACTTGAAGTTTTTAACATATCGTGTCTAAGGTCTGACCTGCTGTAATTTCCAATGAGATAGATGGTGACAAAGTTCCCATACAATTGATTTCCATGTTTTCAAAATTTTCAGAACATCACTCTTTGCCTGAAAACTTTTTTCTTCGATCCAGAGGAATCAAAATACATTAAATGATTTGAATAAAAAATTGCCCAGTTCGCACTAAAATAGAAGCAATTTTATTTGACAGCATCCTTAAATGCAAGAAATATTGTTTGGGTTTCTTTTAAGTATTTATAGGTATAGCTACTTCGCATAGTTTTGTTCTACTTCTGTGCAAAAATTTTTTAAATGACTGGCAATAAAAAAAACATCAAAACCTAAACAAAAATACGAACATAAATATACCAAAATAAATTAGTTTTCTTTTTTAAAACGAAATGACATCAAATTTATTAACTTACAGTTGTATTTTTGTTTCCCTAACCTTCCGAAAGAACTTGTTTGAACTCTTCAAAATTTATAGTCCTTTTTATGAAAATATGATTTAATTTTTGAGTGCAAGGATAATATTGCCAAAAAATCGTTTAAAATATTGGTATATTAGTGGATCTAGAATTAACTGCTAAATTTTTCATAGGTATCATCAATCGCAAGAGCCCATAAAAATATGTGAAAGGGTTCTGCATTTTAAGGGGAAAAGCATATTTAGGGTTACCAGAACCGTTGTGAGTGAATTGATAAAATTATGAACTTTATACATAACGTGATGACGTACATACATATATCTTCTTGAGGCAGGGAAAAGCCCAGTGATATTATAAAACCATTAAATTTAGATAAGGCTTCGGTGCATGTGAAATCCATTCATGAGCAAAAAATAAATAAACAGAACAAACAGCTCAAAATTTGTTTTACTTATATATATTCAGTTTGAAAAGCAGCTCGTTTCACAGTTTTTCGGTTTTTAAAACCGGATAATCAATAATCTTTTCATAAACACCTCGATCGCTTTGTTAGGACGGTAGTTATAAGCTTCAACATTTTAATTAAAAATCGTAATTTTAAAAAATGAAAAAAATTATTTTTATTTTTAGACATTTCTCAACGCTACATTCGTAGCAAAATCTATAACATATTTGATATTAAAAAATGGAAATCTTTGATAATTTAAAAAAATGTTTTTTTTTTAATCGTCCTTCCTAATTTTTAGAATATTAGTAGTAAATATTGAAATGAAAAATTAATTTTATTTTATTTAATACCGCTTCTTCCTTTATTTTCCATTCTTTACTTTTTCCTGAAATTTTATTGATTTTTCAAATAACCCGTAGGTACATGGGTGTACCGTGTACCTACTTATATATTTATTTTATAAATAGAATGTATGGCCGTCCGGTGTTTTTTTTTAACTTATTTTGATTTTTCGAGAACACAACATAAATATTCAAGTACAGCTATCGCTGATTGAGGTCGTATCTAAGATATGCTAACCGCAAAGACACATGTGGACCATTTTGATTATGTGCCATATTTTACGTTTTGGCATTTGAAAGTCAATTTATAAAGTTTATTATTATATTATAGTAATTTGTGTTTTGTTTTTGTACCGTATGTTGGAACATAAACAACACATTATATTTTTATCATGACTTGCAGCGATTGTTTTAAATTTCTGGCTATCTTAAGTTTGTGGTTAGATAAATTTGTGAAACACGAAATACTTTTGTGGTTTTGTTATTGAATTTGCTATTAAGATTTATCAACTGTTTTTTGCTTAATGTAGTAACAAAGGGTTTAAGTTAAAAATTTTGTAATTGTGTTTAATTTTTTTATATACTCGTAGTTGGATATTTGATATCAAATTTCACGAAGTACATACATATGTCCTTCAACAACTTAAAATATAAAATTTCCATAAGTCGCACATTTTTTTTCTCAACAAGCTTTTATGTATATGTACATTTTATGTACATATATTTATTAAAAAATAAAAAGAATAAAAAAAACTTACAATTATAGTTTCTATCATAAAGTATAAAGTCTATTTAGAAAATTAGAGAGTTTGATAAATCCCTGCGTTTAGTTTAGAGGCGGACTTTAAATAACAACAAAATTATTCTAAAGTAACGATATCATTACCAATTCCAAGATATAGCTATTTTCCAAACCAACATTTTTCATTATTTCAATTTTATTGTAAACTTTAAAACACATTTATTTAATTAAAAACTAATTTGAAAGCTTCATTTAAAAAGGAAGCATAGGTTGAAGCGCTGAAAGGAGGTAAAAAATTGAAAAACTAATCTAATATTTCAAAAACGGCTCCATACATACTCGGGCGTATACGCATTTTTTTAAGGGATCGGCTGAGTTTATAAATGTAAAAATGCTGCATTCATGCAAGATTTGCGTTCATAAATGTAAATACAATGCATTATCTTTGCATCACAGCAGTCGGTAACTGTGTTCATGGCATGGCATGTGCATTGAATGTTGCAATTATGAACTCAGCCATCATCTATTTTTTACTTGCGACTATAGGGCAAGTTTTGGATTCGTGAAAAAAATCGAGTCCGAAGATCCAACTTCACATTCCTATGACAGAGAAAAAAAGTGGATCTCGCAGAAAATTTTAAGATCTAAAAATATAAATCAAATTTTGTTCGAAAATATAATCATGTTCGTAAATAAAAACTGGGCCCTAATCACGTAACTTTGCTGATGACTATCGTCTACGCGATACCTGTAAACGATATCATCAATAGTTTGGTTCATGTATCACTACTGCTCTGTGTCGTGTATCGTTCTCGTTGTTTTAAGTTTGAGAGCCACTGAACACAACATTGTTTTATCTGTCAATATAATTCATTGAGTATCTTTTCAAAAAATTTTCTGTTTGTTGCTTTTAGCTGTTGCGGTTTGGTGGAAAATATAAATAAAATATATATAATACACTTCCCACGACAAAAAAATTAATATTATGTAGTTATAGGTATATAAATTGTATTTTATAAATTTATAAGAATAGTGTGTATCTTAGGCCCATCCCCTGGTATTCCATTGTTTAATCTCAGCTCTTTCATTTTGGTTATCGATATCCCATTTAATCCGTAACGGACATATTTTTGCTTCCAACTCCCTAGTGGTCACCTGTAGGATTGTCGAGAGTGTGCTTGGAGCAACAGCAACCCCATAATCATTTCCAGACAGCCACTGGTATCCACCTCCTCCTAGGATCTCGAATGTAGCAGCAAGTCTCAATATTGGGGATGTAGGTGGATCGACAGCCATCTGACAAATTAATGGTTTGCAAAAGTACTACAAAAGTTTCTTTCGAAAGACGAAAGCGTTGAATAAAGCTGTAACACATTAAAATCTCTTAACAATAAAAAAAAAATTGTAGCGGATCAGAGGCATCTCTAAGTCCCTTTCTTCTTCTTACTAAGCGATATTTTTCCATTTCGTTAGCGTTCTGTACCATTAAAATATTGCGGCGAAACATTTTTTCTACGATTTAATTTTTATTGACACTAAAAACAAACTAAACAACAAGGACGATAGCTAAATGGGTATCGCGCAGTGGCTATCGACGAAACGATAGTGATAGTACTTTCGTGAAGTAAAAATCAAATCGTCTATTCGATATCGTTTGGACGATATAGGTTTTTTGTGCTAACGTGAAGGATAGCTATCGATGTCAATATCGAAAACGATATCGGCACCCTTACGTGATGAGGGCCGTATACTTTTGTGTATTAATTTAAACAAATTATTTATATCGCAATCGCCAGCTCCCTTCAAGGGATTTCAGATATTATATGAGTAGGACGCATTTTGGTTAAATGTCTAAGTTTTGCTGTCGATGCCTTGTCTTGCATCGCTAGGTTTTCCTCAAAAATTCTCATAAAAGCTTGTTGCCATATCTTCAAGAATTGAGGGGTGAAGTGAGGTAGCTATAAAAAAAATAATCTTTAAAGGTCACATGTTGATCCATTGAAAATCATCATTTGCGCGCATTTTTTTTTTAATTTCCTTACCCTAGTGCATCATCAGATTGTCCCAGAAAGCGAATTGGCTGTCCTTGCAGCATTATTAAAAAGGTATTTAAATGATTCGAACTTAAGTTGTTTTATCAAAGTCGATTTTTGAATGTCTCCAACTTGGCAGACACCTACAGTTGAGCGTAAAGTTAACCAGACACCTTAAAGCAGCAGAAGAAATTCGTCAAATTCTCCTGTTCAAAGCTGATTTGTATTACGTTCTTCGAGCAACTTTACAACTAAATTTACCCAGCAGGTAGTGCAGCCAGAAACACTCAAGGGCAAATCCTTATAGATGATGGCAAAATTCTTCAAAGACATGTAGGAATAATGTTGAATGCGAGTTGCCGAAATCTCAATTGAAGAAGTTAGAGTACTGATGTAACTAACTCCAAAAAGGAAAAGTGATTGGGCCAGACAGAATACCCTCTGAGTTCTGGAAAAAGATAGGAAACATCGGGTAAAGATAGCTCATGATTCTCATCTCCAAACTTATCTGTTGTGACCAAATGCCAATTCAGTGGAGGGAAAGTTATATTCTTCCAATTTACAAGGCAGGAGTGGTACATACAATTGATCGTGGACATATACGAGCAATTTAACAAGTTAAAACAAAGGTAATATGTAACTTTTAAGGTTTTTGCGGTTGTTCGGCATAATTGATAAGTAATATGCCCCCAGAGAATCACCGAAGAGTTCCCAATTAGAGGGAAGTTTCTTGAACCCTTTGCTTTTAATCACAGTTCTTGACTTTCTGCTTGAGAATAAAGTGACAGACACCAAACCGAATCAATTATTCGTTGCTGATGAAGGAGCTATTATAACTAAAGATCTTGTGCATTTGGAACAAGCGCTTGATGAATGGGTGGATGTTCTCGAGGGAATTTGCTGCCCATTTCCGGACATCTATTCGAAAAGTTAAAACATCTTGGATTTGTTATCAATAGCAAAGTAAATTGATGGCAACAAATATCGTGCAAGTCTAGGATGATGAAGTGGTGAGAAAACTCAGCCATCTTCTGTGATAAAAATGTTGTTCATCCAACGCTTACGTATACGATTCAAAGTGTTAAATAATGTACAAGAAGTATGAGAGTAAATTAACCGCACCTAAAATGAGGAAGCCTTCACGTTAAAAATATGACTTGGACAAAATACAAAATGACCAAATTAACTCAAGTAATTAAAGATGGCCTGAGAGCGCAGTTCGAATGGCAATAACCGAAGAAAGGCACTTGCAAAAACTTCTCGATCAAACAATTGCGACGACATCTACATTTAATTAGCCTTAGACATGGAAAAATCCAAAACCAGAAGGCATTTCATAAGGTTAATCTGATGAACCCCAGAAGTAGAGCTTAAGGGTGAAGCAGTGTCCCAGTCAGGAGATTCGCGGGATCATTACAACTGTCAGTTAAGGTTTACCACGAGTTTGCACTTTAACCTTCTTAGACTCGAATGCACACTACTGATGAACGTATCCGGTTGAAAATCCGTGTTGACTGTAAATTTATTCGAGTCTTTTGTTATAAAAATTATTTTAAGAGCTAAGTACACAGATGCCTACAACATTCCATATCTTATTAACATTTTTGTACTTGTTGATGGTAATTGTAGTTTTACTTTGCTGGGGGACAAATCTACCATTATTATTAAATGTTCATAAATTAAAAATCCTTGATTTATGAATTACTACATTCAAATTGTCCAACTCTACTACAGCATACCGCCCGGCAACTTAAAGTACATCATGCATATCTCATGTCATATGCATAATAAAATACTGTATACGCTCATATTAAACTAGCTTGGGGCTGCACAAGACGAAATATACGATCGACCAAAAACGACTATTGCGGTAGCTCGGTGCACGTGCCAATCGTTAATCTAACCTTATATGTGAATTCATCATATCCCAGATTTTGTGCTGCCTTTCGTGCCATGTGTGTGCAATGAAGTAAAGCATTCTCGCGCTATGTCGATATACGAGAATGTTGCTATGTTTATCGTAATCAGCAATATCCCTCCTTAGTTTGGGTTTATAAAAAAAAAAAACCAACTTTGATTAAAATAAAGCGGTTAGCTCAAAATTGTTGCGGTCAGTATATCTACAGCTACAATATGGCACATGGTTTTTCTGGCTAAAGTTAATTTTAAATGCTCGTTTAAGTGGCACAATATGAATGTAAATTATTACAATCATTTTTATTTATCTACCATTTAATTAATTATTCTTTTCTCAGCTTATAAGCACTCAAGGTTAACCTTTTTGATTTTCTATTTTTATTCATAAAGAAATTTTCAATTTTCTCAAAAACTAAGATAATTTGGTTTTCAGTGTTCGATTAGTTGTTCGAAATTTGCACACCGTTATTTTTGAATTTTTTTTTCTCATTCAAAGCATATTTAAAAAAAAAGGCATCTAAACGCCAACTTCACGCTCGATTTTAACTTATGTACATCACTGAGCAAATTTGAAAATGGGTCCAAAATAACCATGGTTTTCAAATGTCAGGAGACTTTTTGAAACTTTGAGAATCTGAAATAGATACAAAATAGATGAGTAAAAAATCGTCGTATAACAAAACTTTGTGGTTCCATTTGCTCAAAAAGTATTAAATTCAATAAAATTTATAATGATGGAAAACTACAGTTCCGGAGGTGTTCAGAATATAGCTGAGACACACATTAAAACGCTGCGAGTCATTTTAGTTTTGTACTGCAGATTGATATTCATATTTAAAAACATGTTTTACAAACTAAAAAATTTTTTTTCCTCTAAATTAAAAACAATTTCGTATGCACGTGATGCTGTCATACCTTTGATTGTTTTAAACGCTTTTAAAAAATTAACTGGCTTTTAAGTCTTAAAATGACATTCGTTCCATAAAAAATACATCAATTTAAAATTTAAAAAGTTTTTTTAAATATTGGTGTCACCGAATATAAATTTATTAAGACCTTAGAAAATTTGATGATGATACCATCCTCACCTTCTGATAGTTATGAATTGTAAGACTGTTTGCATATAAAGAAAAAGTTTTCAGTCGCCAAAGCAAAAGCAGTTTGATTGCAACTATTTTGTAAGGACATTTAATATGACAACAAATACGCTTTGGGTATTCGTGCAATGAGATAATAATAATAATTTTTCCCTTTGCAGTAAGATATAATTTTCCGCTAGACGTTTGCATGAGCACCCCACAAAAATTCTTGCATAAAAGTGAGAAATTATCAGATGTCACAACTAAACGTCAAAAATTAGCTCTCGAAACCTTATGAGGTTTATTTCTTCTCTTTCTGCATAAAATCTGTGAGATAAATTTATCTGGATCGCAGAATATTTTTCCCATAAAAATTTTGACAGCTCGTTTCTGGGGAGATAAAATTATCTGGTTTCCGAGGTTTATCCGAGTTTTCCACCGTTGCATGAATACCCCTAATGATCATTTTGTCTGTGTAAAGACTATTATAAGAATGTGGCACTCTTTTATTATTTGAAAAAAATAAAGTTGACAAATCACAATTGAATTTTGAATCTATCGGCTCACTTATTAAAAATTAATTACTGGGTGGTTGCTATTTAATACTGTTAATTAAAGAACACATATATGTTATCTTTCATGATTTATTTCAAAAATTAAATATATAAAAAGCATAACGAAGTGGATACAAATCTTCTGCGTAAAGCCCAATATACAGTTCCTCAACGAAAAAAAATTACATGTTCGAGTATTTCTTATGGGAGTGATTTCGACGTATTTTTTTTATCGAACTGTGAATTAACCCGAAGTGGAAAAATTTTTATTCGAAAGAAATTTTAGATAAATTTTACTTGACGAAAATAATTTTTTTCTCACCGCAGATCTTTGCGTAGTGCATTTAATTTTAGGAAATTTAGTTGCACCGAATAGGTACTACTTATGTTTGTTTTTTTTTTTTTAATAATTTGGTCATGTTCTGCAGTTTAATCGAAATAGAATTGAATTCGATGTTTCTAGCATGAATTGGGAGATGAGGGGGACTTTGGGTTTAGCAAATAATGTATTTTCCAGAGTCACTCGACTGCGACCACAACTCTCCCACTACACTGCTTCATCCTAAGGCTCCACTAGGGGGTTCGCCGGGTTGACCTCACAAAACGTAGCGGGGCTCCCGGATTTGGATTATTTTATGCCTGAAGTCAACTAAGACAGGTGAAGTTGCATTTGTTTGATCCAGAAATGTTTGCGCCTACTTTTGCTCCCCGATAGTGTTGGAACGTTGTATGCTACTGTGTTTTAAACCTGGTTCTCAGAGCTAAGTTGGTTATGCTGTATTTTGTCGAAAGTGGTATTTTTAACGTGAAAGCTAACTTTGATCACGCTCTGTACCTCCTGCTGTCTTCCGAAACATCTCATTTAATTATTACAACAGAACATTATTTTCTACCTCACGTTGGATGCCAAATATTTTTCGAGCGAAAATTTTGCCAAAGTTAATTATTTTGTTTGCCTTACTTTTTTTTAAAAACCCGAGGAAAAGAAATCTCGTTTATTTTATGCAGAAATTGTCCTTTTTTTGTATAATTGAAAGCATTTTTATTTTATGCAAGTCAATCTTGTCAACAGGAAGGCTGCACTCATTCCATATTTCCATCTCCCAGCATCAAATTTAAAAATTTAAAAAAATACACGATTATTCATAATTACCTTTCCCATCAACATAAACAAGAAAACAAGTGACTATCTCTGTTCACTTTTGAATATATAAACTCAAATGCCAATTAAAATCAACAGTTATTCTGCTCTGGTTTCATTCATTCCATCATCAACACCCAGGACATCATAATTACATCGGTATTTGAAGCTTCCAGTTTACAATGTCCCCATATCAATAAAACCAACGGAAAAAAAAAATAACTGAAACACACATTTTGTTTAAGGTTATTAAAATGCGTCCACCATAAAAGAGTAATTCAATTTTATAATCTTAAAAAAAAAACAAGTGGTTGTTATACACTTCGATTATGAATGAAACGCAATGCCAGAAGCGTTCCAACAAAAATTAAAAAAAAAGGGACATTAACGTGCATACGCAAAAAGGGAAGGGATATGGGACAACGAACTGCCAATATCTATATAGACACTAACAATCAACCACTCTAATGAACGCGGGCCAAACCACGGACGCATGGACGGATGACGACGACGACGACAACGATGACACCGAATAAGATGCAGTAAAACTGTTTCCCACGGTTTGGCTTTCATACATCCTACCCCCTGCCTCGAACACCGAATATTTGTTCCACAAACAGGACTTTGTATCAATTGACTGTGTCGCAGCAAGTGTATCCAACACGCTCAGCATTCAGTGGCAGAAAACAACCCTAAAAACAAAAACCAAGCAAAAAAAAAGTTTCGCAAACATCTGCCACGAGCAAAGAACCTGAAACCGTGGGATAGTTCCTCAGATTCAAATTAAGGACAACACAAAAACTACACTACACACATAAACAAGTTCCTGCATTTCCTAAAGACTTTATATGCTGGGATAATAATGTTGCAGTCAGATCCCTCGGAATTGGCACTGGGTGCTTGTGCCTGCCACTTTCTGTGGTTCATACAAGGGTGTTGGAATTGTGAGGGGTAGTTAAGGGGTTGTTTACGTTTTGCTTTTTTCTGGATTTCTGCCTCTTTTACAACACGTGCAGCACAACACTGCCTGCCGCTGTCGCATCGGATTCAGGAGTGTACAGGTTCAAAGAGTGTTCTTTGCGCAAAAGCAAAGCATATATTCGGAGGTTTTGGCTTCTGTTCCTGAATGTATAAAAGGCGAAGTCGATTGGCAACAGTTGTACATTATTCGTTAAGTCGTTGCCAGAGTTCGACCGCTTATACATAAACTCTTATTTTAAATATTTAAAATACAAAATACAAAAAAAATGTTCGTGACCAAGCGTAAAGTTTGTGGACGATTTGCAATGACGTGCAAATTCGTAAAGAAATTCGTCATGGCCATGCTGGTCATTCATAAACGTCAACACGTCGTCGTAGTCGACAGCATTGGTAGTGACTATGCTGAACAGGTGCTGAATGGAGCTGAAGCTAATTACGCGCTTCACAGGAAAGAAATTGCAGAGAATGAAGCTAATGAAGCATTGCTTACTTCATCATTGTCATATTTCAATGGAGCCACAACAACAACAACAACAACAACATCGATCGAGAGCCACGCATTGAAATGCATTAAAACCATGGACGGAAGTTTTTACTGGGACATCAGCATGCAGCAGTTACCTGTTGATGGGGATTTAATTGAGGTGCACGACAATTCATTCAGAAATTTGTTAACTACTGACAACAACAACTAGTAAAGCCTGTTGTATGGTTCGTGTGAATGGAGAGGTTATAACTTTTTGTGAATGGAGTAAAAGAGCTTTACGTGAAGAACGAGTGTAACTGTGATATGGATAGTAAGGATGAGACGTCTCCTTCAGCTTTAAAATTATTATCGTTCTCTAAATATAGATTTATGGATTTCTTAATTTTTGTATAAAATAAGTGAATTAGTATGTACAGTTATCTTAAGTAAATAGAAAGTTATCTAGGTAAATACTAAATAAAATAAATAAAATAAATACCTAAACATAACATTAAAAAATTGTATTTTTAATAAGCTGAAACACTTGCGGGTGTCTCTCTTTTGGCTCACTATTCTATTTTGATTCTGTTTTTGCTCCTGTTACACACTTTTAGGGATGCCGTTGCTTTTATTTTCGCTATGAAGTTTGCATCTTTATTGAATGAAGAATAACTTGCATATTATTTTGGTTTGTATAGTTCGACAAGCCTCCTCACGCAACCATAACATTTCAGATCTACTATTTTTGTACGAAGAAATTGCTGGGTGTCTGATATGCTAGTTTCTTTTGCTTCTTTTGAAATCTCACTTTGAACTTCTGCCAACGATACATTACACTGTCCTATCGATAATTACATTTTTGCTACTCTCCTAGTTTCTTTTTTGGGAAATTATGAATCATTATGATTTGCTTTTAGCAGCACGTGCATACCAAGGTCACGTGTAGTAAGGTCATGAAAGAATGGCTTCGATTACTGCTGTAGCACATTACTGCTTATTGTTCCGCTTATAGAAGTCTCCCAACTATTTTGCTATTAATTTCCTATTTTTGCGTAGTTAGTTTATTTATTTTGTGCCCATATACGACCACCCCATAAATAATCATTCATTATGATGCACTGTGGGACAGTATGGCATTTTAGTGAGCCAAAAGTCATTTTAAAAATGTCCTTGATTTTGATGAAATTTTCAAGAATGCCTTTTAATACTTGGCTCTGAAAAGTTCCAGTAACCGTTTTTGTAAAGCTTCAAGCATATTTCAGTTATATCTACATCGAATTTGAGATATTTTATATAGAACCTATAGTACTATCATCAAGGTGGTTTTTGTGTTGTGTGGTGTACTTGTATATACACAGAAACAGGAACCAGAAAATTAAGAAGTGGTGTGATCGCTAGGTGGCCGACGTGTTCATGAGAGTACTATGCAAATTTATATACAATGGACACGTAAAACATAAATTGTATTTTAAGTCTTTTTTTCTGTTTTTTAACCAAATTAGTTAAAATCAAATTTCGTTAACGGATTCAATTAAGAATGGAAATCAGAACAGGGGTGTATATTTTCTACCGAAAGGAACAACCATTTTAAGACTAATTAACCAGCTGAAAACAAAGTAAATTAAATAGGATCAAAAAAATTGAATAAACCGAAGTGCAGAACACCACTTTCGAAGTTGTAATTCACAAATGGAATATCGATGGAATTGTGAAACACCAGATTTTATTATCACGATGTGAAATAATCATTATTTGTGAAATGCATAAAAGAAGAAATATCCAAAAGAAAAACCCAATTGTTTTCTTCTTTTCATAACAATGTGGTTTTACGTATATGTTGTATGTTGTATGTACAATTCCACTGGTAACAGTCAAATATTTCTTCAACCAAGTTCCTAGCAAGGTAATAAGCACTGCAACAATTCGCAGTTACTTTATGTAATTCAAATTATAAAGAATCTCGATTTATTCAGAAAATATACATATGCATATGTACGTCAAGACCAGATGCATATTTTCAGTTTTCTCAAAAACTAGAAGGCAAAAGAATCTAGTTTTCAGTTTTTGATTAGGAATTAATAAAAGCACCGAATTCTATAAAAAAATATATACTATAAGATTGGTTGTTGGAAATTACACTTTAAACTTTTTTTCGTGTTTTTTTTTTTCTCGAATTTTGTGTTTGAAATTCATTTTTTCAAAAACTGTAAATAATAAATAAATAAATCCCACCTGATTTAAAAAGTGGCTTATAGTTCAAAGTATTGGCTGTAAAAAAAGTATTAAACTTAATTGTAAGTATTACCGTTATTTTTTAATGATTTTTTTTTTCACTTTAAGTATACTTATGTCATGAAATTTCACCCCTCCTCCCATAGTAAAAAAATGCTTGTTTTTGACGTATCTACAAAAAACCATTATCAATTTTTGGCGCCACAGTTATCGTACTCGTTGCCACTATGCAATTGTACCCAAAACCATAGTTTTGGGTACAGTTATACAAAACTGTACATCGGTATTCGTCACCCATATTATAATATAAAAATGTGTTTTTTAAATTTATGTTCTTCTTAAATGCAACTACTGCCTTACTAAAATACTAACCAAACTTGACTCATTAACATGATTAAATAAGCTCACGTGTTCAACGCTTGTATCAGTATACAAATCGCAAGCCACCTTCTTAGGCCCACTTTTTGAAATGAGAACACAACTCCCAAGAAATGTAATACCATCATCAACCTCCATCAACTACCAACATTCTATAAAACCCAAATCAACTCACCCTAAATGCATCCAAGAACTTCAGTGGCACCAAAAATGGAACCACTGCGCATCAAATGACCAACACGAATATCAACAAGAAAGTAAAATGCCAAAGAACACGTCACATCGTCCTAAAAGATCCACTGTGAAAACCCTTGCATCCTTTTCCGTGTACCCACCACATAATGCTCTTCGTCATCTACACTACCGCCCGATCTCTCCAACTCCAAGACCATCACGAAATAACAACAAAAAAAAGTGCAGCAAAAAGATTAAAGAAGAACTGATGCCTTGCACGTGAGCGGAAAATCTTATGTAGCGGAATGCCCATACCTCCTCGTTCTTCCCGCACAATCATCATATCCGTCAAACAAGCCAGAGCCTGGCCTAAGAACAGGGCTTTATTCCCTCTTGTTGAACCAAACTGATAAAAGGATTGTATCCTAAATTTGATATTTGAATTGAATAATAACAACAACAGCTGCAACCACGAGTTTCTCACACTTTTCAATGTTCCTTAGCTCTCCTAAATGACTGTGATGACGAAACCCACACGGCACTCATATACGAGTTAATATACAACAACAACATCAACAAGAAGAGGAACACCATAAGTAAGTACATTTAACATCATTTGACGAAGGGCAGGTGGCTGCTGCTTCTGCCACTGCTGATGCGGCCAAGTAATAATGAAAACATCGTGTGGGAAACTCACTTCGAAATTGTTTCCCACGAATCCATGAATCAGGAGTGTAGCATGGAAGCAGCTTGTGGCAAGCAGGCTGCCTGTCCTGGCCTGAGGATTGAATTCGTCATCCCACCACCATCATCATATCATGTGCTTGCTGCTCTCAAAAACACCACCACTCTGTCCTATATCAAGTATCAAACCATCAACTCTGGTCTCTGGTGCGTTAGTACGGCAGTGCTTCTGCTTATCTCGTTACTCTCCGATAAGAACAAAAGGGACGGGAGAGAGTAGAGCTGATACCTTCACACACACACACACGCAAATGGTGGAACTTGTAAGAGCCAAGAGGTACTTTTTGTATAGCCTGTTGTATCTCGATGCGGCCAGGCAGGCACGTGCAGGTATATAAGGGTGTTTTGATCCCTTACTTGCTCATTCTCAGTTCAGTTATCGAACAGACAACACGTGAAAAACTGTTCATCAGTTATACAAATTTACAAGTTATATTTTAGTCAATTTATCGTTCGTAACATTAACAAAAATGAATACCTCAAAGTACGAAATGTCAAAAACATTCCAATACCGTAAAGTGATGAAGCCAATGTTGGAGCGAAAGCGTCGCGCCCGTATCAATAAGTGCTTGGACGAGTTGAAGGATCTCATTGCCGAGTGCATGCAACAAAGTGGAGATACAAATGTCAAATTGGAGAAGGCTGATATTTTGGAACTTACTGTACAACACTTGCGCAAAGTAAAGAATTCCAAAACAACAACACCGCTAACTGACAGCAAGGAGAACTTTAGAACTGGATACATTCAAGCTGCCAACGAAGTTTCCCGCTGTTTGGCTAGTCTTCCAGAAGTTGACATTACTCTTGGAACAAATCTGATGACACATTTGGGATTGCGTTTAAATCAATTGGTCTCATCACAACCTGCTGCTGCTGCTCCAAAAATAAACACACCATTGAATGTTTATTGTGGCGGAGAGAATTTACATCACTATCAGCAATCACCTTTGATTCTAAGTCCAGTGTCTTCCGGTTATGGCAGTGACAGTGACCATTCAATGTCATCATCATCATCATCGTCGATGTCATCTTCATCAAAGTTGCTGCTCAAAGTTGCACACTATCCAGTGGAAGAAAAAGTAAACACTGTTTGGAGACCTTGGTAAACAAATGAAAAAAAAAAATATTTCTGGCAACGACATTGTTGCCGCTGCTGCCGGGAGTTATTCTAAAAGTTAAAGGCTGTGCATTAATAGAATTTAAGATTAAGAAAATATTAATTTAAGTCTGTGATAGGGATAAAGCTTTAAAAATATGCATTGAGCATTTTGTTTTTATTTTACATTATAAGAAACTAGTATGAATGAAAACAATAATAAAAAAAATATTTACAAAAAAACCAAAATGTTTTAAAATTATTTATCCATTAATTTTTTTCCTAAAAATGTTCTTTTGAATAATGTTTGAAAGACTTCCAATTGGAATTGTTATCGAACAATTACTTCCTGTTCAAGCTCTTTAAGCTCAGATTGCACTTCTTGAATGAATCGAGATTTGTTAAATCAATTCTCCGGCTTAAGTTTCAATTCCTGAAAGAGCATAAATTGGGAGGAATAAGTGTTACTTAGTCGGATTTGTGTTTGTTGTGAAATTAGCCCTTAGGGTTGTTTCAGTTATTCAATTTATTTCTCATCCGTGATTATGGGGCGTGTGATTAAACTCGTTAAGAGTGTTTGTCGAACAAAAGTAAAAAGCCAAAAATTATTTTGATAATCAGTCAATATAAAAAGTGTCTGAAATTTTCTGACATGGAAGACGCGAAGTTATATTAAAAATAAAGAAGACAGCGTCCGCCGAGACGCACCGCTGCTATCATAGGGAAAAGGGGATCGATGGGATTTACTTTTAAGCTTTTCCATTGGCTCCCAGGTGTTTTGCGTACGAAGACAATTTAAAGATAAAGCATTCAAAGAATGTTTAAAATTGTAACATTCAATTACTTTTTTTTTAATCATATGTTTACTATACATACGTATAATAAAACGACAAATTTTTTTTATAGTGGTACATTTTATGGAGTTCATTTAATGCAAGAAGGCATTGTAAAAAAAGGTATTCAACCACAGAAGTGCTGAATATAAAAAATATTTAATTTTTTCACCAAACTTTGTTTCAAATAATAAAATAAAAAATCATGTTTCCCGCTTTAGATCACGATCATAGATATTTCAAAATAACTGATTGTCGAATCCCCGTTTGGGATATAAATAACGGTCGTACAAACAAGTGTGTTAGGGCAAACAGTATATATATGTATATAAGGGTGGTTTTGAGCATTGGTTATACATATTTGTTGCTATAAAATTCCGATTGAAATCCAAAATTGGTATTGGTACTACTTATTTGATTCTTGTAGAGAAAAAGTTCGATTTGAGATTTGCAATAATCATCAAAAAAAAAATAATAATTCAGACTTCTGACTCTGCAATTTTTTAATACATTGAATTTTTAAAACCACGTCCAGGTCTAATAAAATAAAGTAGCTTTTCCTCGAATGCCAAAAACAATACAATATACTACACATATCCCTCGATATTTGTGTCAAGACCGAAAACAATAATTCATAAGTGAAAGTTTCGCTCACCTTTAAAAGGCTGTACCTACCCACACAGTCTTCGTTACTCAGAACTTGTTATACAGCTTTGTGACCTTTTCGGGCTTTTTCCAAATGCTCAATTTCGTTCTTTATTAACATTAAAATTTTTACCTTGACTAACGGGACCTTGGCAGGATTTGTAGTTTTTTTGAATTTCTTTGGCATTTATTATCCCGATGTTGACAATGCTTTTGCTTCTTAAGTCTAAAGCATAAAATACGTATTTGGCGTCACCCCCAACTCTAGAGGAACGTTTTATTTTTACCGTAAATCACAAATCCAGGTATGTATGTACATACCCATTTTTTAATACCTGCCCGTTTCGTGTTTACCCGAGGTACTTCACTGCTCAGCGCAGCGCCCATACAAATATTTCCATTCTTATGCATTGTTTTTATTGTTTTGTTAAAATGTAGGTATACTTCAAATTCTTTTCCATTTACACAAATCGAATATCATTTATTTTTTTATGATAGGAACATTCTGAAGGAACGATTATAAAACAAAATTGTTGTTTTAATACTTTTCTTTTGGCATGCGCCGCCGGCTTACTTTAATTTTATTGTTCGAAATTTAGAACGTCATTTTAATAACAGGCAACACGATGTTTTGTGGCACAGGTAGGTAGAGAGATAGAGGTATAATGCAAGGAAGATGTTCAAATTAAATTGCGATTTTCTTATCAATTTAACAAATCATAGGAGGAGTTGATACATTTCAAAATTTGTATTCGAATTAAATTACGAATATACAGTGTGTCCGATAAACATTGGACAATCCTGAAGTTTTTTTTTCAATACATTGATTTTGAAGAAGTAAGTAAAAAATAACACACTGAACAAAAAAATGTACATATTTCGAGCACCCTTTGAGTTAGCCCCTTTTTATTTCCGGTTTCAAAGAACTCATAAAGTGGCTTTACGCTGTTTCAGGATTATCCAATGTTTATCGAACACCCAGTTTACTATCGCCAATAATACATATTATAGATCATCCGCTAAAAATAAAACAACAATTTAGATCCGAATATGTAACAGCAGGGATGTTATATTTTATAAACTTTACTAATGTCTCTTTTAGCTTGTTTTTCTTATTTTCAGTGTATTTTTTGTCTTCTTTTCCAACACTATAATACTACAGCTTTTTGGCTCTGGACCATGAAACACGATCCCGATAAAGTGCAGGATCTCATGTTATTGTTGTAATGTATATAAAATCAGGGATGTTCGATGATCGTGATGATAACAAAAAACGTATATACAGATAAATATATTCATTCAAAAAATAATAGTTAATTTTTGAAATGCTTTAACTTCGTTAATATTGGTGGTATTCAAAAAAAGTCAAAGAGAATTTTAAAGCTTAAAATTTATTATTTGGAAATATTGAAGTAAACAAAATCATATGTACATATATGATTCCCACTATCAGTGACCTGAAAATCTTAAAAAATACCGTAATATACTTTAATACTGTCAAATTTAAGAAAAAGACAGTGTCCAAATGATTTGGTTTCGTAAAATGCCAATTTCAGTATGCACTTGAGACAGTATTTTTTTTAAGTTGCAGAATTGAACAGATGAAAATATATTCGTATAATTTTTTTCTTCTGAAATATTTTTTTTTTTGTTTGCAATTTGTACAAATGATTATTATTAAGTAAATTTTTTCCTTGAACTGTTATTAGCTAAATTCCGGCGAAAAAGAATATGTTAAATGCAAATCAATTTTTAATATAACCCAACTTTTTGTAAACCTTCGAACATCTTGTACCTAAACGATTCAGATTTCTACTCATTCAAATAGGTAATAATGTTACACAGGTACACAGGTAATAAAACAAAAAAATATTATTTTATTGCTTCTAAGTGTACTTAGGTACCTCTACTCGTAATTTGTGTATTTTTATGATCGGACAATCTTTTAGGAACCTTCAATAAAGCATTAGTTGCTCTTTATTTACTGTTTCCTTAAGCATGCGCCGGCTTAGATATAATCCTATACCCGTGCGATGCGGATCAGGACGCGACGCCCAAAGGCCTAAGTATAAGCAAAGTAAAACTATATAAACTCATCTTCAAAGCCATTATTCTAAGTATTGAAACCAGATTAGGATTCTTTTTAGTTTTTAAACAAAGAATAGTCGAATTATTTCTTACTTTTTGAATAGATGTAAATGCATCAGGGTCAATAAAGATTTTAAGTAAAATGCGCGATTTTCAAATTTAATGACGTTCGTTGTTTGAATTTTAGTAAAACATAGCAGACATGTGTTCACACTTATATTAGTTTGAAAAAGGAAACAAGATCAAAAATCAAATCTAAATTGTCGTGCCATAAAACTGTTTCACAGTTTTACAAAATGACAAGGACAAATATTAAAATGGCTTTAGAACTTATTTAGTAGTATAAAATGCTGACATTATGTTAAATTATATATAATTCACTATCTCAGGACCGATAACCTTCAGTCTCTAGGGCTAATCGTCCCTCTATAACAATTCATCACTTTAAGCTCTATCCAAAAAGAACACTCCAAGGTGGATTAAACTTAATTTGAGAAGCCCGTGTGATGTTAATGACAGGATCCCATGTTTGTTGCTTAGTCAAAATTAATATAGTGATGTTCATCTAGATTGTCCAAGATATGCTCACACTTGCCGAAGTTTTCAACTTTCTTCTACTTCCGACAATTTTAAAATTTTAAATTAAATTAAGTTTTTCTTTTTTGGTCTTTCTCATAGACGATTGGCCGAGACGACTCAGAACATTCGTTGCTTGGGGGGGCCACTTTGAATGGATTTCTTTGTCTGTGAATATAGAATTTTAATAAGTAAACTTTTTGAAACAATACAACAATAAAAAATGAATACTTTTGAAATTCATAAACATTTGTTTCGAAAAATATTACCACTTCAAAAAAATTTGAAACTAGGTACATATTAAAAAATCGACCTGATGGAGCAATTCTGACCTGTAATTCGTTAATCATAAAACAGTTAATCATGTTCGAAAGTAAATTGTGTTGTAAAAATTAAATATATACAGATACTGAAAAAACGGTTTTTTCAAGTGTGTTTCAATGTTATAAAGAGAACATTAAAAAAATCTGACGAGATTTGAATATGTCCAAGTACGTCATATAAGGTGTTCAACAAGTACAGAATTCGTCCGCTGCCATACTTTTGTTGAAAACACACTCTTATTCATTCCAGAGCGACATCCTAACTCCACCTGTCGATCATGATCGGTCCTTCTGTAGAAATTAGTTCTGCGACTGCAGCCCCACCACCACGACTAAGTTTACCCTATTGGGATTTATGAGCATTCAAAAAATCTCCCTCTTTTCATGCTAGCTTCTTGTATTTAAAAAATCCCACCTTCATTTTATCTTAGTTCGAAAATAAATTTCTTCAGTCCATCTAGGTACCTATGGCTTGGCTATAATAACTAATTCTTCAACGTTTTCACCTTATAAAATAATCCAGTCTCGTGTTCATCGCGTGCTATCGGTTAGTTCTGACTTATTGACCTTAATAAACTATGATTCCAATACCTCCCTATAAAACAAATCATATCCTACCCATGCATCATTCAAAACCAACTTCTCATTACGTTATTATGTTATGAGGAAATGAATTTAATTATTTTAATATACAGACACCCTATACCTTCACAACAAGGGTTAAGGTTAATCATATACAAAACAAAACTAAAAAAGCAACAACAAAAATAATAAGAGACCTCATTCTGATTTCTTGTACGGATATATTCCCCATGCAAAGTATTCATTTCAAAAAGCGTACTTTTCTCATATGCCCATCATTTGTACCAAATATATTACCGCACACGCCAGCACGAGGGCATAATATTCAAATGCATTCTTCATCAGCAATATAAAAAGAACAACAAAAACTGCTGCATTTTTAAATGTTTAATGTTACCATATCCCATCTTGCCTGAGAACCGTGGGAGTAAAAATTAAAGTGTTCTCAAAATCCCTTTAAAAAAATTGAAGAATAAAAAAAAAATCGAGCAAACAACAACAGCTGCAAGTCATTGTAAGTACTATGGTGTTCCAGAAGAAAAAAATTATCTGCACACTCATCCCGAATCCACATTGTAACCCTGCTTGATGAAAGAATCTCGTTCTTGGGTTTATGATTATCAACACAGTATAAGGGAGGTCGAAAAGATAAAAGCAACAACAAAAAATAAAACATGTGTCCCGAAATTCCTGTGAGAAACTCACTTTCAGTGTGGTTCCCACGGCCACGAGCCATACTATGGTATGGCCATACGGCTTTTTTCTCCTCTCCCTCTCTTTTGTCGAATTGTAAGAATCCTTACTTGCCCTTGCCCTGAGTAACGTATATTTTTACCGAAGAGTAAACTGAGAAGGTATATCCTAGGGGTTGTTTTTTTTTAAATATTGGGACTTGCAGTCGAGGAGTATAAAAGGACCTTATCAATTCTACAAGGACATCATTTTCAGTTCGTCTATCTCAGAGTGAACACGTCTCTTGTGATTTTTTTTTCGAAAATATAAAATTTTGTAACTAACAAAATAAAAATGGAATACGTCTCACGCACTCAACATTACCAAAAAGTAAAGAAGCCTTTAATTGAGCGACAACGTCGTGCAAGGATCAATAAGTGCTTGGATTCCCTAAAGCAAATATTAGCTGAATTTCAAAGTGATGACAACATTCTGCGAATGGATAAAGCGGAAATGCTCGAAACTACTATTACGTTCTTGAGGCATAGCAAAGCTGTTGGACGGAGACAACAACATCATACAACAGAAGCTGCAACAGTTGATAGTTTTCGCCATGGGTATATGAATGCTGTGAATGAAGTGTCTCGTGTCCTGGCATCAACACGTGGAGTATCTGTTGAATTTGGAAAATCTGTTATGACACATTTGGGTTGTCAGTTTAATCGTCTTGACGGATTACACCAACATCAACAGCAGCAACTAGAATCTCAACACAGGTTAATGAACCCGCTGACAATTAACACATCAAATGTGCATTCACCATCACCACCAATTAGTCCAGCTTCTTCGGGATATCACAGCGATATGGATAGTCCTGGACATTCTCCAGCACCTGTAGATGCTCAAGTTCCAGCTGTCTGGCGCCCTTGGTAAAAGTGCATGGGGTCAATAAACTCCAGATTCTTTTGAAAAAGAAATTGATGATATATTTTCAAAAGGAAAATGTCATCATTACCGAAGCTGTGATACCGATTTATGTGATTTTAGTATGCCATAAGAAAAAAAAATACAATTAAGAAAAACCTACAACAAATGTTAAGAAAAAGAAAACTATATTTACAAATAATAGAAAATATATAAATACATACATACTTTTTAAAAACCATACTACATTTTTTTTTTCATTTTGAAATTTGTTTCATATAGGTACCTTAATTTTTTGTTCTCTTTAAGAACGTTCTGTTGCTGAAGAAGTCATTGAACCTTCAAGTAGTTTTTTTTTGTTGTTGAAAATTTTAATAGAGAAAAACTGCAGGCTATCAATTCTCTTCTGATTATTTTTTTGAAAAAGGTTCTTCTGCAACATTTGATGACCTTGAAATTTGGAGTAGTTCAAGTTGCTTACCTACTTATGGTTAAACTGAAAACTAAAACCAAAATAAAAGGACATTAATTCTACGTTCATTTGTTTGATTTCCGGAAAATGTCGAACAATTTAAAAAAATAATTAACATACACAAACCTTGACTAAGGTACTAAGCACCACTTAAAAAGTATAATCTTTGGTTTTGGCAGTTAAGTTGTTGTTGTTCATTCAAAAATGTTCACAGTAGACTGCTAGCTCGATGTTGTATTGACGTTTGATATATTTAAAAAGGCGTGTTGTGACCATATCACCGAGAATTTTCCCGGGGTGTTTTTTTTTTTTTTTTGAAAAAATATAAGTTAAGTGCTTAATTTTTATTGCTGGCAGAACCGAAGTTCCCAAATGACATTGAACGACTGTATTCGATGATAGAATATGGCAACCATTCTCTACTGAACTTCATCAGTTGACTTCGAACAATTAACCATTATTTTCGAAATTTCTTAATTTTTGTGTGGGCTCTTAAACTGATAAAATGAGAGAACATTTTGACATCCGGTTTCTTGTGTTTGGTCAAAAATGAATAAAAGCAATGAATATTAAAAAAATAAATAAAAACACGTAAAATTAAAAAAAAAAAATTGCTGAAAAAATTGCATTCCTTTCTTCGAATAAATTATTTAAACATTAAATTGAAGAATGGATTTCTGACTTTTTAAAATGTTTTTAAATGACTCTGTACCTAAGTAACAAGTGATTTTTAATAATTTTTTTTCTGTTATTTCTTTCCATTTAGATACTTGGTCCTCAAAAAAGCTTAAATATCAATCGATCTAATGTATATATTTAAGTATATTCATACATACAGTGGTGGCCTTAGAAATAACACACATTTTTTTAACTTTGTACCTATGTACATACATATGTATATGTACCTCTTATTAAATTTAAACAAAAGGAACCGTTGAAGTTTCAATTTTAACTAACTCTGTTTTAAATCTACCACTGAGTTAAAACAGAGTTAGTTAAACCTGCAAATTAAATGTTGCATAACTAATTCCACAAGCTATTTTTTAATCGTAAATTACACGAAACACGGTCTAATTGTTCCTTTTATTCAAATTTAATAAAAGATCAAAAATTACAAATAGATGTGCTATTTCTATGGCCACCACGGTATGCAGGTATGTTTATGTGGATGTCTGCTGCAGTGGAATATAAGTTTGCTGAGAGCAACCACTATTTAGGAACACTCTAGGAAATAAGTACCTACTTATGAGCAGTCAAATGGAGTAGATTTGATTTTTCTCCTGTTCTATGTATGTTTCAAACATCAGACCTCAATGTTTCCCTACTAAATTCTGTGAATACTTATGGCAAAATAAAAACTGCTTTGCCATCTTTATATGAAATTCCCATAGGAGTCATAAGCAAAATAAATGAAAACTAAATAAAAATATCAACTTTTTTTCATAAGATTGGTTGTAGCTTGTTCAATATATAAAATCGGCAATACTCAAAACACATCTTTAGAATGCTTCCAAATACTTCTTTAAATGTTTCCAAATACTATTGCAGATGTTTTGCTTTTATTCCATCAAAATTTGTCTATTTTGTATTTATGTACCTTCATTAAAAAAAATGGGAAAAATACGTGTTGAGAACCAGGTTTTCTTATAAATTTAACATTCTTGTAGTGAGAAAAAAATGAGTCCTTTTTTAAAAAAAATGCATCCCCTAATCCCACCGAAAAAAAATCCCCAAGATACAATTGTATCTGAGCGGTGATTCTCTATAGAATCCTAGGTAATTTGAAATAGAACTTTCTTTCTACATATACTCATATTAAAAATATATTTATATGTGCTGAATAGTTTAGCCACCTAGTCGTTTCGTAGGATGGAGACCTTGTGTCAATTACAGTTGTAAAAAAATATAATATCACACTTCTAATTTAACAAAATAACTTCAACTTATAGAATTAACTTAGATTTCTATATTGATTTTGTTAGTTTATATTGATTATAAATAATTAAGCTTGTGTTTGGATTGGAATACTGTACAATTACAATTAGCAGAAAGGATTCCGAACAAAACCAGGACCCTACTATGTAACTTAATACTACTTTCGCATCTATACGAAAGTTGTTTTCAATGCTATTTTTAAATGCCGGTCTTTAATTTTATTTAAACTTACTATAGAATTACTTTATTATTTTTATTGTACTATTTTGTACATAGAATGTCAGTTTATTAGACTTAACCATTCTTCCGTCAATTGCATTGAATTTTTTGTGAACAACAACAACAACTTTAAGGCACTACCACCAATTGTTTTTACGAATTAATTTTATATTAATTCGTTTATATTTTTATTTTTGGCCGGAGTTATAGCTATTTCATGCTTGCCAGACAATCATCAGACTCCTTTTAGTGGCGCTGAGCTTTAATCCAATTTTATTTGAAGAACACTTGTAGGATTCGAACCCACGCATATCAGATTTGCTCAGTCTTTTTAGTCATGTGCTCTTACGCACTACACCACTTCAGACCACTGATGCTACGTGTCCAGAAGTCGTACTTGTTCATCAAATGCATTTGGAGTCACAGCATTTTTACAAACGCCTTAAAGTATGTTATCTTGTTCCGCCTCCATTTTTTCTCCATACCTTACTTCGATAGACTACAGATCGTAGTCTGTATCAAAGGGGGGAGAGTTACGGAAGAGTTTGGCACTGGCCACAAGTGTTCTTCAAATAAAATTGGATTAAAGCTCAGCGCCACTAAAAGGAGTCTGATGATTGTCTGGCAAGCATGAACTAGCTATAACTCCGGCCAAAAATAAAAATATAAACGAATTAATATAAAATTAATTCGTAAAAACAATTGGTGGTAGTGCCTTAAAGTTGTTGCTATAGAATTAGTGAGTTCAAATTTTGTGAATACGAATAACTTTATTTTAGAAGTTTTCGACCTTGATTGAAAAGCGCAAAAATTTAGCAGTTTTTTACTTGGATTAAACATTGGCATAACATCTGTAAAAAAAGCAGAAATACCGGATCTGCCACAGGGTTTGATTGAGTTAAAATATTCGATTTGCCAAAAATATGAAAGTGGACTTTTGGGATCCAAGGTACAGATATGCATATAGGTCTTCAAATATTAACTGCTTAGTGTTGAAATATAACACTTGATATAAATATACTAAATGGTTATGAATCTTAGTTAAACATATTTTATATAGTCTTGATGTCAATAATTTTCTATTATTAATTCTTCACTTCTCGATAAACTTCGAACAGATAAGGAACTTTTATTTAATTTGTTTATACCAAATAAATTGTTATTGTTCGTATACCACTGGGAATTGTTTGTTATTCCAATACGAGAAGTCAACACTTAGCTGCCTTTACACCTTATCTTTAAAATAAGTTATAAACTATTTACTTTGAAAAGTATTTAAGTATTAAGCTGAATAAATAAAAACCTTATTTTCCTGAACTGTTTTACTAACCTAAACTCTACATCAGGAAAGCCCGTAGATATCAATTCAGACAAAGAAGAAGTCCATATTTTATACGCCAAGTTGCTATCGTACGTTAATTATTTTACTTCAAATTATTAGTTTTGTTATTTTATACCTTTTATAAAAACTTCAACTTAATTGAATGTTATGTTATGTAAAATAAACACAAAAATTTGAAAATATAAGAAATATTCCACATACGCCACCGTACACTTTTAATGAGAATTATTTGTTTGTGCAAACCAAGAAAATCTGAAAACGAAATTGCAAATTACCTTTGGAAATTATCTTAAACAAAAATTAAATTTGATATCCAAGGAGTTATCGTAGATTGATATGTACGTTCGGTTGGTGGTGTTGCCGATGTTCACAACTGCATCCCCAACTGCGGAACATTCGCAAAAACCGTTGGGGAGCTTTTACATCCACATCAATGCTGAGCTCATGCGGATGCAGATGTTAAACAAGTCTAATCGGAATCGATTAGACCCGGAAAAGTCGTTTAAGGCCCTCATTATGAATAGCGAAGCGAGCTTAAAAACTTGCGAATTCGATAACTCTGTATTATGAGTATCGATTCGCTTAAATTAAATTCGCTTCATATGTCAAAACATTATCGAACTTGGTTATCGACCAATTACAATTAGCGAATGTTCGCTAATTTAACCTCTCAAAACGTCGAATTCTATCGAATCAAAATATTCAGTGATAAACCTAGCGAATGTAGAGTCTGGTGTCTGTGTGCTAACATGAGTGACAAAAGGAAAAGGTATTTGAAAATAATTTGTATATTATAACAAAAAAAGTAAATAAAAAATCATATTTTCAAGGACAAATGCAAATCAATTTGCTAGGCTTGTGCAATTGATGAAAATAAATCCCGATATAGCAAAGGGCATAGGTGTATTCCGTTCATCGAAAAGGAACCATAAATAAAATACATATATGTATTTTATTTATTTTTTTTTATTATTTAAGTTTGAAGAGTTCCTACCTAAATGTATTTGTGATAAATTATCAAATCAATTGTACTTATCATTTTATTATTATTCAATTTAAAATTCACAAATAGAAAAAACATCAATTCTTCACTTCTAAAATATTCATTTGACATTTGAGTTATGCCATTTCAGTATGATGATTTATTGGCAGCATTTATTTCTTAGCGAACGATGAAGTTCGCTATTAATAATACAGTGATAATAAAAGTTCGCTAGATCATTCGCAATTTAGCGAATTGTCGATTCGCTATTCATAATGAGGGCCTAAGTTTAAGTGTTCAAAGTTGCATTTGCGGATATAAGCGATTCAATATCCGCATTCCCGGATGTCAAAAAATCTGCGTCCCCAACAACTGTTTTTTATCAAGAGGTTATTAATTTCCAATGCCCACAGATTGCGAAGGAAACTTCAAACATCCCAACTTTTGGAAGGACAAATTCTGAGAATATTTTTAGTATCCATCTGTTTTAATAATTTTTTTTTTTTTGTAATTTGCCTAAGTTCGTTTTAACACTGGGCGTCTTTTTAAAAACACAACAGAAGTACAAAAATAAAACAAATAAATTCGCTTTTAATGAATTTAATACGTTTACTCTGATGATGGAATTTCTCTAAGATGTTCTGGTATTTCTTGAATTTCTACCTTGGTAGCATGAAGAGCTACTCCTTCGGGTAGATTTCTTTCAACATATTCCAAGAAGGTGTCCAAAGTTGAACCGGTTAGTTTGTGAAAATTAAGAAATCGGAAATGTGTTCGTATTTCGTATTGAACCCGATGTTTTTTGTAAATATGAACAGATTTCAATAATGTAATCCTGTCATGATGTGCTTTACGTTCTGCCCAGCTGAAATAGATAGAGTTCATTACACACAAATTGTTTTGCTGGATGCAATCGGCACATACCAGTTTCCAACCTCAATTCCCAAGTGATTTGCCGCTGTTGTTGCAAACCAGGAGTAACTTTTCAAAACTGCCGGATCAATACCTCTTAATTCGAGCTCCAAGCGGGAATATAATTTGTCTTTTTCTACTGTTTCGATTGCACTAGATTCTTGAGGGGAATCATTTAAAGATTTTGTGACAGAAGTTGCAGCTTCTGTAGATAAAGGCGAATAGCGAGATATAGCACTGATGCCATTCGTTGCCCGGTTTGAAAGTAGATTCCTTATGGCCTTAATAAATAATAAGATCAGAAAGAGTATTCAAAACATTAGTTTTTTATTAAATATTTAATAATTTTACCACTAGCATGATGTTTTTGTTGCAATCGAAGAAAGGTTATGCAAGAAGATCAACACAAAAGACAAAAGTAAACTGACAGGACAAGTGGGTACGTTCCTTGTCATTACAAAATACTAATGTCAACTGAATTTCCACCAAATGTCAATATGGTGTTTAAATATTCATGTTGTACAAAATGGCTTGACAAGCATCGACGTAGGTCAAAATTGTGTTTTGAATGATTTTTCAAATTTTTCAAAACTTGTTCTGATTACATCCACAGACATCGATACCACGCGATACAAAGAATTAACAATAAATCAACAAATGATTGACAACAACACGTTTTTGTTATTATTTTTTCGTTTTCACAACTGTTTTGCAACAATTGTGCATTCGTTCGAGAAGCTTTCATTCACAAAAAATAATAATAATGATAAAGTTTAAAAAAAGCATTATTTATTTTGTACTTTACAAATTATTACAATGACTCAACATTCAAATGACTTCGAAGATATAACACCATATTTGTTTATAAAAGACCAATTGAAGCGAATACTCTAATTAATATCTGGGGATGCGCTATATCAGCGCGTTAACTTCATAAATATATTAGGAAAGCGTCTTCATAAATAGAGTAGAGACTTTGCGTCTTTAATCTTCGGATTAAATTTGTATGAAGATTAAATTTTAGTGCGATCTGCGTATGGACTTTATGTGAGAAAAAAAAGTGAACGCTCACTTGTGACGTAATGCAACCACCCTCTTTCTTTTTTTTCTTTTGCCAAACTGAAAAGCCGCTGTACACTTGAAAAAATTTGTTTTAAAAACTGTCAAAATCAAAACTGCCACAACAAAAAAAAACGGCCAGTTGTGAAAGAAAATTTCAACACACAACTTTTAATTTCTTTTTAATATTTTATCAATTTACCATCTAGAAATCACTTTAGATTTATTTATTTTATATTCATGAAATGTCTGTTAACATAACCGTGAATGGAAAATATATAAAAAGTTGTTCAAAGCATGATTTGTTAGTCGATTCTGAAAGAGTTAAAAAAGAAATCGAAAATGAACGTAGAAAAATGCGTATACAACAGGTACCTACATTATATTAGTTATAATTTTCATAAATGTTTATTAATTATTTTAAATAAATTTTCATAAGGTTCGTGATGTTTCCAAAAATATTGCCAAAAAGGTGAGAACAAATGTAGAATTGGAAAAAGAAAATCAACTTAAAAAAATCGAAGAAATTAAAGCCCAAGAAATGGAAATGTGGCGCCAGAATGTCCTTTCCCAAAAGGATAAACATTTTAGATCGTCAATTTTTCAAGTTGGCACAGCACACCGTGCTGCCCAAGAAGAAAATAACAGACGAACAGGGAAAAAAGTTTTGGGTACAAAAATTAGAAAAACATCGGCGAAACTAACAAAAAAAGTCGACAAGGAAAATGTTCTAAAAAATGCTAATGTTCAAACTGATATTTCTGGAAATTGTTATCCAAAGCCTATTGAAACATTTAAAAGTGCAAACTTAAAATCTTATGCAAATAGACTTAAATCAAAATTCATTGATGTTAGTTCAGAGTGGGATGTGAATTCTGCTGATTCATCGTATTCTTCACAAAGCAGCTCGCTATCACTATCTGACTCTGAAAACAATACAAAAAGTGACCAAGTTAATCAACAGAAATTGACAACTACTGACCAAGTTAAGAAATCTATTCCAGTTTTGTTGGAAGTCGATCCAGACGATAGTGATCTCAATTTAAAAGACAGCACAAAAATAGACCTTCCTCCAAATGATTCAAAGATACATTTCAGCGTATCGAACAAACAAACAACGAAACCCCTAAGATCTCTCAACCAACAAGAGGAACTTAAATCAACCTCTGGAGAAGTCTCAATAGCTCCTTCGACTTCAAATGCTGCAAAATTACGTTTTACCCAAATAAGCGATATTATTCGCCAACAGAAGCTCTCTGATAAAACACAACATCCAGCTGGAACTTTAAGGTTTCGAAAATCCCCATCCAAGTCAAAGTCTCCTTTGTCTCGTTTACATAAGTCGCCCCAATTTAAATCGCCTAGTAATTCTCGACCAGTTAGTACGCAAACTGTGTCTAAGTCCAATTCAAGTCGAAGTGCAAGCACTCGAGTGCAGTTCTACGATTACAACAATAAATTCCATAAGCAATACGATCAGCCAACCGCTGCAGTTGAAGCACACGAACCAACCAGCCGATCAGAGACGGAAATGAATGCTATGGATTTGGCTGAATTAGAAATCAAATCCCGAGAATCCAGGGAAATTGAAATGAACAAAATAAGGTAAGAAATTAATATGACATTTGAATTTTTAAAAAATCAGGAAACCAGTTTTTTTTTATCGATGCGGCGAATACAAAAAGTAAAAATGTGACTTGTTTTTTGTTTTCTGATACAAATTTATTTAAATAATATTTGCCAGAATTTTTAACAAAAAAGATATTAGCATCGCCCAGTGGTCGAATATTGACCACGAGTTGCCACTCGTCGGTCGGTTAAAAGAAGATAATAGATAAGAAGATAAAAAAAATCATCTCTCGTGTTGACTTGAGCATGAAGCATTCCTTGGAGTAATTTTAGACGTGACTTCACGCAAAAAGTGGGTAGGATTTTTTTTAAAACTAAGAAATTTTTCATTACCATTTTGCGTTTGTAGCGATTCAAATTTAAGCTTTCACTTACACTTAAGGAAGGTTGTGATATGCCAGGTGGGGAAGGACGGAAGAAGCCTAAGGAAAACACACTGACGCTTCTAACTTTCCTCAACCAGGTGGGCCTGTAAATTTTTTTGACTAAACTACACACCAACCACCGGTCTATCTAGCCCATCCACCAGACAATGAATGAGGCCACTGCCTTTACGGGCCTGGGGGAGGGATGATCTAACCTGGAAGGGGTAAGGAAGAGGAACACACTCAGGAATAATCTTGACGCGTAAACCTCTCCTAACCATGGTCTTACGACGACAGAAACCTAAATTTAACTGACTTGTATGCACTTTTCGACCTTTCGGGCTATAGCTCGCTGAAACCTTATCTACATTATCAACAAATGAACTCTTTCATAGGACTTTGCCATAGGTTATTCAACTAAGGGTATCACAATGGATCTATATTGATCTAAGTGTAACCTACACTACTCTTAAGTATAATTCGTTTGTTCCTAAGCAATAATTTTTATATAACTATCAATATATACATGATCCCGCCCTTAGTAAAATACAATTAAATGATAATCGTAATTGACGGTTTACTTATTTCAGGCTTTAGTTTTGCCTCGATTCGGAAAATTAAGATAAAATTGACAAGAAAAGAATTCTGTCAAAAAATAATTGTCATAGTCGAACAAAGTAGACAGTTTTTTGAACCACCTACCGAACTTTTAATCATGCGATCAGTGCTGTGCGTGAATATATTTTAAAATTTTTTTCAGTTGAATGGAAGTCAGCGTAAGATTCTAAAATACTTTTTTTCTAAAATTTACAATTTTTATAGCTTTAAAAATTTCTTTTGAGCAGAAAAAAATGTAGAAATTATCTTTTTTCTTTTTGCAATGAAAAAAAAAAAATCAAAATGCCCGTTTTTATTTTTGTTAACTAGCCGAACTTGTTTAAAAAAAAAAAAAAAACAGAGTTTAAGGTATATTCAATCTTCTATAAAGAACAAATCCACAATTTTTTGTTTTTTTCTTCAACGGTAAACAACCTAAAGACCTAAAAGACTTATAAAATCTTATTTTAAATCACTTGAGGTTTTCAGAACGCTTTGAGGTTGCACATTGTTTTCAGGTTTCAATACCCTCTAGATCAGTCTGGGAGGATTTATCGTTCCTTGAGGATAATTGCTTCCACTTTTATACCGATGGATCAAAAAATGAGGACGGGGTGGGGTGTGGGGTGTACTCCGACAAGCTTAAATTAAGCCTATCCTTCCGTCTTCCCAATCATTGTAGCGTGTTCCAGGCGGAAATTCTAGCGATCAAAGAAGTTCTGTCTTGGCTTAAAGAAAACGTGATATCAACCACTGACAACCGCATTTTCTCTGACAGCCAAGCTGCCATTAAATCTCTTGATTCTGTCTCCAGTAACTCACTGACAGCCCTCAACTGCCGATCTTCTCTCGCGGAGATGGCGTAGCAGTTTAACATTCACCTATGTTGGGTGCCGGGCCACAGGAATATTAAAGGCAATTGCAAGGCTGATGAACTCGCTAGAAATGGAACCATCCTAAACTCATGCTGGTGCAAGAAGCCATTAGGTTAACAAACCTTCGGTGGAACACTATAACCACTTGTGTGGCGACAAAGCAGATCTGGCCATTGGTAAATCCGAGTCTATCTAAAAGCTTGTTGTCCCTGAGTAGATTGCACATTGGATCCGTAATTGCTGTCACAACAGGACACTGTTTAATTGGAAGACACGCAGCAAGGCTGGGTGTTTTCTCCAATGACTTCTGCAGAAGCTGCATGGATGAGGAGGAGGAGGAAGAAACAACTACTCATCTTCTCTGTACATGCCCTGCTCTATCCCAAAGACGTAGGGTTAATTTAGGAGAATACTTTTTCAACGACCCTAGTGATCTTGCTAACAAAAACGTTAACAATCTCTCACGCTTCATAAGAAGCTCCAAATGATTCAACGAGTAGAGGGGGAAAAATCTCTAGATTCATGTGGTATCACAATGGGCCAATCCTGGCCTTAGTGTGTCGGTTCATACTGGCAGCCACGTCAACCTAACCGAGGTTGCACATGCACTAGTTCTTATACCGCGCTAAATTTCAATGAATCATTTAAATGTATAAAATTATTAAGATGTCTTGAAACTATAATAATTCATTTTTTTTAATTTCAATATTTTTATTTTTTTTTTTTACTTGAAAGACAAAAATCCGCTGAACGATGCCAGAAAGCATTAGAAAGAGAACAAGTTCGTCGTGCTTGTGAAGAATTGACTGCTAAACTAGATGCTCTTAATAAACAACGTCAAGTTCTACCATCCGATGTAAGTAGCTGCATGTTTCAATTTTTCCGTTAATAACAGCTTTAATTTTTCTAGGCTCATCAATTTGCATCCCATCGACTTGAACAAGTCAATAAGGAAAAAGAAACAAAACTTAATAATGCTGTTGAAGATATTCTTAAAAGGCCAGCCATTATAACCTGTCCTGTTATAGATCGTCAAAAATCATCGGAAATCATTAATACAGCAGCTCGTCAACCAAGAAATCAAATAATTAATGGCTTAAACTTAGAATCGGTATTCAAACAAAGTGGCAATAACTCTTTGAATTCGTCTGATAGTTGTGGCTCTATATTGTTGGGTTATGTTGATGATCAAAGTAAACAAATTGCTGATGATATTCAAAAATTTAAAAAACAGAATGGAGAAACTGATAATGCGAAAGCAATAAAGTTACAAAATCTTCTCAATCGAATAAATAAGCTACGTGAAAACCTTATGAAAGAGCTTGAACAATGTTCAGTTGCTGAAGTGCCTGATAAAGACCGTGTCCAGATAATGATGGATTCCATTACAGACTTCAGAAAAGAACATGCAAATATTTTAGTCGATGATAGCACAAAAAATACTATTGAGGAACGAGAAAAGAAACTAAAAAAGAAAGAAGCTGTTCTAGAGAAGAAAGTTAGAGAATTTTATGAAATACACAAAGCTGCAAAGAGAACGGAAAAGGAAAAACTCAAAACTGCCCAAGAACAAACTTCTGATACTCGAAATAAATCACACGAACCAAACCAAGAAGAAGAATTTGAAGAACCGATTAAAGTAAATAAATCGTCAAAGAAAACAACAGAGACAAATATGCAAAATAATCAAGATTTTTTTCAATACACAGAAGATAGCAATAGACTAAAAGAAAAACAATCTGTAAAGCAAAAAGAAAAGGAACGAAAAAATAAAACCGTAGTAAGCAAACAAAATGAATCTTCAAGCTCAGAAGAAGAATCCGATGAAGAAATTATAGATCAACGGAAACTTATAGTAGGACAAAAACCAGTTCAAATTGTTATCAAAGTTAAGGGTGATACTAAAACAAAGAAATCTAGTAGATTACCTTCTAAAAGTCCAAGAAAACTATCCACGTTGATTCAAAGTCCAACTCCTAAAAAATCCCGCCGAAAATTTTCAACGTCTCGGTCTATCGATTCAAATTCAACATCATATCGAAGTCTTCCTAGTAAAATTCAAAATAATGTTGATAAAATTTTAAAAAGTGTTCCCAACACTTCAAAGCAACAAATTCCTTTACCAATTCAATCGGAAACATCAGAACCAAGCGAGGAACAAAGTGAACATTTCAAGAAAAAAAGTTCCAATCTTAATCCACTGATGGCCCACTATGTTCAACGATTACTTGGCATGTCAAGAACTTCCATCAATGCACTTGGTTTTACCAGTTCTGATATCGAAACTCCGTCAAGTTCAATTATAAATAATACAGCTAATCTCTCGGCGGCAGAAACAGAAAGATTAGCAGCCAGTCGATTGGAGAATGTGCAAAAGTTTATTGTAGATAATTACAGTTTCATTGGAGAATTGGAAGAATCTCTACGTCAGTCTAATTCGACTGATTCTAGCCTTAAAAATGTAGAAGTTGTTTGGAAAAGAGCTCTCAAAGAGGAAAACAATAAAAAGAAAGACGTTGAGGTGAAAAAACCTCTCAAGCCATCTCTCAAGAAACCATCTTCTAAGGCCCAAAAAACCCAATTTAAAGAACCGGATAAACAGCCAATCTCAACTGTTGATAAATCAACTCAAATGACTGACAATTGCAATCAAAGAATTGCTGAGCTTACAGCGATGATCAGCAAAGTGCGAAAAGAAAAACAGAAAATCCTAGAGACGACCCTTTCTTCTGCAAGTGAGAATGGCCGGAATTCTACAGAGTATTTTGATTTACCTGAACGTCGAAATAATAGCGATGAATCAACTAGTAAAATTCTTGATTCACAATCTGTTGATATTGTACCAACAAAATCGCCCGATACAGCTACACGCCTCGAGAAAGATAAACTGACAGGCATGAGTCGAGATAGTGGGATTTCGTTGTCTAGACCTATTACAGTACAAGAGACACGTGAAAGTCCTATAGATGATGTGCGTCAAGTCCAATCATCCACAGAATCACTTTCGGGACAGTTTAAAAAGCCAAAACCTCCAATTTCTATAGCTCGCTATAGCCCACAACTTCCCGAAGATATACCACATGAACTTTCGACAATTTTTGAAGTAGATACACCAGCAACATCCAGACTTAATACATCAGTTCGTGCTCCTAATGTTCAAGAATCGACTGTCATTCAAGCAGAAGACCATCAAAATGATCAAATCACATACAAAAAGTTCCCATCATTTGAAAAATACGCAAGAATGAATAATTTAGATATGACGCAATTCGATCCAGAATTCAGTTTACAATTTGAAAAAGAATTTAATGAATTTATTAATCTTGCAAAAGAGGGTAAGGGTGCTGATTATGAGGAATTTACTTCATTTAGCAAATATATTGCAAAATCTTCATCTAGCGAGAATAAAGAAGCAGCGGAGGAACTTCTAGCATCGCTTAAATTAGCAAATCTATCTTTTAAGAGATTTCCCACCAGGAAAGAATATTTAGACAAAATTGGTGTATCGAATTCAGATTTATTAGACTCGCAAAGTTTGGATAATGTAGAAAAAAGTAAAAATTCAAATTCAAATAGTTCCTCATCTTCTTCATTGTTAAACATTGAAAACGAACTCAAACTAAGAGATATATTACTTAAACCGCTTCAACAGCAGTCTATAGACGACAAAGGATCAAGTTCGATCGCAAGCTCGTCAAGAGTTTTTCAGAGTAAGCAACAAGCCGAAATTTCAGGTGTTAGACAATTTACTTCGGGCGCAACATCGACGGACGAACAATCAGCTAATCTAGAAGAAGATTTAAAAAGAATTGGCATTAAGTGGCCGAGCGCAATGAAAAAGAAGACCATGGAAACACAAGCTCTAAGTAGCAGTACGTCGTCAAATTTAGAACCACCTGTGTTTACGCCCAGAAGAAAACATGGTAATGTTGGTCAGGTGTCCGAAAAAAGCTTCAATAAGGTATTTTAATTGATTTTCTATTTAGAGTGATATTTACTAACTTTATTACAGCAAATCCAAACGACCAATGACACATCAGCACAAAGCGAAGATGGTGGACAACAACTCAATTTGCGGGAATTTCTCAAAAAAGAACTCCTTAAACGAACTGCTACCTCGTCGTCGCTATCATTCAGTGACGATTCAGTAGCAAGTTCTATTTTAAGATCTATTCTCGGTTCAATTTCTCCATCCGGTCGACAACAGCTGCAAAATGAATTGGGAGTTCCTACTCTAGATCGACATAAAACTTCCACACCAATGGCTTCTCAATCAATTTCATCTGCGAAAGTTAATAGTAAGTCACAGGGAGGTACTTCATCGATCCAATTGTTTTCAGGCGAGAGCCGACTTTCATCGGTACATTTTATTAATAATTCCACTGATGTTAATAGCACTGCAGTCAAAAATGGATGAGGATTGACGATGTTTCATTTGGTTTTTATTTGACATTTTTATAGTTAATATAGATGCAGTATAAGTATTAAGTATTTTCTGTGTTAGCTGAAAATTTATTTAGTAGCTACTATTTTTTAAGAATTTTTGTTAAACCTATTTTTGATATGCGAATTTACATTTAAGATATTTTTATTAGTAAAAGTCTAAATATAGACCAATGATAATGACATTTTTTATTTGTTTTTTTTTTTTTAATAAAAAAAAAAAGTTTAAACTAATAACTTTTCGTCTTGTAGTTAAATTGGGATTTTCATCCGTATTAAAAAAAAATTATTGATATCAATTGAACAGTTATTAAAAATTTTGAATATAAAATATTTTATTTGATGTAAGGTACCATCAATAATAGTTATCAATATTATAGAGACCATTCGTGCCTTAACCGACGAAATGATTGTCGATCCACAGGTAAATATATAAAAAAAAATATGACCTCCAAAATGCAACAAAAAACCCTTCTAAGCCGAGTCTCCTAAAATTCAGTGCATTTTGCAAATTGAAAGGCATTTTTTCAAATGTTGGAAAAATCACTTGCATTTTTATGCAAATCTTGGGTTCAGGAATTTGACCGTCGAAATGTAGTTGTATTAGTTGTATTGCAATCCTCTCCATTGCAACGGACTATCAATATAAAAGAGGTAATTTATTCCACATGAAATAATTTGCCACAAAATGCTAAAAACCGTTCGGTATTTTAAAACACAATTTATTAAAATAATCGATCAGTCCTTAACTTATAATAAATTAAAAATGAAAGTAGGGTAGCACAAACAATTTAGCCCTGAAAATTCCGATACAAACGATTTCATTAATAAGACAATTTCAGATACAAATCTGAGAATATGATTCGATTTATGTTTTCCAGATGCCAGCTGTTTCTTTGACGTTTTAGCATCAAATTAAATTTTTTAAAATGTGATGAAATAGATTGGATCTGTTTAATTTGTGTGCCGTTAACATAATTATTAAATAAAGCAGTCTTCGACGGCTGACATTAAATTGGAGCATTTTTAATGAGCTAAAAATGAAGAAAAAGAAGGAATATCATACGGGCTTAAGATCCAAATTTACTAGAACACATCCTTTTTAAATAAAATAATAATAAAATATTGTTGCAGGTAAAAAAAAATATTCGGCCCTAGCGAGGTAACCGTCGGAGCGGAATTCTCTCCGAAATTCTACGAATCAGAGACATTTTGCTTTGAGGTAGTTCTCCGATCAGCTGATCGGAAATTCTCTACGACGAAATTAAACGCATGTGATGAAGTCCTTCAAATCCCTTTTTTTTATATATTTTCTCCGAAGTCCTCCGACAAGTTCTTGGCGCGGAAGTTTTTCTTTTTTCCAATGACAGCTACTTCAAACCGAAATTGAATCTCCGACGAAGAATGCGTTCCGGAGCAAGTTCCGCTCCGACGGTTACCTCGATAGGGCCGATTATTGCAGGAGGAAAAAAAGTAGGAGTTTCGTTAGTCGTAGGCAATACTTAAGGAAATGATTATTAGAAATGTTCTACGGAAAATGTTTAACATGGGGTCTATTGCAAAAGGTTTAATTTTCTAAAAAAATTGACATGTAACAACGGAAATACAAAATTTTTGACCAACGCTGTCCGAGGTAATTATTTTGCTCAAAAACGACTTGATCGCGTAAATTTCAGGTTTTCCAACTATTTTTCTCTTTGAAAATTATTACTGTACTTACCATAATGTATTTTCAAAAAAAAAACAAGTCGTTAACATTTTTGTATAGTTTTTTTTATATTTTGATCATTTTACGGTTTAAAAGAAAAAAAAATAAACAAATATACCTGATAGAAAATAAATACTTTTAAAAAATATTAAATAATAATAAACAAAACTGTTAAATCAAAATTATTAGAATATGTAATTCTTTTTGAGAATGGCATTATATCATCTTTCAATTTTATTCAAATATTTAATTTTTTATATGATTATTAACTCCATGTGGTGGTACTATATCACATATTTTTTTAATCAATATTGATGTATTATCAAATACTCCTTGAAGTAGTTTTATTTCGCATGAAATTGCGTATTTTTTATATTTGCATGAAATTGCGTTTTTTATTGTTTTTGTTTACTACCTATTTGCATAACACTATTAATTTTTCAAGTTTCGAAACTGATATTTGGAGGAAGATTTTTGCGTTCTTGCGTTTTTTTTTAATACGTTTTGTTTTTAATTTTTTGTTAAATATGGTTTTTAAGTTTTTTCTTTATTCCACTTTATTCTACTTGTAAATAGGAATATTTTTTTCAAAATGATAGAAAATAAATGCATTTTAAATTATTTTTTATTCAAATAAATATTTTAGTGAAACTTTCCAATTAAAAAAACAAATGTTTAAATGAAATATATTTAAAGAAATTTAATTATTATATAAAAAAATTGTAAATGTTACCACAGTATTCATGCATTTAATTTTTTTTTTTAAATTAATCCTTTATTTGTGAGTTATATTATTATTGTATACGATAATATTTGTTTAACTATTTTCGATTCTTATCTTAATCGTATGTGGATTATTGAAAAAAATGTATTTTTCAAATTATAAATATCACAGACTTTTTATCACAATTTTAAATTACAGTAAAAAAATGATTATTTTTTAAAATATATATTCAATGCTAAATAAAAGAATAATGAAGAAAATCTCAGACAATTATAGGTTGGGTTACAGGTTTGCTACTAACATATGTTTACTACCTTAAACCAGCTTAATAAAAATATCAAAACTTCTTAAATGAAAATGATATTTTTGTTTAAAATTCATGCGATAAATATTGGCATAGCTTACATTTTTTTAATTTAAAATTAAAATATTATGTACTATTGTATGTGTCAATGTGATCACGTGCCACCGCATTTTATTCAAAATTTCGAAAAAAAAAGTTTAAGCATGGATGGAAAATTTCACATTTACCTGCTTTTGAACTAACGCTTGGAAACTGGCGATAAGGGTTTTCAGTGGCTTTTGAATTAATATATAATAACACGAGATTATTATTTTATTGATTATGTCATTTTATTTAAAGATACTTAAGTACTTTTAGATCGGTACGTTTCAAGTACCTACCTATGAATGTGTTTTTGTGTTATGTTATACAAATTAAGTTTAATTTGTATATCCTTAATCTAAGGCCGGTATTTACCGAACACTTATAAGTTTAAGTCACTCATAACTAAAAAAAAATCCTCCCTCTTTAGCTTATTTCTTTTTTTACTTTCATGTCTTATTTTTGCTTTTTCGATTTTAAGCAATAAGCTCCTTTTATAAAATCTATTTTAAAAATTTATTTTAAGACTGCTTTATACTTTTTTTTAATTTGGCTTTTTCTTTTATTAAGTTTTTCGATATGTATTTTTATTTAATCCTCTTAAGCAATTCAGGTATTGAAAAACAATAATTAGATGATTTTAATTGATTGTATGTCATCATTTATGTATTTCTATTCATTACTTATTTAGCTGTGATCAATTGATTTTATGCATTTTTTATTTCAACTTTATTAAGTGGTAGTTATTTTTTATTTTATTTGACTTTTATGCGTACGGTTGTTGATCTCCATTATTTATGATCACACTATTTATTATTATACCCATATCATTTCCAATATTAAAACTGACAAGAAAAAAGCATTTAAATATTTTGTTTGAAAAAAAAATCATCATAATCAAAACTTAATTTCTCAATCCACTGTGCCATCAAAAATCTGTCCTATCCTTCTAACATTTGCCTAATTTATAAGACCCTAGGTCTTATCGGCATATATATGTTTGTTTTTTTTTTAATATAAAAAAAAGATATACATATAAAAATATATAAACTCCAATTTGCAATGATTTTCTTTTTTCATTTTAATATGCTTTGAGCCTATTATTTTTAAATTTGAATTTTCAAAAATTGTAAATTAAATTAAATCATAAGTTAATTTCATTAATGTTCTAATTTTCGTTCAAGTATGAAATTTTATTGCTTAAATAGAATGTTCTCTAAATATTTGCTTATACTTAAATTCAGTTGCAAAAATAGTACTCCTTAGAAGTTTTCACGTATTAACTTATGTATGTATATGTCAACATCTATTTAATAGATAATTTAATTCAATCTGTTGGAAAACAGTTTTTTTTTTTAAACAAAAAAAAAATATAAATATAAGTGAAATTTTAACAAATACTATATAAATTAAATCATATTTAAAGATGTAGAAAAATATAAATTATTTGTTACCACAGTAAAAAAATTACTTTTCATGTTACTCCTTTTAGTCTTTCTTCATTAGAATATGCTTCGCCTGGAATTATAAGATTATACGTAATATATTGTATTTCCAAGTACATATTAAAATATAAAATTTAATTAATAGTATTTAATCTTCAATTATTGCATTTGAACGAAATTAATTTTCAACTTATTTATTTTTTGTTTTTCTTTTTTGTTTTCAATTAATTAATCACAGACTTTTATTTCACAGTTTGTTTTAACTTACCATTATTTTGGACTTTAGTTTAAGAACTTTTTTTTTTTTAATTTTAATAAAAGATCTTAAAATAATGATTAACACTACCGAAAGGTACAGATTTACGAACTGTATTTGGTTTTATGAATAAATATTTATGTAAATACAAAGCACACCTTTACCGTTATTATCAAAAACTATCATTTTTATGATTTATAGATAATATAATATTAACATGTTATACCTCACGTTTTCGAACACGAAATCGACTTGCACTTAAACATTTTCGTTATTGTAAAGTTTTTGGATAAATTTTTTTTATTATTTTGAAGCACAATGAAATATTTATTTTATAATCTGCATTTTTTTCGCTTTATAGAGAATACGCTAGGCAGATTATACTAAATTTTTTTTTTAATTTGTTTAAATTAACTCTTTTTTAGAGTTGGTGACAGTGGGAGTTTACTTTAAGTTGTATATATTTTGTTGTATCGATTTTTTTAAAAATTTATTAATCATGTTTGTTTTTTTTTTATTTTTTAACTTCAGTAGCGTCGATTAAATTTCAGTTTTAAAAATCGAGAAAATAATATTCTCTTTTTGCATTATTTTTTCGTCTACATAACAAGTGAAGGCTAATTTATGGGCAACAAAATTAATCATGATAAGTTAGTTGTAATCTTTGTACTTTAAACTTTTTTTCAGTGCCAATAATATGTAAATTAGCTTGTAAAAAATTTTTTTTTGAATAAAACTAATTTTTATGCTTTTTATGATTATGAAATTATGCTTACTTTTTTACTCGAAAAATGCTTTTCAGTAAGAACATTAATTTTTTTTTCAAATCCGTATTTGTTTTTTACGAAGCTGCAAAACTACTTCATCTTTAATATTTTTTTTTTTGTTTTGATTTGGACATCAGTCCTAATATTTTATTTGCTTTTATTTTTTATTATATTTCTATCATTGTTTGTTTTTTATGTTGTATTTAGCTAGTACGAGTATTTAGTCAAAACATTTGGAGGTGTATTCTTATTACTGAAGTCTTGATTTAAAAAGTTTATTATTTAAATACACACTAATAATGTCATCTTGAAGTTGTTTGTGAGCATAATATATTGATATGGATGATAACAATGGAAAGTGACATAAGTCACATACTTTTTCCCTTATGTAATTGTTCGAATGGTATTTATGCATTAAATGTCTTTGTCTTTTTTAATTTTTTTTTCTTTTGAATTAGTCTGAAAACATTTTGAGTGAAATTGTGCAATTCTTAAAGAGGACCGTTAATTATTATTAGATTTTCTTTCTTCTAAAACATTTTTGTTTTTATGTTAACTTTGTTTAACTTCTTTTTCTTTGAACTTCTTTGTATATGTGTATACATATTTTCCAATATTTATTTTTTACTTTTTAATGTCTTTAAATAAACTTCTAAAATGTTTTTATATTTAAAAAAAACATAATTTAGTGCAGTTAATGCGACACATAACTCAAGAAATCTTACCTCATGATTAGCTGAATACATGGTGGACCAACTTGGAATCCTTCCATGTCTACTCGTCGACTGGCTTTCGCATCCTTAAAATTGATCTGAGGATGTTTCCATATAAAATTCAATTGGCCAAAGAATAATCGCCGAAGGATGCACCACAAGTTGGCTTACCATGTATTAATTGAGTTATGAGTCTCATACATTTATTAACACTAGGTGAAGCATTTAAGATAAAATTTAATATAATTATGTATATGTATTTATAAAATAAACTTTTTTTTGTCTTCCGCCCCTGAATTTGATCTCTCAAACCGAAACAAAAGATTTGCTGATGTTGAAACAATAATTAATAGCTGTACATTGTTGTCAGTGAAAACCACATATAGTTAATTTTACGTTTTGTCTTCGTCGGCTAGAGTTTAGTTTTGGTTTAGGAGAGCCTCGTAGCATACAAACTCTTCTCAGAGCTTCTTTTTCGTACAAATTTTTTGTTTTTTTTAATCAATTTTTTTATAAAAGTGCATGGTTAATAAAACAGCAATTTTTAACAATTATTTGTTTCCAAAATTCTATAAAATCTTAAAATTGTACTGAACCCTATTTTTTTTAGATGGATGGACGCAGGGCTTTTAAAAAGCCGCGAGATCAAAACTTAAATGTATACAAAACTTAGGGCAAATTCTTAAACGCAAAACTTGCGCAAATTATGCTAAGCAAACAATTCCAAAATGCAAACGTAAACATCCCTGCTAAGCAGATTGTCCTTAAATGTAGTAGACTTTATTTTCATGCGCAAATGCAAATGTATTTCGGCAAATGTCAAAAATATCTTGCGCACTTCACTTGCTTTGCCTTTTCAACTGCATTCTTCATTTGCTTTGCATGTGGTTTGCTTTGCAAATGTTGCGTTAAAGAATTTGCCCTTATAGAGGTACCGCGAGTAGCGCGATATAAGTTTATTGTCTATATTTCATGACCTGACATCTTCGGTTTATCAGAAACATGAACAAATATGCTCATCGATCAAATTAATTTGCTTTATAATGATTTTTTTTTTTTTAAACCTCAAGCACGGGTCAAATTCTATTCAATTTATTTTGCCAAAATCACGAATCGCGACAGTAATCAAGTCGTATTTTAGTTAATTTTATCCAGTTTTTTTTTGCATTTGTTGATCACGAATGTAATAAAATAAAAAATAATTTAATTTTTCAAAATCAAGTTTTGAACAAATAGAATAATATTAACTTATAAAGGAATATTTTGCTTTTGTTTCATAAAACATGGAAAGCAAAATAAACTATGTTTCAGGAATTACCTCGAATTAAAAAAAAAACTGAATAGCTAGTATTTCAATTAAGTACTTTTTCCCAATTTTGCGAAACGTCTTCTCAGACAAAATAATGTTAAAATATCAGCTATAAAATAATTCGTATTCTCTTTGGCTTTTTACTTAAGTGGACTGGTCTCTAGTAAATAATATCTTTTTGCTTTTTGCAAGTATTTATCATACATTTTTAACAAAACTTTATAAAGTGCCTATATTAATATACTCGTAGAATTGATAAAAAAAAGCTTATCGGCTTCTTATTAGTTCAATATAATGAGGAGTTTTTACAAATAAGAAAATAAAAATAATGTTAAATCTTTTAGAGCTGCAAATTAAAATGTATAATAATTTTGACCAATACATAAAATGAAAATAATAAAATTAGATCAATCAGCCTACTCTTTTTTTTAACTTTTTATCGTATGTTGTACAGAGTACACCTTAATCTTTAAATAAATATAAGTAATTGTGGCTACAACTTTTAGTTTTTCTAAAGTATTTATAAGAACAGATGAACTAAATAGTTTTATTAATAAACGACATAACAAAATGAGTGTTTTACCGACTTTCGTAATAAGGGTGACAGTATGTTGTTTTGTTAAATTAAAATATTAATATAAACCATACATAAGTATGTAGATCACAATTTCATAATTGTCAAGAGGAGAGCAGCATTAATTCCTCATAGCATTTAGATTTATGTATAAAACTAGTTTTTCTTGTTTCAACTATTTTGTTTGAAAAGTTCTTTTCCTTTTTTTTCTGTTTCAAATATTTTCTTAACATAGTTCTTCAACTTTTATTAGAAGTTTTAACTTTTCTCTGAGCGAGCAAAATATCTTTGATTAAAATATACATATTATGTATTTATATGAGTCATCGGGTACCGCTGTTATTACTCATCTTCCGGATATCTTTAGTTTTGACCTTGCAATCGTGTTTGCTTTAGTAGTTTTGTTTTCTCGCACCATTTTTTTTTTTAATTTCTTCTGTTATTTTTTTTATTTGCATTTTTTAAGTGGAATTACTTAAGCTTTTTTAGTTCTTATGATTTTTTTTTGCATTTTTTATCATTATGCATTTGTTTGTAATAAAATGAATAAAAGCATTTTGAAATATCTGCAAATGTTTGATTAAGATTTTTGATATTGGAAAATAACTTTCATGAGATTTTTTTTTGTAAAATGTTTTTTTTTTGTATCTGTGGTAACGTTTTATCCGCTTCTGGAATCCATTCATAATAATTATTTGTTATAATACGTAGTAAATCTTAGTTCATTATTTTTTTGTCAATCAGTCTCTCTTATATCACAGACTTGTTCAATAAATAAGTACCATTTAAGGTGAAATAAAAAAAAAGTGTCTTTCGTTAAGAATAGTAAAAATTAAAATAATTTAAATAAATCAGTTTCAATAAAATGTACAAAATTTTTGTTTTGTAGTTTTTGTTTCCAATTTTTTGTTTATTGAATTTTTTGTTGTTTTTTTTTTTCTTTTTTTAATTTTTATAGAATATTTATATAATTAAACTTACAAATTAATTTTTTTTTGCGATTTTTATCAATCATAATATTTTGTTAAACTAAGACATGACTCTTATAAAAAAGAAATTGTACAAAGACTTTCAAATATACACACCTAAACATATTTTTTCGTCTTTCCGTTTTTTTTGTTTTGTTTTTGTTTTGTTTTAATTAGTCAATATTAATTTGAAATGGTTTCAATAATTATAGTTTTAATTGTATAAAGACTTTAAGATACACACACCTAGAAATTTTGTTTGATGTTTAGTGTTGAAATATGAATTAAGACCTCGTTAGGTTTTTAATTTTTTGTGTTGGCAAATTGGTTAAATAAGACGTGCACTTGTAAAATTACGGATTGTAAAAAAAAAAAAAAAATACCAACAAGCAAAACAATTTACAATTAGTTTACGATATTTTCTACGTTCCTTCGATTTCTATGGTGCAACGTTTAATTTTATATATAAAAAAAAAGAACAAAAAAACAAGTATCAAAATAAAAAAAAAAATATTTCAAACAATCTATTGTTTGTTTGTGATACAATAAAAAAAAATATCAAATAAATTGTTCACTGTTTTCAACAGTTATTTTTGTTGTATAATAAATAAATTGTGTTTCTCTGTTTTACTTAATTTTATATTTCTTTTCTATATGCGCAGGGGATGTTTTCTTTTTTTTTTATTTAAATTTTTGTTAAAGTCTAAAATTTAGGGTTATCTGTTGTTTGCATAGTTTTTTGTGTTTTTGTTTAAATTGGTTTCCTTTAATTTTTTTTTTATCTTAATTGATTAGAATGTTTACATTTAAAACATTTATTTTAAAAATTTTAGCTTATATTATATTTTCTTACAGAATACACCCCATACAATGTTTTGTTATAGATTTAATAGTATCCAGCCGCGTTAGAGTACCCCTGTTGGTATGATTGTGTATCTGAAAATTAATTTGAGGAATTTTAAACTAAATAATTGGAGAGCATTTTCAAATAATTAATAAAAAAATTTAAATTTATAAAAACGTCTACAGAGTCCATTATAGATCATAAAATAAAGTTGGATGAAATGTCTAAAACTGTATAGATGGCCAGGAAAGTTTAAAAACAATAATCAATCAAACCGTTTAAGCTATTCCACAAATTACGAAGTAGAATTTTTATTCTACGATGTTTTAATTATTAGCAAAATTTTTGAAATTAAGTTTCAATTTTTTTCTAAAATCTTTTGTAAAAACTATGACTGAGTCTTGCTCAATATGTCAACTATGATAATTATCTGAAGTGATTTTAGGAATTCATAGGAAGTGCACCCAATGAAAACAATAATTATTGTCAATTTCTACACTGAAACAAAACAGTGCAGATCTCTCCTTTCATTCAAATTTAAGGGGCTCTTAACTATCTCTGAAAAAGACAGACCTCTTGAAAACTCATCTAATTTTTTAGAATATAATTTTTCTGGGCGTCACCATGCAGCTTCTTTTTTTTGTAGTTTGTATAACTTTTAGAATTTAATCTACTCAAAATTTTTTCGTTTACTTACCATAGCCTGCATAAGCCCTCTCATCATACGATTGACCCTGCTGCGAATAATCAGATGAAGGTGCACTATAATCAACAGCAGGTGCTCCATATGTCTGTGTATAATCTTGACCATAAGTTTGATATCTAGTATCTGGTTGACTTCCATATCCAGTGTTGCTGTTAAATGTTTCAAATGTTTAAATCCCCAAATTAGGCTTAAATATATTGCCTTACCTATATCCAGAGTATTGGCTCTGATCGTATTCCCCATGCTGTGAATACCCTCCACTTGTTTGAGCTGCAGTTCCATAACTTGACTGTGGATACCCATTGTAGGATGTTTGGGCCGCTGATGCTGAATACTGTTGAGCATATGGATCAACAGCTTGAGATGGATCTTGGTAAGAATGGTGGCTGGAATGATGAAAAAAAAATGTTACACACAAGACTCAAACCAGATATTTAAAAGAATCAATTTACCCTTGAGAGGATGCATGAGATGTTACGTAGCCTGAATTTGCGTGAGATGTTGCTTGAGCAGTTTGGTGATATTTGGGAGCCATTGGTCGTTGTGAGTATGGTCCAGAATCATATCGTCCACGTTTTGGACCAGGTGGGCCACCAGGCGCACCACGTTTTAGTGTTGGCACTGGAGCTACTTGGGTATTTGCATTGTGTGACATTGGAGGTCTTGGCATTCCTTGGCCATAGCCGCCTCGACCACGCGGTGGACCACCTCGCCTCATCATACCATTGGGATCACCAAATGAGGAACCATTTGAATGTGGTATGTAGCTTCCACGGCTGCCACGCATTCCGGGAGGACCACCACGCCCGCGTGGCATTCCTCGCATAGGTGGCATACCATTTGATGGTATTGGGGCCGATGTTGTTTGTGGGGTAGTTGCTTGTGATGTTGAAGCATCAGTTGGGGCGCTTGTAGGTGTTGGTGTTGTAGATATTGGTGTTACAGTTTTATTATTTTCGGCGCCAGTATGTTGCTTGGGAGCTGAAAGTTTTTCGCATATTTAAATATGAACAAATATAAAAGGAATTTTCGAAAAATTTAAACCCTTTTGTGACAGAAACGTAAAATATAAGCTGGAGTCACATTAACTCAATTTTGTCTCGCTTATTTCTTCTACATGCTACTCCTCTAAATTGTTTGTTAATAAATTTTGTTTGTGATACATAACGAAGGGTGGGATATTATAAACGGTCGCTACGAGCGGCCGGTTTATCCGCTGATCGTACAAATGCATTTACTCGGTATTATTTTGAGGGTGGTTTGACGTATTGTAGCTACGTACATAAGGGTGGATTTCGTATTTTTTTCAATGCATTTGGAATGGAGAAAAACATTTTGAATATTAAAGTGTGTTCATAATAAAGTAAGAATTCAATAATTTATTTGTAACGTTTATAATTTAGTTTGGGTGGAATTGAAAGAAAAATGGTGTCACGAATTTTTCTCTTCTTGTTTCAGGTAGGCAGGGTAGGTGTGCCAGTACCCGGCCAATAACTAGTATCTGGCCATTTAAAAAAATAATAATTGTATAAAACCGAAATTTCAAACCTTATTCTGAGCTGAACTAGTGCATGGATTAGCTTTTTTTAAACTCAATCTGAACAGAAAGCAATTTCCTTTGCGTTGAGTACAAGGGCCGGTTAAAGATTAAGCCTAGTATGCAGTTTCTCGACAAAAAAAATATATCTATTTCTGATTTTAGTGATTGTTTGCGAAAGTTTTTTTTTTAATAAAATTTTTTTATTTTTCCATCCAATTTCGGGAAAAATAATATTATTTGTTTTGTAACAAATAAATTTCAACAGATATTTTTTTTTTTACGAAAATAAATTTTTTGCTCCTCATAAATTTTGCAAAAGAACTGTAAACTATGAAGCTTTTATCAAAATTAAAAAATGCGTTGTATGGTCTTTGAATGGAATTTAATGTAGGGTTTAGTTAAAAAAAAAAAATTAAACGATAAATAATAATAAAAGTAAAGATTATTAACAATTTTTTAGATATTTATTTATAATTTAATAGTGGCGTGCTAAAAAAATCTAGATAAAACGTAAAAGCGTGTGTGTCAGCAACCGTGACCAAGCGCCCGGCTTACTAGTTTTTAACTTTTAGAAAAAGAAATGCGATGAATTTTTTACAAACCATGTCATTTGTTGGACCAGATTGAAAATTAGCATTTTATTTGAATTTTTAAAACATTACTTAATGACTAGGTACTTCATTATACGCTTGAACTTGTTCCCACAAACAAAAATGTCATTAGTGAAACACAAGAAAAAGCTTAAAATTCATTGATTCAATTACTAAAATAGGAGTTTGAATTCAAAAGTAAAAATGTATTTAACAATTTTTATACATATATGTATAGCTCCATCCATGTAAAAAAAATATTGTTTACAAATGTTGAAAACCTGCCACCTTAAGCAAATGCAACTTGCATTGAAAACTGATATCTTTTTAATTAGGTAAATCGGAAAATTAAAAAAAAAAAAACCTTTAAATTCATGCTTTATCACTTCCTAATTTTTAACTTTTCACTGAATAGAAAATACGAAAGTAATTTGAAACAACTTGTTTTATATCCTAATATTTTAAAGATTTTCGGGACTAAAGCATCATTCATATGAGCTGCGACCTGCGTCTGCGAAATGCAAATGGTCGCCGAATTCGACATTTCTTTAATATGAGTGGTCGTAGGAAGCTGCGAACCAGAAAACACAAACGCAGGCAAACAATTTTTTTTGAGGTAAAACTCGTGCAAATTATTTGTTCGCAGCACTGTGAAATGCATCTTGGTTGTGTTAGTTCGCAGGTCACAGTTGTTGGTCGCATGGAATATATTTAAATGTGTTTTATTTTTGTGTTTTTAACTAATTATGTATTCGCATTATTTTCTATTTAAATTTGTAAATTATAATAATTTATTCAATTAATCAAACAACGAATATAAGAATAAGTTGATATTTTCTTTAGAAAAAGCTTTAAAAAAATTATTTATACTCAGGTCGCAGCTCATATGAATTGCCCTTAACAACAGCTTATTTTTAAAGGTTCACGTGAATGGTTTGCTCTCCATCGAGCTAAAAATCTTACTCTACCAATTTTCCTTAGAATCAATTCAGTATTTTCGAAGCTTAGAGGAACAAACAGACATCCAAATACGACTTCAACATTTATAATAAAGGGTCATTTTTTTTAAAGGTGTAGAACTTGAAATTGGCAAACAATTTTTCAACTGTCCATTTTAACAGCTGTTATGTGATTTGGATTTAATTTGATTTGGCATTTCAACATGGACAGACTGATGCCTGAACAAACAAGGCGTGGATTCAAAACAAGATTGTGGAAGCTCACTTTTCGTTGACAAAACTGCCGTATTTTGAATGAACATAATCTTCAAGTGTATGTTGAGAAACCGTTACACCCAGAAAAACTGACTGTTCGGTGTGCTTTATGGGCTGGTGGAATCAGGATGCTGGCCAGAACGTTACATTCAATGGTAATTGTGCAAGAGCTGTGGTTTTAAAAAACAAACGTTTAGCAACCGCACAGTTTCACGTTTCGGACTTGTGAATTTGCCTGCAAGATTGTGACCAAGACTATTTTCTATGGTGATAGCCGCTAGTCTACAAAGACGACATATGCCGTTTTACTGCCGATATACGGTCACAAATATTGGAAAAAGTGATCGGAAGTTGGACCTCCAGATTAAATTACGTCCGAGCCAGCCGTGAAATCAGAATAGATACAAAATAAACAAATTTTAATCAGTGACAATTACGCCTTATTATGTATTTTGTTTTGGAATTATAAAAGTATATTTGATGCTTAGACGGAAATGATGTACCTACATAATCTATTATTGTTTGAATGTATTGCGTATTTGCAATGAGGTGTAGGTACCTATATATTTTATGTATTTAAATAAATCTTAAAAAATCATCTTAGGTACTTGAATTACAAGAAGTGCGACCTGTTACCTATTCTGGGGAGTTTTCTAAAATGAAAAACTGATTTTTAGAAATACAGGTAGATAGTTTTTCTCTTTTAAATTGAACAGTTTGTTGTTTCAAGTTTTAAATAATTTAAAGAAGAAAATTAATATCAATTTGATTTTCTATTAAACACAAAATGGATAGACATAAAGTATACTTACGTTGCCCATACATAGGGAGCCTTCCTCCGCGCATGGGCGGTCCTCCTCTAGGAATATATGCTCCCCTTTGATAGCCCATACCTCGTGGAGGGCGCATACCACCTCTGCTTCCAGGCATCATTGGTGGTGGTCCACCCATAACACCTCCTCGCATTCCCATATAATGTCCACGGCCCATACCACGTCCACGGCCACGTTCGAAGCCACCACGAATAGGTGGTCCACCACGTCCTCGGAAGCCACCACGTCCTGTTGGTGGTGGTCCCATTACTCCAGCTGGTGGTGGTGCATCCATAATATTTTTTTATTCACTTCAAATACACTTTTACCACGAGATCTCTAACTTTTTAGAATTTGAAAATTCTAAGAGCGTCGTCACTTTTCTTCAAAATATATATATATTATAATAATAGTTAATTTTTTTTTAATTTTTTGACAGCCGGTTTCAGACAAAATATAAATGTAATTGTCAAGCTTTTACTGTATGGGGATGTCGAATGTAAAACAAATTATTTTATTAAGATTTTAATTGATCTTAATAACTAACTGATGCATTTAACTTTTAAAAAAATATTTGATTTAATTTCAGTTCTTTTTAAATTGTCCTGCCTGCAGCCAAGTCTTTTTCACAGCGCAATGAAAAAAAATATGGCGGATAATTGATTTTTTTCCTTCGAAGTTCGAAGCTAATCACTTTTTTTTTTGTGATGAGTTCGAAAATGGTGACAAACTGTTTTATCAATATAATGGTAGGGTAGTGCGAAGGTTCACACCAGTCAGTTCTTACTTTGTGCCTGGTTACACGAGCGGAAAAAAAAGTTAATTCTCGAAAGAGAACGCATGATTTTTAGAAAGATGGCAAAAATGCCATCTCCTTCCATCTTTCTAAAAATCATGCGTTCTCTTTCGAGAATTAACTTTTTTTTCCGCTCGTGTAACCAGGCACTTTGTATATAAAAACTGATGCGAAACATTCGGATACGACGACAAAACAACACAATGATTGACAACAATAAGTTGTTGAAATTGTTTTCGTCATCACTTTTATTTTTCATCGATTTCGCATTGGTTGGGTAAGCTTTTAAGGGTTTCTTAAACCAATGCAAAACTGCCGTGACAAAAACGTTGTCAATAATATTAACGTATTATTTTCGTTGTTTCATTGCCATATCCGAATGTTTCGCATTGTCCTCTTCACTCCCGAGAGCAAAAATTAACGAAACGAAAGGCAAGAAAGTGATATTATGGTCCTATCATTTAATTTCATTGTATTCGCTAATTTTCATCGGACAGCTTTCATCTGTTATGGAAAGTCTTTAAGAGGCTCTTAAAGTTAGGAGCGCTCGGTAAATACCAGCCTAAATGGTTAGCAAAGTTATTTGCTGCTTCCAAAGGAGCTTTCCGTTTATGCCTTTGCTTGCCTTTTATTTCTGGCAGTTCCACCAAATTGTTAGCTGTCACTTTTCAGGTTGACGGATTCACATGAGACTTCGGTTGTGGTTGGCAAGCAGATGTTATGTTGTAGGTTGTAGCTTGTAGCTGTAGCGGACAGAGGCAGATAAATAAATAAAATTCTATAAATTCTAATTAAATTAAAAACAAATAAAATGAAAGCGATAGTACAAAAAGTTAAATCCTCAAAAATAACTGGTAATACGGTGAACTTAATTCATTGACATTCGACATAAAAATATAATCTTATCTATTATTGATAACAGTTGAAAACGAGGAAGTGTGCAGCATAAAAACCGGGCTTTGTGTTTTTGTTGGCTTTTCCAAAAAAGACACCGAAAAGGACATTGACTACATGTAAATAAATTCTTTTATTTTTTTTTTGTCATAATTCAATTTTATAACATGAAAGAACTTAGGGTAAAAAAGCTACTAGCACTGAAACTTTTTGAAGATCAAACAACTGGAAAACGATGGCATAAAAGCGTTAAGGATTCGAACTATGAAATACTTTGTGTCAGTCAATTCTCGCTTTATAACAAATTGAAAGGAAATTCATTAGAATTTCATAGTGCAATGCAAGGCGATGAAGCAAGAGAGTTCTATTATAGTTTTTTGAAAAAACTGGCTCTAAATTATTGTGAAGAAAAGATCAAAGGTATTTTATATATTTTTTTTTTTTTTTGAATCTAGGTATGTAGAATGAACAAAATTTATTTAATTCTCTAGATGGGCGATATGGTGTTAGGAGAACAGTTGATATTCAAAACGATGGACCAGTTACAATTACATTGGAATCTCCAGTATTGGATGAAAAACAATAAAATGAAATAAAATAAATGTTTGAGTTTATTCATAGTCATACTGCTATCGCAGTAAACATTTTAAAGTTTCTTCCGAAACGTTTTCAAAATCATGTATGAAAAGTTTTCCAGACCTATATTTCAAAATTAGAAAAAAAACGTACAAGAGTATTATTGTCCGACTGACAAAAATACCAAAATTATCAAAACCATTCAAGCTTTGTTTTTGTAAATTTTGAAATTTGGGTACCGGAAACTTCATTTCTGACGCATGATTTTAAAAACGATCAGGAAAATATTACCTTCTTCTTGTACTGTGATCTGCTATCATTTAAAAAAGTTAGGTATCGCAATTTCGGAAGATACTTTGAATTAAGGGTTAACTACATTTACTTAGGTAAATGTATGTAGTTAATGGTCAAAAGTATCAAAAATTGGAAAAAGTAAAACAGCAAAAGATGTGCTAGAGATTTTGGGTGTGGAAACATTTTTCACACGTTACATCGCTATTGCATATAGTTTTCCACTTTTGGCTTTATGCATACAACGGAATATACTTAAGTTGGCGCTACATCGCGAAGGGCGCCTGACCCGCAAGTAAACTCTACCAGCTTAGTCGATCTTTAGGGTGTTGTCTCCAATTTTGTATAACAATACAAAATACAACATCTCGGTCAACTTGGTCACGCCACCGGAGTTTAGATCTGCCTCTGTCCTCGCTGGTTGACAAGTTGAAAACTATAGCATGGAATATCATTTTAACCTTTCAAAACGCAATTTTTGACCAGTTCGGGTTTCCCATCTTACTGTCATTAGGTTAAGTCTCGGATACAACTTTTAGAGGTAATCAACCGAAATTGAATGATTGGCTAAATCTATGTATGATTAATTAACAACTCAAACCATGTGTACTCGGTAAGTCAGACATTTTTAACTTTGAATAATTTTTGAATGATAAGAAAAATGTATGTTGATTGAATAGCTATAATCTATTTCAAGAGTTTAAAATTTATGAATGAGACCAATATTCCTATTTGTGGTCGCTGTATGCCGTCCCGAAGTTAAAAAATTGAGGATATATTGATGAAAACTCGATTGTTGATTGGATTGTGATATTGTCCTTGGTTCAACGTTGGTGTTATATTTTGAATCGAAAATGTCTTTTGGAGATATTGAAATTTAGCATTGAATTAATTTAATTATCTAGGGATCCAGAAACTACTTTTTCCAATAAAATAAAAATTTGTTTCAGACGCAAGAGGGTTTAGAAATCCGTTTACATATTTCAAGACAAATAACTATCAATACAGTAAATTTACCAATGATACTTTACTGCGTTTAATACATAAAAAAAAATGTAAGAGCTAACAAAAAAACAAAATTCTATTTTAAGGCGATTGATTATACATTGTTGAGAGTTGGTGAACTTTGAGCATATGTTCTTCTTCGTCATATTTCAATTTCTTCTCCAATTTTCTCTTTTCCAAATTGAAAATGTGTAACCTTTCGTTGTGCTCCTTTTGCATGAATTCCAGTTCTTTTTCTTTCTTTAGCTTAGCCATGTGGGAAATATCAGTTATTAATGTGTTCTCCTGGTGGTCCATCTAAATGACAATCAAAAAATAAAATATAAGAAAAAAAATCGAACATAAAAAATGCTTATTTACGGAATATTCATGTCGCTTCCTCTTATTATTACTGTATGCTGATAATTCTAAGCTTGGATTTTCAATACTGTTAAGACGCTGCTTCACTAAAAACGACTGTATATAATCCATTGATTCCTGAGCTAATTTTTCTGGAAGCTTTTTCAATTGACAAGCGACAGAGACTCCAAAACAATCAAACTCATTTTGTTCCTCTGGCGGTTGATTTAGTGATTTACAAATTATTTTTAAATCATGCAACGCTTTTTCAGTTGCAAGTCTTTTTGATGCTGGATTGTGTTCATGGGAATTGTGCCGCACAAATTTTGATTCACTTTCACGCGGACTTTCATATGAGCTGGTGGATAAGAATCTCGATTCATATTTGTTGGATGCATGTGTTGAATCACGTTTGTTGGGTACAAATGTTGGTCTGGCATAGGGTTTTATTTTTGGCGTTTGAATTTTAGTGTCGGTTATACCAACGGGATCATCCTGATATTCACAATTTTCTTGAGTCTGGAAAAGTATAATTATTAGTTTTAAAATAATCATAAGCTTATAAATGAAATGCTTGCAAACAGCAACAACGGCTAACAAAATAAAAATTTGAAATGTAAACAAACCGAAACAGGAAATTTTCTTTTACTTACATCTGAATCAACAAAATTTGCTTCAATTTCTAACGATGTAATATTTTCGTCAGTTTCGTTTTCTTCTTGATCTTTAAGAAAACTTAGATTCTCATAATACCACAAATTCGGTTTGTAAACTTCTTCAGGTGGGCAGCCGGATTCGATACTCTTTTCGACTTTCTTAACTTCCCGGCGGTAACATCCGCGAATGTTATTTATTTTCTTTTTTAATATATCTTCTGTTGCATCGGGCTCATATTCTCTATATTTTTCTAATAAATGCGCATAAGCTCTGCGTTTCAAAATTCTATTTTTATATGCTTCACATTTTATTTTCCATAATTCGGGATAGTGTCTATATAAATCGAAAAACTCCTTCCAGTAATTTACATCTCTTATGGAACACATTTTTTTCTAGTTGTGATTTATGATTTGTATTGCAAATTGCATTGAACTAGCACCAAATTATAAAATAACAAAAATGATTTGTAATAACAAATAACTCGGACATCTGTATTTTTCATTTTTAAATGACATTTCATGCGTTCAAAGCCTTTTTGAATGTTCTTGTTTTTGATTGGCCAGGTGTCACTTTATGTTTATTGACAGCGAAACGTGGGAAAAACAAAAAAAAAATGTGCACGGAATGCTTTCTTTATAAGTGCTGTCGTTTCAATGCTTGTGTGTTTGCCCTTTGAATAAGAACTAAGAAGTACGTTCTAGTACTTCAAAGTAGATAGTGTTCACAGTACACATATAGAAGGTATTATATTGCGCAGGTTTTCAAAAACGAGAACTGCCAAAAGAGTAATAAAGATGGCCGGCATGGTGATATGACAGAGTATTAACACATAAACACAACAACAAAAGTTCAATATGGCCGAATAGGTGATATTGTAAACAAGAATATCCAACAACAACAAGTATGGCACAACAACAAATTAAGCTACGATTTTGCCAGATGCGCAGTAGAGAACAAAAATGAAAACTCTTTTGGGTTCCAGTATAGAGGAATGGGGAATTGTAAAAAAGTAAAAAAAACTATTTTTTATAAAAACGTCCCTTACGTCGTTTTACACATTTTATTGAAAAAAATAACAAAAACTAATGTGTCTCCATCACGACAATGCCATAATCTCAAAACATGCCAAAAAACAAACAATCTCGTTGCTCCCTAGTAGCTATAATAAACTGATTATTAGCTGCTCTATTAGCTACTCAACTGTCTTCAAAATTGTTTATATATGTAACTACTCGTAGGCTAGTATCAACTCATATGGCACTCAGCTTGGTTGGAACTAAAAGTTTTTCGTTAGTCTACTTTGCACTGAATGCGTTCATTCAACACCAATCTCATTCAGCTTGTCAAAATAAGATTTCAAAATTTGACAGTGCACTTTAAATAATTTAGTTTGTTTACAATTTCAATTTTAGTAAAATTGTATAGATTTAATTTTTTTTTCAATGAATATTTTATATTTATCTATCTATTAATCAATCAATTATTATTAAAATAAATTTTTAAACAAAAAAATGAAAACACTTATTCAAAGAGTTACTTCTGCGAGAGTAACAGGTACATTTTTGTTTCGAATTAAAAATAAGCCGCACCACAAATATTATGGTCTTATACTTAAAGACCAAAAGCGATAAATTGATCACTTATTATATAAATAAAACGTTTTTACATAAAATTTAAATTATTTTTAGTTGACGAAGAGCTTGTGAGTAGTATTGAAAAAGGAATCTGTGTTCTTGTTGGATTTTGTAAAACTGACACCGAAAAAGATGTCGATTATATGTAAACAAAAATACCGTCATAGATTTATTGATTGTTTAAACTGTAACAATTTTTTTTCATAATTTAGGACTCGGAAAGTAGTTTCCCTTCGACTTTTCCAAGACGAAACGGAAAAACGTTGGAAAAAAAGTGTCAAAGATGCCAACCTAGAAATTCTATGCGTGAGTCAATTTACTTTGTATGGCCGAATGAAAAAGAATAAACCAGATTTCAGTATGTCCATGGATGGAGAACAAGCTAATGAATTATATAAAACATTTTTGACAAAGCTTGGAGCACTGTATGAACCAAGTAAAATAAAAGGTAATAGCTAGTTTGAAAGGCTGGAGACAAATTTCTTCAGCCTCTTAGCTTGACCTTGTGGTTGATTTTCAAATTCAAATTTTTTGTTTTTTTATTCAGATGGAAGATTTGGGGCTTATATGCAAGTTCATATACAAAACGACGGTCCTGTAACAATAGAGTTAGAATCACCTACAGTTAATGCAAAGCAAAACGAATTAAATGGAAACTCGGATCAGGAATAAATAAATAAACAATCAGAAAAAAGTGATTAAAATGAAGTTAATTATGAAATAGATGTAAAGAAAATAAATATGTATTTAGTAATTTATTTGTTATTGATTTAATTACATTTTGGTTGCATTGAAAATAAAACGGATGACTGCGCAACACAAGTACTTGCTTAACAACAAAATATAAATACTATTATTTTTATTTAATTTGCTTAAAAAAATGTTCTATTGCGATTTCCATTAAAATACTGAGAGTGGTTTTTGAGATAAACAAGTAACTGTTGTGTGGTAAGTACCAATACTTTGAAGCCAAAAAAAACTCCAAACTTGGAAAAAAATTCCGGCAGTAGTTTAGGCTGTTTTGCTCCGCGCAGAACCAGTATTTTTTCGAAAACCTGCACCAGATTTCGCAATTTGTAGCAAAATGAGGGTGTATTCACACTACAGCGCCGATACTGTCTCAGTGCAATGAAATATTCTTCAAAGAAACACATTGTAGATGCCTGTTTCGATCTCGATCCTCTCATTGTTTATTGGATGAATATTTTATAATATCGAGACTTTATCGAAATCAGCACTACATATCTGAATCAAGCTTAATACACATGCCGCAGCTCCTAAGAAAATACAGTCACAAGATTTTGCGATAACTGGCATGTGGTCGTAAAATCTTTTAAAAGTTTCTTCTCAGGAGTTGCTACAATGGGTTATCTGTGGTTCTGGTTCTATAACACATAACCATACAGACATCTTGAACTCCTGAGAAGAGATTTTCCCAAGATTTTGCGATAGCTGAACTAAAATTTGTATTCATATCCATCAAACAGTTTTGGTATTCCAATGCTTTTAAGCAGAGGCGGTAGAAAATTTTTCAACAAAATGGAAAAATCAGAATTTCAAGTGCTGATAAAATACTCTATTTTGCGCATTACCGAAACAAAAAAAATCCCAAAAATTGTTTTGGGGACTCTTCAGTGTATTGAAAAAATTCCAAAATTGGTTTACTAAATTTCTATGTGATAGCTCCACAAATGGCGCCAAGAGTTGTGGTCGCCCAATTGAAGTTGTCACACCCGAAATGGTCCATAAAACTTATCTGTCTGATAGTGAACGATCAGCTTGTGAAAGCAAGGGAACTTAAGAATTCTAAAAAAATATTTACGGAGCCATTAGAGTTGAACAATTTCCATCTTTTCTGCAAAATTTTTGGCATTAAATTCCAGTTTTTTCAACTCAGTCGCATTCTGTTCAAGTGATGGAACAAAAAGTTTTTATTGGTGGATTTCGAAAAGGATAATTGTCTCAGTCCAGAACCCAACTTTTAGTAAGTTTTTAAAATAAAATATAAATTTTACATACTACCGAAACAAATCAGCCAAGTAAATACTTAGAATTATTTTATTAACTGATGAGCCGAAGTGAGGTCCCTAGGACGGATGACCCATATAGCGTGACGCCTAAGAGCACAGATGGATTCTGCTTTACTACAAATTTTGAATTCTTTTTTTTCTAGGAACTTTAGTTATTTTATGCTAAAACGAAGTTAAATATTTAAATCAATCAGAGGAGTTCATGTGACAGTTTACGGTAAGAAAAAATTAGATCATAAGATTTTAAGTAGAACATTATGTATGTACATACATATTTAAGTTTCGTATCCGCAAACGGCTCTTAATCATTCAAATTCAAGAATTACGTTTTTAAAGAATTAAATTTAGTTTTTTTTTATTGCATTACTTAATTGTAAATTGGACGGGACAAAGTTTAAGTCCTTTATTGAATATACTTTTGTAGCTCCATTCTGCTTTTGTATACATATATATTTTGGCGGTGGTATAACTTAAAACGAAATAAAAACAACAATTTAATTTTTTTTATTTTTTTTTATTAAACAAATCAATTTTGTTTTATTGAGAATATTTTACAATATAAAATGTAAATGTAATGTGTAAAGTTAAGAAATTATTACAAAATATTAAAAGAAAATACATGAAATGAGTATAGGTATACCTTAAAGTTATTACATATATGTAAATGAGTTTAAAAAAATAGTATTCCTTGTATGGAAAAACACAATTGAATTTTAATAATGATGAGTAAATGATAAGATTTTTTGTGAATGAAAACAAAAAAAATAATTTGGTATAGGATGCTTTTTTTCATAAGGAAATATTAAAATATTGCTATCCTTACATTTTTGAGCTACGTTTAATTTATTTTTTGTGTGTTATATAATATTCTATTCAATTTCCTTGGGAAAACTTTATTTTCGAATAAGGCCCAATTTTCTATGCTTTTTTTTTATTGTATTTTAATAAACGTACGTCAGTCGAGTGTAAAAGAAAAAAATAATTATAAGATAGATTCTTATTTTTTTTTTCGATTATAATTGCTAAATATAAGGTGTCATAATTATTGATCATAAATAAATTTTAAGAGACAAAAAAAAACATACAGATGAATATTCAAACAACTAATTTGTTCCTGTTCGATTTTGTTTAGAGATGATTCTTTAAATTTTAATTTTTGTTTTTATTTATTTTTTCGTTTTAATTTCGGCAGTCTAATTTTATTTATTCTTTATTTATGTCGTTCTTTTATATTATAAAGTTAATAGATAAAACATTTTTTTTTTACCAAACTAAGAAAACACAACTTGTGTGTTTCGAACGATATTAAGTGTTTTTAAACAAAAATTTGTTGCTATTAGAATTGACAGTGAACAAAACAAATAATTTCGCGTTGCTTTGCTTAGATTACCTTCCTGATTTAGTTGGGAAATGCATATACATATATAGAGTTTACATATACTTGTTTTTGGAATTATATTTTGTTTTTCAATTCTTATGTAATTTGAGTTTAAATAATATTTAAGTCCTAAATATGGTTTACTTGTAATGGTTCTAGTTGTATGCTTTTTTTTCTAAATGCATTTCGCTTTAAATTTTTTTTTTTATATATATTAATTGTTGGTTTTAGCAAATGTTATTTTTATTATCCTTTTTTCTTTTAATATTTTTTTTTTAATATTTTTTTTTTTTTGTTATTTATTTTGTGACAAAATTAACGATGGATTCTCGCACATAATGCTATCTACCAGAGTCCGGAAGAAAAGCCACCAGGTGGAATGCGATTTTTGTTGATCACTTGGTTGGCACCATTTAGACTTGGGATGGTTGTATTGATTTCAGCGCCAGCTGGTTTGTATCCCTCTCCAGTGACAGGATTTCCATCTAAAAAATAAAATAGTTTTTAGAAACATACATAGTAACAATAAAATTCAAAGTCAAAAACTAATTTGGATGTTTTTTTTTTAAACTACATTTTTAAAGAATGTTCTACTAAGTGGGTTGGTACAAAATTATTTAACTATAACGTTTGATTACTCTTGTAGTGTAAAAGTGTGTATAAGGTTTGTTTGAATAAAAAAATAAATAATATATTAAACAGCAAGGCGTAGGAAAGCGGATTGTAATAAATATTGAATAAACAAGTTAAAAATACAACATTTGTAATTTATTTTTTAAATTTTTGGTACGCAAAATAATGTCAGGGACTAAAAGAATCTGCTCACAAAATTGAATAAACATTACCTGTAATTTAGAAATACAAAAAATGACATTTGGCATTGAAAATAGAAAGTTTTGGTGAGGCTTGGTTTAACTTGTAATGGCCAGTTTCTCACGTTTTGCAAAGAAAGTATTATCGAGGTAAGCTTAGTATATGAAAACATATTACTATCATGATGGAAGTTGAATGGAGCGACATTTATAAAGTGGGGGCAACTCAATTTTTTTGCGGAGAGCTTATGGAGGTTTAAATTAATATTTATTGATATTTTTTGGTTGCCATAATCGAAATAATAGTCTCCTCTTGCTCCTACTACTAATTTCCGATGCTTAAAGACTCCCCGAATCAAATTCTACACTTTTTGCAGCGCCACCACAAGGGTCGGGGCAACATTAAAAAATGCTCGCCATGATAGTATGTACTATGTTTTTCATATACAAAGAGGCAAGTCATTTTTGGAAGCGGATTTTGAAACCTTATACATGATTGAATTACTACAATGAAGAAGGGAATAAATCCATCTGACCTCAAAATAAATTGAATATTTTCTTTATTTGATGGTTCAGATTTTTCACATATGTATGAGTAAATTTTAGTTCTCAATGTTTTGAGTATAAATTGTTCGTGTTTATCGTTTCCTAGAAGCTAGATATGCCATGTGAAGAAGTTAAAAGCTCGGATTTATTTTCTTCATCCAAATTAAAAGAACATTTTGGAACTTATTTCCTTCTTTCAACCGGTTCAATTTAGAATTTAAACGCAGACTGCAAAATATTCTATTCCATAAAAAATTTCACGTGATCGGAAGCATCTTTTCGCGCTGTTACCCATAAGTCTCTTTCAGCATAATTAGGCTAAAAGCAGACAAAGTTTTTAAGAATTTCTTATATTAAATTGACACAAGTGAATTCTGGCACTTCTTCAGCTCAAACTTTCCATTGTTTACATTTTTTGCTAATGTCAACCTGTGAATTGACAGCCAAACTATTTCTACCCAAAGAAGTTCCTTGGGCTGTTGAAAATCAACTGATGCTACCAACCACAAGTTATCTCAACCCACTGTACAAATTTGTGATTGCTATCTCAACCTATCTGGATCGCTATTTAATATTTTCTGAATTGGGAGTTGTAAATTAAGATTCAACTACTGTCATGAGGTATTGGTCTGATTAAGACAAGAAAAAGCAGTCATTCATCTATTTTAATGAACTCTTTTTAAAAAAAAACTTATTTCATGCATCTAAAATCTAAACTATATCAATAAACATTTGAATGAAATGAAAACTTCCAATAAAAAAGATTTCCATTGCTAAAAGAAAAAGACACCAAAATTAAAATATACCTCTACGCAATACATTTCGACGAGACTTCAGACCTTCAGCTCCAAGACCCAATCCTGTGATGGGATTGCGTGAATTTGATTTATTTGAACCACTAGTTGCACTAGTAGACTTCTGTGAAAACGAAGAAGTTGAAGTTGTCAATTCAGATCTTGAGTCTTCAGAGCTATTCATTTGTGTACGACGACGTGGTGAGCCACAACCGCCACCGCCAACTAATGTTTTTTCTGACAATTTGATTGATGTTGAACTTCTGGCCGAAGGAATGTCATTGGATATGATGATTGTTTTTTCATCTTTTGGTATATCATCACTTTGAATTAAACGCCTTGGTGAGAAAACATCAGATGTTTCATCGACTTCTGCAACATTAATCGATTGGTGCGATCAGATGCGTTTAGAAAACAGAAAACGTGTTCAAAAAAACAAAAAGATACCAAATTTCGATTTGTTCTTTGAAATGAGTTTGTGTTTAAAAAACAAAAAAGATACCAAATTTCAGTTTGTTCTTGGAAATGAGTTTGTGTAGATGCGTGGCAATTGTGGAAAAATGATAAATAAATGAAGCTACTCAACAGGAGCCAAAATAATATAAAAACAAATTTAGTGATTCTTTTACTTACTACCACTCATCTTACGGTAAAATACTTGCAGCGTGCAAAAAAAGAAAATTGATCAAATTTTGATTGTGCGTTGTTGCATTTGTTGTGAAAAGCACAGCGGAATAAAATTAAATAAAACTTTTAAAAAATAATTCTCTCTAAAAGTGAAAAACAAAAGAATATAATGATTTATTATATATTTTATGACTTATTTGACAAAAATCACATTGACTGAATATTTTTTGTTATTTAATTTTGGGTGTTGTTAAGAACTTAGATACATAATAATCAGTCATATCACTGGCGCTGATATAAACCTTGGTATAAAGTGGGGAGTGAAGTTCTCCGGTGACCGATTACCGAATGGAAGTATTTACTTCTGGAAGGAATTCAGGAACTTAGAAAATCTGGGGATGTTTTCGAAGCACGATTTTTTAAAACGGCTCCTGACTTTTTATTGGGAAGACAAATTTGTGGTTTAGGGCGACTGGATTTCAAGTTTCTACCTTCCAATTATGACGATTCATTACTTGAGAAGGTTCGGAAACGTATACTTTTTTTTTGAAAATTTTGCACCATTCCTCCAAGCACTGCTTCGCCGATATCAAATTTGTCAACGAACTGGGTGCTTTGCATTTGTTCTGCCGTTTGCTAGACGTTCTCAAAGACTTTGAAGCACGACGTCACCTACTTTGCTCTCATTTCAGAAAACAACAGGAACACCCCATCTAAGCTCACTACCGAATAGGACAATTCGGTGCTTTTATTGTAATAGTGAAGGTCAACTGGACGAGATGTTCGGGAAATAGGCAATGGTCTCCTGAGCAAGCAGGATAAGAGTACTAAGAGAGATTGCCTGCTGACCACCAGTTGGTGGGCAGAGTTCAATTAGACTTTATATTAGAGACAATTGGGACGATTATGAGAAACGATTCTTTGAATAGAACGTCTCGAAATGCCAAGTCCTAACTAACATATTTTCATATTGAATGCCTGGGAGATTGTTCAATTGAAGCTCGAACCCTCTCAATGGGTAGAGACAGTCGGGAAGTCGACCGCAGGAGGCGATATTGAAATTGAAGTGAAAGCACGTCGCAGACGGAAGATTGAAAGGGCATTTGGAAAGTAGTGGAATAGTTCATGATTGACAGAGTTCGTAGTGCAATGAAATGAACTGGGCGAAATTTTATGTCAGTTTTCCTTAGATTGTTTTTGTTTTTTCCAATTGGTCTGTGTTTAAAAATTTTCCAAAAATAATATTCCTTCTCACCTGTCTTTGAGAGTCCATTCATTTTTAAATTCTCGGTGGAAGAGGAAACTGACGATGCCGATGATGACGAGCCACCATTTTCGAATTTACCATTTCGACCATTACTAGCAGTATGATGTCCATTGCCATTGGCTGAAGCAGCACTACCATTACCATTTTCAGAAGAAGCAGCATTATTGCCAGTAAAACCAAGATTACTCTTCATGTGATTTTTGGCTGGTGTGAATGGACGATCTACATCACCAAACAGACGAGTATACGAGTCTGTGTTCTTTTGACCCCGTCGTGGTTGATCTCCTGGAAAATTAAAAAAAAAAAATTCAATTACTTTTTATATTGTACAACAAATATTTTCGAACAGAAAAATGTTATTACTGTGTACTAAAATTTCATCTAAATTTATTGCATGCATAAATTTATTATACATAACTATTTTTTTGTGACTCAAGTCGAAGTGGGTTTTAAGACAAACATTTGGTGCAGAAATTAAGTTAAGTTTCAATTGGGTTATATTAAATGAAAGCCAAATTAAGTTCTTCAAATAGGTAACTTATCCAGTTGTGAATTAGAGGAACTGAACGGAGAATAATAAGGAAACCTATCTACTTTCAAGTCCCACGTTTAACCGTAGGTATATTTTATTGCAACAGTGTAAATAAATCTGCCCCTGTGCAGGTGCTGATCATATAAAAAAATTGTTTCATTTAACCACATTGCTGAGTATAAGATAGACAATGAACATAAGTTTGCCCGCAGCTTTGATCCTATATCAAATGACACCAAACCAAGAGTGTTGTTGCTTGACCAAACTGGCAAACAATGCCGCCAAAGAATGGATTTGGTAGGTCATACTTTCCAAGAGATAATGTTAGTTTGTGAGAAGTTTAGTGGGATTTATCCATTTAACACTTTCATTTATACAACAATAAACAATCGTTGTGAAAATTACTCGGGTTTGTTGTTAAATGTTGTGTGGGAAAACGCAAAAAGAGTGTTAAAATTTTATAGGCTATTCAAAATGTTAGCTGAATTGGGCGGTGTATTTAATCATGCCTTACGTAGACAGTGGAAGTGATAAAGAGAAAAATTCTAGCAAATGTAAATGAAATGATGCAGTGCAATCACATAAAATAACTTAAGGTCATTGGTAATGGTCCTACCAAATACATTTCACATAAAATACAAGATTTTTTTTTTTTAAATATGTAAAAAAACGCAGTATTAAGGAAATTTTCATTTTTAGGTTTGTTATTTTTATGCTGGATTTAGACAATGATAAAGTAGCCATGATTTCTCTAAACGCTTTCAATTTTTTGTCTGATCGTGTAAATGCTCTAAAATCTGTTAATATGTTTGAAAAAGGACATTATAAGGGATACAAGTATTTTCTTTAACTTTGCCCGAGGGATCTTATCTCCAAAACACAGTCTAATCTTCAACATAAATCAGACATATAGCCTTATTACGGTTGTCAAAGATCAATTAATTGACAATTGAAACATTTTGTAAATTAATTGATACATTGGTATTATGAACGCGAGTTGATCATTTTTTGATACATTGTGAACAAAGATCAAAAATCTATTGTGAATAGTGCCAATTTACTTTTGACGTTTAAATTTCATTTACAATTTTACAACGGACTGCTTTTGTTTCGTGTCACGAATTTTATTTTGCTTGATTTGGAAAAAAAAAAATGTAAGTAGTTTGCAATAAATTAATGGTGCAATGGTGTTTTCTTACGTAGGAGTAAAATTGTAAGTAACAAAAATCAGCTCGCCAGTTTGGTAGAACGGATGGAAGAGAACCCAGTCTTCACCAAGGGTGTTTATTCAAAGCCGCTCTTGAGTGAGAAGTGGCAGAGATTGCGGTGGACATGCTTTTGGCTTTCGCGATCCTAAAAATATTTTATCAACAAGGAATTTGTGATTGACTGAACATTTGATAATTAACAAATATTTTGACAACCATAATACCAAGACTGTCAATTTGAATCATTCACAATAGATCTAATTTCTGAAGAACGTTCAGTTTATCCAAAATTTTGACTGCTGACAACGATAATACCAATTCATCAATTTCATTGAAAAATGTCAACTAGCGTATTGATAATTGACAACCTTAATAGGGCTGTTAGAATAATTTATTGAAAGAAAATGGACAGCCGATCACCCTTCAATACACTGCTGTGTCGAGATTAAGCTATTTTGGAGAGTGAAACGAGATGACTCACCAAAATTGCCGACTCACCTCACTTCTCTCGCAAAAGCAATTTAGTTATTTAGTGGAAAAGGTATGTCCGAATTTATAATCAAATTTTTGAAAGACTTAAGTGAGACAATGAAAATGCCTCATCTCACTCCATCCAATAAGCTAAGTTTCGCTGTACCGGTTTCGACACCAACACCAATTTTGTTTTTATATTACTAATGGATTTATGTCATGTAATTATTGTGTTGATCATCGTTTTGAAAATTCTGAAAAAATAGAAGAAATAATGAACCTGCTCATTCTTTTCTGACATTTCGCTTCAATTGTCAAAGTGCTATTATACAATATAATTGACTGTGTAAACTAATGTCGTTGGGAAAAGATGTCAGTTTTCCACAGTAAATAATGATAAGTGGAAGGGAAATTTTTATGGTTTAATGCAAGAGGGTTTTTTTGAGTTAAGTGGCTCTTATTAAAGTACTCTCGGTGAATAACAGCTTTAAATAAACTCTTTTTAACGATCCATTTTTAAAATTAAATCCAAATATCAACTTAAACCTAAAGAAAAAAGACGACATATTACCTCAAACCATTATTTGGCAACTAACTTTTGCGTGAATATACCTTAAATGAAGATAATCGTTATTTTTGAGTGAATTATATTCCGATGGAACCAAAAAGGTGAATTCTGCTTAACCAAATTTAACATCAATTAAGGTCGTATTGTCTTGATTTTGTGATTGAAATAAAGGTGGTGCTTTGGTTAGTGTTTGCATTTGTTATTTTTTTTAACAAATTTTTTTATTTTTGTGCAAAACTACACAACGAAATCTGGATTAAATAAATTTGATTTCTGCACCTTTAAATGCTCAAAGGTTTAATAGAAACCATTCAATGGTTAATGTAACGTGGTGGTGTTAAAAAATAGATTAAATATTTTTTTTAAACAATTTTTAAAGACATTAAAAATAAGACTTTTTGTATTATACCAATCAAATAGAATCTGTGAGCTCCTTGTCGGGCTGTAAAAAAAAGACAGAAAAAGGAAAGAGAAATAAGCAAAATAAATAAAAGCATTAATTTACTACCATTATTTCTTATTTATTAAAAAAAAAAAAAAAAAAACGAAGATACATACGTACATACAAAGCGATGAATAATTAAAACAAAATTCAAATAGCTTTGCCACACCAAAATTTCAAAATGTTCGTGCACAAATATGCCGAAAGAAGGATTTTGAACTTCTCATGTTTTTTTATTCTGGACCTAAATTAAACTCTACAATTCTAAAAATTCTCAACAGCTTTTTAGTTTCTTTTCAAAATCAAATGGAAACAGTTAAAAAAACATGGTGTCGTTAGGAAGCTGTTAACGAACGATGAAGTAAATTAACATTTATTAACAATAGGGTGGTTCTGATTTTGTTATGTATATTTGTATGCTCCCAGAGGCAATATTTTGCAAGTTTCAAATCTCTAGTTTAAATTAAATTATTTTCAATTTAATCGAACAACAATGAGCATCGTATATATTGATATTTTTAGCTAGGAAAATATTGGTAAAAAAGTAATTTGTTATATTTGAAAATTTTCCATCAGCAGCCCTATAGTTTTGTTCGACATATCTACAGCTTCTGTAAGCCCCATTCACATAAGAGATACCAATGTCCGACAAAAAAATTAAGAAGAGAAAAGAAGGAACGATTTTTTTCTATAAGAACCAAAAATTATTTTTGTTATTAACGGTATCTATCATAGAACTAGATTTCTGGTTTTCGATTTACTAATGAATGAAGATTTAAAGATTTGTAGATTTTGTAGTTTTGAAAAAAAAAAAATCAATTTTTTTTTTGAAAACTTAATTTTTTTTATTAATAAATACTAAAAACTTGCATACTAATTTTTTTATCAAAATTTGTTTTACTTCGTAAGAAATTAGTATTTCAACAAAAGTTTTATTTAAGTCTTCAAACATGTGGACATTTCCAAAGAATTTTCTTGTGAACAACAGCACATACCGAGAACTGATAACAACTCGGTTTTTCAGATGCGAGTGACACTCATGAGTAGCGTTGTTGGGTTTATCTTTGTCGTAATAAGACAGTATTGTGGAAGCAGAAAATTCTACATAGTTTTTGATTCCTTCATGACAAAAATTCAATGATATACTGAAGTAATAGTTCTTCAACCGAAGATAAGGAAAGGAAACTATCTATTGTAATTTTAAGAACACTTTGTCTGAAATCCGAACTAAATTCAATTATACACAAATTAGTTTACGAGTATGTTCAAAAATATTCTCTTCTCAGATCGTTTTCAAAGTTCTTTGAACAAATACTCGTAATTTTCCTAGAAGGGCTTACATTTTGTTCAACAATTATAATTTTGTATTTTATCATATTAGTATTTTTGTCTACATCTTTATTTAATGACGAACTGTCTGCGAAGTCGCGGCAAGCTAAAAAAATGCAAATAATATACACATACATATAACTGCTGAAGCTTATTTAGGCATAAGAAATAATATTATTTTGTCATTACAAAAATATCAGCAAAATTTCATGCCACACGTCGAAATATTTTAAAATATTTAAATCTTTTTTATCTATGGAAAGTGAAATCTATTATTACTTACCATTATTTTTCAATGAACCTTTTTCACACGAAAAGATATTTGATTGCATGTGATTTTTTACACTTCTCGGTGTGGTTGGAACATCTGAGCCAAAAATGTCACTGGATCCTCCACCTGGTGGTCTCAAGACCCTAAAAATAAAAGAAAAAAATATAAAACTGTTAATATTGTGTGTTCAACATAACGGTACAACGGAATGGTACAATGCAGTACCATCAGTAGTAGTTTTTTTTTTCTTCTATGAAAACAAAAGAATAAATTCATATTTAATTTGACTTCAAAACAATGTCGCGTGTTTACAATTTATTTTTGTTTATATAAACAAAAAAATCGAAAGAAAAAATGTAAATATAAAAGGGAATATTATTAAAGAACTTCTTTTGTTTTTCTTTTTTAAGACATTCGAAATATGTACATTTATCTACATTTATATTTGAATTAAGTATATGGTATTGTTTATTCGAGTGATACCTCCTAAATACTTTCTCTTGATTTAAGCAAAAAAAAAAAAATATTAACAAACTTTTATGGTGTCCAAAATAAATTGAATTGAACTTCTTTTCTTCTCCATCATTATTATTTTTCATTATCAAGTTGTCTCGGTTGGATTTCCATCAACGAAAATATAGGTTACGCTTGCTTGCTTGCTCATGTGCAATCTTCTTAAAGTCATTTAATTGTTGATTACTGTACGTAGTACAAATATACCTAAGTTAGATAGAGAACGCACAACAAATCAAGAAGCATGAAATGCTCTTCAGGTCTTCTATAAGATGCAGTTTTTTTTTTTTTTCCTTCTAGCTGCGCTTGTCTTCATTGACAGTGGTGGTATCGAAGTAGTGCACGGTGGTTGTGCGGTTAATCGTTAATGGAAGCCCAGATTAAGACAGAGTTTTTAATTGCTTTCTCTTGACGGATAGTCTCAAAAAATGTATGTAATTATTATTTGTCTTGCTTTTTCGTAATGGTCAACTGATCAAGAGTGACTTAATTGAATTTAGTCAGGAAATATCTAGGAAACTAAACTACATAATGTATGTATTTTATTTTTTATTGAAAATCTTATGAATTTTTATTTTGTTTTGCTTAAGGTCAGTAGCTGTCTAACCCCGGCCTAAGAACTTAACATGTACACTAAAAATAGAAAAAAAAAGTATAACATGGAGTAAAAAGAACCAAATAAATACAGGACACAATACAAGTTTTCTTTATGATTTTCATCCAAGAAGAAGGTCATGTTTCAACAATGGAGAAAATCTTATTGACCATTTTATAAAAACGGCAAACAGAAATACAAAATTGTATTAATATAAATTTTTTTCCAGGTTCCAGTTTCATTCTTTTTTTTTACCTTTCGATTGCCAGTCGAGCACTATGTTACTTTGCAAATGCACAATAGGAAATTTCAATATTTGGCATTTGTGTATTTGGCTTTATGTCACTTTACAAAAGCGACATTTAACGAGTTGATCTCATTTTTTACTCTTTAAACCAGTTTTGTTCGATTGCTTGCTTTTTTGACAAAATAGAAAAAAATCCTAAGGAAAAATTTAGTTAATTTGCATTGGTTTAAAAATTGGAAAAAAGTTAATTCTTATTTTTTTTACCTGCTTCATTTTAAATCAGGTAAAAATAATTTAGTGTGTATGTTTTAAAAGTTGAAAATGAAACTGAAATATTTAATTTAATTTATGGCCTATAAAAAAAATGGGGGAAAAGAAATGATGATTGCTTAAAAATGACGCATTACAAAAATCAGACTTTTCAATAACAAAAACTCGCAATCAGGGCTTCAAAAAAATAGGGAAAAAAGGAGGCTTTGTTGGAAGCCAAGTCTCACCGGAAAAAATGTGCTTATTATTGATTAGAGACCTAAAATCAATCTTAAAAACGGGTATTTTTTCTAAGTGTTCACTTATAACCCTGTACGATTTCTATTCGGAATCGAATCCATATGCGAAAAATAATTTTTTTTATTGTATGTGAACATTAAGTTTTCTGGTTTTCTAGATTGTTCAAGTGTTCTGAATTTGTTAAAAATAAAATTAAAAATGTGAATTTTTTTTTGAAAAAGTCGTTTCTAAAAAAAAAAAAAATGGAAATGGCAAAATGAATAGGAAAAAATCTAAAATTTTGTCCAAACTTCAATCCAACCTAAAATCAAAGCTGAATCATTCCGTAACGAAAACTATTTCAAAACGTCAAGTATTTGAAAATGAAAGAATTATACATGGGAAAGAAATTCATAACGGGGATCATATGCTACCAAAACTATTTTTAAAATATTTAAACTGTTTGATAGATTTTTGTGCAAAATCAAGCATACTATTAATAATCTAGCTTAATTTATTATCTTCTCTTATATAAAAATAAGTCGGGTTTTCCTTCCTGACGCTATAACTCCAGAACGCACGAACCAATTTCCACGGTTTTGCATTCGTTGGAAAGGTCCGTGAGGTTTATGCAAAGAAAATTCAGGAACAATTTCAAGAGAAAAGCGCCATCTCTGATACATAGCATGTACTACAACGGTGCCAGTACGTGGTTTGTGAGTATCCTTCACGAAAATAAGTACGTTTCATTTTATGTACCTAGATGGCGCCTGTGCGTGAAACATTGTTTGACAGCTACTCATTGTACTCTGCTCAATTAATTTTATGTGACATTTATTATGCGCACGTTCTTTCAAACACTAACTTCAAACCAGTATTGTGTAACAACATCTTTGGCGGCTCGCTTGATGATAATGTTAGCAGGCGATTTCAGGCAGACGTTGCCAGTAATTCCCCGTGGAACGCCTGCAGATGAAATGAATGCTTTTCTGAAGGCATTACCTTTGTGGAATAACGTAAAAACATTAACGCTAACCACTAATACGAGAGTTAAACTTCAAAATGATCAAAGTGCTGCACAATTTTTCAAACAATTGTTAGCTGTTGGAAATGGAAAAGTCCCAGTTGATACTGGATTAATTATTCTTACCAACGACTTTTGCCGATTTGTAGCTCTCAATTAGCTCTTATTGAAAATGTTTTCCCAGACATTAGTGAGAATTATCAAAATTATGCTTGATTAAGTCAACGAGCAATTATCGCAACAAAGAATAATGATGTTCATGCACTGAAATCCATCGCGATTTGGTGACATACAAATCTGTTGATTCCATAACAAATCCCGATGATGTAGTAAATTATCCAACGGAGTTTTTGAACTCTCTGGAGTTACCAGGATTTCCACCAAATAACTTGCAACTCAAAGTTAGTTCAGTTATTATGATATTGCGTAATTTGAATCCACTGCGACCTTGCAACGGTACTCGACTTGCGGTGAAAAGACTTATGACGGATTTGATTGAGGGAACCATAATTAACGGAATGTACGCAGGTGAAAATGTAGTATTCCTCGAATACCAATGATTCTGACTGATCTTCCGTTTGACTTTAACCGATTGCAATTTCCGGTTCGCCTTGCGTTCGCAATGACAATTAACAAATCGCAAGGCCAATCGCTTAGTGTTTGCGGGATAAATTTAGAAAATCATTGTTTTTCACATGGGCAGCTATACGTTGCGTGTTCACGAGTTTGGAAACCGTCCGCTTTGTTTGTGTTAACGTCAGACCAAAGAGCACTTCAATGAAACGGATAATTTGATGACACGTATAACGTTTCGATTTAGTATTTACTTTGGATTCACTTTCATTTTTTACTTAGAGAAGTTCAACTAAAATAAACTTCATTTTTGTAATCGAAATGAATTCATTACTGTTGTGAAATGAAATAAAATTTTTCCTTTTCAAATATAAAACAAAAAAATAATTTGTCTTTATCTTTTAATCACCAAACGAAATGTTACAAAAAACGGAGCCATCTGGTGGCGAAACGGAGTTCGCCGGGTTTTGCTAGTTAATTATAACTTGAATCTATTAATAATTTATAAATTTGGCACAAAATTCAAATAAAAAATAAACAATTCCTTCTACATTGTAATAGTAATACAAAGTAACAAACAATGAGAACAGATTTCGCTAGCTGTTTTGTTTAACGATAATTTAAATACTCATTTTAAAATTTTCCAACGTCATTAATAACCAACAATTTTTCAAATTAAAAAAGAAAATCATTACACCCATCTTCATATACATAGATACTTATATTTTCATGTCTTCATTCCTTACCAATTATAACCAAATAAAACATTCACAATTGCTCCGCAAAACGAGTTTTTAATCAAACTACACATCTGTGGAGCCACTGTAGATTAACATGAATTAATCATGTACGAATGCGCAATGATTGGCATTTTAATAATCCATTATCAGTCTCTCAATGCACATTCTACATTCAAGACCAAGTGCTTCAGAGATGCTGCTAAGATAACCGCCACCATCATGCTCCTCCACCATAAGCTAGCTCTCAAATCATGTCTATCATTAGAGCACACATGTTATAAATCTCCTCGCCACTATCCCATAAAAACCAAGAATGCATCACACCTAACATGAACATTGACATTGAGAAATTATTCGAAAGCATTTCACTTCACTACTCACTCTCGATAGCCAATAATAATAATACAAAACAAAAACAAAAAAATATCTCAAGGTAATTCCAACAAATTGCTAATTAACAAGCCCCAGCCCGCTGTAAAAATCATATACAGACACTCGACACTGGACATGCCGATGGACATCAACTGTAAAGTGGATTTTTCACACCATTAGTACGCATTCAACACGCGCTCCACTAGTTGACCAACCAACGGACGTCTTCGTCGTCATCGACTTCATGGTTTTTTTTTTGTCGGATTCTGATGGTATCTGAAAACTGGATTGTTTTTGCTGGAAATTGCGGCAACACTCTAGCTTTTCTTGCGGTTAGTACCACGATTCACTTAAGTGGCAAATTAAAATAATTGCCTTTGGAATTTTCCAATATTTCTTTTTGTCTTCTGAGAAAATCTAATTTGTTCGTGAAAAGTGTATTAAGAAGAAATTCCAACTCAACACTTCTTTCCTATATGCATGAATTAAGTTCATGTTGCAGTTATAAAAAAAAATAACAAAAAATTGAAGAAAAGAAAATTTCAGGATAATTAGTCCAAAACAAATCTGATGTGAAATTCATTGGATTCGATTTTAATCCTCTTCCTCATTAGCCAAGTGCCACAGCATATTTCTGGATGGATTCTGACGCTTTCTTCATCCATACATAAATAAGAAAAAAACACTGTTAATTTTTTTTCTTGTTTAGCGAATTAATTTTATTCTCAGTTGAATGCGTAGCAAGATCATAGAACTTATTCCGTGTTTGGCAACAACTTCATTAGATAAAATCCAACATATCAGCTTACCGCCACTTTAGATAGATTGAAAGATACAGCCAATAGCGATGCGCGTTGCAAATAACAAAAATCTTATGTTGTGTTTGATGTTGTAAGGCGAATGTGCCATTAAAATTTGCCTGCAACTTTTGAAGAGAATCTAAATTAAAATCAAATGGATCTTGTTATTCCATGCATGCAGGCTGAAATCTACAGATGGAGGCATTGTTTAAGTTTACTTGTACACGAAATTGCTGTTGGCTGTTTCGTGCTATCTGAACAACTTCATCTCGTCACAGAATCATTAACAGCAGAACAATAATTAAGTAGAATGTGATTGCAACAAAGTGGAGGGATAAGGTATTATAGATCACAGAGACAAAAAAGAGTTGGATACACGCAAATAATAGAAGAAAATTTTCAAAACGTCTTAAACTACACAAATTCATAAAGTTTTTTTTAAAATATTGTAAGGGTTACAACGACCGATAGCAGTACACCTATCACAGGCCTTTGCAGCAACCTTCGCTCATCAAGTTCTGCACATCATTAACCTTATACCGGCCGACTATCATTTACCGCCAAATACCAATAACTATAGTTTTATAAGGTCGAGCGATCCCACCCAGTTAAGTGATAGCCCATCATATGCTTCTTGAAGAAATCTGAACTTGTTTAAAAATTGGACCTCTAGTAATTTGGATACCAGCGGGGTAACACGTGGACCAGTTGATTAACTTCAAAAAGTTTTTTTTTGTTTCTTTATCTTACGAGCATTTTTTTTTTAGAAAATAGCAGAATTAACTTACTCTGGTTCAACTCATCACTGAAAAACTGGGCCTTAGAGAAAATAATCAGGCCAATATTTCCAGGAACTTCAATAAGATAAATCAATTCAAAAGTTATGAGTCTATTGGGAAGAATTTGTGTATAGAAGTAACAATACCGCACAGGGGAATAAGATTCCGTTAGAAGGGCTATCTTATATGAGTCAAATCAACTTATCCCTATTCAGCCCATTTACCTCAAAACTCCCTATTCTTAACTGCCCAAGAAATTAGCAAACTTTTTACCGCAACCGTTGATCAATCTCCAACTCCCAGAACTCTTTCTCTTCGGTTTCTTTTGTTTCAGAGAGTGCCACAACAAGATTGCTTTCCAGCAAGAGCCATCATACGAGCGAATTTATGAACACAGTCCGTAAATTAGGTTTTAGGGTTCGATACCTCAGGGAAGTCTTTGGAGTTCCTGTAGCATTTGACTGAATTGATTATTGAATTTTTCTTTCATTAAATTTTTGTTAGTTTGTTTATAGCCCATCAAGTAGTATGGACACCTTTCCTAGACCTTAAAAGCACTAGATTTCTAGATTTCAGAACCGAGAATACATTCTTAAAAGACGAAAAAAGTACTTTGATTTAAACAGAATGCTTGAGAAGGCTATACAAGATACTTTCAAAAAATGTTGCTCTTCAGTTGAGGAAATATCATGAATTATATGTCGGCTAACAAATTTTCCCACACATCAGCTTGTCCTTCTACTCAGTGCTTCATTCAACACACAAATGTTGACGTTTCAATAAAACAAGAAAAGAAAGTTATTACCCTACCTTTCATTTTTTTTTGTTATAAGTTCAAATAAATATTTCTCGGGGTGTGTCCCAGTAATCAAATTTCAATTAATAATTTCTTTCGAATCCAACTCAAACTCCTTTATCATCTGCAACAAAACAACCAAACAACCAGTCACCACGCAAAACCACAAAACTTAAAACCACATCCATACAAATAACAATCATCAAACATATCTTTCATTACTGAAATTCAGTCCTTTTGAATTGTGTAGAGATGGTTTTTTTTTTATATAAATAAACAAATGCGGACTTACTACTCTACAGGGTGATACCTAGTTTCATTTCACAGAATCAAACGCATATTTATGTTTGCCTATGGGCTCAGTTTTAAAATAGCTATTTTTTGTGTGTTCCTAAATTTTGAAATTTTGAATGTCCCAAAGTACATTTTGTATAATCTAATTCTGGCCGGTCGCTTTTTCGGGTAAAATTGTGTTCACCCTGTAAATCGGTACATACAAAATAATCAAACGATTCCGATGTTCCAGATGTAATGCCGCAAATTGCCGGCATCATTGTATTCATTTCATCAGTTACTTCATGCTGATAGCCACACCAAACAAATGCAAATCATAAATGCAATAATATAATTGCAATTTTACTAAACAACTTTGTTGTATTTTTATTTTTGCCATCACAGACTTGAAAACGAGATGAGTCATGATTTAATTTTTATTTCTCTCAATAGCAATCCCCTGAAGACCAACCAATCGACCTTTCACTTTATATCACGGCGGCGCGGCGTTAGATATGCGGCGCGGACAACGTCTCCTGTCGGCCATTCGATTCGACTGCCTGTAGAGTAACAAACGAAAAACTAATAAAACAAAATCCAGCTACTGCGAGTTTGGCCGTGTTGTTATGGACTATTTATAAAAGACCCAAATGATTATACACACCGCTTCGAAACTCTTTAGGGACACCTTTCTTCGAATAGGCGCAAAATTTGTGTAGATATGTATGTTTGATATAAAATCATTGGGATTAAAAGAAAGATATTCAATGGCAATGGACGCGCCCAGCTGGTTATAATTTACATTTCGCCAGCACTTATTTACCCCCAATCGTGATGTTTTTTTTTTGTTTTAAGGAAAAATATTCCTTTCACAAATATCTCTATAATTTTTACTTGAAAGACTTGTATTAATTTGGAAATTTTACGATGGAATCCTTTTGGACAGCAGTGATCTAAATTTTGTTTGATTTATGAAAGAAATAGTTAAGATTTATTATTGGTCCGGAGGAATCCAAAACACAAATCACATTTTGCAACTAGAAACTCAATTTTTTGCATACAAAGTATATTTAAAGTGTTCCAGAGTGTTTAACCCATTCTCAATAATTTACTTCTGTGTTGCGCATTAATCTAGTGCTGCATAAGTTGTTTGTTTTAACGTAAGATTCTCCCAAAAGCATCAAACAGAAGGAGAATTCATGGTATGATTCGAGCTGTCTTTACAGCTAGGTTTCTGATGTTAGAAAACAAAACCCACACGAAAACTGGAAAGTTAATTTATGACGAACCAAGTTTTTAGACGACCAGAAGTTGAGGCAAAAAGTACAACAGTGTCCCAAAGGTATAATAAGAACTTTTGATCATTGTCGGCTCCACAACCGGGGTCCGGGTCTGGCCTCTTTCAACAAGTCTCTCCACCTATCCCGGTCCCGAGCTGACGCCATCCAATTGCGCACCCCAAGGCTTCGGGCGTCCTAGACTACGCCATCAGTCCAGCGCAAGCATGGTCTACCAAGCTGCCGTATACTATAGAATGAAAGGACTTTAAGAGCCTGTCCCACCGGAGGCTACCGAGCTCAATTTTTGTCACTATATCTGCTTCAAGGTAGATCCCGTACAATTCATGATTGTACTGTCTCCGGAATCGTACTTCCTCACATATGGGGCCATCAATTCTCCTTAAGATTTTTCTCTGGAATGCGGCTAAGAGGTCGGAGTGTCTTTTGCTAAGTAACCAAGTCTCGGATCCATACGTGATTACGCGCAAGACCATTATCCTGTACAGCAGCAGTTTTGAAGTTATGGTGAGATTTCTGGATTTGAAGAGTTTTGACAGACTATAGCAGTAGACTGAATTAATTGTACTTCATATTCGGTTTTAATACTCCTGTTCTCTTTCCCAGTGAATGGAAAACAGCATTTGCCCAGACCGTCTTCTTCCCCCTCTAACTATCGTTTACTTACACTTATGTCCGTTCTTTCCAAGGTCTGATTAGGCGCCAGCTTAAGAAATACATATCTCGAAGAACGAAAGCTTCTTTTCGTAGAAATAGTTCCACTGGTGATCTAATGTTATATTTCACTGAACAGTGGCACAAATCTTTACACCAATTTAAGGAAAATAGGATTATTGTATAATGTAAGACAAAGAAAGTGTTTACAAAGCGTTTTACTTTTGCTTTAACTTAAAAAAACTGCCTTATTGACGGTTCTATAAATCATAAACATGTAATTGTGAAATCCCTTTAACATTTAAATTAACAATTTTTTTGATTTAATGAATGACGTTGAACCTCTCAGTAATTTTATTACAATAATTTGTTGCATTCACCAATCTTCGTTGGCATATTAAAAATTAAAATACATATCGCTAACATTATTTCGATAGAGAGATAAAATTGAGTTAACGAGATTCTTTTAAATCACCATCAACGTCAACGCCTTGATAAATAATTTTCCCCATCAGTATTTCTTTCTTAATTGCATATACAATAAGTTAACCTCAATAAATTGATTAAGACACAAAGAAACAAAACTGTTTGAAATCAAAAATTGAAATGCATGCTTCCTTCAGGTTAAATTAAACCAATTTAACCCATAAATCAATAAAATAAAAAAAAAAATTCTTAACGATACTTTTAACCCATTTTCTTTTGTTTTCAATTAATCAAAATGCATAGGGTATTTGATTGTTGCAGTTGCTATTATTCAAAAACGATATGATATGCATGCAGCAATGCTGCCAGACTTAAAACAAAAAATCAATGTGTTCCACGTATAACAATAATAAAGTAAGTAGGTATCTTTTTCTTTTATTTGAACGCATGTTCGTTTTAATGGGTTATTAACATAGAAATGCCGAAAGCATGTATGAATAGTAATTTTTTAGGGTGCTATTTAAGCCATTAAAGGTATAATAGTTTTTAAATGTTTAAACACCATAGAATTTGTATACAACAAGGTTCGTTGTAATAAGTGAGATACCTGTTGATTTATTTGAATTATGAGGTGTCTTTTTGAATCATAAAAACGTTTTGGTTAGGTATGAGGTTCTATTAGGTGGGTTGCAGGTGGTAAATTTCAAATAAAAGTAAATAATTTGGGAATAGCTTGAAAAGAATTGATAAAAGTTGGGATTATAGTGGAAATTTTTGTTACAAATTTATTCTATTGAATCTTAATTTCAAACGTTTCCATACAACATTTTATTTTTTACTAATATATCTTCAATTAAAATAAATTCTCAAAGCTTTTTTATGTTGAACTAGAATATAATTCCGATTGTACGTGTTTTTAAAATTTCAAAAAGAAAAAACATTTATTTAGCAATTTTAGGGGTTATTTAACAATGAGGGCAATTTTGTCCAATGAAATTTTTAATGATTCCTGCAAGTACCAATCTTTGTCTTCAAAACGCAGTTTGCATCTTTTTAATATCTTTTTACTTCTTCGAGAAATTCTAAGTTACTGTTAAGACGATCTTACATAATAAAGTGCTTCTTGTGAAATTTTGTTTTTAACTGTAAATTATGAAATACAAAAAAAAGTCATGGCAATATATAAAACGTGCCTATTTTCCAAAATTGAAAAATAATGATCACTCAAAAATATTTCAAAAATTATAAAAAATTGCATTTAAAAAAATACTAGATTTGCGATTGAACTACTCGTATATACATAGTTCAATAAACTATTGAATTTAGTTTAGTCTACATTTAGTCCTTTAGTTTAATTTTCATATAAATCAGTTCCCTAAAAACATTATTATTTCATTCTACATAAATTTTATAATTTATAAACAAAAAATCTTGTCTCGTTTTTCTTTGCTGGTTTTTGGGCTATTTTCGTAGAAATAATATATTTTTTTTTTCAAAATACAATTATTAAATTAACTAAACGTAAAATGATTGACGTTTTGATTGATGAAATTTTTACTTGTTCAAATTTTACTGACTTTTAGACAATACAATAAAGTTGAGGTTTAATTTTTTTTTTAGAAAAATAATGTATTTTGAACAAAATTAAATAAAAAACGAACTAGTTCAGTAGCGTAATTTGAACAAAATTGTTTGATCACTCAAAAAATTACCCCGCATTTTTACATAATTAAAAAAAATAACGAAATAACGGTTTCTCAAAAACCTTACCCGATTTGAATGATTCTAAGCTCGGATTCAGGTTTAACATGTAAGAAACTTTCAAAAAATTGCATAGAAAACTATTTTTTTTTTTGCGCGCTCAAGGGGCTTTTTGGTGTACCCTTTATATGTTCAACACAACGCGGGCGTGAAGGATAGGTTAGGATGGGAAGCGAAAGGTGTGTGGCGCGAGGTACTGAGACTGAAGGTGGTGGTTGTCTCAGATTTTATCTCCAGGGTTGGCGGCTGGGCTAAAGCGGAGAAAATGCCGTGTCTTATATCAATGTCTCTTTATAATTCGCATCATTTTGTTCATTGTCATATTTGTTGGGCATACTAGTATTTACTCAATCACATGTTGTTAGTGTTATGCCTGAACAACATGTAATGAGTAAACCAGCGGCCCAACAATGATCAATGATAACGGAATAAAAACATGACATAGAACTACGGCAGGGATCGAACCTTTGACCATGAGGTTGACAGGCGACCTCGCAACCTTCAAAATTATTACCTGATCATAGAAAACTATCAGATGTCTGAATTCAATAGAGATTTTTCATTAATTTCATGAAGAAAACAGTATTATCGTTTTTTTTTTGGAGATGTCTTATTATTTTTTGCTAAGAATATCTTACAAAACTATACCAATGATACAAAATCTTGAAACCCTCCTCTAGTATTGAACTGATTCGATCTAATTTGAACTTTAAGTAGAATGCAAAAATAATTGTATTTAGCAATCTCTATATAAAGCCACTAAAGAGTTTAAAAATTTTCATTTCATTCTTATTCTATAAAGAGACAATGCATATTTTTGATTAGCTTAATTTTAGTTTAGAAAGCGTTGTATATCAATACAAATACATAGTTTCCTTAACCATACAACATGAGATTATTAAAACATCATTACCACCAGTCAAAAAAAAAGTCACAATGGTCACAAAATAAAAACAACCAACAACTACTACAACGAACTTTCAATTAAAAAATAATTCTCATTAAAAGAAAGCAACAAACATCAGCAGTCAGCAGCACCTGGTCACAAGTGCAGACCCAACAGTACAATATATTGTATTAAACTTACAATTTCGTTGAACACCACAATGAACTAGCTGTGGTGGTTATTTAACGGAAACAAAGGGCACCTTACATGGATTGAGCAGCAAATTACTGTGAACAATCGTACAGTTAAATTAGCTTTTAAGCGTTATTTGAATGGAAACAGTCAGTGCTGTGGTGCTTCCGTCTTTTTTTTTTTTAAAGATCCAAATGGAGAGTCAAGCGAAAAGGCGCCAACAATGAGTCACAAAAAAAAATACAAGAAGCTAAATCCAATAAAAGGGTCAAAAAACCAAAAACAAATAAAAATAAAAACAAATAGGGTTACCATAAAAGAAGTAGTACGTCATGTCAGGGTTTGTGTACGTCTTTGTTAAACTTTTAGGCCAGACACCAGAGTTTCGCATGCCTCATTATTTTTTAATTTTGTATGCGAAGAGAAATTGAATGAAAGCCTCAAGCCTACAAGTAGTTCGAATTTTTTCAAATTTCAAGGGAACTGAATGAAAAACAAATACAATTTTAGAGTCAAACAATTTACGCGTTGCTCATTAAAGCGCTGATAATTTTCTCTGTGAGAAAAACTGTATTACCGACGCGGCGGCGTGTCATACTTTAATAGAGTTAATTTTTCTGTCCATTAGAATTTACTTGATTTGGTTTGTTTTTATCAAGGCAAAATACTATTATGCTGTCATAAGTTACTTTACCTACATAAATGAAGGTTTTCAGAGAAGTTTGAAATCAAAAGTAGGATTAGACAGGGCTGTATACTGTTTCCTATACTGGAAATGGAGGAATTCAATTACACTTCAAATACCTGGACTACGTGGAAGAGGATCAAATGACAAAAAGGGCGGAGAGAGAAACTAACATCGTTGGACTAAAGATCAATTTGGCAAAAATGTAGCAGACTTGTAACGTCTTCATCTTTTCAAGTTCTGGACAACCGGTAGAGATGTTAAAAATGTTTCAATATCTTGAACGTTTTGTCTCTACTGACAAATCGGGAAAGCAAAGGTTGCGTTTGACATGCTGTCCAAAATATGACTGCTTCACTTTAATGTGCAATTCGTGTTCTTTAAGGGTGCATACCTTCGAAAGTTTCAGCCGCTGTCATTTAAAAGCTGCAAACGAGCCTCATCTTGCGAGAAATTGACAAATTCTCCAAAAGTGTCACTTGTCAAGAACAGAGTACCTCTTATCCTATCCGTTCGGAAAAAATTATTCGCAAAGAATTGTAGACCCCTTCATTCCTGATACGGACACAGGAATGGTTGGTTGTAAGTTGCTTAGGCCCTGGTTCTTCATTGATTGTCACACCACCAAATTTATTTATAATTAATACCGAATCCGTTCGACTCAGCGACGTGTGAAAATTTCAGGATGATAGAATAGAAAAACAAACTTCGACATTCAAAAAGATCAATTTTGTCTTTCGGAAACGTTTCTTTTGAGTAATTTTAAAAACGTATTCGCTTCCAATATTTTTAGGGTTTTTAATTTGTATTTATGGCAACCCTATTCCGTCTGCCTATACAAAAATCATTATGGCTGACAAAAAAAAAAACTTAATAGCCCGCGGAAATTTTGGGAATAATTCCTAGCAGCTTTGATGGCGCTTAAATTGTTAAGTAAATAGGATTTAAATTGCTGATCATAAGCACTTAGTTAACGTCGCGTCACGTCAGTCGCGCTACTATACTTTGGGAACCGCAAAAAATAAACTTCCAGCAGCCACATAACAAGCCACACTATACAAACACACCATAATTAACCAAATTCAAAGTTCAAACTTGAGGAAGTTGAAGGCAGACAAGCAGGCCAGGCCAGGCACAAACAGTTTATCTGAATCACATCAGATTCAGTGAGCGTCAGCGTCTGTTTGGCTGCCCTGAGATTTTTCATGATGAGCAACGCCAAACAGCGCGCAAGACAACCACCGCGCAATTTAATTATTTCTTGGCTGTCAGCTGTAGTGGTTTTTATGTGCGGTCTTTCCTTTTCAGACCGCGACTCACTATAACACTGCTTGTTCTTTTTACTTGCTTCTGCTAATTGATGACTCCTCCGTTCAACGTTTGTTTGCGGCAGCACCGAGCAAGCATAACGAAGAATTGCTTGCTGTTTCTTTTGCTTCTAATCAATTCTCTCCTAGTAGATTATTCAAATAGTTTTAATCGAGGAACAAAAAAAAAAGAGTTGTACATTTTGCGGTACTCATCTGAGAACACATTGTTGAAAGTGGAGAATTAATTAGATTGCGCGCTCACACATCACATCAGGTGGTTGTTGTTGTTAGTGGTGTAAGGTTGAAGGAGCATGAGCAAGAGCATAAGATCCAATCTTTTTGGATGGTGAGCGTAATTGTAGCTCAAGTGTTTTTTCACACGTTGTTGGATTTCCTATGTTTGCAGGAAGAAAAAAGAACACGCCAAAGCACATGCAATTTAAGGCATTTCCAAAAGAAAAAAAAACTTCTGTTGGGGAGATGTGTTGTTCCTTAAGTTCAGCAAAAATAATTATTATCAGTGTTAAGGAACTGTGCTGATGTCAAATGTAAAACTGCAGAAGACTGCCAAGATGGTGTTTCTTTGTGAAAAAAAAAAAATAAATTTTCATAGACAATCATAGTGATTATGATTTGTTGGGATTCAACAACTTTAACCTCTAAGAAGCTGTGTCAAATTTATTCTAACTAAAGAAACTAACTTGTTGAACTGCTATTTGAGACCATTAACGTGAAAAATAGTTACTCTGTTACTCTGACATTAATGTTCTAAAGAAAGTAGTTACGTATTCAAATTAAGATCGTATAGAAATGAGTGGATGATTGATGTTTTATTCGCACGCTAATTAACTGATTACGATACACTTTTCGCCGACTATAGGTTTGGTAGGTATTGTTATACGTTTTTGGAAATTGCAGAAACATACTAAGAACTTTAAAATTAAACATCAGTATTGATTCATAAGATTCTTGTTCATGGTTCCATCTTTAAGTAAAAAATTAGTCCCGATTATCAAAAAACAAACAGCCATTTGCTCGAAAACAGTTGATTTGTTGTATGAACTAGTACTAAATTCTGCGAGTTCTTACCGGGGCACTCACTTTGCTAACGGTTGACGCCTTTTTTTACCACAAATTTCAACAATTTTTCAACTTTTCTGCAGTATTTTTGACTTTTAATTCAAGATTTTGGCAGCTACATATAGGTACCTAGGGCCCCGTCGCATTTTCTTCAGAAATTTTAGTCGAATAGAGTTTAAGAAAAAGTAGGCATGCTTTTCGGCCATGTCACGATTGAATTCTGAATTTTGGAACCTCGCATATTTTATGAGAGTTAAATCACGTTGATTTCATGAAACCCAATCGTATGAAATTTGAACTAAAATCAACTATTGAACTAGATTACTGAATTAAGTTCACTAGTTCACTAAACCGAACTTGTTAACAAAACAAAAAAATATTGAATGAAGGTCACATCTACCCATTTCCCTATTATTATAATTTAGACGACCTACAACGTCCTAAGAGTTGAAAAACTTAATTGCCAACGTCCGCTTAACCAACCATAAGTTAGTCTCATTAATAAACGATTTTTGTCGCGAAACTTTTTTATTTCTCATAATGCATTAATAAAACAAAGTTGAATATAATTTGATATTTCAATTCTTCTTAAGCAAATAGAATAACTAACTTGTTTTGTTATCATTATCGAACTTTCTGCTAATTATAGCAATTATTTTTATATTAACTCTATTCCTTTTAATTATTTTAAATCAGTTTTCTCTTTGATATCAACACCTTATCCCAAGTTATCAAAAGCTAATTAGGTACATCCAGTTTACCTTTTTTACTGCATAAGCATTTATGCATGCATTTGCATATATATGCTAGAAAGATTATTTATAACTCTTAGCTAAATTATCCAGTAAAAGATTTATGCTAGTTCATTAAATGAATTTAATTGCACAAATACAACAACACTCTCTACACATATTTACAACTATGGCTAATCCTGACGATAATCCAAGCCTTCAGGTCTCATACATTTATAAGATATAAAAATTAGATATAAAATAGCCTTTGGGAATATTAAAATACACTAATTAATCTACTTCATCTAAAAGTTATAAATTCGTTTAGATTGTTCGTCCCTGATAGCTAATAGGTAGGTATCTTTATTACTTTCAATCGCAAGTAAATTTACAAATTATTTTATATTGTTAAATATTAATAGACTAACTTGGGTAGGTACTTCAAGCTTGTTACGTTTATTTGGGAACATTAGGGTGTTCGTTATTCTCGTACATGATATTTTTCTTACTTAACCAATGGATTTTCATTTGTTTTATTCTCATTTTAGTTTGAATTTTTATGTTTTTTGATCATATTCAAAAAAGTAGGTTTTAAACATCTTCATACCTAAGACGTATTTTTGTGAGAGATAGTAGGTAAAGAAATTTTTACACGTTATTTCTAAATATTTTTTTTTTGTTCTTGGTTCTAAGCTGTTTAAGCCTCTCCATAAAATACTTACTTGCGACTTTAAGTATTCGACAAAAAATCGAACTCGAGATTTTGATTAAAATTGGCATTCCTGTATGTCGTGAAAAGTGTGGCCCAGCAATTCTTTTTTCCATTGAGTTAGAGACTAAATGGGTTGTTGAATTTTCTTGAAACTTAGGGTACAGTGTCTTTTTGCCGTAACTCTACGCGTTTTTTAAGAAAAAAAATACCGCCAATTTTTATTGGCCTTTTTGGAAAATGCAGTTTTCCTGGAAAACGGCTGCACCGATTTACAAAAAAAATTAATAGAAACAAAAGAAATAGATATTGGTTCACCTTTAATGAAAAACAAACAATTTTTTTATGCGAAAGCATCTAAAGTTTTTTTAATTAAATATTCAAAAACGGCTCAATATAAATTTTGAAAAATTGGTACAAACCGTTTTTAATACTATCTTAAATAATTTGAACAAAAAAAATCTTGTTTCAAAAATAACGGTACTCCTTAACAAATATTCAAAGAACCTTTTTCAAAAGATTACAATTTCTCGAAAACGGCACTGACAATTTTGATAAAACTTTTTAAGATTGCTGGCATTAGTACGGGCTATTATAAAACAATGGTACCGTTAAAATTGTCTTAATTTCAATTGTTAAATTATTTAATTAATTTCAATTGTTGAAATATTTAAAAAACCGTTTTCAAAATCTCATTTTTATACCAATTAATGAATACTGAAAAAATCAATATATGTATCTATGTATTTAAAAAATTCCACAGATTATTTTACATACGAGCCATTTCGTTCGATCCAGTCGTGCGTTTTAATTTTACTTTGAGATGATTGTCACAATTAATTTGGGAAATAACGAACACCCTAATCAACCTAAATAACTTTTGTACATCCAGAAAGTAGGCTATCTATATTAAACGATGATGGTTGGAAGTTATTAAATCGATATTTATTTATGAATGAAGGACATTGTTTGAAGTAAGTTTGTAAGTTATGCGCTTAGAAATATGTAAATACGTTCAATAACGTTGTCTTTATGATACTACTTATCTGTGGTGTTCAGTCATTTGGTGAAAACAATTTTATTTGAAAACCATTGCTTACCTGGAAAGAAAAAAACAAAAAAAAATTGTTAAACTTAAAAAACAAACAAATTAATTAAGAAAATGTGGAAAGAAGAAACTATTTTGTCTATATCTAAAGACAAACAATAGCATTCCAGTCTTCACAAGGTGTACGAGTATAAGTATAAGATCAAAACCTCATGGAATTTCATATATGTACACTGCATGAATACAGCAAATTTTTGTTTGTAATATAAATGCAATGCATTTTCCCATCAAATGAATTAGATTGACATCCGTCAACGTGGAACTGTGTAAGTATTTTTCTTTTCCCACATAACCATCATCAGAGAGAGGAGTAATGTTTCTCAAGACCATTCATACAGAGCAACAACATAATATTTTTTATGCGTGGGTTTTTCTTTTTTTTAATAATCAAAAAATATGTTGCTATTGTGAACTATATGAAACTAACGAGGTCACACAGAGGGGTGAGTTTTTTTTTTTTTTTTAATAAATTTTGCAAACATTTTTGTAGGGAAATTCTTGGAGGGTTAGAAGTGTTTCAGAGAAAGTATAAAGGGTCATTCATTTTTTCAGTTTCGAAAGTTTGGACTTTGTCATCAAGTGTGAAAAAAATTTCGAGAAAATTCGTAGCATGCGAAGATATTTCAGCAAATGTTCCTTTTAGGTTCAAGGGAGAATTTTTTTAATTGATTTGCCTCTTTGTGCTATGTAGATTAAACAAACATTATTGTGAATGAGTCATTGTCATCTATTGGCACTTGGTAACACGGCCCCTGGTAGTCAACGCGTGAACCCTCAATTGGAGATAGATTTTTTTTCGATTTGACGTTCAATGTATTTCCCATAAGAAAAAACCAGAAAAGGGCTCCAAAAATGTAAACTTTATTAATAGAATTTATATGAACGGGTATTTATATTATGATTTTAAAAACATAACAAAATGCGTTTATTTGCAAATCAGGTGGAAATTATATATAAAAAAAAATAAATAATCCTGTGCAATTTGCCGTCAAATTAATTTTTATTGTTTATCACGAGTATTTGTTTTGGTTATCAACAATTGTTGAGAATCAGTCACAAAGTTTAAAAATTCAATCGAACCAAAATAGCTTAAATTTTTTTTTTAGTATTTGTTGTTGTTTCCTTGCGATTTTTCACAGTTTTTGAGGACAAATAACACATGATTATTTATATTTTTTCACATATTTTCTACCTGATTTAGAAATAAACACATTTTGTTATGCTTTTACAATCATAATATTATGTCCCTCAAGTTAGCAGACCAAGGTCAGCAGAACATACTTTTTTTGAAATTAAAATGAAAATTAATTTTTTTTTTGTTTTTCATCAAATCTTGGAAAATTGTTCTGAAAATGGAGCATTTAATTCGTGCTAGGTGATCTATTAACTAATCAAAAAGATTTGAGTCGAAAACTCTAATGGTTTTTGAGAAAAATGGAATTAAAGTTAGCAGAACATGGAAAAATTATTTTTATATGTAAAAATTTTTTTTTTTTAAATTTTTTTTTTTATTCGTAGAGCATTTAAATAGCACTTAAATACTAGATAAATAAATTTTTTTTCCGTTGGTTTTTATGGTTTTTCGAAAATTGTTCTGCTAACTTAAACTCAAGTTAGCAGAACATTAATTTTTTCCAAAACTATTGGAGCACAAAATTTTTTTTTTGGAGCACTTAAAAGCACTAATTAATGCCATCAAAAAAAGTATGTTCTGCTGACCTTGGTCTGCTAACTTGAGGGACATCATAATATTGATACCCGTTCATATAAATTCTTTTAGTAAAGTTAACATTTTTGGAGCCCTTTTCTGGTTTTTTCTTATGGGAAATACATTGAACGTCAAATCGAAAAAAAATCTATCTCCAATTGCGGGTTCGTATACTGACTTCCAGGGGTCGTGGAAAGCAACTTACCAAGTGTCAATAAAGAATTTACTAATAACTTGTTTAAAGCGCCATCTATGATGAAGAAAAAATCACCCAGATAAAATTCCGTATTAAATAATAAAAAAAGGAGAACCCTATATTTTAAAAAGTGTTGCTTCTTAGCATGTCGTTAAATAAAATCTTTTGATTGATTTGTAATTTAATTTTTGAGATCTTTTTTTCCATCATAAAAGACTTCATGAACAAATAATAATAAGTACAAATTAAATTAAATTTCCCTAACTTCAATTTTCCCAAAGTTAATTAAGTACCAATCCCCTTTTGAATTGAATAACCATCATCAAATCTCAACAACTATCAACTCCCACTTTGTGTAGGTATTTCCATTTCCTTTTATTCTGATAGGATACAACGATTGATTCTTGATTTTTGTTTTAAGCATCCTGTTTTTTTTTTTTTTTGTTGCTGGGCTTAAAATGCACAAGCACATCACTATTCCATTAACTATAATAATAAAAAAAAATATAAGTGCATGGGATTTTAAGTAGAAGCCAGCACTTTCTTGCGGATGAAGAAGATTCTACTAAAACCCAGCTAAACAATTTTTGAGGGCGAACTCCATGTCAAACATCCGCAGAAGTTAATAAATAAAACTGACAGAAAGACAGGTTAAATGGACAAAAACTTACTCGGAGCAGCCTGCACTGCCCAACCCAAATCTGTACAGCAAACCCAAAAGGCCATAACGCTGGGCTTTAAAATTTTACAACACAAAAACAACAACAAAAAAAAAAAGGAAAAGAAGAGAGGTGATATTTTATGTACTTCAGCAGCACCGGAAGAACGTCAAGTTCTTTTGCGGTTTTGGTTGGTGGCATGCACAACGGTGCAGTACCCAGTAACCAGAAAAATTAAGTTTTAACGGTGAAATAATTTTAGATGATGACACACCTGATTGCATAACACATAAAGTGCACAACTCTCAAAATTTCACCGGCTCCGCGGTGGTTACACGATCAACCAGCCAGCCGGCTCGGAGAACATTCATTTTTGATTTGAAGGTTCCATTTATAGGCGAGGAATAGATTCGTCCGATTCTTTTCACTTGACTTGTTGTTCATTTCATTTCGTTTCGTTTCTTCCACCGTTATCCCACTGTTAACCCAATTTGATTTTAGTCTTTTCAACTTGGCACCTGTGCAATGAACTATTCAGTTACCACAAAAGAGGTACAAAAGCGCATTTATAAACAAAAACGAGGGTCATGGTTACGAATGAATAGATATCCACTTTTTTTTCTATTTAAGAGATACATTTCCGAAGATGTTCCAAAAGATATACAATCTTTTGCACACGTCGCTCGGTAGTATAGACGAGCATATTGTACAGTGAATAGACTTTCACTTGAATTGTCATATTGATATGTTTAACATGTGTCGAATTTTGACAGCTACAAGTGCGAGCAATGAAAATTTGATAAATAATCAACTCTACCTCATTTCTCACATTACAGGACATCCTGTGTAAACAAAACATATTTTAAGATACGAATAATGTTTATTTTTGTTGACAATGACAAACTGACTGCAGCAATCTTAAACCGGTTCACTTAACGGCGCTAAAGCTGGTAATGAAATTAAAAAAAAAAAATATCTTAATTCAACTTCTGCGAAAAATTCCCAGCATTTTGAGAAAAAAAATACTGAGCCGTCGAAAGCCAATTACTTCAAATCAAAATATAAAGATAGTTGTGTTATGGCACAGACCACCTGATCGCAAAATAAGCTAAGTTATTTTGTACTAAAAACCCACTTTCAATTGATTCAATTACAAATTGCCTATAATTTGGTTTTATTCGATTTATCGAATGTCATTATTTAAGTGAATCACTAAATTGACATTGAGCTTTAAGCAAGTATTGTGGGTGTTTTTGGAGTGCTTTATTAAATGGATTAGTAGATTCTACGAGAACTAATTGCCGATAATTAATTAAGCAAAAAATGTGGTACATTTAACTCGAAAATAGCTACATTTAATCAAATTGAACTTGTATAGGCAATTGATTATAAATTTTAGTAATGAACAATAATCAAGTTTAAGGACTTTTAATATTTTAAATATTTTGAAATTTTAAACCATAAAAGTGGCATCACGGACAAAAAAAGAACCACATAGAAAAGATAACAAAAATTTCTATATTGATGGTTTTAACCCAATTTTGTTTTAAAAGGGGAAATAACTTAACTTTTTTGGGGGAAACTATTTCACTTTTTGAGTGAAATTATTTCTCTTTTTAAGTTGGCAATCTTCATTTTTTTTTCTTTAAATTTGCAAAATGACGATTTTTGTCAACAAAAACCCTTCTGTGGATGCTTAGGTTCTTCATATTTAATTGCTATTTGAAATAGAAAATGGTTTCAAAATACTCAAAATGTGTATCGACATCGAGTCATTTTGAAAGATTAACCAATATTTTTAAAACGTAACTATGAGAAATAAAATTTTGTCTTTGCAATTTGGATGTTTAAAGTATGTTTATGTATCGTATTCAAATTTATTAAAAAACACTTGAGCATACAAATTAAAAATACTTTATGTTTACGTTGAGTGTTTTTTTAACAGTTTGAAGAAGTTTGAAAAAGTTTGGTAAAAATCTGATTTGATTCAACAGCAAACAGACATTAAAAATGGAGATCAAATTGATTTTTAAAAATTCGAAAAAATATTAAAAATGGTATTTATTCAAAGTCTGAGAAACCGGGAAAAAGTGTATTTTCAAGATTTAATTGAAAATATCTACATCCAATGAACATACAAATTTATATTGAAAAAAGACGGAAACTCAAATTTAAAATTGGTCAAAAATAACAAAATAAAAAAACAGATTTAGAAACGATTTTTCACATTAATAAAAACCTCTAATATGTTAATTGAAAAACTATTTTCTGTTTGTGGCGCGCCCGTTTTTTCTATTGAATTGTTTTATTGAAAGAAGCCAACATAGTTAATAAACTAAATTTTTGGAAAATTTCGCAGTAATTGTTTTAAAAAACGTTAATCAAGTTGTTGAACTTTTTTCTGTGTTGCTATTGTTTCTTCAATACTGCTATTTACAGGATTTTGCTTTGGTGATTATGAAGAAGTTTTATTCGATAGGTGGCGCTGTTATTTGTTATTAATTGATTCTAGTTGGATTATTTCTCAAAATTATTTATATTTCAACTTAGTGGTCCTTATATTCTTTTCGTACCAGTTAATTATGTTTAAAAATTAAAAAGTAGTGAACTGGGGGCGTATACGCACTTTTTTATTATTTTATTGCACTTTAAACTACATATTTCTCTATTTCTGTTTGTGGACTTTAAGTGATCTCAATGCCAGATTGCAATCAATTTTTTTATATCTAGCTTGGTTAATAAAATCTTTTATCTGATATCATGACTGGTTCTATCCATTCCAGATGTTCAAAACAACTTTTGATGCTGCATCTTCTCTGATATTCTGTGTTTAAATTTATATTTAAATTGAATCATCGTCGACTCTTCCCAGAAGGATTCAATCCACCTCCCACTATCCACCCCTCGATAGCATTAATCTAGGACATCTTTTTAAGTTTGTTTAATTGATTCATTTCGTATACTTTTCGCAACATTTTTTTTTTTTTGTTGGTAAATTAATATTTTTGTAGATGCTAGTTTTCTTTTGCATGTTTGTAATTGCTGTGGTGTCAAAACATCTTTTATAAATGCATGAAATGCTAGTCATGCAAGGTCTGGGGTTTATTTTTCCCATAATTTAATTTCTTCTGATTTATTTGAAAAATATTCAAAGTGTCCATTCACTCCTTTCACTAAATTCTATAGTTTTTTTTTTTTAGACCAATGCACAAATCTGGTGTGTTACTTTGGGTAAAGAAGCAGACATGAAAATATGCACACTCAAAAGGAAGAAAGGCGGTGGCGGCGGAGATAGCAGCCGGCGTTTTGCTACATGCATAACTGAACTTGTAGTAAGCGGTTTTGATATTTCCTTGCCCTAAACATACAACTAACAAAATTTTGATTCAAAAAAAAAAAAAAAAACCTGGAGATCTAGCAGTAACCTGGTCACACACAAAATATCCCATACCTACAGTGATACAAAAGATATGGCTTATATTGTAAGAATGTGAAAGGCGGTTGCTGAAGCTGAAACTGAAACTGCTGCTGCAACTCTTCACAGCTCGTCCATTTCAGCTTAGGAGTTGAAAAGATTTTGATTTGCTGCATCATATAATGCAGTAGTAGGTAAACCTTTATAAAAGTAAGTAACTGGGCTAAAACGATCGTGTAGTATCTTTTGTTGTTGTATTTATCGTATTTATAAATATAAACTAAATTGGTGTGAAAAGGAAAAGTGATAAAAACTCTATTAAGTAGAAAATCGAAAGGTGTTGCAATGAGAAATGTTATAATTATGCGTTGTACGTTGGAAAGCTTTAGCGGTGAAGTTTTAGTATAAAGTATGGATATTTGTAATCAGAAAACATTTGCAATAGCCCTTGGGCTCGGCTTCGTAATTATTATTTCAATTGAACCCTTAGTTGAATATTAATCAGATGTTGAGAATAGTAGACCCCGGCTCACCTTGAAAGTTGGCTATAAATATTTTTTATTTCATGCAGATGGTTTTTCTTTACCTATCGAAGGGAAAACAAATAATTTTTTTTCTTTTACTCAAAAACAGAAAATCAAGATACCTGTAGCCTCTTGGAAAATTTGTCAATTTCTCAAAAAAGGAGCAGCAGCACGTGGCAACTATACTATTGCAAAAAAAAATTTAGTTGAATAGAATCTGGACGAAAAGCAAGCAGTTGACGGTATCAAGTTTAAGTTATTGAGATATTACATAAAAATAAAAGTCATAAATCGAATGTTAAATCTTCTCTTCTCTATGCGATTCATGCATATCAATCAAAAGTATTGTAATATCCTAGAAAGTTATTTTCATTATTTCCAAAAAAACACTCGTGATAAGTTATACTTCACAGTCAATGATATTCAACATACATTCATTGATTGCATCTTACTTCCATATGCAACATAGCGACGCAAAGCGACGACAATGAACAGTGGTTCAAGTTGTGCCGAAAAGTTGTGTAAATTCAATATATTACAATCTGAACAAAATTGATTTCTTCGAGTCAAATAAAATATTAAAGTGACTTTAAGTGCCCGTTTGTTAGACTTGATTTTATGAAATCTTTACCGAAATTAAGATTTTTCTTGTAAAAGTCTGTCTGGTTCTGTCGGTCCTACCTTGACCGATCTTATTATGAGAATTAAAGATAATAGATTTGATCAAAATAGTTGGAGGCGTTTTGAAGTAAATTTAAAGAAACCAAATTTTTGGGTATGGGAGCTGCCATTTTAGCCAAGTAAATTTGTTTGTCAACTGTTTTAACTCATTAGTAGCCACGTTGGGCGCCATTTTGAATTCAATAGTATCAGCCACACTTTACATTTGGAAAATTGATTCCTTTGTGCCATTTTTAAAATCACAGAAGTAACACTTAAGTCTCCAAAACCCTGTTACATTTTTAAAAATTTTAGATGGAACCAGCCATTTGAGGATTAGAAAAAAAAACAGACTGTAACTAAAATTATACTTTATGTTTGTAACTTGAACAATAACTTTGTTATCGCTTAGCTTATTAACAAGTTATAACGCAACAACTATGATTTTTTCTCGAATTTTAGCCTCCGATGGAACCACAGTGCAGCGGCTTGCACTGCACAGACAAATCAAATCAATAAAACCTCATCGATATCAAAGACGAAGACAAATTACTTTCATCGGCACGTGGTATCCAAACACACACGGCGCGAATGTATCTGTCCATCCAACTGTCTTGTCCATACCTCGGCTCTAAGTATATAGCTCTCTTCATAAATAATAATAATTTAATAACAAACATTTTCAGTTAAGGTTTTTTTTTTCTATATCTATCTATGCCTTCGACATCAACATTCTCTTACAACAAAAATAGATATTCCTTTTTTTTCGATACAACTTTTCCTGTCGTTCGTTGTCAGCGAGCGATCGGTTTCTATTTGAGAAGACCTAGTGATTCCCATTAATCATTGCTTGCATGCTTTTGTTGGGAAAAATAGGAAAAGAAAAAAAAAATGGTTGAGAAGCTTAACGAAGAAAAGAGGGAATATCACAACAATCACTCTTGTGTGTGAAACACGTTCGCAGTGTTCTCAAGCTGATTACCAATTCCCCTTTTTCAAAAAGAAGCAATGCAACAAAAAAAAAAAAAAAAGCAGTGACACTTTTGCAAGACCGGCAAACAAATCCTTGCGGCTGACAGAAGTGAATGCAAAAATATGGCTAATCGAGGACATACTTTCGCATACAAAAGATGCCCACCTGGACAACTTAATCAATGGATATTGATGACTGACTTGACTACTCGTACATAGCCAACGATTAAAGTCGATTGTAGGAGAGCTATAAATTTATTATGCGTGAATAATAAAATAAAAGTAATGTAAAACCAGATACAACAAACAGCGAATAGACCGACAACCCCCCCCTTCCCTGCCTTAACCGACTACACAAGTTAGACGAATCAATTATTGCCTGGAGCCTGGGATTTGTGGTGCAGAAATGCAAGAATGACCGGCGCGGCGATATTTCCTCTTTGCATACACACTCAATATTGTCAATTCCAAAACGACTATAGAATTGATAGAAATAAAATTTCAAGAGAAAGAAATATAAACTGTACCAGGTTGCATTTTTGCATATTTTTAATTTTTCGATTCCTAAGAAATTCGTTATCGATTCGATATCGATAGGTCGGTTACAAGGGGCCAAAGGAATGGTTTTTATTTGCGCTATAAAATAATTTATGAAGTAAATGGGAAGTTATACCTACGTTAAAAAATAAAAATTAAACCGGGGATTTTAATAAAAGTTTGCAAATGCTCAGATAAAAAAAACACAAGAAAAAGCTGAATTTCGGTTAAAGGCTTTATTTCTGTTTTGAGAAATTCATCGTTTGGGGCAAAAGCTTTTAGGTTCATTTTGAAATTTTCGCTTTCTCTCGTTTTTACTACTTTCGACTGCAGACCTAAAAATTCCGATGATAGATTACAATTCAATCGGTCGATTTATACCTCGTTCTATAGCTTGAACGGTTCTCTTCAACCTTAGAAGCTAATGTTAAGATAATTACCAAAGGGAATTTATTTTTTTTTTCAAGTTTAAAATATAACGATACCTGTCATAAAACAGTTCAGATAAAATTTAGGTATTTATTTCGAAACCGGCTATACAATTTTTTGTAATTAAATTGAAGTATTTTATAAAAAAAAAATAATTAAAAAACAGTACTTGCAACAAACAGTTTCAAAAATATCAAATATTCAAAATGTTTGAATAACAGTTCCACAGATAGTAAAAAAAATACTGCTAGAAATATTATCAAACACTACATATAAAAATTTAAAAAAGTGCATTTACAAAAAAAAAAAATTAATTAAATTGAAATTTCTTTTTGATTATTTTTTTTGGGATTATGGAAAAACGGTTTGAATTCTGTTGAATCTATTTTTTTGTAAAAATAATAAATATGAGAACAAAAATTATAATAAATTATATTTAACTTCAAAAAAAAAAAAAATTGAAGAAAATGCAGCTCTTCGTATATTTTCTTTTTGGCTCATGCTATTTTTTGTGATTCTGTAGTAACAGTATCTTAAAAATAATCAAAAACTACAAATATAAATCTCAAAAATGCTTTTCATCTCATGTAAATAGCAACAATATTTCACAGGTTATTCAACTTGGCTACAGAAACAGTTATTCAACTCAAACAGCTGGCAAGAAAAAATTAAACAAAATATTTTTCTGGCTATGTTTGTACTTTGCGTTTCGCAATTGTAAGGGTTGAATTTTAATAACTAACAATTAGGGTGCTGTATAATTGAAAATAAATTAATAAAAAATTCTCCTTAAATTTCAATAAGTTTTTCTTATTGTATTTTTTTTTCTCTGTCCTTCGAAATATTTTAAACTCTTGAGAATTCAAACTTTATTTTAGTTTTCAACTAAATATTATTAGAATTTTCAAAATGAATTTCGAAAACTTTTGCTTTGAAAACACTACTCGAACGTATGTATTTCGATCAAGTTTTGTACCCAAACACTTTAAGAATTAGGTCCTGTTTGTTCACACTGGGTTAAGTTTTTGAATTAAAATTAAATGTTCTGTTTTTATGGTGTAATACAACCGAAATTGGCTGATTAGCTGAATTCATGATCAAAAACTCCAAACGTATTCCCAAAAATTCCGAAAATTTTTAACAAAAAAAATGTGAGTTTTTTTTCTTTATTTGATTTTCATATAAAGTATTGAAAGTAAATCTAACCAAGACATTTTCAAAAAATAAGTTGAACTCAATTTGTAGTTCGAAAAATTCCCTACCAAAAAGCTATTTACATTAACCCTGCCTACCTAATCAAAAAGGGCGTAGGTGCCAAAATTCCATTTCAAAATATTTTTTTTAATCCAATGTTTGAAATGTTATTCATTCAAATCGTATATCAATTCATTAGCCCATTTCATGAGAATATTTTCTTTATTTAAAAAATATTTACTCAGTAAAACTTTTAATATTTGTCATTCCTCAAGTTGTTGTTTTTCAAAAATCAAATCAAAAAACTAAACAAAGTTTACACTTCTCGTGCAAAAAATTAAATTCATCCAAACAAATTGGCATAAAAGTTTAACTTTTAGTTTATATTATTTTTGCCTAATTGATGGTTGAAATTCCATTTCAGCATTTCCATTTTAATCAATAAATTAATCAGTACCTACAATGCTGACAAACGCATCAATATTCGTCCTTCTATGAATCCTATATATATTTGTAGCAAACCGTAAGAATGGAAAGGTAGATAGGTATACAAACATATTTTCCAATTGATTTAACAATTACATTTATTTTTATATACTTATGTACATATATTCAAAGACCAAAAGAACAGAACAGCAGAAGGACTTGTTTTTTTCTTTCGTCATTTCATTTCCGTTATTTACAGATTTGAACACGCCAGTTAACTATGTTTCTTTCTAAAAGTATTTTTAGGAAAATTATTGTCCGTGACTGGCACTGAATTGTTATAGGTTATAGCACATAAAATAAATAATGTTTATGTACCTACATATATAATCCTCTAGTTGTCCTAAATTTACTGTGCTAAATGATTAGAATCACGTGTTTTTTTTTTAAACAAGAAGTTAACACAACTTCGATCAATAAAAATAAAGTGAGCTAAATAAATTGAAGTGTACATTATTGATACATAATGTACATTTTGTATATAAATTAAGTATGACGACAATTCGCACAAATCAATAAAACGATTATTTTTTTGTTTTTCAAGGTAGGATTTGAGAATTCCTGCTGAAGATGACAGAAAAAAGAAATATTGAAAAACTTTGTTTTTTTTTCTCTTTTACCCAAGTTAATTTTAAATGGAAACCGCAGCGGAAGTTTAAAATCAATACAGACGGTTGTTTCCCTTTGATTCAAGAAAAGTTCACAGAGGTTGACATCAATCTGCTAAACGCTATGGAAACTAAAGGGTGCCCCAACAAGAACGCAAGATTTAAATTTGGCGCCATTCGAAGTGTCATTGTTTGACATTTGAACAATTATTATTGTTACCAAAATGGTGAAGGTTTTGCGGCTACAGTTCGCAAATTGCGATCAATTTGGGGTTACAACTTACAATAATGCTCCAAAAGAGTAAAGCGATTAATGGAAAAATTCACTGAAACTAGGTCTGTCACTGATGTAATGACAACAACGCGCCTTCGACCAGGTCGATCGACCGAAAATATCACAGAAGTACGTGATGATGTCGCTCAAACTCCATCCACCTCAATTCGACGCCGAGCTCAGCAAATTGGTGTTTCCAAATCTACTATGCAGCGAATTTTGACGAAAGATAACCAATTTTTTCGTGCCTAGAATTGAAGAAATGAATGTGGAGTGGATGTGGTTTCAACAAGACGGCGCCACATCTCATACAGCTAGAGAAACAATTCAATTGCTGCATCAGTCATTTCCCGAATTGGCCGCCTAGATCGTGCGATTTAACACCATAGGATTTTTTTCTTTGGGTTTTTTTGAAGTCGATGGTTTATGCGAATAAGCCGACCACGACTCAAGCCTTAAAAGAGGAAATTGGACGCTGCATTAATGAAATACCGCAGCATTTATACAAAACGGTTAATTGAAAATTTCATTAAAAGATCGCGTATGTGCCAGCAAAGCCGCGGCGGCCATCTGCCCGATGTGTTGTTCCATACATAACCTCATCCTGTCTACTTAACGATTCAATAAAGAATTCGCGATTTTTTTTAAATATCTGCGTTTTATTTAAAATTTAAATCTTGCGTTCTTGTTGGGACACCCTACAGATGTAGGAAAAGTTGAAATTTGCTTAAATTTTTTTACTTTTCTTCAAATTGTAGAACTATATATTAAGTTTTTTGTTACTTTTCAACCTTGACACGAGTTACAACTCAACTATACCGTTGTGTTCATCCACTAGAATTATTGTGCGTGGAAAAGGGTTGAACTGTAGTTCACTTAACTGCTAATGCAGAGGTTTTCAAGGCAGACCTTGCCCAATACCGAAATAATTCAAGGTGATACTTTTGATAACTGATACAAATGTGTCTATTTTTTGGGTAAGTATGTAGGAAGATAATGTATAAAGTGAAGAAGAAAAAAAAAGTGTTCTGTGTAGATTTTCAATTGCAGTTTTAAAATGAAGAAGACGAAGATTAGATTTTAGATTACATTCTACAAGGAAAACAGCTCCGAAGTATGTTCTTTCATAAAATTCAAAAATTGTTTCAAAAAGTATTTATTATTTTTACAACTTTGTTATCTCTGTATCTTGAATCGTCTCTAACAGAAACAAGAGAAATTTTGTTAGCTGAAAATTTAAACTTGCCTATAACAGTGGTACACCCGGACGTATACGCACTTTTTATTGTTTTTAAAGTTTACGTTTGCAACCTATGTTAATTAATCTTGTTAAACATAAGTAGGTATGCACTTGAAAAAATAATCCTTTCAATTTGAACCACTCATTTCTCTCATTTTATTTCCAATACTTAATTCAATTAATCATACGACTTTAGGACTTATTACAAGGGATAGGGTCTGATGGGCTATAAACAGCTTCGAACCCTAGAAAGCTGTTGTACCAGACGGCATCATACTTGGTGAACTTTAGGAGTTTGGTATTTGAATTTTTTTGAAATGTGTTTTGTACCGTATTTTTTCAGGAAGTGTTACTTTTGAACCTAAAATTAATTTCATTTAATTTCTATTTCAAAAAAAAAAACAAGAACGTAAAATTTAAAAAAAATATGTTCAAAAAAATTTCATAGTAGAATTCTTTTGTGCCCCTATGAGGGGAAAGTGGTGTCAGTTCGTCTCGAGAAATGAAACGAAACTAGAATAACTTATGACCAGTCCTATCTATTTCCAGAATTTCTCCCAAAATTAAATTTTTTATATTGACCAGCCTGTAACGCGCTTTAACTTCAAATAAAATATAATCTACGAATATAATCAATAAAAAATGATAAATTTTTAATAATTCCCTAAATAGCTTCTGTTCTATTTATAATAACCTTTCTCACGGGATTTAAAAAAGATTTACATAATGTTTCGGTTGTTTAAATCCAGCACAACAAACCTTTGAATAAATTATATTTTTATTTTAAATTATTGTTTGTTTTGATCTGTTGGAGGCATGGAATTTATTTTTTTGAATTGATTAATTTTAAGGCTTACATTTTTTGAGATAAATACTTTATGCTGATAAATTGTTGATTCACACATTTGTATATACCTACTTCAAAGATGGTTTATCTATTAGTATAGCTATAAATTAATAATAATTATTGATTGAGTCTTTTTTTTTTGGTGGGATCTTCAGTTTATGCTTCCAGTTTTTGATTTAAAATTCATAATACATATTGTAACAAATTTATTTTTTTTAATTTCCTTTTTTCCCACAAAAATTCATCAAATCGAAATTTAACCTCAAAAGAGGGAGATCGGTAATTTAAGGATTAAAAAAACCTTTATTTTTGATTGAGAGTTTTAAATCAATATTGCGTCAGCGTGGTCAGATATCAATTGTCATAGTTTTGAAATATGATCTTTTTGTTATTATTTGATGTATAAATATAAAGGGTATAGTATTGTGAGGGACAGCTGCACCTAATAACAAACAAGTCGACATCCCATCCGAAGAAATAAGTGGTGCGGTGAAAAACTCCAAAAAGGGAAAAGCGATTGGGATACGCCGAGATACGCTCTGAGTTCTGGAAAAAGATGAGAGATTTTGGGTTTAGATGGTTCAGGATTCTCATTTCTAAACCCGTCTGCGGTGACCTTCTTCCAATCTTCAAGTGTAAGGGTCATTCACAAAATTGCTACAGCTACTGTTCAATCAATTTGATGATCAGTTTATTTTTCGGATAACACCACAGATACAATTCAGAGTATAAGAATGAGGATGAAAAAATATCGGGATTAGCTAACAGATTTGCATTAGTTGATTTTGAAAACCCTTTCGACAGACAAGCACGAGATCTGGTATGGTTTGCACTCAGGCAACGATCAGTTCCGGATTTCTGTATTTTTTTTAAGACCAAAAATAAGCATATCTCTTCTTATTCTTTCTGGAAAATCAGATTTTTTTTTTCGAAAATGTCCACCAGATTGTAAACAATTTTTTTTATGCAAAAGCATCTTAAATTTATAAAAATTATTCAATACTTGAATTTTCAAAAAAAAAAAAAAAGTTTTCAAAAAACTATTTTTTTATTAGTTTATTTATTATTACATTATTTAGGGTACCATACGAATATATCTCAAAATTTGATTTTTGATTTGATTTGACAAAAAAACCCTATTTTTGTAACGATGAAATTAACTTTAATGTAGACTGAAATTGAGGGTTAGGGTAGCTGTTTTTTTTTGGTTAAATTTAGTTTAGTAAGTAAGCCAGTTTTTTTTAAATGTTGGTTAAAAAAAAATTAATCCTTCAGACCAGTACAATAATAAGAAGGTCAATGTTTCCTACATTCTGAATATATATAAATCGATTGGAGTTAGAGTTCCTAGTCCTTGGAAAACCGTGACTAAGCTATAAAATTTATGTGACAGTTCTTCCATTCCAGGGTAATTTACCATCCGATACATGGTTATAAAGAAAAAAAAAAACACTAACAAGGGGTTGAAGTTATTGGGAAAGTTAAAGAAACCCCAGAACTGCTTAGTTAAACCTTTATTTTACCTCTATTCTACAATATACATAGGTTTAAAGAAGGCTTTTGGAGTATATAGAATTACTGAATGTTTCTTTGTTAACCTATACTAACCATTACCTTTGTATGGAAATTTCGAATACCGTTGAAAGTCTTTGTGCTTTGTAGCTTCCTTTCAAGTCTAGTTAGATATTTAGATACAATTTACTATATATTCCATTCTCTTGTGGAGTTCATTCAAGTACAAAACCCTTTTTTTGTTGCTTTGTTAGACTCTTTCACATCGTGAGTTTTTGTCTAAAAAAAAAAAAACAACTACTTTACACAGGACTAAACAGGACGATAATAGGATAAGTATTCTTCCTTTTTTGTGTTTCGTCTTTAAATAGGTACATATATGGTGTGAGGTTGCTTTATTTCAAGTTACATTGCAGTTAAATGAAAAGGATAATGCCCTCGTCCAATGTCAATTTATACATTCCTATAACTACATACATACATGTGTTGTGTATATATAATATTTTATATCCACACCTAATTTCAGTTGAAAAAAAAAAAATCTGTTTATACATTTTAACTTTGTCCGAAGGGCGCCATTGTCATTAATACTATCTTACAAGGTGTGAAATTTTATAGCGCACGCAATAAACCAGGTGAATTGTATCGGCTTGCAAAATCAAAGTTAAATTTTATCAATAAATTTTTATGGAACATTATATGAGTATGTATACCTATGATATAGGAATTTGAAAATATCAATAAAGCACCCAGGGTGCATCATAGGAGGGGTATTTCATAAACTGATGGGCGCAGTTCTAGCATGAGTGGGTGAAGTTAACAATTTTGTTTTGAACTCTGCTCCGCCACCGCGACACGTTATAGGCTTATAAAATATCTACACGGGTTCAATGGACTTTGTATATACAATATATTGAAAATTCTGACTGCAGCGCAGTCTAGTGAGGGTAGTTTTTGTTGTGAGCATAGTTAGTCGGACGTTTTACGGAAGTGCATGCACTAATCAAGTTATTGTTTGTGTCAGAAGCTTTACATACACCGTGGAATTAGTTAAGCTATTTACATAAGTCGAGGGATACAAAACAATCAAGGCTTTCGTGAATTAATTAACCCCGCCCCCCCCCCGGGAATTTTTCTTCTTTTCGAAAATGCCAATAGTTTTCCACTGCCAACTTTTAAGCTCGAATTTGGCCTATAAAAATGACAACCAAGTTCATCTGGAATATTTATTGCCTATACTCCAATATAAGGTTTGCAAGGTTTACTTTCATCATAAAAAATTTAAATTTCAAATTTTGGATGGTAAATATTTGAATCGAAAATTCATTCACGATAGCAAAGAATATTATAGAGTGTATCAAGGGTGGGCTAAGATTTTCTCTTTTTTGTTTGATTTAGCTCATTACTGCAAGTTTTTTTTTTTTGAGATTTTCAAATTGGTCTTAAGCATCGAGTGTGTGCAAAAGAAATTAAGATTTTAGTTATTAAATGTTTAAAAATGCGAATACAATTTTTTTATAGTAGAGTAATTTTTGTACTTAATTTAAGCACTCAAATGTGGATTTTTTATCCCAATTAAATTTTCTTGCCAAAGGGACTGGCAATACTTTACATTCTTGAAATGAATAATATTGAATTTCTGCCTTTTTTCAAAGACCAATATTTCACCTTTTTGAATATAAAATATGTAGGCTTTTAAGAAGTTATTTGAAATATAACCCATTAACTCATTTTTGCCCGTTTAACATTCGAAGATAGTTTAGCTTGTGGTTTTGAATTCCTGTTATTCGTTAAATTTAACATCGCCATTGAAAATGGGAAATTTCAAAAGTTTGTTAAAATTTCATAAGTTCCGCAATTATAATGAGAAAAAAACTTTAACTTAACTAATGCTTTAACAATTTATATAAAGTAAAGCTTATTTAATTAATTGCACTTTAATAAACCCAAAAATAAAAAGATCACTCCCTAAAAATCTCAATATTTTTTTTTTGAACCAAAAGATAAAAAGTTTATTTTTAGAAAATGCAAGAATATTCCAATTAAAAAAATTGATTAAGACTCCGTTTTTTTTTATATTAAAAAACTATTTAAATTTTGAACCTTATTTCAGGTTAACGATGGATTAAGAATATACTGGATAACACGGAATTTAAAAAAAAAAATAATTATTTCGTGGATTATATATAAGAATTTTTTTTCGATCTGTTTTAAATTGGTACTCTGTAGTAAAAAAAAAGCTGTTAGTATTGAATCAATGCATTTTATAAAATTTCGTTTTCACCACGTTATTTGTGTAATAAGCCAATAGTTACTATTTGCCATCTTTTGTTGTTTTTCCAGACTTTATAATTTTAGACACATGTCAAATCATCTGAACCATGACATATTTGACGTTTAATTTCCTTTGAAAATTCAGAGACAGAATATAGGACAGATAGCCTTTTAACAGACAGATCAATAATTAAGATTTGAGAGGCGATACAAATTAAAAAAAAAAAAGAGACACGCCTGAAAACAACATTCTATCCACAAATAATACACTTTCTAATAATAAACCAAAGTGTGGGAAACACATATTATTTTTTTAAACACCAGCCCTCTCTTTAAAACAATTTCCTCCTCCCAGGTGTTATTCACAACGTCAAAGTTCTTTAACTTCTTTAACTTTATACTTTATTTCCATTTATGTATTTCTATAGTTTCCATTTGTAACACTTCTGTAGGTAAATACATTTTAGAAATTTTAGATTTCTTTTTGTATTTTTTTGTTGATGTTGAATATATTTTATTTATCTTAAATTTATTTATGGCTTCTTATAGTTTAGAAGAATTTTTTTTTTTAATGTTCTGAGTTGTATGATAACAAGAATTACGAATGCCTCTCATTTGAAAGTAATTTATTATACATTTAAATCAAGGCAACATTATTTACAGTGTATTAATAAATTCTGTTGAGTATTCTTTTGTAACATTTTTTATTCGAGTTTTTTTTGAAGTTTTTAGTCGAATTAAAATGTTGAAATAACAAAAAAAATAGGAAGATGATGTTTTTAGCTAATCATTTGGCAGAGAGGATGTAAGAAGAATAAGATTTACTTGATTTTGGAGATTTGCGTTGGGCGCCATTTTGAAGTACACTAACATTGAAGTATGTATGATCTTTAAGAAGGATAAAATTAATAAACCTTAGTATAAGAAAAGTGGGAGTTGAAGTCAACTAAAGGGCACCTGCCTCTTTTGAGAATGAATTGTTAGCATTCCTATCGAAATCAGTAATTTAGACTAAAAAAAAACATGATCTACTTTTTTAAAAAATATGGCACGTATGCAAGTTAAGGAATCACGTGGTTATTTTGAATAATAAAATTTCATTTTACAGAAATCATGACGTAACGTACATAAACCAATGAAAAAAAATGTGTTCACAGAAAAAGTGCGTATACGCCTAAGTGTAACACTGGGTTATCGTTATTGTTCAAAGAGTAATTTTGTAGTTCGACTTTGACATTTTTATCAGAAATATGTGTGCAAAATATATATTATATATTTATATATTTATATATTTAATATTTCATGATTATTCCATAATTTATTAATAACTTAACCACAGTGCAGCTTATCGGCTCAATATTTTGTGGTTTACTCTTTCATTTTTGATAGCAAAACAATATGTGTGAATGTCATTTGTATGTGCAATTAGAAAAGGTATGAGTCATGTTTTCCCCGTAAAAACAGGGTGATTTGCATAGTATGTGACAAAAAGCTAAAAAAAATCATGACTTAAAACTGGCAAGAAAAAATTTTTAAGAACAACGGCAACACCTACAGTGAAGACACTGACACAATTTTTTTAAAGTCTAAATAATGATAAATATTATATTTTAAGCTTTCTTAAATGGTATACATTTAAGGTAGAATTTTACATCCAAACATTTATAACAGGATGCGCTCTGCATTTTATAGTTCCACGAAGTCAAAAGCATTAAACACTAAATTGGCGTTATTCCCCTACTAGCTCTCACCCACTTTATTTTAAATACAAATTTATTTTAACTCCTGTTGATCGGACACAAAAATGCAAATAATAAAATTATGTAAACAAATTACGTCCAAGTCCGTCGTAGCGGTCATTTGCCAAAAAAAAAACATATTTAAATTATCTTCAGAACAAAGTCAATTTTATGTCAAAGTTCTATACCTCTGAAAAAACACCCTTTCAAAACAAAAACACAACTCATTAAATAGTACGAGTAAATCAATTATAAGAATATTTAAATATGTTCAAGACAAAAAATGCAAAAATATCTTCAAAGATTTAATTCGAATTTGTTTTTTTGACTGTCATAACAGAAAAATATGATCTCATATATAAAGCCTGAATAATAATAATAATAATAAAATTATAAAAAGAAAAACATCTTTGAAAAACACAATAATTTTCCATATATGGATGCAAAACCAATCAACCAAAAACAAACAAAAAATCCAATTCATTTAATGACAAAAATGACAAGAAAATTGACATTGAATTATCTACTTATATAACTAATTACATATTAAAACGATCCCATTTCATCAAAGTCATAACTACATTTTTATAGATTTATTTAATTACATTAAATTTTACAAAAACTTAAAACAAAAACATCCCTAATCAAAATTAAATTAAAATACCTACTTTTACTTCGAGCTGAGTAGAATGGAATTTTTATGTTTTCACATCTTTTAGGTTACATTCAAATTTCAAACAACAACAAAACAAAAAGGGGGACTCTCTATATTTTATATTATAAACATGATACACTATGTTTAGCTTAAGTAGTATACTTTTAGAACCCTCTAAATAATGTATATATATTGTTACAACAACAACAATTCTCCCGGAAGGAAACTTTACCCAACTGCACCCCTTCTCAGATGTACGATAGTTCTCGTTCAATAATTTGAAGAACAAAACAAAATTTATACCAAAAACTTCAGGGATTCCTCTATCGATAAAAAAAAAATAACAAAACAAAGAAAGAAAAAAACATAATGACGACTACGAGGAGGAGTGCTTATATAGGGCTGCCGAAGCAGACAACAACGTCAAGAGAACGCCAAATGGTCTACAAAGTGACGTCGCTGTCGCCTCTCTTTTTTTTTTTTGGTTCGTGATAATCACCGCATTGCGGGTCATTAACATTGGTTTATAATTACAATTAACAACCAAAACTTGGGTGTTTAAAAATCCTTATGATTTTGAGGGAAATAGATAGATAACTTTTTTTTTTTAATTTTATGTTCTTACCTCTTTTTGGTTTTACCAACATTGTATAATTCAACGTGTTTAAATGCAGCGTATGTTGCCATTTTTTATTATTATTTGTTTTTAATTAATCTAGCAATAAAAATCAAACAGCACTGCTTTTTTTTTTGTTTTTGTGATATTTTATATCCTCCTGCAGGGAAAAGAGAACAGTTTTCTTTTTTTATTAATATTATTTTATTTTTCAAGGATTTTCTCGAAAGTCCTTGAGAAGAATAAAATACTATATTAGGGGGGTTCTAGATACTATATCGTTTGCACTTTCACAAAAAATACACAAGAAATACAAACAAAACAAAAAAAAAATAACAAAAGATGTCAGGTGAAGCACTATAGGTAGGAAAGAATATATTGAAGGATCTGCACTTCTCAAGGTGTACTCAAAACACAATTTTATTTTTGTTTTACTCTGATGTGTGTATGTCAATGAGTGTCCTTTTTTTTTCTTCAATTTTTTTTGATGCAGCTATAGTGCATCCGGGCGTAAGAAACGTGTGGGAGTTTTGGGAAAAGCTGCAGTGAGTAATCGATATTATGAGAGGAAACATAAAGTATTTTGAATCACACACAGATGGGACCTGAAAAAAGACCGCATAGGGATTGGGAGGTGAAGGGAAGGAAATAAAAATGATGGAGCTTGAAGGAGCTTCTATGTACGAGATACACACCAAAGTAAAAAAAGGACACTCATTTTCGCACAAGGAATATTAATTCAAAAAATAATTGAAATCTTTTGTTATTTTTTTTTTCTTGATTTATTAAAAATTTAATTGCAAACAAAATTAATTAAATGTCGTCTTTATCAACACTGTTGTTTTTATCCTTTTAAATTCACACCTTTTGTAGAGTTTTTGTTTTTTTTTCCTTTAAACTTCACAGAGAGAAAAAAAAAGAATCCTTTGAATATTGATCACAACTTAATTTTATATCCGCCAAATACTTTAGGACAAATGCAACTGTGAACTGAGAGAAAACTTTTCCTGGTTTTCCTCGAGAAGTTAGTTTTAATTTAGAAAATGAAGGAACAAAAAAAACTGAATTGTATCCCAAAAAAAAACTTTGGTGTCGTGTTTGGTTATATGGAAGTCTTATATAGAGAGTGTGCTATCGGTATGGAATTAAGCTTTCAACTGAACTAAACGCGGCGCAATGGAAAACATTTTATATCGATTCAACTCAGCTGAGTACGAAGTTGAGTTAGGTAGTGGTGTGGTTTGGTGGTGCAAGAGTACTTTTTTGTTGTTGTAGACGATGTTGGAGCCATCACACATTACTTACAGCTCTCTGCACAGTTAGAAGAAGAACACAAAAAAAAAAAAAACAAAGCACCATCGGAAAAGTCTTCGTCGTCGTTGTTGTCGTCATGGAGAAAAGGCATTAGAAAGATATTTGTGGTGGAAAAAAAGGGGGGAATCTTCTTCCATCATATTTCTAGACTAGATAATGTATCTAGTTGTTGCCTATGTAATTTGTCTCTATGCAATGGATGGATGGATGGAAGAACGTACTGTGTTGTGTTGCTTGGATTTTGTTTTAATGTAGCAACATTTTGGTTTTGATTTTTCTCTCTCTCTCTTTGTTTTTATATTTACATTGCAACATTGACAGCTTTGTGGTGAAATTGAATTAAAGCTTGGAGTCATGGTGTGGTGATTATAAAATTTAAAAAAAAACAGCTGTTTTGATGCAGTCGATTTAATGATTTAAAGTTGGGAACAAAAAAGGGGAGAGATGGATAGAAACAATTATGTTATAGATAGGTATTAATTTTCCTAAACGAGACTTTTTTAAAAAAAACTATTAGCTTGAATTTTACATTAAAAGATGTACTTTATCGAAACTTATAAAATATTAAATTACAGAAAACAAATTATATTTTACAATAATGTAATGGCTTCGGAGCTAGTCCCCGCGACCGTTATACCCCCACCATTTTTAATCAGCCTTTTGGAATCAGCAGGTCTTTTAAATAAATCATCTACAACCAAGTGAAAATTCAGGCTAAACGAATCCAAATTATTTTACAACAAAGACACAGTACTACATAATTAAAAAGGATTTTTAATATTTGCCTGGCGAAGTGATGTAGATACAACCATCACTACGCCAAGCAAATTTTTCATCTTTATATCTTGTAACTTTTTGTTAAATATTCAGCGTTGTTCCAGCAAGTGGACCTCTTCATTAAGCAGCTATGTAGGAGCAACTTCAGCTCCACAAACAAAATTTCGCGTAAATTATAAATTTTACATTCCAAATTTTTTGTTGTTGTTCGACTTTAGCTCAAGGAAATTTAAAATCTAAATCTAGCACTGTGAAAACACAATATAATATTTGAGGACGTCTGGAACGTAGCTAATGATAAAACTTAAATAAAATATATATTAAATTTAAGTGTAAAATCTTATCGACTTGTTTTTCAATTTTTTTTTTTGTAAAAACAAAAATTTGCCTTCTTTTAAGGAAGCATTTATGAAATATTGAAAAATAAATCTTACTTTTTAATTTTTTTTTTTATTTTTGTAGTTTTTGATTTTTGCCTTTAAAAAAATGGTTTGAGCAACTTCAAAAATGTATAGAGGTAGGCTAAATTTTAAGAAAAAAATTGTTTTGTGATTTTTTTACCTTTTTAAAACTTGTTTCTGGAAACTTCAAATTTTTGAAAATAAAATAATTTCTGATTTTTATTTTAACTTAGATCAAATTTTTTTTCCAAATTTTGATAGTTTTCTTTTAAAGGGTTGATTAAAGAAATGAATACTGTTTTTATGTACATAATTTTAGTGTTGGTTAGTTGAGGAAAAATTATTTTTATTTAAAAAAAAATTATTGTAGGTTAAGTTTTGTTTTTAATTTTAGTTTTATTAGTTTTTAATAATCTTTTTACTATCATATAAGAGAACAAAAAAATAGTCGAAAATTGAAAAAAAAATTAAGAGCTGGAATTTCTTTAAAAAAAAAGAAAATATTTGAGCAAGCAAAATAAATTGGCCTAGTTTTAATTGGCAATTTTTTTTTTTGTTGTTCTATGATTTTGTTTAATATTATATAGGATCTATTTCAAAAAAAATTGTATCCGTTCAACCGGTTACGAAAAAATCGAAAATTAAAAATTTGGAGCTGGGTCTAAATTTTGAAGAAATTCCGTGCAGTAGTTTAGGTTATAGGCCAAAGCAGGCAGAGAGATAGACTGATTAATATCTTGAGTTTGATTTATGTACGTATCCAAAACTTGCCCTATAGTGATTTTTTTTTTTAATATTTCAAATAGATAATAAAGAACATCGTTTTTTTTTCATCACACTTAAAAAGTAATGCGAATAACATTCAGCAATACAATGTGTATTTTACGTTGTGATATTTTTTAGTAATCATGATATATGAGCTCGGCACTTTCATTTAATAATACAAATCGCACATTGTTTACATATCAAGCCTGTTTTGTAAATTGGATTCAAAACGTTACAAATGTCGCAAAGGCTTTTAACAAAAGTGTAATACAATAATATATATTCACAATTTATAGAAAATAAAAAAAAACCCCTTTGCTATCGGTCATTGACTTTTTGCGACACATTACACACCATCTACAAATTGTTTTTTTTTTTTTTTTTTTTTTAATCCACTTAAAGGTGTACTAACGTGATTTTTACCACGTTTTTCACATCTTCCAATCGCCCAGTTCCAAGATAGATAGGGGTTAAGTTTTGCAATATGGAATATTTCCACATGCGTTCCTTCTTAAGAATCCAAAGTTTCACATATGAGTTGCCTGCTTTTCAAATGAAGGAATAGGTTAGCTGGTACTCGAGCACAAAAAGATGCGCATAGAATGTTGGGTCGATGAACATACAGAAAAGTGTTTACATAAGAAACCTGACCAAAATCATAAAAAAACAAACTCAACAAACAGTTCTTAAAAATTACCGGTGTTAAAATTTTTCGGGTGAAATTAAAATTTTGCATATTCCTCAAAAATATAATTATACACAAAAATGTGAAATGTAAATTTTGTAGCTAATGTTATCGAACTTAACATTCCATTTTATTTCTTGACGGGCAACGAATTTTAAAGCTAAACATAATTTTTATAATGTGAAGTAGAGAAAAGCCGCCATCTTGAAAATACATATATTGAAATTGATTTTGTTGAAATCGAGCATGTAGTGAACAATCATTTCCTTAATTTCCTCAATTTCCTTAATAAACTGAAGTGGTTTTTTAAATTTTCTTTGGCCAATAAGATGATCTAAAATTCCAGGTTTCTGGAAAGTCAGTACAGAAATGGACATACAGTAGAATCTCGAAAAGATGAACAGATATAAAACAGGCCCCGTTCATCTTTTCGAACTGTTCATCTTTCCAAGCATCGAGAGTTATTTTAAGAAAAACATATAACTATACATAAAAACATTGCATCTAAAAAAATATCAATTCATTTTATTTAAAAAAAACATAAAAAATAACAAAGTTCTTCAAAGAGTAAAACAAAATGTACACTCATTTAAACCTTTTTCTTAAAAAACTGCTCCATAGTAGTCTATCGCCCGGAACAAAGAAGTCTCGTCAAAGCGTTCATCTTTTCGAATTGTTCATGTTTTAGAACCGTACATATATTCTGTCTCAACGCGAGAATAATTTTCTGACGTAAGGAGTGTTTTTTTCTCATGGTGCAACCAATTTAACTCTTTGCATTATGTTTAAGAAAATTTTAAGTGCTATGCTATTCTTAAATAAAATGAATACGTTTTTTGGAAAATTGATTTTTGGCCAACTTTTTAATAAAATACTCTCATGTGTATGTTCTACGCTGCCCTAGCTGTGATGTGCGATGTTTGAAGGCGTATACTATAATTGTGGTGACCATAGGTCTTTGATTAGAGAATTTGTTAATTACAAAATATAACTGAGTATTTTTTAGAATTGTTTATAGAATTATAGTTTTATACAGTCAAAATTTAGGCAAAAATTTTTAATTTGTTAAATTTTGTCCTCTTTTTCAAGGAAATGCCTAGATAACTTTTTAACATTTCGTATATTAGGTCCGGCTTTCTGTAGTTCATAGGAAAAAAGATAGAGGGCGAAACAATTTACAAATATTTGTTTTTCATGTTTTCACATAAAATAATACTCAAATCAATTTAATTTAAATGCAATATTGCTTCTACCCTTTTACTGCTTTTAAAAATGTGTAGGTACAGTTAAAAAATATTATTTTCTGTAGTTTGTGCTTTAAAAGGTAGGGGGCGACAAAAACTCTTTTTTTCGTTTGTTGATTCATGCAGCCCTTTACTCTTAATTCGGTTTTGAGAGTAAGTTGTGATAAGTCGGGAAGTAAGGCTCACTCGCCAAAATATCTAAATCTCGACAAAGATAAATATATTTGCCTGCACTTTTTTCTTTTTGATCAACAAGAATTAAAAAAAATCGATTTTAAAATTAAAGAGGGGAAAGCGCTGGATGGGAGAATACGCCATATTTGTTTTTCATGCTAGCTCACGTAACAATAATAGTCCAATCTGTTACAAATTTTCGCAATTTCAAATCCTAGTACGTTCCAAGTCCAGTGTAGCGGATAAGAAATTGGTAACATCTTTGTCATGCATTATCGTCTGATTTTACACAATACTTAAAAGCTCATTGAGAAATTTGGCACAATACATTTTTAACCGCGTGACGACAAAGAAACAATAACAACAACTTATTGTTGGCAATCATAATAACGTGTTCTTGTTCTTTGACACGACTGTTTCGCATTGGTTTTGGGGAAGTCTTAAATCTTTACAAAAAATTACACCCAAACAAAAAATAAATACCAAACAGATGATAATTATTTAATAACAAGCAGATGGTCACCATAAATAAACATATTTCATTCAAATGACTTTATTTTGTTGTTGTTGTTCTTGTGTCATGATAAAAACTAGGGAAATACATTCGTCGCAGAAGAAGAACAGCAGAGAGGGTTAAAAATAGCTGACAGTGTTATTTAAAAATGACACATCCTAAGGCAATGGATGAATGATAAGACATGGAAGTGGCTGGCCGCTGATCAGTGGCAACAGCTGACATGTAAAGTAAGTACCTATTTTTTTTTTCTTTTATTATTTTTTTATGGTACGCTTCAGAAGGACTTACACAACATGGGCTGCGTTTGGAGAACATAAAGCATTTATGGGTCGTGCTCAAAATATATACATACATATATATATGATAATTGACGTAATAGGATTTAACGGACACCGGGGAGTTGTGGGCGGTGGTGAATTCTAGAGTGTGAAAGTGTCATCTTTGTAGAAAAAAAGAAAAAAAAAGACTAATGTTGGGATTTACTTCACTGACAAAATGCAATAATTTCTGCCATATTTTAGTCATTTATTATTATTTCTTTGGGTGACAAATAGTATTATGACTTTATGAGCATTAGAGTAAAGCTGTATTTAGACTATTTTGATTTTATATTCTTGTTATTGGGCACTAGCGAAGCGAAGTTTGTTCTAAACTATTTATATATAAAGAAAAAACGATAAGAAAACTTTATAGAATTTTTCTTAGTCATAAGCAAAGAAGTGTCAAGTAAATACTTCAAAGAAATTTTGTTTATTTTGACACACCCAAATAAAGCAACTGTACATTAGACCTATTGTAAATACATATATTGACTTTTAACAAATTTCCTTAATAGTTAATAAACAAAAAAAAAAAGTAAACAAATTAGCTTCAAAATTTTATCATACAACAAAAAAAAAATTTAATTTTCCAAAAATTTCACTTAACCGTATAGATGATTTTTGTTGATGAGAGATATCGTTTGCATTCCATTTGTTTTTCTTTACACAAGATTAATGACACAACACGTCATAATGCAACTTGGACATGGAGCTCTTGGTCTGATGGAGAACTTCATGCACGCACCAAAGCATGACGATAAAACAACAAAAAAAAAATATATGTAGATACTTTAGTCTTATCTGAATAAATGCATAGATACATAATATGTTTACATTATATACCTTTGAAAGAATTTCAGAGATGGAGATCACATAAATTCATCTAACGATGAAAGTGATTTGTCCAAATACACCACACCAGACTAAAAAAAAAAGTAGGGAAAACCCCACTAAGGTGGGTATAGGGAATTCTTGTTTTTACCCGCGGGGATTAACCAAGGTATTGCACCATAACTAGATCTCAGAAACCGACCGATGCGACTCCTGCAAAATATGCCAACAACGACGACGCAGTTGATAGAAGACACAATGAACGAGTAACTTGCAACAAGCTCATCAGAGCAGAACTATGAAAAAAAAAGTGGCGTATTATATCTTTATAGAGAAGGAAGGTGAATCTTAACACTGTATACTACTGTTTCAAATAGTTTTTTTTTTTTTTTTTTTTTGATCAAAATTAACATTTATTTGAAAGTTTTGATTGAAGGGCGTACGTACGATGTTATTTATTGATTACAGCACAGTAATACGTAATGTGGTTCGAATTACTTGTAATTGCATACCATTCCAGTTCATCAAATACAAGGAAGTTGATACAAAAAAAAATAGTTGTAATGTGGAACAGTTTATAGTTGAAGTCTTTAACATGACATTGACTTTCGGGTCTAAGGGCTTTTATGAAATCAGATGAAATCCCGTATTTAATTTTTGATAACCCGAAAAGCCAAATTGAAAGCGAATAAGCTTCAAATTTGAAATGAAACAAGACCTAGAACATTTCATCAACATATAGTTGTTGTTGCTAAAAGTACCTTGCCTAGGCAGCTTCGCCAGTTTCAAGGATTTTTACTCCCTTTTTTGAGGCATAGACCCGATCACCCCACTGCGTAGCTCCGTTTAGGGTCGTAGGACATGCGCCAATTAAAAAATATATTTTTTTTTTATTAAAAGCACCTGTTCCAAGACGCTTCGCAGTTTCCAATGTAATTTGAGAAAAAAAGGATTTTTCAAACTGAAAAAAATGTTTCCTCGGATTATATTATTAGAATAAAATTTACTACAAGCGATTGCATGTTTTTCGAAATTTTGAGACAAATTAAAAAAACAATTGGAACGTGTACAAACAAAAGTATTTTTTTTACAACATATTTATATTTTTCCAGCGCTAAAGCCAAATTCCTTGCGTTTTTACAGGGCTTTATTTAGGAACCGTGGATGCAAAAAATTTTCCAAAAGCTGTACAAACGTAGACAAACGATTACAATTATCAATTTTAGTCAACTCGAAAGCAGGTTCGCCACTAAACTATCTTCGCCACTACATGCATACAACATCGATACCTCTTCTCGATTTTTCATACAAGCAGCGTCTATTCTTTAACATTCCATAGCCTTGATATAAATGAAAAATTTTGAGCTATGACGGTATGCTACTAAATAATCACCTCGATTACAGAATGCGAAAAATTTTATTCCCGCGAATTTGACACGATCCACAGTCAACTAACTTACGCGATAAATAACAATCATAAAATCCGCCGCCGGAAGATCTACATTACCGTTTCTTAAAACTTCCTTATCATTTTCAAACTATCTTATCAATGCTGACAGTTTTTGACATTAAATTGGTATGTGAACGCTAAATATCCTGGTTCGAGTCACGACTCACTTGTTTGGGTGCATGCCTGTACTAAAAATCGCTATACGATAATGGAGACAGAAACACAAGAATGCTTGGTATGGATATTTGTACTGAACACCAATAAAATTAATTAATTAATTAATTAATGACAATTTTACCATTTTCTCAAATTGGAATCTATTTGTTGTTCTTTTTCTGCAAAAAAATCAAAACTATAATCAAAAACTCAAATGTTAAACTTACTTTTTCAAGCTTTCCATTTTTGTATTTTGTTACATACGCAACAACTTTGGTGCGGACTTGAAATGCCAAAATTCATATGGAGTTCGGATGGAATGTGTATTTCATAATCGAATAAAATTTAAACTACGTTACCGATATTTATAAAGGTTCTTGCAACGGATTCTCTAATAGTAAAAACTGAAAAAAATTGTCGGAAGCCATCCGCAGACCATTCATCGGATTCTGTTATCGAGGTGAATAATTTTCAGGGTTGCCACTTTCTTTTGCAGTGGATTTCTTCTGGTCCGTTTATAATCTTTGTTTACATATTCTTTTAACAATCAAAATATTTAATTTATACTAAAAAATGATTTTATCTCTCGCTCTAAAATGAAAAGATAATTTTATTCATAGGAATCAGTTGTAGCTCAGCATTTGGCTGCTTAACTGACTATTAAAAAATTGACCTTATTTTTATTTTGTATTTTTTTTTTGAGCTATTGACTAAAAGAAGTTGATAAAAAACATATGTATAATAAAAGAATAGAAAAATAGACTTTGAAGGACACCGCTAATAACCCCACCTACGTTAATCTTTGAAATACTCAGGCACGATCCACCTACCTACTTTTACATAATATACCTATTTCAATTACATGTTATAAGATTTATAAGTCACAAACGTTCCATCTTTTGCAATAAAGAAAAAGCAAAAGTATATGTTAGGCTCACAGCCACTCTCACAAGGAGTAACATCAGCATTCGGAGACCATGTGTCACCCTTGTTACCTTTAGATTGGGACTAGATCATCTGTCTATCATCTTTGGACCATTCCATCCACTTCAATCGCTGTCCAGGAATCTTGTCTCTTCAAAAAAAAAATATCGAGAGAGTGAACCGATGGCTGATGGACCATTGTTGCTCTTCTCTCTCTCAATGTATTGAAGAAACATTTGTAAAAAGAAGAAGTGAAGAGGAAGGAACGAGGAATGGGACGCTTGAAAGAGCGGCCTTTGTCGCGGTAAATTTTACCGTGACAAGTACGAGTATGTGCCTGGTTACACGAGCGCAAAAAAGAATTAATTCTCGAAAGAAAACGCATGATTTTTGGAAAGAAGGAAAGAGATGGAAAAAAAATGCAAAGTTTCGTCTTTTCCTCATTTTCAGATATGAGTTTTGCGTTAAAAATCATGTTTCATTCTTAAACGTTCTCCTTTTGACAAAAATTTTCATTTCTATTTGGCTGTGAAGGAGAATGGTTGCAACGAACAGCTTTGATTTCTTCTTGTTTTTAGTGTTTTAATTTCCGATTGTTCCTCTATTGTCACATTTTCTTGCATGCCCACTCAATTTTTTTTCTGTGTGTGTCCACAAACGTAATTCTTTTTGCCGCTCGTTTAACCAGGCACTATATCATCAATCTGTTTGCATTTTAGAATATTTTAAATGATTTAATAGAAGTTCGATTTTTTGACGTTTTCAGCTTTATTTACTTGAAAATTGTGACGTATGTTTATAATAAGATTATTTTTCTCTTCACGAAAAAATAGGGCTCCACCCCTATAATAGGTTAACCTAGTTTCTTTTTCGTATTAATCAAATTTATCAATGCAACAAAAATTTTGAAAGAAATATGTTACAATTTTTTTTAAGTATACCTACTCTGTCTTAAAAAATGAATACTTCTTTTATCTCCAAGATGAAACGAAACGAAAAAAAAAATCAACTTCGTGCAATGAATTTACAAATTGTTCTACATTTATGAGATTAGTACAAATAGGTTTGTCGATCATTATAATTGGACACAGTTTCTTTTTTTTTTTTTGTTCAAATTGTCTTGTATTATAATTTTTAGTTTTTTTTTTATTATTGTAGATAAACAGAAAAATGCTTTATGCATCATCTATGTTCGTCTGTCTGGTCTGTCGATATTTGCGATATAAAAAAGAAAAAAAAAATAATGCTACAATCAACTTTTACCATGAAAAGATGAAAATCGGTCGTCTTCTTGTATATAGTAAATTACCTCTGCATGCAGCATCATCATCATGACGGAATGGCAAAGAACCAAAAAGACAAAATAAAAATCCAATTTTATATAAAAAAAAAAACAATAATAATAAAGAAAAAAGACAGCGCGCGGCACATGAGATATTATGATAATCTGTTACTGTAGTTTTAACAGCATTAAACATTTTGCATTAGTATATCTTCGTGCTTTTAGATTTCTACAAATAATAGTCTTAATGGGTTTGGTTGCATGGGATTGGCGGTGTGGCGCCTGCTTTGGTTGCGGTCAAATGTAAAAGAGCAATTATTAGTTAGATAGGTGAGTTTTTTTGTTTTTGTTTCATCTTTTTTTAAATTATAATCATTTAGATAAAACAGTAATGAAGCTGCGCTTATGAGGAATGTGCGCCTTCAAACATTAAAAAGTAACAAACTTATACAGTTTGTATGATGGTCTCTAGGGTTTGTATTGATGGATGGTTTGGTGTAAATAAAAACAAAGGTTTATATGAAACTTTATATTAGATTAATGAGGAGTGCAAGTTGTTGGGGGTCTATTTCTGTCTGTGATTTACACCTTTGAGAAAGTTTTACACAAGCAACACGCTTTTTTAATGCGAGATTAAAGTTATACCCGAGTTACCGAATCGCCCCTCGTCACCGTCGCCGTCCAGCTTTTTCAGCAAATTTTACATGAATTTACGCATGTTTTAACCCACTATAGAAAATTTGAGCAAGAGACAAGAATTCTTACAGCAATTAGTCGCTAAAATGCAGAACTAGTCTAAGTCACAATTTCAGAATTTTTCTGTAGAGCGGTGTTCACTCCTAAACTATTTAATTAAACATTTTTAAACTATTTTTAGGAACACGTTCATGAAACAGACACTTTTTTGTTAAAATATTTCTATTTGCTTTGCACATAAATTGAAGACTCCATTCTTGCCATAACAAATCTAGAAATGGTTGAGTGTTGTTGGTCACTATCCCTTGGTTCTCCACAATTTGTAACGCCATCAAATTTAAATTAACAGGATTTTCAATAGACAAATGCTTACCTGAAAAGAAACAAAAATACAAGGTTAATAAATGTCAAAAAAAAAATATATGTAAATATATTGATTATAGATAACTTATTAAGATTTAAATTTAGTATTACAATTTAAGGTGAAACATAATAATTTCAAACTTCATTTTTCCTCTAAAATTATTTCTCGTCTTTTTTGGTAGACGAACGTCAATTTTTTATGGGACTTTTACTTTCTTTTTTCAAATACCATTCGAAGACAGTTGATACCAAGAAACACATCATACCCGTGAACAGTTCATACCAAAAGACAAAAAATTTTAAATGTAAAATGAGGTATGTAACCCCTTGCTTAAGCACACTTTAGGATTTGGGGTTGGTGAGGGGGTTGGTTGTATTTTGCATTTTGGTACAAAATGCCCCGGGTATGAAGTGTCCTTCAGTATTAAGGAAATTTCTTTAAAAAAAATACTGTATTGAAAGTAGTTTCTTTCAATAATTAGCGCTCACTCAGGGGATTTTATGTACCCTTTTTATGTCAGATACACAGTGCGAGCTTTAGGTAAGTAGGAGGGGATGTGAAAGGAGATGTCGGTGAACATTAGTCTTGAATTTCAGTTTCAAAAAAAACGAATCCCTGTACTTGACAGTGCGACCGAAGTTGGGTTCAAGAGTAAACTGATGAGCATTCCTGAAAGAGCGAGTATTACGGTTGAATCGTTTAAGGGGAGGAATGCAACTGCCTATTTCATTTGAGCACTTACCGTAAAAGTAACGATAAAAGAGTGAGAGCCGGTATTCGAGTGACGTAAAAGTATCGATGATGTTCCTGTCTCCGATCATTTTGAAGGCTCGTCTTTGTATACTGTCTAAGAGGGTTAAGTAAGTTGCTGGAGCACCAGCCCCGAGATGGGAGTTATACTCAAGCTTTGGACGTACATATATAACTTTAATAGATGATAGCCAGATCAGAAGGGGAAAATACGTCTCGCTTTAACGACAGAAGTTTTCGAAGCATTAAATTCTACGCGATCTTTTAATCCCTACAATGCTTGTCTAAGTCAGAATTTAATGTACTTTTCATATTTAGCCGTTTCAGTTCCACGTCCGAAGAGCAGGGATGTGAGTCTGGAAACGAATATGAAAAGCAAAGTGTTATATCGTCAGCGAAACAGTTTAATGGATTATTAAATGCAGACAGGAGATCATCAATGAAAATGAGAAAGAGGGTCGGAGACAAAACAGAACCTTGTGGCACACCAGCATTTATGTTGTGAGTTTCAGACTTGAATCCGTCTAATACTACTTGTATAGAGCGATTCCAAAGAAAGTTACTAATCCAACGAAGAAGGGTTTCAACGATACCAAAAGCACGCATTTTCGATAAAAGAGCAGGATGCCAAACTTTATCAAATGCTTTAGTATTTTGGCGTACAGAATTTTGCAAGTCATTATTTTGTTCATCCAGTATTTTGAACAGAATTTTGTATTTACAGTATAACGACATACAGAATTATGATTTTAGAGCATTTTGACCATCCATAGTTTTGTCATATAGAATTTTGAAAAACAGTATTATGGCCTGCTCCTTTTTAACTCTTTAGGAGGCACTGCGCCACTCAAGCAACTCTATTGACAATGTAAATAATTATACATAAGTACCTGCTAAAAGCTGTTTCAATATTTTTTTTTTTATTTTTGATTTCTCTAAAATTTTGTGCCCATAATATCAACGTTTCGACGATTTTTATGGGGCAAAAGACAAACTTCCCATATAACTTTTTTATATAGAAGATTTAAAGCTCTAAAAAAAGGGGTCTCGACATTATTTACCGTAACTTAGCCATTTCAAAGTAACATTAGCAGAAAGTCATCGAATATATCTCGAATCACATAAAAATGATTTGCACTATTTTTGCTATTTTAAATATTACTTAATTACTTAAGATCTTATTTGCAGAGGATAATTTTTTCCTTCGAACAGTATCCAATACTCGTTTTTAAAAATTCTAGATTTTATTCCATTCAACGTTTAGGTTATAGCAAATTAGACTGAGAGTAAAGCGGAATTGCGAGATGCACTTTTCTGGTCATCCAAATTATAGTAATGAAAAATTTGATCAGAAATGTTATTCACCAACGACTTTTTTCAAAAAAAATGTCGCTGCCATTGTTTTGTTCAAAAAAAAAAGGAGTTTGATAATTTTTTTTGACAATATTTTTTTTTCTTACCACATACATTTCTTTTCCCAAAAGAACTGTATACTACGCTCTAACCATTATGGTGAAACCGTAATTGCAGTCATGGTGATTATTTTAAATTGATACTGACTATACCCACCACATATGATAAATGCGCTTGAATTTCACATTTAAATTATTAAAACAGCAGGTTGCCCGCCCTATGCCCTTTTCTTACTTATGTACAATATTTCATCAAAATCTCGAGTTTAATTTATATTTAAGTACATAGAAATACAACAGAAAATTATTTTGATTTGCCAGTGTTATCAAATATCAACCATTCATTAACTTCATAAATATTATGAGGGCACAAAAGTGCAATAATAATGAAAAAAAAAAATTAAATAAATTTAATGAAATTACTACACCCAATAGGCAGTTGCTTTAGATACAAATCCAAACCGTACATTGTTAATTTTTTTTTTAATATCTCCAAATCATAAACGTGACTGTCCAAAAATACAAAATAAAACACCGCACAGTTCGTGTTGCATCAGATTAAAAGTTAAAAAACTGATTACACATTTAATGGTGCAGATACCTATTGCTACCTAATGTTGATGGGTTCAAAAAAAAAAAAAAATTAAATTTCTATGAACTTGAGTTTTGGAAAATCTAACAACAAACCCATCATACAAAATAAAGTGAGAGAGAGAAAAAAAATGATGAAACTTCTACCAACAAAATAAGAAGAAAAAAAAAAAAACAACCGAAAACATTTCCATTACCTTCAGTAGGTCTAAGATTATGGTTGGATCTTTAATTAATCATGCTGCATTGTAAAGGGCGTGTGATTTATCTTTTCTCTTTTTTTTTTTACTTTTTTGTTGGTAAATAAAATGTTCTAAGAAGCTAAAGTAAGTTTTATTTTGTAACCTTTTGAAAGCAAACCGTCTCAGTTAATTGTTTTTTATATTTTTTTTATAATGTGAATGCATTTGTCATAATCATAATGAAAACTTTCACTGATTTTTTTTTTGTTTGTTTGTTTGTCGTGTTTTGAGAAGTCCAATTTAATTTCGTCTGAGCTTGGAATTATCTTAGATTGTATCTATCTAAAGGTATGAATAAACAATCTTGAGATTGGCTTCACAGCTTTTTTTTAGTGTGTCATTTCTTATAACAAAATGACTTAAATGGGATTTATTCGGTTGGGTCGGAAAATGTGTAATAAAAATTAATAAAAAATATGAGAGGTATTAAGTTCATCACATGGAAACTTGGCTTGAAACGAAAAATTCTACCGGAATTAAAGGGTGCTTTTTTTAGATGTTAAGAACTATAAGTCGACATCAATTTTTTTACTGGTGGCCATTTTAATAGCTGTTAAGTGATTTGTTTTAAGTTTGGTTTGGCATTGCAACATGACTGACTGACACGATCACCTAGCAAGGCGGTAGATTCGGTGAATGGACACAAAATAAGATTGCCGTTGATCGCGATTTTTGTAAGAGAATTTTGTTTAGCGATGAAACTCACTTTTGGTAGCTACGTCAATAAAGAAAATTGCCGTATTTGGAGTGAGATAATTCTCAAGTGTAACTGACTGTCATAATATTCTTCCGTGGCTGGTGGAATCACGTTGCTGACCAGAACAGTCGCCAAACGGTCGATCATGGCAGCAGGATTTCTGAATTTGGTGGGAACTTACGCGGACCACTTGAAATTCTTTCGCAGGCCTGGGGTTGAACACCCTTGATCTGTTTCTATCTATCAACCAAAGAAGTCGAAGTATAGTCCAGATTGAAAAAAATAAAAATTCAAAAAACTTTGGAAAGAAACTAAACCTATTAATTTTTTTTCTCTTCATATTTTGTTTCTTTCATCAAGAAATTTCTTTTTGAAGAGTTCAAAGACAAAAAAAAACTGTAAATAAAGAGAAAGATATAATAAAACAAAAAATAACAATTCTCCACTTTAATAATAATTTTTTTTTAATTGCCTTTAAATATATATCTTATAAATAATTGCTTTCATTTCGAACCTACTTTTTTGTCGGCATCGTCTAAATTTAATAACTATGTACATATCTGAAGTGCAGTATCATTCTACATATATGACCATTTCATGCACTAAAGATTTCTATAAACGGTACAGTAAATAAGAGCACTATACCACAAAACAAAAACAAAACAAAAAAACTAAATGACCACTAATGTATCTATTTTCTAATTTCCATTGTTATAAACGTTTTTGTACCATATTAAATTAATTATAGAGTAGTTAAGTTTTATGGATAAATGAGTTAATTGATGTGGGTTAAATTATGTTTTTCCTAAAATTTTAAAGATTTAAATTAATGTTTGGTTTCGATAAACTTTTTTTTTTATTAAAATGCATCAATGATATTGAGTAGTATTAAAAAATAATTGTTAGTTATAATATAACATTTCCTGTGCCTTTTCGATTTTCGGTATCCCTTTTGAAAATTGGGGATAAAAAAAATAGAAAGTGGTATCATATCTGACTTAAATGAATTTAAATAGCTTTTATGCATTCAACCGTTTCTGATATCATATTAATGGATGTTATTTGTGAAAGAAAGTTCTTTAGAGTTGGTAAGTACATGTGTGGAATAGTATATATTTTTTTTAATTTAAAGTAAAACCTCGAAGTATATGCTATAAAATCTAACAGTCTATCGATAGTTTACCAAATTTTGGGGTCGCTAAAAACGAAAACGACATTTTTTTTTTCAAAGAACCGTTTTCGAGATATACTAAAAAAATAATAGTTTGGTCTATTTTTTCCAAACACTGGTTTATTGCTCTAGATAGATAGATATATAGAGATGGTTGTCGCCAGCTCTGGCCTTGCGACTCAATTAGCGCTGGAGAGCGCCGTTTTGGTACCATTTACTCGTGTCAACCTAATAGGGATTTAAAACGGAATGATGTGGTTTTTATAGACTTTGACGAACCATTGCTAGAGCCATTTCGTCGCATTTAGAAAGATAATCATCTCCTTGAAAACTCACTTGGGTCATCAAGGAATGCTTTCCCAAAGGAAGTCATTCTAAAATAGGCTAAGGCGTTGCAATTGCAGAGAAAATGAACCACAGTTTCTTTTCCTTGTGGGTCTCTACAGCTACGACAATGAGAGTTGTAGGGGATTCCCAGCTTTCTTGCATGCTCCTCTATGGGCAAGTGCCCAGTGCAGATTGCTGTGATCCTGGCTATATCTTGCCTGGGTCTACATAAAAGATCGTTAGAACGTGTGTTGTTGTAGGTATGCCATATCATTCTGGATAGGACACAGTTTGTGAGACATGTTCTACCTAAGGTTGGATTCATTGAGAAAATTTGTCTCTTTACAGCACCAAGAGGGATGTTTACATTTACCGCTAATGAAATATGAAGGGCCGAGCCTTGTCAAGCCAACTCGTCAGCCTATGACCTTGAACCCAAATGAGAGTGACTCGGAGGTTAGTGTTCAGACTCGATAGTTCGTCCCGACATTGCTGGACAAGTAATGAGGTAGATGTGGCTGTTTTGATTGCCTTAATGGCTTGATTTTAGTTTAATTTGAGCAGTTTGCATGCTTCTCTAATTGCTAACAGTTTAGCTTGAAATACACTTGCAAAGTCTGGTAGTTTGAAAGACTTGGAGATGTTAAGAGTCTCGGAAAAAATTCCTGAACCAACACCGCACTCCATCTTAGACCCATCGGTAAAAATTGTTGTGTCGAAGTTTTTCGTCACACTGTGGTTTTTCTAATCATCTCTTGTGGGAAAAATGGCATTCAAATCTCCGATTAGTCCGAGAGGGGGTACACGGTGTTAGCTAGAAAAATATCCGGAGGAATAAATTTTGTGACATATCCATGGTCATAGGGCTTGGAAGACCAACAGTTAGATTCTTTTAGTCTTACAGCACTGCATGCCGCTAGGTATTTTATGTGAAGGTCGAGTGGTAGAAGGTGCAGGATAACGCTCAGGGTATCTGTTGGGCAGGATCGAAGTAGTGGATCCAGTAGTGCCAACGCTAGCCGTTCTTCCTTCTATTGCTCTAAGTGATATTTTTAATTTACATACGATAAATAATTTTGGGAAGATAACACTTTCTGCTTCCAAACGCAAAATATTTTTCTTGTTAACTCCCCATAGGGAGTTATTGTAATCGGTCCGATTTGTCAAATTGAAATTTTTGACATTTCTCGACGTTTCAAGGTCCCTAGAGCCTATATCAATCATTTTTAGAGAGATGTCTGTGTGTGCGTGTGTACATACGTTCCAAAAATCTCACGAACAAATAATGCTATTGACTTGAAATAAATTTTATTCGACACATTATGACGTCATACAAATTTAATATGAATTTGGAAAAAATCAATATACCGATATTTTTTTAAATCAAAAAAACTAAAAAAAAAATTTTTATAACTCGAATATCCTTAGATGGAAAAACGATATTAACTTTAAAATAATTTTATTTTACGAAAAATGTTGTTTTTGAATACTGGTGAAAATTTCAAAAAAATTCAATGGACAGTTTTTTTTCCAAAAATTAAAAACTACAAAAAATTCTCCCAAAAATTGGTATAAATTGTCTTTCGACTCAAATTTCTCAAAAACGGGTAACGATATTGACTTCTTGTTTGTTTTATTTTCTACACATCATAATTGTTAGCAACTGATAAAATTTTGACAAATATTGAATTGCCAGTTTTTTAACAAAAAATCAAAAACTGTTAAAAATTCTAAAGAAAAGTATTTACAATTGTATTCCAGCTCGAATATCCTGAGAACGAACAACGATTGTGCCTTCTAAAATATTTTATTTAATACGTAGTACAATTTTTTATAAAAGGTTACATTTTGACAAATACCTAATTGACAGTTTTTGACAAAAAATATAAAAAAAAAATAAAGTAAAATGTGGTAAAATTGGTTTTTCGACTCGAATATCTTGAGAACGAGCAATGATATTGACTTTGCCATTAGGTATTTAATCTCTATAATATGTGCATTTCGTAAATCTCTTAAAATAATTAAAATGCTTTTCAATCTTAAAATAATGATTGTTTGAATTTAACAGCTAAAGTTTGTTTCGCAGAAAATTTGGTTATTTGAAAAAAAAAAACTAAATATAAAGTTTTCAAGATCACAAATAGGAAGTTTTCAGTGTGGGTCGCACCCAGCCTCTTTTTTAATTTAAGATTGCTGCGTTAGTATTTAACGACATAACAAACATTTTTAAAAAATTAAACGACGGAAAGGACTTAGAGTCGTCTACTACCTGTATTTCATTTTTCGACTTTAGCATGTAGAAGAGTAGGTACTCAAAATATATATTTTTGAATATTTGCTTCTCAATATTAATGGTGTTATCATTTCGCCTTATTTTATAATAATTTAAGTCATTTCAAATACTTCCGTATTTTTGTTTAATTTTTCATCACACTAAGCGCCATAGAAAATAAACAAAAAATATCTTATTCAAAATTCTCAATTGGGTCAACAATATTTGATGTAGCCAACAAAAAAAAATTGCAATGGTGTCTAACCACGTTATTAATGGCATGCGAAAGTCGTCAAATCACAACATCGTACTTTCATAAGGAAATATAAATGAAGACGCACGACGCGACTGAAAAGTACCAGAGGCCAGAAATATTGATGATTCTGTGTAAATTTAGAAACTGTTAAAATTCATAATGATTGCTTGACTTTTGAGAATGTTTTAAAAAACATCACCACCCAAATGTTTAAAAAGCCAAATAAAATCATAAGAATATTTTTCAGAGAGTCACCTCTCCCACCACAATCTTCCTCAAACCACCGATTCAGAAATATACAAAATTAAAAATATATATGCCAAAATGCATATAGACAAAAAATCTATTCTGAATCGAAGCTCAGACTAAACAAAAAAAAAGTAAACTAACGTCTAGTAATCTGGTAGCAGCTTTGGGGTGTAATGTCCGCGTTGTCCCAGTCCCAAACACACCAATTCGTTGCGCCTGGAGGAAAAAAAAAACCAAATCTTAAATCGGACAACTGCCGTCGGTCGTCGTCGGTCGCCACCGCCACCGCCGCTATTGCATTAAGGAAGAAGCCACATTAACGTGTGTGTCTCTGCCTTGTTAGTATTTTTAGACAAATTTTTCGAAATTTGTTAAAATTGCACTTTAGGGCCACCAGAAGAAAAAGAAGAAGCAATGGAAAAACAGATATTCGATACCACGATGCACGTATGTAAAATGTCTCCTGCATCTCTAGAGATTCTGTTTTAGATGTCTCGAAATGAACGAACGGGGGGGTGTTCACTGTACAAGTGAAGATAATCTTTGGCACGGCACATATGGAGGAAATGGGTCATTCTAGACTTGTAATAGAATTTACTTTTCGCTTCGTCCCCTTTTGTTACACTTGCCAAAGACAAAATAAAGACGCCCGGGATATCTTGTAGTGTATCTTCTTTTCGCACCTTTCGCCGGTGCCAAAGATTATATCAGATAAGCCCAAGAAAGAGAGAAGATGGATGTCGTTAAATGGAAGTTGTTGGAGCAAAATTCACAAAACGTTATTTTTGTACAAAAAAAAAAATACAAAAAAGTGATAAAAGTATGCAAATATGTTTCTTCTTCTTTTTTTTTGTCACCGTGGATACCTGGTCTTATAAAAAAAAAAAATTTAGCTTTCGCTTTGGTTGAGTTTTCCATCTATTCTGGAAGTTTCATTGTCTAAATATAATGAAATGGGGCTTTTTACTTTAGTTTAACAGTCTGCGCATGCGAAAGAGATTTCTGATGAGAATAAAATGCAGAGACAGACACCTCTACCTTTTCATCGTGGACATTGTGCCATGTGCTTGGGAATTATAAGAAAATTCTGTGGTTTCTTAGACTTTAAGGCGTCTAATTAATGTTTTTTTTTTCTTTGTGTGAAATTAAATATTTGATTCGGCAGTCATTGAGATGCCAGGCTGCTAGATCGCAAATTAAATTCTTGTTTAAGTAGATAAAAAGTAGCTAATCAAAAGGAATTTAAAATAAATTTAAGAACAAAAAAAAGGAAACGTAGTTAGTGTTTAAGATAATGCTATTTTATTTATGCGTTCATTTAGTTGAAATATATTTTCGAGCTGTGAAAAGATTTAGCACGAAAATTCGGCAAGAAAAAAAGAATTTACTGATGCAAAGTAGGATGTTCAGTGAAAAATTTCCCCAAAAAAACGCATCCACAGCAGGCTGTTTTTTTTTTTTTATTTGAACTTGCTCATTGGAAATTGGATCCGAGACTCGAATAAGTTTTATATCTCTATCCGAAGTAATATTCCAATTTTTTTTCACTGGCCAAATTATTTGAACCACCTCATTCTAGAAACTCATGTGATATGTCATTGTACAGGATAAAGAAAAACCATCATTTTGATATTTCGACCAGTGCTGCCAAGTGAATGGAAATATTGTTTTTGAACCAATGATCCTATACAGAGTGCTGCGATGTGCCAATGGAAAAATTGAACGAAAGAGGTGAAGTTGATTTTTTTTCAGTTTTTTTTTCCTTTTATTCTGCCCATGTTTTTTAGTTATTCATAATCCTACAGTACTATGGATAGCTTTTCAAAAGAAAAATTCCTTTAATGTTTGAAATTTGGAGGAGTTAGGAACTTTTATTGATCACCATAGATAAATTAATATTAACAAAAAACAATTTTGTTGTTGTTGCGGATGTTTAGCGCTGGTTTTGTAGAGCCTTGAACAAAATTTTCAGTTTTAACAGCCAAGCATATATTTATGCATCTATACGAGAAGTGAAGTTTCATATAAAACCTTTTTGATTTCCAGGCTTGACAAAATTATAATAACTAAATAATTATGCTGTCTGCAAGGAGGTGTCATTTTTTCTTTAAACAAACGAAATTCAATTGGCTTTTCAAAGCGGAAGCTATTTTTTTTAATTGTTGAATAAATTATATTTTTTTTTTTAATAAATACAAGCCGCAAAATCTGAGAGTTCTGATTCAAAAACCACATTTTCAAAAAAAAAAAAAAAAAATATTTAGTCTGCATTTGAACAAACAAAAAGGGATTATCTTGCTTAATATATTTCCACTTTCGGGAAGAATTTTGTAATTACGGATTTGGAATTCTAATTTCAAAAATTAAGAATTCGTATTCAACTCGGATTTTTCATTGGTTTTAAGAAACGAACTTTAAACAATATTAAAATAATAATGCTCGAAGCTTGTCGAATATTCGGCCCTCTGTCTGAACGAAAGTTTCTCGGATTTTATACGAATCGAAAAAATACATCGCAGCAAATTTGCTGAACTTTCCGCTCGACGCAGGTATCCGTATCCGGCTAGGGCCTATTATTTGTATAAAATTGTATGGAGCACTAAGTGGCAGTTGAACTTCACTGCAGTGCAGTTCCATTTGAAAAAGAAAATCGCGTTGTACAATAACCTAAAAATATCTAAGGTTTTTTTTTTTTTTTTTTGATTTTCAAACGAGTATATCATGGAGCAAATTTCAGCTTGGATTTCCAAAAAACGAATTTCTTTTTAAATGGTTTAAAATTTTCAAAAAAGCATACTTCAAAAACCTGATGAGATCAAAGTTTTCTGAGTTCATATTGGAATTAAGCATACTAGAAGCTTTCAGAAAAAAGAATTTTTTGTAACAATTTTTTTTTGACCAGTGACTAAAGCACTTTGAGCTGGCCGCTTACAGAGTTCCATTTAAGCTCCAAAAAGCTAAAATTTCAAATCATCATCATCGGCTCGACAACCGGGGTCCGGTCCTGGCCTCCTTCAACAAGTCTCTCCACCTATCCCGGTCTTGAGCCGACGCCATCCAGTTGCGCACCCCAAGGCTTCGGGCGTCCTGGTCTACGCCATCTCTCCAGCGCAAGCATGGTCTACCACGCTGCCGTCTACCATAGAATGTACCACAAAGGACTTTCCGAGCAGGTTCCTCTTCACTCATGCGAGCTAGGTGCCCTGCCCACCGGAGTCTACCGAGCTTAATTTTTGTCACTATGTCTGCTTCAAGGTAGATTGCGTACAATTCATGATTGTACCGTCTCCGGAATCGCCCTTCCTCACATATGGGGCCAACAATTCTCCTTAAGACTTTTCTCTCGAACGCGGCTAAGAGGTCGGAGTGTCTTTTGCTAAGCACCCAAGTCTCGGATCCATACGAGAGTACTGGCAGGACCATGGTCCTGTACAGCAGCAGTTTTGAAGTTATGGTGAGATTTCTGGATTTGAAGAGCTTTGACAGACTATAGTAGGCTTTGTTGGAATTGAGCAGCCGCCCGCGTATTTCTTCTTCTATATTATTATCGGCTGCTACTATTGACCCAAGGTATTTGAAGGATTGCACCACTTCAAATTCGTGCTCCGCTACCTTGATTGTTTGACCAACTGTTCTTCTCGCATTCGACGCCACCATGTACTTTGTTTTACCTTCACTAATGTGCAGCCCCAGATTTTGTGCCGCCTGCTCGATCTGGATGAAGGAATCGTGTACAGCTTGTTCGGTTCTTCCGATGATGTCAATGTCGTCTGCGTAAGCCAGTATCTGGCTGGACCTGTTGACGATGGTCCCTCTTGTTGCCGTGCCAGAGTCAAGGATTGCTTTCTCCAACGCCAGGTTGAAGAGGAGGCAGGCCAAACCATCCCCTTGTCGGAGTCCATTAAAGATGTTGATTGGTCTGGATAGCAATCCGGCTATTTTTACTTGGCTTGTTACGTTGGTCATGGTCAACCTACAAAGTCGTGTCAACTTATTTGGGATGCCGAATTCTCTCATAGCTTTGTAAAGTTCTACCCTGGCTATGCTATCATAGGCGGCCTTAAAGTCTATAAACAGATGGTATGTTGGGATGTTAAATTCTAGACATTTTTCCATCGCCTGCCTAAGGGTAAAGATCTGATCAGTTGTTGATTTGCCTGGAATGAAACCACACTGATATTGGCCGATTATGGTTTTAGCGTATGGGGCTATCCGTTCTTGTAGGATAGAGGAGAGTATCTTATAGGCGGTACTCAACAACGTGATACCTCTATAATTGCTGCACGTTGTGACATCTCCCTTCTTATGTATGGGGCAAATTATACCTTTTCGCCAGTCTTCTGGCATTTCTTCCTGCTCCCATACGTGCACTATAATATCATGAATTGCTTGGCGTAAGGCTGGCCCGCCGTGGTGGAATAGTTCGGCTGGTATGCCATCGGCTCCCGGGGCTTTGTTTTTCTTAAGCCGGGCTATAGCCTTCTCAACCTCTTCTATGCTTGGTGGCGGTAACATAGGGTAATCTTCTTGAAGTAGTGGAGCCTCTACTTCTGCAGTGAGCTGACCATTTAGCAATTCATTAAAGTACACTTCCCATCGCTCCAGTATGCTTTGGGGATCGGTGATCAGATTTCCCTCTCCGTCCTTGCAGTAAGTGCATGCTTAACACAAAATAGATATACTAAAATTATTTTAGATTCGCGAAATTGTGAAAAATCACCCTATAGGTGGCTATACCCAAATACTATCTAAATTTTTCTCTCGCTTTCTTACTGCCTTGTGGTTTGATATACATACATACCTACAATTTTTTAATACAAATATAACTCTATTCAATGTTCATCTTAGGCACATTGAATTACACTTTTTGCTTGTAAAACATTTCTTCATCTTATCATCGACCACTTGTAAATCAATAGAACTGCGAAACTTGTCGTTAAAAAAGTTACAAAAAAAAAAATGTGAGATAAAAAACCAAAATCAACCAACCACAATGTCCCCATTAAAGAAAAAAAAAATAATTGCGAACAACATAAATCCATTGGACCATGATTGCAGATGCAGAAATCTCCTCAACCGCTATCTCTAATTTGTCAAAGGTTAATGAATAATGAGGTTTCTTCATGTTCGATTTATTTTATTTTATTTTATTTTTTTTTATTGATTTTGTGGCCATGCCATTGATGCACAAATCTTAATCTCCGAGCAAGAAAAAAAAAATAAACCAAACTAGTGCAATTATATTGAACGGAGGAAAATAGATGTTTTTTTTATTGATATTGTATATTTGATTTTGAACTTGCTCTACTTTCGTCGATGAATTGAATTTTTTAAAATAACATGAACACGAACAGTTGACCAGGTTATCTTTAAATATCTCTTGAATATGAGAAGATGTTACGATAGTTAAAAATTTTCAATTTAAAAAAAATGGTACACGAGCATAAAACCAAACGTACCAACTGTCAGTTGGCCATTTTTGATGTTCGCTTATAAATCTTTTATTTTCGATATTGAAGAAAAAAGTTGTATGGAAAATTTGTTGAAAAATTAGTTTTATAAAATAAATGTTAAAAAAGCTCTTTTAATTACCTTGATTGTTTAAAAGTAGCAAGGCCATTTTTTTTGTATTCTCATACATCAAAACACGGTGTTAATTTTTGTGTTTTGCTGAATGCGTGACTCAAACGGACAAGCGATTATAATAAAGCTCTGAACTAGGCCTTAAACAGTTTCGTTTACAGGTCTATTACAATATTTTTCAGTGTTGCCAATTTTCTGAAATTATTTTCTTTTTTTTTTTCACTGGATAAAAAATTTGATTTTTTTAACTTTTTTTTCAAAAGAATTCGAAGAAAATAACGCAATGCTTCAAAAGAAAGACCACTACTACTTTTTTTATTTAAAAATAGTTTTCAGGAATGCCACTTTCATGAAAATTCAGTGTTACTTTTGATAGCCAAGTTTTGGTAAAAATTTTTTTAACACGAAGACTAAAATACTAATTTCTGGAACATAAATATTTTGCACATATCGTACTATACGTCTATCTGCGAGCATATAAATATTCAATATTTTAAACTTATGAATAGTATTTCCGTTTTAATCTCAATAAAAAATAAATAGAAAATCACAACAAGGACATGAGTATTTAATCGCGCCAATGTTCTTCCATAATACAAAGCCTTATTGTCTTTTAACACATTGGCGCTGACTGACTGTAGCTGCTGATCAAAAAAGAAATTTGAGTTCAAACTTAATCCGAAGATTTTCTTCCGCATTAAAAAATCACTCCTTGACAACTCAACTGTAAGATACTACTTAAGATAGATGCACAGTAAGACCCTTTGTTCCATCAGTCAGACAGAGCACATCAGACTAGCGTTATAAGGAACTCCTTTGCTTTTTAACTGAGATTTATCTTTGAATTTGAATCGATTGACGTAAAGAGTTCTTAGGAACAAACATCGACTACTGCTGATGAGAAGAGCCAGGAGTCTAGAAGAGATGCAATTGATTGATTGTGGTTAAGATAAAATATGCTATTCACGCTTACAACGGCGTGCGGCGGCGGCGTGAATAGCTGGAGCTAAATAAAATCTCTAAAGAAACAAGAGTTCTTTTCAAAATAGATTTGTCAGCGAAAAACGACCACGGAACTATTGAAGAAGCACAGAATAGTGATATGGCCATGTGATAGCTATAAGCTGTGTCAGAGCGGCACGGCCGGCATCTCTTCAGTTGATAACGATGATGATGGTATAGCGACGATAATGACAACGATGATGGAGGCTACCCTTATTCATATACGAGTACCAGCTTAAAGAAAAAAAGAAGATGCATTTCCATTAGGTATAGGGCTTTCATTTAATTGGGATCAAATTACAGCAAATGCATTTTGTTTGTTGAAAAGTTGAAATCTTCTTTAAGTCGCGTCGCGATGTGCAGCTTCTTTGTTATACAATTGGTTTTAAACAAAAACAAAAAATCTTTTTTAATCGTTCCCGCAATCGTCACGTTTAAGATTTTAAGTTGTTTATGGCTTTTTTTAAAACTAAGCGGGTACCCTTTGATTAAAATCTGTATCTATGAAGAAAAGAGGCGTTATTTAAAATAACAAAACTGTTGTGTCAGAAGTCAAATGATATAGTGATAGAGGTTATGGAGATTGAAATCTGATGTAAGTGATCATCAGAGTAGGTCTTGAACAAAATTTGGTAGGGTTTAATAGCTGAGTTTATGACAGAATGCAAATGTTACCCTTGTCATTTTTAGGAATGACATGGCGGTAGATCCGCCATGTTTATATCTTTGGTAAAACTGCATATTGAATCAAAAATAGAGCTTATTTTTAGTTGGGCTGTTCTGAGAACTTACATCAATCCGCCATAAAGATTTTTCTAAAAATATTCACGACACGACCGTTTATAAACACTTTTGTTGTTTTAATGTTTATTATACATATGTACATATGTGCATACATACACATTACATTTGTTTTGAATAAATGAATTACAAGGCTGGGGGTCCCACTTTAAGAATGCGTGATGTCTGGAGAAGATGCATCACGTTACCTGACCATTAAACTCTTGTGGTACGAGTATGTTACCGATGTACGTAAATGCTATTAAACATATTATATCATAGCCAAACAATGGTGATTAAATAGAATATAGTTCAACTTTATTTTCAAACTCTGAATCACTTTGAAGTGGGGGATAGATCTTAAATTACGAGGATTTGTGTTGAACAAAAGTGTGATTATTTGGTGGATAAAAAGAATGTATAGATTGACTGTACAATTATTGGAAAGGGTATGAGGATCGATTAAAAGCAGTTATTCTTCGCATAGGGCAGGTTGCGCAAGGCGAAGGGAGAGACATTCGCTTCATTGTGCGGTTTGATAGGGAGACCACACCTGACTCGCATACTCTAGGATATGTCTTACGTAAGTGATAAACAGTGACTTTGTAATGAAAGGGTAAGAAAACTCTTTGGACCAACGCTTAATAAACCCAAGGCTTGCATTCGCTTTAGCAATAATATAATCGACTTTGATACAAAAGATCACGAATAGGGGAGATAGGGCAAAAGTTAACGCGAAAAAATCATACATTAATATTTGCTAAAATTCAGCTCTAAAAAATTGTGTATACACCAAGTAAAAAAAGATTTTAAGTCTAGCTGACGTTGATTAAAGTAGATTTTACTTTCATAATTTGTATACCATCGGCATAAGTGGAAAGGTTTGAGTTATGGTAGTAATGCTATGAACATCATATATGGATGAACGTCTGAGGTGGTATAGATTTAGACATTAGACCTTGACAGGTCTTATGGGGAATTCAAAGTTTTGTAAAATTCAATGTTGTGTTCTGTCAATAATACGGAACCCACATACCCTTACCACTGTTCGTTTGTAGCTCTTTAACAAATCAGTTTATTCATAGGCCCAACTTTAAACTTGCTGTCAACTACAGGGATAAAAAATTCAATTATCGAACTTGATTACAGCAGACCTAGTGCACTGAATACTGCAAACTGCCTTCCTAATGTGGGCCTCAATAAACAAAACCAAAATGAGCTTGCGAGGCTGAACATTAAACTCAGGGTTCAGAAAAAATGTCGCTGCTCTTTCCAGAATGAGAGCAAACTCTTTCGGAATGATTTTCTTTGACGACCTTAACAAACTTTCTGAACTGGAAATCAAAGATTCGATCAAATTTTCAAACCTTGATCAAACCTAAACGACTTCTGCAACTGTTCTCCTCGACCTTAAGATCGCAAGCTTGTGAACTTCGGGTCTAACGAGTTGATGCTATCGAAATGGTGAACTCAAGGGGCCATACTGTACGTATCTTTATTCTACTTTCACATATCACATCTTTGCGAAAGTTGTTTTCAATGGTATTTTACAGTAGTACTTTATTGGAAAAGAGGATGAAAGGATGAACTGTTCCCTCTTTGCCACATAATCTCCAATGTTTTTTTTTTAGTTAACAAGTTCTTAATAAAAGACTTAGCGAGTTGAGATTTGAAATTCGTTGCAACTTTATTGTAACATCGTATTACATAATTCGGCTCAGGGATTCTCGTTTTAATTTTAGTACTATTGCCTGTCAATCCATTGAAAAAAAAAATGAGCGCGATATTTCACTTTACTGTGGCTTTTTGTTCATGCGGGTCTGGGAATAATTTTTAGCGAAACACAAACAGGGTTGGTATTAACATTTATTAACATATTCTAGAAGTACAAAAAAATTCATATTGCAGATGAATGATAATAAGAAAAACTTAAAAATATCTAGAGAGCAAAACTGTTTTTTGTTTTTTGATGTTTCTTGTTCTTTTTTTGACAGATAGAAAAAAAAACAACTAAGCCGTTTTTAAGGTTTGAGCTCCAGTTTAACTTTTGAACCTCAGTCTAATCTGTCAGACGACTATTAATATGCGCCAATGTGCATTTTAATTTTTTTCAATCATTTCTTGCCTTATTGAGCAAAATAAATTTCTATAGATATTATATCAGAATCAAATCCAAAAGGTTTGCTGGACGATTTATCAAAAATCGATTAATTAAACACATGAAACTGCTTTCCATTCACCATCAAATAACTTGGTACACTAGGCTTTCCAGATTTTAATGAGGTTATATAGAACGATTAAAAAAACAGCAAAATCACAAAAAAATTTCATCGCACAAAATCTAATGAAATGCAAATAAATAACTGGCCTATATTAAACTTCTGATCAAATTCTATTGAGTAGATCATGATTATTGAATGTGAGAAATTAACTCTCTATAGCAATTTGTTAAGTTCATATTTCTCTCCTTGTCGGCAAATATTTTCCTTTTTTCATTCAAGTCTTTACATCCATTTAAATTATCATCAATCATTGAAACGTGTGGTGTTTTTTTTTTGTGCATTTGTAATGAACATACTACAGCTTACAAAAAAAGAAGTTTCATTTGTAAATGCATCTTCGATTAACAAGCAAACTTGTTGTACTATTAAAGATTAAAAACATATAAAAAACAATTACTTTCGTCTCATCATTGATGCGAAAGTACCGCATGTTCGTTGAAGCCACTATACCAGACCCGTATGATTGTGATTGCATACTGCACTGACCAACATCAACCACTATTTTGTGTTTCATATATGGCAATGCCATCATGTGACGACACAACTCAACTCCACGCACTCTGTTTAATCATATGCGTGTAATAGGTGAATCGCGCAAAAAAAAATTACCAGCGAAATACGTAATGATGTTGTCCAACTTTGTGGCAGTGGCACTGGCAGACGGGCCAGATTATAAGAGCTCCAAACAACTACAACAGTCCATTCGGTTGACGGCGTGACATAAATAATTTGCCAAAGTCATTGTGCTTTTAAAAGGAAGATCACTAGCAAACGAAGCCAATGAACGTGGCCAACACGGTAGTCAAACGTTGCACTCTGCACAGCACATTACGTCTTTCAATTAAATGCGTCAGCAATAGCCAATGATTTGAATGGCACCACCTTTATGTCGCCGTATGACAAGACTTGATAGTTTTGTGTCTACCCAAGCACGTCTTTTTGGATGGGACTTGGACATTTTTTCGCGATGCGTGCAAGTTTTTAACATTTTGGATGCGATCTTAAACTTGGGATCGGCATTTTTCATTAGCATTTGACATGAGAGACGTCAAAAGTGATTAAGAGAAAGACGGGCTTTCCATTTTGACACTGCCATTTAATATATAATATATATGCTTACCAAGTCAAATTTACCAGAAATTGATAAGAGGTTGTAGAAACGGTAAATTAATTAATTTTTTTTTTGTAGTTGCACTTACCTGAAAAAAAAGAAAAAAAAATTGATTAGTAAAATATGACTTCAATTATTTATTTAATAATATATAAAAAAAAATTAATAATATTCACACAACACTGTTTGACTCATTTTATGATGGACTGAAGAAAAAAAATGTGTAAATTTACGGATATTTTCTTAGGGACTTAGTTGAGACCCAATTTTTTTTTAATGAAGATCTCTTCAAAAAATCCAGTGGAATATCAAAGGTTTTTTTACTAAAATTTCTCGAATGTCTTTTTGGGTTCCTGAACTAAAATTTCAAGTAAAAACATTTTAGCGTCACGATTAGGCTTCAAAAAATTCCTGTTTAAAAATTGAAAATGCTCCAAAAGAAAAAATGTCACTACTTCCACAATTTTTCCCACATTATGATAAATCTGAGCTATTACTTATCATTATAAATCATCAAACCTTGCGGATCATTATCGAACAGTGCGTCGAATATCGTTCACCACTTCACCTGCTGTTCATCGATTTCGAAAAGGCGTTTGACAGTGTCAATAGAGAATTTATTTGGCTTGCTTTGCGCAGGAGGTTGTCAGAGGAGTTTGAAATCCAAAGTGGAGTTAGACAGGGTTGTATACTGTTCCTGTTGGTAATAAGTGATGTACTGCATGCAGCTTTGTCGAATGTAAATGGGGGAATTCAGTCGAATCTGCTATCACACCTTAAACATCTAGACTAAGCGGATGACGTATGCTTATGCTTAATTTCTCATAGGATCATGAATCTCCATCAAATGACAACAAGGGTGCAGAGAAAAGCTGAAACCGTCGGGCTTAAGATCAATACGGCAAAAAAAAAGACGATCAGCCTTGGAACTTCCTCATCTACTCAAATAGATATTTCTACCAGTAGGGATGGTAGAGAGTTTTCAATACCTTTGGAGTATCGTTTTCACTCATGGCGGGACCGAACAAGATATAACCAGCCGAATCGGGAATGCAAAGACTGCGTTCGGAATGCTTTTCAAAATATGGAGGAACAACTCTATAAGCTTAAAGACCAAGCTACGATTGTTCCGCTCCAAATGTAGAATCCGTGCTTCTTTATGGATGCAGCACTTGGAAAGTAACACTCACTCTCACAAGAAAGCTGCAAACACGAGTGCATTGCGGGTCAAGCGATGCAATGAAACCGTCTTCAGAAGAGTGGGCCGACCTAGAACTACTTGGCGAAGAACGGTCGAAGAGGAATCAGCACAACTGGGGAAGAGTTGGAGAGCGCTGAGGTACATCTCCAGAAACCGTACACGATTTCGCGTAGGAGTAGTGGAGGTCCTATGCCCCGCAAGGGGAACCCCACGGACGTAAAAGGTCTGACGACCTAAGTAAGTAAGTCAGTATAAATACAAACATAATACAATATAAAAATAAAATTCAAAATACAAAAATACTTGTAAATGTGCACAAAGTTTTGAAGAACTTACAAGTTCATCTATTTAAAAATTACCGTTTCCCACAAAACTAAAAGCCAAAACTACTGAATATTTTAGCAATAAATTAAAATTTTAAGTTATTTTTGTATGTATGATGTGTTATTGGTCGCTTTGGACCTGATTTTAAGAAAATTTTAAAATAAAAACCTATTCGCCTGAACCAGCGCACGTAGCAGACTGTTTTTGTATTAGATGCCCATACATTTTTCTAAGAATAAAGTTTCGTTCTTGTGAAGGAAGTAAATCCGGTGGTTGAGCCAGGTTTCGTCAAGTAGTTCGAGACAAAATAACTTGAATACCACAATAAAAAACTATAGCCATCAAATACAAAAACATAACTCTACCAACCCGATTGGGCAATAAGGTTTTTTTTTTTTTATTTAAATAGGATTTAACCGGCGCGGCGTGTATTTCTATCACCAAAGCTTCATCTAATTACTGTCTATTATACAAAAAGTTTTCAAATCGTGTTACTTCATGTTCAAATTTATTTGCAATTTATAATAATTTAAAAAAATTCAAATAGAAAACAAATTACTTCAAGTACTGAAATTTCCAATTTTTCCACCCATCATGCGATGTGATGTTTGCATCCAAGATTAATTAATTTTAAGTTATTTATTTTGTTTTCCCTTTTGCCAGATGAATTTATTAAAACTATTTTTCATTTCATATTTTAATTTCTAAATTCATTTCGAAATTCATAATATATTCTCTTGAAAATATTGTAGATACCTTCACATAATCTTAAACTTGGATATTGATTTACAGATAACATTTTTCCACTTGACTCGTCGACGTCGCGTAGTCGTCTTTGGGTCGGTCGGTGGGCATAGGTCTTGTATATTATGTTCCACTCCAAAAGATTTCAAGAAACGCATCAGTATGCGCTCAACAGAAAAATCTCTTCAAATCAATCAATCAACAAATGATTTTTCTTCATTGTTTCTCAACATCAAACAAAAAAAAAAAACAAAAAAAATTTAAAAAAAAATCATTTTAAATGAATATCCATTAAATTATTCTTATATTTTAACGAAAATCTCAAGAACCGTTAAGGAAATGCACTTAATAATAGTTTTCCAGCAAAGTTTCGAAAGTTTGATTTTCTTTTAATCCGAACAAATGGAAAAAAGTAATAAGAGGGATTTTTTTTTTTTTCTTAAAATGATAATCAGTTGACGAAACATCTCCGCTGGCTTTCAAGATGGAAACACTTGCTTGATTTGCTTCTTACATGTATCCATAGGGCCTTTCATTTTACAGATGGCCCACCATGTGGTTATGTAATTTCGTTTGCAGAAGGAATAGTTTCGCTTTAAAAATAAGGTCTTTTGGATTTCATTTCGTTTTTGAATTCAGAAATCCAAAAATCAAAGTTGTCAGCTGATTTTAAGCAAAAATATGAACTAAATGTTGGAAAAACAAAAATTCGTACGAAGTTTCGAACACTAATCGGAAACGAATTCGAATTGGTTGGAAAATCCTTTGTATATGAAAACTATAGTACTATCATGGTGGAAGTCGAATGGGGGACATCTAATGTTTTAATTGATTTTTATTGATATTTTTTGGTTGCAATAATCCAAAAAATAGTCTCCTCTTGCCCCTACCACCAATTTTCGACGCTTAAAGACTCCCTAAATCGGATTTTACACGTCAAGTTTTGCAGCGCCACCACCAGGACCTTTGCAACCCTAAAAAAAACTCGCCATGATAGAACTATAGTTTTTATATACAAAGGAAAATCTGAACCGTTAATGAATGGAGCGGTGATTGGGATATAAATTTCTGCTTACGAACTGAAGTGCCTAGTTAAGTCATGTTTCACATAAATTTGTTGGAAAGAGAAGTTTTGTATTAATTGCGCTTCAAAGTCGCCCTGCTCCTCTGCGTGTCTGAGGATTGCATTGTAATGTACTCGTTACCCTTTCGAAGCGTATGGGCAGGCCAATCCAGTGCCATTTACGTCTTCATATTGTAGAGTCAATTGGTTTCGTTCCTGTTTTCGCATGAAGTTCATTATTTGACATACCATTTGGACAGAAAATTCTCAAGACGTTAGGGTCCAATACACTGGAGATAACGCGGTTTAAAACTGTTGAAAAGTGCTCCTTCCACCTTTTAAGTTGGTCCTAATGAACCTAAAAGAAGTGAAAATGATGATGATGAGACTTAGTCTCTCCATAATTTAAAAATAACAATTTATCAACCATTCAAAAACTGTATTTGTTTTCATTGAAACAGGATTTCTTAAGAAATATTTAACTAAAACAACTTTTTCTTTTTTGATTCAATATTTCCTTTGATTTTCACTTGTGTCACCAATTTCGCTGCAATCATTATAGAAAAATCTAGTTCGAAAGAACATTCTGGAGTATAAACTGGCAACATATCCGCGTCAACTAAGAAATTTGTCAGGCTAAAGTTCTCTTTCTATTTAAAAAAAAAAATTATTATTTTAGTTTTTTTTTTTTTTGTGATAGAGTTTTGAATAACAATAAAAAAAATATAAACCTACGGCAGCCATTGGACATCGCTCTGGAATATGTCCTGATTTTCTCATATAAGCTAATGCAACTTTTAAAATATTATTGGATCCAGCTGCCTCCAATAAACGACAACCATCTGCTGAAAAATCAAATAATTTAATCGGGCTACCACCAGCTCCAGTCACAATATCTGACTGAGCCCTCATTTGGAAATCGGTTATGTCTTGAGATAGAATTAAATAACCATCGATAATTGTTCGATGGTTGTTAACATTGTGATGCGAACATTTGAATTCTTCAGCTGGTTCAGAGTGCTTAATGCATTCAAGTTCAGTAAAATAAAGGTTGAAGGGTCGCTTTAAAATTTAAAAAAAATATATCAATATATAATGAGAGCAATGAAAATTATGTCACCTTTGCCGTAGCCAATGAAACGATTGTGAATATCCAAACGAGAATAAACGACATTTCAGCCAAACATTAGTTTTTTTACTAAAGAAAAATCTGCACTGCCGAATTTTAATACCAAAAATGTTTTTTATCTATCTACATGGTCTATTGCAAAACAGGTTATGGAAACAACAATGTTAGATAATCTATTTAACAATCACGCAATGCTTAATTTGTTAGTTTATATAATTGTTTATAAAAATACATGCATATTTAAGCGTAATTTGAAATTCAGTATTTTGACTAACCAGAATTTTTCTATACAGAATTTTGACATAAAAGATTTTGGCATGCAATACCTTTTTTGAATGCAAAAAAAAATGTGAACAACGCTATTTTTTTCAGTTTTTTAAAGTTTTTTTGAAGGGCCTTAAATTTGTAAATAAAATACATAGCCATATTGTGATGAAACAGAAAACATTCTGAAGACTCATATTTTTAGCTGTCCAATTTTTTTTACTGCGCGTTGAACAAGTTAAAAAAAAATTCAAATAAACAAAATTTAAGTTCAAAATGTCAACCAAAAATAATTTTTTGCTTTAATCATATAATGTAAGTATTCTTTGATAGATTATTTATATTTAATTTGATAACTTTTCTTCTTCTGAAATCTTTACGGGCATTAAATTTTTGTATACTTCATCATAATTTTTTAATAAGACAAAAAACAGGTTTTTGAAGTCTTACTATCCGAAAAGAAAGAATCTATGACTTCCAAAATGTATGTTTATTTTTTTTTATTTATAAGAACTGTCACTTAGGGTCACTGGTGAATATTTAAAAAAATATATTTAAACCCTTATGTGTCGATGATATCGATCTTATGACAGTTTTGCGCACAAGTGATAAGGTGTACCCTCTGATTGATGGTTTGTCACACAAATTTGTTCGCAATTGTTGTTTCAGCATGAATGAAATCAAACGAATGGTCGATAAATTGATTTAAAACAAGGAAGATATGTGAAGCAGCATCATTGTTTCTGTTTTTATTAATAATAAAGGGTGTCCCAACAAGAACGCAAGATTTAAATTTTAAATAAAACGCAGATATTTAAAAAAAAAATCGCGAATTCTTTATTGTATCGTAAAGTAGACAGAATGAGGTTATGTATGGCACAACACATCGGGCAGATGGCCGCCGCCGCGGCTTTGCTGGCAAATACGCGATCTTTTAATGAAATTTTCAATTAACCGTTTTGCATAAATGCTGCGGTATTTTATTAATGCAGCGTCCAATTTTCTCTTTTAAGGCTTGAGTCGTCGTCGGCTTATTCGCATAAACCATCGACTTCAAAAAACCCCAAAGAAAAAAGTCCAATGGTGTTAAATCGCACGTTCTGGGCGGCCAATTCTGGTCTTCAAAACGCGGAAATATCACGACCGGGAAATGACTGATGCAGCAATTAAATTGTTTCTCTGGCTGTATGAGATGTGACGCCGTCTTGTTGAAACCACATCTCCTCCACATTCATTTCTTCAATTCTAGGCACGAAAAAATTGGTTATCCTTCGTCAAAATTCGCTGCATAGTGGATTTGGAAACACCAATTTGCTGAGCTCGGTGTCGAATTTAGGTGGATGGAGTTTGAGCGACATCATCACGTACTGCTGCGATATTTTCGGCCGATCGACCTGGTCGAAGGCGCGTTGTTGTCTTTACATCAGTGACAGACCTAGTTTCAGCAAATTTTTCCATTCAGAGCTTTACAGTTGACTCTTTTGGAGAATTATTGTAACCTCAAATTGATCCCAATTTGCGAACTGTAGCCGCAAAACTTTCACCATTTTGGTAAAACAATTTCACAATGAGAATGCGTTGTTCATTCGTGTAGCGCTTCATTTTTATTAACCTTATACCTTCTACTAACAAACAATAATATTTGTTCAAATGTCAAACAATGACACTTCGAATGGCGCCAAATTTAAATCTTGCGTTCTTGTTGGGACACCCTTTATAATTTCTTTGAAATACTGTTACATTGATTTTGACAACTGATTACCGTCACTTTTGTTTACTTAAATTATTTACTACGATTTTGTAAACAAAAATAAAAAAAAAACATCCATAGAAAACACTTTCAATCAAAAACTAATTAATATTGAACATTAAAAAAAAAGTAGTTGACTTTTCAATTTAATTCCCCAAAGATAAGTTTTTACAAACAAGTGTCTTATCAATTTAAATTTTAAGGTAAACAAAGAAAGTGCCCAAGAAGGCAGGTTTTTTATTTATATAAATATAATGAGCGCTCTTTTCAAATCAGTCATAAAAAACTATTTATAACAATGAAAACAATAACCTATGTTGCAACAATTTTAGTAGCAATATTTGCTGTAAGTGGAGTACATGGAGCCAACCTAGAATGTCCATCAATTTGCCCGGTGATATTTAAACCAACTTGTGGGACAAATGGAAAAGAATTCTTGAGATTTGACAACCCTTGTAAATTAAAAGTTTTCAATTGCAACCATCAACGATTAGCTTTATCCAGTTAGTATATTTTTCAAAAATTTTATAATTTTTCATAAATTTTCATGATTTTTGTTTCAATATTTAAGCATATAAAGAAACCCATATTGATTGGTGTACAACTACCAATTTGGATGAAATGGAATTAGATGTGGTACCAGAATTAGATACATCCAATCAGTCGTGTAACAAACTATGTCCGATGGTATATCAACCAGTTTGTGGATCAAATGGAACTTATAGAAAAACCTTTGCAAATGAATGTGTTATGGGTTCGTTTGGTTGTTTGTTCAAGAATCAAAAGTCAAACAGTAAGTTGGAATGGAATCTCAATAAAAACAACAATTAATTAATTTATTTTCTTATAGGTTGGAGAGTACTTCAAAGAGCCAAGTGTTCACAACTTCCTCAAGCCAAATAGCGGATTCAAAAGTTAAAAAAATATTGTTTACAACAAAAACTATCATTGTGAACTTCTTTTTTGTTTTTCAAATAAAAAAATGCATTTAAATTGCGATTCAAATTTCAACAACTGTTAAAAAATCTCTACTTTGTAGCTGAATAGATATATTCACCTTCACCTTTTAGCAAAGACATAACCCCAAACGGTTCAAATATTGGAATAAGTTCCACAAAATGGTTTGTGTATTGGATTCATGGTGAGAAATTGTAAGAAATGTTTCAAGTTCGGGTGAATGTTTTATTATGTGCCCAGTTGTGTTGAAAAAATATTTAAATTTGAATTTCTAGCTGGTCGGTTGAAGATTTATACCTCATGTAACACAGGTAAAGATATTTTAGTAACTTGAAGCAACAAATCCTCTGAACTTGGGGATTTCCCGTTTTTGTCAAAAAAATTTGTGAAGATTTTATCGCATATACGTGAGTTACCAATATGTAAATACATTGTAAATAGTAAATAGTACGAATTGACGGTGACCTGATACCTGAAGAGCCCATTGATCCGGTAATTTTCCTCGGTTTTATCTCGGTACCGAACTTGTATGTTTTTACATATACATATCTAAAGGAGAACTTTGTGCTTTTTTTCATGCATATTATGTTCTTATCTCGGAAACCACTTCGCGAGTAAAAAGATAACATAAAATATGCAGTTTTTTTTTAGTGGTTTCAATTTTGGACACTTATCAAGAGTGGAAGTATCCCTCCGCTAACAAAAAATTATTTTGAAAGTGATCAAGTTCATTGAAAAATTCGATTTTTGGAACATTAGATTAATTTTATCTCAACGATAACTAACCAGTCATTTGGGGCGGAAAAAGAACCAGGATTCGAAATTTCAAATTGCCATATTTCTCGCTCGATGAAAGAACGATCAAAAACAGTTTTTTGTAAATATATGCCTCTTTGAATAATTTTAATATTTCAAGTTTAAAATTAATCCTGAGAAAAGTTTCCTACATTATACTTTGTATATGAAAACTATAGTACTATCATGGCGAGTTTTTTTTAGGGTTGCAGAGGTCCTGGTGGTGGCGCTGCAAAATGTGAGGTGTAAAATTCGATTTGGGGACTCTTTAAGCGTCGGAAATTGGTGGTAGGGGCAAGAGGAGACGATTTTTTGGATTATTGCATCCAAAAAATATCAATAAATATCATTTAAAACCTCCATAAGCTCTCCGCAAAAAAAAAAGAGTAAGGGTTGCATAGGTAAATTAGATGTCGCCCCATTCGACTTCCACCATGATAGTACTATAGTTTTCATATACAAAGCATTATATTATATTATGTATATTATTTTATCGTATCATTAGCGCCTTCAAAAGGAAATATTTTTTTAGAGGACCAAATTTATTGTGATTGGTAACAGATATCCAAAATCATTTTTTGAGCCACAAATTTTTATAAGTTTACTTTCATTTTCTTCACCTTCAATTTCGTTCAAAAAAAAAAGATAATAAAAATATGCAAAAAAACAAAAAAAAAAATTTATCAACTGAGTTAAGTAATTGTGAACTTAGTATCTGCTTGGCTTAAATTGGCATATCTAAAGACATTCTTTTTTAGACGCACGATCTCTCGATAGAGAAATTATTGTTAAATTTTCATTGACTCATTAAAAACAAGTGAATATTGTAAAAAAATTTAAATTAATAAATTTTATCTAAGTTAGTGTTTTCTCATTAAACTATGAAATGATTCAATGTTTTCATCATGTTCTCAAATATATAATAATATATACATAGGTATAAATATATAAGTTAAATTTTTTCCTATGAATCTAAATAACTCATGTGTAATCGGTAATGAGCGAGTTTTTTACATTTTTAGTTTTGAAACATATTTTTTTAATGAGTTTTTCGCCGATAAGAATTTGAAAATCTTCTATTTTAGTTTAGCAAACACATTTTCATCAGTTTATTTGACATAAAAAGAAAAAAATTATTCAAAGTGTCACTAACATGGAAAAATATTACATTTTATAACGCTCTGTTTTTTCTGCAAAATATCTTTTTCTACGATTACTCATTTGTAGTTAACCCATTTTCCAAAGTTTGCTTCATTTCAAAAATGCAGTTGGTACCATCATTAAAAATAAAAATTACAGATTTCCGAAAGTTCGTGAGAAAAAAGATTTCAATTTTTAGATGGGCGAGACTAGGTGTCGAACCCCGGCCTCCAGCACTAACCATTGGTTATACGAAAGTTGGTGTTCTAAAAAAAACTTTCCAATTTCAAAATCGTTGTTTGAGAATAATTCGTATCGATTTATCATTTCAGAACAACTACGCGTGATTTTAGTCACCCTAATGATTTTAAAACCATTTTTTCATAAATAACGGTTTTATTATTCAAGCTTTGAATTTTATGTACAATGTACATGCAGGTTGCTATGCAAAATTAGTTCCTACTGTTTTGAACACATCCCTTTCACGATAAAACAATAAGGGTACTAATCATAAATATTATTTTCTACTGCCTGCTTGACAGAATTCAGATGGCATCTGGAAGTTTGAATATACAAATTTTGTCCGGGTATGTTTATCGAACAAATCAAAAATCAATTTTCTGAAATGTTCTAAAGTTTTAAAATGAAAACAAATGTCTGAGCTGTCATAGAAACCGGGCCTCATCGCACAATCAGATTTGATAAAAAATTTCCCTTTTTTTTCTTGGTTAAGGAAGCTCATGGTTCTCCTTGCCCCTATACCACCACTTAATGATAATCGATTTTTGTTTTTTGTAAATTTAAGTCGAAAAGGATGACTTGCTATTGACTCACTCGATTCCATTGTGTTTTTGATACACACCCTTTTGTTAAGATCGCGCTGATGTTACGGATCAATGAGTCATATATTATTGTCCAATATTGGGAGGACGCTATTTATGACATTTTTTCTATAATAGAATTGTTTAGGTTATAGTTTAACTTCCCTTAAACGAGAGTTTAAGTAGACAAAGAAAGATAAGGACTTTTTTTTATAATTGCCTTACAGATACGGGAATGGGAAACTGAATGTCTGTTTGTCTTCGCGTAGTTATTGCGTCCGAATGGTCTAACTAATAAATTTGAGTGCATCAAAGTGATTACACTTATTAGTCCAACATTTCTACTTATGAGATATCTTCTACTACACAATATAATTGAGTTTGTCGACTGTGATTTGAGCATCGTCTCAAGCCTCGTACGGGATGTGATGAACTTTCCTCAACTCATGCAATTTAATTATAATACAAAAAAATATTTGTAATCTTAGTCTCAAGTCATCGTGTGGTTTGGAAAGCAGATTGATGTTATTAGTCGTCTGGAAGTGAGTGCATATTTTTTCTTAGTTTTTCATTTTTTTTAATGATTTCTACTATTTCAGCGGATAAAGGAGAGATTCATAATAAGAAAAGCAAAAGTCGACCAGAGCAGCATCCGTTGTGAATTTTATTTTAATTTTTTTGCAAAATAAGATTTTTTTTTAAATAAATTACATTGCAAAATTTTCAAAATATTTCAAAAGAGAAACCGGATTGATTTAATGAAAAAATCTTATTGCAATTTAATAAGTCTACTTATCAAAATTCAATCCTTACACAAAATCACAGAAATTGAATGTTTTTTATCTGTGGTCTAATGTTTTAATTATTAGCACCGACATTATTTCGGATACAGAACAAGGACTCCACCTGGTGAAGTCATCCTAAGAATGTGCTTATCGTGTAAAATACCAAGTCCATCAAACAACAAAAGCAGAGTATCACTTACAGCAGTAGTGAAAAAGAAGCTCAGTTTGATTACCATCTGGTAGCTAAGTTTTATGAAGCTGCAAGTATAGATTGCAAAACGTCGTTTTCTGTTTAGACAATTTTTTTATGGAGACCTAGAAGACGAGGAAACAAACAGAGCTTTCTAAAGGAATCAAGAGGTACAATCTGGATGGAGAAAAAGGTGAAGCGTTTATCCTTTTTATGCAGATGCAGTGGACTCTCTGCAAGAAACATGCCTGGGGAAAGCAAAATCCATGCTAGGAACTACCAAAGACCGGTTATAAAATGCGACGTGGAATGATAAACCAAAGCCAATATGAATAAGGTTGGAAATATTTTCAAAATTGCCGCACAAACTCCTTGTGAATGAAGAAATCAGAATAAACAATTCTTCACAAGATTATTGTATTGAGCACTTTTAAATTGACAGTTTCCGAGCCTATACTTTCCAAAAGCTGCATCCTACAAGGAAGAATTCAGTGATATCACAATTGAAGAAGTGAGTGGTGCCGTGAAAAACCTACCTTCTAAGTTCTGAAAAAAAGATATTGGGTATGGATGGTTCTCATCGCCAATTATTATTTGCGATGACCAAGTGCCCAATCATTGGAGAGAAGGTAAATTCTTCCAATTTACATGAAGGGTGACACATGAAATTGAGACAGCCACCGTTCAATCAAACTGATCTCACACCCCATAAAGATTGTTGAGCGGGTGTTGGGTGGCCATCTACGTGAAATAATACGGCAGTCTTCACGTCGAAAATACCATCTTGGACGAAACAAAAATACGGTATTACATAGGTACCAGCTTAGCTGGTACTGTCATTTAAAAAGAAGATGCCATGAAAACCCAGTTCAAAAGGCAATGCCATATTTTCTAAATCAAACAAATGCAACGACATCTACATTTCATTTTCTGAAGTCGGGTGTCGTCCGTCTTAAAGAAGAAGAAGGTTAACAACATTTTCTTCATTGTTTTAAAACGACATTCTTTTAGGATGAAAAGGCTAGAGAAATCTTATCGTTTTTTCTTCTACTTTATTTGGTTCTTTTTTTCTGAGCATGTGTAATAAAAAGTTTAAAGTTTCTTAAATTCTTTTCTACACTATTTATTTCTATTAAAACAGCTATACAACTTCAAATTTCAAATTCAACGACTAACTGATACAGAAACACTCTTGGTTAAGCTAGGTATAGTAACGCAAACAAGAGCTGTTATCTTTCACAGAAAAGATAGATTAAAAAGTAAACAAATTAAAACTGAAAATTATTATTTTAGAAGTTCTAACAGCTCGAAGCTTTATCAATTTTAAAAGCTAAAAAATATATATGAATGTATTATATCACACTTCTATTTTTAATTTTGTTAATTATCTCAGTATTGTTACTTTTTTTTCTTATTAAGACAACATCTATTGTACTATTTTTAATTATTCCATGTACGTCGTTTCAGATGCGGCACCACCAAAGTCATGTCAATACAAATTAATTCGTTATCATCAAAAACATTAACATATAATGCAAAAAACGCCAAACTGTCAATTGATTGGAATATCATTATTCATCAACATAAACGTTATTTATTGATTGCACTGTACTTTAGCTGGTTTTATCAAGAAGTAATTGTCCAATGGCAAAAATTAATTGATTTATTTTTTTTTTTTATATTAAATCATTTGTTTTCGAAACATTGTAAACATACACTCTGATGCAACAATGAGTCATTAAAATGGGTGCTACAAAACTGACCGTCTTAATAATAATTAAATGGGGATTTGCTATCACCAGACGTTTTGTTGATTCCTTTGTGTGGATGTGGAAATGTGGATGCACAGCTACACATTAACGAAATAATAATAAATGATGTGACACAGCCACTGATTGTGGAAAGATTTTTTGTTTTGTCAGGAGACGTTAATTCTTTAATTTAAACCAAAAACATTTGGAAAAAACATTTTTTGTATTTTTTTATCTTAAAAGGAAATAAAAAACATCGGTTACTATTAAGTGAGTCACAAATTAGAAATTCAAACCCGACGACATCTTGCATAGCATAGTGGATGGATTTCGGTATGATTTTAGACTTTGTGTAAGAATTGTTCACTCCTAATTATAGTAAAGTTAGTCATGCCGAAATAATTGAAAAAGAAAAATGTAACACTTTACTAAGAAAATCTAGGACTGTGATTACACTGGGTTTTTTTGTTGTTACAGAAACATAAAACTTTTTCGAAGGTTTTTTAGTTTCATGAGAGCTGAATTCAATTCCAATCTCAAAAACTCTAAAATAAGATTTTTCGGTTTTTTGAATTATTTTTAAATTTTAATTTTAATAACTTTAATCCAAACCCAGAATCGCACTTTGTTTAGGTTTTTTTTACGATTTTAAGAATTTTAAATTACATTTTCTTAAGTTTTTTTTTTTGATATGCGAAAAACATTTTCTTGATTTCAAAAAGTACCTACTCATGTTTTTCTTCAAAATTCAGTTTTAATCTTGTGAATGTTAATGATCTTCCATGTTATCTGCTTTTTTATATAAAAACTTTGAAAAGTAAGTCAAAAAGTTTGCGGAATGGAGTGGTTGGAGGGGCCGGGGGGCTTTTGTTGACATTGTATGGTTGGGATATTGATTAAGTTCGGTTCAAATCGGGTCACTGGTAGTTGTGCTTTGTTGGCGGAAATATGGTATTCGGAATCAAATATTAAAAGTAGCAGCTGATAGAATACTCAATTGATTTTTGAACAAGGTATTCGAAGCAGGGCTGAACCTATCATTTTAGACCTGAGGTTTTTGATCAAAAATTCAAATTATGCGATTCATTGATCAAAACTGATGTAAAAGCAGTGGCTCAAAAAAGGCTACACACTCTACCGGAAAAATCAGAGCTGCAATTTTTTTGGGATTCTTTTTTGAGGTGATTTTGCTTTAAAAGCATTTTGTTTTGACAAAAAATTAGTTTTCTACTTTTCTGGATTCAAACTGTTGTTCCTCATTTTTCCACAAAAATTTGATGATCTCGCCTGATCTCGTCTTAATATAAATAGTACATCCAATCTAGCCAAAAATCAGGTCGTACTGTACATTGTATTTGTAGTTTTATAACAACAGCTTCAACAGGAATTGAAATATGTAAATGGATTTTAAAAATAAAGGTGACGAAATGAAGGCGTCCGGGGGTTTGGAAGAGTTTGATAGCTGTTTGATAGTTGATATTTGATTGATTGATAACGTAAAAATTACTTTTCATATAAAGCGTAAATACAAAAGTGAGGTATACGAATGAGAGACATGCTACCTCCTGCAGCCCCCTTGTATGGGCAAACTAGGGACGCTGCAAAAGTAGAGCGACAAGGACAGCAAACGACGCCATATATCTTGCCGCTCTTTTGACATTTCTCTTCAGTAAGGTTTGCCATTTCATGATGGAAAGATATACGAAATTATTAAAATTTACTACTGAAATTCGGAATAAGTGGCCTCAAGGTAAAGAGCGCTACGTCCAATTTATGGTCGTCATAATCGTCCTAGCAGATCAACAATTGAGCGTCTTGTGGAAAAATTTGAATCCACAGGCACAGTACAAAATGTTCCAGTGAGACAAAGAAGTGCCCGTAGTGTTGAGAATATTGCTGCCGCTGAGGCTTCAGTTGCCCAAATGTGTCTCTCACACGTCGCGTCGTTCTCAAGCGTTGGGCATCTCTGTGACGTCGTTGTGGCGAATTTTGGCAAAAGATCTTGGCCTAAATCCTTACAAAATTAAATTGACGCAAGAACTGAAGCCGCTTGACCACCAGAAGCGTCGTATGTTCGTGAATTTGGCTGAGCAACAACTTGAGAATGATTCGGATTTTCATCGAAAAATCATCTTCAGCGATGATGCTCATTTCTGGCTGAATGGCTTGGTCAGTAAACAAAATATGTGGTATTGGTGAGGCGCAATCCACACGTACTCCGTGAGTCAACATTGCATCCCGAAAAAATTATGGGCCTGTGGCGTCATTGGGCCGTACTTCTTCCGTGACAATCGAGACCGGCACGTTACTGTGAATGGGGATTGCTGACCGAATATTTTTGGCCCCAATTGGATGATATGGACTGAGGACATGTGGTTCCAACAGGACGGCGCAACAAGCCACACAGCGAATGTCACAATCATTGGAAACCAAGTTTGGAGAACGTGTTATCTCACGAAATGGTCCAGTCGCTTGGCGCCTCGGTCATGCGATTTGACGCCGTAAGACTATTTCCTGTCGGGCTACGTCAATTCTATGGTCTGTGCCAACAAGCCAGCGACGATTGATGAACTTCGTACGAGTATCGAAAGTGAAATTGCAGCAGTATCGGCCGATTTATGCTTGAAAACCGTCGAAAATTGGGTTTAGCCTCTGGATTTCTGCATAAGCGTGTCCGTGGTGGCCATGCAAAAGAAATCGACTTCCATACATAATGGCTTTATTCACAGGAATAAAGAATTTAATCGATATCCAAAACCGTTTTTGTTTTATTAAAAAAAAAAACTTTTGTAGCGCTCTTATTGAAAAACCCGATATAAGATAGTCCATATTCTGTTAAAAAATGAACTAACTCCCACTTTTTTCCATTTTAGATTAAGTTTAATGAATTAAGTCTCAAGTTAACCAACTAATAAATTTACGAACTAAGTCCCAAAAAAAATTAGGTGAGAATGAGTTCATTTTGTCACGTTATTATTTCAAAATCATAAAAATAATTATAAAATAAATTGTATTCAAAACTCCAAGGAATTATTTTTTATTATTACTTTTGACTTTGTTCATACTTTTTCGATTAACAATGTATTATCATGATAGTTTTCATAATTCAATCCACGTAGTTATAGCCTTGAATTACACGAGCAAGTTCGGATAATCCAACATTGCATATTATTTGTATACACTTAATTATAAAATATACAGAAGATAAAGTAACCATCATAAATCTAAATACTAGAAACACAAAAGAATGTCCTATTACCCTGCCAAAATATGTAGTCAAAATGACGTCTGCCGTATCATTAGTCTTCCTTGTACGTGATCGACGATTTTCATGATAATCGATTTATTTTTTCCTCCAACCCATTCGCTCTATGATATGGTCGTTTAAAATGGATAACGCGTTAACCATCATAAAAGAGAATACCAAAAAAATGTCCCTAAACATGGACAGGGACGGCCAGGCCGGCGCGACGGAACCCTTTTTTTGTCTTTTTTATTTGTAAATTCATTTTAACACTCATACGATTGATGTGCATGTAAATTTTTGAATAATCACCTTAGTATGTATAGTATCACAGATACAACTTCAATATCACAATGGAATAATTCCCAGAAATCAACCTATCCTGCAAAACGAGAATAAAAGAAAGAAAAAAAAACTGCATCAAATGGTCAGCAAAGTACGTGGCAGAAGAAGCATTAAATGTTTCTATCGATTTTCGAATCCATATAAATGCCACCCTCACCCAGAAACTATCTCTATATATAAAGTATTTATACCATAAAATGAGAACAGTCACCAACCATGATGGTTGGTTAGCTGAGAATGCTTTGCTGTTCCAAACCGATTACTATACATGTTTTGTAATTTAAGAACAGAGTGAACTTTCATGACCACGATGATGATAACTCCACTTATAAGTCGAAACAAAAAACACTATAAACGGAGTTTTGTTTCTCAGTTTTTTTTTTTTTTAAGCCCTTCTCAGTTTAGTATAAGGAATGTATTATGAATGTTTATTACAAACTACAAAATGAATTGGTTGCACTCCCTTACTTTTGTTTGAGACGACTAACAAGAAGATTGTAGGTAAATGCTAATCTGCATTCTAATTGGATATTGTCATTTTACTTTAATTTTTTATTTTTTTTTGTTAAGCCTTTGCGAAATTTTAAGCACTTTGTTTTTTTTCTGATTCAACCTTTAGGCGTGTTTGTTTTATTGAGGATAATCGGACACAAAAAAAAAATTGCGGATTTTTTTGTAATAAATAAAATGGAGTCAATGACAGAAGGAGAATGTGCAAAAATGAGACCAATACAGTTGGATATTTTCTATATATCAAAAATGAAGTAGTTTTTACTATGCTACCAAGAGAAGGATCAGTGGGGGTAAAAATAGTTGCCACTTACGAAAAAAACAGTGCACTTATTTATACGTGCAGCAAGAACCATAATTTAGGACAAGTAATGAGACCTATGCATTTGAATAGTCCGCTAAATAAGGAGTAATTTTTACTATAACCCAAAAAAAAAAACACAGCCAAATATAAAAAATACAAAAAAAAATTAGCAAAATGTCCAACTACATTGGTTTCATTTGGGGTGGAAACTAAGCGAAGATTTGATTCGTTGTGGAAAATCATAGCTCGAACTGCACGTATAAATATATGAGTCCACTTTTTTTTAGAGAGTTACTTGGCTATAACTTTTAATTAATTAGAATTGTTTCTTTTTTGGTGCCATGTTAAAAATCACTCCAATTTTAGGAAGCTTTCCAACTGCATATGTCTCATTCTTGGTGTAGATCTTTAACTGTTAGTGCACGACATTCATAAGTATGTACTCTTTTTTTTGGCTGTAACTTTTAACAGTTATTGTTTTTTTTTTTTCTTTCTGAGTCATAGTAAAAAATTACTTCAAAGGGTATTGGGATCAATTCGCGAATTCACCTTTGTTAGACAATTGACAGAACTGGAAGAAAAACACAAGCACAGTTTTCTATGATAATATCTCCTTTTCAGCAAATTTTTTAATTAAAGCAGTCTTGAAGCAGTCTACATTTTATGTCATATTGCTAAATTAAAAGGAAACTAGCAATCATAATCATTTCGTAATCTTAACGTTTTATATTGACCTTGGTCCGGTAATGAGCAATGTTTTTTTTTTCCTGCATTTCTCAAGAGAAGCAATTCTATTTTGTTAAATCTCAGATATATCAAAGGCAAGTTCTTAAATAAAATGTTATCAGATGTAGATTGTTTTGTTGTCCTTGAATGTGAATATTTTCTATGAAGGAAAGATGAGGCAACTGTTTCATTTGCAATATACTAATTTATAATAATTATTAATATAATTAAAGTACAAGGAATTTGAAGATTTGAGATTAATTTTGTGCCATGTTGGTGGGGGCAGGCGTATGAACTTTGAGAAAGTCCATATTTTCTGCTTAATGAGGTATTTTTTTATAAACGGTTGTGATATTGAAAAAAAAAGAAACGACTAATACATCAAACCAGATTGGTTGCCTGTTTTTTTTTATTTGATGGTCATTAATCACAAATTGTTCTTTGATCAAAGTGTCAACCTTGAAAGAAAGAATTGTGCTAAGTATTTCAATATCGTTTCTTCATCAATATTGATTAACCGGCGTAGAAATTGTATGGTTATCAAATGTAAGAAGACTTTCTACATAATGATGCATCCAAATGTAAAGTTCTGCACAAAGAAACGTTGCCAATTGCAGTTTAAAGTTCAAAGTAGGACCAGGCAAGGCTGTATACTGCTACCAATACTATTCCTGTTGGTGATTATTTTTTTTTACTGCTTGGTTGATTTATTTGAAATATAGGACTTCAGTCGAGTCTATATTACGCCTCACTCACTTGAACTACGTGGATTGTTAAATTTTGACTGACCGTATTACTTTTTCTCAACAAAAAAAAAAAATAATATCTTAATTTTACTGCACCAACTAGACTGCTGAGATCTTAAGCTCTTAAGCTCTTAAGGTAGATTTTCGTTCTAAAACAATGTGGCTTATCTCGAATGACTTTTAGATTTTAATTAGTATCATCTAAACCTTGGAAGTGAAGCCGTATTTATTTTAATCCTATTCAGAAGTTCTGTTTTTTATTTAAAATAAAATCTGATATAATGCCCATTTTATTATAATCTTATTAGCAATTTCAAAATTTACACAGAATAGAGAAAGAATAAATGAATGAATGACACTTGAAGGAAAATAGAATCTAAGTTTATATGAGTTCTATAGGCTCCCATACCGTTTGACCGATCCCCATGAAAGTTGATAGATCAACCGATCCGATAGGTGGCTCTGGTCGAGTTATTAAGAAATTCTGTATTTATGAAACGAAGTGAGTCATATTCAAAATATATTTTAGCTGTGTTTTATTATCTTCTATCGGGATCGAAATACACGCAATACAAAAACAATTTGGGATCCTGCTTTCTATCTGGATCTATTTCAAGATCCAGGAATTATTTTGTACGATCTGGATCGTTTTATTATCACAGGATGATCCATATCGATCTTGGTCGATAATAAAACGCGGCTGTTGTTTCTTTGTAAAAAAGCGCTAATTTACTAGAGAAATTGGGAAGTCAACCCAGATTCCAGTCAAGACCTAATTTAATAATAGTTTAACTATCCAAATACGTTCTTCATATATGTAAATAAATTCAAAAAGTAAAACCACGTAAATACCAAAGCGAAAAACTTATTTAATAAAATACCTCGTGGAACGTACATTCTAATTAGAGAATTCCTGACGGTATATCTAGTGTTGCAATCTGCCCAGCCCGTGTGCAACAAAATAAATCTAGTTTTAGAAGCATCAACTTTTCATACAGATACATTTTTAATCTAACCCATCGTGAAGTTTTTTTTTTTTTTTAATAAAAAATTGCACCGAACCAAAAATAAACGCTCAGCAAACTATAAACAAACATCTTAGAGTTCATTCACATTCGACACTGACAAAGTGATTTGTGTACATATGAACTGAGCTTGCGGCTAAAAAGCAAGTGCCACAACCAGAAACACAGCTCGCGCTACTGGTTAGATGATGATGATTATAATGATGTTTCTGGTCTTGTGGTAATGCTTTGTGATGCAGGCCACACCAAAGACCAAACATGTTAGTCCGAAAAAAAGGAACACTCTGAGATATGCCAGGCTAAGCGCATTTTCGGATTGGATGTGTTATGTGTACCAAGCAACGAGAATGATTTCTGGGTAAGATTTGTTGAAACAGGTTCAAGAAAACAAAAAAAAAAAAAGGAGGAACGAGCCATGAAAACTATAAAATGAGGGCAGCCTTTTTTATTTACTGCAGTTTCCTTGTGACATAAATATTTTATTTTCAATTTTTTTTTTTTTTTTTTTTTTTACTTAAGGGCAAATTTCGCATTCGTACAAAAATCGAACTTTAGATTTAATCAAGTGTGTGATACATACCCAGATGTAAGTAAGTATATTTTCCAACCCTATCCCGAATTACGTGAGCTTTCACTCGGTTCTAAAGACGCGGAACTTAAAGTGTTATTATGCTCTCTCTATCAGTGACTGCGATTCCAAACAAAATACATTAAGTTGATGAAACAGTGCATGAAATGTAGACTAGAAAGATCTTTCAGTGATGCTAAAAAATGGTAAGCAAAAGGATTTTATTTTTTTTGCCAAAAATTGCAGTTTTTACGCCACTGTGCCATTCACAGTAGTTCAAAATAACTCTTTTTGTTGCAAAATCTATAACATTTTTAGAACTCACTAGTTCTTCAGGTACATTAAATCAACTACTTTTTAAAATATGTATTATATTTTATGAGTTCTAAAATGAAATTCAATATTATATAATATACGTATTTGTCACCATGGCTGTTATTAAAATCCATAAAACGTTACATACCTGAAAGAAACAAGAAAAATATATGTTTTAGTAATTTGAAATATATAAATATATACATATGTATGTACATATTTTTTTTTTTTAATTTAGCGGATTTAGGGGATTTTATACAATACCCTTTATATGTCAGAGACACAGTGCGAGCTTTAGGTAAGTAAAAGGGGATTTGAAAAAAGATGTCGGTGAACATTAGTCTTGAATATCAGGTCATCACAATGAGAGGGAAAGACAGAGCGTGGAAGGGTATTCCACATTCGCGTAGTACGGCAAAAAAAAACGAATCCCTGTACTTGACAGTACGACCGAAGTTGGGTTCAAGAGTAAACTGATGATGATGAGCATTCCTGGAAGCGCGAGTATTACGGCTGAATTGTTTAAGGGAAGTAATGGAACTGGCTATTTCATTTGAGCACTTGCCGTAAAAGTAGAGATAAAAGAGTGAGAGACAGGAAAGGTCACGCCGGTATTCGAGTGACGTAAAAGTATCGATGATGTTCCTGTCTCCGATCATTCTGAAGGCTCGTCTTTGTATACTGTCCAAGAGACTTAAGTAAATTGCTGGAGCACCAGCCCAGAGATGGGAGTTATACTCAAGCTTTGGACGTATATAACTTTAATAGATGATAGCCAGATCAGAAGGGAAAAATACGTCTCGCTTTAACGACAGAAGTTTTCGAAGCATTAAATTCTACGCGATCTTTTAATCCCCACAATGCTTGTCTTAGTCAGAACTTAATGTACTTATCATATTTAGCCGTTTCAGTTCCACGTCCGTAAAGGAGGGATGTGAATTTCGAAACGAATATGAAAAGCTATGGGTGATATCGTCAGCGAAACAGTTTAATGGATTAATGAAAATGAGAAAGAGGGTCGGAGACAAAACAGAACCCTGTGGCACACCAGCATTTATGTTGTGAGTTTCAGACTTGAATCCATTTAATACTACTTGTATAGAGCGATTCGAAAGAAAGTTACTAATTCAACGAAAACGGGTTTCATCGATACCAAAAGCACGAATTTTCGATAAAAGAGTGGGATGCCAAACTTTATCAAATGCTTTAGAAATATCAAGTGCAATAATCTTACTTTCTCCAAAACGATGTAAAGATTTGTTCCACTGTTCGGTGAGATAAACCATCAAGTCACCAGTGAATTTTCTTGAGCTGATAATTTATCAGCGTTTCCATGACCTTGGAAAGAAGGGACGTAATGTAATGTAAATTTGATGAAACATTTTTTATATAATATGTATGAGAAAAGTAATTATCACATTTTATTTAAAATTCAAAGAATCATACCTAACTAAACAGAGGCTTGAATTATTTGTACGAGTAGATTACTTTCAATCCAGTTTTTTTTTAATTGACGTAGCCATTTAACCATAAGTGAGCTTCATCGCTAAACAAAATAATTCTCTTATGAAAATCGCATTAAAATAGTGAGGGACTTCAAGACTAGATAAAGCATGCAAAGGAAAGAATTAGCAAGACTAAGAAAGCTTAAACATGATATGGCCATCACATTGCATCTAATCCAATCTATAGAATCTGCTACCAATCACAGCTCTTATGTGACAACTAGCTAAGTTTTTTTTTCAAAAATTTTAATTGATGTATTCACAAGCATAAGTGTTGTTTAACACCGGTTTAAATTTAGCAAGGTTATATTATAATAAATACAGTATAAATAAAAATTATTAATTTCGCCAGTAAAAAAAAAATATATCTGCATTTCTAAATTTCCACCAAGACTGGCTTTTATTAAATCTCGTATTTTTATGCAAATAGCACAAATTTGAAAGAAAAAAAATATTAAAACTTGTAGATATATGAGAATTTATAGGTTAAGGTATATTTAAAATTATAATATATTTATCTATAGAACCATGACTAAGAAATCAAAACAATAGATACGAGTGGAATAAAATAGAAAGAAGTAAAATTAATTCAAATCCAATAAATTATTAGATATTGATTGTGTTTGACAGTGTTCTATAATGTTCTAATCGGTCTACTTAACACTTATAGGGCCACCCTGGCAGCTAAACCCTGGGGATGATTTTGCAAGAACAACCGCAACCTCAAACTCTATATCAAAGATTATTACTTAAGACCTAGAATGAAACGTTAACACCATCAGTTTTTACTTTTTTTACTTTTACACCATTGTTAGATCTTCAAATCCTATTACACTGTCCAGTGAGTCGTAGCTGATAACCAAAAAATTAACATTAAGCATTATTTCTGAATTTGAATAAATTGCAACAGAATCGCTACTTAAAAAAAAAAATCATGGAAAGTTAAAAATTGCTCACAAAATAATTTGTATGCAAGTCAGTTATAATGAGACTTTTTTGCAGCAAGTACATGCATTTATGCATTCGCTGTGCATTTGTGCAGCTGTATGGTTTCAATATGGGAAATGAATAGTTCAACGGATGCAGTATAGTGAAGAATTGTTTAGATGATCATTGTAAGAAGTGGTCAATGATCTTACTTTTGTATACTGTACAAGTGTGTACAGTTGAATGCTTAAAGAGGGTTATCGCTAGAGTGATAAATCCATTCTTTTACATAAATTGTTTGCAATAATAATAAGCGGCGGCGTAGCGAAAAGTAAAGGTTATTGTTTTTTTTTTTTGCATAGATAAATAAAAACAATAAATAAATTTGTCTTTGCTACAAAAAACAAACAAAATGGATATCTCGTTTTGTTTTGATGTAGGTATCAATTTCTTACATATAATAAAGATAAATCCAGAATGATGAATAATTAAACAATAATAATATTGTTTTTGTTTTGTTTTATCTTGTTAAGAAAGTAAACGAGATATAATGAGATTCGCTTGAAAATAAACATTTAACAAGCTTAGAAATATTCAAAATGTAAATTGTCTATAAACCAAAATAAACCATAATATTTAACTAAAATCAAGATTGTATAAACTAAACTCAAAACCAATGTTGACTCAAGTAATTTTAATATTAAAATTTTTATTTGTTAAAGTATAAGTTTAGACTATGCTAATATAATAATATGTATATTTAAATATTCAGTGCTTCAACTTCATACTTTTCTGAAAATATATAGGTACAATATTTTAAAAAGTACAACTATACTAGGAATTGATTTCAAAATAGTTTTCTTGGGAGCCACTTTCATAAAAATAATTTTTTTTTAAGATTCCAAAAAACTACGGATTTTTTCTTGAAATCTAGAAGATAAACAGGCTATCATAATCAATTTCGCAAAATGTTAAAGAAAGATTTGGCCCCTATTTTGAAATAATTTTCATTGCTTTTACCAGCTACCAGCAGCGTTGCCATTTTTTTCATATGAAAAAAATTACTTTTTGGACGCCATCTTGAAGTTTTTAATAAAAATCTCCTGAAATGTTCAAAATTTTCGAAAACAACTGGAAATTTTTATTCTTTCTTACTTTGTTGGCTTGCAACTTTTGAATACTAATATATTTTCGAAAAAGGTGTTTAACATAGTAATTTTAATTGCCAAAGCTTCATGTCTTGTATTAAACCAAAAACCTTAAATCCATGATGGCGGCCATAAGAATTTCACAAGTGCCAAATATCTGACTTATGACTTGGAATCGATACTCCTCCTTTTATAATAATTGTAATATTTAAATTTACTTAAACTTTTTGAAAATTGAAGTATGTACAACTTTTAAAAATTTTAATTCAGACTTTTAAATTGACGCAGATACATATTTGGTATGGAACAAATTTCATTTTAAGACTTAAAATTCAAGTTAAATTTGCCTACATACATATACATATAACTTACTTGAAATTCACGTAAAATTCATAAAATTTATGTAAAATTCATAAATTTCACGTGTTATTAACAAAATTCACGTAAAACTTATAAAATTCACGTGAAATTTATAAAATTCACGTGGAATTTATAAAATGTATGTATGTAGATACGTGAAATTCATAAAATTCATGACACTTTGAAAACTCAAAAATTGTAATTTCACGCGAAATGTATAATATAACAAACATTTTCAATTTATTTTATAGCCCAAAGCTCTGAGATCTTCTAAGCTTAAATTATTACCATAATAGTTTTAGTGCAGAATCGTCAATAAATATATAATTATGAAATGACTAACGTGTCCAAAAAAAAACACCAAAATATGATTATTGTATGGTCGCAAGTATAAATTTCTTTGGTGTCTAGTACAGGCAAATAAAATGAGTTAAGTGGACACCAAATAAAACAAAACAAAAAAAAACTGTTACAAGGAGTCTTCATATAGATATATGATCCGTTTGTCATGTCTCGACGACAATAAAGTGCAAAGCAAATATTTTTTGTTCTAGCGACAATAGAAAAACAGTCCCTTTTTAACTTCATATACAGCTTTTGTTTATTATTCACTATACCCAGGTCCTTCATGTTCAGTGTTCACATATGTATAAGCCATATTCTAAAAAAAAATCTTCGATAAAGGATTTGCGACAAAAATGCTCAAAAATACATATTTACCTTTTTGAATACATATACACAGCAAAAAATATATATATATACGTTCAAGAGCATTAGTCTTAGTCTCTTAGCCCTCTGTAATTATCCGGTTTTCAGTATTCTTCCTGCCTTTGCTATACCTACCTAATACGTACCTACTGCATTTCTTTTTTGGCTTTCAGACTAGCTATGTGTTTACTTTTTAGTTCAAGGACATTTTGTTGTATTGTTTTTTTTTTCTAGCTCACACCCTTATTTTACGGACACTCACATCATAAGATGCATTTCATCTTCTTTTCCTTTTTTTATATACATAAGTAGTTTCGTCATACTATAGTATTTTAAGTAAAAAAAAAAGTAGCATGGTATCACAAAATTGTAAGCCTTAAAAATCTGAAAGAGTTTATTTGAAAATTAAGAGGAATCGCTTGAGAATATAACTTTGTGAACTCTTCCGGGTAGAAGGAGATTCAATTTGAAAAGCCCCTTTCATTTCAAAAAGATAAAGTAGGTTTTTGTACTAGATATGAGCTCCACATTCATTTTATAATGAATTAAGCTTAACAAGAGATTATTTTTACAAAATCACATTAAATTATTTTTAATTAATTTAACAGTAAGGTGAATATAATTTGTAAACTTTTAAGAAATGTTTAATGAATTTTTTTTAAAATAAAACAATTCTTTTGAGCAAATAGTAGCGACCAGTATTCTGCTTAATATTTTAAATAAACACAAAAGCCATCGACAACAAGATCGGAACAAGAGTAATATGATATGAAATATTCTAGTTGATAAAATGAAAATATCATTGCGTTTTCAAAGACTTCCATGATACACTTATTAAGGAAACAGTAGACATTAAACGCAATGCAAAAAAAAAGAAGGAAAATGTGGGATGTTGAAAATCAAGTTTTATTTTGTAAAAAGTAATCTCTCATGTACTACAATCCATTGTTTTAAAAATTGTTGTTAACATAAACAAGGTAGGAGTATATTCTGTTTACACAAGCAAAACCAGTGTGACCAAAATGCACGACTAGATAGCAAGAACTTGCTCTTAAGTTAAAAAAATACAGAAACAAGAATATCTTTAGAGACAAATATGAAATAGCATAAAATTTATTATTTGAATTGCTTAAATAATCAAAAAAAAAGTTTCTGATCATAAAAATAGAAATTTTTGGAAATTTTTATAAAGGGTTTTCCAATAAGTGGTGTTAATTTAAATAGCCCGCTATTCCGGTAGTTCTTACTTTTGAAGGTGTAATTTTTTTTTCAAATTTGACAAGTAGAAACTAGACTCTTAAATAAAAATTGAACGATACACGTTTCAACAACGCACTGAAATTATTAAAATTCACCATAAAAATGGTGAAAATTTGGCAGAGACGCTTCGTTAACCAAAAAAAATTTTTTGGTCGTCGTGAAGCACCTTGTCGGACCGCGATTCAGAAATTGGTGGAAAAATTTGAGCTGTCTGGACAAGTAAACGATGTGAAGAATAAAACTCGTGCATGACGGTCAAGAAAAATTGAGAATATTGCTGCTGTAGCCTAAAGTATTGAAGAAAACCCAGGTTTTTCATTCCTCATCGACATCAAGATGGTACTCATGCAGCTATTGGGGGCATACCATATTGAGCAGCTACTTTGCGATTTGGTTATGAAACATTTCATGAAAAGGATATTGCTGGATAAGCGTAGCCTTATTATGCATTATGCATTATGCATTATTAATGGCATACTTTCCTCTTCATATTGAAATAAACATCCTATCTTTTATCTAAAAAAAATGGAATGGAAAAAAATTGAATATCAAAATAACACCTCTTATTGGAAAACCCTGTATATAAATGTTGTTAAGTATTTCTATATAAAAAAATCGGTTTTCAAATTTTAAATGCATAAATTAGATTAAAAACCCCAAAGCAACCAATTCGTTTGAAACACTACAGACGCCCAAGTCGCTGAAAACGGCCGAAATGCCCAAGAAGCCTTAATTGCTCGAAACGATCAAGACACTCCAGAAGCTCAAGACGATCAAAAAGCCAAAGACGAGAAAACGTCCAAGATTCCCTAGTCGCCCTAGACACCTGAGATGCTAATATAAACGTACAACACACCTAAAGGTTTTTTTGAAAAATATCCACAGACACAATTTAATCAAAATCGTAAGAACTGTTTGGAGATAAATAAGTTTTATCGAAACAGTTACATATATGAAAGTCACCGTTATTTTTCAATTGTTATTTCTATATAGACTCCAGACAAACCCAGTCAGAATTATAGACCCACTTTTTCACGAATATAATGTACATAAGGTCTGATGAATATCTCGAGTTTTTTTTCCGAATCCAAAACTTGTCTTCTAGTATAAAAATGAAAATACAATTTGTTCAGATTGTTTCACCGGTATTGTTGATGGTTTTCCTTGTAACTTTTGTTGCTAATACTTTTTCTGCAAAACCACCAGTGAGTCCAAATTATGTTAATTTTTTTTTTAAATTTCTACTGTTTATCTGAGGAGCCAAAAATTTGTCAAATTTGATCATTGACATTTATGACTTTTTCAGTAATTTATTTTAACGTCAGCGTTACTAAAATGTTGGCAGGAAAAATACATTTCAATTCAATTTTTTTCAAAATTGGACCATTTTTAGGTAGCTAGTCGATTCTCAAATCTATTGCCGTACTATTTTTCAAAATAGAACTAAATTTACGACTATGGGCTGTACTGGAAGTATGATATGTATTCAAATTATCTGAAAAGTCCATACAACAAGAATGACAGATCACTGATTTATTGAGGTTATTGTACTCATCTCAGAACTCTTTCCCTGTCCTCGTCGGATCTTAACTCATTTTCTAATTAATGTTCATTTTAAAATAAATTTATTTCACGGAAATTAGGCCTGGTTACACTACTTTATTATTAAAATATTCCTCTTTGTTATAAATACAATTGCAACCAAAAGAAAAAAACACAATTCAATGGAAAAATAAAAGTATTTATTTTGTTTGCAGAGGCAAAACAACTATATACATACATACTCTTCTCAATTCCATTACCACCAATTCTTGGCGTCGTTATGTCGTCGTCGTAGTCGGCACTAAATCTTACTCATTTGTTCTTAAATTTTAATTTTTTATTTTTTTCACTTTCACTGTTCGTGCTCAAGTGATCCAAATATAAGGTAAGCTATGCCGGAGCCGGGCATGTTTTGTGTGTTCAAGTGCCGGCTTTTTTTTTTTTTGCAAACGTGTTCGCGAAGTAGGCGACGGAAATCTCGCGGGTAAAATATTATTACCCCCGGATAGTCGCTCTCTCTCGCTTATAGTGACGATGAATATATAAATATATATGGAAACCAACAGAACAAGCACAAAACATATTTAAACCATGTGCTGTGTGGTTTTGTTATGAATTCGAATTTATATAATTTTTCTGTTGAAAAAGGAAATTTTTTAAATCTGCGCAAATGAGTCACACCTCCTCCGGGTGTTCGTTGAGAGTTTTAATGTTTTTTTTTTGTTTTTCTTTTGTTTTGTTGTATGTTGCACTTGACAAAAGTGCTACTGCACCATTGATGTTTACGTACATATTTTTTTTTTGTAAGTTGATTAAGAGATTTTAATGGACTTACTTATCACATCGACAAAAGTGTATTTTGTTCAGGGGCGCGACTCACACTTCTTTTTAATGCTCATGTGTTCCATTCACCAGTTGATGCTCAAAAATTACGATTGCAGTTTTATTGGAGTCGCATAATTAAAAGGATGAATTTCAATAATATTCCATCATCATACGTTGTTCAACTCCCTTTTTTAATTAACCAAATAATTAAATCTAAATTTAATGGAACCTCCTTATGGGTATCCTATTATGTTGATCTACATGTTTCTAAATACAAAGATTTTCGAATTCTTGTCTCAAAATTAAGTGAAAATTGAATTTTCATTTAAAGACCAACGGAAAAGCAACGAGTCATTGTACCTACATTTTTTTAGGTAGACAAAAAGTATATTAAGAAATTTGGTTATTGCATATTTTTTTTTTTTGTTTCTTATTGAACACAGGATATAATAATTGCCAACAACTGTGGAGGCGTTTAAAGTTATTTATGAAAGAGGGTATTCACATGCATTAGTAATTCACTACGGGAGACATTTTTACTAAAATTGCTTGTCATTTTTTGCCAATTATGGTGTTAACTTTAAAAGGAGATGTTTTTTGAACGTGAAGTTAATTTTAATAATTCTTTGTCCTCAACAATCCTTTAAATCATCAATCACACACTTAACTTTAAATTTAATTAATGGTTTATTGAAATTTGTATACAAATAAATTTGGTGGGGAATCGAATTTCGATATCATAAATTAATTCAATAAGTTGAAATGAAGAAGTTTGAAATGACTTGATTAAGTTGCAATGACAGATTTAAAAAAATTTCCTAAGATACAGGGTTGTTCATTTCTTGGTTTTAAGCTTGTAGCGCTGGCAATTGACATCTGTCAAACTCAGATGTCATTTGAAGTGACATAATCTCATACAATTAATCGAATATTTGCAATTTATGATAATGGATCGCTTGGGAATCAAACAAGACGTTTGAAATTAATAAAATTTTATAGGAAAATGGTGACTCAAACGTAACCACTTTCGACAGCGTTGTCGGTCGATAAAGTAGTGAAGAATTTCGAAGATAGCGGAAGCGTTAATGTAAGGTCTGTACATTATCGTAATGCACGATCAGTAGAAAATATTGCTGCTGGAAGTGCAAGTCTAGCTGATGATCCGTGTTGCTTATGATGCGTTTCCAACAAGACGGGGCAACAAACAACAAACCACGATCAATTATGACATTAAGGCATTGCATGAGAAGTTTCGTGGTCGCGTTATATCACGTTTGGGCAACGTGAATTGTCAACCAAGATCATGCGATTTGAGAGTAAAGAAAAATTTTTAAAATGCGTTTTTAAAAAGCCATTAAAAATGTTGTTTTTACAATTTTTATAAAATAAACCAAAAGATAACGAGTTTGGTATGAAGACTTAGCTTTACAAGACCGAGACTGAATCCCAGACAGGACTAATATTTTCTGATACGCAGACCCAAAAGCTTTATGGCAAAAGAGTGTATTTTAGTCCTGTTTTTCCCAAACTGGGGACGCGTACCGTGCGAGTACCCAAGCTTGATTAAAAAAGAGAAAAAAAGGCGATCGCGGTGACTATGAGGATTTTTTTTTAATTTTTTATCGCCCGCGATGTTTTGAACGTGTAAAAAATTAGAAAAATAGACTGTAACGATTTTATAAAGCCAAATAATAGTCTGAAAGCTGGTATATGTATTCAACGATTTATGCCGCTAAAAATAAATAAAATAAAATAATAAAACAATGTTTTATGTCGCTAAAAATTGTCAAACTGCAGTCGAAGCAGTATTCCGGTCCATAGACATTGCCAAATATATATATACATAGTTGCATTGATTAAACGTTTCCAAATCCGAGAGTTAGGGATTGAAATCGAATCAAGAAAATTTCGAAAGTAGTATCAATTGGTGATGGTTAAAGAATTTCGTTTTTAGAAACTCCGTACCTACATGTCAACATTTTTATCGAAAATCAGAAAACTTCTCAAGTCAATAAAAAAAAAAACTTAAGCCCATCATGTAGACACATTCTCACAGACTCCAGGAGCATGAAATGCATTATTCTTATTGAACTACAGATGCTTATAGCCATAGTATGTATGTACAAGCCTTCAAATCTGTGCGATTGTATCTCTGCTTATTGAGTACTACAGCTCATTTGTTTGCATGCTTATTTGAACATTGAAGGATAGTCCATCATTTCTCTTGTGCTACTTCTTATATATGTACATAGTTAGTTTGCCATGTCAACCATGAATGCAATAACAGTTACTACCTGATGCTTAACGCTGGCTGTAGGAGTAAGTACCTACTTACACCCCATAGACACTCACGCTTATAAAAATTGATTGATTGCTGTCAGATTTATCCAACTTTTATGCAAAATCACAAATGATTGCTAATCATTTGTATATTCACTTAGGACCCTACCTATAGAGAAGATAAATTTCATTCGATTAATCGTCGTCGGTCGCCAAGGAAGTGAGCGTAAGCACACTTAGTTAACCGTTTTTTTTTTTTACATGAGTTCAAAAAAAAAATTATATTTTTTGCCACCATATTAAGACAAAATTTTTTTTAAAGAAAATTTAAAATTATTCTTATACATTGGCGCGCACACACAATTTGCTGAAAATGGAGTTGATTCCACTTTATGGCTTGCCAATATCACTGTCGTTAACCCTGGCGTACATTCATATACGAGTAGATACAATAACTATTTGAACTCAGCCAGCACTCCAACAGACCTCAGATACTTACATTTATTTATTTATTTATTGTTGTGGTTTCATTTTCAATTGATTGGAATATTATTGTCGATGAGGCTGGTACTTTATATGGTAATGGAAAAGAAAAGTATATTCACGCAATGAACTGAGATACCTACTCAGTGTGAATACAAAATAATTTAATAAGAATGTAACAAAGCTAACACAACGACTGCAATGAAATATTACAGAACAGATGTTTATTTTTTTTGTTTTGTTTAAGAATTCCTTGAACATTTTTTTTTTTGGTTGGTTGTTTGGTTGGTTTAGAGCGCATCAAAACTTTAAAGTTAACACCAGTTGGATCGTGGACATGTGTTTCAGTGTACAACATTACAAGTGAGACCCTCGAAAAATTTTAGTATAAAACGCCATATAATGAAGTCTAAGATCCCGTATATTAAATTCAAAGGCGGCTTTTTTTATTAAAAAAAAAAAAAAAAAACAATAGTCATATAGGCATGTACATAGTTTAGCTGCACATAAAAAAGAACACACAAAAAAATGTCTGTCACGATAGAAACACCTATACAATGTTTTATACCTACATATATTCGTCATGCGAAACTTGCTATTTATACGAAATAAAAAAATCATAAGAGCTTTATGAAACGATTATAACACATGTGATTGTCACATAACTAAAAGTAAATCTTTTTTGTTTGTGGTCCTATTAATGTCAAATTTTGGAGATAGTACTGCTAGATATAAAATTTTGACTTGAAGTCTTTTTGCAATTAACAATGAATTATTACACATGCCTACTTTTTTGCAGTAATTTTGTTAATTAAAATAAAATTTGCAATTTTTTGTTTTGTTTTTTATTTCAAACCATATCTTGTTTGTTTATTAAAATTAACTACGTAGGTGTACTGTACACCACGCAATCGAAAAGTTAAATGAAATTCACATGAACAGGAAAATAAAAATTGATACATTGGTGTAATGGGTATTGGTGGGCTTCTAAGCTTGCTTACGTCAAAGCTACAAAATATAAACATTCTAAATTTACCGGTTAGACTTTGAATTTTTTAGTAAATGCGATAAAAGTTTTTTTTAACTTTGATGGAGTTACCCAAATGATAAAATACCTTAATAAATAAATTATTAAATCCAAAAATTGTTCAGGATATTCGACCCCGCAACAAATCAAGTACAATTACTATGACAGTTAATGGCATCTTGTTTACTTTAACTCTTAAAATTTACTAATTCCGTTTTTATGACCTGGTTCGGTGCAGATGTGAACCCTCCATATAAACAAAAACACATTTTTTTTTCAGCTGTTGTATCTCACATAATTTCGATGGTTGTCCAACACCACCATGGACTTGTTTTTTGTTTTTGTCCGTGGTAACTGTTTTTGGACGCTCTTTTCTAAACCGGTAGTAGGTACTAAATTTAATTACAGTCGACAAAATTCTAAGGATTTACCACAGTTTCTAACTCATTTTGATTTTCGAAGTTTTGTTTTTCAAAAACAATTTTTTGGAAGAAACTTCAAAATCGTTTTTCGATTTTCACAAAAACACAACGAGTCTCTTAAACGCTTGCCAAATAATAACTACACATTCAAGAAGGCAATTAAATTTCAAAATATGCAAAAACACATTCGTTTGCTTTTGTTAAAGGGGGTTGCTATCTTTATGTTAAGGCCGAATATGAAAAATCTTACAACAGATATTTTCGAAATAAATTCTGTGCAGTACAGCCCCAAGACATTCGTAGATAAACCCAAACTGTCATTTGTCAAATTATTCTAACATGGCGGTTTACATTTGATGCGATGTCAAATATAAGGAACACCATTTCTACAATAATAATTCTTTATAACGTTTTTTTTCTAATAGCTGTCGTATATAAGTTTTTATTTTTTTTTTCTGTTTTCTTGAATTATAAGATTCTACAATTCAAATGAATATTATTACGTTTCCTTTACATTCCAATTTACATTTTCTTTTAAATCCTTATTAAATGACGACTTAACTTTTTTACAAAGTAAAAAGAAAGAATTTTAATTTTGTCTGTCAAATATTTTCTTTGTTTTGATTTAAAAAAAAAAACATGTATTGTATAATTTTCGCTGAAACATACACAAACTGACGCTGATAAAATCTGTCATTTCGTCGCGGGTGGCAACTTATTATGGTTATGCTTGTGTATGATAAATAAAAATGCAAACGAGTTAAAGATGATGATAACGATGACACGTTTAACTTATGAAGTCTAGAATTCTAGAACTCCAAGAAGGGAAAGTGTCTGTTTTCCTAACATACAGAGTGTTCCAAAAATTGATAATTCTCAAATAATGCAACCAACAACTGCATTGTAAATGCAATGTAAAATTGTATTTTTCAATTAAAAGCACTCATGTTTTTGACATTCTAAAATATTGAGTGTGAGTTTATATGCTTCCACTTCTGCAATCAAATCCAAGAATTTTATCTTCTTCAAAAGTTATTAATATTTAACTTCGGGTAAGGCTTTGAAAATTTAAAATAGAAATACAAAACTGATCAATAACCAATGTTGAACATTCAAAACATAAAAAAACATTCCAATATTATGGAACATCCTGTAAATGTATAGACTGTCAAAAATATGTATGTAGGAGTACACACGCCAAACGACATATTTTAAAAATCAACAAAACGAAAGCAATCATTCAACCGTGCAACCAACTGGCGGGTATATCCCTAGATAGGAAACATATATAGCAATAAATGCATATACATTATATTATATCATCGTAGTCTACTCTAGGTTCAAAATACACAGCTAGTGCAAAGTACTACTGAACAACAGAACAATAATAAAAAAAAAAAAAACAACAACTTATATTTAAAGGTTTCACCAGACAGCAGAATGGACGCTGCTGAAATGTAATTTTTGTGTGCACCCCATTATTTTTTGAGTTATTGGTGGACTCTTTTTCTTTGCCTTTCCATTGAGGAGTATAATATTGTCAGTCATTTGAATAAAATATAAAGGTATACTCGTACGTAGGCATGTGCAGTGGTGGTGCTAGGACAAAGACCGACTTGTATTGGCCTTAGGGAAGAAAATTGTGCAAAAAATTTAAAATACAACAAAAAAAAAAAACAATGAGATTCACTTGCTTACTACTACAATTGCATGCATATGCAATATTGTGAACCCTTTTCGCAAATAAATCAAAGAGCGTAATCCACGAGACAGGTTGCAATTTTTTATATGGCGTTAAGCAGCGTATTAACAAGACATCATTGTGAGTAGAAATTTATTTTGGGTGAAAAGAAAAGGAAGGAACTTTATGTAAACAGGGGTACTTTCAAAAAAACAAGAAAAAAAAAAGAAATGAAACAAAAAGGAAAAACAGATATAATTATGTACAAAAAAAAAATACAAGTGGTAGATCGAATATCGTATCGTTCATGATCACATAGTTTCCTTTAAAATATCTTTTTTCACTTTGTGGCAAATTACAATTATTTTGTAAGGAGCCTTGTTTTTTTTTAGTACAAAATTTGACCATTATGAGAACAAAAAAATTAAGGGTAGGCAGGTAATTGGCTTGTTCTTTTATTTCTTATCAAGGAAGCAATTAATGACCCGGAAATAGAAAATAAGAGATTGTAGAATGCCTTCAAATGCTAACTACAATGAACGCTGACTTATGTTGTTTTAAAATTATCTTTTGTTTCATTAAGGCAATAAATTTGTAGTTTTATTTTGTTTTAGAAGAACAACATTTTATTTTTTATATCGATCCATCATAACACTTTTCCTGAGCTGACGATGTTAGAATTTTTTTGCGTTGATAGTACTTTATATAAAAGGTTTTAGGGCTTTCCCAAACCAATGCGAAACATTCGGTGAATATGAAAAAACTTTAACAACAAAATAGCTGAATATGGTGAGTTTCATTGCAGAGAATTTCTTTTAGCTTTATCACATATCGCAGGTTATGACCGTTAAAATGTAAATTGGTGTTCGGCAATAACAAAAAAAAACCCAATTGGGTTGAGTCTGGAGACCTTGATGACCATGTAGAGTCTTGAACTCGGTTGTTAAGTTATCGTCGGAAGTGTTCACATACCAGACTATAGCAATATGGGAGCATTCAATGTCCTCGCAAATTTAATACAAAAATAATGTGATTTTGTAATCATCATTTTTTCTATTAAATTCAGATTATTCAACTTTGGCGGCCCTTGATTTCCTAGTGCGTCACGACTGGATGAAATGTCCGCTCGTGCACTAACGTCAGATTCGAACTCAAAGTGATCCAAATTTAAGCAATTTCGTCAAGATCGCTTAGTAAATATATGAGTTCTTAACACTTTCAGACATTAACTGCTACCGGCCACTCTTTTCTTCGTTCGTCTTGTCTTTATAAACATCAGCTTATCCAATTTCCGACTCTTCCGATGCTATTGCTCAATCCACAGACAATGTGCAAATATTCCCTAAAAAAATAACAAATCTGAACTTTAGGCAACAATATTTTTCAGTACTCTAATCACTTACATATTTTCATGTGTTTTACTTCTCTTAAACAAATTTTGTATGCCGTTGCCGTACATCTCTTCTTTAATTACTCCGATTGATTGAGTTCAACAGTTTTTAAATTGGTTGTTAATTAAACCCACTCCAATGGTAATAGAATGCGTTTAGTTGAATGTTATAGTAATTAATTCAAAAGAAAACTAGTTTCTTCCATTTCTTTTTTATTGTTCTACAATTTTTTAGACTTAATATCTTGCAACGAAACTAAACAGACTTTGATGGATTTCCAGACTATCGCCTCTGGTTGTTGTTAGGTAAATTAGAAACATTAAATGGAGCGAATTAAATTCATCGATGCAAATACAATTCCGTTTTAATGATGGATACTAATTTTACTGTATATACATTTATGTACATACATCTTTTCGGGGCAACATCAGACATTCCTCTTGCGCTGCACGCTAATTAAATGTAAGCCTATTAAAGCTGAAAACAAGAACTATTGAAATTGAGAACATTTCTTTTTTGTTTCAGAGTTATAATGACATTCTGCATGATATATGTCGAATCAGCGCGTAAATTATGTGAGGGGCTTCTATTGATTTGCAAACAATTTTCAATATACGCCAAAGGCTGCAAGTACACACTTGACTAGAAATATACAACAAAATATTCAAAAAAAAAAAAAAAAAAAAAAAATGCAATGGAAAAATTAGCAGCTGGGATATATGTATGCATGCATAGGGTCACGTGCAATACCTTTATCGAACGGCCGCTCCCTTTTCTAGAACATTCAACATTATCCATGAACGCACGGTTGGTTGGTATTGTACGTACAGTCAATCATCACAAATATCATACAACATACACCCCTTGCAATTGTTTCTTGCTGGTAGTGGAATTATATTTTTGTTGCGTCCACTATAATGTCATAGTGACGACGACGACGGCGACGACAATTTGGCCGGCTTCGGCTGGCTTTTTAAGTGGACAGGCAAAGGGGGCAATACGTCCCGACGACGCGACGCGACGACGAAAAAAAATTGCTACCACGCTATGTCCTGATTATACTCTATTTGGGTTATGCTTTTATGTGATGCTTGTCCCGGATAAAGTTTAATGATGGGTGAAGTTGTACACTTAAGCGCGATGGAATTCATTCGATTAGAGTGCAACAACTGACAGGTAATTTGCTTGTTAATCTAGGACTTGGAAAGGATCACAAATGCCTGATGTACGAATAGTGTAGACTCAGAAAAATAAATTATACTGCACTGTCACAACTATTATACCAATCTGATGCCAAAACATGAACTTTTTTCTTTTCTTCTTTTATTTTATTTGAAAGGGTATTTATTATTAAGCCGTGTGCTATGATATTAAATTCTAAAAAAAAAAAAAAATTATTTCGTTTTGTTTGAATTGATTTTTTTTTTTCTGACGAAATCACTGATTTTTATAACAAGCAACTTGAGTAAACTTTAAATTATTGAAAATAGAATGTTATTAATTATAATATTCTGAACTTTTCCACAGATAATTAAGTCTACCGACCAAAGCTATTCATAAAATAGATGATTTCGTCGGTTCTTTGAATCGTTTTTAGGTTTATCTTCAACGTAGAAAATTTTTAGCTTGCATATATCCGCGTTCTAAGACAGCTATAAAGATTTTATTCCGAAAACCGAAACCAATGGAACATTAAAATAGAAAATCTTTAATACAACCCCTAGCTGAATGCAACTCTCAACCACACCCCTGCTTCTTCTTAGAGATAAACACGAATTTTTTTTATTGATTAAGGCATTCATTACAGCTAAAGATTCTTATCATTATTTCAAAAGGACTATTTCTCTTTCTTTCTGTAACAAACATAACGAATTACAGTTCACATAAAAACAAATAAAGGGGCAATTCGGGTCAACAGTCAACACCCGGCTTTGCGTGCTATTGGGATATAGGAAGTTCGATAGGCATTAAGACAGTTAAAATAAATTTAAAAAATAAACTTCTGTTATTGACCAGTAAATTAAAAAAAAAAAAAAAAAAAAAAAAAAAAAAAAAAAAAAAAAAAAAAAAAAAAAAAACTATGTACTTAAAAATATTTATGAATAATTCAAAATAGGGCGTTTTACCAAAAGCAGTCTTTGACGTTTGTGTTTTGCTTTTTTGATTAAAAAAATGTTTATCGGACGTTTGGCCATAAAATTGTTTACTATTATGAATTTTCAAAAAGAAACCTAGAAATGTATTGCTTTTGAATGTCAAAAATGAACAATTATTTTTTTTGCGGAAAGTAATTGTAAGATTGGAAAGCGAAAACAGGAGTTTTTAAAAATTCAGCTTTTTATATTTATATCTTTATAAATATCGCTCACAATAGGGTTGTTCAGAATTTACAAACAGTAATTTATAAGTACATACAACAATGAAATGTTCGGTATTGGAGATTTTTATGAATCACAATAATCAAATCGTAAACTTCAATTTTTTATATTTTGTGAAGTTGCGGGAGTTAAAAGCCACCACCAAATTGAGAAAAAATACGTTTTCACTTTGTAAGAGTTGTCTGGAAAGAAGAGCGGAGTCAGGATGGATTTTGAACTTCGCACACAATGACGATTTCAGTGAAAGGACAATTAATTTAACATATGACAAGCAAATAAATTTTATAGGTTATCAAATGATTTATCTTGACATGGACTCTATAACGTTCAACAATATCCTTTGGTCTCTATTATATTATTGGAGACAAATATTTTAGCTTAATGTCCGAATTTCAGCTTAAAATTATTATCAGCTCAGATCAGCTGTTTTTTTTTCAATGGGATTTCAATAACTCAAAGCTATACATATCGCTTTGTATATAAAATATATAATATATATGCCCATCTAATTGCAGCCATCTATTAAAAAGAAAAAAATTTAATGACTCGTATATTTTTTCTCGTATTTATTAGGAGGTCATTGCCTACTTAACATTTTCAAAGATGAACTTACTCATCCATCCATGTCTGTCTAGTCACTCAAAAGCCAAAAATGAAAAAAAAAAAAAAGAAAACAATGTTGAATTTCAGAGAACGGCCAACTTCCTACCAATAATGAGCCTCTTTCCTGTTATCTTTAACTGAGGACTGGGATAATATACATACACACACACGAGTCGAAGAACCACAGGAAGGAAAAAAAAATATAAATAAATACATAACAGGAAATTCCAAAGCAAATTCCTACAAGATTACTATTCTGCTTTATTTTATTATATTTTATTAGATTTATAGTAATGTACATATGCATAGACGTAGATGAGAAGAAAATTCAGCATATCTTAATAAGCTTGTTAGCTCTGAATAATCTTCCAATATAACAGAAATATTTTCACAGCAAATAGCTTGGAGTTTTTTCCATAATCTCAGGCAACCTTGATCTCAGTAAATGATTGCTTTTTCAAAAATATACATAAATACGTATAAATAAAGGCTATTTATGGTCAAGCGATGCGTTTATAAGCGTTGGGGTTATTGACATAAAATAAATAATAATCTCAATAGTTGTCATCACAGAATTATAATAGAGGTCTTTGCTCTGATATGATCCACGGCAATGAGTCACTCTATCCTATTTACAGCTCGGAGAATCCACTTCGTTTGTTTTTTTTTTTCTTGTTATCTTCAATGCTAGCAAAAATAAAAGTAATAATAAAATATTTTTTTTTATTTTGTTTTGTTTTGGACTCCCTCATCGATTGAAAACATTCCCTTTTAACACAAAGAGAATTCATAGTTGCCAAAAAAAAAAAAGAAAGACTAAAAGGAAAGGGAAAAGAACCCCACTCTCCTATCTTTAGAATTTTCTTATGGAGTGATACATTGTTTTTCTTCTTGTTGGCAATTTAGTTCAAGGAACATTGAATATTATTTTTATAACTTGTCTTTTGTTGTTGTTGTTATATTTTTTATTTATAATGAATTGAAAAAGAAAGGATGGCAAAATTATATGGGTGTGGTTTCGATTTTTAAGAAATATAAATCAATGAGCCATATGAGTGCCTTGTATGGCATGATTTTAAATTGTTAAATTATCTCGGTTTTTTATTTGTACATAATAAATTCACAATTAAACTAAACATTTTCCGATTCAATAGTTTTTACTAACAATTCAGCCTTGAAAATTGTCTTGTTTATTATTATAATAGTTCATTTAGGCTATCGATTTATTCTTTTATGGATTCAATGTTTTGTATGAAGTAAAAATAATAACCCATGAAAATAAAAAAAAATCGATTTTTGTTAAAACGTTTAAATATTCATTTATATAGAATTCTTGTAAATTAAATTATTGGTTTTATTTTGAATGATAGGCAAATATTGTGAATTAACCAATTTGTGTTTAAAATTACAAATATGGGTATTTCTTTTAAAGTATTTTACATAGAATAGGTAACAGATTTGTAAATGAGACTGGGGACACGCTTTCGCAGAAATACATTTTTTTTTCCTTTTTCTTTAAGTATATTTAACACTTTTTGGCCTATAAATATATATTTTGAAATAAAAATTATTTGATTTAAAATAGGAAACAGTTGAGGCACGATATTTAGGCAAACCTTGCATTTTGACATAACGGTATTACCTATATTCTAATAGCGTAATACCTCTTCTACACTATTGCCACAGTAGCAACACCTCTTTTTTAAATTTTATGGCATGTTCTATATGTATGTGCAGGGAAGGTCAACCCGTTAAGTCAAAATGCAAGGTTAATATCCTTAATAGTACTACTAAAATAGGTTCATTTGATACCCTGCTTTTTATAGTGCCATTTTTTTAAATCCCACTTTTTATACAGTCCTCGTTTGTCCTATCCACTTTTTGCAAATAAAACTACTTATTTTTTTTTAAACTTGTAGGTAAACAAATTTTGTTTTTGATAGATACAAATTTTAATTATTTAATAATATACATACATATGTACTTAAAACTTATATAATTTTTATAAGAACTGCTTTAAAGATTTTTGAAGTTTTCTTTTTTTTATTTCATATTTTTTTAGTACTCTAGATTTTGTCTTTTCCTTTTTGCCAAAATAAGTTTTATAACTTGTTTTAAAATGTAAATAATAAATGTTATCTATTAAATAATATTTGAATTATCTTGTTTAGTGTTTCAATTCTTAAATTGCCTCAATTGTTCACACACAAATTCACGACGGACACTTAGGTACTCCTTTTTTCTTTGGTAGTACGTGGTAACGCTAACTAAGTTGACTTAAAATAAGGATTTCCATTGGATTTTTAAATTTTCTTTAAGACTTAAGTAACTTGTAGGACACATTCTGGACAGTTAGTGTACTTAATTTTTGTCTTGTATAAATTTATAAAGTGGTACAGTCTATGCACATTCAATTCGTTCTTTTTCAAATTAAATACAACTTTTTGCAAAAAGAATTCCGTTTTTAAAAAATTTAGTTTGGGAAAATTTCAATTTTGGCACAAATATTTTGATATGATATTTGTTGCATAAAAATGTGCTTCAAAAACAAAAGAATGGACCATAATTTTCTTACTTTTGACAAGAAGATGGAAACAAATATGTCTCTTAAGGTCTCCAAGTAAAGACGTAAATAAGTATGTAATCCAGTATTTTGTTCCGACGCAGATTAGTATACATTAATAAGAGATGTGCATCGGGAAAAAATGCTTAAATAAAAATAAGAAAATAACAACGGAATTCTTATTTGCTATGCACTTTTGTATAAGTGACCATATTTTGACATAATTTTACAACAAAAATTTATATTTTTACATAGTTGGATTTAAAAAGTCAAAGTTATCTAAATCCTAAATCCTGGCAACGCCCAATTTGTTTTTTCTGAACCGAATAGTTATCCAGCCAAAATATAAGAATTTTTGCATAGCAAATTATATCCTTTTAAAAAGACATGAAAAAAAGTCGTAACATACTAAGCAAAAAAGGTACATAGGCAAACAATTATGGCATATGTGCCAAAGTAACTCAGTAATAGGTAGACATCAGCAGGTATTCATCAAGAATAGGACAGCTCCAAAAAACTAAAAGAAGCAAAGTTTTGTCGTAACTTTGTAAGTAGCTGCTAGCGTTACACATGCAACCTAATCAGATTATTTGAAAAACTATATTTCTACAACTAGATAAGACCTGTATTGAATTTGTTAAATTATAGTGAACAGACAATATTGTATCAGCAAAAAGAAAAAAAATTAGTTGTTTTATAGAATTTAACATGCAAGCAGTTATAATGATGAGGTTCCTACGATTCTGTCTTCGTTTTCTTCCTTGGTCACAAGGGTCGACACTGCCCCCTATAACAATAGACTCATCTTAATAAATCTTCCTTTACTCTCGAAACATAGGCAGTATTTGCAACTATGTTATATTATAAAATTAGTTAATGGTTCGATATTATCTCCATCAGCTCTATGTCGCTTGAACTTTAGTTTTAGCCAAATTAGCCTTAGAAATCAACGATCTCTTTAGCCTACATTCAGCAGAACAAACTATGGTATGAACAGTCCCTTAAATCAATTGATTTCAGTCTTCAATAAGTATAATTTTTTAATTTCTTAAATTAATGACAATTTAAAATGTAGTAAATTTAAAGAAAACTTTTTTAATACATAATTGTAATTGAATTTTTAATGTATATATATATTGTTTAGTTTAAGTTTTTCTAACGTTAGTACTTAACGGATTAAATAAATAAATAAATAAATAAATAAATAATAGGTATCAACTCTGGAATTATAACTTTAACTTTATTCTTAAATAAGTCATTCAATTTCACATAACCAACGAGTGAATTTTGGATTAATTTAATTTAAAAAAAAAAAATTCCCCCGCCGCCGCCGCGCCCTTAGTATTTTTCAATAAATACGTAGGTATGTTTGTTTTATTTTTTGCTATATATTAAAACAGTCTTTTTGCTTCGCAGTATCTAAAAAAATTAAAATTTTCAGAATACCATATTTATATATTAACATATTTACTTATTGATATGACTGTAGCAAAATGTGTTAAACAATATTTGAAAAGCGTACATATTTTTGCGGTCATTCAACTCAGCTACATTAACTAGAATCTTTTGGTTAAGATTATGATTATTTTTATTCTCATTTCAACGGAAATTAATACTAGAAATAAAAATAAAATCAAGTTAATTTGCTTTTTATTACTACATAGTACCTACTAGGTACCTATAAAAGTTGCATTTTTGTTAAATACAAAGCACTACATAAGGTAAAACTTGAAACTCCTAAAATTGTTGCTAGTTAGGTACCTATAGTAACTAAGCTTTTGTACCTGGGTATAACTTATAAAATAATTGAATTAAATATCTCGAACCAATGTCAAATAAAAAATCAATCAATTTTAGGAAGACAAAAAACAGCAGATGCCTTCGATGCGACGCCCTTTAATAATAATATCCTTGTAGAGTATTAAAGTAATGCATTTTGCTATTGTCGATCGATTCATTGCAGGAATTGGGTGACTAACGAACGCGAAAAATTGTTCACTATTTTTCAAGGAGAAAGAGACAACAAAGGAACCAGAAACAGGAATGTATTTTTGGCCCAGTACATGCAATTCCAAATGAGCATGATTCAAAATTCGCACTGCAGATGTTTTCTTACATTTTAACTTCAACTCCAGGGACAGAAATAAGAAAAATAACACACAAGCATTAATCACCTCGCAAAAGATGATTTTCATCACTTATCTCTTTGCAAAGCACTTATTTAGCGCTCTTTGGATCTCATGGAGCAAACATGCACATTGCACGCTCTAAGGTCGACGGTCGATGTTATTAAAGTTCTAGCAACACGAGTACCAAGCAGCGCAAAGCGGTAGACAGCAGACAATTCAATGGGGAGCACACAAATATGTAATCTAATTACTCATCTCTTGCATGAATAAGAAAAGCAGATAGGTATTCGAGTACCGGAAGATAATTTAATCAACGTCAACCAGTTTTCCAGTGTTCCCCAACAAGAGCAACAACTGTAACTGTACTGTGTACTCGTCGATAGAAATGTTTTTTTTTTTTTGTTTCTTCCTCTAATAACTGGTGAGGCAATAATTCCTTAATCCCAACAGCACCATATAGAAGGGAACCCATGTGCTCGTAATAAATACAACAACAAAAAAACAGAAAAATGCAATTCGATTAACTTACTTGGAGGATGGTTTGTTGTTTTCGGGAAGACCGGCAAAGTTGGACATCATGTTGTTAGTTTTCGTTTGTTTTTTTTTTAATCGAGCACAAGAACTAGAAATGTTAAGAAATTCAATTTATTTGAATTTATTTTAATTAGGCACGATTTGGAGTTTTTAGTTCAAATAAATTCGATTTTAATGTTCACCACAAATAAAAGTTTAAGCTCGCGAGTTTTTTTTTTTTTTTGTAAATTGAATACAAATTTTTTTACGGAAATGCTATTGAAATTTAAAATAAAATTCAATAAGTAAATTATTAACTTAGTTTTTTTATAATTATATTCTATTATATTGAACAAAAGGACGACACGGAGATTGAAAAAACCGAAAGATGAACTTGATACGACTTGACAGAATCGAATGAAATTGCAAATTGAACGGGAGGATTCCCGTTGGACAAAATTCAAATAGATGGTGGAACAAAAAATCCTATTTGTGGATCGTATTAAAGGCAAAAAAGTGTTTGTTCGAAGTGCAAGGTAGATGGCGCAAATGTTGAATAGTAGGTAGTATTAAAAATTGTAATAGAGTGCGGATGTACTTAATGCGCCCTTCACATGAAAAAAAATTAAGCTCCTTTTCCATAATGTGGTTTTCCTTTGGACCACAAAAAACCCACTTTGTTTTGATTTTTTCGATTTGGAATCGACCTCACGACAATTTTTCGAATCTCGATTCTTAGCAAGTATATTACACAATAAAGAAACAAAACATAATAGAATAAAAATGATGAATTTGAGTTTTAATAAATAATGAATTATATAAATAATAACTGCAAATAACTTTTGGTGAAGAGAGAAATGCCCATTTTTTCTTAACTTGCAAGTTCTTATCATCATTAGGTGAAATTATTTTAGAGTCTTTGAAATAATGTCAATTCAATTTTATTTATTTTATATAACTAATTTTGTTTTAATGATCTCTTTAGTTCACTTCAGAAAGGTGCCATCGGGGTTGGAAAAATTCTCTTTTTTAATTTAATGGAGTATTATACTATACTTTTATGATTGTGGGATATGATTATGTGTAACTTCGTAGTTGGGTAGATAAATATAAAAAGTATTTTTTTTGTTATTTAAAAATTTTACTTGAAGGAATTTTTCTCTACGTGCCTGCACCTATAATTAATGGTTAGAAATAATTTACGCCTCTGCAATTACCTAAATTTATTTATTTTCTGTCTCATTTTATTTTCTCTCCCACTTATTTTCGAAAAAAAGTCATGTCTTATAAGTCGTGTAGTGTAGACATACAAATTTGAATTTTTATTTCATCTGTGAACTTGCTTATGTGGTGAATTTTTACTAACAAGGAATTTTTGAGAAAAATGTACGGGAATTTAAAAACTAATTTCATACTTGGCATTTAAGGCACTTTGGTTTTAAAGCCCAGTACATACTTCCTCGTAAAGTGAACAGTCGTCATTGTAATTTTTTGACATTAACCTTTTATTCAGACTTGTGAATGTTTGACTTCTAAAACCAAAATGCTTTAAATATATAGAAAAATAATTTTGAGTTCCTGTACATTAAAAAAAAAAAACAGATATCTGTGTCCCATATTCAATTTTGAACTTTTGGCCATTGAAATGATGAAATGATCATATTAATTAGAAAAAAAAACATATTTTCTATGCGAATGACAACTGCATTTTGTGACCAGTCAAATGTTCAAATGATATGACCGATTCTACAATCTTTCGCAATTCACGTAAATGAAGCCAACTTCATAGCTCCTTGCTAAATTACTAAAAGAAGTAAAAACTTTAGAAATAGTTTCAATAAATTTAGTTGCCCCGTGTGAAAGCGAACTATCAGTCCGCACTCCCCCTTAAAAAAATTCTCAATGAAAACCGAACTCCCATCTCTACAAAACCTACTTGCTTTCAAAATCTATTACAATTTACATATACCAAATTTGGTACACGCATTCCATTAATTTCAATATCCATCCAGAAATCCACAACATTTACAAATCAAAGCATCTTCAATGTACAAAAATAAAAATAGTTTTTATTAAACAAACCGACAGAAGCTGTACTTTTTATTTCCAATGATCAAAAAGCCAACACTTAACAATTCTTCGATTTCAACAAATTGATTGAAATTTTTAATTTGAAAAATGATTAATCCCGTCGCATCAGAAGCAATATTCTCTGCGACGTATGTCGATAATTACATTGATTCTGTTGAGAATCTTCCCGACGATGTCCAGAGACACTTATCACGAATTCGTGATATCGATGTGCAATATCGAAGTAAGTTCCATCCTATAAGAAATCGTTCATGCAAAAAACTTCAACATATATCTACCTATATAACCTTTTTTAGGCCACCTCCGAGATGTTGACTACTACTATGAGCAATGGAAAAGTTTCACAACTTCATCTGAAAATTCTACCAATCGAAGAGCACGAGCTATGGCCAGAATGCAACAGAGTCTTATTTCCGCCCAAGAGCTTGGCGATGAGAAGATGCAGATTGTAAATCAACTGCAAGAATTAATTGACCAAAAAACCCGACAATTAGACTCTGATCAGAAGAACCTCGACTATGGAAAAGAAGAGCAGCTAATGCACGATCTTCCTCAAAAGATAACACGCACATTGAGTCCAATTCCCTTGCAAGCTTCTCTTCCCTCGACAGTTAAAAATGAAAGCCCGTTTGTCGCTGCAATTGTAAGTAGCGGCATTGTGGGGGGAGGACAAGGATCGGGGAGCAATACACCCACATCATCCCTACAAGCTCCCGAACGCCCAATCACAAATCACGGTGTAGGCGTAAGCAATATAAACAATTCCAATGATTCTCGGTCGAATAAGCGATCTCGAAGGCCCCGCAACGAAAACAACAACAGCAGCAGTGCCATGGAGCTCGGTGGCAACGAATCCAACTCTGCCAATGAAGGTGGAGGGGGGCCAAGTGGACACAAATCCAGCGGTACAGGCCAATCTTCCTCTGCGTCAGCTTCGGCTTCCCAGAAAAAGTCTACTGGCCAAAACGTTGGTGGTGCTGGTGCCGGTGGGGGAGCAGGAGGAGGCAACAATTCAAGTAATAGCAAAAAGAAGAAGCGCAAAGCACGTGGACAGAGCAGTTCCCAATCAAATGTCCGAGATAACCGTGAAGAAACTCCACCACCCGACCCAATCGATCCAGATGAACCAACATACTGTCTCTGTGATCAGGTAAACAAAATCTTCTTTCACACAAATTTGACTATTTTACCATATTCCCCATTTTTTTTTCTTACAGATTTCATTTGGTGAAATGATACTCTGCGACAACGATTTGTGCCCAATTGAATGGTTCCACTTTTCATGTGTATCTCTGGTATCGAAACCGAAGGGCAAATGGTACTGCCCGAACTGTCGAGGAGATCGTCCCAATATCATGAAGCCCAAGGCCCAGTTTCTGAAAGAACTCGAACGCTACAACAAAGAAAAAGAAGAAAAAACTTAATATTTGTGAAACCGTTAATATTTTTAGTTCTTAACTTTACTTATGGAGTTTGATTTGTAATCCAAAACAACGGCTTTTCAATTATTTTATTCTTTTCCAGTTTACATTTTTGTTTTTTTTTTCTCTCTCTTTCTTTCTACTTAGTGAAGGCGTTAATTTTTTTAAGGTTTTACTTTTACTTGTATGTTTATTTTTCTTTTATTTCTAAAATAAGCACTCGGTGGAATAATTTTGTGTGGTGTACCTACTTCATTTTTTTTTTATTTTATTTTTCTTTCTACTGGTAAAAAGAAATCAGATGTAAAAAAAAAGATAAAATAATGCAATAAAAAAAGATTTGTATTATATGTACAGTTTATAATAAAAAAAAATTAAGTTCATAATAAATGTTTTAAACAAAAATTTCGAAAATGGAAGTCTTTACTGGGGATTGTGTTAGTAATTGGTTTTATCGTCGGATTTCTTTCCAATGGGGAAAACAAGATTTTTCAAAAAAACAAGCAAAATTAATAAGAATTTCTCTAGTTGGACATTTCATTCAAGCTTTCTTCTCTGTTACAAGTTTTAAAAAAAAATGAAAATACATTTTTACTTAAGTAATACATATAAATGAATGTCCTCACGGAATTGTCTACATCCCATGGAAAGCCACGTAGGCTATATGACACAAATAATAAATAAGTGTTTAAATTTCTAAACGAAAAATTTGCAAAGCAGTTAAATTTGAAAATGTATAAAAAGGAAACGAGGGTGGCTTGCTCTACATAGGCGAATTTCTAATATTCTAAAAAGGACTTCAGACCAAATTGATATAAACTATTTTTAATAATTTGCTCAATTCATAAGCCTTTGAATTTTTCTTTATTTTAAATCCACCTGTTTTAAAAATATTTCATATCGCCTTCTCCGGCCGGTCGAAGAGGGTTTGAGCTGCAACTGAACAGTCGGCTCAGGCATTCAATTTGAAAACAGTTTTGTGTCCTAGGCAATTCGAGACGTTCCATTCAATGAATCGTTAAAGAACCTATTCACTTACATCCCTACATGATGGTTTGTCTTGCAAGAATAGAAACTGAAGCCAGGCATCTCGCTAGTGGAACCATCCAATTTAAACTTTGATTTTTTGGTTTAAGGATACAAATAATCCTTGTTATCAACGATCGTCCCAGGCCAAAAAGCCACCGCATTACTTTTGAATGGCTGCACTAACCTTTTAGTAAAAACCTTGGACAATGTTTGAAATGTAAAGACCGCTATTTGACCCATTTATTGTTTAATAAATAATCACGAATGCAAAAATCACGAAAGAAACAAAAAAGAAATATTTTTTCATCCAAAAAAAAATTTTGATAGATGAAAAAAATTCTTTAGGGACGTTATCGAAATAATTAAGTTTGCTCTATTGTAACTACCGTATGTCGCAAGATTTGTTTAACAATAAGGTTCACAAAAACCAAAAACGAATCAATTTATTCATTTTATAAAGTGTGTTTGGGTCTACGGGGAATTAGATTTCCCCGAAAATGTTTTCCATCTTCAATTGGAAACGTCAATACAAAAAAAAAAAAGTTCTCCAGATTTCAAGCTTTCCACGAGCAGTAGGAAAGTATTGGGTGATTTCAGTTTTTGAAGGATTGAAAGATCACTCTTTCATAAATATTGATGACAATGGATTTAGAGAAAATGAAAGTACGTTTTATGGCGGGTACTTCTCATAACGGCTTTATAATTTTTGACCGATAATTTTAATTTCCTACAAAAGCCGAAATATTCATTCAAAATCGTTAGAGACTGAGTTAAATAAGATTTTGTGACAGGTACCGTTATTTATGAAGCTAAACATAAATTCAATTCCCTCTCTAGAGAGTGTCATCTGAAAATCTGAAATTTAATTCGAATCTTGTAACCTACCTACAATAAAGAATAAAAGTGGGGGCAACCCTTACTCTATTCTTTTTAAGGAGAGGTTATGGAGGTTTTAATTGATATTTTTTGGTTGCAGTAATCCTTTGTATACATAAACTATAGTACTCTCATGGTGGAAGTCGAATGGGGCGACATCTAAAGTATGCCGGCAACCCTTAGTCTTTTTTTTTGCGGAGAGCGCCACCACAAGGGTTTGGGCAACATTAAAAAAAAACTTGCCATGATAGTACTATAGTTTTCATATTCAAAGAATAATCCAAATAATAGTCTGCCTAAAGACTCCCCAAATCAAATTCTATACCTAAAATTTTGCAGCGCCACCACAAGCGTCGGGGCAACTTAAGGCTTAGGCTGCTAAAGTGATTTGCATAGATTCATTTTTGAAATAGCAAATTTTTATTTATAAATTTTCTCCACAACGATTTGCTGTCGAAAAAATTTAAAATCGGAAGAAAATTACAAACTATCATCGCAGTCCAAATGTGTTACTTTTTTAATGACGTTTTAACACAATTTTTTTTGGAGTTACCTACCAAAGGCTCAGTCGTAATAGATCTGAACTACGAATGGCAAAAACAGACTTTATAAAGTTAAAATGCATCTAAACGCAAACATAATAATTATAAGAAATTGTATTTAGGTTGAATAGAGCCTTAACAGATGCTTGTGCACTTTGTCACTTATCACATTGAGAAGTGTTTTAGTGAAATCTTATCAATTAGATGATTAATTTTCACTATAAAAAAGCATTGTTCGAAGTTGATTCAAAATCAAATGCATATGAAACCTTTTTATTTCAAAAAATATGAAATATGAAGAAAATTTTAAAACAAGAACGAATAAATCCTTTTTTATATAGACAGTTTAACATGAATGAGGTAAAAGAGGCTTAAAAGAATGTTTAACATTTTTGCAAAAAAAAAAAAATATAAAAAATGTTCTTAAAAACGTAATTTTAATTCCAAATATCTATCGAGTCAAAAAAAAGTGCATTACTATCTTCTATTTTTCGACCTAGACCGTGATCGTTCACGTTTGCTCTTTTTTGTCTTCTTTTTGTGCCTTCGTTCATCGTCCGATGATGAATCGGATGAATGTCTCCTCTCATGTTTCTTATCCTTGCTTTTTTTACTTTTCTTTGATTTTGAAGACTTCTTTTTCTTGTGTTTACTATTATTTCGATGTGAAGTAGATTCAGAGGAATAAAGTGAATCATTTGACTTGCTTCTGTGTCTGCTGGGCGTTTGACGACTAGAATATTTGCTTTTACTTGTACTGCATCTTGGATATTCATCACGTCTATCGCGAGATCTTGAACGTCGTTCGGTTTTTCTTGAATTGTGATCGGGTTCTGGGGAATTGCGACGTGATGATGCTTTGACCTTATCATTGTCATTATATTTGTGGACGGTATCCTCTTGCTTGACTTTTGTATAGTGACGTTCATCTGACCGTTTATCATGTTCATTTTTGATGTTTTCCTTTTTTAGTATAATTTGACCGTGTTCGTTTTCCATTCTTTTGTATTCATCATATTTGACTGAGTCTGAAAATATATTTTAATAAATAAACTGTTGAAACTAAAAATACAAAACCAAACAAAGGATAGCTTAGTAATTTTTAGGAATTTGTAGCTTTATTTCAAAAAAAAAATAAAGACTCAGCTCTTTATTGCTGAACTTTGTTCTACTTACTTATGCACTTTGAGTATTGAGCGTATTCCTTTTTGGACACAGGTTGAACCATGAATTCATTAAATGATTCCTTGACACCTCCCAATGCCATTTTAACTATAACTCGACCCGCATGGTCGTCTAATCCTTCTACTTGACCATACAAGTCTTTATGCTTGCCACCCAAAACCAAAACGCAAGCACCTTTCTTTATCTCAAGAATTTCATTGGCTTCTGGCGGAACCAACAAAGCTTTGGACTTAAGTGCCTTATCAGCTCCAAGTCCCATACCTTTAGGTCGCAGGACAGGACCTTCTTCAATAGGACCACCTTTTTTCTTGGGTTGATCTTTCCAACCCATTCCACGGAGCATTGCTTTGCCAAATTGTGTAATTGGAATAGACTCATAGTCGTCAATGGTGGATTCCTTTGCCCCATCTAATGGTAATTCTTCGGCTTTTATTGGTAGAACTAATGTCGATACATTAGTATCATTTTCGTCTCCTTTGTTAATCTCAGCCAATAGTTCTCTAGCAGCTCGTTTTTCTATATCTTCAACTCCGTTGGCATTTAATTCTGGCGGCAATTCTATATTTACTTCATTTTCGGTACTTAAGATCTCTTCACCATTTAACACAGCTTGTCTGGTTCTTAAACTCAATAGAGCTGCTGAAGTTTTCCCACCGCCTTTGAGTGGAATTATCAGAGGGGCTTCTTCCTCTTTCTTCCTAAAATGCAAAAAGTTTGGACAAGGATCATAGCACACAAATACTTAACAGAAATCAAAGGATTAAATAAATTCTTACTCAACTAATTGAATTGTTTGGCCTTCAAGACATTTGATTAATTCAATTCCATTCTTTTCATTTTTAGGTTCTATTTTATTTTGTAATAAATTAGGTTTTTTAGAAATTTTACTAAAACCAAATGATATTTTTTTCTCCATGTTTGACAACAATACGTTTAGGTTTGTTTCATTTAACAACGTTCACGGCAAGGTCTGTTTGGAAATAGAAAAGTTTTGATATCTCTAATAGGTGCGTTTGTTAAGGTGAATTTTTCTGCAATTTCGTACGAAAAGAACGATCTCTGGGCCATGACAAAAAAAACAGTTTCCATACAAACTATGGATAACATGGATAACCATCTCTTGTAGCCCATCTTTCTCAATAGTTAAGTTAGTTTTGGTAAACACCCGAAGGTAAGTTGTTGTTGAATTAAGCATGCAAACCGTCACCGAATTTTTTTCATCACGTTTCCTCAGAGCTTAGCAAAAAAAAACACGACTATAGTTAGGGAACAGGGAAAAGAATCGATAAAATCACCAAAATTTCGAAATGTCGATGTCATTTTCGATTCAATTGCCAAACAGAACTTAAATTGTACAGAAGGTACACGAACATGCCAGATACAAACCTATTTTGACAACACCCAGTGATTCGCTCTCGCTATTCGTTATTTATTTCTTAATTCGTTAAAGTTAAAATAAAACATAACCTTTCGTCATCTTCAGTCGCCGCAGATAGCACGAGTTTCTTTCCATTCGAAGACATTATCCATTTAAATTAAATTTCATTAAATATGTTTGGTGGTCAACAACCTATATTAGTTTTGAGTAATTTAAACAATTTATATATTTAACTAAATAGAAAACTAATAAAATGTTACTTTAGGTCAAAACACAAAACGAGAATCGGGCCGCAAAGTTCAGCTGGAAAACATAAATGCTGGTAAGGTGAGTAATCATGCATCGCCTTCTGTCTTTTTTTTCTTTCTTGTGTCCATTGATTTCTAGAACAATTTTTTTTTCCGTTTTTCTGTGAAAGCATGGAGATTCTAAATTACCAATTTTTACATTTTTAGGCTATTGCTGATGTTATCCGAACGTGTTTGGGTCCACAAGCAATGTTAAAGATGCTTATGGACCCAATGGGGGGTATTGTCATGACAAACGATGGAAATGCTATTCTTCGTGAAATCACTGTCCAACATCCAGCTGCGAAGAGTATGATTGAAATTGCCCGCACTCAGGATGAAGAAGTTGGTGATGGAACCACATCTGTCATTGTTTTGGCTGGAGAGATGCTCGCCGTTGCTGAGCCCTTCTTGCAACAACAGTATCATCCAACTGTAATTATCCGTGCGTATCGTGAGGCATTGGAGGATATCATTAAGCACTTGCAGAACGATCTTAGTATCCCGCTAGATGTTAACAACAGAGAACGTATGGCTGAGGTAGTGAAGGCTTGCGTTGGAACTAAATTCATTGGCAAGTGGTCTGAATTGGCCGTTAAGATTGCCCTTGATGCTGTCCAAACAGTCACCCTCACCGAGAATGGTCGTTTGGAAGTTGATATCAAACGGTTGGTAATTACAGAATGTGTCTTATGTTCGTTGCTTATATATTTTTCTTTATTTAGATATGCTAAAGTCGAGAAGGTTCCTGGGGGATCTCTTGAAGATTCGTGTGTCTTGAAAGGTGTGATGCTCAATAAAGATGTGACTCACGCTAAAATGAGGCGTTACATCGAAAACCCACGCATTGTTTTGCTGGATTGCTCTTTGGAGTACAAAAAGGGTGAAAGTCAGACAAATGTGGAAATCGTTGGAGAGCAAGATTTCTCGAGAATGCTTCAAATTGAAGAAGAATATGTACAGAGAATTTGTGCCGATGTTATTGCAGTCAAACCTGACATCGTCTTTACTGAGAAGGGTGTCTCTGATCTGGCACAGCACTATTTGCTTAAAGCTGGCATTACAGCCATTCGTCGACTTAGGAAGACAGACAATTTGCGTGTAGCACGTGCTTGCGGAGCTACAATTGTCAATCGTACCGAGGAACTTACTGAAAAGGACGTTGGAACAGGAGCTGGTCTATTCGAAGTCAAGAAGATCGGTGACGAATACTTCTCTTTCATCACCAACTGCAAGGATCCAAAAGCCTGCACCATCTTGCTGCGTGGAGCCTCCAAGGACATCCTTAACGAAACCGAGCGTAACTTGCAAGATGCTCTACATGTTGCAAGAAATTTGGTTCTCGAGCCTAGACTTGTTGCTGGTGGTGGAGCTGTTGAGATGGCCATTTCCCAATTGCTATCCAGAAAGCAACTCAAAGGACCCTACACAGCTGTGGCCCAAGCTTTGGAAATCATTCCACGCACCTTGGCTCAGAACTGCGGAGCTAATACCATTCGTACTCTGACCGCGCTGCGCGCTAAACACGCCTCCTACTCTGGCGAGGGAGTGTGTGCCTGGGGAATCGATGGTGAATCTGGTGAAATTGTCGACATGAATGTTAAGGCAATTTGGGAGCCTTTGGCCGTAAAGATGCAAACCTACAAAACTGCTGTCGAAACAGCTATTCTCTTGCTGCGTATTGATGACATTGTCTCTGGATCAAAGAAAAGGAAGGACAATGAGCCAATGCATCCTGGTGCTGCTGCAGCTCAGGAATAAAAACAAAAAATGTTTCCAATGTGTTTTTTTCACCTGCATCATCAATATCACACATACATTATATTTGCTTTAACAAAGAAAAATCTTTTTTGCAAAGAAACTACTTTTGTTCCGCATTTCTTTCTGTATTAATCTTTAATTTTATTTTATTTTGTCAAATTAATAAAAAAACAAAACTTTTAAACACTTAAATTAGGCTTTTTGGGAAGCAAAATGGCAATTCTTTTAGGTATTTTTTCACTTTTAAATGACTAAACTCAGATGGTCATCTAAAACCATCAGAATTTAATCACGATGTTTTTCAAATCAAAAGTTCGAATCAAAGCAAACGTTTGGGAAGTCCAAGGAAAAGAATCGCTTATAAAATAAGCTATTGCAAGATGTCTTCATTTATTCAAGTGTTCTTTGTTTTTTTTTAACGACTAACAGGTTTACTTGGCGGATCGTATCGGGCCATATTAAGGCACGCATCGGAGGTATTCTTCTGCTATTCTTTTGGAGTACAAACGAAAATATTTGTTTTCCGAAACACAAACAATTTTTCACTATTGTCGTAGCTGTAAGCATACTACAAGCAAGCGGTTCCTTTTCTTTGCCACGCTAAAAGTTAGTCCGAATTGATGTTTTCTTGTCTTTTTATGCTTCAGGGTTTCTCATAGTATAGTTCTAGAGTGTTTTGAGGAGGGCATTCCTTTCTCCTCTGTCTGGTGATTTCCAAAAAGTGTATATCTTTGGTGTCTTTTTTTCTGAGCATTGCAGAGTCTGAAAGAGCTATCTTTTAAACTTCTCCAGCGACATTAATGAATCGTTTTGGGTAACTTCATGTAATGCGCCATTTTGACCAGTTTAAGAGCCAAAACATTAGTACCATGTCCTGGATCCTATTGAGCAGCGTTTTACAAAACTAATATCAACGCATAAAAAAATTAGAAGCAACAGTTATAAATGAATTAAATTTGAGAGAACTTAATGTCTATTGTGTCCCCATATAGAACCTGATGAGATTACTCAGCAGTTTATTTGGGGAATTTGAGAATCTGGAGTATTTTAAGAGGGTAGTTTCTCTAACCCGTATTTGGCTTTGGTGAACAAATGCATCACTTATCCTTAATATATAGCCCGCTGTCTGCTCAGGAGTGTTGCAGAACCTAAGGAGGACGTTTTATCATATCCCTGGATATCAAAATGTCCAGGTACTCTATGAAGTGTGAGTTATTATACTTGCCTATTTCCTCTACTCTGGTTACACTCCTAAAGAAAATATCTAGGAAAAATAAAAAATAATTTTGTTTTTGTTATAAAAAGCTTTGTTCTTTATTTTGAAAATATAAACGCAGATCCATTAATTTTAGAACCTCAAGTCCTATTGATGTAAATCCCGGCTGTAAATATCTAGCAAATAGCTCCAGAGCATTTGGTTTGTCTGGCAGAATATCACGAAATAAATCAATAATTGGTGGTTTATGGGAGTGTATAATACTTGGCACACTCAAAATAAAATCAAGTTTCTTTATTTTACTGAAATCTTTATTCGTCTCACTGTGACTTGCTATGAAGATAACTTCATATGGTTGTTTCTTACCCTCCTCATTAATTTCACCAATTAAATCGCCTGCCGTATTTAATTTAAGCCAAGTAATTTTATGAATCAATTTCAAATCCCATCGTGGGAAGAATTCTTCGAGAAGTCTTTGTTGATGTTGTTTAGAATTGGTACACCAAACAGCAACAATTGAATTGAAATGTATGAAAGAATTGAGCGGGATATCACTTAAAAAATCATTATCAAGCATTTTGTAGCCAAGTTCTTGTTTGGCTTTTTTGATACGTCGAATATATTTATTTTTCCAAGGTGGATCTATAACTATAAAATCGTACTTGCCCAAGCTGTTTGAAATTTCGTGCAATTTAAGTAAATCATGATTGAAGAATCGACAGTTAGGAGGAATTAGATATTCTTGTTTGTTCAGAATGAATGTTTGAAAATCATTTCTAGCATTGGCTCCATGGAATTGAGGAAATTCAATTGATTCTTCCCAGATTCGAGACATAGTTTCGGCATATTCTTGTTGGAAATATTTTAAGTTTTCGGTTGATTCTTTTAGTTTCTTAAGAAGAAGTTCACAAGTTTGTTTTAACTCCAGAGTTTCTTGTGAAAGGCTGGCATTGGAATTTGCGGCCTTTCTTTTCCTTGCTTTTGAACTGATCACATTTCCTTGGGTGTTATTCTGAGGTTTGGGTTTGAAATCAAAGAGTTGTGGTTTAAGCTTATATTTTTGGTGATGTTCGTTATTATCATTGTATGATTTGTTTATTAGTTCATTGTGTGAAAGGTAAATAGCGGCATGTCCTAGTGTATTTACTGTTATCATTGTTTTAATTTTTAATAGTTTTAATAATAATGTAACAAAAATAAACAAAATTTACGCTTCTCAACTGCAATTTTTATTTCTCAACTTCAAATGTCAACTAAGCAACCAGGGCTCGGACCTTACTACGTTTTCTGTGTGTGTGTTTTTTTTTACATCGGAGTAGATTTTTTCTATGTCTAAAATGCTTTATTTACCGTTTTTTACAAATCTTTACGGAGTTGTACGAAAAAACAGACATCGGAATGTAAAAACTTTAAAAACAAAAAAATACTTAAAAATAGACACACAATTTTTTTTTGTTTCTGTGTTTAAACGGCGATTTTTTCATTCTTGGTATTGAAATTTTTAAAAAAGTTTGTTTCTGCAACTTTTGCAATGACAAATAAATATTCATGTCGATTACAGAATCCGCAAAACTCGATCCGCAGTTAGAGCTCTGTTTCCCACCTATTCATTTATCGTGAGAAGAAAAGAGAACACTACACTGTGAATCATTGCGGATCGAGTTTTGCGGATTCTGTAATCGACATGATTATGTGTTTCAACCATCACTAAGGTTAATATGCTCTCGGCAAGAGTAAGATAACTGAGGCGCCAAGAAATGATAACAGTTTTTTGTAGAACACTTTAATACAAACATTTTTTACTTTTGCCAGAGGGATCTTTCTCCCTCCGTTTAGGCTCGAGGGGTGATTTCATGAAAAAAATAACTAAAAATGAAAAAAAAGATATCATTAAAATATAACGGTAACACATACAATTAAGTATTATACCTTTTTTCAAAGCCAATACATTCTCTATTCTATTAGCAAGTTTTAAAATCAAGTAAAATCTATCCACAGTTTTTGAAAAAAAACTAGTTTTAAACACAAAATTTGAGAAACAAATACCTTTTCGCAAAAAAATCAATTCAAGTGCTTCTGCCGTGTCTCCTGTTGAATTTACCGTTATATAAGCGTTGACATATTGATAACGGGTTTTTGTAAAGGGGTCAAAAACAAGTATATTTTACTATGAGAGGAACAACGGCAGCAATTATAATGAAGTTTTATAAAGGTTTTGAAAGCCAATAATCTAAATCCTAAACCTTAATTAAATTTTCGTCTCAATAGTTTAAAAAAAATCGAATGCAAACTCAAAATGTTTATAAAAAATTAACAAAAAAGATTACTCCAATTTTTTTTTTAAATTGTGATTGAACTACTAATTCTTTTTGTTGTTAATGCTTACATCGATTTTGAATTGAATTCAAAAAAAGAAATCGAATTTCATATATTCTAGTTTTTGAAAATACAGTTTTTTTTTTGTGAAAAATACAGCGCATCCGCACATAGGAGTATTTGAACCCACGATTCGGAAAAAGGCGATTGCCAGAGGTATGTAGTTCAAGTCACATGGAACAATGTGGCGTCATACTTTTTTTAGAAATCCATATATGTATTTTACCAAGATATTAGTCAAAGTCAGTGTTGTAAGCATTTCATATTCTACGTTTTCTAGATTTTCTTTTTGAAAATTGTTGTAATGTTTGACAAATTGTTAATCAAAAGTTTTGCAGTCACAAATTTTTAATATGAAAAATTTAGCTACTGTGTGCTTTTTTTTTAAATATTTATAATCTACATTATTTTATTTATGCAAACTATTTTGAAAAAAATTGTGTTTTTTTTTAAATTTTTTATTTGGAAGTCAATTTTTATATTATTCGCAGGATATTCGATAAAAATACAGTATATGTATGTATATACCACATTTTTGAATGAAACCTCAAGCTTGCCTTTTTAGTTTTTGTTTGCCTAAATGTTCTTGTATTTTAAGAGGAGGGCACACAATAGGAATTAGGGTAAGTGCGAGGTTTATACCACTAGCACATTGTACAAACCGAAAATCGGTATAATTTGTGTAAAACTGGTGTAAACTAAATACGAGAAAAAGCGGTAATCTGTCCACTGAATCGAAATCAAATCCCCCAGAACTGCACTGAAAAGTTACATATTTATTTTTGTATTCAAAATTTATATCACGAAAGTCCAAAAAAAATACCCCAACAATTTTGATGATTTTGGACTTTCCTTCTACTCTTGAGGGTATGTTTGATGATTTTCTATATGGATCTCATAATAAAAAACACTTTTTATGCTAATTTAATTAAAAAGATTTAACACATTCAATCTACGTATGTACCTATATCCTGCAAAAAGAAAAGTTAAGGCAGAATGGTTAAAAATTAAAAAGAAACAAGAAAAAAGTGAGTATACGCCTTAGTGTGCCGTAAGGTCTAACTGAGTGTTTGCAACAGTTCGGTACACTTAACCGTATACGCACTTTTTTATTCTTTTTTATTTTAATCAACAATTTTCGTTCAGTTATATTTGCGCTAAAATTCACAACGGAATCATTCATAATAATCGACATGATTGGTAGACACAACTTAATAATATTTCATCTCAAAAAACATTCTTGGATTGAATGAGAGACAGAATAATTTTTATTGAAGGATTTTCAACCATTTGTCTGTGGGTTTGTGCAAATGGTGCTTATCTAGAACAATTAAAAACAAAATGAAGTAAATATTCATACAAATAAGTTGCTTCTTATGGAAGAGTTAGGACATCTTTATAAAACTTAAATCACCACGAAGACACGCTAAAAAAGTCACTAATATTATAAAGCTTGACGGTAACGCGACCATACCAATTACAATAATATACGAAAAGTCACAAAGAAAATAAAGCTTATAGGACAACGTGTGTGGTGAGTCTTTTATTTAGAATTTTATTTATATTACTTTCATTCTTAGGTGATTATTTATTCGGGAAACCATCATATTATCATCTAACAAAGAAAAGTCACTGTGGCACATGGTATGGTAAAAACAAAAGCTCTTTAAACGATGATATTATTGTATAAGACGCCAAAAGCTCCACTAGAAAACACGCGGTCGTAAGGATTCAAAACAGAAACAACATTTTTTTTTGTATGAAAGGATTTATGTTGTTATTGGAGTATAGAGAGCATTTGTACCATCATGGAGTCTTTAAAATAACGAGCACGTACCCCGGAACTTGCCTTTGGAAGTCGAAAGTGTATTTGTGTATTTATTCGTATAGAATATATATAATATCCTATTGTGGGCGATTATACAATACGTTGAATGTTGAGTAAAATAAAATAGGTTCCACACACAGGCTCCACTCTTCTCTATTTATAAAATACAAGCATCCAACAGCAAGGAAAAGCACAAACCAAGAGTAAATTTCCGCACCATCCAGTCTGCGAGAGATTTTCATAACGTTCGGACAAAATTTACGTGCGTGATAATATCGTCCTTTTTCTTGGAAAATTTAAGTGCAAAAATTAATTATTGTGTATACTTCAAATTGTCCATATTATGGAATAATGTTAAGTTTATAAGAGTTTTTACATAGAATTTATCTTATTACGAAATTGCAAAAGATAGTATTTATTTCAAAATTGTTATGTTCTTGTGAAAAGTGTTTCAATCCTTTATATAAATCAAGCCTTCCTGGGGGTTCTCTTAGGTCCGTATATTACACTACACTCGAAAATGTTCTTTGATTTAAGTTGCTATTAGATACAAGAGTCCCTAAAGTTTTCTTACCTTTTAATTAATAAACGGAAGAATTTCTTAACCTATCTTCTTTTCCCACTCTGCCTCTTTGAAATATTTCCTCTGTAAACAAAGTTTATCCCCCAAACAAGGATATGCCCCATACATACATAAGAAATGGTATAACGTGTTTTCACAAAGTTTAAAAAAAATAATAAATAGAGAAAAAAAAAGTTAAGATAACTGCTTACATGGATTATAATCACAGCAATCGTTTTCATGTATTTGGATTACACCGTAGCTGTTTTAACATAGAAATTATACGAAAATAAAAGAACTATAGTAAAATATATATAGATAAAGATACATATATAGATACATTTATAACCGCATGAGCAAATAAAATTAAAAAAAAAAAACACTGGAGGAAGACTCAAAATAAAAATAACAAGGATATACAATGTCGCCTGGGAGGAAAGCACAACGGAATTAATAGTAGCATATCTCCAAAGTTCGAGGTAAGTTCCGATACGACAATTTATGAATCAGAATTTCTATATGGTATGACGTGATGTGTGTATGTTTGCCGTGTGTGGATGAATGTAATGGAGAACATTAGCACTTTTCTTTTCAGTTTTGATAGTGCTAAGTTGTTATTCTACCGTTGGGAAATTGTGGTTTTTTTTTAGCTCATTGTGAATTGCGTGAATAGGATGTTATATCAGATAACTAAATAATTAATCAAGAGATAAGCAGAAAGTTCTTTTAGATGAATATCAATCAGTTAAGAGCATCTACTGTATAAGGAGTATGTACTTATGTAAGAATGTCTGTTCATGTAAAAGCGAGTTTTAGGATTTAATTCGAATTATTCAAGGACTCTTATATTATAATCATTGAAACATTGGATGTTTGGAATTTCGGTAGCAAGGAGTGGGTTTGTAGAATCTGTTAGTTAAAAGACTGGAAGTGGAATTGACTAAAGTACAGTTGTGATTGTTACCTATCACAAATGAAACGGTTCCGCCAAGTCAAGTTCTGGAGCTACACTAGCGTTTTGATGTTTAGTTCAATTGAGTGATTGATCAATTTAGCTCTAAACACAAATAATAGCCGTGTTTTATGAACAATTGATAGCAACTCAGTAAAATTTTTACACACAAACAATAACAAATAAATTTATTTTCACTTTTTGTTTTGCTTAGAAACAATAACAAAGTTTTTATAATCACTTTTTTGTTATTGTTTTTGTGTGTAAATTTTTTTGCTGAGTTGCTATCAATTGTTCCTAAAACATGGCTAGTAAAAGAACCTCAAGGTTGTATACAAAAAAATGTAGAAAATCTTTTTGACCTCTCTTGAAAAATTCCTTTTTTTTTACTTATAATGTCCAGTTGCACAAATATTTGCATCATGTTTCAACACTTTTTATCTTCGAAATCCGGCTGTTCAGTTAAGGCTTAGTTTAAGGTTATAGTGTATGATACATACCAGTTCCATGCTTCAAACAGTGTTCGACCACAGCTAATTAGCCGGAATCAGTGAATAAAACTCCTTAACCTGACTCAAGATTGTTCAATGTTCATTGTTCATCCTTTGTTTGACTTTCAGTTTCATTATTTTCCGAGTGTTAGTTCTTTCTTACTGATTACAGTGGCTTTTGTGACATATAAATGATTTCGAAGTAAAATAACTAAGCATTTGAATACTATTGTGTTTTTTTTTTTTAAACTTTCTTAGAACTAAACTAAGAAAATTGCCTAAGTTTGGCTGTAAACGGCATTGTCGGAAAAAAATTAGCAGGACTTTCTGTCTTGTCGTGATTGTAATTTAATCACATTTTGTTAATGAAAAATATTCCATTTAGAGTGAAATCATTTTGATTTTCATATGAAAATTTAACTAAAATTAACTATTGAACATAATGTCTGAACTAAATTCATTGAACTGAACTAAGTATTTCATTGAACTGAATTAATTAATAAAACTAGACCGTTCACGAACTTAACGAAACGACTTTTTACAGAAAACTCTGTTGATTTTCGACCTCCAACTTCTGTTTTCAATATTTGTTAAGCTCATAAAATTTGAACTTTGAGACTTACTCATTGTCAAGATCATCAAAATTATGATGAATTTTTCGATATCGTGATATGTTTGAATGACCCACTTTGTCAGAATTGTTATCAATTCTTTGGAGTATAATCGATTGCAAATATAAAATTAGTTTACTTTTACATGTCATTAATTTTTTGTATGATTACCTTAACGGATTCTACCCTACGTAATTGAAGTTTATTTTATCAATATTTTTAGAAAATTTCCAAATTTATTCATTCTGTTGCCATACTTACACATCCGTTTCGCTTGTGCCTTAATTTTTTGTTATGAAAGCCATAGATCTCTTTTTTATCCTTATCTTACAATTCAGTTCTCAATTATAAAAAAAGCTACGCAAGAAAATCATAACGTAAATATTGACATCGAATTAAAAAAACCACGAAACGTCATCCTTATGGACTTGTGAGTCTACATTAATGGTTTTGAAACCAGCGAAACATTCGCTGACGATTCCGAAAAAGCAATATGAACAACACGTTGTTGTTTCATTCTCGTCAGCGAATGTTTCGTATTGGTTTGGAAGAGTATTTAAAAAAAAGTTATGTGTGAACCTACTTCTTCAATAACTGCCAGTGTTAGCATGGTCACCTAATTAAAAAAAAAACTTTTAAATGAGTCATGCAGTTGGGCCACATAATTTCCGTTCATAAACTCTCTGGAATCTAAAATATCCTTTATCCTTCCGAACATTAAAAATAATGATTTGTGTGAAGCGAATTGCTTACCTGAGGATATAGGGTGGCGTATGTGGAACATTTTTTTTGTTTCAATTTTATTGAATAAGGTGGTGGAAAAAGTTAATTTGTTAACAATTAAACTGGTTATTTGAAAAGGAAAAAATAACACTCTGTCCAGTAATATTACTAATAAAATGTTCCTAGATTTGTTTTAATTTATCGAAAGAGGGTGTTTTTTTTAAGAGGCATATAGAACTTTGAAATGTTTTGTGATAAAAGTGACATCAACTACTTTACCCGCATAGAATCCATTGATAATGACTTTCATTTATCAAAACTAATCTTGCCAATTCCACCGTAAGTTTTTGAAATATTTTCTATTTGACTTTTAGAAAATTTTCAACTCTTGTTTTTATTCTAAAAAACTTCTGTATTACCTTAATCATTCGCTTTACAGGACCTTAATTTTCTTTATGAGTACTTTTTTACGTTCTTTTTCTCTGTTCTTTTTAGACTTAAAAAATAACATTATTACCCTACCTACCTGAGAAAAAAAAAAACACTTTTAAATGAGTCATGCAATTGCGCCACATAATTTCCGTTTATAAACTCTGCAATCTAAAATTTCTTGTATCCTTCCGAACATTGAAAATAATAATTTGTATGAAGATTACTCGGGGGTGTGGGTGGTGTAAATGTGAAACATTTTTTTTTTTTTTTCAATTTTTGTGAATAGGGTGTATGCCCGGTGGTGGAAACAATTAATTTGTTTACAATTTAATCGATTGTTTGGGAAGGGGTTATTTCACCGCATAAAATTTTAGTAGATTTTTTTAAGTTTATCGAAAATGTTAGTATTCCAATTCTATTAATCAACATTTAATTCGGTCATTTAGAGGCTTTTACAAGCAAGTTGCGAGATTGTTTTGGTTTTCTCTCCCTTTATTTCTTCGGGGGATTTTAAATGGGAGAATTTATGATATGTTTATTTTGAAAAGGAATTAGTCTTGGACCTTTATGCTGTTCAATTTTATATCAAATTTTGATTATGCATTGAGGCAACAAGTGAACATGACTAAAATTTATCAGCGTCAGATTTATTATTCATCATAAATCTGATAAATACTTAAATAAACTGGAAAAGGTCGTAGCAAGCTCAAACTTGCCCTTTTTATCCACTTCTCAAATTAACCGATTCAATTAAATCTAGTTGATTCAACAGGACCACCTTGTCAAAAACATGTAAAGCGAATTGCTTACCTGAGGATATAGGGTGGCGTATGTGGAACATTTTTTTTCAAGTTTATTGAATAATGTAATGGAAAAAATTAATTTGTTAACAATGAAACTGGTTATTTGAAAAGGGAAAAATAACACTCTGGCCAGTAATATTACCAATAAAATGTTCCTAGATTTGTTTTAATTTATCGAATGAGTTTTATCATAAAAACAATTTAATTTGATTCGAATTTTAAAGGGTACTTTGACTTTATTCAAAAACTAATTTTTTGTTGTTTATTGTTTATTTAACATTAAGAAATGTTAAAACAAATATTGTCAAAATCTAGCATCTGATAACATTTAACATAACCAATCGTTTTGAAAAATATTAACATGGGAGTTGGTGAGATTCTGTTTAATTTACATGATTTTCCTCTGAATTTGAACACAATTGGCTGAGTTGAAATATTTTTTTGATTACGTCGTGATTTCCAATGAAGACTTTTAACGGATAGCTATAATCGGAGCCTTAAAGCAATATTTCACACACTCAGAGAAAAAAATACTGAAAAATTAAACAGAATCTTTCCAATTCTGATATTCCGATATTTTTCAACATAATTAGTCGTGTTAAATATTTAACGAGATACAAGATTTGAACTTGCGACTACTTTAAGCATTCTTGACATTGAAATTCCTTTTTTTTGAAGTTGTTTTTTTGCAGGAACAAGTTCGTACAATCCAGTCGTGTATTTTATTTATTTTTAGAAGTATGACATTTTTTTTTTTGAGTTAAGGAACATAAATATTTAGGTTGATAGATTTGCATTTGTATTTAAATTCGTTTTTTATTATAAGTTAACATGCCTAAATAACAGTTACAATTAAACATATTTTTAAAAATATTTTTACGCAAAGGATAGTAAATTTTAATCTAAGGCTCAAATTATAGAATTCAACTGAAGAAATATATTGTTCCCAAACATTTACTATTAACCGGTTATCTGAATTTCTGCCCTGAAGGGAAAGTTCCTAATTATTTTTAGCATTAATTATAACATTAAATTTAAAGATAGATATGTATCTAGATGAAAACAAAATTCTCTTAATTATGATTTAAAAGAATTGTGATGGTAATCTCAGCAAAGCCCTTATTGCTTTATTTTATTACAACCATAACAACAACAAAAAAATGCTCTCACTAACAATTCTTGCTTCTAAAATTTAACCTTAAACATTCAAAAGATTCTATTTGCGAGTAGTAAGCATTAATTTGCAGCTTCTTTAACCTTTCTTTTTGCGTTGCGGTGTGGTTTGCTTTACCCATTACACATTCAAATGAAATGTCTCCATTATCATGTCATTACCATGATACTTCTTTTCATTTCGGTAAATTAGTGCGGTAGAGATACGAGTATGAAGTGTATTTTTGGGTGTGCTTTTGGTCGAAAAATTAGAGATGACTGTTGCCATGAAATGCCAGCCAAAAAAGGTGAAGATTATATTTATTTATTTACATAATATTTATTAATTAAATATTTCTATTATCAGATTGAGGTAAAGAAATGAAGCCATTAGCGGAGAGCAGTAAAGTGCCTTTTGGGAATATTATTCTATGTCGAATTGAGGATGAAAATTAGCTGGGCGTTTAATTACTCGTTCAATGGAAATCTTAAATAAGAATATTATAACTTTCATAAATTTCATCTTATCTTTTCTTTCGAAGGACCTTTCGTTAGCATTTTTGTAGTTGTATTTATTTTGAGAAAGTAGGCAGGCTCCATTGTGTACAAAGAAGTAAAAGGGTTTTAGTTATTCATGGAATATTCCATTTCTAATTTAAGAAAATTATCAACATACCGTTATAGTGGAGTAAATAAAAGTTTTAAGTTCAAACTTTTAAAGGGCAGTTAATATTTCCATGTTTGTTTTTTGATAAATACTTGCTAATACTATATATTTTATTTACTGGTTAAAATTCCGAAACATTCTGGAAATCAACTTTTTATATTTTGAAAAATAGAGAATCGGTATTAATGATCAAAATTTTTAATAAAATCCACGGCTAGAGCGTACTTATGTTGTTGCTTATAGTTACTTTTATTTAAGACAAAAATTTTACAAAACCAACTGCAAGACGTCAAGTCTAAAAAGGCAAGAGCGTAAGTTGAAGTGAAATTGAAAAAATCGTAGAGTTGGGAGAGGAAATTTTCTAAAAATAAATTACTAAAATTGCAAAAATAGTTATTGAAAAACAATGGAAACACTTACAACGGTATGCAATGTAATTTATTTGTTAGTTCTAAGTATTTAATGAAAGTTTACATTTAAAAACAATTAAAAAAATAGCTGCATGTTTTGAAAATATCGAATTTTTCATTAAAAAAAAATAATAAGTATGTAAAAATTTAAGACATTGTTTTTTCATTATTTGCAATAATATATTTATTATGAAAGATTTCTAAAATTTTGATCAAAATTCGTAACATCGGTTATTGGGAGGAGTGTGTGAAATAAGCACTAAATATTCAAAAATAGGGATATCAATTTCAAAAAGTGAAATGAGATAAGAACGGAAACCAAGTTTTCCAATCTCAAAGGGAATAACATCCAATAGAGAATAAAAGAAGTGAAAAAACAATAGCAGACATTTTAATTATAAAGGATTGAAGGGAGCTTGAGGTTCTTTGCAAATGGGGTTCTAGTTAAAGTGGATTTACGGCTGAAATTTTTTCAATTAAAGTATTCGAAGTGAAATTTGATATAAAAATACATAAAATTCTAAAAAAAAACAAATATTTTTAAACCCAAATGGAACACCTGAGTGACTTAATTTTCTCTTGAAATTTTAAAAAGCTGAGGATGGTCAGTTGTGTTTTTGAACATTTGAGGTTATTACTTTCTTCGATGTTCAAAAAGGGAACTGAACACTCTCAGGTATAAGTTAATAATTCCTTAAATGTTCCAAAATGAAACTGAACAGAACAAGACATTTATATTTAAAGTAATATTTCTCAAACCAAATTATTGCAACTGCTTAAAAAGTTAGATCAAAATTTTGTAATAGCTGTGTTACCAACAAATATATATAAAAAAAATCAAAATATGTTGTTTATTGGTTAAAAACATATTTTTGCCAATTTTTTTTCGAGATTAGAGGAAATCAATAAAGTCCAAGGGTATCGCACCAAAGATATGGCTTCACAAACTTATTTTCATGTAAAAATAGAAACTTAATCAAAAATAGAAAAGTAAATCACTTTTGTAGCTTCCTAAAGTCTATCTTTCTTGATTTCTAAAACTTAAATTTTTAAAATATTTTTTTTGAGTTACCATTCCGTTTCTTTGGAAGCTATTCTAAGACTAGAAAATTTCAAAAAATTAATGACTGCAAACGCAAACAAAAAAATATTGATAATGACAAGTTTTACAGGCTAGCAGGAAAACATTTTTAATTTGAACTTCACTTTTTTAAAAACCAAGAAAATAAAAATTCACCTAAACCAGTTAATTCTACTCCCTCAATTATGTTTTTAAAACTAAACATGCTTTCACTATGGACTCTACTACTATCGTTATGTTAGCCATCACAGTCCTAAACAAAGCAAATGAAATAAAATTCTTTATTATCTAAAATATTTTTTTTAACGATGATAACATAAAAATTGTTTTTTTTTTTCAAAATTGTCCAAAGCTATTGAAAAGCTGTTCCTAAAACAGTCATTCTCAAGTTTTCAAAACATCAAAAAAAAAATGAAACTAAAAAATCTTAAGATTCTGTAAAATTTCTGGAATGTTTTGACTACCGGCTGACCCAATTTCAATTTATTTTTGTACAGCCTCAAAAAAATCAAATAATATTTTATATATATGTAAATTAGAATTTTTTAAATTATTTTGAAATTTGCAAAGAAATTAAAAAAAAAATTATTTTATGATCATAATCTGTAAATATACCTTGCGATTATTTTTAACGTTTTTTTTTTTCATTTTCCGATTTTAATTAAGGAAATCAAAGAAATTCCCAATCGAGCTAGCTTTTTCTTATTACTAACGATGTAATTAAGAAGAAAAAAACTCAAGGATTTAGACATATTTTTATTCATTGTTTTTATGGTGAGGTTTTAAAAACAAGCTTTTTAAATAAAAATTAGTTTATTTTTTAATCAAAAATTATTAGTTTATTACCAAAAATTTACTTTTCAATAATTTAAACTACTTACTCGCATAATAACTGGTGGTTTTCGGCCTCAAAACTGTATATTAATATTAAAAATTAAATATGCTTTGTTTTTCACAAATAAAAAGAGGCTGGGTGCGACCCACACTGATAACTTCCCATTTGTGATCTTGAAAACTTTATTATTTATAAGGCTGGTATTTGTTTGGGTGTGGTTTTTAAACTTCGAAAAACTATTGTTTTTCAGTTATTAGTAGAATTTTCCAAGTTCTGTTTAAATTTTTGTTTAAAATGTCAGTTAAGTATATGTCAAACATATACCCGCTGTAAAAAATTTTATTATGTATAAAATTATATACCTAATGGCAAAATCAATGTCATTGCTCGTTCTTAAGATATACTAGTCGAAAAACGAATTTTACCACTTTTTATTTTATTTTTTTTTATATTTTTTGTCAAAGACTGTCAATTAGATATTTGTCAAAATTTAACCTTTCATAAAAAATTGTACTATGTACTATTTTAGAAGGCACCATCGTTGTTCGTTCTCAGGATATTCGAGCTGAAATACAATTGTAACTACTTTTCTTTAGAATTTTTAACAGTTTTTGATTTTTTGTTAAAAAACTGCCCATTCAATATTTGTCAAAATTTTATGAGTTGCTAACAATTATGTTATGTAGAAAATAAAATAAACAAGAAGTCAATATCGTTACCTGTTTTTGAGAAATTTGAGTCGAAAGACAATTTATACAAATTTTTGGTAGAATTTTTTGTAGTTTTTAATTTTTTGTAAAAAAACTGTCCATTGAATTTTTGTTGAAATTTTCACCAGTAGTCAAAAACAACATTTTTCGTAAAATAAAATTATTTAAAGTTAATATCGTTATTCCATCTAAGGATATTCGAGTTATAAAATTTTTTTTTTAGTTTTTTTGATTTTAAAAAATAACGGTATATTGATTTTTTTCCAAATTCATACCAAATTTGTATGACGTCATAATGTGTCGAATAAAATTTATTTCAAGTCAATAGCATTATTTGTTCGTGAGATATTTGAGCCCAACCAAAATTTGCACTTCTTTTTTAAACTGCTATAGTAAAAAAACAACAGATTGAATATTAATAAACGCCCTTTCAGCTTCTTTCGAAGTTATTATCTGTAAAACAAAATTTATTTCAATTCGATATCTCTACTCGTTCTTGAGATATCGACGACGAAAAATGGTACCACCAGAACGTACGGACGTACGGACGTACAGACGAACGGACGTACGAACGTACGATCGTACGTACACACGCACACACAGACATCTCTCTAAAAATGATTGAAATAGGCTCTAGGGACCTTGAAACGTCGAGAAATGTCAAAAATTTCAATTTGACAAATCGGACCGATTACAATAACTCCCTATGGGAAGTTAAAAATTAAAAAAAAAACACTTGACACTCCCATTCCATATTTATTTTCTTAAACATGTAACTAACGACTACATGAAACTGATTAAAAGTAATTTAAATCAATTGTAACTACTTAAAACTACCTAAAAAATAGAACAACCACAGCAAAATAGAATACGAATTTTTTGGGCATTCTTATTCCATTGTGGTGTTATCCCTGAACACAAGAGCTGATATAACAATTTGTTGTTTATAAATAACACAGATTACGTGATCGCACATAGGACCAAGTACGTGCTAGACAGAAAGAAAAGAAAATCGGAAATGGTGTTGTTAATACGCTCATTATTCGTCTTTTTTCAAATACTTAGCTCAAGTTTTGCACTTTACAGCACAACCCTAATTTTTTGAAAAAAAATACATTTCTATCTGAATTAAAACTTAAATTTTAATATTTTTCTTATAAGGTCAAATGCAAAATTGAAAGCAAACTTATTCACCTCTTTCAGTTTAAAGATGACCAAACACAAGACAAAAAATCCAATAGAGGGTGTGAACATAAAGAAATACCAATTCTTTACTCTTCTTTCATTATAAAATAAAATTAGCATAAAGTCCTGGAACTTTTTTTTTTCTTCACGAAACCTTAACTTGGCCTTAACAAAAATCAAATAAAACCTTTTCTCTAACCTTTCGTTTTATTAAATATAAAAACAACTTTTACAAGTCAATTATTGTTGTTCATCCTTAGCGGTTGTTTGGAGACTTTCTTCGGGTAATTTGAAAAACAAAAAAAAAAAAACATACACACACAATATAATACTCTAGCAAACAAAAACTCTCTGCAAATATTTTTTTTATGTTGGGTTTATTTTTCGTATACCTACCTACCCGCATTTTTATTTCGTTATATATAGTACTCTACTTATTCAGTGATAATGAGTGAAATTAAAAGATAGACTGGACCGCATAAGCTGGTTCTCTACTACTGCTACTGTTCTTCAAAGGTTGTTAAAATGAAACTCGACTCCATTGGGAAATACCAGAAAAAAAGTTATAATATTCCCGCGGAGTTAAAAAGGCTTTAATTTTCACTATATTCAAAAAAAGTGGTATCCCGGAAATGTACAGATTAAATAAAAAAAAAATTGATAGAGTTGTGTACAGGGTGATTCATTACGTGGTTTCAAGTTGGAAGCGCTGACATTTGAAGTGTCATACTATTAGTTAAATGTTTGCCATTTACGATAATGGATAGCTTAACAATCGAACAAAAATTATTTACAAAACTGATGTAATCGTATCCACTTTTGATTATGGTCATCACAATCTATAAAATTTGAGAACAAATTTGTCGTAAAGCATATGTGCATCATCTTAATGCACGCTCTGTCGAAAATATTGCTGCTGAAAGTGCAAATGTTGCTGATGATCCAAATTTATCGATTTCATGATAGCCGATTGTTTTTGGCCAGCGCTCGAAGATCTTGACATGGACAATACGCGGTCCAATAAGACGGGGTAACAAGTCGTAGTGCAGGAGCACTAAGCTCTTCGATCAAAACCACTTGTAGGCCTTAATTTGGAAGTAGACATCACTAAAAGGGACCACTTACAAGCAGATAGCGGGACAGCGCTTGTCTAGAGCGTTTGAAACTTGCAAACAAAAAATTAAAAACTGACCTTATCTGCTCGTCGTTGACCTTTCGTATTATTGTTGATTAACATCATACGATATCAAAAAAGTACCACTTATAATAGGGGGACAAAATACCGCTTACACGCCCTCAAGGTTGCAATTTTTTTTTCAAAATTTGCTCAATCATGCCTTATTATGAATGTAAAAACCGTGCACTTACAATCCACTAGCGGGACAAAGTCATTTAAGTGCTCTTCAAAGTCAAGAAAAATAAAAAAAAGTTTAGTTTTTTTATCAGATTTGATATCGCGATATGATGTTTATCTAAAAAGATGGTCGTATTAAAACAATGGAGAAAATCTCCTTTTTAATTTTATAAAAATGGCTACCTGCTAAAAAAAGTTTAATATTTAGGTTTGACATTTAGATTAATTATTTTTCCCAAGCGTCACTTCTTTGTTAAATCATAGAGAACCTTTTTCTGTCTGTGCCTGAACTTTGCATTTGCGTTTGGATTGAACGTTGCTTTTCGTATTATTGCAGTACCTTTTAAGGAAATCATATTAAACGTCTATGAATTTTTCTTATATCTTTATTAAATTAATCCGTTTTTAATTTTTTTTTTTATTTAGGTGTTGCAAGGTGAGGAGTAGCATATAAGCATATTTTACTTCAACAACAGTGGACTATTTTATATAAAAGATGTTTTTCATATTTCAGTGGGTCCATAATGAAAGACCACAAAATAATATTGAAAACTTTTTATTTTATCATAAAAAAAAAATATTCATTTCCTCTCAAAATATTTGCCCACAATAAATAAACCTTATATTCAACTAGAAAAATAAAAAGATCTTAGCTAGGATATTCATTCAATATCCTAAGCATAAAAACAGCAAAAATATCATCATCAACATTCAACCATCCTCTCGTATCATGCCGAAAATAAATAATAAATAACAAACAGAAGACATTGTAAAATGAAAGCAATGCGCACTCGTTATCCTTTTTTTTTTTAAATTTAAAAAAATGTTTCAATCTCCGGAATCTGAGTTAAATGCTCTATCATACAGTAGATTAATTTAGTATGAATCTGAATCAGTACAGTAGTCGACTGAAAAAAGGAAAAAACAAAAAAAAAATAAAAAAAAAAAATAGAAGACAAGAGATTTACATAATATGGACTTTGATTTGGATAAAAATGGAAACTTTTCCAAACACTTTCACTGGATTTGTGTCCTTGGAATTTTATTAAGTAGCTATCTATTTATTTCCAGAAATAAAATCGTATAGCAAATAATAATGTTTTATGAACTCGACATGCGCATGATAATGGAAGCGTTCATAATAGTCTCCACTTGCGTATATATTTTTTGAGCCACCCATTTAATTTATTTATGAGAAAATATTTTGATGACAACGCTTTTAGCATACCTTTACACTTGTTTAATGTCCGAATCGGATTCCACCTGAGTGCACTTTTGTTTGACCCTTTTTTAAATAGGTTTACTCGTAGATGTACTGGGAAAAAGTTCATGTAAAATTTACTTTAATTCTATCATATTTAAAATATTACACACATTTTATAAATAATAATAACAATAAATATATGTCATCATACATATTGTATATTTAATTTATAACTAGATAGATATATTATGTATATTTATGGTTATTATGGACCTTCTATTTTGACTAAAAACAATGAAGAAAATATTGCAAATATATTTCATGATTTTTTTTTCCACTCAAAACAACATTGTGTGTATTAATTGTACAACCACCCCTCAGATTAGTTTATTATCAAATAAAATTCGGGTTTTTTTTATAGAGGTGTTATTATGCTCATAAAGAAAAAAATCTCAGTACGAATAAGTCGGGATATCGTTATATTTAAAAACTATATTTGCTATACGGACTAGAACTACAAAAATCTTGAAAGGATAACATTAAGGAAAAAAATTTAAAATAACCTAGAATTTAAAAATTTAAAATGTACCAACATTTAAAATGACAGAAAATTATTTTAGTAAAAGTCCTTGTCTGATGAGATTTGCTGGTTTTGAATCCAATACCAGTTGCATTTCTTATTATGTTAACAACAGGCAACAGGTATGGCTGAAAATAAATAACAATTAATAATTCATATTCAATCTTCCAAATTCAATTTTCAACTTTGTTATTTTTTTATTACTTTGACAAATACTTTTTCAACCATTTTTTTGACACTTAATTTTAGTTGACAATTTTTTTCAACCATTGGTTTTTCGGGGAGGATCATTTTTTGGAAAGTTTATTTCTAATTCATTTTTTGATAAACTTTTTTGCTAACCAATTTTTTTGATAAACTATTTTGGTTTTTTTTAATAGTTTATTTTTTTAATTTTTTAACCAGTCTGTTGACCATTCGATACTAGGACATACGAATCTTATAAACTTATATATTCGTTTTCCATTTTTAAAGTAAAATTTAGGGGTAGCTACCAGCGAATGAAGAATTATTATTTCCAGAGTTTTTAATTGTTAAAAAATATTTTTTTATTTTCTAACCTAAACATCTCCAGAAACGAGAGGTGATTTAAAATCTCAGAAGGATTCGAGTTCAGTCAATCGAAACTTGGGAGAAGTTTAGTTTAAAATTAATTAAAAAAATTTTAATTAATTTCTCAAACCTTAAGAAGTGGTAGCGACCCCCAAAATTTATTTTTTTAAATTCACGTATTCAATAATTGCAGTACTCAGACTTAAAAATAAGATTTGATAGCATATATAAGTACAGGAGCCAACACGTGCACCCAGTGGTGTATTTTATTTCTTTTTGACACTAAACCAAAAACTCCCAAAGAACAAATATTTTCCATTGCTTCTCAAATCTACGAATATCATAAACTATTTATGTACATAAAGTATTTTTATGTTTAAGATGTTTTCTTTTTCTGAGTGTATACAACTGCGACAGTGATACGATGTAAGTAGCTGCGAATTCATAAATTCTCTTTCATTTATTTGCTTTTATATCTGAAAGTGGATGGTAATGAAATTGAAGAAGCCTTCAGCCAATATTTATTTACAGTGCTGCCCTTTTTCATGTTGCGTTTCTGTGTGATTTTTTTTGTTTTTGGGGGGAGATAGACTTTCATTTTTTTTAATTGAAATAGGAGAAAGCTGAATCACAATTATTAGTACATTTAATCCTCGCAATTCCGAAGTGGTGAAAATCAGATTTAAGTAGATAATTGACAATTTCCTTTTTTGAAAATTTAATATAAATTTTAAGGTGACGTGTATTATTGAATAAAGCGGATATGTTCAGGAGGAAATTTTTAAGTTTAAATTCTAATTTCTCTTAAGTTAAAAGAATTACGTAAATAAAATGGGCATTGTTCAAAGCGTGTTCCCATTCGCGCATTGCTAAATTTTTCACGACTTACTGAAAGAACGAGTTCAGGGGTTAAATTTACTACTCTGCTTAGTTTTTCATTCCCGTCCAACAACCATAGGAATTGAAATCAAAAAGCCTTTCATGGCCAAAATCGACAGTTAAGTATTGATTCTTGATTCTTTTGATCTTGCATGAATGTATGTATATATGTTTAAAAATTATTATTGCTTTGGGAGGAATAGACCTCATTTGAACAGTATTGTTTTGCATTTTTAGAATAAAAATATAAGAACCATATGTATGTACATAAGTAGTTTATGTTTGCGTTTAATATTGAACTTAAAAACTTTTCAATGGAACCTCTTTGATTTAAAATTAACATAGATAAAAGCTCTTATTTTTACATTTATATAATTTCAAATCCCTTTTTGGGAGCACTTTCCAGCTTTAGCCCATTTTACTGAAACTTCCTTGGAAACCTTCATTAAAAATGATGTTTACATTGGCATCACTTCTAACGAAATTTAGCTTGGTGAAACGCTTTTAGGTTTCCAATTTTTCAGACACAAGTGTATTTGGTAATTTAGAATGTAGATACCAATAGCATTGTTTGTAAAAGTACGGCGTCGGAGTTAATTATAATACAATACATTTCTAACTTCTGCCAATATTGTTGAAAAATGTTAAATGTTTACTTTTTTTTTGCAATTCTGTCGGTCCTTCGAGTCTGCCTGGATTTCCAATTTTTTTGGAAAATCTTAATTTTTTCAAAAACGTTTCCACTTAATAATATTTTCAGATGACCATTTTTTCTTGAATCCTTTTTGTTTTGATAATTTTTTTTTGCAAAAGGTTCTGAAATTCATAACCAATATTTAATGTAAAAATTAAAAAGAAATTTTTTTTGGAATTTCGAAAACAGCTTGATATGTTTTTTCTATTGAATTTTCCATCTAATGGTTTTTGAATACTGTCTTAAATATTATAAACTTAAATCAATTTTGGACTACAAAATAACGGTACGTACTACATAAATGATCAAAAACCGTAATACATATAAATAGTTTTCCGTTTCAATGATTTTTTCTATTTATTAATATTTACTAAAGAAATCAAGAAACTTTACATACATTTTCCAATCTTACATTTGACATGAAATACACGGACTCCATAACTTCTTAAATTATTATTTTTAATCAGACTTTAAATAAATTCTAAAAAAATCTATAGCTGCTGAAGGTTAAAATTTATTGTGGTGTAGAAATTTATAAGCTGCAATTTTAATAAAATTTTTTTAATAAAAATGGTTTCACAAATTTTAGCCTAAATATCTGTAGTGAAAGCCCAAAAAACGGTTAGGACATAAAAATAAAGCTCCTCCGTCAAATACAGATTTTTCGAAATATGTTTTGATGCTTATAACTTTCATTTTGCACATACATAGATTTTTTTTTAGAAATCGCAGAAACATAACCAGTTTTTTAAAGAAAATATCAATATCGAGTTGTAGAATTTTTTTTACGGTGCCTTAAACTGGGATAAACTTCGAGATTTCCTATTTATTGTTAGCCGTTCCTCGTTCGTTCGCTATGTACTTGTTGTACTTAATTCTAAGTACTGATGAACTGACCTATTATCCTTTATATTTACTTCAATTTTTTTGTACACAAATATGTAGGTAAAACAATTTATTGAAGTTGTTTGAAGTATTTCAAAAACCGTTTCTGATAAAACTAAAATTTTGTTGTTATCTGGCAGACTATATTTCTCATATTTTACTATGGCAAAAAGGTAAAAAGGTATATGTAAATAGTTTCTAAGGCAAAGGAAAAAAATCTGATAAAAGAAAGTTATACAATTTAAAATAAAATTAACTTTGTAAACATTGAAAAGTAGGCGATATGCGGCCATTTCAAAAATAATCAAATCAACCACCCACACTCAAAGCCTTCAAAAGGTAGATATTTACTTACTTAAACATTGTATCCTTCGACGTTCGATGAAAGAGGCAGGTATTACTTACATACCTATATGAATTTTCCTCCGGCAAACTTTCGTGGGTACATCATGCATGTATACTCAAAGGATCTCTATAAAGCATACCATATTTATATATATGTATTTGTATATATATATAATATATATTATGTCTATGCGTAAGGTATATTTTGTGAAATGTATTTTTATTTCATTTAAAATAGCCTTAGGAGAAGGCATCATCACCATGGCTATGATGGAGCAGAAGGAAAATATTCTGAGCATGATTCGTATCACACACAGAATACAACCACTGCGCCATCACCTACGTCATCATTATCGTCATCAGCTAGAATCATCATTATCATCATCATCTATCTGCCAGAAGCAGATACAGCAACAACTACAATAACAACAACAACATCACTGAAATAGCAATTAAAATGTATCAACAAGAACTGCATTCCAATGTTATTATCCTTTTCCTTCAATACGTAGTTACGTACAATTAGCATGTCCTGTTTCAAAAGAAGAAAATAAAAAAAAAAAAAACGAAAACGATGTTTTTCCTTAACTGATTTTCTGACTTAATGGACCATTCCATAAATTTTAAAATAAATAGGAGACTAAGGGCAAAGAGAACGCTTTTAAATACATGCACATGCATACATTTGAAAATTTTGTGTGTATGTGTATGTATAATTGTATACATATGTATGTACTTATGCATATATTATTTAAGCCATGACAATTTAATTTCACTCGGTTTTTGAAGAGGAATTGGTAAATTAAGAGGTATTTTGAGTTGGAAAAAAGATTTAAGTGATGATAAAATGAGCAGTAGTAATTATTTTTAAGGTTGAAGCAATAGCGAAAGCACATGAAATTAAAGTAAATTGAAGATGGAAATAAGTAATCACATGCACTCTGGAACGTACATACTTTGATAACAAATTCGAATGTTTTATTATTCTTTCCATCGGCCGTGGTTTGATATTCCTTTCCCCTTCTTCAATATATATGTACATATCTGAATGTTGAAAAATAAATGTCTAATGAAGCTTAAGTTCTAATTAACTGAACGCTAAGTAGGATATTGAAAAATTTACCTTAAGAAAAGTAAAATTAAAAAAGTACGTATACGCTACAGTGTACATGCAAAGTTTTTTTTTTAAAACAAAAATCATTGTCTTTTTTATTCGATTAAGAACTGCCATTAGATAAAGTGTAGGCAGACTAGAGAATGAGTGTGGAGCCAATTGGTGTGGTTTTTATCATACCTTGTCACTTGTATGAGCACAACCTAATCATAAAACTGGGATTCATTTTTCTTCTTAATTAAATGTTGAGATTACAAACAATTAAAATATTAATCAGTAGGATACTAACATTTCTTCAAATTACAACCAAGTCCAAATGCTTTCACTTTTCTGGATATCTGGATAACAGTTTAAGGGAGAGTTGGAATAGTGCCTGAATCTTCGAAAAAGAGTCTTAATTTGGTATTAAATCACCAATTATTTCAGTTTACATATATTTTGATCCAAAACTAAAACCTTATTTCAAATGTTAATTTGGATTTCACAACCTTGTTTTTATTTCAAGTATGCTTAAGGAAAGTTAATAAGATTAACTCAGAAAGATTGCCAAAAGTTAGATGGATAAAATTAACGAACCATGTTGATATTTGAAGTATTTAAAGAGTGTATTTGTTAATTTTGTTGCTTATCGATATATCTTATAAAGTGTTTTAGTAACCAATTTTATGCGAAACAGCTCACGAAAAAGTAAACGGACTAAAATGTTGCTTTTAATTTTTTTTTCACGAGTATGCCTTTTTACTTGCAATTTTTGAATTCGTAAAAAAATTCGAAATCGAGATATAATCAAACCTTAAATTATTTTGCATGCAAAAAAGTGACATTTTTGTCTTTTTTTCACCTAAATTTCTGAATCGATTTGCTTCAAACTTGGAACTTAAGGTTTGTAGATGATTCCCTGAGGTTAAGGACGGTCTTTTTTTATAACTTTTTTATTTTAACGATTTTGATAAAAGGTTTTCTGTGGGTTCTTGTAAGCAACTTAAACTATTTGCTCAAAAAATAAAAAAGCGGTTATTAACGACATATACCTTCGAACCGGATTATAGACTAAATTACATGTTGCAATACAAAAATTTTATGTTAGAAATAAAAAACAGAAAAAAAAACAAAATTAAAAAAAAAAACATCGTATTTTGTATTTTTGCCCGTATTTTGTGGTTTTTTGAAGTACAGTGTGGCTTGGCGTATTGAATTGACCGTATTGAGATACCTTTACCAGAAAACTACATGCTTACAATTATCTTACAAAATGTTTGTTAAAAATTCCATGTTCGTTGTTTCCAAGTGTTAAAAAATTCTTTGCAAAGTGATTTAATCCTTGCAGTTTAATGAATTGAAGACTAAGGAGATTTGTATTCAAATCTGGAGCAACTGTTTCATTTAGATAATTTTGAAAAATCGCAAAAGTGGTAAGAAACTCAACAAAACAGCTTATACTGGCAGATATGAGCGATTATATCAAAAGACGTTTTTGTAGGTGTTGCCATTTTGATTTTTTTATATAAAAGCAAATAAATAAATTTGGTGGCGTGATATTTCTTAGGAAGAACCAGGGCCTGAGTGACTTATAATTCTCAACCATCAATCAAGGGGACCTACAATTTTATCACGGTTAGGATGAGGGGCCCTCTATTCTTAGTAAGTGATACTCTTGAAGAGTTTCTCGGATTTTTTCTTTTCTTTCGTTAATAAATAATGAAAACGCAGTTTGCTCTTTAAATCAAAAAGGTGGAAATTCGCAACACTCCATGAGATTCATGATTGGAATCTTAGATCTGCTTCCATTCTTTTCCACTTTCATATAAAATTTCCTTAGAAATCAAAGAAGAAATAAATATTTTTTTAAATAGTACGTATACGCCACAGTTTACCTGTTGCATATTACTCGTATTGTGAATAAAAAAATGCGAAAGTTGTTGGAAGCTGAATCTAGACTTGTTTTATAGAACCAGTCAAATGAATTTAACCATGCATTATTTGCTTCATTGTTTTTCAAAAATATAAAATTTTCTAAATAGAATATTGAAGTACAATAACGTAAATTATTTTTAGTCAGGTTAAATTGTATTTATTGGTATGTAAGCTATGGGGTAGTTTTGATATTTTTCTTCCATTATGTGTTCGGGGATGCTGAATACAAATCTATTTTTTCCCAACAAAATTTCGAGGCGGAACATGGAAAAACGCAGCATTTTTATTCATTCTATTATTTTTCTTTTACAATTTTAATCTATAGTCCACTCCACGAGTTTTTCGAAAAATTCTCATAAAAATTGGAGTTAAAGAGAGTTGACTGTATTTCATTTTTTGAATATTTAGTAAACATTGGAATATTAATTTTTATTTTGTGCAAACGTACACACCTTAACCTTTTGAGTGGTTTAGTGAACAAAATTTAAGCGATAAAATATCCCGGCGTGGCGTTGTATACATTATTGTTTTTAATATATTATGGTTCTAAAAATATCGTTATAAATTCTTTTTCAATTTCCATTAGAAGCTGTCTTCATTTTGGGTGTGACTAATCCAGCCCTTCCTTGAATTTCTTAGTTCACTAAAGTTCCTCTTTGTCCAACAAGACAAAGGAACATTAAAAAAAAAATGTTTTTAAATATCCTCTTTGTGTTTGTCACATTTCTCGATTCATTTACCGCACGCATATATGTATGTGGGAATGTATATAATTCTGAGCCACTATTTTCTATCCTTTAGTCACGTTTATTTGGCACTATCACATTACTTGACCTTTGTGCACTCAATCGAATAAAATTGAATTTCGTTCTAAAATATTTGACTGCGCGCAAAAAAGATATCTACGTTAAGGTAGCACATGGAAAATATATGGAGGCTTGAAATACGAGAGTATCTATGATGATGTTGCTAATAAATTGATTGCATTTGCTTTTATGATTGCGCAGAAATGATTTAACATAACTAAATTATGTGTTCATTAACAAAAAAGCTTTTTACTATTTATTTTCTATCTAACTTTATACAGTTTTGTTTTTTTATTTCAGGAAGCAATTATTGCTACATGATGACAGCTTTACAGTCTTGGGATGTCGAGGCAAAATTGAATTCGCAATCTAAAAATCAACCTCGAGTTGCAGCCAGACTTGAGGCTGACAATGAGAATACCATCAGTGTTGACTAGAGGGCGCAATTTAATAAATCAACAATTCTATAAGCACCGGGAATATACACACACACTTAGAATTTTCCAGTGCTATATCAGAAGTTTTGCAGTTGGGCTATAAATATACCTACACATATAGTTTAAGAAAAGTTGGCCTTTAGCAGCACAACAATCTAATCTAGCAACAAAGTGTTATCATCATCCTAACATATAGACGCCACCAGCGCCTTTCTAAATGAAGTTACCAATCTGTCAATATTCTAAATTATTTCTGCTGCTGACAGCCTTTTCCTTCCTTGACTCCCTTAAAGCTGACCTGACTACGATACATTCTGTGCATCAGGATATTTCACCGTCTTTGGCTTCGTTTTTGTTGTCATCATCGGTGTCGTCGTCTCTGGTACAATCGACCATTGAAAATAAGTCACTGCAATTGGACACTGTCACTATTACACAGGCTAGCAGACAGAAGAAACAGAAGCATCAGCATCAGCATCAGCAGCAAAATATCCGGACGTTGTTGCCGAATCGTGTGGGTATACTGATGTCGTCGAGGGTTCTCAACACAATGAAAATGCAACAAGGCTTTGAGAACTTTGTGGATTTTTTCAAAGTAAACCTTGATAATGCCACTGTGGAGTTCATTAAGGATGATGGTGAGTAAGGAGGGTTTTTGTTGTACAATGTGGTCCTTATAAAAGTAACTTAGGATTGTAGGATTTCCACTTTGAAATACTCGTATTATGTATACAAAGTAAAAGAGGGTAAACGAGAAAGAGGCTTGAGTAGTTGTATACTATGTAAACTCTGTTTCATTTTTCTATATTAAGTTAATCTTTTCAATTATTATTCGTATTTTTTTTTTTTGTGAAAGCTATAGTTAGATTTTATAAGAAATACAAATACAATATCAATCAGCATGGATGCTTAAGATAAAAGTTAAAGTCAAATCATACTTTGGATAGACTTTGACATTTTTTTTCTTTTTCGAGTTTTGATGGCTGTGTTCATAAACTATAGTTAGTTAGCCAAATGAAAGAAAATCTTATATTTCAATAAATTTTAAACAATTTATATAATCCATTCGCTTATTAATTATTGAAAAGAATTTTACAGTTAATACTTAGATAGATGGGTAAAAAATTATATTTTGACGTGATAATAGAATATTTCGTTTGAAATGTCATCCCGAGCTCTATAATTGCCCTTTCTCCGAGTTAAAAATTAATTTTGAGAAAAAACATTGAGAGCAAGAACCTAAATTTTTTTTCAAAGGTTTTTCAATTGGTCTTCTTTCGCATTTATCTTCATCTTTTCTCTTTCTAGTTTTGACATTTGAACAACAATAAAACTATTGAATTAAGCTTCACTTTAAACAGACAAAAGTGATAAGAAGCAAAGACAATAATTTTAATCAAGTAATTTTATAGAATGGTTGTTGAGAAATTAATTTGCAAGCCGATAGTATAAGGATACTTTTAAAAATACAAATAAATATCTTAAACAACCTCTTTCAGGTCATTTTTGTAGAAAATTGTCCTATACACCGAAAAAGTCTCCTATGCAATTCGTTCCTTGTCTTGTTCCAAAGTATATGGTCTATATCTTCTGCAATCCCTTAGGTTAATAATCCTGTCAGGTTTTTTAAATGTACTTTCTCATCGCGTATCTTCAAACATCTGATTTAAGGTTTAAAGACAAACCAAAACTATAATCGAAATTTACAATCAATCTCTGGTTAGGAGTATTTAGTCCATTTAGAATAAAATTAGACTCACACAGTCTTATTTATTAGTTTCAACCTCGGAATGGTTAATCTGTGTCGAAACACTTATTTCGTCTTTACACCAAGTCAAATAAATTCTTATTTGTAAAATTTTTTCCGAGCCGTATTAGTTACTTTCTTCGTATGTCAAAAAAAGAAATAACCAATCTACAACTCTAGTTATTATAAACATAGAAAAAGTCCAGCTGATTTTAATAATCAATTTCAGATTTGACTTAAAGCGAACATTTGGGAAATCCAAGATGTAAAAATATAATGAAAAGTAAACTTCGATATTCGTGTAGAGCAATTTCTCCATTTGACAAACTTTTAATGATGAATGATTTTAAATACTTCAGCTTCTTGTTTTGTTTTTCTATCAAAGCATAAAAAAACGGCTGACTCTTTGACTAAGTTGTTTTTTTTTTCTGTGTCAAAAAATAGTACTAAAATTGTAGTAGAATATACCTATAACCTGTTTTTTACGAAACAGAGCTGCCAATTTTTTTATGAATAGCAGCTGTTTCTAACTTGGGTTTTAACTTTAGATTCCATGCCAATATAAACTACACAAAAAAAATAGGGTAACGATTTTTTTCTATTGAAAATTGCTTTTGCGAGATTTTTTTGAAGTGTTGTGCCCTTATGAAAAAGAAAGTTTTTCCTGGTTCATTTTTACATGTTAAGGTATTTTTTTAGAGTAATTTTGTTCAAAACTTAGAAATTTCTAGTAATTAAAGTCTTAAGAGTTTAAAATGAAAATGAAAAAAAAACTTGATTGTAAAGAAGAAACTTTAAATATTTGAAAATATACTGCTAAGTCATTTTGATTATATTAAAAACACCAAATAAATACTTTTCATTTTATAATAAAATCGTCTTCATATCGCAAAACATAACCAGTTTTTTTTTTGACAAAATAAGTGAAACTGTATAAACCAAATTTCTTAAACCCTACAGTATATGATTGTTTTTTAATATTTGACTAGCCCAATGTACTCACCTTTTATTTGATTCCAATTTAATGATTTTCACAGATGCCCATGATCAAATCCCAAGTATCAAACAAGCTGCCTTTTTACCATGCAGCAACCCGATATGGGATATTGTTTTATTATTCATGCATCAGAAAACATGTTTTGAAAAAAAAATCAGCTATCCGGTTCTTGTTATTGGTTTAGATTTTGGATTCTTCAATTATAGAGATAAAATCGCATATCCATGGTCTTGCCAACAAAAAAAAAAGAAACAAGAAAAATAACCTCTGCCAACTGAAAAACAATTATTCCAAAACTATAAAGTTTAAAATCAACAAGTGCCAGTTCATTCAACCCCTGATTGCTATCTTATTTACATTTTAATTTCATCTTATACTTATAAATGGGGCAAACACGTGAAGAAAATGTCTCTATACTATATACTTTTAGCTTTACGAAGCATTTATAGTCTGTGCAGGATGCACGCTGGCACTGCACACCCAGTTGGTGACTCGTCTTTATCCAAAGAAACCTTGGAAGCAGGGATAGGATAAATATAATTTTTATGCAGATTTGATATTATTATTACTACTTGGTCTATGACAACTGCTGCACTCAATTGATGCGCTATTATCAAGCAAAACTTTTAACTTTAAATATATGTTTTCTTTAAAAGTTGACAGTTATACACCATTTAATAGGAAAAAAAACGAACTTTAACTTTTAAACATGTGAAATATCTAAAATTAAAACAGTCATAGATCTAATGTTAAAAGAAACATCATGTAAAAATGTAAAAGAAAACATTGTTATGAAAATAATTCAATGGCAAAAAGTCAAATGGAAATGCAGATGAAGAGCACGGAATCTATTGAAGGCTTGCTATCGAAACAAGCTTCCATACACAATTTACATTATGTACCTACATATGTATGTACATCATAACTTGTGTATATTTCTGTCCTCTACCTATAGATACATATATACTAAATTCAAATTGAGTATATGCAAATTCTCTGTAAAATTCAATTTCCTCAGAGAAATTGCATTAACATACTTCCCACAAGGGACAAGCTGGGTCTGATGCTCATTCTGAATCCAGTCATGAAATATACACTCTGTTTCAGTTCTTTAATGACACGCTTTTTACTTACTTTTTACTTTTAATTGTGATATACATATACATATTAAACTACATTATTGCACACTTAAAAATTTGAGTAAAAATCATTTTTTAGGGGGATGATAAGTTATTATTGTGCTTAAAAAATAATGATTTCGTAGGAGAAATTGAAATGGAAACTTAAATCACTCCACAGTTGTTTTGAGGTTTTTAAATTCAACATGTGCAACATTAATGAAGTGAAATGTACGGTTGAGTCGTACGAACTTGCTGCGGTTTGTTAAAGAATATGTAATAAACTTTGAAGGAAAGTTCTAGAACTTGTTGAACCTGTCAGAAAATCCTGCCGAAATAAGTTAAGCAGTTCTTATTTTCAGATAAAAAAGATGTAAGATCCTAATTTTCTTTTTGTAATGGAAATTATAGTGAGGAAACGATAGCATTTCATTCAACAACCCTCGAAGAATGTTCCGATTGCAATAATTTTTAAAATAAATTTATAGAATTTAAATTACAAATCAAAAAGCCGTCATGCTCTCAGCGGGGAACGTTTTAAAAATTGAAAGAAAAATCTTAAAAACAAAAACTTTCAAAAGAAAATATGTTTGCAGAAAAGTGACAACATTAAAAGAGATTTAAGAAAATGGGTCTAGTCCAAGCCTATATTTGCCACATAGCACGTCCTTTTTGGAGCGCGTATTTTAGACCCAGGCTTGAACAACGTACACCAGTTCTTTTTTTTCACTTCCAAAAATATATATGTTAGGATAAAGGTGGCAACACTGAAATACAAACCTATTCCTTACCTTATCTTGGCCTGGTATTGTTTTTATACAGAGGGTTTTTTGATATGCGCATAGACAGAGCAATTTTTTAAAAATATGTATAAAGGATGTATTGATATGTGTCGTAAACCTTTTTCTTAAAAAAAAATTACAAATAAATTCTTTTTTAAAATTTATTTCAAAAAATTTTAAAATGTCGATGTCAGGTTTAACATTAAGGCCCACATAACTATAAGTACCTTCCCAGCCTCGTACTGATAGAAATATCGACAGTTTTTTTTATAAAACCAATACTTGCCTTATATGTACATACCTAGATCAAATAAAAATCTAGTTTTCAACTGGTATTCAATAAAAAAAAATATTATTTTTTTTTAATTTTTTCTTTTCCATCATAAATAATATTGATTCGTAAACGTGCTTGGCAGCCACTTATTCCTTTCATCATTTAACTTTCCATCATTGAACTTTGAACTTTTAATAAGCAATATTTCCCAGAATGTTTAAAAATATTCTTTTGTTTTATTTTTGTCTTTTCAGGATTAAGTGCATTCATTAAGCAGCTAGAGGATAAAAATTATACCACTATCGTCAAAACCCTCAATAGCGATGGTATTAACGAGGAATACGGCGATAACGTCGATGTGGAGGAGCAAAAAAGTCCAAGCAATTATGCAAGTGTTGGTGATGACCAGAAAAATGGATTTAGAAATTCCGTCGGCTATTGCCATTTGATGGAAGGTCTGTCAAGGAACTTTAATAAGACGGTGCTTATGTGGCCATGTCCGAGGATAAAAGTAAGTACCTGTATATAATCAATCTGCTCCGCAAGCGTCAGTTTCTTTAGTTGGTTAATATAAAATGGAATACACTAGAAAGATTATCATACTTGGATTTTACACAAAAGATAATGAAGTGTAAAATGAATGGATGAACAGTTTAATACGTTTATTTATAAGCAGTAAACAATTTATGTTGAAAAAAAGTCGATTGGCCATTATTAGATTGCTTAAAAAATATGATTCGTGTTTTTGTTTTTGTCGTTTCTTTCATCACACAAGGTTTGTTTGAAACATTGAACAAAATTGCTGACAGATGGTGAAATTTTTAACAATTTTTGTAAAATACCATCAAAAAATTTGGTAGACAGTGCTTTCGAAAGAGCAAAACATTTCTCTTCCCTGGATGAATTCGGCTCAAGAAATTTCTTTCTCCAGAATAATCACAGATTGTTGCCAAATCACAAATAAAGTAACAAGACAATAGAATTTGTATTTAACAAAGTGGAGAGGAAACTTAAGGAACAGTGGCGGAACACTGTTCCTTAAGTTTCTTCTCCAGAACACTGTTCCTTAAGTTTCCTCTCCACTTTGTTAAAGACGTATGAAAATGAATGGATACAAGAAAATTTTATGATAAGCCCTTTCGTTGAGTTTCGTTAACTTTTATCCTTGCTGGTGAAGAGCACATCTCCACCAAGTTAAAGTGACATTTGGTGAAGTAATAAGAAAAAATTAGAAAAGGTGATCATATCGAGAACACCTCTTAGCAAAGTGTGCCAAATTTCAAAACTTTTGCAATCAGAATGAATGGTAAAGGCAATTTTCATCCTTTCACTGGGCAAATATGTATGGCCGACTTTTCCACTTAACAGCTCGGAGAGCTGCTTTTCCATGGTTTTTAAAAATAACTGCCCACAGTGTTTGTCTATTATGGTTGGTCCCTAATTTTTTTATTTTTGTGTTGGAGAACACAGAAAACTTAATTTACCATAAACAAAAACACATTTGAGTGTTAAGGTTAACCATATCCGAAAATATATTTCCAATGCTAATTTTGACATTTCGTTTACTACTTTACCCATTAACCGTGTTTTTACTTATCACGATTGTAGGTGTTGTTTTGCATATACATACTGAACTTTAAAATCTTCAAAACATTCTTCCTTTTTTTATATTTTATTTGAGGAAATAATGAACATTGTGTATTGGAATTTAGGAACAATCAGAAGAATTTGTAACATTATCAGTATCATTTATTTTACTGCCTAAATTATGGTAAAGACGTTTTAAAAGTTTCGAATAAATTTTAAGATCTTAGATGCCTTATTCTTGGTAATTTTTGAATATATAATTATTGTGGTAAGACACTGAAGCTTAAACATTTATTTTGTCTGTTTTACGTAGGGGAAAAACGTTCTATGCTTCCAATGAATCCTTTTTAATTAACAAAATTGCAGAAGAACCATATCTGTACGTCCATAATTATAGGGAACGTTTAAACTATAAATGAGAAAGGAGTTCATAATACGCGAAAGTAATACACAAAGGATACAGCTTTGCAAGTTATAATGGAGAAGAAATTTGCTAAAATAATATTTTATATATTTATTTATGAACACTAAATCTGATATAATTCTTACTGTTCTTGGCTGGTTTGTGTCAGGCAAAAGCGTTTGGGGTGTATTTAGCAAAAATCTACATTATTTCAAAATTTCACATAATTAAACGCCATATAACAGGTAACTGGGGATTTTGGCTTGATGCTTGATAATGAAGCGCACAGCGAATCCTACCCCTCGTTGGGCACTATTTGTAACAGTTAATGGATACAATTTTCATACCCGTCCCATCCCATATTTTCGCCAGTCCCACCCAATTCCCAGTATTTTCCTAACTCCCTTCAATTTAAATACTACCCAAATGGTTCCTTTTTCGTGACCTTTAACTTTTTGAAAATAATTTAACTAAAACAAAACAAACTTTGACCTGCATCCCACATTAAGAATATAAAATATTGAAAGTTGTTTTCAATACAATACGGGATAAGTGAATTCGAACACTTTTTGCCAAGAGTATAACTCCCAAAAGTCATATCCATTCATTCATATTAAAATATAACTTTATTTTTTTCCCTCTATCAGATTACCTGTGGGACTATAATTTTGGGCAAGTTTTTTGGTTCGTAGAGGAGTAAAATCTTAAATTTATGACAAATTGTCTTGGGTTGGCATAATGATAATAATCTTTCTCGTTCCAATTGTCCACTTTGTCCTATCCTTAGGACAAATAACGTTCTCTTAGTTCTAGATAGTGGTTAAGGAAAATCAATTTAAGTCTTAAGTGTTGAAGCTTTATGAGAGAGATCTTCATAGAAGAATGCGTTGAACTCTTGGAAATCATTAATTTGTATTATTATTGAATAGAAAATTTAATATTCATATACAATAGATTGAGATGACAGCTAATAGGGATGACATCTTTGTCAGTTGATAAGCTTGACCATTATTTGGCAATTAATTTATATACGAAGGTTATGAATAATAAACAGTATATCCTTTTATAATGAGAAATAATTATGAAAATCAAAAACAGATGGTGCTTTGTTAACAAGGTCATTAATTTGAGAAACATAGGCATGTGAGTGATGTCTTACGATTTATCGATAAATAACCGTTGTTATTGATTGTCCCATTCCAGTTATGGCATATAAATAATAACTATAAGAAATTTGTTATGTGAATGTGCAGCGTATTTTTTTTGTTAATATCTATATAATAAAAAAAACTATTTTAAAATTCAACAACTAAGCAAAAAAATTCTGCAAACGTTTCAGCAATTTTAGAGATTTTAAAATTTGCAATGAAGTTTGCTGCGACTTTGAGGATATATAGATACAAACCTAATTTTTTGGCACTTTTTGCTTGGGCGACAAAACAGTTCAGTTCCACCATTAATAGAGACAATACTCCCAACATATTGAACATTTTCACCATCTCAAGTGGCTGTCCAGCAATATTTACTTGAACACATGAGGAAGTTCCAAGACTGCTCATTTTCGTTTTGTCGTATTGATCATTGATTTTTAGTTAAACAACAATATTGAATCTTAAGAATGTTTTTTGTTTTATCTCAATACGACGATTTTTCACAAAGATACAGTTTTTTGAAAATCACTACAAAAAATTGAAAAACAAAATCATTCCATAAATTTTGCTGACTAATGTATGCAGTTATGTATGTATGCACGTATTTATGTACATATAAACGTTGAAGTAGAAATGTAGATATGTATACCTGTTAATTTAAAAAAAAAATCAGACATCTAACAAAAACGAAGTTACATAAAAACACTCAAAAACAAGACTGCATCTAATACGAAAACAGATATTAATATCTTAAAAGTGTCCTAACGTTATCTACTCCGATGCGAAAGAACGACCAACAAAGTGAATCTTCTTTTATCGTTGCGACAATTTGTCAATGTTTAATAGCACTTAATTCTTGACAAATAACATCTTCACATTACCTCTGGCAGCCAGAGTAGGAAAGCAATTTATCTTGATGCAAACCCTTTCCTTTTATCGGGAGGACAAAATAATGAAAAAAAAAAAATACAAACTCAAACAGACTTGTTTTTTTTCAGATTTTTTTTTTTTGTGAGTTGAATTGAAGCGCCATGCTGGAGCTTGGTTAAGCAATAACACTTAATTCGATGATCACTCATGCCATCTCTGTAGTATGCGAAGCTCATCATTTTTCGTTGCCCCCGGATATCCTCTTGGCGAAATTTGAATAGAGAAGGAAAGTCATTGCAGGTGGAAGAAGAGTCTGTGAGGTTCATTCAAATAAATTGATATCATTCAAAATACGACTTTGTTTACATTGTTGCATCCACATATCCTCTTTCATTTATGTATATGTAGCATCAATATCTCAATGTTTTTGAAAAGGAAATCCAAGAGTCATTGATGTTATTGATTGTATTTATTGTTTGCAATTTAAAATCTAAAAAAATATGAGTTTGTTTTAAAAGATCATAACATTATTTAAGGATAGAGATTTGTTTGACGTTAAAACTTTAGAATCACAGGAATTCAAAGCTGTCTTTTGTTTAATAGTCACATTCATCTTAATTTATAATGTGGTGTTGGTTTTATTTTAAAATAATCTAAACTTTATTGAAATATGGAATGGGTCAACATACCTGCATATATTTCGTGCTTCCTTGAAAAAAACTTATATTCATATCGAAACATAGTATAATACCGATGGCATAAATCGTCACACTATAGACATATGTACATATATATTGAAAAATATCCAAAACACTATAATATAGAGTTCTGTCAACATTCAATAAACAAAAGAGATTAATGAGATTATGACCAGAAAGCAGAGGATTTTCAACCATCTGATATAGCTAAATGTAATCATTTTACATATATACATAACAATGATTGATTGCTAGGCGTACTATCTTATGATTATGACAATGATTAATGCGGTTGATTTATCTTATCCAGACCACAAACTCATCCTTTGAATTCGATGACCGATGGATATAAAAAATAGTAGGTATTTTTAAAAATAAACAAAACATAGTATAGCAATAAAAAAAGGATGAGGGTTTTTTTTTAAATTTTAATGATCTAAGAACTACATGCATATGTACATATATGGATATTAATATTCAAAATGAATTAAGTTTAATTTTTCACTAAGAAACATTTAAAAAGCCGGTATTTACATATATGCAATTTTTTATGAGAGTGATTTTTGGATAGAAAAAAAATTATTGGCGCTTAAATTTTTTATCGAAGTGTGACCCGACCTGAGGTGGAAAACATTTTATTTACCAAGTCTTTAATGTCACTGCCTTTGTTCCGTGCAAAATAAAATGGAGTTTGATAGATATGTACATTTTTTTGACGATAATAATTTTTTTCTCACCACATAGACAAAAACGTCTACATCAATTTGGAAATATCGCCCAAAAAACAAAGTTGCATAAGATTGCATTCTATTGCGAAGCAATCTTAGGAGACTTGAATCAAAAGATTACATTCATTCATTCTTTTTTTTAAGACTGCGACTTCAAGCTACAAATTATTGTCTTTTTTGTAGAAATTATAATAGCTTTAGGTACACTACAGATAATTTAGCGGAGACATTTGAATATTGGTTTCCATGATGTTTTAAATATTTCGAGCAATTTTCATGATTGTATCAATTCTTTCTTTCGCCAATATTTTACTTGTTGTTCTTAAAAATAAAATAGTAATTTCATAAACAGACTTTGACTTTTTTTTATGTATTTTATCTTTTATATACGAGTAGTGAAAGTTATGGACGCCCACAATAAATGAGAAAGTGCTGCCACTCAGAAGTTAAAAAAAAAATGAAAACAAAAAGCAACGAAAAAATTTATGTGGCAGTAAGATCTAGTCTTAGGCAATTAGGCAATGTTAGAGGAAAAGAAAAAAAGGATTTTTATTGGCACAGACGTTAAGAAATAATGTTTTAATTATTTCACTATATCCCACGGATGGCATTCAGTTGAACTAAGAGAATAGAAATAGAATGCTGCCTAGACTAGATGTACCTATTAGTTTGTCGTTGCCATCCGCATATTTCCGTCAAATCACATCACTGCTCTGCTCGTCCCTTACATTTATCCTTAATTCATCCGCATAGTCATAACTTTTGCGCTTCAATATGTAGGGAAACTGATTTTGTTTCTAGCTTTAAAAATAACGGTACTTTCCATTCAATAACAGTGCAAGTTGGAAATGTTTTGTTTTAAAAATTCATTCCGAACTATTGAAAACATAAAATAAAGTTTCATTGGCACCGGTATGGCGACTGAACTGAATAAACTCTAAGTTTAGCAACAAGTTGCTAGAGGGGGCAGTTTCTTCAAAGAGAGAGTTAAAATCCTTGGAACCCGCGAAGCTAGACATTTTTTGCAACAACAAAAAAAACTGTAAATTCTAAAATATTTATATTTCGGTTTGTTAGATAGGTATATAAATAAATATAGTACTTCCAAATTTAATAAAGTTATGAAATTATAAAATTCATAGCAAACAAAACACAAAACCAATCTGTTTATATGCATTTATTATAACCTAACTAAAATCTTATTTTTCTCTTTATTTGCAGGAGTCAAGTAGCTTCCTACCATCTTTTGAAGCAATATCCTTTGCTATACAAAGTGTGGCAGCAAAACTCAATTGGACACAAGTGGATATCTTTGTTGGAGGTAAAGAGTCTATTGAATAATTGAGAGTTAAAGTAACTTAAAATATATGTTTACAAAATTTAAATACACAGTGTTCCTTCAATGGTCGAAATTCAATCACAAGAAATCACAAAAAAAAAAATTTAAACTCAAATAAAAGTTGCCTTTTTAACATTTGTATGTACACATAATGTACATAATTTAGGAACAAAACATCTTCAACAATATGTATGTAAACATATAATACTTCTATGTTTGCATAATGTATATAATTTATGCCCTCTGCTTAGAATAAACCCCAAAAAAAAAGTGGACCAACAATTTATATTTTTGCATAAATTGTTGTAATGGATACATGTGTGGCTAGTCATTTTTTTTTTGAAAATTTTGCATTCATAGAACAAAGCGAACTTGAAATGTTTATGTTAATCAAATATGTCGCTAAGATTTTAAAGAGCTATAAACAAACTTAGGTTCGTCGAACCAAGTCTTTGCATTACCAAAAATTACGGCAAAAATATTCTACAATGTCCCACAGGCAGTAATAATTTTTGGTTATTTGTAAAAAACATTCGAAATTCTACTTCGTATTTAGTCCAACGCTCGTCTCCAATAACACAACTGCTGCAAGCTCACTAGAAAAAGCCAATTTGCTTGCAGCACAGTTTTTTGTTATTTCGATGCTGCCAGATAGTGTTATGACTCCTCCTGTACTTGAGAGTTGTTCATCTACGCTGGCAAAGCCGCTGCGTAAGCTTTTTCATCAGTTCTATTCTACTGGTCGATGGAAAACTGCATTTGTCCAGCCTGTCCCTAAAAAGGGCGAATCTTCCTCACCATCTAACTACCGACCAATTGCACTGACGTCCCTTCTCTCTAAGGTCATGGAAACGCTGATAAATTTTCAACTTAAGAAATATCTCGAGGAACGAAAGCTTCTTGATGACCGACAGAACAGCTTTCGTAGCAATAGGTCCACTGGTGATCTGATGGTATATCTCACTGAACAGTGGCACAAATCTTTACATCATTTTGGAGGAAGTAAGATTATTGCACTTGATATTTCAAAAGCATTTGATAGAGTTTGGCACCAAGCTCTTTTATTGAAAACGTGTGCATTTAGACTACTTTTCAAACCGTTTTATACAAGTTGTATTGGATGATTTTAAGTCTGATATTCATGTGCCCCAGGGTTCCGTTTTGTCTCCGACTCTTCCTTATTTTTATGAATGATATCCTGTCTGAAACCTCGAATTCAATAAATTGTTTTGCTGACGATAGTACCCTCAGCTTTTCATATTCGCTTTCAGATATTCATCCATCTTCTCCTGACGTTGAACTAGAACAGCAACGTATGATTAGCTCACTAAATTCTGATCTTGACAGTATCGTCCAATGGCGATTCAAAAACCGTGTAGAGTTTAATGCTTCTAAAACTCAATGCTGTCTTCTATCGATGAAGCGAAACCCACCACCAATGCCTCTGTCCATGAGCGGAACTTGCATCGAAGAAACTAATAACTTTTCAGTTCTCGGTATGTGCATCACAGATCACGTTTTGTGGTATGATCACATATTTGACGTCGCTCTAGAAATATAGCCAGTTGCATTCCTCCTTAAAACATTTCCCTCGTAACACTCGCATTGCTAGGAATGCACATCAGTTTTCCACTGAGCCCAGCTTCGGGCGTACTGTAAAGTGCATAGATTCATTCTTTAACCGCACTACGAGAATGTGAAATTCTGTCTTTCCCTCCGATTCTAACATTCAGAACTTTAATATCAATGTGCATCGGTATCTCCTTCCTATACCTGTAAAAAAAAACCCTTTATGAATAGTCTTTACTTTATCTTTATTTCTAATCGAAATTTGCGTGAAAATTAAATTTTTTTAAAAACAATGGCCACCCTAATATCATGAACAAGATCTATACAGGCATTTCTTTTTATTACCATCATAATATCCCAGTTTAGTGAATAAGTCCAGAAATAAGTTTATATTTGAAGCCAAATAAAGGAGGGTTGTTTTTAGACAACCAATACCAGAAACCTATTACAGACAAATCTGCTTGTCAGAAACACAATAGAAGTGACCTTTCTTCAAGGCTCTATTTATAAACTGCTTGCAAAGACTGCCACCAGCTGTCATTTTCCAAAAAGAAAAAAAAATATACCAAAACTGCTTACTAGCAGGAGTATCCTTATAAATTTTCTGCAGTCATATCCTTGTTAACATTAACATTAAATGAAATTTTTCGTCAATGTCATTCATAACAAATAAATTTTATACGATATTGTTTTACCACTCCAAGAATATACGAGGAAGTCATCAAAATTTATTAACAAAAATGACTTCTAACAATTCAAAGAAAAAAAAAATTAAATTGTGATGGGCGTTGGGCGTGAACCAAACAAAATAAACTTCTTCACTGCATTAATATTTAAATTAAAATAAAAACAAAAACAAAAACAAAAAACAACAATAACCAATGGATTTGAGATAAATTGAACTCATAAATTTTGGATCTAAATATTTAAGTAGGAGTAGGAGAAGGTATCCCAAGAACAAGTTTGATTTGACTGAGTTTTATTGCTTTTCAATAAACAAACATTTAATTTCGAAGATGTGAGAAATTTTAAAATCGATTTCAATTTTAGGTTAGTAAAATTGACTTTTTTTTTTTACTTCTCCCATAGCAATCATCGTTATTCGTTGTCGATAGATGCTTAGCACACAACTCAGGGCAATGAAAAGAATTTGATTGCTTTTGATGTTGTCAAGAATATTTTTTTTTACGCGGGTATCTGCAAAAATTTTCATAGATACGAGTATGTATGTACATTGTGTGCTGGAAGGTGTAACTTTATGAATAATATTTTTGTGGAGGATACCTTTTGATGAAATCAAATTTAAAATTTGACTTTAGAAAATGTGGATGTGTTTGATGGATAAGAAGTTATAGCTCATAAAATACATTGAACTATTAAGTTTTCAATTAAAAAAAAAAAGTTATCTGTAGTCTAGGTGAAAATAGGAAACCGATTATTTCAAAGAATAATAAATTGACCTTATTTAATATTTTTCATTTTGTGAAAGTTTAATGGCAAGATGAACTTTTTTTGATGTTAAAAATACAATTTTTCTTTAGTAGCATCAGCTAGTTAAAAGTTTATCTTTTTTATATTAAATAGTAAAGAAAAAAAAAATGGAAATTAAAGAAACCTCCCTTATACTTTTTTTTCTTTTTCTCAAGATTTTCACCGTTTTGCTTTTGAACAATTTTATTTTAACTTTTCTTAACTTATTTTTTTTATCTTAATTAAGAGTAAAGAACTTAAAACAGTTCAATTAAATCTCCAGGTTTGTTGTAAAAAAATATGTATATGAAAGTAGTTAAAATGCACGACTGGATCACACGAAATTGCTTCTTTGGTAAAGTACTTTAGATTAAACAAAAAACAAGAATATCATCAGAGAAAAATGTAGCATAAAAATTCATTATTTGTCGAATGTACCTACATAATATAACATTTTAAATGTTATAGGAGCTTAGACTTAGGTTAAGACAGAATTGCGGCCCCACTTATTTCATGTTCTCTATCATCGTAATGACAGAATCGTCTGATTAATATCCTGAGTTCGATTTTTTTAGAATCCAAAACTTGCACTATATTTAGCTAAGGTGATCATTTTTTAATCATCAAAAATAGCACATTTTTAAACATTTTAACAGACGTTGAGTATGATTTGTCTTTAGTTTGGCATTTTAACATGAATAAACTGACTCTTGAAAAACTCTTACAAATTGACCAAATTTGTTTTGAAAATCATGGCTAATGAAATACGTATCGCGAACTACATTCATTTTAAGGTCAACGGCGATGAAGTCATTTTTTGGTTGAATGGTTACGTCAATAAACAAAACTGCCATATTTGCAGCGAAAATAAACTACAAGTTCATGTTGAGACACCATAGTTTAGTTTGCTTTAGAGCCATGATCACTTTTTCGTTCCTCAATTGAACAACTATGATGAGTGGTTTTATTAAGATGGCCGGCCGGCCCAACATGTCACACGATGAAATGAAACGTTTGGTAAACTCATAGTTTCGAACCCGTCAATTGGGGCCTTCAAAACCGTGCGATCGCCTGTCTACGCTTGCCGATAACCCTGAAACGATCGACCACTTGGAGGACAACATTGGCCTCGTTATAGCCGCTATATGACCACACATGTTGGAAAAAGCCAGAAATTATATTCGAGTACTGTCAATTTTAAATTTATGTATCTTTATTTTATTCGATTTCAAAGTTATATACCTTCAAAAAAACAACCCATTTTTGAGCTGATTTAAGGATTTCGTAAGGGTTTTCGTTTTCATTTCATCAATAGCCACTTTTCGCGAATGCTCAGTTAATACATAATTCTACCATGTCAAATAATATTTTAATAATCTCTTCGTGCATCGCGCTTCACCTTCGCCACACCGTGTTTATATTAAATTGTACATAATATAAAAAGAATTATATTATTTTACGAGTATATCATAGTGTTGCAAAGAAGGCACACTTTCAAATTAGTGTACCTTAAGTCTTTGAAAATTCCCTTATTTTTCATTTGCAGCCGAGAGAGTTAAATGTAAGAGTTTGCATCTTTTTTTCCTCTGATTTAAAACAGACCTTGTATGTTAATTTTTCATACCTTTATGATTGCCGTTGCTAGGTTTCCATAATTCCATCATGCCAAGCTAATTAATGCTCTTATTTAAAAGGATACGAAAAACCATCTTTTAATGAGTTAACACACAATCACGTGAATAATGAATTTTTTTTTTTCAGTTGAGTTTATTCTAAGTTAAGCCAGATTTGGCTAACCAGAGCAATATCATTAATTTGCAAGACCAGGTGCAAACTCGTGGGTTTTAACGGAAGTGAATTTCAGTTCCGGGAGTGTGAACCAGTTCTGTGCCTGTAACGCCATGACTGTTTTCACTTTCTAAGTATATGTTCCGTTATGGTGGTTAGTCCAGTGTCTTGTATATTTTGTAGAGAGACAATTGTTGATGCAGGGAACAATCGTGTTTTTGAGCGAGTACAACTGAAAAACCTATAAAACTTTTTGAAAGATATTTAAGCTTTTTAAATTTGAATATTCTATAGTTATTAATAACAGAATTCGTATAATGGATATTTTCTTAACTAAATTTTCTTAATCGAACTGTTTTGTTTAGATTTTGCCCAATAATTTTTTTATGACAACTTTTTTCAATAATATTTTTTTTTTTTAAATGTGTTCTATAAAACCAATTTGACCAATAGTTTTTTCCGTGGTTTGGCTGTTTAATTTTGGTTTTTGGCAACTGTTCAAAAATCATGCCAAGCAAAAAAAAAAACAATTTCAAAGATATCTGAGAACTTTTTGGATTTTAGGTACCTTTCCGACATTTACTCAAATGCGAGGGTTTGCCCGATTTCTTAAGGTTCAGATTTCTTTCTTGTTTTGTCATCATTCTCAGCCAATCCAATTTTTATGGACTCCTATTCAAAAATGGCGGATTCGCCAAAGACAGCTCGCTTCATTTAAGCGATGAAGAGTCTATGTTCTTAAATACGCAAATAGTTGAACGTACATATAAATTGTACTTCCGGTAGAGATTTGAGATTAGCATACTATTACTTCAAGAACGATTTTAAAGGCAAGTTTGTTTATAGTGAGCTAAGTTTAATTCAATATTATTATTTCAAATTGTGTTTTCTCAAATGTTAAAAATTTTTATTAAAAAAATCCATAGTTTGATTGTTAATCATTGATTTAGCTAACAGTCAGTTTCGGCTGACAAGATTTTTAGCCAGAACCTCTGAAAGTCGTTACACAAGAAAAAGCTGTCTCTAAGCAGATAGCTAGCATGATTACAAGCTGCCTTATCTCAGAACTTTCTCAACATCAAACGGTTCGATGCAACAAAATTGCGTTGATCTGGGATTTGAATTGTAAACTTAAATAATATTGGTTCTCTTTTAACCTTTGGTCAGTCATTTTCTTATTGTGTTGCAGTCCACCGAACTACAGTTGCACTAACTTCATCCTAAATTTTCGCATTATTGCGAGTGATTGTTGAGATCTCGAGGCAGATTAAAACTTGCCCACTTTATTGCTTGAGTTCTGTGGAATTCGCTGGTGAATTTAACTAGGAAACGTCGGCTTATCTCCTGGTTATTCTATCCCGACACACGCCCCTGTATTTCTTCCGTGATAATTGAATTGGCTTTTGAGTTGGGTTCTCAGGGCATCTTCTTTGTACATGACAGTAACGCCTAAGTTAGCCATGCTGTATTTTAACAAGGATGCTATTTTTTTATGCCAGTCTACTTTTTACCTAAATTTAAATATTTTCATTCAAAAGTGAGGGTTATATGGAACATAAAAACTTATTTTTATTTTAATGAAAATAAATTATAAACCTACTCGTTTATTCATTTCTCAAACTTTGAATAACATAAAGACTTAACATTAAATCGCTCTAAATAAAAAAAAAGAGTATTGAAAGGAATCACCCCTATTTATTCATCATCACTGTTTTCAATTCACTTTGAAAAAACATGAGATAAATGTGAAGCTCCAGCTCCAACAACCATGACACGGTTATAAGCGTGTGTTCAGATCCGAAAGAATAAAAAAGGCTGGATCATTTTCCTTTACATCATATGTACGAGTACATACATAATACTCGTACTTATGTACCTATATATTTTTTTTATTTGAACGAAAATCTAGGGAATGGTAAACACAACTAGTTGCACAAACCACAACTAAGGGATTTTTTTTTATCACCGTAAGTTTTCACTGAAGGATATTTTTAATTTAAAGTCCCTTAAGATTTTGTCGACGTTGTATTGAATAAACAAGTTCATAGTTCTCTCTTTGCTTTTGTCATCATAGTATGTTTGAGGAATGAAGGTACATTATGTAATTATTGTGTTGTACGATGTTTGTTGTTTTTGTTAAGAAAAACACGAAGGATATAGATTTACCAGTTTATGGATGGGGTATATTGAATGTGGGTAGTTTAGTGGGTGTATCGATTTGGTTCATTGGTTGCTCTGGATAGCCAGTTAAATGTATTTTACGCTTTATGCATTTGGATATTTTTTTTTTTCTTTGGAAACCTGTTTAAAGTGCTTGGTTGGGATTGGGGTATTCGAAGTTCTGCAAAATTAACAAATTTGAGTTTGAGATTTTTCAGAAATTGCACTCAAATTTATCATAATAAATTTACTTTAACTTATTTTACCTTTAGTTACTTTATTTACTTTCACCTTTACCCATTTTACACAAATCCAGGTAAGATAGCATTTATTCCCTGGTTTTTACTTGTGGCCAAATGAAATAATGATTTTGAAAACGTTCCAAAAGATATACTGTCTTATACTACATGTTTTGAATTCGTGAAAAACTCTAAACGTTGATCAAACTTGATATTACTATGGTAGGGAGTATATCTGCCCGTTAAGGTTTTCTTTAAGCTTGGTGTACATACAGTTTTTGGGCAGTATCCACGTAGACTTAAAAACGATGTGATCGCACAAAGGATCAAGTACCTGAAACCCAGTCGAGCATCTCATTCTTTGCCTTACCAATCTATGTACAAGTAAAACAATGAGTATTTTCACTGCCCGGATGTCATAAAGTACTCATCAAAAAAAAGTCCCGGAAGTTCCCATTTCTCGCCAGCCTTTTCCTGAAAAAGTTTGCTTGACTATTTGTTATGTGAGTGTTGGCACAAGTTCTATCGATTTTAAGTAATAATTTTCACTGTCCCATACATCGTTTTCCATATATCGTTTTTGAAAAATAGTGATTTTTATTTGTAGGGATATTTGGTTTATAGGCTTGGCTATAGTAGTCCTTGTAGTCAATAGAAAAATAATCTAACTTTTCTTTTTACGATTCCAATTTTCGGGATCATCGAAATTTCAAGCCACATTTGTATCTGCAGATAAACTCACAATATATGTACATATCTACATGCTGCAGGAGCACATCTTGTGTAGGGGTAATGATGATAAATTATTCTTTGACTTTGTAAACTTTATGTATCGAAGTTTTCAGAGCAAACCAGTATTTCATCCGACAAAGACCGCTTGGTAGAATTTTTACCCTGCAGTGATAAATTCTTCTTTTCTTTTTAAGGCGCCTTTTGCTCTTTTAAACAGTTCTCTTTTAAGCTACAACGTAACGAAAAATCAATTGCTTATACGTAAACAGTTTTTTTCGAAAGCATCAAATTTCAAAAACAATTTATGTGATGTATACCGAAATTTCAAAAATTTTCGTTCATATTTATTTCAATTTTTGTACCTATTGTGTGATTTTCATATCAAAAATTCCATTTTTGGTTGCCAAATTAATTAAATTTTGGCATAAAAACATTTTTGCACAGCAATTACTTTTTTTTGCAAGCAAACTATTAACCGTAGGTGCTGAGAAATGTTTTGTTCCAATCAAATCATAGAAGATATCACTTTCCGTTTAACGAACTTTTGCCAGCAGTTTTCTATTTTTATATCCTTCTCTTGTTCCCATCTATTCAATTGTTTTCTTTTATTTTCAATTACAACGGCACAATGTTGCTAGTGCTACGTTGAAGTTCAGCTAAGAGTTTGCCGACATTCCTGTGGGTGGCAGAATCTAGGAGATTTGTATACGCCGCCGCCGATTAATTATGGAGAAATAGACGGGAGCTGCGGAGAGGGAAGCGAAGAGGCTGAATAAACAATAGAGCTTTTGTATCTAGTTATTGTGTCAACTGCTGTCACGGGATTTATTTTGCTGCACCCCTTATAGTCATTGTAGGAGTATGTAGGTGTAAAAGGGTAGATTTTGAGTGAGGGTTTTTATTTAATGTTATTGTTGTAAAGTATAGAATTTACTATGCTACTAATGCAAATCACGTTTTGTAAACTATATAATGCAACGATAAGGGGTAAAAGTATAGAATTAATGAAGTGCTGAAATTAATTTTATACCGTAACTTAGTTAATAATATATGGGAATACATTATTTGTTCTTTAATGTCATAGTGAATGGTTATTTTTATAGAATACTTGGTATACCTATGCAACCGAGGTGGAAATCACTATGGTATCAAGATAATTTTGCTTGATGGCATAATAAATATTCATTTAAAACGACACCTTCTATAGATAGATGCTTTGTATATTATTACTAATTAGCAAGTTATGCCATAGCTTATAACAGATAGTACGTCCAAAGCTTTATTTCATGGAATGCATCATAGTCTGCAGTGAATTTCTCGTTGACATATTTTTTTTTTCATAAAGTAAAAAATATTTTTTTTTTTATTTTCGCCAGATTTTTTTGTATTTACAATGGATAGGGTTATCCTACGTTCAGTTTCCAGGGATGAACTGCAAAATTCGAAGAAAAAACATGTCCAAAAAAAAAACTTCAATATTCAAACAAAATATTTTACCATATGTCTTTGACACAAAAGTTTGAGACAAATATCTCGTAAAGTTGAGGTATCAGCAATAGAATGAGAGAATGGAACCATTTTTGCAGCTAGCGTATGCTGACGTTAACGCCCGCTGTAGGTGTCTACCAAGAATCAGACAAAAAAATTGAATTATTGTTCCCTTTAATACATTCCCAACAAGAACGCAAGATTTAAATTTTAAATAAAACGCAGATATTTGAAAAAAATCGCGAATTCTTTATTGTATCGTTAAGTAGACAGGATGAGGTTATGTACGGAACAACACATCAGGCAGATGGCCGCCGCGGCTTTGCTGGCACATACGCGATCTTTTAATGAAATTTTCAATGACCGTTTTGCATAAATGCAGCGGTATTTCATTAATGCAGCTTTCAATTTCCTCTTTTAAGGCTTGAGTCGTCATCGGTTTATTTGCATAAACCATCGACTTCAAAAAACCTAAAGAAAAAAGTCCAATGGTGTTAAATCGCACGATCTAGGCAGCCAATTCTGGTCTCCAAAACGCGAAATAACACGACCGGGAAATGACTGATGCAGCAATTAAATTGTTTTTCTGACTGTATGAGATGCGGCACCGTCTTGTTGAAACCACATCCCCTCCACATTTATTTCTTCAATTCTAGGCACGAAAAAATTGGTTATCATTTCACGATACCGAACACCATTGACTGTTTGCTCTTGACCTGACTCATATTCATAAAAAAGGTCCTATGATTCCTCCAGCCCAAAATCCACACCACACAGTGACACGTGACATGGTCGAAGGCGCGTTGTTGTCTTTACATCAGTGACAAACCCAGTTTCAGCAAATTTTTCCATTAATCACTTTACAGTTGACTCTTTTGGAGCATAATTGTAACCCCAAATTGACCGCAATTTGCGAACTGTAGCCGCAAAACTTTCACAATTTTGGTAAGACAATTTCACAATGAGAATGCGTTGTTCATTTGTGTAGCGCTCCATTTTTATTAACCTTATACCTTTTACTAACAAACAATAATAATTGTTCAAATGTTTAACAATGACACTTCAAATGGCGCCAAATTTAAATCTTGCGTTCTTGTTGTGACACCCTTTATAAAAAAAACGACATATTATTGCATAGTTCTGATGTAAAATTAATACTTATTACCTTCAAAACGCCCCGGATTGAAGGCTCTCAATATACATGAGTTATTAACTATATTGTGACCGGAGTCGGCCAGGGCGCAGTTGGATGTGTGTGTTCGATCCCCAGTCAAGGCAGTATCTATTCTTAATGAAATAATCAAATACTAATGTACTGTATATATTTGTGTTCTTTTTTTTCATAAAATTTGGTATTTGACATTTAATAGTTGCATGAAACAATTTTAGATCTGACAGCCAATAAATGAACGAGTATACTAAAATGACATTTTAGTAAATCTCAAATGCGAGAACGAAAATACACCATCTCGACATGCATCATTTTCATATGCCTTTTTGACATTGAGTTAATGCTCAAAACGATTGCGCTTATGTAAGAGCTTTTCAGTGAGGTTTGACATTTTTCATATTGCTATTTCACTCGAACTGCTTAAACTTTTTGTTTAAATTTAAAAAGAAACACATGACAAAATCCAGGGATGGTTCGCAAAAAGTGAAGGGCATTGGTACAACTCAGACAAACTTACCAGGCGGATGAAATTTATAAGCATTTTAGCAAAAACTGGTTTTAGTAGATTTTTGTGCAACTGGTCATAAGTAGAGCAAATTATTTTTATTTTATTGTTTGATGTGACATATTGACTGTAATCGTTCGCTATTTACCTAACATTAGAACCATTTGTCATTTTGCCTAAGAGAAGATGGCCGACAAGTTACTTTTCATAAGTTTTTCCTATTGATTCAAAACGTTTTCCACATAATTCCAACTACATTTCTCATAATGCTTTTTCTTAAATTTCACATAAATAAATAAATAATATATTTGGTGACGCGAAAGTCCATGAAAAATTAAGGCATTACTGATTTAGAACATTTTTGTTTTTTAAAAATATTTGTAACAAGTGAAACACAATTTTTCCTTTTTCAAGCTACAAAAATGGTATCCTTCGCAACTCTAAAAGCTTAGCACGATTTTTTCTAAAACCAAACTGCTTATGTGAAACGAAATAATTAGCTATAAAGCCAATTTTCATTTATCCCCATAAAATAAGTTGGCGGGGGTGATTAATTATGTGCGAAAAGTAAGTGTGGAGAATTTTTCAATTTTCGAACCATACGCGTCCTCCCACCAAATTAGTAATTTGATTTTAGTATACCTACAACTAATCTCTTAAACTATAAAAAAATATATCATTCTTTAAGAACATCACCGCATCATTTAATTCACTCGGAAATATTTGTCATAGTAAATTGATTTCAAAATTTAAAATGTCCTTAAATATTTAAGTTTTTGATGTTACTAGAACATTTACATAAATATAAATGTAGACTCTTTTGACAGAGGAAAAATAGAAGATAAAACTACTGCAGAGGTTATTTTCACTTTGATAAAACATCTACCGTTCGTAAAAGATTCTGCATATTTTTTGGAATGAAACTTTTCCTGTTCTGTGACATGTAGAAATGTCATCTCAGTTGGATATGTTTGCTCCAGGGTAGAAATGTGAGCTAATAGTTCATAAAAAAACAAGACCTTCAAAAGTCTTTTCCTGTTTTTACCTTTTGTCCTTTTGCATAAAAGCTTCACTAGTATATCCTGATCCCCTAGCTGTACTCTATGTACCTACACATATACTTACTTATATTTTTTAAACAAAAACTGAATGTAATGCAAATGGAAACATTTTAAAGAACTCTAACATTTATATGAATCTCTTTATTAGAGTGTACATTATAGAACGTAAATTTTTGATGATTAACATTTTCTCTTTCAGATAGAAACTGGGGACTTCCACTTACTATAGCTGCTAATCTTCATATACCTTACAGAATTAAAATAGGTGAAAGTGAGGGCGATGACTTGACAGCTAATGATGTAGCTGGAAAAGGTAAATAATTAAAATGCACTCAAACTTCAATACCTACCTTAGATTTTCCTTCAACAGTAATCATCATAACAGCCGATATGAATGATGCTTCAACTCTTCGAATGCTCTCACGCTTTGAATTACTCACCCACACGAAAGTGCTTCTAATCGACATTATTGCAACATCCTTCAATGCTGAAAATAAATTCTACAAGAATCTATCATTGATGAAATCCACCTCCAAACTGATGTCCAATTTACTCCTACTCACCGTGCTAAGTGATAAATACCGTCATTTTCTGAACGTGGCATTTGATGACAATCGGATCGGAACAGTTCAAAGTTTTCATCAAATGCGTCGCTGGCAGCAACAACAAATGCAACACTCAACATCTAATTTAAGTATTCTGCCAGAAAATGTAGACTGGCCAATGCGCTTGGACCGGTCCATTCAGATAGAAAAACTCAACCTGCCATTTCAGTGCAAAAACTCATCCGTCTCATTGCAACAGATCACACAAGTCTGCAACGACATTGAATCGTTTGTGGAACAGTGTGGCATAGCAAATCAAACTCAATCCAGAAAACAAATTAATGAATTATGCAATTCCAGCAATGTCCAACTTCCACGAATTGCAGCAAGGATATCAATTCTACGGAATTTCATAGATTTTTTTCATTTTTATGATTTCATAATTGCTAATGCAGCGCCTCGCGGATCAAGTGCGGGTGGTATGCAATTACCGAAATATGACTTCCTTGTGTTAGATATTGTTCGAAGTGCAGTTAATAAAACTGCCAGTCCGTATGAATTCAAATGGAGGCCATTACTCATTTTGGAACAGCACGAAATAAATCTGACATTTATTACGCATTCGATATTACCGGGATACAATGATTGGTTGTCGCAGAGGACGTCACAATTTTGGCATTGTGGCAAGATGTGCTGGACAATAGTAGCAGTTGGTCTTGCTTTTCTTTTGTGCATTGTTGTGGCGAGTGTTGCTACTGGAATCACCCTTAGGTAATATTTTGAACAATTTTGTTTGCGTTCGTTTACGTCAGCATGTTGCGTAACCGAACTCCAAGAATGAATAGGTTTTCAACATTTCGATTTGAAATATTATTATTATATACTAGGGGCACATCTGTGTTGAAACTTGTTACAAATCAGCTAACTAGAAAATTGAAAATAAATATAAAAACTGGTTCTAACACAGGACCCGTTAATAATAGTTTCTGAAAAAAACTGAGAAAACCTTTTTTGCTGTTATAGAATGATTAAGAGCTCCTTTATGGAATCTTAACAATTTATTGCACGTACAAATGTGAAAATTTGTTCTTGGAATTTTTGGGAAAAACGTAAATTTGTTTGAAACATATTTTTTTGTCTAGTATATGTACTTGGCCCGTTCATTTGCTCCGATTAGGGTATGTTCAGTCCCCACAGTGCTAAATGCCGAAATAATATTTTTTTTCAAATGTTGGGAAAACAAAATTTTTGTCAAAGCAAAAAGCCGGACAAAATATTTTTGAAAACAGAAAATAAAAAAATGTTCACCCTCCAAAAAAAAAATTGTTCCAGAAAATGCGAAAAAATAACGTGCAATTTTTATCTCCACAATATCCAGTATGAATATTAATATAAGCTCTTCCATAAGAAGTCTTATAAGCTAAAATAATAATTTAAAACCATTAAGTGGTATCCAATTACATACTTTAAAATAAGATTGCAGTGTTTACGTTTGGTTGATGTCATTCTGATCCTTATTTCACATCCAATACACCAACTCCTCCCATTTTCGCTGTTTAAAATGTTTGTTTTTTTTTTTGTTTCTTTCTGGAAAATTCATAGAAGACAGCACTCAATCACATCAACCATTGATGGATTAGTTAGGCAAATGACAAAGGACTAAAAAAGGGATGTGATGTGGGTACGCTAAAAATAATAAATGAGAGAAGTTGATTTAAAAGCATCTTGGGAGTTCGGGTGGTGATTGTAGGTACACACCGTTGTTCTTCCAAATATTTAAATGTTTAAAGAGGTGACGATGATGAGGTTCCTATCAAATATGCACGCATAACCTTCTTATATCCTTAAAACATCTCTGCAAAGTAAATTGCCATTAACATTCTAACGACAGAATTATCAAAGATGTACTGTGTACGTTGTACATACGACCACATTAACTTCCACAGAAAACCAAAAGAAGAAAAAAAAATATTCAGCGTTATGAAAATGAATTAATTGTATTTGACTCCTCGTTTTTCTTTTATGTTTAATTAAATGGAAAAGGAAACGTGAGCTCATTAGCTGAGGAAATTTGTGGCATATGAGTGTACTGAGTACTTATGAGTTATGATTAAAGATGTTTTAACAAAGATATTTCAGTAACAATTTTGGAATAATTATTCTGGGTATCTTATCTTGAAATCTAATTTGCTCTTTAAAATAAAACCAGATTGATATGTAAACAGAGGGGATTTTACTCATTCTCATGTTTTTAGCAGACTTTTTTGTTTATAGAATAGGTACCTAAATAGTTTTAGGTCACAAATAAAAGATCTATTATAAGCTTAAACGTTGCGTGCTATAAAAAAACTTGAAGATTTAATTTTATTTTTAGAAAACAACAATTTTGTTGGAATTGTAATCAATTGTTAGTTAGAGCCGTTTGCTGATACGAAACCTAAGAATGTAGGCGTATGTTCAATTCAAGCAATTCAAGTTTTACTTTTTCCGCATCATGAATTGTCGCAATTGAAAGGTACTCGGATCTTTCATGGTCTATCTATTTCCCTTTGCGGTACATAGAGCCTCGAATATTCTTTCGCGACATCGTGTACCGTCCTTTGAGATGTATTTCATATTTCTTCTACTTTTCTCCAGTTGTGTTGATTCCTCTTCACAACGAACATGGAATCTTGTGTGAGGGAGTTTTCTCCACCGTTAACGCTCATAAAATTGGCTCTGAGAATTTAAACGAGGCCATACAAGCCGTCAAGTTCAGCGACTGTTCCATCTGCAAGAAAGTTTATGGTGTCTGATTTTTGAGGAGACGCTGGAGAGTTCTTGTCGATTATTTTTAAAAACGAAGAGCAATTTGTTTAACTTTGTTGAATTCTATCCTGACCTCGTATTAAGTTCATCATCGGAGATATGGTTGGGTCAAAAAATTTCTCAAGATGTTTCACAGGCATCCATTAAATAAACTTTGCAGCTTATAAATAATTGAAAATTGTCTACCATCCTAATTGGTTTTCAAGAAATATCTATCTACTTTTGTAAATAGATCAGACCTTTTTTTCCGTATTGACATCTTTTTAGTCCAGGTATTTGAGGTACTGTAAAGTCCACTAAATTCCTTTGTTTGCAGTCGTAAGGCTGCATGCAATACATCAGTAACAACTAACAGAAACAGTATTGGTAACATTATACAGGCTTGCCTCATCCCACTTTGGATTTGAAATTCAACTGAAAATCTTCTTTTATGTAGAACGTGACATGTGGCCTTGATAGTAGCAATCAATTTGTATGGGATGCCCCTCCAGCGTAAAACAAGCCGGGTAAACTCACTATTGACACTATTGACAGGCAAAATGATGATCCATGTTCAATGATGATCCCCAAGGTGTTAATGTGATCCACAAAGATCCAATGTGGAATACTGCTTGTTCGGCATTGAGTTTGTCTGTGAGGTGGTCTTTAATTCGTGTTTCCCAAGCTCTCCGGATGATCGTAAGAGCTCTGCGGAAATACAGCTTTGTCATTCTTCAGTGCTTTGATTAATTTGACTGGAAATTATTACTTTGGACGGTTAATTTGGCATTGGACTCACTCCACTGGCTTAGACGTGATCTAATGTATGTATAATGGCCCTTGGCCTCCTTTATTATATTTAACATAAAAGAGGAAAAAAAATTTAAGTTCCTTGGTTTCCATCCCTTGAATTGATTTTCGGTATTTAACGAAAATTGATTGTTGTAAGCTTAAATACGTTTTTCCCTATTGCTTTTTCTTTAAGCCTATCTATCTCTTCGTTAGTTACAAAAACTTACTAACAAAGATTAAAGGAAAACTTATAAAAACAATTTGATGCCTATACGAAAAATAAAATAAAAATCTACCCTAATCCACAAAAATTCATACTATCACTTTGAATCACAATCACAATGATTATGTAACCATAAACTTAATAGAAGCTCGTTCAGTTAATCTCTAGAATAACCTTATTTTGTTTTCATCTTCTTCCTTTCCGTTTATATATAATACTCCTATATAAATATATTTGCAGAAATTATTTTCTCCGGAAGCGACTCTCTAAAGGGCCAAATAAAATTGTCCTGTCGGCAAGTGATTTTGTGTTTCCGGTCGATTCTAGAAGAGTAAGTCTTAAGTCCAATCATCAGTATGTTATTTGTTGAATTCACTCGAATGCATACGAAACGATTGTGTAAATTTTCATCTGTATATTGTTTTTATCTTTTGTACAGGTAGACGAGGGTATCGAAGCAATGTTATGTTGTTGGTTGCAACAACTTCAAGAATTCGGAGGACCTGAAGTCGATAAACCAGATTTACTCAAAGGATCAATTGGATCTTTGAAAAACTTTGGACTCGCATTAGCTGGAGCTAGTGGGGCTGGGGGAGGAGGCGGTGGTGGTAGTCTTGGTGGAGGTGGTGCCATAAATACTACATCTGTGGGTGGTGGAGGAAAAAACACATCTGGATCTGGTAGTCTAGCACGACACAATACTGGACTTCTGGATATGAGAGCAAGATATAATGGAGACTTAGTTCAACTAAAGGAAATTACAATGAATTGCTCAGCTGAGTTAAAATCAAAAGCAATGGATTTGATGGTAATGGAACATGGATTGAGGCATGAAAATGTGAATCCATTGATAGGTAAGAATAATATTCATATAGTAAAGTAGTCAAAATCCCAGGTTAAGAAATGCTATGAAAACTATGTGCTCTTTTACTTCATCGAAAACTAAATTACTGAAAAGCATAGTTTTTTAAGTTTACTACAAATCATATTTTAAGTAAAAAATCGTTTTGATAATGCAGAAGGACAATTTTCTAAACTATTGGCTTAAAGTGAATAAAGTTTAATGAGAAAAACATCAATCCCAACAAACAGCAGAAAAACATCAATCCCAGTTTTCAAAACAGCATTTAAAGCCCTTCAGCAAATATTGGCGTTTAATACCAATTACTTTACTTGGACTCTTTATGGCCAATTTCACAGTTTAAACTCTACTTTTGGTTTAAACTGTAGTTCAACAATTAAATAGGCTTAAAATTAAAACTTCTTTTTTTTTGCACAACGATTTTATTTGAATTTTCCATTTTCTTTATTTTTTTTTAAATTTGATTCACCAATGGCTTCCAGGAAGTACTAAACCATACAAAATTTCTTTAAGAATAATTGAATTAGATTTTAAAAAACTACAATGCTGCCAACTTCATATGCTTAAACTTCGTTAAATTGATCTTAAGTTCAGTTTACACTGTGAAACCGCGCGAGTTGAACTTTACATTTGAACCGAAGTTCAGGTTCAGCTGAACTGTAGTTTAAACTCTCACTGTGAAACTGGCCATTAGTAAACAATGAGGCGCTTTGTTAAGACGGATATTTTTGTTAAATACAGTTTAGTCGATATTCTAGAAAAAAATTTACTGTGAATATTTTCAACAAGATTAGAATTATAATTGTTTTATAAAATAAAACAGAGTTTTTGCAATCATTAAAGTGTGTAATACTTCCTAGAGTTAAAATGGAGAACTTTTTTAACTACGATTAGACAGTTGAAAAAATATAAATTAAAAACACGAACAATATTTGATGAGTTCGTCATATCAGTTTTTTTTTCAATAACAATGTCTGAGGAATGTGATTTATCAGGGTTTATTCTAATCAAATCATCAAATTTTTCTCCAATAATGACATCTAAGGAATGAGTTATATAAGGAATTACTCCACGTTGATATAATATGTTACATGAAATATCTGGGGAATTAATATCGATATAATATATGTATGTTACATGAAAAATCTGGGGAATTTATTATATTAGCATTTCTTTGATAAAGATCTTACTTCCATTCAGAATGAATATAATAAGTACTATAGATAAGAATAACTCTTTGATTTGTAAATAGTAAGCAAAATTGTTAGTTGAATATATACTAACAATGTCATGTGATGGCTTTTTTTAGATTTAAAAATCGATTTCTTAATTTGTAATTTTATTTAAGTACAATCGTTTTTTTTTTAGTTTTTGGGGAAATGGAAATATTCTTGGGCCGGTATTCTCCGAAAGCTTATGATACTCATAAACCAAAGAGTCTCCTTAGCTCATGAATATTTCATTTTCAGGAACTAATAAGGAAGGATTTTTGAGTTATGAGTCTAATAAACTTATGAGCACTCGGTGAATATATACTATTTTCAAATAAAATATTTTGTTTTTGGTATTTACACCAAATTAGTATTAAATCAGGGTTGACAATGTTCTTTTCCGAAAATGCAGGTTTTTTTAGACAATAGGAAAGAGGAGGAAGACTAAACAATATTTTGATGTATAGCTTTGTTCCTCATCTAATATTATTTATTTGATCTGAAAACCTGAAAAAATTGAGAATTTCATGGTATTTTATTAAATCAGGATTGACAATGTCATGTTTCTATTTCAGAAAAGGGAATTTTTTAGACAGCGGTAGATCTTAGCTTTAATTTGATTTTTGATTTTTTAATTTATCAAATAGTATATATTTGGTCTGATAACATAGTAAGGGTATTCATGCAACGGTGGAAAACTCCGATAAACCTCAGAAACCAGATAATTTTATCTCCGCTGAAACGAGCTATCAAAATTTGTATGGAAACAATATTCTGCAAACGAGATAAATTTATCTCAAAGATTTGATGCAGAAAACGAAGAAATAAACCTCACAAAGTTTCGAGAAGTAATTTGTGACGTTTAATTGTGACAGCTGATTATTTCTCACATTTATGCAAGAATTTTTATGGGGTGCTCATGCAAACATCAAGTGGAAAATTATCATGTCGATTACAGAATCCGCAAAACTCGATCCGCAGTTAGAGCTCTGTTTCCCACCTATTCATTTATCGTGAAAAGAAAAGAGAACACTACACTGTGAATCATTGCGGATCGAGTTTTGCGGATTCTGTAATCGACATGTATATCTTTCTGCAAAGCGGAAAATTATCTCGTTGCATGAATACCCTTAGTGAACTTTTATAATTTGTATGGTAAAGTAGTAAATTTGGTAGGTTTTTTGATAAAATAAGGGTTGGACAAAGCGTTACGTTAATTTACAGAGGGTAGTCTATTCTTGTTTTGTAGAGATTAATTTGACCTTTCACTTTAAGTACATAAATTTATGTTTAAAACACAATAAACTCAAGTTAAAATTTTATTTAAAAAAAAAACAACAAAATAAAAAGAAAACGCCAAAATTTTGGGGTATATTTAAGATTCCTAGAATTATACAATTTATATTTTTTTAGAAAGGACAAAACTTCAATTTGACTATCTCTTTTATACTTGCTTTTTTAGAGATTTACATTTTTTTTATAAAAAACTACTTAAAAAATTTCAAGGTTGCCATTTTTGCCCTTTTTTTTTTTGTTTTCAGCAACAATTGATCTTTCATTTGACACTAGTGTTAACCTATTATCCGATGAGCTAAGTAATAGGTAAAAAACAGTGTTTTTAATAAGGGTTTGCCAACACCACGCACCCATTTTAATTAAAGCAACCCTATATTTTTTTCTATCTCGCCAAGCTCTATTCCTAGGTGTTGAATGTCATTTGAAATAATCTATGACTTAAGTGGTGTTAGAACTTTTACCCCATGAGTTGACGGTCGCCGCGGTCCTAACATCATAGGATTTATTTTAGCTAGCAATCAGTTTAGAAACTTAAACATTTTTTCAGTTATATACCCCTCTTGTCCACTTTATTCCATAATTTATACACATAAAAAATTAATGAAAAAAGTACGTGTGTTAATTTTTTCAATAATATTAAACTATAAAAATTAAAAAAATGTTTCACATACGCCACAGTGAACATTTTTGTAAATAACCATTTAGAGAAAACAAAAATAAATGTATGTACGAATAGAGTTCAAAAAGCGAGCGTAATGGCAGAGAAGTGGGTAAATTAAATATTTTTTTCTTTTAAATGATTTGGAAAAGTCATTTTTATTTTCTGCAACAAAAACCTTGTTGACCAATATTATTATTAAACAAAAACCAGCTAAAGCTTAATTTTTAAACGTCTCAGCAAACTCAAATATTAACAATACTCACGCTCCAAAATACAATTCTATGAAAAACAATTTAAATTACCCTGTTCCTAAAAAACTATAGCTTTCAATTCGTTCACTATCTGTTACATTTTAAGTCGCTTAATTATATTTAATGGATATTGAAGCAAAAACGAGGTTATACTCGCACAATGTGTATTAAGGAATTGTTTTTAATTCATTAAATTTCTATTTTGCAGGTTGGTTAAGCGACCCTAATCGCAATGCCATGGTCTTTGACTACTGTTCTAGAGGCAGTTTGCAGGATGTTCTAATAATGGACGAAATTAAACTCGATTGGTCCTTTCGCCTAAGCTTGCTAACCGATTTAGTACGTGGTATGCGATACCTCCATTCGACGCCACTACGATTCCATGGTAATCTGACATCTCGCAATTGTGTGGTAGATGCTCGTTGGGTGCTAAAAATAACTGACTATGGAATCTCATCGTTCTACGAAGCCCAAGGAATAACACCCCCAAATAAAAGCCCCAAAGAACTATTATGGACAGCTCCCGAGCTTTTGCGCAATTTAAAAGGACATAACCGTGGTGGCACCCAAATGGGTGATGTGTACTCTTTTGGAATTATAATGCAGGAAGTTGTGGTTCGAGGCGAACCCTATTGCATGCTGTCACTGTCGCCGGAGGAAATCATAGTGAAAATTAAAAAACCACCCCCACTGATACGGCCGTCTGTTTCAAAGGGTGCTGCACCACCAGAAGCGATTAACATCATGCGTCAATGCTGGGCGGAAACTCCTGACATGAGACCGGATTTTAACTCGTAAATGAATTATTCAAAGTCCTTCTAAACCACTTTAAAACGACTCACAATAGAATACAAAAAATAATATGTAGTATGTTCAACTAAAGCTCATTTTGTTTTTGTTATTTCCCTTTTTTTGTATAGAGTGTATGAGCGCTTCAAGATGCTTAACCATGGCAGGAAGGTGAATTTTGTAGACACAATGTTTCAAATGCTCGAAAAATATTCTAACAATCTGGAGGAATTAATTAGAGAACGCACAGAACAGTTGGATATTGAAAGGAAAAAGACTGAACAGCTCCTAAATCGTATGCTTCCCAGGTGAGAGAAATGATTGGAATGTTAATTTTGTGTGTGAGATGGTATCTTAAATTTGCAAATCTTTTTGTGGTTGATGGGTTGATTGCAGTCGTTTAAGTTGAGAACGAGCAAGTAATTAAAATTATTTTTTTTTTAATTTATTGTACTTGTTTGAAAATGAAGCGAATTCGGAGCACACGGAACCACTGAGTCCGTGGATGAGGGTTTGGGGAGTGTTTTTTTTTTTACAACGTGGCATTTGGTTTGTATGTCGAATTTGGGTAGTAATCAAAATAAAGTGGTTTTGACATAGTTCATTTTGAATATTTTAATGAAAAGGTTTGCGGTTTGTTTTGCTTCTAGCAACAGGAATTAAAACAATGTAAGGTGATTCTCACTAAAGTGAGCAATGTCGACACACTTTTAAATAGAACATTTTTGTTTTAAAAACCCTGTAGACTCAATCAATTTCTAGGTCTATGGTGGTCACGACTGTTTACATGAAATTCTATTAAAAGCATTAAAAAAAATTGAACCAAAAATTGACAATCAATTTTTGTCAGAGAAAATTAATGGGTCAAAAGTGGTCATATAAAAATTGAATCTATAAGAAAAAAAGATAAAATGCAGATAGGACGATTTAAAGATTTAAGTAAAAGAACAATATTTGATTCGGTTTAAGAAAAAATATATGAAAGTTATTGAGTCTGTATTCTTAACGTCACTTTCCTATCCGTTATAATATCCTTTATTAGTTTTTGAGTTCAAAAATATTTTTTTTTGAAACTGTTGTTTTTTTAACGTTAGGTAATATAGTTTCAAAAAAAAAGTTATTATATTTTTTTTAATTTTTCTTACTTTTGAGTTTGCGAGCTATACCAAAAATATTGAAAAGTGACCAGTATTACAATTCCTTCAGATACGCACGATTGAATTTAGCAGCATTTTCTTAGGTCAATAAAAAAAACCATGGAACATTTTTTTTTATTTCTTTGTCTAATTTGTGGTCTAATGCCTAATAGCCTATCGTTCTCATTTTTAAGGCAAGGAAATCATTGCTTAGGAACCTATTCAAAATCTGTCTAAGCTTTGGAAAAATTGCTCAGTATCTAAATGCTGAATACTCTGTTAAATTAACTAATTTTTTGTTTGTAGTTCCGTGGCTGAGAAGCTAAAAATGGGTCTCGGAGTGGATCCTGAAGAATTTTCCGATGTGACAATTTATTTTAGCGACATTGTTGGTTTTACAACAATTGCCGCCCATTGCAGTCCAGTACAAGTTGTTGACTTACTTAATGACTTGTATACAATATTTGATGCAACAATAAATGCTTATAATGTCTATAAGGTCAGATTCAATATTAATTACAGGCAGAGAACCCATTTTAAATTTTCTTGTACATTTCTTAAAGGTGGAAACAATTGGCGATGCATATATGGTGGTAAGTGGACTTCCAGTGCGAATTCCAGATCATGCCGAACAAATTGCAACTATGGCTTTGGACTTGTTGCATCAAAGTGGAAGGTTCAGTGTCAAGCATTTACCCGGAGTTCCATTACAACTGCGTATTGGACTTCATACAGGTCCTTGTTGTGCGGGTGTTGTAGGCCTTACAATGCCTAGGTATTGCCTTTTTGGAGACACCGTTAATACTGCATCGCGAATGGAATCAACAGGTTTGGATTCAAACAATAAAAACAAAATAATGTTGTATATGGATTAAGTTATTTAATTTTAAGGCTCATCCTGGAGAATACACATGTCTCAAGAGACCAGAGATCGTCTTGAAGCTACTAACAACTACCAAATTGAGCCAAGAGGTTTGATAGAAATCAAAGGCAAAGGTCTGATGAACACATTTTGGTTATTGGGGAAGAAAGGATTCGATAAAACACTCCCTGTTCCACCTCCTATTGGGTAAATATAACATTTCTTGATTCTACTTTAGGCCTTAAGACTACATATTTTTATATTTTTAAATCATATGCTTAACAGAGAGTCCCATGGGTATGATGCATTTTAAAGCAATTCTTTTTCGTTTTATTATAAAACCCTATTCAATTTCTCTTTCAGCCTTGATGAGTTCTTCATACGAAATTCAATATCGTTTAAAGGTATGGCTACCACCAAATCACGTAATAGTACAAATCCCTCCTCAAGTCAATCTTCTTTGTTGGCTGGTGAAGCTGTTGAAGTTAAAGTCGAAATAACTCCACCCTCAAATGCAGACTCAAGTGCGTATATGGTAAATTCATATTCACTAGATTCCAATTCAACAAATACAATCGGGCCAAACATGTCCCTAATGCCCGAATTCCCAACCAAAACTCCCAGTGCAAGTCCAACTTCTCGAAAAATCAGCGACTTGCAACCTGATCAATTATTGAATCCGCAGAATTTCAATAGACTGCCTGGTTCTACGGGCGGATCGTCGTCGCGTTTATACAAAAAAATCGAAGAAATGATCGATTTAAGTTCACCATACAACCATTATAAGTGCTTAAGTCCTAGCGAAAGCAATTTGACACAATACTACGATGGCAAATATATGTATAGCTGTACAAAATTTGATAGCAAACCAGGATCAAGTCGACTTCTGCGGCGTCAATTTAGTTTGGATCGCGATGATGGAACTTCAACTGTTGTGTCTTTGCCACTATCAACTGTTACGACGACGACAGTTGTTAAACCAGCAACTATGCTGGAAATTCCAACATTACAAGAAAATCGCTGTAGCCCCAAGTGTACGTTGCCCCGAGTGCATAAGCTTAGTTCCACATCAATAGCGCAGGATCTGGAGAAAATAGAAGAGATACCCTTGTCTCCAGCCTCGTCACAGCATCATAGTAGTTTAGATAGTAATATGAATCGTAGTCCTCCACTTTTTGAAGAAAGTAGAATGCCAAGGACACCGAATCGTGTTGTTGAAAACAATGTCAGAAAACAACAAGAAGTTACGCTTACAGTGGAAACCTTGATGACTAGATAGGAAACAATTTAAATTATTATTAATTTTTTTTTGTTTTTCAATTTCAATTTGACTTATTGCCTGAATACAATGGCGCAGCTGTAGCTACATATATGTATAGTAGGTTTAACACGTTCAAATTTAATTAAATATGAAATCAATACAATTGAAGTGTATACCATATTATTGACGTCCTTTAGAATATTTCAGCGTCAGCTTCTTTCCATTGTGTTCAGGCAGCTAATATATGTACCTCTATTCTAGTAAACCTCACCAGGATCTTACAAGTCACATGATATCACAAGTTTTGGTATACCGTACCTTGATTTAAGAACTCTGAACAGTCCATCAGCCTTATTGCTAGTAACGATTGTCAATTGTTAGTTGATAAACTATGGAATTTTATATTGGCCATCCCAATTTTTTTTAAATTTTAATAACTGGAAATGATGTAAATCGTTGTGAATTACAAGAAAATATGAAATTTTTCAACGAATATCAGTATTTGTATAAAATGAGATTAAAAGGAACAAATTTACACATTTATTTACTATCAATTGATAGTTGCAACTCATTATAAGGGTGATAAATGGTAATTGAAACATTGCATCAATATTTTGAAAGTTCATCCTTTCTGGTCGTATCTCACTAAAATAATAAAATATCTTTATTGTAGTAAGTCATTTTTGTAAATTTTGTCGTGAAGATTGATAAACTCCATAATAATATAAATCAACCATCAAACTCTCAGAAGCTTGTGACTTGTAAGCCTTCAATAGAATACCAGTATAAGCTTAGTTTTGTATTTTTTAAGATATTAGTAGAATGTGGACAGGAAGAATAATAATTGAAATGAATAAGGTAATTATTAACGCACAGAGTAAGGTACAAATTTTTAAGAAGTGATTAGAAATGTGAGCTCCTGATATAAATTTTAGTTGTTTAAGGTTATATTAGTTAAAATATACATTAACATTAGATTAGACAATTATTAGTTAAATTTTGCATTTAAGTGTTTCATAAACTAATTTTAGTAAATAGTATTCAAACTATTATTTCTGGGATTTAAATTTTTTTGAGAAGTGTGCCAAAAATTTATTTGCTATTTATGATTCTGGATATCTGAAGCCCAAGAAAAAGAAGTTTTATTGGGGAGACATTTCAACTCTAGGTTTTACAAAGCAATTGTCTTTATTCTTACTTGCAAAAATTTACTGACGTTCAAATGTTGATACAGATATTGGTATACTTTTAATATACAAAGAAAAAATCACGTAAATTAGAAGAAATCCTATAAGATTTCTCTATCGTTTTCATCTAAGAAGAATGCCTTTTAGAATTAATAGAGAAAATATTATTAATCACATGACATAAGCCCTGTTTTGGTGAGAAAAAAAAGTGATTATAAATACTATATTATTATTTCTAAGCAAAACAAAAAAGGATTTTCAGGATTTTTGTTCACGAAAATTCTATAAAAAAGTGCAAGATGATTCTTCACAGATGGCGTGTATTTGGCCACTTGGCTTTAAGACCCGAAAACTCTGAAAATGTAACATAAGAGAAATAAACTAGACTCAAAAGCTAACCCAATACTTATGGACAAAGGTCTAATCTAGAAAACTCTGAATAAAGTTGCCGACATTTTTATCTATTGGAAAAAAAATAGAAAGTAGTAAAAAATCAGTGAAAACTGCTTAAATCATTTCCAGACGAAATTATTTTTTATAAATAAATAATTTATCTATATAGTTTTTACAATTTCTGGTAAAAGTAGATTTTGGACGAAAATAACTCTATTTAGATGGAAATTGGTTAAAATTACAAATTTTAATGTTTCAAATCGATTGTAAATTTTTTTTCAGTAGGACTCAGTTACCAGTGAGGCGCCTATTAAATTTTGATTTCTCAAATTTTCAAACTTTTTGAAAACATTTTGTAAACTTTATTTTTTTGTGAGGATGAAATTTTTTTCATAATTTATTTGCTGCATTTTATTTTAATAACAAGCAAAGTATTGAAAAAAAAAATAATATTATAAATAACAACAATATATTTTTCTTAATCCTAACTATTATAGTTTATACCAAATTTTTGATCCTAATGAAAGGAAACCAAACCACCCCTTAAGACCCTTTGATATTTATAATTATATTGTACCTGATTGTGAACCAAATAATACTGACATAGAAGTCAAAATTTTTGTTTTTATGGCAATAATTCTTCAATTTTTTTAAATGCATATTATAATTTACTATTACGTTAAATTATAAGTTAGTGTAGATTCAATTTGAATTTTGTTGCAGTACAATTATTTATTTTTTATTATTATTACCTATTCTTCTTTGATGTTCCTCAAGCTAAGCTTTATACTAAACTAAAACTGTGAAACAAATTAAATAAAACTTTAAGTAATTAGGTGTGTATGTACTTACTTCTTATTAAAAATAATAAGATGTATAAATTAATAGAATGAAATAATAATGGAGGTGGATAACATTTAAATTACGGATAATTTTATGTACCTACCTCTTGGTTAAAAATGACAATCGTTAATAAATATTATTAATTATGAGAATGACAAGTTGGTATTACCTAATATAATTTTATTTAGAAAAAATTTAGTAATTTTTAACTACATTAATAATTATGAATTAAGTAAATAATGGTTATTTATTTTATTTAAATTAACTTGTTATAAGTTAAAAAATACTAAATTTGTTTTAATAAGCTTGATTGCACTAATTTCCTATTTGATTTTTATAGTTTATTTAATATACTCAGTACATATGTTTTTTTTTGTGAAGCAAATACTATTTGACTAAAAAAATAATAATTATTTATTTCCCTAGGCAATAATTGTTAAAGATCTTATTTTTAAGTAATTTAGTTTTAAAACATTTTATGTAAATAAAATTAAAGTGATAGTTAATGTTGTTATACACTTTTTCTCCGATTTTATAAAAAAAAAATAAAAATATAACATAATAAATAGAACAAAAAACAAAAAAGATGTGTGTGTATACGTAGGTAAATGTTATGAAATAGTTGATAGATTTTTAATGAATTTACGTTATTTCTTAATGCATCTGAAATGCACTGTTGAGCAAATGAAATATGTAGAATACAAGTATTTGTATTAATATGTTATCGTGAACTGTATACCTATATTATTATATGTAATTAGTTATTTTAATATTGTTTTTTTATTGTATACCAATACAAAATAAAAAAAAAAGTGTATTAACTAAAGTTGTTTGCTTCATTTTACATCTAGGTAAATATATAAAAGGGCACGGTAGTGCACAAGCAGGTTCTGGTATTGCATCCTTTTTTTTTAAGAAAAAAACTCAGGGGATTTCGCCCACCTCTAACTTTAGTGCTAGTAAAGTCATGTTTCAAAAATTACAAGAACAGAAACTGACTGAATGACGGACTGAAAGATTGATAGGATTAAATTTGTGGAGCACTTCGAAACATCGTGGTGTCTTGCACAAGTGTTGTAGTGCATACAAAAACAAAAACTAACAATTTGAGGTTTTTCATTCTCGAATTTTTTACATCAATTGTTTTAATGGCATGTCGCAGTTCTTGAATAGGATGATTTGCATCAGCAGCCGATACAGATATTTCCTAGAGATCCCAATACAAGGTTATCGAACTCTCAGCTTGAAGTTGGGCACACTTCGTTCGAGGTGAGTGTCATGTCAATACCATAACTTGACTCAATTTTTAAAATTGTAAACAAAAAGTCTGGAATTAGCTACTAGAAAAAACAAAATGCGAATACTGGTGGCAGAAAGAAGAACTAAATGACCCATATAAAAAGATTACGTTTACGAGTATACGTAAAGAGAGTATTACGTCTCCAGTTGTCAATATCCCGAGCTAAGGTAAAAAATTGCATACCTAACTGTTTTCTTGATTTTGAGATCATTTTTTTTTATAAGAATCCTTTTCCTGATGTAATCCTTTTAGCGATAAAATATAAAAATAAAAATATAAATCAATTTTAAAATTCTGAAATCTTTATTTGCAACTGAGTTAAATTTTTTAAAGGTCTTTTTTAAGCTTTTTATTTTTATCACAAAAAAACACAAATTAAATTACAAAACAATTTCCATTTCAAAATTAGATATTTATAATAGACTTGAAGTAAGTTTATCAACCATTAAAGTACTTTGGCAAGCTTTATATAATAACATAACAAAATTTCACACTTGTCAACTTTCAATTCAATTACGATCTTTTGAAGAGAGTACTCCAATCAAACTGAGTTAATTTAACAAAGCTAAGATTTTTTTCACAAATTCTTTAAAATATCCCTTACAACAGTTTTAAACATTCCAGATAGAAAACTCTCATATTTTCTCAGCGACAAATTTCTCAATCCGAGCAACAAAGATCCAAATCGAAACCAATTTGATTGATGTGTGCAGTAGCGGGCAAGTGATACTAATGCAGCATTGGCATAAGATTCCAGAAGAATAGCGTTTTTAGCATTTGACGCAAGTTCTAAAAATATTTAATTATTTTCTTTTCATTAGAAACTAAAAACGAACTTCAAAATTTATTATTATTGTTCTTACCTTTTCTACAAAGAATTAAAGTCTGAAGAAAACTGAGCTCCATCATGTCGGCTCGTAAATCTCTTGCATCATTTAAAACTTGTTTCAAATTTGTATCAGCACATGATTCAATTAATCCACTGATGTCTAATGGCCAATGGGATCCACTCAATACAAAGCATTCACTCCATACATTTGCCAGAATAATGTCCTGTTGTCTGGCTTCAAGCATCCGAAAGTGCTCATTGTTCCTCGCTTGTTTGACGCATGTAACTAGAATTTGGGCCAAAATTTGATGCGGAACTGTATTGCTGGAAAGCAGAGAACCTTCACAAATTACACCATTACACGGCCGAGTTTTGACTTTGTTCCGTCGAAATCTCATTTCCAAATTTGTTCCATTTCGTGGTCCCCTTTCTTCTTGGACAGCACTCACATTCATTCCTACGAACAAACATCGTTGAAGTCGGCAAAATGGACACCAATTCCTTCGAGCCCGATCAACGATGCAGTTCCCTTTTCCAGCGATGCATGCATATAGTGAACCTTTGCGAACACTGCGCTTAAAGAAGCAGGAACATCCATCGCAACAGGTAACACCATAATGCTTCCCAGAACTATGATCACCACAAACCTGGCACGGCTGTACTGAATAGTCCTGGCCAAGAACTACGGCCATTTACAACCTTTATCAAGTCACAACTCACAACTAACAAGTGTGTCCTTTTTCCATGTTACACCTATTTATATGCTGCATATCAAATCCTGCAACTGAAAAGACACGGGACATTTAACAACACTTTGTACTGTCAATCAGAGAACACAATGTACCGTTAGAATAAATAAATCGACGTTAAGTTTGATTCCAAGTGGCACTCTACTGCATTCTTTATAGTTGTCTTTTACCACTCAATCGACTCCTATACAAAAAAAAATTGAATACCTAAACTCGCAAAGGTCCTTATACAAAGGTTGTGGTTAAACAGTTCATTATTATTTCGTTACGAATTACGATTCCTGCCAGCTACCATTTAGTATATGGGCTTGGGGCACCAATCACATGGGTGGTGTCGCTTTGATTGTCGACCGCAATGATTGTCAATAATAATATTGAATAGCTAACGGTTAGTAAGGCTGCACATTATAAACAGTGGGTGTTTTTGACGACTAAGGGCGGAAAGTACAGAGTGTGGAGTATGTACATAAATACAACTTGGATCCACTATTTGCCAGGCAGTGTTTGGAATTGTAATAATGAACGGAAAAATCAGTTTGTGTTTAAAATTATCCATCAGAACCATTTAGGGCGTGTCGATTTTGACACACTTTGTGGTTAATTTCCTTTCAATGACAATATAGAACTTTTATTAATAACATACATTTTAGACTTTCTAGTCATGAGAGCTTTATAATTGAATGAATGAGTACCTGAGTCATTTTCTTTATATTTATCTATTTATTTATTCTACTGCCAAATGATGCATAACTTGTATTAAATATAAGTTATTACAATGTCTATGCAAAATCTAGCTGATACGGCAGAGGTTGGTTTGACTTTTCGTGTATATGATTTCGATGTCTGAAAAAAGTGCGTTTACACCCAACTGATTTTTTTTTTTTAAATTAGCGCGCACTCAAGGGGATTATATCTAACCTTTATATGAGTTATAGACACAATGCATTACAGTTTTATCGTCATTTTGAGAAATTGTTCTCTGAGAAACACATGTGGAATTAAATATCAAGTTTAAGGTTATAACTTAAGCACAAATAAGCCAATGACAGCAAAGCAACGAACGCCGCTAACTTATTATTGTTCCGGAGTAAACAAAACCAATCATTTTTTTTTGCATATTTTTATGAGACCAGTTTTTTACTATTGCGACTATAATTGCCATAGGCCAAGTTTTGGATTCGTGTAAGAAAATCGAACTCAAGATATTAATCAGACCTCGTATTAATATGGTAGAGAAGGCGAAAAAAAAAGATTCCGCAATTCTGTCTGTCTGTCTGTGGCTCGACCTACAGCCCAAACTACTGAAGCGATTTTCTTCAAAAGTGGAACTAAAGGTTTTTAGCTAATACCCTAGAAAAGAAATTGAGTTTTTTTATCTCCAAAAATAACGACATTTTTGATGAAACTTTTTAGTTCAGTTTTATAAATAATCCAAACTATTGACACAAATATATTTTTCAAAACTAGTTATTAACGGTCCCTGCCATTGAACCGGATTTTCGATTTTCGATTTTCTCATAGACCGAATTACATTATCTAAACATTTTTGTGAAAGACCCTGTTCTATCAGTTACAAATTGGTTATTAGTAATTTACAATTATTGGTTTTAGGTACATACATATGTAGGTATTAGGGGACATATGACTGCGAGATTGCAACCTCTTTTGGGATGGGAAAAGTAAATGCCTCAAATGGACTCAAACTTGCAACAAAAAACTCCGACAAAACTATAAATTGTCAGATTGATGAAGAGTGAGACAATTTCAAAATGGTAGAGGGCTAAATGGATGTGAAGTAAGAAGTCTAAAGTAAATATTTTAAACTTTCTAAGACTCCAGTGTTTTTGTGATAATCTTGTTTATTTAAAAACACAATTGAAAAATAAACAATTTGTCAATTTCCAAAAACAATTATTTTAAAAATGAGGACGAAATACAATATGCCTGCAGCAGATCGAAGCCCCTATCATTACCTATAAATGATATACATATTATACTAGATATATATGTAATGTAACCCTCTACTGTTTCTTAGAAATTGAGAATTTTATAAGGCAGTCTTTAGTGACTTTCACAAAACTTGTCACTTGATTTTTGAATTAAAACAAAATTCGGGGATTTTTCATGTAAAAAAGCTTACATATATAAGAAATTTTATATAAACAACAACAAAAATAAAAATCTCACAAAAAAGTAATTAGTAATTTTTTTTCTCAAAAACTAGAAGTCATAAAATGATCTAATTTTCAGTTTTTGATAAGGAATCAATAAGAGCACCGAATTCTATAAAAAAATTATATTAAATCTTACAGTTTTGAGAAATTATACTTCAAACTTTTTTTTGTGTTTTTTCCCGAATTTTCTGTTTGAAACTCATTTTCTCGAAAACTGTGCATAATTTTTGATTTATTCTGGCTGTAAAAAACAGTATTAAACTTAACTGTAAGTATTACCGTTATTTTTTAATGATTTTTATCGACTTTTAGTACTCTTTTCATAAAATTGCCCCTCCCGCTCAAACGGGGAGACCCCCCTCCCATAGTAAAAAATGCTTGTTTTGGACCCCTCAACAAAAAACCATTATCAATTTTCGGCGCCCAAGTTATCGTACTCGTGCCCAAAATTCCAATTAAAACCATAGGTATGCTAAAATTCCTTATAGTTGAAAAAAAAAACTAGAATTCCTTTTTTCTAATAAAAAACATACAAGGTAATTGCACAAATATTTAGTAATCAAACTCCAAATGCCAGAACGCTTTTTACTTTTTTGTAATTTTGTACTCGAGGAAAGAGCAACAAATTTTAAAATACAAAGACAACACAAAAAAATTTATTAAAACTTAAAACTAACTTTTTCCAATGTTGTACATTATTAAGGCTGTCCTTCGCCGAGCGCTCCTAACTTTATGAGAACTCATAACTCAAAAACTCCTTTTCATAAACTAATTAAAATTTCCCTTGCATGACCTAATGATGGGGGGGTTTTCGAGTTGTGATTGAATAACGGCCTAAGTATTGCTTTTGTCTAGTTACTGACAACTATATGGCATGGTTGTGGAGAGAGTTTTTATTTTCATCCGTGTAGGCAATTAATTATTAAAAAAGAACGAAAGTATAATGTGTTTGCTTTTTGAAAGAAAAATCTACATTTAGCATACATTGAACAAATAACTGAAATTATTTTTGTAAAACAAATTTTTTTATTACTATTATTAATTTAATTATTTTTATTTTCTTATTAATTTAATGTTAAACAGTTAAAACCGGATTGTCTTAAAACGTATACATTTGAAGTTACATTACAGCATTATTATTACAGTAATATTTATTCACGAGACAATTCCTAAAAATTATGTGCTATGTTTTAGTATTTGCTTTATGTATTTATAATTTTTAGATGCTTTTCCATCCGTTTTAAGAAAAAAAATCGCTAGTAAATATTTACCTAATCCAAGAGCCCAGGCAAATTCTGGGCAGTGCATTTTGGAGAGTATAACCAAAATGTGAGCATAAGGTGCTAAGTCTAAAGGTACAAATTGTTTATAAGAACTCTGAAATACAAGTACTAAAATGTTATCCATACTTTCTTTATTTTACCAAAATAAATTTTTCATTTCTTTCCTGATGAAAAAAAACAACATAAATTGATAAATTGATGTTTCATTGTATTAAATAAAAAAAAAACCAACTCGCGAAAAAATTATTCATCATCGCTAACGTCGCTTGCACCTGTGGCACTATGATGACTGCCATCATCATCATCACCCTTTTTCTTACTACTGCCTTCAGCCTCAGAATGTTCTGAGTCATCATCTGAATCTCGCAAAGCTTTCGTCACCTTATTTTTGTCAATTTTCTTATTGCGTCTTCCCTCAAAGTCAGATCCTTCGTCTTCATCTGATGAGTATATGGCAGAGCCCTTGTTGGTATCTGCTGCTGATGCTGCTGCTGTAGCTGCTGATGTTGCAGAACCTTTCTTATATTTATTTTTGATAGCACTAAGTGAGATAGCGTTTTCATCATCACTTCCCTCGTCTTGATGGTACGAGGCATTGGCTCCTCCATGAGAGTCATGACCGCTAGCACCGGCACGACCACTCTTCTTGGGCTTGGGTTTATTTTGATTGCGCATTGCTTGACGCAGTTTCTCTTCTTCCTTCTTCAAATAATACATTCGGTCTGTATTCGGATCCTTTCCAACTTGCGTAAGAATTTTAATACCACTGGTTTTGGTGGAACGGTCTGCCAATGACATTGTCATCTTCTTGTGGGTAAACGATTCAGTGGAATGTGGTCGGAAAGTCAACTTTGTACGGAAAACAGCTTGACCTTGTAGACCAGTACCTTGCCGAATAAACATGTGGTTGTGATCTCCGTGCAATGGCTGTTTGTATACATCGAAGGTTTCGTTACCGAGATGCAACGTCATACTTCCATCTGACCAACGAACAAATCTTGCATTGGACTCCCTCTTCATCTCCCCATGGTTGTCCATGAACTCTCGCCAACGAATGGTGTTACTCACTTTCAACTTTATTCTTTGACGACCTTCCTCGTCCATTGTTTCTTCCTCATCGATTTCGTCTTCATATGTCTCTGGATCAAAAGGACGGGTGTCTACAGACAGGAAATTGGGTAATTTGATGAAATGAATTTCTTTGCCAAGGTCAGTAACAATTCTGGGTATTTCAACATCGATTCGAGTTTCTGGTATTGGCTCTGGTTCTTCCTTTTCTGGTTCCCTTGATCTACTGCGGGCGTCACGGGATTTTGAACGCGATCGGGATCTAGCAACTGAGTGAGGGGAACTCGAACGAGATCTCGTTTGAGATTTGGATCGGGAGCGACTTTTCCTAGCCCCGCCTTCTTCGCCTTCCGCATCTGACTTTTTCTCTTCTTCGTCGGAAACACTAATGTCATCTGCATCACCAAAGAGCTCATTTACATCGCCAGCTGTAGGCTGTGCTTCGGGCTATAAAAGAAGAAAGCAATTTTGTTGGTTAAAAAAAAAAATACTATTCAAATTGAAAAATTATTTTTGAGTTCGTCGTGGTCAAGCGAACTTACCTCATCTTCGCTGTCCGTGTCTATTATTTTAGCCTTCTTAAGTTTGCTTGCGATTTCTTTTTTTCCTTCATCATTATCCTCTGAGTCGCTTGAAACAACCTTTCGTTTCTTTGCTGATTCTTTGTCACCAACATCACTACCAGATTCTGAACCACTGCGACTCTTTCTCGATCGTGGAGTTCCTGACTTGGATCGAGATTTCGATACAGAACGACTGCGAGATCTCGACTTTTTAGTAACCGGAGTCTTAGACCTAGAACGTGCTTTAGGTGAGCCAGATGGAGAACGGGAACGGGATGTTCTAACTTCAGGAGTGTGACTTCTGCTGTGGGACTTTGATCTGGAACGTGAACGCGATGTTGATCGTTGACTATCGTCAATTTCTAAGTTTGGCGATTGTGAGCGACTGTCTTCTTGAACGTTGGGATTTACAGAACGTCTACTATGCCGACTCTGCGAACGACGACTACGATTGCCATCAGATTGGGGTGTATGCGGAGAAGCAGAACCATTCGAGCTGTGTGAATGTCGACTTTCATTTGATCCTGACCGACGACTGTTTGGTGTGCCGGAACGAGATTTCTTGCTGTGGGGTGTACCAGAACGTGAACGGTCACTGCCACTCCCAGATTTAGGACTTTCTGGAGACCTAGAAATCAAAATACAAACAAAAATTAGCTTTTAATTGATTTGTTTTGTTAAATATTTACCCTGGAGCTTGAGCATCATCTATTCGCCCCGGTGTACGAGCTGTTCTTGGAGATGGACTTCTGCTACTTGAACCTGAGTCGGAACCTGTGAAACAAGGCAAAATAAAAAGAATTTCATTGTTAATAGACAATTCATACCACTATCTGAATTATCTGCAGCCATTTTTGTGTAAAATTAAGAAAAAATGCTTTCTTCTGAAGTTTTTCGAAAGTGCAAAACAAAACGAAACGATATTTTGACTTTTGACAGCACTCCTTGATAAAAGCTTTGTTTGGTAACGTGACTGTACTTGACAGTTGCGGAAAAAAACCAAGTTTAGGAAACTTGGCGAAAATTTCATGTTACCAAACAGGCCTATTATGAAAAGTATCTGTCAGACTATATTGGGGCTATTCATAGTCAAACTTAAGACCCGAGTCTAACTGGCCTCGAGTCTAAATATAACACACAGGTTAGAAACAGCTACTATTCATATTCATAAAGAAATTCGGAGCTCTGTTTAGTAAAAAAACGGAATTCTACTACAATTTTAGTACTATTTGCCTGTCAATCCATTAAAATCCAATCCTTTTTTTTTGACAGATAGAAAAAAACAACTTATGCCGGATTTACAAGAATGGCAAAATGCCATTATTTCTGTCAAATTCTAGCCATTTTTCTTTAAATCGTGTAAACGCTCTAAATACTGGCAATATTTTTGCCATAAAAAAATGGCAGAGAAAAATTGGCAGAAAATATTGCCATTAATATGGCTATGTGTAAACTCTGTGCTGACGCCATTTTCCAAATTTTGCCATTCTAGAAAAAAAATGAACATGCTCATTCTTTTTTGGCAAGTTGATATTTTAAATGTCAAGCCAAACGTCATTTTTAAAAAAGAAAAATATCAACTTATTCTTATTTTAATGGTTTAATAAGGTAAATAAATCATGGTATCTACAAAAGTAAATAGAAAATATTGCGTTAAATAGGGTAAAATTACAAGAAAAACACATTTTAATATTTTCAAAAGTAGCAAATTTTGGCCGCATAAAAAATATTAAAATGTGTTTTTTTTTTGTAATTTTAACATATTTAAAGCAATATTTTCTATCTAAATTTGAAGATATGGTCATCTATTCATCTTATTAAACAATTAAAATAATAATAAGTTGATATTTGCTTCAGAAATAGCTTAAAAAGATTTATTCGCAGACGCAGTTCGCAGCTCATATGAATCGCACTTAAGGACCCTTCTCAAATTTGACCCAAGATACTTATAATGTCTTCCTAACTCAATTAAAAATTGAATTGAATTTAATTTATTTATTTACTTTTTTGTACCTAACTTTAATATATAGATATACTAGATCCCAAGAGAGCAATGGTTTTCGTCCTTGATTCCATTTTTTTCTTGTTTTGAGTTTCTATAATACTATTGTTTTTTTTTTCTTGGTAATTTAAAAAAAAAATCGGTTATAATGGATCGTTTATGGCAGACATGTAAACATAAATTTTCTGTCTTTGCCATCAAATGTTGCCAACACAATGCCAACATTAAAATCTGCCATTTATTGAACTCGTGTAAATGCATGTCATAAATAAAATATTGCTTCCATTATTTTGCCATTTTTTTGGCAGAAATATTGGCATCTTTGCCATTCGTGTAAATCCGGCATTAGTCATAGAGTCTGCCGTTTTTAAAATTTGAGTTCTAGTTTATCTTTTGGACCCTGGTCTAAATTGTCTATGAATAACATAAACTCCAGGTTAGCTTAGAAGATACAAAGAAACAACTTGTCAGATGACTATGAATATGCCCCATTATTGAATTCTCGGCCTTCGGTTACCCGAGTCGAGAATCAATGAACTAGTATTGGCTAGCTACTCACAAATGAAAACCTCAGCAGCTCAAAAAAAGCAGCAGCTTAAAAAAATGTCAGTTTTCTTGTGCGAAGAGTAATCAAAATCAAGGACGCAAATTAAATGGACAAAGTTGTGAATTCAAAATAAATCAAACAAAATAATAAATTTAAACTGTGGAATATAAAGAAAAAAATATTTAAAAAAAAAAGAAAACACACAAATGCGTTTTTTTTTAATTTGCAAGCATTTTTAAAACTGGCTTCAACAATTTAAAAAAAAATATTAAATTTTATTATTAGTTTTTTTTTGCAAAAAATAATATTTAAAATTTTGTTCCAATGGTTTTTTTATCGTTATCACTCTGAAACACCCTTAAAACACTCATTGCTGGCATGATTTTTTTAATTCTATTTTCAAATATTTATTTATTTATTTTTTTTTCAAGAAAGAAGCTTTAACTGTGAATCGAAAAATTCAAATAGATGGGAAGCCATAATAGAGCTGGATATTTAAATAGCCGAGTAAAGGGAACGCCGAAAATTAATAGTCGGATCTCTTGTGCAAAGATACACTAACTGTTGACAATACGGTGCATAGTTGTTCGGCTCAAAGCAAACTTTTTTGAAATTACTCGTTTCGGGACTAGCAATTTTATGTTCACCTCAAGAGCTAGGGCCTAACAGTCTTTATCTAAATCGAAACAACCAAGAGATGATTTTCGCGATGCTTTAGTTTTGAAGATACATTTTGGGTTCTCTTCATTTATACGTACTCAACAGTTTTCTTCAAAATGTATTATTTATTTACGTTGATGACTATTTTATTAGAAAATTTACAAAAAACCCTAGTTTCTCTTTGCCATTAAGAGTTATTTGAAAATGGAGTATTAGAGTGGGAAGATTGAGTACCTACTATACTTTTTTGATATTTTTAACGTCTCAAACGCAAAGTAAGTAAAAACACAATTGGTTAAACGCGCTCCATTAACCAAAATTAATCTGTCCAGTAAATGCATTCGCTAAGAGCATTTTTAGCTTTCATTTGATACCCCACTTATAAAAATCCCTTGGGGAATATGTATATTTAGCTACACACCAACCAGAAAGTAGCATTTTCTAACTTAAGCAACCTGAAAAAGCTTGTCCCAATTACGGTTCGTTTTATATTTGGCTTTAATCTATTATTTGGCATTCCTAAATAGGTAAACCTATGGTCACCTCAATCACTAATAAGATTACTAATAAGGTCTAATTAAAATGAGAACGTAATCGATTTGCGTGTGCCTATTAGGCTGTCTTTGAAACTGAACTTTTTTTTAAATTAGTTTTAAGAAAAGAAGAAAATTTATGTAGGTCATTAATTATAAAACCATTGAGTTCTATTTTCCATCAATTTATTAAACCACAACCCGCCTCCAGAAACATAGACTTAAAAATATTGGAACTACATATATAAATGAGATTGATCTCGTCGTTTTGGAATATAACTTTCCGGGCAATCGATTCCAATTTCTGATAAAAGCTTCAATATTGGAGCAGAAGACAAAGTGTCCAATTCTGATTTATCTGTGTAAGCGATGTAAGAACTTACCGGTAAGTTTTTGATGTCCCTGTACGAACAGACTTAAAAGAAAAATAAAAAATTTAAAATTTACTATCAAAATCTAGTTTGTCTTTGTCTTACTTCCAGCTGCAGCACCAACAATAAAATTAGGTGTTTCCAATTCCTTTATAGTCTTCAATCCAGATTTGACCCCAAGAACAAAAGTTATTTCATCTTGAACTGCAGATATATTCTCACTTTTATACTCAACTTTGGGCTGAATTGTTATTGTGACAACATTTTTTGCTAGATTGCAAAAGGGCAATAATAAATTTGCTACTTCTCCACTGTTGGAAAGGTTTTCTTCAAGCAATCCAATGATTTTGCTTTGATCTTTAACTTTATGCAGAGAGATGCCCTTTGCACTTATTCTACATAGCTTTTGTGAATTCTTCAAAAATATTTGTTCTCCAAATTCTGCAATATTAAAGCCTTCGATTAAAACCAAAAGATCAACAGAGATTGGTGTGGCCTGGCAAGAAGAGTCCCATTCTAATCTGTAAATATAATTTTTTTATAGAAATTCATGTGCAATAATAGTAATTGATTCCTTTCCATACTTTGTATGGGCTTGATCTTCTGCTTCATCATCAAAATCACCCCAAAATGCTCTGGAAGATGGTTCATTGATTTCTCCGAAATGTGTTAGTAAACAGGACATTTTTTAATTAATTGTTCCTTTTTATTTATATTACGGTGGAATTTTGGTTTAGTGGAATAACAAATAACCGCGGCTCTTCAGGTTTCTTTATTAACAAAAAACTAGCATGATTTGTCAAAAATACAGACCGGTCAACAACAGGTTCGTTCGAAATATCGAATTAGAATTCGCCTCAAATGCGGTGCGTTCTTTTTCTGTAACTATAGACGTGTTTTTTCTAAACCTTAAGGGAATCTGACGAAAAAAGCCAACAACCACGGGCATTGTATATAAAACTTATAGTACTATCATCACGATGATTTTTGAGTTGTGTGCTGTGGTCGTCTGAGGGCGCACTTGTATATACACAGAAACAGCAACCAAAAAATTAGTAAGTGATGTGATCGCTTGGGGGCCGACGTGTGAAACGTGCTGATGATAGTACTATGCAAATTTATATACAATGACCACGGGGGCAAAATCGTGTCTATGTTCTGTACTACTCACATCGAGAAAATCGGTCAAGGAACAAAGACTAATGGAACAAAATGTATGAGTTTTGTTACATTTTGTTGTGGACGCCCTAAGACCGCCTTGACAGTAGAAACCGAGCCTTATGTCCCAAATACAATTTCAACGTCACCTATTGGTCAGAGTAGAAGGTAACTTCTGAGGGTTTCGAAACGTCAAATGAAGGATAGGAATTAAAACTAATACATTGATGTTTATAAAACACCAAAATAATGAAAAAAAAACAAAAAAAAAAAACTAGCGGATAGGTTGGATCGGATGATTCGAATGATGTGAGAGGAGGAATAACCAAAAAATCAGATGATTCTCGTACGGCTAATTCCTATAGGTATGGTATGCCAATATCATATTTGAAAATTTCCGCCGGCGACCGAACCAGAGCGTACGTCTTTAAGCTCTTTTGTGTTTAATAGTACAGTGTCTACTATATAAAAAAAATACTTTAGCCTATATTGTGCGTGGTGATATATTTTAACTGTTTTCTTTACTTACCTTCTTTTTTATGATTTCGTTCCAATCTTTTTATACTTACTTTTTTTGTTACGTCCAAAAATAGCATTCTTACTTACGTGTTCGATCCATTTAAAATAAATTTAAATTGCCGAGTGAGATACATATCAAATATTATAAAAGAAGAAAAAAATTAAATAAGAAAAAAAAAAACACTACAGGGTGAGTTTTGATAGATAACGTTTTTTTTCTTTCTTGAATTAGTGCTAACAATTATAGTGTAAAAATTTCAAATAGGGATACCCAACTACATCTTTTTAAAATTTGGCGGTTCCAGATTGCCAGTGAAGGACTGGACCGCCACAAACATTTTTTATTGAATGTTGATGTACATCAAACCTGGCTACTCCCGTGTCCGGATCTTTTTCTGCTGGACAGAACATCGTTTGCAGAACATCATCTGTGTTATACGATTGGGCTATGATTCCACATCTGGGCCGGTGCTCTGCCATTATTCACCGCCTGCATCACGAAATTAAGTCCAGCTGGTAAACCGTGAGTCAAAAAAAAAGAAAAACAAAAGAGGAAATCCAGGTACAATCAAGAAAAAAAATTTCGCTATAGTGTTTTTTTGTGAAACAACAAAAAAAAATATAAAAATTTGCATTAGTCAATTTTCTCGACCCTGAAAGGGGAAATTATAAATTATAAACCATCACATTATATTTATATATACATTATATGTATTTATATAAAACAACAAATACAGCAGAATAATTTTTTTTGTGTTAAAATTAAGTGGCGTTGAGATTTTCGTTTAAGATCTTTATCCTTTTTCAATTCTTTTGATATGATTTTTATCTTTAATTAATTTAAGTAATTAATTTCTAGCCAATACTAAATTTAACCGTTTTTTTTGTAAGTGATCGGAAAAGTTTCCTAGGTTTGTCCGCGTCTCGTAAATTATTTTTGAAGTTTATCAGTACCCCTCTAAAGAGCTCTATCGAGGTAGGGAAATTGCAATCGATACGTCCAAATTTAACCTAAGTATAGCATCAAAAAGGGTGCTGTTAAGTCACGTCTTGGGAAACTCGTCGTCTTCACCTTTTTATTTGTTTCTTTCTCTTGTTTACAGCTTCTGTTTGTTAATTTTTCTCTCTAATCTATCTGCAAAGATATTTAAATATTAATCTTAATTTCAAATTCCAAATATTTTTTTTTGTCGTAATAATAAGTCAAATGTACTTACCTTTTTTAAATTTAATAAAATTCTCAAAACGCCTTTGTGGATGAAAAATAATGTTTTCTTTTGATTTCGAAAGAGAAATCATGGTTTATTAAGTGGTAAATTTTCCAGGGGTGCCTAGGGTAGCTGAGTTTCGGTGAAGATGGTATGATCCGAAACCGATCATCCACCATCTTGGGGGAATCCAAAAATGGCCGCGGATTCCTACGGTTGGGTGGGTAATGGCCTCACTGCATCAACATCCGCAGTGCCCTGATGTGCCAATAGTCCGTCCGCGTCTTCACTAGTCCGATTCTTTTTCTTTATCCCTAGTTTTCCTTGGCCTGATTTATGTTTTTGTCTGCAGGCGAGGTTGAGTTTCTGGGGACAAGATCCCCCCCGTCCGACGAGCTGACGCCGTGCAATATGCAAGCAGGCCGCGTCCCCGGAGCTCAACATTCCACCTTTCCCTTTTCCACTCTTCCTTTCTCTCTTTCCTACCTCTTCCTTCTTCCTACCCTTCCACTTCACCGACGCCCTCCTCTCCTCTTGCTTCGCAACAATTTCGATTTCGTTTCCGAACCGATATTATCGTTGTGAAAAGGACAAACCACTTTTCCGCAAACGCCTGTTTTTGGTTTTCATTTAATCCACTTTTTTGCCATTTTTGTCCAAAAGTAATTGAATGTTGTTAAGCCTTGAAGTTAGAGTAGTAGAGTGGGAGAGGAGTAAGAAAAGAATGTTAATCTAATTTTTTGATCTTGTATCAGATTAATATAATTGTATTAATTTTGAATTAAAATAAGAAAAAAAACATAATCACAGAGCTGTAGCTACATAATTCAATCCAAGTCTAAACCATTTAAATCAATAAAATAAGTTACACATTTTTCAAACAAAACTCAAAAGAAAAGGAAGTTTTGTTAGGTGTGTTCTATTGAAAATGACTAGGAAAGTACTCACAAGTGTTTCACCACCTTTAAAGTAAAATGCCTAGTATTTTAAGATATGACAATCGTCTGTACTAACTACATTTATTTATGTGTTGGGTTTTGAAAGCAAATTTTAAAATTTGTATAAGTTCTCAGAAAATGTCAAATTACCAAACCTAGTGTGATGGGGCCTTCAGCACAAAAATATCTGGAACAGACCTATAAATTGTTAATTGTTAAGGCGAACTAAATTTGCTCAATTTTGCTTAAAAAAAAAATAATAACGGCAACACCAACAAAAAAAGCGTCAGCTGTGATTTGTGCATGGACAAATTTGCGGCAAAACGTAAAATCTTGTTGTATCGTTTCAGTGTTCAGTCTGATTTCCAATTTGTGCTTTTTTAGTTAAAATATAATTCTTTCACTTATCCAAGTTTACTTATTACATTAAAACTTTACTTTTATTAAACATACATATTTTCAAAAAATTTCCAAATAACAGAAAATCCCACATTCAAATGGCTCAAAACAAATCATTGGACTCCACGCAAATTCAGAATTTACAAAATTTCGTTCTCGACGCTCTGGAAGTTGTCGAATTCAAATTAAGTATGTAGTTAAATTTATAAAAATCTTGTTCACTTGCGTATACTTAACAATTTTCATTTAGTTCGTTTCAAAGAAGACGTTGACGATGACTCCCTCAAGTTTTGTCCCCTAATGGCCCATCAAATTTTTGGCGAAAGTGAAAGCATCTTTGGCTATGAGAATCTCAAAGTTAAAATATTATATACAGCAGGTCCCTTGCAAATATACATTGGTATCAAATACGACAAAAAAGTTGAAGACATTTCAAATGGCGACATTAAAGCGGACGATGTTGCTGGCACAATAGCATCAAAACTCCCCGAAGGCTGTTACTTTGTCAATTTGGATGAATTTCTTAAAACCTTGGATAAAGCAGACAAATTCCAACCGTTTGGGGAAAAACTGTCCGAGCATAAGTCTGTAGACAGTCAGGGAAATGAACGTATCTTTGAGATCTATCATTGCGACTATAAGACACCCCCATTTTTGAAATTCTTTGTAAGGCTGGAAACATTTGTATTATGGTTTGTTGATGCTGCCTCCTACATCGATGTTGATGATCCTCAATGGAGTTACTTTGTATGGTAAGTTCTTACCACATAATAACCAATAACCAATCATTACTTGAATGAATGTTTTAGCTACGAGAAATATAAAAACCATAATGATGTTTATCAATATGCTGTAACGGGCTATACCACCGTTTATGAGTACTATGCATATCCTCAACACATTCGTCCAAGAATTAGTCAAATGTTGGTTCTTCCTCCGTTCCAAAAAATGCACATTGGTACGAAATTCATTGAAACCATCTACAAATATTACCAGGGACATAAAAATGTAATTGACATCACAGTTGAAGATCCGTCGGAGGATTTTCAACGATTGAGAAATTTTGTAGACTCACAATTGTGTTTGCATCTGGACAGTTTTAAAAAAGATCTAGTTACAAAGGGCTTTTCCAAGGACATGGTTAAAGAAGCAAGAGAAAAACTTAAGGTTATTTAATGCAGTTCTAAAAAATGTAATTTTTAACAATAACTTTTTTGTTTATCCAAATAGATTAACCCAAAACAATGTCGAAAAGTTTACGAAATATTGCGCTTATATTACACCAACGTGTACGATGTTGATGAATACAAAGTGTATCGCTTGGATGTTAAGAAACGTCTTAATGCCGTCTATCACAAACAATTGAGCGATATAAAAAAAATGGAAAAAGTTAACATCGACACGCAATGGATGCGAGCTACATTGCCAACGATGGAAGAGAGACTCGTACAGCTACACCAGGAGTATACAATTGTTGAAAATGGTTACAAACATGTTGTTGAAAAGCTCAAAGCTTAACAAATGAAAGCCATTCAAATGTATTTTGATAGTTTAGTTTTGTCTCGATAAGTTGTGTACATAATAATTAATACCCTGCGAAAATCATAAAAAAATAGTTTTAATGTTTTTTTTTTGTACGAATTGTTAGATTCTCTGAGTGTCGTCAAACTGAATTTTTGGCATCACAAAAATAGCCTGAACTTAATATTTTATTAGTCCATGAGTTCTAATCGTCATATTATTCAGTCTTGTCTTGTATTAAAATTAACTTTTAATCCAAAAATCTGACATAAGATCAAAGAATTGGATTAATGAGTGAATAATATGGAATTCTATTAAATAAATCTGGATTAATGTATTAACCTAAATTAAACGACTAAATAAAATGGAAGTAAAGTACAAGTTGTTATAACTGGACATTTGTCGCAAAACCTTTTCACAATTTCTTCTTATTAGCTGCTACATTGTATTATGGTTATCTTTGGTATACCACATAACGATACACACATCTTGAGCTCATGAGAAGATATTTTTCAAGGTTATGCGATAATTTTTAACGAAAAAACTGAACATTTATATAAAAATCTAATGCCATCTTCCTTAAAAGAACTGGAACAGCCTGTATCGGAGTTTTTCATCGATTTTTGATTTGTATTGTGTGGATGAAATACGCTGAAATTGTGATATAGGCATACCCAACGAGACTGGTGTTGATTTTTTCCGATTTTCAGTGTTTAATAAGTTTTGTATCAGTAAATGGGTCAGGAAACATTTTCGGATGGATAATTTAATGTGTTGTACAATTTCATGAGAGTAAATTGACGGCAGCTGAAATGAAGATTCTTCGCATGCCAACTGGTGTGACAAACCGTGATCGAATAAAAAGAGAATCAGAGGAATACTTCTCGCCAAAACACCATCTTTGACAAAATACAACATGACCAACTTAGCTGGTACCGGCATGTTAAAAAATGCCCAGAAAACCCAGTTCAAAGTCGAGATCATGACAATCATCGTTAAATGAAGAAGATACGATTTGAAAAATTAAAAAGACAATCGATTTTTTAAAAATCAAAATAAATGGAACAATGAGATAATTAAGATAATTAGAAACCAGGCAGTTACCGTTATTTTCGCTCTTAAAAAAAATTAAAAAAAAAAACACACCCAATAAACAAAACAAGGGCAACATTATTGGCATCTCAACTTTTTGATCAATGTATTGGGACATTATCTGTGATTTTCTCAAAAACCAATGAACGAAACAAGTAAATCCTTTGTATATGAAAAACATAGTACGAGTACTATCATGGCGAGAGTTTTTTTTAAATATTGCCCGACCCTTGTGGTGGCGCTGCATTTTGAATTGAATTGAATTTTATTGACACTTTATTTTTAAATTATTACAGAGTTTGTCTTATTCTAACGATGCGGCTGTAATGTATGGCCTTCTTTTTCGATAATGATATTTGTTAAGCCTCGTGGCGAAAAGTTATTATATAAAAATTATAATAGTCACACTACAAAATAAACCTATACTAACTTACAAACTAAAAGGCGCTGGATTTTTTAGCTGTAGAATTTGATTTGGGCTATAATCTAAAATCTAAATAAGCTTTCCGCAAAAAAAAATTGAGAAAGGGTTGCCCCCATACTTTAGATGTCGCCCTATTCGACTGCCAACATGATAGTACTATGTTTTTGATATACAAAGGTCAATCTATTATTTGTTCTAATTTTTAGCTTAAAGGCTTTCCCTTTTTTTTTAGTAAATTCGTATATTTAACATATTTCATTCCTTTTTCTATCCATTTTATGAATAAAAGCCCAAAATAAAAATGTTGACTATTTTGTTTAAATGCATCAAACGATTTTTCAAAATGTATTTTATTCAAATAATTGACAGGGGGTGTCATTGATTAGGTAGATACACTGTGCATACAGCTAGAATAATTGGCACTGCCAATCAAAAATAAAAATCAAACTCGAGTTCGAAGTTTTTTGAAAACGGCTCTAAAGATTTTGGATTTTTGTTTTTGTTACGATGTAAATATTCAGTTTTGAAACTCCTTTTTTGGCTTATTTGAAACAATTCAAATACCGAATTTTATACCTTTTCCATATTTCTCTAATGACACTATTGTTTTTATTATTTCTTTATTCATTTATTTTAAAGTCGAGGTACTCAACATAATATCCAGCCTTTTAATTGATTTTATTAATGTTAAACGTTCGAAGTGGTATATCATTTACAATAGATTGTCACATAGGTGGTATACCGAAAGTTAATAATCCATCATCGTTATTTTAGAAAATGGATAAAAAACGATTGTAATTTGAAAACAAATGAATACACTAGTGCATAATTTTAACGGCTTTAACTATACTTCATTGCTTTTCTTTTACCATCTCAAGACCATGTAAATCACAAAGGCCTGATTCAAAGTGTTTTCCTACGTTTTACTTCATTAAATGAATGAAAGTAGTATAAATAAGTATGCACATTCACTAAAATTAAAGTTAAGTGGGTTAGTAAACATATAAGATATAATATAAACAAGACCGGTGAAATTGAAGTTGGTAATGGTGCTATTTGCATTTTATCTTATCATCAGAGTCAATAAAAAAAAAAATTGCTTGTTAACATCTGATATACAATGATAGTGACACCTACAGGTTTTGAACCTTGTTTACATTTGTGTCACCTTTAAATCCTTTTAATACCTATGACTAAAAGTTATATATGTACATACTTATTTACCTAAATCCTTTTTCAAATAAAAAAAAAAAAAAACCTAAGCGTTAGGAATAACATAAATACCCTTTTAGCTTGGCGTCATTCAAACCAATGAATCGGTGGACGTACATATTATTGATATGATAAGCCAGGAACAAGCAAACGAAAGCAATAAAAGGCTAGCTAGTCATTTATTTTAACAGTTAGTTAGTTACAGTCGGTGTTGAAGTCAAAATTATTTGAAGCGACTTTAAAAGCGAAATTAAAATAATGAAAAAACAAGTTGTTTTATTAGGTTTAATTTGCTTGCGTCTCGGTGGTGTCGGTACACATCCAATGGAAAACAAATTTTCTGCAAAATTTAAAAATGCGTTAATAAATGAAATTCGTGAATTGGATATGATTGAAAAACTGATTGGTTTTGAAAAAGAATTCCAAAATAGTGAGTGTGAAAGATACATAATTTTTGTTTCTAATTTACTATACATTTTTTCTCTAAAGCTTATATTTCGGATGAAGACTATGATTTATCAGCAGAAAAATTGCCATGTTTAAATTTAGGTAATGACGGATGCTTGAATGGATACATCATTGGATCAGGCGGAAATAAAGGATTTTTGGGAGGTGCTGGTAGTCCTGGAAAATAATCTTCATAGAAATAGTGCTTGCATATATACTGATGCATAATAATAACATTATAATATTTTCAAGTAAATCAAATATTGTCGTTTAAAAATATTTAAGAAAAGAAAAATTTCATGAATATTCTTGGTTGAAATAGATATTCACTGGTTTTGTTTAAATTTCTTTCACTTTTAGAATATAGATAGAAAAATCATTCAGTGGGCAGTGCACTGAATTATTTTCCTGAAAATTCTTTTTTTTTACCATTAGCTGACTTTTGGGGGACACGGTCACGAAACTTGGTTTCTTAGAATATGTACTATTTTGGGTGTTCCAAAAGGGTTCACAAAGGCGCAGACCAGCTTCGAAAACTTTTATTTTAATTTGCAAAAAAAAATTGGGGTAGAGTACGATAACTTGGGCCAGATTGGACCCCTTTACAAAAAAACCGTTATCAATTTTAGGCGCCCAAGTTATTGTACTCTTGTCAAAAATAATTGTTAAGGAATTGGAAAAAAATTGTAAAAGATCCGAGTGAAAATTTGTTTGAACCACGAGATTAAAAATACGACAGCAAATAAATTGTAGAAAAAAAACGTCCTCAAAGAAAAATAAAATCGAAAAAAAGTTATCAGGAAACAACCAAGGGAAAATTTTTTTTGAACTCCGAAGAAGAATATGGTCCTCCATCTACAAGGAACTGGCCTTGACCGCTGCTAACGAATTTCGGTAAACGAATCTCCTGAAAATTTTTCTATTTTTTGCGGCAATTCTTCATGTTGGCATGTCACAATTCCTTAATAGCATCTGCCATTGCAGATATTTTCTTCAGCTTTTCGTACTTTCGGCTTAAAATTGGACATACTCTTTCTTTTCTTCTTTTTGCGATGTCCTCAAAGCCATGGACAAATAATACATTCATCATCATCGGCTCGACAACCGGCGTCCGGTCCTGGCCTCCTTCAACAAGTCTCTCCACCTATCCCGGTCTTGAGCCGACGCCATCCAATTGCGCACCCCAAGGCTTCGGGCGTCCTGGTCTACGCCATCTCTCCAGCGCAAGCATGGTCTACCACGCTGCCGTCTACCATAGAATGTACCACAAAGGACTTTCCGAGCAGGTTCCTCTTCACTCATGCGAGCTAGGTGCCCTGCCCACCGGAGTCTACCGAGCTTAATTTTTTTTACTATGTCTGCTTCAAGGTAGATTGCGTACAATTCATGATTGTACCGTCTCCGGAATCACCCTTCCTCACATATGGGGCCAACAATTCTCCTTAAGACTTTTCTCTCGAACGCGGCTAAGAGGTCGGAGTGTCTTTTGCTAAGCACCCAAGTCTCGGATCCATACCGGAGTACTGGCAGGACCATGGTCCTGTACAGCAGCAGTTTTGAAGTTATGGTGAGATTTCTGGATTTGAAGAGCTTTGACAGACTATAGTAGGCTTTGTTGGAATTGAGCAGCCGCCCGCGTATTTCTTCTTCTATATTATTATCGGCTGCTACTATTGACCCAAGGTATTTAAAGGATTGCACCACTTCAAATTCGTGCTCCGCTACCTTGATTGTTTGACCAACTGTTCTTCTCGCATTCGACGCCACCATGTACTTTGTTTTACCTTCACTAATGTGCAGCCCCAGATTTTGTGCCGCCTGCTCGATCTGGATGAAGGAATCGTGTACAGCTTGTTCGGTTCTTCCGATGATGTCAATGTCGTCTGCGTAAGCCAGTATCTGGCTGGACCTGTTGACGATGGTCCCTTTTGTTGCCGTGCCAGAGTCACGGATTGCTTTCTCCAACGCCAGGTTGAAGAGGAGGCAGGCCAAACCATCCCCTTGTCGGAGTCCATTAAAGATGTTGATTGGTCTGGATAGCAATCCGGCTATTTTTACTTGGCTTGTTACGTTGGTCATGGTCAACCTACAAAGTCGTGTCAACTTATTTGGGATGCCGAATTCTCTCATGGCTTTGTAAAGTTCTACCCTGGCTATGCTATCATAGGCGGCCTTAAAGTCTATAAACAGATGGTATGTTGGGATGTTAAATTCTAGACATTTTTCCATCGCCTGCCTAAGGGTAAAGATCTGATCAGTTGTTGATTTGCCTGGAATGAAACCACACTGATATTGGCCGATTATGGTTTTAGCGTATGGGGCTATCCGTTCTTGTAGGATAGAGGAGAGTATCTTATAGGCGGTACTCAACAACGTGATACCTCTATAATTGCTGCACGTTGTGACATCTCCCTTCTTATGTATGGGGCAAATTATACCTTTTCGCCAGTCTTCTGGCATTTCTTCCTGCTCCCATACGTGCACTATAATATCATAAATTGCTTGGCGTAAGGCTGGCCCGCCGTGGTGGAATAGTTCGGCTGGTATGCCATCGGCTCCCAGGGCTTTGTTTTTCTTCAGCCGGGCTATAGCCTTCTCAACCTCTTCTATGCTTGGTGGCGGTAACATAGGGTAATCTTCTTGAAGTAGTGGAGCCTCTACTTCTGCAGTGAGCTGACCATTTAGCAATTCATTAAAGTACACTTCCCATCGCTCCAGTATGCTTTGGGGATCGGTGATCAGATTTCCCTCTCCGTCCTTGCAGTAAGTGCAGCGTGGTGTGTACTGCGTTATGTTTCGGACGGATTGGTAGAACTTCCGCGCCTGGTGCAGACCTCGCTCTCGGCTTCTTTCTAAATCACAGATGATGTTCTTCTCCCAGGCTGATTTTTTCTGTCTGTGAAGTCGTTTTTCTATTCTTCTGAGCTCTTTATATTCATCTTCGCGTGCCCGCGTTCTATGAGATTGTTGCATTGCTCGGTACGCAACATTCTTACGTTCAGTCGCTAGCTTGCATTCATCATCAAACCAGTCGTTCCGACTTCTACGACTGCTGCCTAAGATGGAATTGGCAGTACTAATGACAGTGTTTTTAAGGCGTGTCCACTTCTCATCTACGCCCAGCATACTGGCTCCAGGACTTACTCTCCCTGGATCGTAGTGCAATCCGCCCTCGGAAAACCATACCAACAAGATAGTGATCCGAGTCGATATTGGCACCTCGGTACGTTCGTACCGTCATCAAGTTCGAGTAGTGGCGACGGTCTATCAACACGTGGTCAATTTGGTTACGAGTGGCTCCATCAGGTGATACCCAGGTGGCTTTGTAGATATCTTTACGCGGGTACCTGGTACTCGCAACGACCATGTTTTTCGATGCTGCCAATTCTAGGACTCGAAGTCCATTGTCATTAGTGTTCTCATGCAAACTATGGGTGCCTGCGTAATGCCTGAATACCGGCTCCCGACCTATTTTAGCGTTCAAATCCCCAAGGATGATTTTAACATCATACCTTGGGTAGGCATGGAGGGCCCTCTCGACTTGTTCATAATAAGTCTCTTTTTCTTCGTCTGAGGACTCCTCCGTAGGTCCGTGAACGTTAATGAGGCTGATGTTCTTGAATTTGCCTCGCACGCGAAGGGTGCATAGCCTTTCGCTTATAGCGTTAAAGCCGATGACGGTAGACTTCATTTTTTCGCTGACCAAGAAGCCTACCCCGAGCACATGGTGTTTTGTATGACAACTGTAATATAGGTCATATTCTCTTTTCTGTAAAACACCATTCCCTGTCCATCTTATTTCTTGCAGTGCTGTTATGTCAGCTTTATATTTTAACAGGGTATCGGCTAGCTGCTGAGCAGCTCGAGCTCTATAGAGCGATCGTACGTTCCATAAGAAAATTCGTAAATCGTTGTTCCGTTTTCGTTGCAAGGGTTGTCGTCGTGAGATCAGTCCGTTTCCGAGGCTTGTTGACGGTCTCGTAATTCTTTTAGTTTTACGGAACAGGGAATCAACCTGTTGCCAACCTGTGGAAATAGCCTGATCATATTAGCCAAACCTTTTTGGGGTTTGTTTCTAGCGGCCGCCGCGAAGAGGCTATGATCACACTTCCACCAGTCCCGAATAGTTACGGCACGTGCATGTTTTCGTATGCTACATGTTATTCCCCCTATTCGGCTGATGGCTGACCGCCATCCGCCAAATAATACATTATAAAGACAAATAATAGGGCAAATTCTTAAACGCAAAACTTGCGCAAATTATGCTAAGCAAACAATTCCAAAATGCAAACGTAAACATCCCTGCTAAGCAGATTGTCCCTAAATGTAGTTGATTTTATTTTCATGCGCAAATGCAAATGTATTTCGGCAAATGTCAAAAATATCTTGCGCACTTCACTTGCTTTGCCTTTTCAACTGCATTCTTCATTTGCTTTGCATGTGGTTTGCTTTGCAAATGTTGCGTTTAAGAATTTGCCCATACATTACAAATTTGTCTACGAACCAAATCATGCTTTTTGATCTACATATACATATGTATGTATGTGTGTATTACAAGAGGGGGAACATCGCACATTGACCAAGCCTCGCAGCCGTCAACCACTATATTTCTCTGTCGCTTTAGTTGTTCCCTCTGGCATATCTTAGCAGTGATTTCTTGAAAAGAACCCCACATATTTTGTACCTTGCACTATTTATTTTTATGCCCGTCAAAGTTTTGATAAGTATAATTTTTTTTAATAGAACCAAAGTTTCGACATTTTCTATAAATCCAGATTGATTACCTCAAGAATCTCATGCTGACAATACATATTCCACACATTTCCTTGCATTACTAATTAAAAAAAAATATCAAACGGCCACTGGTCTTCGAAATAGCAGAGACTTTAGACTATACCAACTAATAACTCCACCGCAGGGCCCGCCAGGATAGTACCCATTCTATTTTTGCTGTTTTCTTTTATCAAGTAAACAATTTTGTATGCCTTAATCTTATTGTCTAAAGAAACAGATTCTTTTTCCAGTATTTGTCCATTTTTTTTTCTTGGACGTACTCATAGTTTTTACCGGTCGTACTTCCAACATTCCAAATCGCCACTCCTGAATTTCGTCCATGAAATTCGTTAATGAAATGTCATTTCGCGTAAATTTCTTTCATTGTCTCATTATTCGTTTTTCAAATGGAGGTAGACAATGAACGAACATAGTTCTAGGAACAAACTAACATGTGTGTACTACAGACACGATTTTATCTTGATTTAAAAGAGAACTGAAAGCCACAACAATGCAACATAAATTGGCCAACCCCAAAAAAAAAGTAGACATGTCAAACTAATATCCAAAACAAGAACTAGTACCGTTTAATCAGTTGCATTGACCACTCTAAATTGCTAGTTGTTGTTAATAAATGTGCTTCAAGTTGACGTCATCGAAATATATTTTTTTAACGGTATATTAAAAACCTACAAGGAAGTGTTTTATTTTGTAAATTCATAAGAAATCATTGTGTTATGGACTTAAATCTAGATCCTGCGCAATTGGTACATTCAAATTCAGCATCATCATCAAAGATGCAGTATTATTTTACCCCATTCGGTTCTATCAGTGATATTTTTCGTATCATTTTATCTAAAAATTGTGATGAAAAAGAATACAATTCTTCTTAAAGTAAGAAAGAAGAAAAGTATATAATTATAATGCGCGGGGAAGAAACTTACCGCCGAGTAACTCGGGAGAAATTAGTTGTTCGTGGAAATACTACAATAAGAACATTGGATTCAACAACATCTTTTCTACCAACTATTGAAGGGTGGGTATTAGTATAGTGTATATAACTACATTATGTACTTAATCGATTTTGAATGTGCTTTTATTTTTAATATCTCTCAGAAGGGAGATATTTAATAATGTAAACAAATAATTATTATGTAAAATCAAAAGTCATAGGATGGTGATGGTCATAGAAGCCTTAAAATTGTGTTCCTTCAATCTACCTTAATCTAAAACTGTTTGCCTTAGTACAATTATTATTATTGATAGAAAATCTTAAATGCTTTCCTTAGCAAAGTTTGGTGTTGTATTTGTGAGATGGCGTAGTTGTAAGGTTTCAATTATACCCATAGTCAGTGATATCCTTTATGAAGATGATTATTGTCATACATAAATACAACTTTTGGATCAGTTTTAATTACTGTTTATTCTAAAGCTTATTTTAGTTGAAAATAATTGCATGTACTAACCATTCAGCTCTGAACATATTTTTAGACTCATGGTCATGGACTTCGATGTTCACCTTGTGAATCTTTATAGAATTGTCCGTAAAGTACAAATAAAAACAAAATATAAAAGCATCTGGAAGTTCATGGTGGTAACTTAAATAATATTCTATATTCTCTCGTTTTTTTTTTTAATGGACCACTCAAGTTAAATGGGTTTTTAAGTATTTAATTTGATGACCTTTCATGTATGATAAGACTTCCAAATAATGACCAATTATTTGATCAATTCGATTATTTTTTCTATTTTTTTAGACGATTCAAATAAGCCTCATATTGATTTTTTTTTGAAAGTTTAAAGTTCAAATACAAGGTGTAGTTGTGAGGTTTTTTTCCAAATTTTCTGATATTTGTTAAAATATGGGGTTTCTTATTAGCGCTTAAAAGCCAGTCAACCAAAATTCTGTTTTGCAAACTATGTACTTAAAAATATACTTTTTTCAAATAAAAAATGAGGTTGGACATTTCTTTCAGATTTTTCTAGTCTAGAATCCAAACTCATAACTAAAAATAAACATTCAATATGTTAAAAAATAGGTCTACATAGGTTTGCAACTTTCCAACCTACTCACAAACATATTTTATTGCAATGGAAAATACGTTTTCAAAACACATGGAGCTTGTTCTTCGTAGAAGCTAAACACGATGTCAAAAACAAGCAATATATACAGTGGTGGCCATAGAAATAGCACATCTATTTGTAATTTTTTATCTTTATTAAATTTGAATATAAGGAACAATTAGACGGTGTTTCGTGGCATTCACGACTAAAAAATAGCTTGTGGAATTAGTTATGCAACATTTAATTTGCAGGTTTAACTAGCTCTGTTTTAACTCAGTGGTAGAGTTAAAACAGAGTTAGTTAATATTGAAACTTCAACGATTCCTTTTGTTTAAATTTAATAAGAGGTAGATACAAAGTGCGCTATTTCGTGGCCACCACGGTACATCAAAATACAGGTTTTTACCAATATTTTTTTAGGGTTGTCACCAACCTGCAATTAAAAGTGGAATTGGAAATTTTATTTTTGAAATTTTACAAAACCACCTACATAATATGTAGTTTGTTCTTCGAGTCAGGCAAGAAGCTAAACGCTTGAACTATGCAAAACCAACAAAACGTAGGCCTAAATTTTGAAATACTTTATGGTTTTCCCAATTTTCAGGAAATATAAAGCAGTAAAAATAAAGTTTGGTTATTTTTTAGATTTTAATCAAAATCCGGATTAATTCCTAGCGCTTTGAACACGAATTTGTAACTCAAAACAGTTACACAAAATGTCAAAAAATGCTTTTTAGTGCTGCTACTTTTCTAGGAATATGTATATTTTTGTAATTAAAAAAAGTAGGACAAATTAGGTTTTTCGAAAAGTTCATGCAATTTTCCAAGGAATAAAATGAAACTAGATCTATGCTTTGAAACGGTTTTCAGTGTTGCCATGTTTCCGTAAATGTGTTTGGTAAGAGAAAAAAAAACACATTTTTTAATAAAAAGTGCTCACCGTTTAGGTGAGATGGTAATTTGTAAAACTATATCCCTTAACTCATTTTTATAAATAAACATGCTGTAGGTACACAAATAGTTTTTGAAATTTTTTTTTCAAAATATTAATATTTAAAAATTTTTTTCGATTAAGGCCAAACAAAACTTAAAAAAGGGCTGAATCTAGCTCTTTGTTTGAAAATATTACCCCCACTTTGGTTCATAAAATGGATTTTATAATTATTTTCAGGTTAGATTTGGTGTCCAAAAAACTTGTTAAGTCGATTTTGATTCTGGTAACAAAACAGAAATATAACTGTATAATGTATGTCATTTAAAGTTTGTATACATACATATGTTTATTTCCAAATTATGTCTGGAACTAGTTATGAAATAGTTTTTAAATATATAATGTTTCTAAAGGTATTCAAAACAATTTAAGATTTGTTTTTGGTAGTTTTTGAGACTTGGGAATTAAAATTGACGTTAATTAAAAGAATGTATTTATCAAAATACAGTCTTTAAAATATTTGTTAAATCTTATACGATGGCTACCTAGGTAGGTACAGCATTTTATTTTTACAAACACAATGTCAACGTCCATGCAAAAATCTCCCTTTCCACTAGTTTTCTCGACTACCTTTTACCTTTCTACTTTTTGTGGAATAAAATTTTATACACATGTATTCGTTACTGGAAGTTCCCGAAATACTAATTCTAGAGTTTACCCATTATAGACCTAGATGATTGTTTTATTAAAAGTACATTGCCCAGATTTTAATCCCATTTGTGGAGGCCCTGTCCTGCTAAGGTTTAGTTTACGTTAACTTGTTCAGTAGCAACAAACAAAAAAAAAATTAAATACATGACCTTAAAAGTTCGAAATGAATTATGAAAGCAAAACATTTTTAACTGTTCCTTATGTTGCTGAAAAAGTCTTACCGATAGAATTTAACCATTTCAAGAAGTTACATTCACATAGGTATATGCACAAAGTACATACACATGTGTTCCTAAAAAGTATGCTCCAAATGCTTGAAAGTACGAGCAACAGTAAATAAACTATTCAAAAGTTTTCGTATTCTTCTTTTTCCCCACTTTTTGCACTTAATATTTCAGTAAATACAGTAAATATTTTGGGCTATACATTTTATATAAATTTCGAGAGCAAAATTCCCATATCAACACGCAACATAATGTTAATGTAAGTAGTTATCCTATGTTTCCGAGCCGACCCGACGGCGTACATTTCTTTGGCCTTAATCACAATTTTTGCCTGTTTTTACCAATTTTTATAATCGTCTTCTGAACTATGTATATGTTAAGGAATATTCATATACATAGTTCACAGTTTAAGTCATTTATACTCCTTTAGCAACCAATTGAAGAGTCATGTTGTGAGAGAATGTTAAAGGATGTAAAGTAACCTGTATGTAATTGTCCAAGGAAGATTTAACATCAAACCCAAACTTAGAATCAGCCAAATGAGTTTAAATATTTTAGGCAGTTTGAATACAAAAAATTACAACTCTTTTCTTGCTGATAATATAATCCTCTTATCCAAAAAATAATTAGTCCTATTGGAGAAGTTCAGTTTTGTTTTAAGTTAGTTAACTGTTAATATGGTCCTGACGAGCTGAATAGTCAAAAAAATCTGTAGCTACTTTATTGAATCTAAGTTTAACTGCAAATCCGCTTTTGACCATAAATAGTACACCACCTACAGGACTAGCCAGCCATAATAACCCCTTCCCTGGTAGTAGCGCGCCGTTGTGGTCGACGCCGTCGTCCAGCCAAAATGAAACATATCGATTCTCTTGCGTGCGTTGACCACTAAACAAAAAAAAAATCTAGCTCCACTCCACCTTACCCTCCATTTAACAAAAAAAAAAAAAAAATGAAAAAATAAACACCTTTGGGGGCAACCTCATTTTTTTGCTCTCAATAGCAATGGCATTGTTTCCTGATGTACTACAATCATTATAGCAAAGTCGGTGGCGTTTTCATTGCCTTCGTTGAAGAAAACGTTTCGACAATTTTATTTTGTGGTCATAACACCTTTGGTCAGTTTATAATCAACCCTGCGGTTATGTAGACGTGTTTCTGTTTTCTTTTCAATATTGAATTGATTTTGTGAAAAAAAAGAATAAAATAAAAAAAAAAGAATAAAATCAATCAATGAGGATTACCAACCCTCAAAGCGTAACAAACGCAATGTTTGGTACAAATGCACAGAACTGGCTGGGAATGGGTGGAAACTTTGAACCTCATAATGGCCAAGCTGATGCTGCAAACGGCAATTCTGTACATCATCATCCATTTTTAAGAAAGCGCAGTGTTTCCAATTCCAATCCAGCGCTGGAGCATGTGGAATATGAAGTGGCTGTTCCAATTGTGCCATCCTATCGACATACGCCATATCATTCGTTATGGGATTTGCATCAGTGGTAATATTAATCGTTTATATTTTATTTATTTTCTTAATTATGTTAATTTATTTCAAATTAATTGTACACAATATTGACAAAATTGACCTCTTATTGACATCTCCATTAAAAATTTACAAACCAAAATTATCTATAACCAGTTCAATGAACCCTATCGCTAGCAACATGTATCTATCTATTGAAATAGTATCAATTTAAAGAAGCTAAACAAAAATTAAAGGATTTTTTTTAAAGTGATTTTTGAAAGGCCACAAATTTGTGAATAATGGTGGTATTAAGAAACATTTCAAAGCTTGAAATTTGGTTTTTGAAATATTGAAACTTATATATTTTAAGGGCAGCACATACAGTGAAAATAACAGTAACAATAAAATAAAACATATTTTTTAATATGTATGTCCTTGGGCTCAAAAAAATGGATTCATCATAATGAGTCAACTAACGTTTTTTTAGATTTCTTTTTTATTTTTTTAAATATAAAAATATAAGAAAATATTTAAACTTTAAAATTTGAGAAACTCAAAACTGATTAACTTTAATAAACTTCAAAATATTAAACTTAAACTAATATTTAAAAAAAATATTAAACTAAAAAGTACAAATATTTATCCAATTCAAAATATTTTTGCAATTTTGTTTTAGTCCCCGTAATTATTTAGGATTTAGGTGGAAAAATGTAAACTAACGAAATGCCGAACAAAAATAAATGCGAAACGACAAAATACGTAGGTACATATGTAGTTAAAAAAATTTAAAATATCAAAATGCCAAATAAAAAATTGTAAAACTGCAAAAAGCTAATTAAACAAAAAACTAGAGAAAAATTACGATATGAAAAATGGGCAATGTTCATTTGACATATTTTTCAAAAACCTTCCAAAAAGTAAAATCCAAAACAACAAAATGGTTAGTAAAAATAATCATCAGCTTTTCACTCTGAGACCGGTATTCACCGAGCACTCACTACTTAACTAGCGAGTCATAACTCAAAAAATCCTCAATCACTATTATCATCAATTTGAAACTTAAATACAAAATCAACGTTTTAAATTTCCTTTTGTTTTGTTTTTGTATTACTTGTTAAAAATAAATCCAAACCAGATTATGTGGATAGTTAAATACAGCTAATACCTTGATAAATTGATCTTGCAAGGATTAAAGTTCAAAAAGTATTTTTACTTTTGTTTATTTTCAAAACATGGTCCAGTTTCTGATTAAATTTCAAACTTTTATTTTGGATTTTTAAGGTGATTGTTGAGAACCCGAAACTTCTATTATCATTCTACTATTAAGAAAAAAAAACTGTTTTAAGACTTGACGACGAAGAAACAACAATAGCAACACGTTGCTAAGATTGACAAGAACACGTTGTTGTTACTGTTTTTTCATTGTCCCGACAGTTTCACAGCGATTCCGCTTTGAAGGTATAGGTTGTTCTTTAAGCTCATAATGTGTTCTTAAGCAATAGTGAAAATTGATGGTTGATACCATCAGATTCAAAAAACAGTTACAAAACGGTGCCATTGAACCGAATTTTTTGTTTTTGATTTTCTCATAAGCGATGTGACAAATTGCGATAGAAATTATTGAACATTGCATATGAAAAATTTTCAAAAAAAAATATTTTTTTTTGATTTTTGAAAAAATCAATTTTTGTATCGAAACGTTCGTATTTTAACGATATATCAGATGGTATCTTCAGTTTTGTGTTTAAACTTCTTTTTTGCCTTATATTAACAATTCAAATAATGAATTTTAAACCTTTTCTTATTTTCTTTTAATGACATTCTTGTATTCAAGCATCGAAAAAAAGCATATGAAAGTCCAATTTTTTTCTTACTTCTGAGAAAATTTTTTTTTTTTAATTTTCTGTCAAAAGGAAGGTCGGCATTTTTTATTCGGTTAAAGATTTATAAACATGCATAAGTCATCATATTTGTATCATTTTTAACATTGTCCATCGTTGGTTTGTAAAAGATGAAATAGATGTTCAATTTTCTTTGCAAGAGAATTAATTTAATTTTGAAAAGGTTAAATTTCCCGACTACTAAGGTCCAAGGTACTGATTTACATATTACTTTTGAATTATGATCCATAAAACAAAGCGAAATAACATGTTTGAATACATTTTTTTTTTGGTCTATTAATTGTATAGCCCGTAAAGCTTTCTTTCTAAATTAAGAAATTAAAAGGAATTAATGTAGTTTGTCACGGAAAGTTATGACGAATAATGTTGTTGAGTCCATTTGTTTCATATTTTGTACTTTTTCCTCAAAATTCAGTCTACCATAAACTTTGGCAAAATATTAAACAACAAGTAACAGAGCAATTTATCCTTACGTATGTGAACAACTAACTGTACATGGGTATATCCTAGCAATGGAAAGGGAGGCACTACTTCCGATGCAATCTTTTATAACAAATAAGACAAATAATTATAGGAGATTGACCCCATCCAAAAATTATTTTTACTTGAATATAGATTATTTTCTAAATGTGAACAGGATTTCTGTATATTGATTCCAAGTTCTATTTTTCAGGAAAAAAAATTACTAGTGTTAATAGACCTTAATATCCATCCTTTTCATGCTATTTGGTAAAAGTAAAGAAATCTTTAATCATCAAATCCAAGTTTATAGTTTGCGGCATCGAGTATAGAATAATTAATGATGTCGTGACTATAGTAAATTGACGCATAGTCAGCATTTTTTTAGGGGAAGGTTATTGAACTTGATATGTCCAATAGACGTAAAAGTAGATACCAATCAACATGAAGTTCATAGTCAAATTTCCTAAAAAAAAAATACAACAATTTCAGGTCTTATGTTGGGAAGGGTAATAATTGGTCGTCAGCCGGAATATTATGTATAAATTCTCTTACTTCATTAAAAAGGAATTTATATTTTTATGCGAATACAGGAATACGATTATCTAAAGTATTTAAAATTGGAAATACGTCGCGTCGCCATACGCGCTAAGGCATATAAATCATATATTTTAGCTTGGTATTAAATATATTATAGATGTTGAAGTTAAAGGAAACGATATAAGGAGTTTCGGAAGTTCCTTAGACAAACTTTATTATTATAATCAACTGTTTGGATTCATTATGATATCGTACAAAATTATTCAATATCTTTAAATTATCGTCAATTCACAAAACAATAGTTTGAAATTAGTTGGGTTATCTATTGAATTCCTAATTATTTCTTGATCGATGTTTTATAATTCTTATTAGTTAGAGTAACCATAGCAAAAATATTTTTAGTGAAATAAATTGTAAGACTTTTGTGAAAGTTCAAACACAATAATAATTTCCACCTGCAAAATGTTTCTCATATTGCAAGTGTAATTTCAAATATTGAGAATAATTAACCTACGATAATGATGTCCTGCTTCCTGTACAAAGCATTATAATTTCCTGCGCATAATAATTACTATGGAGAGAATAATTTTTTCGGACACTAAGGCGAATACGTAATATTTTTGTTTTGTTTTGTTTAGTCCAATAGGACTAAAAAAATTGAGGTTCTGACGGTATGACTGAGGTCATCATATTCCACCAAATGAAAAAAATTTATTGACGCTTCAAATCTCAAGTTATGACCAAAAACTAGCTTTTTGATGTTTTCAGTCTTTCAAAGTGTTGTCTCATTTACTTTTCAACGAGATTGAATGGAGATTGTCCTTACTTTCATCTTGTATTGAAAACATTTTTATTTCAAGTATTTTAAAACATTCCAATACTGATTTTTTTTGTATGCTGAATTAAATGAGCTATCATTTATCAAAATTGTAAAAAAATTGTGGAAGCAATGATTTTCTATCCTCAAACGAATCTATACCTAACGTGATATAAAAATTTTGAGTTCATTTTTAAGTTAAATACATCAAAAAATTAAGGAAAAGTCAATTTGAGTTCCGGTATAGTAAAACTTGTTAACGCAATAAAGGGCAATGCTAAAGAACATCTTAAACAAAAAATCGTAAGTTCCACGATTTCAAACTGATTTTGATAATGTATGTAGTTCATTTCTTTCAGCATGGAAAGAATATCAAAAATAAAGATCAAAAAGATTTTTAATTTTTTTTTTTTAATAATAATGTTTCTATTGAATCTGTTTCAGCATAATAAATATATTTACAGACGATGCTAGACAAAATTTATTTTGATAGAACATTTTTTTTAACAATTTTTTTTTTCAAAAATGAGTAAGTAAATTTTTTGACAAATTTTTCGGCATTTAAAAATAAATGTTTCTCTGCGAAAATTTGTATCCACATTTTTTTTTTAATTTTGACATTTAGCTTCATGAATTTTTTTAGTAATAAAATAATTTCTGTTTGAAAGTTCAAAAAAGTAGCAAAAAGCACATTCCTGCACAAATATTTAACATGGAAAATCACCAAAAATATGAGCTGTTTTTACGTGAAAATTTCTGTATTTTACTGAAAAATGGTTGATTTTCTATAAATTCATTCATGGGTGGAATAGTAAGGTAATATCATACACTTGCAATCATAAGAGCTTCGAGAGTGGGGTGTCAGTAAACCTCCCTGGACCTGAAATATACCACGTTTCCAAAATATTTAAATTATTTACTATGGAAATTTTAAAAATACTTTTCTTCACTTATTTTCTTTTGAAGTCTTTGTTTTGGCCCACCTTGAAAAAATCTCCTCCTCCCCTAAAAAAATTTGCAGGCGCTTATGCTTGCACAGACAATTTCATTCCAAATATTCCACCTCATGCTTCTATGTAATTTCGAAATAAAAATAAAAATTATATTTCCAGTTCTTCCTCAACACCAACTGGTCTGTCACAAATGGCCAGAATGATGGATTCTTTGATACTTGACCAGTATCCACCATTTACATTTACAAAAATAACAACCACTCATCGACCAACAAGAACCGGAACTGTTAAGAAAACTGCAACAACAACCACAATGGGCGGATTACCATCAACTTCTAATCTAGGCCCAGTTCCAGGACTTCGACTGAGTTCACAAAAAAATCGTTTGCCAACCCAAGGTATGTACGAGTATATATTAATTACACTCTTCTCCGCTTATCTCAGCCAACTTCTTTTGTTTTGAAATTCGTTGTTTTTGGTCATTCTTTAATTTTTAAGAGGGAATGCACCAAATTTTTCGTAGGTATATTAATTAGATTTTCAGTAACAATGAATTCCAAAATGTTGCAAATTTTAGTGATTTCAAAATATCTATAGATTGAATATATTCATGCAACCCAGAGAACTTCGAGTTAAGTGAAAGATTTCTTCATTTAACCGCAGTTCGTGTTCATAAAAATGTCGTATTGAAAAGTCAATTCAGTTAAGCGGAGTCGATTATATCTATATTTGATATCATATATTTAATCTGCCCGATGATTGCTTCTAGAAGTTCCACCTCAACCAAGATCTACAAGTTTTACAATAAATAATTCCCCACCACTTGGCAACAGCAATAACAACAACAACAACCTTAGCAACTCAAATGCAAGCTCTCTTCCAAATCCAACAGACAATCGATGGATATCTTCACTCCGCCGAAGAGATCCCGAATTGCAACCAACACTGCCTTCGATTAATTTCAGTCATCATGGCAGTTCCAATAATATTGGCCTTACGAACACAGCTGATAAACTTCGTTCACGCAGCAATAAAGCTTCAACAACTTCTAGAAAGAGTCGTTCTGTAGAACGAATTCGAGCTCGAAAACTCACTTCTCAAATAAAATTAAAGGAAAAGGTCAAGAAGAACTCTGTCGATTTGGATAACTCTAATTCGGATGATCAAGAAGCAACATCACTGGACGAAAACTCAACATCACAAAACACACCAAAAGGATCACCGAAAACCAAATCCAAAATCTTCTCACCAATTGGATTTGAGCCTCATTTAGTCGATGCTTTAGAAAAAGATATTCTCCAAAGACATCCAGGCGTTAAGTGGGTAGATGTAGCTGGTTTAAATGAGGCCAAGGCTATTCTCCAAGAAGCCGTAGTCCTTCCGATTATAATGCCTGACTTTTTTAAGGGCATTCGACGACCTTGGCGTGGCGTTCTTATGGTCGGACCACCAGGAACTGGAAAGACGATGATGGCTAAGGCTGTCGCTACAGAATGCGGTACAACTTTCTTTAATGTATCGTCGTCAACACTTACTTCAAAATATAGAGGGGAAAGTGAAAAACTGGTAAGACTTCTGTTTGAAATGGCAAGGTTTTATGCACCAAGCACAATTTTTATTGATGAAATCGATGCACTGTGCGCATCACGAGGAAGTGAAACAGAGCATGAGGCTAGTCGAAGGTTTAAAGCAGAATTGCTTATTCAAATGGATGGTTTGAATGCATCAATGCAGGATGATAAGGTTATAATGGTTTTAGCAGCTACAAATCACCCGTGGGACATAGATGAAGCTTTTCGACGAAGGTTCGAAAAAAGAATCTACATTACTTTGCCCAACGGTAATTTATATATATGTATATGTATTTAAAAAAAAAAATTAGCATCACTATTTAAATTATCTTAAGGCTGGTATTCTCCACAATTAGCGCATGAAAAGGAAATATGTATGTATATAACGGAGGACTTTTTGAGTTATGAGTCTCTTAAACTTATAAGCACTTGGTGAATACCAGCCTTAGTGTAGTTTATACAAAATAACACGTTTGATATTTATAATTTGAAATTAACTTAAAAACCATTTTTTTTTAGATGAAACTCGTTCGGCATTACTGGCACTTTGTCTAAAGGATGTTAACCTATATCCAGAGCTCGATACCAAATATATTGCTGACCAACTTGAGGGCTACTCCGGTTCTGATATCAGCAACGTTTGTCGTGACGCAGCAATGATGTCAATGCGACGACGAATAATTGGAAAATCTCCTTCAGAAATAAAGCAAATTCGTAGGGAAGATGTCGATCTCCCCATTACGCTCCAAGACTTCGAAGATGCTATGTTGCGAACTAAAAGATCCGTATCTGCTGATGATGTTTGTCGGTTTGAAAAATGGATGCAGGAATATGGATCATGTTAGATCGTTCACAAATTTATAAATTATTAATCAAAATGCTATATCGTTATTTTATTGAAAACAACAAACGAAAAAAAAACGTATCATCAATTTGTAACTGTATCAATAATTGTAACTGGTTTGCTCATTTTCAAAAGTTTTATTTAAACTTAATGTATTGGCTTCCAAATTTATATACCTACTATATGCTAATGCGTGTTTTAATTCAAATAATATCTAAAAATTCGACATATTATTGTTCTTAATTATTTGTTTTTGTTTGATTTCGAAAATATGTGCACTTATTTACTATATCTGATAAAAATTAAATTAAAATATTTTAAGCCTAAGTTAACTTATAACTTTTCTTATCTTAAGCACAAATATATAAAAATATTAATAATAATACATTCATGTTGTATTTTAAGGACAGTTCATTTTATGCATGTTGTAGCAATCATACATTTTTAAAATAAAACCTTTTATATACATTATAACATACGAGAAATGAGTGTTTAATTTGATTCATTGTTCAAAACGAACGTTTGCAGATTTTTAGAGGAAGCGCTTGTGTAAAGCTCCAAGGCTGATGTGTGTGTTATCATTGCAGAGTCTACTGATTTACTCCATTTCCAGTCGTCAAAGCTGTAATATTGTCGAAAGCATACAGACTTGCCTGTCCCCACTTTGAATTTGAAAAGAATTCGGTGCATAAATATACATCACCTACTTCAGAAAAACAAAGTTGTAAAAAAAACTTCCAAAAATTATAGGTCTCGTCTCAGTACCAATTCTAGTTCTGCATCTATAAGTCTTGCCTCTTTTTGTGAATGATATGATAGACAACGATTTGAATCTAAAGATAGAACAGTATTTTCATTGACCATTTCTATGCCTTTATAGTCCAGTACACCCTATGCTATGGGTCAAAAGAAAAAAAAATTGAAGCAAGTTGAAATTCTGCAAGCCGATTCTAAGACGGAAGGAAACTGAGCCCAACTGTCAGACTACTTTTCTCATACATACATACATTTGGTTTGAATAAACCACTTCTAGGATTTGGATGAAATATTTAGAATTTGTTTTTTAGAGACATAAAATAGATTTAGAATTATCTTCTATTTATATACATATGTACATACATATATCCAACCTCAATCCATATAACTCGAATTAAATTTTCAAGTTTTTTTTTTGTCATTGGCAAGACGAAATTTCAGTCGGCGAAAGAAAAGAGTGGACATTTTATTTTTTTAAGAGAAAATCATAATTTTTAAGTTTTTTTCCTTTATAGCATTTGTTCACAGCGAGAAAACTATATTTTTGACAATTTGACATATTTATGCAAGCCGGACTTTTGCACGAGTATTCCTAATGCCAAAATAAATACATATAATCATATTTAAAAATCTTCCATTGGAATTTTTGCCATCATCAAGTGCACTTCAAATTGTTCCCCGCGAACTAACCATAAATAAGCAAAATCTATAAAAAGAAGACATGATAACGATATTTAAGTACATTGTATACATTATACAAAGCAGAGGCGAACTTTGACCAGCTAGCACTTAAAAGCTAGGCAATCTTGTGCAGACATACACCAAAAACTTTAATGAGTCCATAAGCACACTCATGACTTAAAGGGAACGATATACCTTTGTATATGAAAGACATACATAGTACGATCATAACGAGTATTTTTTAATGTTGCCCCGACCCTTGTGGTGGTGGTGCATTTTTTAGCTACAGAATTTGATTTGTGGAATCTTTCAAGCATCGGAAATTGGAGAAGGAACAGGAGGAGAGTGTTATTTCGATTACCGTAATCAGTAAATATCAATTTAAATCTCCAAAAGCTCTTCGCAAAAAATTTGAGAAAGGTTTGCCCGAATTTAGGTGTCGCCCCATTCGACATATACAAAGGATATACTATATTCCGCACCATTTTTTGGAGTGATACACGTACAGAAAAATATATTAAAATTATGCTTACCAAAGAATATTAATATTTTACAATTCTATCCAATTTTTTGATTAAAAAAAAACTGAAATTACCCACTCAGAACACATTTTATTTATTAAAATCCTTTTGATAACATTGCAGAAATAAGAAAAAATATGAAACAAACAACAAATTATAAATTTAACAGGCAATTTGTTTGTTTTCGATTTGTTTTTGTTTTTTTTTTTGTTATGTTTTGTTTAACAAATACAACATTTATAGTTGGTAGGCACATTTATATTATTTATAAATAATAAAAGTAAGTAGAAAAATAAACAAAACGCTTGTGTATACTTCTGTTAAAATTCCATTAACACGCTAGAGATTATTATTTTTTTAACAATTTTGTTTTCTTCTTCGTTAAACAAACTATACATACAATTTAAATAAAAATGAAAATGTTAATTTAATAACTTCTAGCACATTTATTTAACTGTAATAAAATGTCTTTAAATGTGTATTGTGTGCGAGTTCTTCTGTTGTTTATTTATTGTATGTTTTTTTTCTGTGAACTATCACTCCTTCTTTTTTAACTAATTTTTGTTTTTTTTTTTCAGAAAAATATTATTTACAATAACATTTATATAGTAGTAACGATCAATTCATTGTTATTTTTTTTTTCTCAACATTTAAAACATTTAATAGAAAATATACTTATTGACATTTTTTCTACTTTAGAGTATAGTTTCGTTTTCTTATTTTTTTTGTCGGTTGGGATAGGAATTCATTATTTTTGCGCCAACAATCATTATGTATGTTTGTAGACGTATCAGGTGGTGGTGATAGATTATTATTAATGGTGACGTGTTTGGATTTTTTTTCTTCGTGTGGTTATTTACTGGTATTTTCTAGCTGCAGTTCGTGCTTTCCAAGCTTGAATGAGATTCCATGCAAAGTACAAAGTAAATCCATGGATTTGGAAACCAACAAAACAGAAAGCGTACCACAAGAGACCGTATGGCATTCCCTAAAATTAAGGTAATAATTAAATTAAAAATCAATTAACATTTTTAATATATTTAAAATTGACCTGAAAAGAAGTTAAACAAAAACTTATCTTTAGTTTCAGAAATAAAAAAATTGAATTTCAGAACAAATTTTTATTTGGCGATACTTAATTTATTAAAAAAATCTTTTCTACCCAAAAAGGAATCGTTTTTATTCACCAAACTTCAGATTCAATCTGAAGCATAAAATTATAATATAAGGGCATTGAATATTAAAAACGAAAATAGCACTGAGGGCCAGTTGTACCAGCTCGGCGGATTAGCTGTGATTAAACGGCGACTGGTTTCAATATGTAATCAACTGTTATCACACACTAAACCAACCCAATTTGCCAGAGAAAAAGTGATAAGCTACGGTTTAAATATTTGTCCAACAGTATCTTAATAACGTAAAATTTTGAAAAAAAAAATATGTTTTGCTTCACAATTTTGAGTTTTGGGGATTCTGCATGAAGAAAAGTTGTGGAAATGGCCAAGTTCAGATTGGTATTCAAACCTACCTAAGTTCGTGTTGGTTATTTTACTATTATTTACTATTGGGTTTAAACTATTATTTTCTTAGACTCTAAAGCGATGGAAAAATAAACACAAAGGAAGCCTTCATATGAAAAATACCATATTGGACAAAATACAGCATGGCCATCTTAGTTGGTACTGTTATGTTAAAAGAAGGTGCCCAGTTCAAAAGGCGATGACAACCAACCGACATTCTAATACTATCGCGGAAGAAAGGCGGACGCAAAAACTCCTGGATCAAACAAATGCAAAGGAACTTGCATTTAGTTGCTCCCAGACACAGTCTTAGAGAGTGGAGTGCGAGAGTCATGAGATCATAACAATCGATGGTAAACGAAGGAGAAGAAGATGTAAGTGGCATTGAAATTCGTTTTTCGAAATTTTCAGTCTTTTCAGATCGAGACTAAAAAAATATATATAAATCTTTCTTACATATATTAAGCTCTTTTTTACTGACTAAAAAAAGCAGTAAAAATTAAAATAAAAAAAAATATTAAGGAAACTAAACTTCGCATCGAATGGTGAAAAAGTGGTTTGGTGAATTTCTTTTTTTCAGTCAAACAAAATCGCATCGCGAATGGAAAATGAAAAAGGGAATAGGATCATGAAATATTCTGAATATACTATTTTAACATTTCTATATTCCAGGAGTGTTTTCTATTCTAGTTTTTATCTATTTTAGGGTTTTGCAATATTTACCCACAGGTTGAGAACACATGGGCTAGTTACATGTTTTACGAGTGCCACCTCGATCATAGGACTCATTAAATGTTGTGCTTTGTCATTATTCTAAAAAAAATATCCATTTAAAAATATTGTTATTTAAGGAATTTGAGGTCAATAGTAACTTGATAAAGTTGCGACAAGATTAAATCAAAATATTCATCCTGAATTAAATACATAAAAGTTGTCTAAGGATATTTGGTTTAAAGGAACTTCTCTATTGGCATTTGAAAGAGACGATATTTCTGTAGTGCCTCATATTTCCAACAGTTAATTTATTTTTAATGTGATTCTGATTATACTTGAAGGGTTCTCTATTTTGTTCTCAAAGTTTTTAATTCTGTTAATCAAAATTAATATCTTTCAAGAATATTGGAATCACTTGAGATGCAAAATATATCAGATCACAAACGAAGTTCACTGAACTCTGTTGTACATACTAGCAACAAAATTTTAGACATGAATTTACCCAACCACTTTGATATAGAAAATAATTAAAAACTTATTTAAAAAAAAAAACTTACCCTCCACAAAAATATATCGGTCTCGTCAGGATCGATGCCTTCTTCAAGTGTCATGTATGCCCAAACATCGCCAAAGTAATAAAGAAAACAATACAGCAATGGCATTACTCCAAGTAATCCAATTGCCACAACATACTTCTGCATTTCTCGAATTTTGTTGCTGCGTGCAGCTGATAGACCAATGAACGACGTCAACAGCGACAAACACCAAACATATTCCCACCACAGCGGAGGTGGCACCTCAAGCTCTTCGATCTCCAAAACAAAAATATCCAATCGGTCCAGGATGTCCGAAATGAGTTTAGCCAGCATGACGAAGAAGAGCAGGGCGTGAAAGAATATACAGTGCTTCAGACGGGATTTGTTGAGCAAGCTGCAAGAAAAGATAGCAGTGCTTTAGGACGAAGAACAACCAACTCCAATGTCATTGTATTTAGTTGTGCTGCCGTGTATTTGAATGTGGTGTATATAAAAATGTAAACAAGACCTGGCAAACAGCCAGTTTGTACGTCCCAGAGTATTTTATGAATACATTTGTGTCTACTAGATAATTGTGTGGGCAAATGCTAAGTAACTACAAGTAACATACTAGTCACAAAGATTTATGACTAGTTGGACGTAGCATTAGCAAATATAAAGTGTGGCATAAGAAGTTTTTGGTTTGAAGAAATGTATGCAATTATTTTTTTTAATAGTATTTTAACCTAATTTGATGTGGAGCTGCTACTCGCTGTCGGTATTCAAAGTCTGTTCCATCAGTTCCTGTGATCATTGGTCCGCCACGCGTTGCCATTTTGATATAAGCGTAATATTTTGTATTATAAATGTGTCTACTGAATTGAATTTGAAAATATGAAAACTATCGAATTAACATTTCACTTTGATGTAAAATAAAAACGAAAAATAAAAAATTGATTCGGAGGTGCCACGGTAATCACCCACCGTCGCCGTCGTTGAAAAAGGGAACAAATTTTATGGGAAATAGATGAGCTGTCATCCAGTTGTCATCGAGATTTTTAGCACAGGGTTGCTATTGAGGATTGTTTAAAGAGAATTCGATTATTCATGCAACGTAGTAAATAGTCCAACACGGCAGTTGGATGGACCGCTATAAAAATAACTATGGGAGTGGAAAGCTGAAAAATATTATGCAATTATAAGGTGTGTTTGGTAACTTCAGACTTTTTACGAATTTGTACGTACCAAAAAGTTTTAACGAGAAAGCAAAATAGTGGAGAAAAAAATTCCCCTAAATTGGAAAATTAACAAATTTCTGCTACATAATTTTCTTTGAGCAAAAGAAACCATAGCTGTCGGATGAAAATGAACGAATACAATGAAATTAAATGATAGGCTCACTATATCACTCTCTTGTCTTTTGTAGAGTTTCGTTAATAGTTGATTGCTGGCGCACCTGCTTTGATTGAGCGCACCTCCATCAAGTAAAGCTGATATTTGCAGAAGTAATAGCCGGTTACATCAATGGCTTTTAAAAATGTAACAGGCTTTTGAGTCTAATAATGATGTTTGTATGGCTTATTCCAAACCATATGGTTTTTGACATTAGCTTTTGACAGCATCCGTCTATTATGGTAAACTCTCTGATGTAAAAATAAACTATACGAATTGTGGAAGTACGGCCCTCTCTGTCGGCCTCTATATAATTATGAAGTGCGTGTGTTATCTTCGGATCTTTATTTCATTTTCCTAGCTTCCTCTAGTACTGCCTGTGCACCTGGAATACTCATACCTCAAAAAATTGATGGTACAGTAAGGTTTTTGAAAACCTGAAGAAGATTTCTCAAAAAATATTTTCAATTTAATCAGAGTAATTTGTTTTATCCTTTGACGTTATTTAAAAAAAAGGGCAAAAACACTTGTTTTTGGAGCATTTGGTACATTTCTTGCTAAATTGCAATACAATTGTATTCTTAGTTAGGGGTTTTGCAACAAAACTAGAACAAAGAAAGGAGAAAGGGGAAATTGTTGCAAATATCCTCCACGCGGGCATTTCCGTGGTCTTATTTTGATAGCAATAATTGAATATGGGCTATTATAAGTATATAGGATATATCCAAATTTTGAATATGGATTAATATATACAGGACAAATTCAAAATCCGAATGGTTTTTGAGAAAAGTAAAATTTACAAACGCTCTTTTTATATAGAGCATTAAGCATTACGGCATATAAACAGCACAACCCCCTTACTTGGGCACAAAGAAAAGACGTTTTAATTAAAATTAATAAAACGAAATTTTTTTTTGTTTCATTTCAAAACGACAATTTTTTACAAAAATACACCTCTTCAAAAACTGAAGCTGGATGTACTTTTAGGAATTTAAATAAGGAAGCACCTTATGAGAATAAATCATCATTAGATATTTTTTTGGTTCATATTTGTTTCAGATTAAAATTTACTATATTTTCTTATGCATAATGCACATATGTACATTGTATATCAATTTGCATAGTACTATCATCACGATGATTTTTGAGTTGTGCGCTGTGGTCGTCTGAGGCGCACTTGTATATACACAGAAACAGCAACCAGAAAATTAGTATGCGCTGTGATCGCTTGGGGCCGACGTGGTGGAACGTGCTGATGATAGTACTATGCAAATTTATATACAATGCATATGTATATAAAATATTGTTTGTAAGCAGGGTAGGTATAGTAGTTACTATTAATATAGAGCTTTTTCTTTATTCAAAGCTTATTAAAGAAATGATGAGCTTTCAAAGTTCATAAGACTTCAAAATAAAACAAAATGTAAGTAGATGTTATGTATATCAAATAGCAGTAAAGGACACGAAATTTCGTCCTTTAAAGACTGTTAAGAAAAATTAAGGGATATGTGACCGTGTGGCCTAATGGATAAGGCGTCGGACTTCGAATCCGAAGATTGCAGGTTCGAGTCCTGTCACGGTCGACAGATGATAACTTTTTAGTTATTTTATACACGCGAATTAAAATATACTTACTTACGTATTATTTATTTTCGTTTACCTACATTTCGCACTCAAATAGTTAAGTCGATATCAAACTTGCTTTGATAAAAGAAGATCATGAGCGTTTTAATTTATATGAATAATAATATTTCGAATGATGAATGCATGCAACTTTTTTTTTTAAATTCAATAAGTATTTAGTATGTATTATAACAACAAAAGTAAGTATACGCCTTAGTGTTTCGACTGATTTATCGCCATTGATAAAGAACGTCGGGATATTAAGCACAATTGAAATTATAGGAACACATTCATAGTTATCACATTATCGAACTTTTGTTTCTTTTAATAGTCTTTTCGGATATTGTTATATTATCTCTAACTGACCCGATTGAAGTTGAAATTGAAGGAGTTGTAAAGGGCTCGTTGAACTCGAACTTGTGTTGCCCCATGACTTCGTTTTGGGCTGAAAGAGATGGTTTTGGAGAATTTTACCATTTCCTCGTATAATTTTGAGTTTAGTAAGTCCGGTGCTGTATGTAAGTTTTGTCAAGAATTAGTAATGCGTCCCCATTGCAGTTTATTAGAACTTGAGCTTTTTTCACATTAACGGTAATATTTCTTAATTTGAAGGAACATTCAATCTTCCAAGAATTTCTCTTCGCTTCTTCAATAATAATAATTAAAAAAAATATAATATCTTTTCTTTTTCAGAGACCGATATTTCAAAAAGAGTTCGTTCAGTTTCTCTTATTTTGAATGTTTAGATTAATATTAATACTAATGCTTTTTTTTAAATTTAATTTTAAAGTAAATTTAAAGTTCAACGCAGTCTAGATCAAAAGCTCTATGTGCTTGGAAATGAAATTACAGAACTTACAATAATTTTGCTTCAATCAAAGTAATTGTTTTTTTTTTACTCATATACTTTCAACCAAGATATGAGCAAGTTACATATATTCCGAGATACCTATGATCAAGGATAAATCAGCAATTTTTACCCGAGGCAACATTTATAAAACAACCATTTTGGAATGTTGTAGACAGTTTTTATTTTTTTTTTGCTGTAGTCAAAATGCAAAATAATCTTGCCTTAACTTCTTAATACTATATATGCATACATATTTTCATTTTCATTAAGAAATGATAACGATTTTTTTCTTTTATGAAAAAAAAAATACTATTTTCTAAAAACTTCAACTGTAAGCGGATGGCACAAATGATCTGGAACTTCTTGCCCAACAGGAATCGATACATCACCCTGGGGACATGTACTTAATGCAACCAACAAATTCATATCAGCAATAAATTCAATGTAATCTCCTTTTTGTGCAGGGCTCGGTTTACAGAAGTACTGTTGAGTGTCCTATAAATGAAAGTTTAAATTTAATTACATATAGTTATGTGTTATTAAAATAATCAACGAATTTTAAATAGAAATAGGTAGAAACTACAATAATAATAAAAATTCATGCTAAAATTATCTGTTAAAAAATTCTTCAAATATGTACATACATATCTCAGTGCCTACAGAAACACATTATTTTGTAACAGTAAAAATTTTTTGTGTTTATGTGATTATGTGTATGTTTGAAACAAAAAAAAAAAAACTGAAAACTGACGGTCGCCTTCTTTATTAGTTTGAAAAGCTTGTTTTATTATAATCTCAATATTTTGAATTTATATTACTTAATGAACGTACCTTTGTAAATCCAGTACACATAAATATATTCCACACATCATGCACATCTTCTTCAGTCAGGCCCCTCGCTTGAGCCGCCTCTGTCAAATAACTATGGCAACTGCCAAATCGATCTTTCCCTGTTATTAGCTTATACGTATAATCATCACACCTCGTTCCAATGACGTCATGAAGCGAACCACCATCCTCATCAATGCCATATTTTGCAAGTGAATCGAATACAAATGTTGACATTGGACGCAAATAAGGTAAACAACTCCACAATCGATCGTATACTTTTAAGTGGGTGCTGTGCAACTGTCTTGTTTTTCCCGAATAGAATCTTTCTTTGGGATTATCGGCATTCCAGAAATTCATGTCTCCCACTTGGGATCCTTCGGAGACGGTTATGCGGCATAAATCACCAGTTTGCATGTTCCAAGTTCGAGCAGATCGCTTTGGGACCACAAGCGTCTGGATTTGCTCACCTATCAATGCAGCATGTCGCTTATCATCATATTCTGCTTTAGATACACTTATATTGGGTGACTTTTCATAGCATATAATTGGTGGGTGTTTCTTGAAAACCCGGGGCTTAAAGTCTCGACCACACCAAGATGAAGCCATCTTATATACACTTTGGAATGCAAATATTATTTTTCTATTATTAAATTACAATTATTTATTGTAAATAAAATTGCTTAAACACTTCTAACAACTGCGATTGTAATAATAACACTATTTAAGCTCATTAAAGTATATTTCATATCAATACAGAGCTTTGCCTAATCTTATCTTTTGAAAAAAAACAGCTTTTGTTGGAGAAGCTTAATGAATATTAATTTTTGCTTTCTAAAAAAGTAGACCGCCCCCGGGTGGGCTCGAACCACCAACCTTTCGGTTAACAGCCGAACGCGCTAGCCAATTGCGCCACGGAGGCACGTGCAAATTTTTCGCATGCAGTTTCATATGAATATTTTAAACACCATCTCAATTAAGAGACTGGTGCAATGGCCTTGCGCAGAATTAATAATGCCTAGTACATCAGTGACTTTTTGCAATTTTTCCTGTTCCTGTTGTTCTTTCCAATTAATGGAGGTGGCATTCCATTTGTTTGATCCAGTTAAAGTTAAGTTTAGTGTTGGAACGAATTGTGCCTTTGTCTTTTGAAGTAGGTTCTCAGGGTACCTTCTTATGACAGAACAAGCTAGGTTTGTCATGTAGTCTTTGTCCAAGATCATATTTTTGAAGTGATGGTTTCCTCGGATTTTCTTGCTTCTTATTCAACCACGCTTTGTCACTCCTGCTGTGGCAAAGACTCTTCAATTCAGATGGTTTCAATATAATGTCATAATTCTTGTTAATTGTCCAACACTTTGAACCGTATTTAAGCACTAGACAAACAACTGCCATGTAGTTCTTTCCTTTCAGCTTAGAAGCATCAAGTCCATCAAAGAATGCAATAAAGAGCAAAGGACTAAGGATGCTCCCCTGCTGCACACCTACTTAAATTTAAAAATCTTCTGGATTCATGCAGGGGTTCGAACTGCTCGATCATCCATATGTAGAATTCTCGAACTCCTCATTGACTAATAGCAACCCATCATGCTTTTTTTTAAATCAAGCAGTAAAATACACAACTCTCTTAAGGAATCCTGTTTTTTTTTTTATTCTGATTCTTATACTTTGGATGCATTTGTTGGTGGTATGCTTTGTATATGAAAACTATAGTACTCTCATTGTGGAAGTCGAATGGGGCGACATCTAAAGTATGCCGGCAACCCTTACTCTTTTTTTTTTTGCGGAGAGCTTATGGAGGTTTTAATCGATATTTATTGATATTTTTTGGATGCAATAATCCAAAAAATACTCTCCTCTTGCCCCTTACCACCAATTTCCGACGCTTAAAGACTCCCAAAATCGAATTTTACACCTCACATTTTGCAGCGCCACCACAAGGGTCAGGCAACCCTAAAAAACTCGCCATGATAGTACTATAGTTTTCATATACAAAGTGGTATGTGACATCAACTTGATTGAACAGTAGCTGTCGGAAGTTTTTCAGCGCAACACTAGGTAGTTCGAGTGTGATTTCAGGAAATTATTTGATGTTATATGCAGCTATTAGAAAGGATTAGGTATAGACTGTTTACTAAAAACATAAAAAATTTTCGATAATTCGGTAACGGTCCTGTGGTGGGGATTTTGAGTGTTATATACCTGATGTCACCCCTATAACTAAAATAAGAGTATGATTGATTGCATTTATTTTTCCTTCCTCTATTAAGTTTTTCTATAATTTCTATAAGTTCGATTTATTTTATGAATCCAAAACTTGCCCCTATTCAGTAGCTACAAGCTACACACTTTATACATAATATTGTATACCGCTATCGAAAAAGATACAAACAAAAATTCTAACAAACCGTAACCGGCAAATACTTTGTTTTGCTAAGAAACGCCAGAACGCCACACCACAGAAAGACTAAACAAGAATGCCCTGTTGAGCTTTATGTTTTAGTATCGTCGTGAATTTTGAATTGTCTTGATCATTGGGTATCGAAATCCGTTGGATAAAATATATATTTTATTTTTGAATTATTGGATTTGGTTGTTTTTTGTTTATATACGCAAACAAACAACAAGAATCGGATTTTAAATTTATTTTTAATCGCATTTTATTTTAAATCCAAAGGTACGTGACCAAATAGCGAAAGTGCATTCTGATTTGTTTTTATTTCATATTAAACAAAACCTATTTTAAAATAACAAGAATTTTAAATATGTTGTTTTTCTTTATTTGAGAATTGTTGATCTATTGAAATATCAATCAATTTAAAAAAAATCAATTTTTTATTTTGTTTGTAGAATAAAATCTGCAAAGTATATAAGATTCAAAATTATCCTTTATGATCTCGTCCACTTACATAATTATGTGTAATGTGAAAAGTGATTTTTATGCTGTTAAATTTTAAGTAGGTATTTCAAACGAAACCGAAATATATGAAGTGGAAATTGTAAAACATTTTTAAGGGTATTAATTTGTTAGCTTTCAGGTAGGTAAATATTGATAATGACGTTAAGGTTTATTCAATGTTATGAGCTGTGTTATTTATGGGGTTGTTTGGGGTGACTCGACTTAGTTTTGTGTTGCTGTTTTTGTTTACAAAGAACAACATGATGTCTAGATATGTAACGTTCAGAAAAGTACGTAATTGTTATTATTTGTTTTCTTGGATTTTGGTATGAGGAAAAGAAGTGAACAAAAGTTAAATAAGTTGAATGCACAAATTAAATATAGAAGCCACTATAGAGAAGCACTAGCTACTTATTTTCTATTCAAGTCTATTTCAAGTTGTGGTTATTATTTTTTTTTTAATTTGCATTTATTTATATTTTTGGCAAAAACATAGATTCAATACTTCAGATAAGATAACAGAGGTGTGAATGTAATTTAACTATCATGAAAGATGTAATACACGTTTTATTATTTGAAGATTTGATTAAATACAATAATGGTTTTTCATGATTGAGAATTGGTAATCAGTTGCAAACTAATTGTAATATAATTTAAACATAGTAGTAGTTAGATAAAATACAGATTATATTTTGTTTGGGTTGGCATTTCCATATGCCGCACTGGCGATGTGCGTTTTAAATTTTCAGTGAAAATATGGAGATGTATCTGAAAACTTGCGTTTTAGCGATGTTATTTGCTTTTTAAAAAATAAATTGCAGATGAAAACAATAATTCCGATTAAATAGCGTCGATAAATATTTTTGATTATAAACTAAGCGACTATAAAAACATTTTAAACAAATAAACTAGACTGTACAACTAAATGATGAATATATATTTTATAGTTCCCTTTAACATATGTTATCAGTTATTTTCAATTAAAGCTAATTTAAACAAAAAAAAAATGATGATGATGCGAACAAAAATAGTTATCCAAAATAACATATGTATGTACATAATGTAACAACGCGAGTATTAAATCAAAATAAAGAGGCACACTGATGCGTATACGCACTATTTTTTTTATTTCAATGCATTTAAAATAAAAGTGCAATACTGGATCTCACAAACTTGCTTTAAAAACAAAACAATTACAAAAACAATGTCGTTTGAGAAGAATGTGGAAACGCATCAAACAATTAAAGAAAAACAGTTTGACCTCAAGTTTGACAATTAACATGACATCTGATGTATCGACAAAATACGAGTTTTTGAAAAAAAAAATTCAAAGCCGGCGTTTTCGAAAAACATGTTTTAATACATTTATTTATATAAAACGTCTTAAAAAATATCCAAAAAAAAAAATTGCTTTGAAAATATAATACAAATTATATAGGACAATTTTGTATAAATTTCCATCGCAATCCGTCAAATGGATTAAAAATTAGAAACGAAATCCGTTGTCGTAACAGAGGAATAAAGCCTTAGTAGAGCCGTTTTAGAATCTAAATGTCATTTTGACATGAAATTTACAAAAAGAAGTGTAAACGAATTTATTGGTCTGGGAAATATTCGGATTTTAATATCTGTATTTCACGGATCTATTTCCGGGTCGTCTGGAACAAGTCTAACTACAGGAATTTAGTTTCGGGTCGATTATAGACCCGGGCCAATGCAAATCTCGGCATCGCTTCTAACAAGTGCTATCTTCCACGTTTTTAGACGGAATTCAATTTTTTGTTGAGAAAAAGATTCTTCTCATGTCAAAACATGAGAAGAATCGATTATTTCTCCTTTTTTAAATTGAATTGAGTTTGAGTTGTTACTATTTTTTGAAATATGCTTTTTTAGAAAAAAAAAATTAAATTTAGTACTGACTACTTTAAAAAAGGGGCCTTTTGAAAACAGTATCTATATTTTTTTAGGTGAAGTTAAAGATATTTGAAATTCTAAATTTTCGTTTAAAAAAGATGGCAGCCATGAATTATTTTGTATAGTTTAGAAAATATTTTATTATTATTCTTATATTCATATAACACATTTGCAAATTTAAATGAAACTAAACATTTCTATTAATATTTTCAGGTGGAGAAAAACGTTGAAAAACGGTGAAATAAATAGATCAAGTCATTTTTTTGTGACACTCAAATCATGTCAACTCTTCAAGAACGAAGAAAATCATTTGCTAGAAGAGCTGAAAGTCTGGTAGAAAGGGTGAGAACTTTTAACACAATATACGAGGTATCGGACGACCAAATTTTATACAATTTAAGTTTTGTTTGGAAATGGCTTGGACATTAGATATTTATTATTTTTTTTTAAGTTTTTCCTTGCACGAGTTGCAGTGTCAGATTTTTGAATCACTTTTCTTGAAATTTCATATTCAAATTCATTTTCTTTGCAATCAAATTTCATAAACAGAACTTGCTAAAATTTTTTATTTTCTAATCACAAAGTCGATTTAAAGTAAACGAATATCGATGTAAATGTCATTTAGCAGTTTTTATTTTTCAAAGTACTTAATGCCGCTAAGTTTTGGGAAATTTGTTTTGTGAAGGAGAATTTTTTAAAATAAATTTCTTTTTTTCACAATTTTTTTGAAAAATTTTAAATTCTGATTTGTTTTGACCAAATTATTTTTTATTAAAATAATTTTTCAAAAACTATCAAAAAAAAATTATAATAACAAAACAGCAGATCACTTAGGCGTATACGCACTATTTTTATTTTATTGAATGTATGCAATAATTTTTTCTCGATGTTTGTTTGGGGACGTTACGTTAGTCAGATCATTATCAAGATGGACAGGAAAACATATACCTACAGTGTTTTTGAAATATGCTGATAATTACGATAGGTGCTGCAAATCAGGAAGGAGAGTTTGAATTTAATATTATTTGTAAAATTAGAGACCTTGTGTTTATAAGCCATAATTAGAAAATTTGATGGAAATAAGAAAGAGATTCTGCTTTATTTAAATATTTATATTTTTATAAAAAATATATTTCGATTGCCTCGAGCGTCCACTTGCTGACACACACAATAATTTATTTTTGTTGTTTATTATGTTTTCATGTTTGATTTATTATTAAAGTTTTTGTTTTTGCACGAAAAAAGTATAAATAAAGAAATGCGTCTGCATGTTGCTCTGCAAGTTTTTAAAAATATTCTTATCTTTTCATCTATTAAAAATAATTCAGACAGCTCTGTTGAATGGTTCTTTTTGTATCATAAATTAAAAAATATTTTTTTAAGTTTATTTTTATTCGAATATATAAATAGTTCCAGCATGTGTTGCCGATAACGCATCAAAATTTAATGTCTCGCTGATGACATTATATCACTTAAATATTTTCTCAAGATTTTGAAAAAAAAGGTTTTGGAAAAATGCATAAACTAAGACGAAGGCTGAACAATTACTACTGAAACGACAGCTGACTTTATATGATCCGATGTGACTTTCCTAGTGGTAGGCTTTTTTTAATCAGTCACAAATCAGTCACAACCCGTGCAGAGTTGTGAAAACGCTACGTCATACGTGAGAACATCTGGAACTTATGTACATATATGATCATAAATTAAGATAAACTTAATAATGATTTTGAGAGTTTATTGAACTACCTAATCGACATTTTTTGGGCTATTAATGTGTTTTCCAGTGAAAAAAATGTAAATAAAAAAAATTTTTTTGTGAGTTTTTAGAAAATACGAACTTAAAGAGACCGGAAATAGGTTAATGTGACCTTTTTAGTTTTGGGATGTGGGCCTAATAATTGTAGCTGCGTTAAATTATTTTTTTCCTAGAGACTGTTGATTTTCAAGCCAATAAGATTTCACTTAAGGGCTTAACTCAGAATAGATTGAATAGATTAAATTTTCAACTCCCACTTGAGCATGAACGTTTGGCAGACATCAGATTTAGATCCCAAAAAAGGAAGAAGCTAAAAAAAGCTACCCCACAACTTGCATACAAAAAATAAAATTTAAATAGACTAACAGTTAATTCTATGCATTTAGAAATTTTTGGGTGTTAAAATTTAAACTTCAAGATATCGTAGAAGGGTGTTTCCCATTTATTTAAACATCCTAATTTCACTTTAATCCAATTCAAAATATAATAATATAAACAAAAGTATAAAACACGTATGAATGTTTTAATTGTAATTGTAAAACTGACCATTGATAAATTGCAATTTATAAGAGACACACAATTGATATGCACCCTCTATATTACGCCCATTACTACTTGACCATCTTGGTCTCAGTTTTATTAATCAATTGACATATAAATTAAGCAAACCTTGGATGAACCAATAATTATTACGGTGGCATTGCACGATTGTATACTCATACAATGTGCACTAAATCAAGCGGTGTGACTACCCTGCGGATAAGAAGGGGGGCTTTATAGGGCCCCATCGAGTGTTGATGTCTTTTTAATAAGGGCCATATAAATTAAATTATATTAACCAATTGTTAATAAGTTTAATTTTTGTAACAAGAGGTTTTTGAAAAAAATCGTACCACCAAAAGTTCCTTTTTTTTTCAAAATGGCGGCTGGTTATCCCGAAAATTACAAAATAATTCTTAACTTTGGTCATTTTTGTGGTAGAAAAATATTTTTTGTTATCCTCGTTTTAAGGGTTGGAAAATTTTTTTTGGAAGTTTAAAAAATTTAAAATGGAAAGCATTTTATTAAAAAAGAGTAACAGAATACAAAATATTTAAAAAAATGTTCACATTGGCGCCCTATTTATTTTTTACCCCGGGGCCCATAACTGTCTATAGGTAAGCCACCGCCTGCGACGCACGTCGTCTTTCAATGAAAATGTCATCAAGAAATAAAAGACTATAGAAAATAAATGTTCAGTTAGAGAGCTGATGGAGTAATTAAAAAATATATATTTTCAGTAGTAAGTTAATAAATTCTAATCCAATTAACATATACCTCAGCGTTGCAAATTGGTAAAGTAAAAGCCAGACTTGTAAATAATTTTTAAGTATTTTGCTAATTAATAAGTCCATTAATTACTCAAAGGATTTAAAAAAAGAAATAAATTACTTAATACTTAAGTACTCCACTTTAATAATTAAAAATATATCTGAGAGAACAGTTAGTAATAGAATTTTAAGAATTACGTTACTCGTATTATAAATTGCAAGAGGTCAAATCCTACACAAGGTACAATTTAATCACATAACCAAGACTGCCACTTGCTCCCTAACTACTTAAACTTGTCTATATACAAATCGAAATTGAAAGCCAAGAATGATAAATTTTAAAACGTACGTCTTAGTTATTTCGAATTAATACAAATTTGTTTAATTAGTTTGTTTTTCATTTTGTTTGGCTGTGAGCATTATTTTCTTTTGTTTGTTTTTATAATGTCGAAATTTGAGTTTTGTTTTTGTTTATCAACTTGAAGTAAACAAAGTGTAGATAGCCAAAAAAAAAATAACAGCAACAATTAAAATGCATCTCTTAGTCACACATACTTGCTTTTATGTGCAATAAAGTGGGCTATTGAAAGATTTATGGGAAATTTTTTATTTCTTGTAGAATTAATAAATGATAGTTAAAATTAGAATAATAATTTATGTGGATCTGAATAATAATACAAAATTAAAATCTTTATTTATTTCGTAATTATTTCATTTTGGATAGGCGTCAGTAATCCTTGGATAGAAACACATTTTTCCCTTATTTTGTACTTTTAGTTTTGAGGGTATGTACCCAAATGGTGTACCCACCTTGACTCCAAAATTTGAAGAAAATCACTTGGTTTTTAGATGATTCCGTAGGAGGGAACTCTTTTTTTAGCTCCAATTTTTTTTTTATCTTGAAAACGGCCTTCAAGATTTTGATGAATTTTTTTTCTGACGGTGTTTACATATGTACTTATGTAAAATTCGAATTATTTTGTCGAAAACATTTATTATAAAATAACGTAAAAATCATTGAATGAAAGTAATGTAAAAAATTGATTTCTGACTTAAAACACAACTAACACGATATTATAAATTTTAAAGTTGTTTTTTAATATTTTGTTTTCTATATTTAAAGTTGTTATTTTGCCAAATTTACTTAGGTTGCATATTTTTATTAAAAACTATAAATTTCTTCACAAAAAAGTATTGAAACAGTTTTTTTTTTTGTTAATTCTGTACATTTTGTAATTTTTTTTTACATTACATGTTTTTCAAAATCTGTTGTGCTGTTGAAAAACATTGTTATAATCTTTTCTGTGTTAAAAAGTGTTATAATCTTTTCTGTCTGGAAATTGACGAGTCTTAAGTTTCTTATCCGATTTTTTAATAACGGTTATCAAAAAATTTAGAAAAACTCTATTTTTCCTTTTTATTTTGTATACCATTACGAGTTCAATCTTTCGAAATCAGCTTGAGACAAAGGTTCCGACCAAAATTAAGATTTTTCGAAATTAGTTTGAATAGAAATTATTATTTAACGAAACCAATTGAAATATTCCTATTTGTTTTAGAACCATGTTCAAATGTGTTCTAATAGCTTTAAATTTTACACCAATATGTAGCTTTGGTGAGGTTTTCAAAAGACAGTACCATCACCGAGTACGAGAAATTTTTTAAGGGTGTCATTCAAAAATTGAACTAAATTATTTCAAACTTCAGGAAAGAGCACAGGAATGGTATTTCTTGATGTGGAAAAAGCTTTTGACACTGTCTGGCATGAGGGCTTGATTCATAAACTTGTTGCCTTGAATTTTCCTTTGTACATCGTTAAAATTATATTGTCCTTTCTGTCAAATCGTACATTTAAAGTATGTGTTAACAATTGGTACACAATAGAAAATAATATCGTTTTGGGTGTCCCCCAAGGATCAGTTTTAGGTCCATTTTTATATAACATATATACCTATAACTGTCCTAAATTTCAAAATTGTGAAGTTGCAATATTTGCTGATGACACATGCATTTATTCATCAGATTCAACTGGTTTTTGTATTGAAACCAATTGCTAAATTACAAGATCGTTATATTTTATCGTGCAATATGTTGGATAAATTTAATCCTAAACTTAGCTGCTTAAGATGTTTGTAAAAGTATTATTTATTTATTAAAATGTATATATTTGTTGTATTTATTTAATTTAAATGTTATTTATTTGATTATTTATCTATTTATTTATTTTTTTTTTGTTTTTATTTTATTTTCTATTTGTTAATTTATTTTTTTGTTTATATATTTATATTATCTGTTTATTTATTTTTTGTATTTTTATGTTTCCCCATATATATATTTATTTATTTCATTGTTCGTTCATTTATTTATATTGTTATTTATTTTTTAATCTATTTATTTATCTATTTATTAGTTTATTATTTAATATTATCTTTTTTTTCTGTGATACAAAAATGTATAAAACATCCTATAGAAAAATTTCAAATGCATTATTTAATGAAGGTTTTTAATAGTAACTTTTCCTTCAAAATGTAAAAAGAATCTGTGATATAAATTGGATACTTATTATAATATTTTCTGTTGTAAGGTAGGATATAAGACACCATATCTCTGTAAATTGTGCAATCTAGGTTTAAATGGAAAAAATTATAAGAATTTGAGTTACAATAAACATCTATCTATCTATCTATCTATCTATCTATCTATCTATCTATTTCAAACTTCAAACGGTCGAACTTCGAGATTATTAATCAAAATTTACTCTAATGAATTAAGTCCTTTAAATTAAAAGAACAAATATCCATTTCCGGTCCCATTTTGATTATAACAATCTATAGAGCTTGATGATAAAAGCTTGTTTTCTTTGTTACGGAATTATTCTTTGAACAGAATTAAACACAAAATTTTACACTGTAAGGAACATTCCTTTATGTGTCATCATAAATTTTTAATTTACTATTTTGAAACCAAGTAGCTCCCAAATCAACAAGAAGTGGATTTTTTTTTTATTGAAAGCTACTTCTTTTACAATTCGTTTATAAAGATAATATATATTCCAACATAGTATAAGTAATAAATTATAAGAAAAGAACTGCACATGGTAGGAAACAACCTTTATAATAATGATAACTATTTCAACCATTGAAAACCAATTGCTCAATGATACTTTTCCATTTAATAGTAGCTTTTTTTTATAAAAAGCTTCTCGTGCTAAACTTTTTGTATAAAAGTTCAGTAAACAGGAACCACAAATCGGTTTAAAGCAGATATATTGGGTGTGAAAGGCATCACTCCGAAAAAGCTCACTATCTATTCCAATTGATATCATACAAGACGTATGATATAAGTTAGTGGTGATACCGGTATCATAGCCTGTTAATTACAAAGTGCCATATAGTTTAAGGGCAGTACCAAGACCGTTTACAGCCTTGCCGCTCCGTGTCTTTTAATATCTTGAACATTACATTAGAAGAAGCTATAACTGCTTGTGCAGTGTAAGCGTTTTTTTTTTTAAACATTGAATTACATAGTTGTGCTTTTAATTAAATTAACTCCTGTGAAATTCTGACATTTGTGCTAAGTTTTCGTTTTCAAGGATTTTAATTGCCCTTCTTCAAAATGTTATCTGTAGATAGACATTCTCACCATATGAGCCAGAATTTATCCAACGATAAAATCAGTGTAAGTTTTTGCTAGAAATTAAGTTGAAACAAATTGGTAGTGTTAATTATTTTTTCCTTTTAAAATTAGCAACAATTGTATTAGGTATAGCTCTTGATATTTAGGTAAACTCCATTATTTTCTATCAACATAAAAATAAATTTTGCTCTGCGGTCCTCTGGCTTTGATCATATATTTTTTTTTTTGAAATTCTTCTTAGAATCATTTTGGAGTTACTACAAAAAAAAAGTCCAGGACATCCAATCTTCTGCGACGTGCAATCCGGATTTTACCAATTTTTAAAATTAGTTGTGTCTTTAGTACCTACATGTAAATCCGCTTTAAACAATGCCTAGGTACATAAATAATTTTACAACAAATCCGCTTGATTAGCTCCGATTAACTTCACATCTTATGTATTTAGCAAAGGAAACAACTACTTGAAACAACTGTTTGAACTGTTATATTTACGGTTCATGAGATAAATGTATGTACTTTGTAGTACACTTTTAAAGAATACTTCGTGAAAAAAATAACAATAAGACTAGGCGTTTTTCTTTGGAGGTGGCGAAGTCCTTTTGAGTATTTTGCAAGCCAATTTCCATTTCACGAAACAATTTTTAGATACTTTGCTTGTTATTGGTCTTTCAATAATTCTTTTGAGTTTCTGTTAATGTTTGTTGGATTAAATAAGTAGACGCCAAGCCGCGTCGTCAATCATTTGCCTTGAAAAAAATCTCCTTGCAGGGTATATCATGAGCAGATGAAAGTACTAGATTTTATTTTTCATCTACTTACAAGTACTTCGCCACCTTCAAGGGAAAACTCCTGTTATATTGACACCAGGCTAAAATTTTTTTGGACAGTAATATTTTTAACGAATGATTAATTGAAACTAGGCCAATTTTTTGTACAAAATTTTAATTTTATTAGTACTGATAAGTCTGAAATACGTTTTTGTAAAGAAAAAAACTTAACAGATTTGTTGTATTTGTTTCTAAAATGATTTTATAATGGTTTTGAAATGTTTTATTAGCATGCCCATCTTAATCAATTTGAAATTTTTTATAGTTTAAGATTTATTTAAAATGTAAAATGTAGAAACTAAAATGTTTTACATTTAACGAAATTCTGCATGACATTGTTTGGTATCGTTTTGTTAGAAGAGAAGCTTTCATTGATGTCCCTTGTCAAACTAAATAGTAAATTTTTTTGGTCAATAAGATTTTCTCAATTGTTTTAATACAGCCTTCTTTCTTGGATGACAACCATTGTGAAATTTCATAGTTTTTCTTCTATTTTATGTGGTTCTTTTTTCTTTACATAGTTCATGTATAGTAACTGCTGCCGGCACAGATTTGTCATTAAATATATTGATTAGAATCACACAACAATATATAAAAATAAACCACAAACAACAGGACTAACAATTGTGTACCAACAGATTTCTTTTGTGAAGTTATATTAAGAAAGTATAGAAATAACGTAGGTAAATCATATTGAACACATGATGACACAAAAATATACTTCAGAGCTTAGAAAGAACAATTTGATGAACTGAATTATGATTTATAAAATATAGATACTCTGGCAATCAATTTTAAATATAAATAGATTAAAAAATTTTTAGTTAGTGGCTTAAATTATTGCTTCATTTTAAATCGAAAGCCATTTTATCGTCAGCGACAGTTAAAATTGATTTTGTTTTACTCGTATAGTAAATATTAATTTGTAGCAAGACAACTAAGGTGTCCTTGTCTTTTTTTTACAATATTTGACTTCACCGGACAAGCATGTATGTATGTATGTTGTGGGTTCCACAGAATTTTCTAACAAAAATGTATTTGAATACTAAAAAAATGCATGCAAATGTGGAAAAAAATTGTTTAAATAGCTTATTACAAATTTAGCAAAAAAAAATACTATTTTTTTTTTTTTAGCTTTTATTTATTTCATAATCACTACATGCTGGCAGTTAGTAAAATATAAAATACTTACTCACCTCGAAAATAACTTCGAAATTATTCAATATATAAACGATGATTTTCTTGGCTAAGATCGTTTTCTGAATCGTTTATCACAGCTCCGTTGTGAACACTCTTAGGAAAATTTATATCAACATTTTCTCAGAACTATTCCCATCACTGTTCGAATCCTTTATTACAGCTCTGTTTTTATCCATCCGATTAACACTCAAACTATGATTTTATTTTTTAATTTATTTTTTTATAATAAGATTTAAAAGTTGAATCAAGCGTTATCAAATCATCATGAATTAAAGATAACTAATTCTCAAAAAACTGGACCTTAATCCACTACTTTCACTAGGTACCACAACTATTTACAAATATGTATAAAATTATACATAATAACAAGTATCTGGTTTTCACGAATTAGATCTAAAATTCAGAAAAACAGAAACTAATAATATTAGTGGTGTTTTAATTATAGTTATTAAACAAATATTTATGAAGAGTCATACTAATATCTATCTCTTAACATTTTAATGAAACCCTTTGAAAAAAATATACATATCATATATTTTGCAAACATTTGAATAAATACAGATCTATTGTGTTTAGTATCTTTATCTACTTATATAACACACAGAATACTAATGTGATAAAGATTAAAAAAATGCTGAAAGCACAAAATTAAAATATTTGTTAAAAAAATATACCTTATACCCAACGGCGGCGGCGGCGCGGCGGCGTACACGAAAGACTAGCAGCATGCCAGAAGTCAAAAGTATAAGCGCCAATTGGCCGATTTTTTTCTATTCATAAAAATAGACAAACGTCAACCAAACGTCATAAAATAACAATAATGGCCTTAATTTTTTTTAACTACTCGTATGTCCATACTTAATATTGGTAATTGCTTTAATCTCAAAATAAACAAATCAATCAACTTTAAAAAGTACCTACATGACTGTGTCATGAACTCATCAAGTTCAATGCTAGTAATATCAAGTACTGTTTCAAGCAAGTCTTTTACACTAAGGTTAAGAGTCATGTATATAATTTTGCACCATTGATAACATTCCAAGCTAACTGCAATGTTAATGTCAACACCCATGATTGTGAGAACTATGCATCCAAGATTTTAAACTTGGTAGACGCTTTCTCATTAGCTATCTATTCATTGTGTCCCCATTTTCAAGTATAGGTTACACCCTTTACTTCTGTTTTTCACCCACAAGAATTAAAAAACAAAATATAAAAATCTTAACGAGAATGCAACAAAATGTATATCTTTTGTTTTTTGAGAAAAAAAAATAATTAAAATAAAACCAATAGTGATTTATGCATTCAATATTTGCAGTTAAAAGGGCATGCATCCCGCAAAGTACATAAGGTTGAATAAATCTTGAATTTTCAATTAAAACATTTACCCAACTGTTCAATTGAACTAAATTTTAGTAAATTGAAATAAATAGAGTGCACGAGGGAGTCGCACGTATTTGCACCATATGCGCATATACTCGTACGTCCAATTATTTGATTTGTTCAGAGTAATTTATCATATTAGAAAATTAAGAATTTTATTTCCAATTGAAAATAAAAAAATAAATCATCTAATGCTTGATATAGAAAAAAACTAAATAAAATATTTTGTATATTCATATTTTTGTATTAAAATGAACTATTTAAATTTATAGTTGGCAAACAGTTTCCCCTTTTCAAAAAATAACAATGAACTGCAAATAAATTTCAAAGTCTACTTTGGCCCAATGGCAGCTTCAAAATGTTCGCTATTAGGGCTTTTTTGGTTCACAATAAGCAAAGGACAGCTAATAAATATCTTTATGTTGTTTCTTGTGGATTTGTCTCTCGCTGTTTTCCTTCTAATTTGATATTTTAACAATAACAAAATCTATTAATTAATCATATGTTTCAAAATGTTAACCAAACTCTTTTTTAAATTAAATTTTAATTAGAAGGAGATAACATTTCACGAGATGAGACAAGAAACGCCCGGGGTAACTTTTAACGTTAAAAAAATTCTGATCCAATTCACAATTCCTCGAGTGTTTTTAGGGCGATGCAAAAAAAAAAATTATTACCTATTGTTAACGAAATAATGCTCAAAACAGTAGCTTTATCAATTAATTTATTTGACTTAAATTTTCATCAAATTTCTAAAACTTGGTTGACAGGTATGGGTTGGCTCTTAGTTTATGAAAAATGACGTGGTTGCAAGTGTGGCCTCATTTTGAAAAATGGATTTTAACCAGATCTTGAAAACTTTTTCAGTTTTTTGATAATAACTTCCTAAAGGTTACTAATTTAAAAAAAAAAAATCAAAGTAAAAATTTTAAATTTTCTACAATTTCTTTCTAAACAGTTGTTTTCATGTAGCCGAAATTAGTTTAGTTAAGATTTACGATTCGTTGGCTGATTTGTTTGAATGAAAAATCAATTGCCATTAATTTAAATTTGAAAATAGGCGTAAAGTTCAATACCAGAATATCTACGTAAGTATAGGTATGTACGATTGCATATACATATAAATATATGTAAGTAAAGTATCAATAGCTTTCGTAACTCTTATATGTACGTATTTTATTAATTGTTGAATTGAGTTCTGTTTCCATCGCTTTCTAGATTGGAATGGAATTAATAATTTCTATAATTCGATATCATCACTAGAAAGTTGATGAGTTTAAATATCATTTTATTATTTAAAATATGAACTAATGATTTATTCTGTTAACTGCTGACATTAAATATACTTTCAAAATATTATAAGGATTTCAAAACGTAAATTGTTTCTTAGAAGACTGAGAAAAAACATCGAATAAGCAATTGACAAATGCCTTTGTCAAATTCACAGAACACAAAACCTTATATAAATAAAATTCCATTTAAGCCAAAAGGACTAAACCAACTGCAAGGTAAGGCCAGTTTCGAGTCACGAATTTGCTATCTGTCAAAAATTCGCATGCAAACTAAGTGATGTTTTTAAATCAGGGCTTATCAACTCGAAACTCACCTTATCTTGTAGTTGTCTTGGTTATCTGAAATTGCCAAATTTAATATGGTTCCTAGAGTCAAATTGACAACGGGATTCAACGGGACAGATTGAAAAAATTTTTAGGAAGAAGGTCCTACACTATCTAAATAATAGTACAAATCAAATTTTTGAAAAAAAATATTTTTTTTTTGAAAACTCAATATTCTCAAAAGTGGAGATTATATTTGAATTTTGTTTTTATACATAAAATATAAATCTTGTTTACTTATTTTTTTCAAAAACTTATATTTTTTCTTCATTTAAAAATTTTTTTTAATCTCATTTCAGCAATTAAAATAATTAATTTATTTGCATTCTATCAAAAAGAAATTGTAGAAGAATTTTTTTTCGAGTTCATTGGAACTCGTATACTACATATGCCGCTATATTGAACAGAAAAGATAATAACCTTAGTTTTGACTTTATAGAACATATATTTGAAAGTGACTCTATTTTCGGTAATGCTTTATGCGTTCGTGGCACTAAAATTGCAGTCACAAGAAATGGAAGATAGCTTTTGGTAATCCAATAAAATAAAAAAAAGTACGCATACGCCATAGTGCAAGGTAAATTACAAAAAACATTTCCAAGTTTAATGTCAAGCTTGGAAGACGATGATTTGGCATTTTAGAGGACGGATAAAAGAGGACGGCAATTTCTGTCCGATAAGTTAAATTTTGTAAAATTTGGACTTAAAAAGGATGTTTTTTTATTACAAAAAGTTTCTTACATTGTAATTCTCAAACCGTCATAACATATTTGTAGGTACTACTATCGTGTGTGTTTATTTTTTCAAATCCTGCATATAGTAACTTTGGTCATTTCATAGTGTTTATTTTAGTTTTCATAGATGCTTTTGAAATTCCCAAAAGAGTTTTTTGATTTTGATTTTTGATTTTGTGTTGAATTTTTGAACTTAAACTGAAGCTTTTTTTAATTTTATTTTTGCAGAAATATTTGGTTAGCACAGATAAAAGTGGAGAGTTAACTGTTACAGTTCAGGTAAGTTATTTACTATTGAGATTCTTATAAGTTACGTGGAATCACTTCAAATAAAACAAAGGATAACATTGTATCTCGCTAATACAAGTTTGCTTGAGCACTCAAACAAAATTTGTAAATTGAATAAATCTTTAAGAAAGGGACAAGTGCGTTCAAAAAAAAAGTTTTGTTTAAAAGTTGCTCTAAATTACCTTTAGTCGCACAAAAGAGCAAACATAACAAAGATTAATTAAAAAATGCTTATGTTTAAATGGGTATATTTCTGATAATTTATTCACACATTTTTTTTCAATCTGTCATACTATAGGTTTCAGTCTCTATATTTAAAAAAAAAATTAGAGGAATTTAGTAAAAATGTATATGATTTTTCGATTTCTATACCTAAGGATAGTTTTATAAATTATGTCTATTTAAAGTATTTTTTCAAATAAGTTATCATCATCTATTAAAATTGTTTTTAACAATAAATTTTTTTAAACAAAATGTCAATGGTCCAAAAAAAATTAATATGTGAAAAAAAAGGTCAAGCAAATAAAAATATTTTTTTTAGCTGTCAAGAGATAAGTTTTTTCAAAAAAAAAGAAACTTTCAAAAAATTTTGCCTGGTGAGCCGACAAAAATTTTTTTTGTCGGGATAACCAAATATAAATTGAACCGCCTTCCAAGTCATTCAGTTTTGTGCGTAGTGATTCCACCATAAATATGAATACTCATGATTAAATGACTTAATTATTTGCAGGGTGATTTGACACAACAAGAAAAGAGAGCAGTATTTATAACAGTCCATGATCTAGGATGTAATCGTAAGTATAGTGAATTTTTTATTTACAATTTAAGGCGGTTTTTGTTTTTTGAAAAACTATTCATAATATGCAGTGATGGGATTTTATATAAATAACAAGCCACTATCGCGGAAAAGCATTGCCGATAAAAAAAAGGAATTCCTACTGCGGATTTCTGATGACTGTTAATGGCGCAACAGGCCATGAAGAACCAGTGCCTAAGTGACTTACAACTTCCAATCTTTCCTGTGTGCATGTTATTGAAGAAATGGAGAAGACCTAAAATTTTATATCAAGTACGAATGGCTATAGTTTTGGAACTTTATTCTTAACTAGCGCTTTCAACTTAAAGAATTTGTCAATTTCTCACAAGATAAAAAAAATTTCTGTTTTTAATTCTCAAACCCGACATGACAATGCCGGAGTAAGTAAAGAACCGTTTTCGATGTACGATTATATCCCTCTTTTTTCGAAAAATGTATGTCGTTTACAAAAAAACAGTTTATACATCTTTTCAATGGTATATAAAATTAAAGTTTTAAAAGGTTGATTTTTTGAAAAATGGGCATGTCTCCAAAAGGCTAAAATTGAAATATGAAATTTTCCAGCTTTTGCAAAAGTAAACTGCTGTTTACTCATTCGTGTTTGTTTCTTTTTTCAGATAATTCCTTTCAGGAATTCGTCAACAGTCCTTGTATGACAGAAATCAAAGAAAGATCATGTTTTATTCATATTGATGTTCCAGGACACGCTGATGGAGCTGAAGCACTACCAGAATCGTAAGTTATATAAAGCTGGCCGTCCACGACCGAACCAAATGTGGCTCCGAGCCAAATAAAAATGCTAAGGCAGAGCCCAATAAATTTAAGCCAAATCATACTATTCCATTTGGCTCGGTGAGCTATATGGTTCAGTTATTGTGTGTGACCAGCTTTAAAGAAAAAAAATAAATTTCTATAAACCAACAAACTTACCGGCTGTAAATAGTTTTCAGTTTCCATCTTTGCAAACTTTGGGTGAAGACTTAGTAACGGTACTGGATTTCTTACATGTAAAATATGTAATTGGATTAGGTGAAGGTGCTGGGGCAAATGTTTTGGCACGATTTGGATTAGCCCATCCGTCAAGACTGTTGGGTTTAATTTTAATTAATTGTACGGGAAGTGCCGCTTCAGTTTTGCAATCATTCAAAACAAAAGTAATTTCTTTTTTATCTAATAATTAGGTCTGCCTTTTTTTATTCTCAACTATTGTTTTTTTTTTACATTTCACAAAGTTTATTGCCTGGAAAAATGATGATATTGCTCAATCTGCTGAAAGCTTCCTGATGTACCATAAATTTGGACATGTAAGTTTGTTCAAAGAAATAATTTTTTGTTGAATTTAAGTTTCATTTTCTTGTAAGTTGTCTATTAAAATTTAAAAAAAATTATATAAATAAATTTTGAAACATTTTCAAACTAAATTTACTAACCAATTTCCATAATGTTGAATTCTCAAAAATAAACTATAAAATTCTGAAATATTTATGTATTGAAAATTTTCTAATTGAATATATTATACCTATGTACCTAATTGAGCTGCTTAGAGATTTCCGCATAAATAATAATTAATAGATTGCGGATCCCAAAATTCAGATTAAAATAAGACAATATTTCGAGAGGTATCATTGTCAACAGATTTTGCAAAAATATTTTTTACTAATACATATATGTATTAAATTTTTAAACAATATTTTGTTTCATGATAATTTTTGTTCATCTTAAAATAGCAATTTGTTGGGGATAATCCAGATAAGGACAAAATTGTTGCTGAATTTCAAAAGAGGTTGAGAAGTTCACTAAACAGCAAAAACATTGGACAATATGTAAAAGCATTTATGAAGTATGTGGACATAATTATTACTAAACCTATAAAATTGATTTATAAATACAATATTTTATTATTAGTCGTAAGGATTTATCTTTAAGAGACTGCAGAGTTGATCTTATTCTGATTACCGGTATGCTCAGCCCCTATGCACAAATGGTTGAGAAACTTCATCGTGATGTTGAAAAGGAAAAATCAACAATGTTGAAAATTGAAAGGGCTGGAGATGTTCTAGCTGATGCGGTAATTTTTTTCATTTCTATTTTAATCATGAAAAAAGTATCAATTTTTTATTTTAGCCTGCAAAAGTTGCTCAATCAATATTGCTGTTTTGTAAAGGAGTGGGTTTACTTACATCTGTCATTATGCCTGGTGTGGATCGATCGAGGGCATTTTCCACTTCTAGCTCTGGAGGATCCACTGAAGGCACAAATGGCAATCGTAAGCTGTCACGTGGTATTTCAATGGAAGAATACGACAAACCAAATATCCGTCGCCTCAGTGTTACTGTAAATAATGATTTACCTCCAATTAGAAAGTAACAAAAAATAAAAGAAAACTGTCAAATATTATGTATGTAATTAATGCCAAATATTATTAAAAAAAATCAACCAAATATTATGAAGCAAACTCATTTAAAGTGTATTAAATAATTTATTAATATGTAACTGCAATTTAAGAATGTATCTTCTTTTACAACAACAAAAAAGGCTTCAAATTGTTATTGTACACCAATTTTACTCACTTAAAAATTATATATTTTTACAAAAGCAGAGAATATATAAAAAAACCTTATATTAGAAATTATTACCTTATTTATATAATTTAAATGTACACCAAGGAAAGGAAGAAATGATAAAATATAGAGATGGCCAACAAAGAAATGCACAAAATGCTTCCTATTTGAAATTCCTGTAGAAAACCATTATAATAATAACTACATTTTTATTAATAATTATAATGAATTTAATTAACCATTTAAGTTTAACAATTTATAAAATACTGCCCTATAAACTAAAAAAAGCTTAAATTTGGAACTTTGTTCTCAACTTAACTAATCCATGAATTAAGGATTTTCTGAAGTCAATTCGAAGGCAATTGTTTTATTATTAATCAATTATTTTTAAAATTAATCCAAGGACTAGATAATTTGAGAATAAGGTTTGGAATACACAGTTTTTTTTAATAATATATAGGGCGGATAGATTTTAGTAAATAATTATTGTCATGAAATAGTTGTAAGCTTATGCAAACTTTTAATAAAGATTTGTTTTTGAAAAGATATTGAGTTTTAATTGTGACAGACTAAACAGAAACAGAGTTGTAAAAAATGTAAAAAAGCTTTTTAGAAATTCAAGTGCAATTTTGATTTATTAAGAATTTTCATAAATGTATTTACAATTTTTGAAAATGTAAGTGAAATTTACTTAAATAGTTTACGTGAAATGTATACAATTCAAATGATATTTATGAAAATCATGTGAAATTTACAAAGTTCATGATTTCACTTAGATTTTTTAAAACTTTCGATTTTTTTTCTGATTTTTACAACTTCACGCGAATTTTATCAATTAACATACAACTTTTAAATTTTTTTGAATTTTTTAAAGCTAGAAATCCATGCAAAATACATCGTTTTAATTAAAAGGTTTTGAAAAATTAATTTTCAAAAAAGATTCATTAACTGACAAAAATTTCCCTTGCAAAGCCTAATGGTGGAAGATATTTTGAGTTCGAGCGCTCGGTGAATAGTGTCCTTAGAATAAATTTTGGCCTTAAATTTCAATGCGAGCACAGAAATCCGTCGAGTTTTTGAAAAATCAATATATCAAAAATCACGTTTTTTGCAGTTTGCACGTAGGTACAAATTTTTCTTGATTTTTCTTGAATATCATAAGAACTAGACCATGAATTCATATTTTTTGAATAAATAACATTTAGGACATTTAAAAAAACAGAAAAAATATTTCCTAGTATAACTACATAATTTTACCAAGAAAGTTTAAATATAAGAGTTGTTGAAGTGATTATGAAAATACAATTATTTTATTGAAATATATTACATAGACAGTCCCGAACTTTCTATTGCCATAAATATTTTCCATATTGCCCAAATATAAGCAGCTGTTCGCAAGTCATTACAAAGCTCATATTTATTTGCAGTTTCCATTATACCAATAGCTGATGTTTCCATTACATACTGCAAGGCATAATCTATAATTTCTGCTTCTGTATTGCAATCTCGTAATTCTTGCAGGCTTTCGTTTGGCTCCATTTTCTAAAAAAAAACATAAAGTTCTAATTACTTTCTTTTTTTTGGGGGGGGGGGGTCACTAAATACGCACTAGGCATTTTCCTCCTTGTTGCAAAGAATGTGTAATGGAACTGAGTATTTCATCAATCATCCTTTGGTCACGTTTACTGCTTATCTTCCCAAAAGATACATGGTTTATATTTTTCAAATATTCGAAATAAGATGCTTGAAAAAAAAATTATTCTTTACAATTTTTGCTTCATGCAAATTTTTCATTTGGGGAATATTTCATGCAGCCCTTTTTACCAACAAATGTTTATAGTATCTACCTGTCACTCCACCAGCATTGCAATATAAATCTGGTATCATAAGAATTTTCTTAGCTTTAAGAATTTTATCAGCGGCAGGTGTTGTTGGACCATTTGCACCTTCTGAAATAATCTTAGCTTGAACTTTATTTGCATTTTCAGCTGTCAAGATCTTATGTGTTGCACAGGGAAACAAAATATCACATTTCTCAAATAGCAGATCCTTTGTGGTTTCTTTTGACTTTGGATATCCCTTTATTGTATTTTTAAGATTCTTGTATTCTATTAAAGCCTTATAAATATTTGTTTTGTATTTAAATTGAAAATATGAAAATGCTTTTTGATATTTACCGGTATATCGATTCCTTTTTGATCAAACAACGAACAGTCCGCTTCTTTAATGCCAATTACTTTGCATCCAGCTTCGTGAACAAACTTTGCTGTATTGCTTCCCACATTACCAAACCCCTGGACAATAGCTGTCTTATCTTGCCATCCAGTTTTCAAGGCAATTAAATCCATCCAATCTTTATCATTCAAGAACATATCTGTAGCTTTCCATACACCTTTCCCTGTCGCTGATTCTCGACCTCGAATGCCTCCATTATGAACAGGCTTACCTGTTACTATAGCCAATGCATTGATGTCCGTGTAGCCAAATGTCTTTTGGTATTGATCTGCAACCCAAGACATTTCTCTTGCTGATGTACCGTAATCAGGAGCAGGAACGTCTATCCCTGGACCTATCATGTGGCGTTTCAGCAGTTCTGTGGTATATCTTCGAGTGATTCTTTGCAATTCGCGATCGGAGTATTTTTTTGGGTCGATTCTTACACCACCCTTAGCACCTCCAAAAGGTACATTCACACAAGCTGTCTTGAAAGTCATCAAATAGGACAAGGCTTTTACCTCGTCCAAATCTACGTCCATTGCATATCTAATGCCTGGAAAAGACAGCATTATTATTATAGATACAAATTTATTTATAAATGTACACACCTCCTTTCAAAGGCATTCGGTGATAAGTATGATGCGCTCGATATCCAGTAATAATTTCATATTTTCCATCTGTTCTTGTTATGGGAAAACTTATTTCAAGACAACAACTTGCATTACCAATAGTGTCTAGAATAACTCCAACTCGGTTTTCCTTTTCTTCAGCCTTCATTTGAGGATATTTTCCTAAGTAATCAATCATGTCCTTTTCCATTAATTGTGCAGCATTATGGAAGTAGTATTGAACCATTGCAGAAAATTCAGGATTTTTAGATTCAGCAATGTCTTTCAAATGTTTGGGTATCACATGAGCAAATCGAAGGAGACATGAGTTGGGCTTCGGAACCCTTAGTAGTGATGAAAGATTGCGAAACATTTTTGTACAGTAAATTGTTTTTATTATAAAATATGTTTTTGTTTTATGGAAAAAAAATAATGTTTGGAATTGACGTTGAAATCGAAACAATTATGAATTAAATTTTACCCCCTTTACTTTACGTTTAACAAGTGGTGGTCAAGAAGCAAAAGGATCAGAAATTTTAAAACGGACCGCCAAAAAGTGAAGGTCGATATTTTTTCACCGTTTATGCATATTCTGATAGCCTTTGACATTGTCTGCTGGAATCCAAAAAAAAAATTGAGAAAATAAAATTCCCTCGGTTTTAGGTTAGGTTAGGTAAGTGGGCTAACAGTTGATCTTATTTCCGTCACACTTACATAGATCACTGTAGATCCATTGTGATACCCTTATTGAGTAACTTATGACAAATCCTATGAAAGAGTTCATTTGTGGTGTATGTAAATCAGGTTCTAACGAGCTATAGCCCGAAAGGTCGAGAAGTGCCTACAAGTCACTTGAATTTAGGTTTCTGTCGTCGCAATCATCTTGGTTAGGAGAGGTTTACGCGTCAAGATTATTCTTGGGTGTGTTCCTCTTCTTTACCCCTTCCAGGTTAGATCAGCCCTCCCCCAGGCCCGTAGAGGCAGTGGCCTCATTCAAAGTCTGGTGGATGGCTTTGATAGACCGGTGGTTGGTGTGTTGTTTAGTCAAGAAGTTTACAGGCCCACCTGGTTGAGGAGAGTTTGAAGCGTTAGGGTGTTTGTCTTAGGCTTCTTCCCTCGGTTTTAGGAGCAATCAAAATTTTTAATAGTCCTTTTTTATAATGAACCATTTTTTATCATTTAAACGGTATTGGTATTCAATATTGTTTACTTGTGATTTTTTTCTAAAAAAAATATTTATTTTTTGAATTTTATTTACTAAATTGTTTATAACAAATGGATAAGAAATTGTGTTCTGTTTCCTATTGCTACAAAAAAAAATACTTAATAAACTCCATATCCTACTTAAAAATATGCCAAAAAATGGCCCGCAACTAGGAGCGGAGATATTTGACTTTGAGCATTCACAAAAAATCAAAAAAATCATTTTTTTCCTGCCTATCTTCTGTCTATCTCTTGATCTACATCCTACCTATACCACTGAAGCGATTTTTTTTTTCAAACTTTGGAATTCAGCTTATTTCCTAGAATTCAAAAATTTTGTTTAGCCCCAAAATTAACGGTATATGCCATGCGCCTGTCAAAAAAAAACTCCAACGATCTAGGTGAAATTTTGTCTGTGGGCATTTGTGAGTAAGTGCATTATGTTGGCTTCCCCAAACCAATGCGTAACCGATACGAAACTAGCGTGACGACGAATAAACAATAACAATAGCGTGCACTTGTCAATGGTAGCATGTACTCGGAAAGCGTCTCTTCAGAACAGTCATACTATCCGAGCAGTTGAATTTGTTCATATCAAGGTCTTTAAGAACTCTTGAGATTACGCTCTCAAGTACAGGAGCAGTATAAATTGTGCTGTAAGCAAAAAGGCTTTTCTAGCGAGCTGACAGCAGGAGTGACGATGTCTTTGATGAAGTAGTATTTCGTATGCTTTTTACCAATGGCTAGAAATTTGTGTTACCATTTTGAAATTGTAGTATTGTTTACCTCAATGTTTGGCAATGCCAGTTTGTTTGAACTTATTCCGGTTTTCCTCAGTTAGGTAAGTAAGACAAAAATTGTAGACTCACCACTTCTGTTTGATTTTTTTCTTGTCTTGACCTATTCGACACGTAGTTGTAGCTTTTCGTTGCATATATTATGTACGTATTTTTGAAATAAAAACTTGCCACTCAAAAACTTTCTTCCAATTTATTATACTTTATTAGTAGCAGTAGCTCAAATTTTTAACGTTAAAAAAAAATGAAAAAGTTAAATTATTTTTACAAAAATTAGAGCGAACAACACGTTCTTAACTAAATTATAAGTAATTTTTAATCAAAATCAATAAGTTATTTTTAAATTTGTAGTCAATACCAATAATTTTATTATCGCTATGGTATAACTCTTCTTCTGAAAATACCTACGTACATACATTTTTTTGTCACTTTTTTTTTTCTTTTTGCTCAGTCTTTTTCAAACCGTGAAACTATATCTCTACATATTGGACAAGCAGGAGTTCAAATTGGAAATGCAACATGGGAACTCTATTGCTTGGAACATGACATATCTCCAGATGGATCATTAACGGACCAGCAAGGTGACTCGGATGCGTGCTACACTGCTTTCTTCAATGAAACGCAATCTGGAAAGGTTGTACCACGATCAATTTTTATTGATATGGAACCAACAGTTATAGGTAAATAAATGAGAATTTAAAAAAAAACGTTTACAAAACTTTTTCCTTTTAAAGATGAGGTTCGGAATGGAAAGTATAAACAACTTTTTCATCCTGATCAACTAATTAGTGGAAAAGAAGATGCAGCGAATAATTTTGCACGTGGTTACAACACTATTGGTAAGGAAATGATTAAGCCAATTGCTGAAAAAATAAGAAAAATGGCAGAACAAGCAAATAGTTTGCAAGGATTCTTCTTGTTCCATTCTTTTGGTGGTGGAACTGGTTCCGGGTTTTCTGCATTACTCATGGACAGGTTGAGTAGTACATTTTCCAAAAAATGTAAACTTGAGTTTGTAGTGTATCCAGCACCAACTATTGCAACGGCAGTAGTAGAACCATATAATTCTGTGCTTACAACCCATTGCACCCTAGATATTACAGACTGCGCATTTATGGTTGATAACCAGGCAGTTTTTGAGATTTGTAAAAACAAGTAAGACCTTAGCATGCATTTTAGATTTTATAACTTTTTTTTTAAATCTCGGGTTTAATTTTATATTACAGACTTAACATCCCCCGTCCAAGCTATTCAAACTTGAATCGTATCGTAAGTCAAGTAGTCTCTAGCATTACTGCTTCCTTAAGATTTAATGGAGCCCTCAACGTTGATATGTCGGAATTCCAAACGAATCTTGTGCCCTATCCTAGAATTCATTTTCCATTGGTTTCATATGCGCCTATTATACCCGTCGAGAAGTCGAATCATGAATGCCTTAGTGTAGCCGATCTTACATGGGATCTTTTCGAAAATGACAATCAAATGGTCATATGTGATCCAAACCATGGTAAATACATGGCGTGTTGTATCCTCTACCGGGGAGATGTAGTACCAAAAGACGTTAATAGTGCCATTGCCGCCGTCAAGGATAAACACAAAATTCAATTTGTTGATTGGTGTCCAACAGGTTTTAAGGTCGGTATTAATTACAAACCACCGTGTGTAGTTCCAAATGGTGATTTAGCATCAGTGACGCGAGGGGCTTCTATGTTGGCATCAAGCACAGCTATAGCTGATGCTTTTGGAAGACTTAATAAGAAATTCGATTTGATGTTTGCTAAGAAAGCATTTGTTCATTGGTATATAAGTGAAGGGATGGAATCGGATGAATTTGTCGAAGCTAGAGAAAACTTGGCCACATTAGAGGCTGATTTTCAAGAAGTCGAGGAAGATGGCGTTTCTAATGATTTATCTGAAGAAAGCTTTTGACACTAAAAGTTAATTGGATACATAAGGTAGAGAATAAGAATGTTTTTTAGTGTAATAAATTAAAAGTGAAACAATTTAAAAGATTTTGTTTTTAATACTAAAAGAAGTATGTTGGCTCTGCACACGGCTGATAATCACAATTAAGAGAATCTTAACTAAAGATATCCTTTTTATGAACTGATGAATGATATTTTGAGTTTAAGGGCTCTTATACTTAAGGGCGCTTGGTGAATAACAGTCTAAAAAATATATCATATTTCTAGGCGAAACTTCAAAAGTCACAATGACGTTTTGTTAAGTTTAACTAAATAACAGCTACTATCAACAAACGCTTTTACAAAATTAAATGGTTTAAAATGACGTTTGTTTCATACAAACTACGTCTTTTTAAAATTTAAAAGCATGCCAAATGTAACCGATCACAAACCAGTTTAATTTTCCGCAACGAAATCCTTGGATAATTTTAACCAATTTGCCTCAATCATTTTCCATACAAAGTTTAACATTTCAATAATCAGATACTAAATTTATTATTTACATCATTGTATACCCTATAATAAATAATTTAGTAAACCTTGAACCAATACCTTGCTAAATTGATTGACAGGTCACTCAAAAAATGTTTATGAATATAAATTAAAAATTGTTAAATTTGTAGCAATCTAATTTTTGTAGTTCCCACACGAGCAGACCTACTATTGTGAATCCGCCTTCGAAACTTTCAAATTCCACATCTAGAGGGCAGTAATACTTTTTTTTTGACATTTCATTTACCAAAATCCAAATGTCATTTTCAGTTTGTCTTTGCTTTGCTCAAAAATGGCTACACCACCACCTCCTACGAAGCCTCCGCGCGGAATTAAATACGGAAAAGATGAGGTAATCCTTAAATTTATTAAAAAATAAATAATATTCTGCATTTAGAAAGTACTGTTCTTTAAAAAACCGACTTTAAAACAAATAAAAATCATCAATTTCCAGCCTAAAGACAACTTGAAAAGTGAAAAAAAAATTTTAGATTTTCAACTCAATTCTCTTTAACATAAATCTATATAATAAAAATAGTTTATTATCTTAAAAATAAAAGAAATAACTGAACAATCTTTGCATTTAATCAATTTTATTTTTCATTTAGGCTGGTTGTGGTTTCCTTGTGAACGTCATCAAATCGCTAGGTTTCAGTGAAACCAATGAAGAACGACAAAAAGAAAAACAACGCATCGAAAAGGAGTTTAAAAAGTCAGACCAACGTCTGAATGAACTTGTTTCGAAACATGATAAAAATTTAACTCGGGTACTGCCCCTTTTTAGCCAAGTATCGACTGAAATAACTGCCAGTCGAGAGAAAATCCACTCCGTCAAGGAAAATTTAATAGCATGTAAGCAACTCTTGCAGTGTCGTCGTGATGAACTCAAAAAACTTTGGACTGATGCAGTACAACATAAGTTCGTGTTGGAAATGTTGGACCAAATGTAAGTATCAAAAAACCACTCAGATAAATTGCTTACATATTTTTAAGTTTATCTCATACTCCACTGAACTGAAATCATCTAGTAAACTCA